>BSBM01000033.1:4020000-5370000 GCA_027924585.1 Larix kaempferi | reverse complement strand
GTTAAAAATATTTATATAGCAATACGTTATTTCATGCCTACTAATTCTATTTTTTATAAAAAACATAATCTAGATAAAAATTGTCCTTACAATGACTTGGAATAGGATATTTCGAGCCTAAGAAATGAAGGCAGTATTCTCTTGCTATGAGACTTTAATGTTAGAATAGCAACTAGCCAAGTTATTATCTTAAGCGATGATTCTAACCTCAATCCTGTATGGATAGATGAGGACCTTGTTTTAGCTAGTAGATACAAATGAAACTCTGGAGACTTGGTTGAGAATTTGTTTCGTACCGAACTAATAAAGCTTTGTAGTCTCGAGATCTAATAATTTGCAATGGTCTTGTGAAGTGGTTGAAATCCAACTAGATGACTCGTAGCCATGGTTTAGGTAGTAGTGTCATAGATTATGTGATGTCTTATATCCCTATATCCAACCAAATAGTAAATTTTGACATCTTAAATTACCATGAGCCTGACTCTGACCATAGACTTTTAACCCTATTTCTAAATTTTGACAGGCACATAAGCCCCATGATAGATAATTATAATAACGAAAAGCACTTAATCTTAAATAAAAATAAGATTGATATATTTTAATATATTTAAATAATTAATTAAATATACTATTAACTAAGGACAATTTTGAAGAACTCTATCATAATTCTACCACAATCCTCTCTACTTCCATTAAGAGGCTCTCTATCAAGGTGTCATGTAAAAAGGAGAATAGAACAACCAACCCTTGGTATGAAGAGTGCAAGTAGGTTATAAAAGCCATTAGGGATCATGCTTCCTGCGAGTCCTTAAAAACCAAAAAAATCTCTAGGTACAAATTGATGATTACAAGGAAAATAAGGTGTTGTATAAAGAAAAAGTAAGAGAAACTTTTGCACATCTTTAAGGTGGATCCTAAGAAATTCTGGAGACAAATTCTGAGTTGTAGAACTAATGAAAACAATATGATTTCCTTAAGGAACTATAATTCCTACCTTAAAAAGCTTTATGAATCCCCTAATGTCATGGATAGCATTCAAATCCTTTCTACAAAAGGAAAAAGTTTTCTCTTTAGAAGACATAGAGTTTGGGATTAAGTGACTCACAAAAGAGAAAGCTAACGACATTGAAAGATACCAAGCATAAATCTTAAAAATTGGTGGGCTTGTCCTCATTCCCCACATCCATAAGCTCTTTACTTTAATGGAAAAAGAGTTAAAAGCAAAGCAAACTTTTGGGGCTATCATTCAATTGTGGACCACCTTGCTACTCTTAGGACCATTGCTAAGGAGTGTCGCAATAATAAAAATAATATTTTATGTTGCTTTCTTGACTTTAGAAAAAACATTTGACATAGTGCCCATAATTAACCTTTAGAATAGATTAGAAGAGCTAAAAATCCCTTTCAAGTGGAGAGCTGTCGAGATAAGGTTGTATGAGAAGGTTATTGCCAAGTTTAGGAACTATGAATACTGGTAAGAATAAATTAATTATAATAGAGGAGTCAAGCATGGTTGTCCCCTATCCCTTACCCTTTTTGGTATTTACATTGACATGTTATAGGGTTGTTTAGAAGAGGCGGGTTGTGCTAGCACGATTTTGGTTGGTATAGTCATCATCCTTGTTCTCTATGTTCATGATATTTTTCTTACGGTGAGGAGTCCTTATGATCTCAACAAGCAACTAAAAATTCTCAAGGATTTTTTATCTAGTATGGGTATGATTGTTCACACTAACAAAATAAAAGTTATGATAATTGAATCCCAAAAGATCACTTGTGATAATTTCATGTATGACAACAACAATTTGGAGAAAGTCACTTCATGTAAATATCTTGAAATTGATCTTCATCATATGCTTAATCGGAACTATAGCATTGAGAAAAGGATTCATGGAGGATGGAAAGCTTATTATGGACTTGAAAATAGTTGTAAATTAGCATACCTCTAGCATACCTCTAGCTATGGGATAGGAAGAAGAAACTCCTCTTTAAGACTCTCGTCACTCCTGTTATCTTATATGGTTGTGAAGATTGGGGTTGTAGCATTTCAAGAGAATCTTGGAGAAGGATAAAGCAAATCCAAAAGTGTTTTACAACATATAATCTAAAAATTAAGGGCAATACACCCTATCATATCCTCTTCATAAAAGCGAGTCTCTCCCCGATTAAGAGCATGGCTATGACTAGGTACCTAATGTACAAGAACAAGATAAACAATATGGGAGAGAAAAAAGCTTTTTAAGAATGCTTCATACTATAGTCAAAACCACCTGTGAATTAAGAGAGGTTGGCATAAAGATGCCAAGTCTTGGATAAACCATTGGGGAGTCAAGGAAGAGGTCACTTTGCAGAATAGTGATAATATTAAAAGTAAGATTACATCAAAATTTAAGGTAAATATGTGGTGTCATAATGAGTTACAGGATAAGAAAAAATTAAGATATTATAAGGAAGTGATCACCTAATCTAGAAGATCAAAAGTATCTCTATGTTTTAACTAGCATAAAGAAGAAAATCAACATTGCTAAAATAAAAACAAATTCTCATAAGCTCCATAGTGGAACAGGGCGCTAGACAATTCCTAAAACATCGCGTGATGAAAGAATCTGTCATCTTTGTGATACAAAGAGGGTTGAAGATGAAAATCACTTTCTCATAGAACATCCTGCATAGACCCACATTAAAGTGCAATTTCATAACATTTACTACAGTACTAACCTTCATAACCTTTTAACTCATTACAACTATGGTGATTTAGGAATGCTTCTCTTAAAGCATTTTGAGCATAAAAATAAAATTCCAAAGAAAACCAACTAAATCCTTTATTTTCTACAATTCTTTAGACCAAAGTTGGTTTCCACAACTATTAATTATCATCATTGTTTTTATACAAATTAACATTATAAATTAAAACACTCAGTTAAAACTTTACTTTTTCAAAAAAATGGTATAATATTTAAAAAATTTCATAAAATAATAATAAATTAAAAAATACAATATTTAAATGTTTTCATAATATAATAATAATTAATGAAAAATCATAAAGTTAGTATAAATTTAATTCTCAATCCTCCTTGAGTTAACTCAAGGTTCACTTAAATATTATCAAAACAACATGTTCAAAGGAATCTAAGAGTTACAAACTAACAAAAATAGTTAATTTCAAAACATTGCTTTTATCTATTTCAAAATTAAAGTTATAACAAAAGAGTTTATTTCTTTTTTTAAGTGGAGAAATGCCAATTCTTGCTATTCCAAAGAATCAAGGTATGGCCAGAATTTCATAGTCAATACATAGGGGCTAAACAAGAGCATCATGTCACTTACAAGAATTGAACTTGGGTGGGGAGGGTAACAATCATTCCTCCCAACCACTCAAGCTACATCGAATGGACAAAAGAGTTTATTTCAAAACATTGTTTTTATCTATTCATAAATTAAAGTTACAAGGGTAAAGCGGTAGAAGTGTTTTATGATGAGTTTGGGATTAGTTTAATGATTTATATTTTTATGGGTAAAGTGCTTCAATATACAAAAAGAAGGTGAGTTGCATAGCAACAAGTCCCTATCGTGGGTGTTTGTTTTCTATTGCTTTTAGTGTTGCATCTATCAAGCATAATAGTCTTATGGTATATATAACTTCTTAGGGGACTGAGAGTGATGGGTTTTCATTGTTGTTTCAAGATAAGTTTAGGTTTGAATCTCAATACCTTACCTTATGTAAATTTGGTGGTACTTATCAGTTAAATAGGTTATTCTTTTATCATATATTAAGATTGGTCTAATTTGGTATATTTTGGTATACTAGTTCCCATATTGGAAAAAATAATATACAACGCAACAAAAAGTTTGTCTGAGTAAGACTTCATTTGCCAGCAATTGTTGATCTTCAGTTGAGGACGGTGGGACGATGATAACATGTGTAAAGGAATGTGGAGTGATGTGAATATAGGGACATCGTTGCCCCTACAAAGAAGCATGAATATAAACATTGTAATATGATAATATAAGACTCTGACTCTTGTTTCCAATGGAATGGATGGACTGGAGAAAGAAACTGTCCATATGCGCATTGCTCATTCATGCCTTTTTCTTAATTCGTCGATTGCATGATTTATATGGTCTTCATGGGCGAAGGAAATGGAAGAAAGAAGAAGAACACCTTCATCCAAAGGCAAAGGTCTAGGAGGTTGATATTTTTTCAGCAGTTGTTATTCTCAAGGAAAAAAAATCTGTACTTTTGCTATTAAAAATAAAAAATACTCTTCCATACATAGTTTCCAAAAAAATATGTAACGAGAATCTGTTCATCCTCCACTACCAAATACAACATAATCAAAACAACAACAGGTAACCAAAAGAAACAAAATTCATCCCAAATTTCAGCCATTGTTATTGTAAAGAAGAAGCCCCCTTAGATATTATATCTTGACTATATGAAGTACACTGGAAAATAGAAACATCAATGAGCAATTATAAAAAAAGGATGTCCACATTCTGTATTCTTTTTAGAATCTTCGAACCAGAGTACATCTCTCCCTACCATATGATGTAAGTGAGACACCCCTCTGCAACGTAATTATGAAGGTACCCCTCCTATTAACGACATTGAATTTGTAGAAGCTATTGGTGCAATCACTCCTAGAGAAGAAAAGCTTTGCCCATTGCAGCTTTGCCTCACCTGTGCATTAAGGTTAAAGTTTAAACACATTTTAGTCTCACTATTTCGCATGGTGTCCATGTGCACTTAAACTTAATGGAAAATGGTTAAACGTGGTTTCCAAAAACATATAATAAAAGAGAAATGACCAAAATTGACTTGTATTTTTCTCGATTTGTGGAATTAAATACAAATTAATTTTTTTTAAATAGTAAGTGATATCATATATGTTATTTGGATAGTTGGCCATTGGCGAAAAGAAGTGGACGAAAATATCATAATGAAAATTCATGTTTATATAGAAATCATATCCGACAGCTAGTCAATTTCCATGCTTAATTTATTTGTGACAGATTAAATTAATAAATTATGTTTATGAAAAGGGTGAAAATGGAATCTGAAGTTGACAATGACATAGAACTACTTTAAATTATTGAAAATATTGAGAACTTTGGTGCATTGCCGGTTTTGTCTTCAATCCTTCCAGCTATCCATGCCCCAGAAATTATCGGTGAAACATTGATGGTCTACTAGTCCCCATTGTAGATGCGGTTTAATCAATAATGGATTCCAATGATGCCACACAATAACTTCTCTCCTCATTATTTGCAGGACTCTCACACAAAGAGTTTATCAGAGGAGAATGAAATAGCTTCAACCAAACAAAGCATCCTCTGGTAGCTATCTATGAGGCAATAATTATGAAAGGGGCATTGATTGCAACTTCCGTAGTGACATTTGACACTTGCTTTTAGATTGCAGAAGCATGGCAACCTACAAACATATTGCAGCCATACAACTTGAGCCTATGCAAGACTATGTGAGGAGCATTATCTTCATCAAATGCATCATAATGTCAATGATATGACCTTTGAGGTTATTTGTACCCTGGACAAACACCTAAAGGGGTAAGCTCTTATGGTCTTCTTCTTGATCTTCCCGAGCTTGTGAAAATTCGGGTCTTCTTCTCGCTCTAACCGAGCTTTAAAATTATGATATTTTCTAGTCTTCTTCTTGCTCTTCCCGGACTTTAGAATTCTAGCCTACTTCTTTGAGGCCATGGGACTCTCCATTGCTAAAAAGTCCTTGTTTTAGGTCTATGTAGACAAGTGCAAAGCATGTGAATCTTGCTTATGTGATGACAAAGTAGTTGTGGTGTTATGTGTGATGTAAGTAGCTTTGAAGACGTGTGGCGGCTCATAGGTGTCACATTGTAACTGCAAGGCGATGCCACAAGGACAAATTTGCAAGGACAACTTACTAGAAATATGGAGAGTGGATATTATTTGTTTCATAACATTTAATGTTAGAAGTAATGCTAGAGTAATTTCTAGCATTTCTTGGTTTGATAAAAAAAAGTATTCAACGATCTCCATTTTAACCAAGGATTTTTAAGAACAATGGGCACTTTGTCTTGAGATGACGCCAATTAAGATGACAAAGTGAGTGAATGGCTAGCAAAAAGTGCTTTGTATATTGATTCGTTGATTAAAAAGGTTATCCTACTATGCAATGGAAAACTTAGAGAAAATGTTTAGAACTGATTTTGGTTTTCGTGCAAACTAATTGAAATGGCGGCAAGCCGAATCATAGAGCCCCTACCAGCCTAAAAGGTGAGTACTAATAAGTTTAACAAAGGTAATATTTATATATTATTTTTTTCATAAAAAACATACTAAAAAATTATTAATCTTAAAATTGTAATATATATATATAGCTTGGGTGGTTGGGAGGAATGATTGTTCCCCTCCCCATCCAGGTTCAATTCCTTGTAAGTGACATGTTGAGCCCTTAAATGGGTCTATAAGATGATCTTGTTGTTGAGCCTCCGATGTACCGAAAATTCTTGGCCACCTCATGTTCTCTTGCGGATTTAGGGGAGGTTTTTGTGGACGTGGCAAGCACAGATCTCCAATGTCGTGAACCACCCACCCACCCACCCACACACACACATATATAATTAAATTTATATATTATTTTTATTTTTTAAATCTCAACCGTGAAAATGAAAAGTGAATAGTAAAAACTTATAAAATATTATATAAACTCCTCTTTGAGACTCTTGCCACTCCTGTTATCTTATATGGCTGTCAAGTTTGGGGGTGCAACATTTATAGAGAATCATGGAGATGGATAGAAGATATCCAAAAGCACTTTATAACATACAATCTCAAAATTAAAGGCAATACACCCTATCCTATCCTCCTCATGGAAGCAAGTCTCTCCCCAGTTGAAAACATGGTTATGACTAGGTACTTAATATACAAGGGCAAGATAAACAACATGGTAGACAAAAAGCTTCCTTATATTGCTTCTTACTCTAGTCAAACCCACCTACAACTTAAGCAAGGTTGGCATAAAGACACCAAGCCATGGATAAATAATTGGGGCGTCAAAGAAGAGACCACTCTGCAAAATATTGATAAATATTAAAAGTATTATTACATCTAAATTTAACAAGAATATGTGGTGCGATAAATAGTTTGAGGATAAGGGGAAATTAAGATATTATAAGGAGGTGATCAACCATAATCTAGAATATCAAAAGCATATCTATGTTTTAAATAGTGTAAAGAAGAAAATCAACATTTCTAAAATCAGAACAAACTCTCACGAGCTTCACAGTGAAACAGGGTGCTAGAAAATTCCTAGAATGTCGTGGGATGAAAGAATTTGTCATCTTTGTGACACAAAGAGGGTTGAAGATGAAAATCACATCAAAGCACAATATCAAAGTATGTTATAATAGTGACCTTCCTAACATTTCAACTCATTACAGCTATGGAGTTCTAGTAATGCTTTTCTTAAAACTTTTCAAGCATAGAAATAAAATTCTACAGAAAATCAAGTAGAAATAAAATTTTAAAGAAAACCAAGTGACTCCTTAATTTTTTAAGGCCCGATAGATCAAAATTGTTCTCAACAAATGTTAATTATCATCAATAATTATTGATACTTAAAATAATCTTATAAAATTTTAAAAATATAGTAGTTAAATTAATTTTAAGTGAGAGGATATCAAATGGAGACCTATAATAATATTCACAACATTCAATCATTTGAATTAATCTACCAAATTCACATAACTTATAAATTTTTAAATTGAAGAAAAAAATTAAACATCAACTTTCAATTTTGTGTTTAAAACTAACTTTAAATTAAAAAAAATTAAAACTAACTTTAATTTTTTTTTTTTTAAAACTAACTTTAAATTAAAGAAACAAGAGCAAAAGATGCAATGCATCTAATTCCCTGCTAATTAGATTAAGACACTAGAGCACAAAATCTAATTTGGGATAAGCTTTATGCAGAGCTAATCTACACCATAACACGTCAATTTTATTAGAGCTCATCTACAATTATGGTATCCCTGTCTAAAACTTGTGGGAATTAGCTGCTTAATCCCTGCCTATGGTGAATGTATTGTTCTGGTAGCAAATTCACAATTACTTCAAGCACATGTCCTTCACCAATGCCAATACACATATCTCCTCGCAATTATCCTATTAACGTCTTCCATGGACTTATCTACTTAGCACCTTCCATGAAAAAAAAATGATTATCTATTTGAAATTTCTAACATCTAAAGATGCAAGTGCACCTTTGCTTGAATTTATTGCCTTCTCCTACACATTCATAACTAGAACACTTTTCGTAAACTTTTAAGACATAGCTGAAATATTCGAATCACAATGCATATAACTTGCGATTCTCCAAAAAAATGAGGATTAAGGAACTTTACGATGATGGACATGAAGAAATGGAAGTCCAATTTTAAGTTTATTTTGGTTTTGCTCTTATTTTCATATCTCCTCATATTGGGCTGGATAAGTTGGATTAGTCCCATAATCGAGCTATGTAAGCATTACTGAAATTTTTTATTTTCTTTATGAATGTTTGGTTAGTAATTGCAGGCTCCGATGGATGTTTAAATGTAATTTTTTTAGTGAAAAAATGTCATGTTGTAGATGCGACGGTTGCACCGAGTAAACTCTTTACGGAGATGTAACTTTGGAAGCTCGTACTATTCAGGCCAAACCATCCATTGAAAATCAAGAAAGACATTTTCGAGTGCAAATCGAAACCACAACCTAGCAGTGTAGGATGTTCTTCTTTCATTGATGGTAAAAAACAACCCATTTATTACATAAGATGAATTTGAAATCAAATCAAATATGATGATGACACTAATTTAAGCATATTGATTCTCCTTTGGATTTAGAAAAATATAATAAAAAATTGGAGCAATACCACAGAAGTTCTGTGTTGTGATTGGTCACAATTTTATGCCAACATATGTCATTTGAGCAAGGATGTGTGAACCCACTCTCAATCTTCCTCTGTTTTCCTTTACACCCAAAATAACACCACTACCAGAGAGGAGAAAACCAGACCATATACACGCAAAGGGGAGAGCAATATTACAAGCACGATTGATAATGAAAATTAGCAATGAAACTCATGAGCAACACTTGTGTCTAACCTCAAAGAAGTTTGTTCAATATAATTCCATTTATTTCATTGAAGATTTGAATAAATTTAGTATCAGCTAAAATTACGAAGAAAGGGGAGGAGAAAAGAGTAAGAAACCTGGCACTGGGATCTCTTTTAAGTCTCGATCTCGAACTCGACCAACAACCCTAGGAAGCCATTGAAACGGTCCAAAGTCACATGTGAAACATGCCTTACATTGGTTGGCCAACTTATCTCCGTGTCCGAAGTCTCTTCTCAGTTTCCACGACATGCAACTAAAGAGTGCCTAGATGTTGTTATCATAACCACTAAAACAAATAATTGTTCATTATTATTGTTATTTATGTCATTATTGTGATCATCTTTCCATATATTCATGGCATCACCTTTTTTCTTCTAACACCAATGTTTCCATACTTGGAAACTCTTATTGGTTAGAGCACCCATAAACATTCACATATCTAAGCTTTGTCACTTGGCCAACCCTGTATGCTCTGCATCTTCACACATCCCTCTGCCCAAAACACCTCCTAAGATACCAATGTCTCCATACTAGGTAACTCTTGTAACTCAGAGCACCAATAAATAATTGGGTTTTTAAGCTGTATCTCATGTGCCAAGCCATGTATGCTCTTTAGCTTTACACATCTCTCTGCCCACTCCTCCTCCAAAGATACCCATGTATCTTAGCTTTTTCTCCTGCGCCAACCACATGTGATATGTAGCCCCCTTAGATATTATATCTTGACTATATGAAGTACACTGGAAAATAGAAACATCAATGATCAATTATAAAAAAAGGATATCCACATTCTGTATTCTTTTTAGAATCTTCGAACCAGAGTACATCTCTCCCTACCATATAATGTAAATGAGACACCCCTCTGCAGCGTAATTATGAAGGTACCCCTCCTATTAACGACATTGAATTTGTAGAAGCTATTGGTGCAATCACTCCTAGAGAAGAAAAGCTTTGCCCATTGCAGCTTTGCCTCACCTGTGCATTAAGTTTAAAGTTTAAACACATTTTAGTCTCACTATTTCGCATGGTGTCCATGTGCACTTAAACTTAATGGAAAATGGTTAAACGTGGTTTCCAAAAACATATAACAAAAGAGAAATGACCAAAATTGACTTGTATTTTTCTCGATTTGTGGAATTAAATACAATTTTTTTTTTTTAAAATAGTAAGTGATATCATATATGTTATTTGGATAGTTGGCCATTGGCGAAAAGAAGTGGACGAAAATATCATAATGAAAATTCATGTTTATATAGAAATCACATCCGACAGCTAGTCAATTTCCATGCTTAATTTATTTGTGACAGATTAAATTAATAAATTATGTTTATGAAAAGGGTGAAAATGGAATCTGAAGTTGACAATGACATAGTACTACTTTAAATTATTGAAAATATTGAGAACTTTGGGTGCATTGCCGGTTTTGTCTTCAAGCCTTCCAGCTATCCATGCCCCAGAAATTATCGGTGAAACATTGATGGTCTACTAGTCCCCATTGTAGATGCGGTTTAATCAATAATGGATTCCAATGATGCCACACAATAACTTCTCTCCTCATTATTTGCAGGACTCTCACACAAAGAGTTTATCAGAGGAGAATGAAATAGCTTCAACCAAACAAAGCATCCTCTGGTAGCTATCTATGAGGCAATAATTATGAAAGGGGCATTGATTGCAACTTCCGTAGTGACATTTGACACTTGCTTTTAGATTGCAAAAGCATGGCAACCTACAAACATATTGCAGCCATACAACTTGAGCCTATGCAAGACTATGTGAGGAGCATTATTTTCATCAAATGCATCATAATGTCAATGATATGACCTTTGAGGTTATTTGTACCCTGGACAAACACCTAAAGAGGTAAGCTCTTATCGTCTTCTTCTTGATCTTCCCGAGCTTGTGAAAATTCGGGTCTTCTTCTCGCTCTAACCGAGCTTTAAAATTATGATATTTTCTAGTCTTCTTCTTGCTCTTCCCGGACTTTAGAATTCTAGCCTACTTCTTTGAGGCCATGGGACTCTCCATTGCTAAAGAGTCCTTGTTTTAGGTCTATGTAGACAAGTGCAACGCATGTGAATCTTGCTTATGTGATGACAAAGTAGTTGTGATGTTATGTGTGATGTGAGTAGCTTTGAAGACGTGTGGCAGCTCATAGGTGTCACATTGCAACTGCAAGGCAATGCCACAAGGACAAATTTGCAAGGACAACTTACTAGAAATATGGAGAGTGGATATTATTTGTTTCATAACATTTAATGTTAGAAGTAATGCTAGAGTAATTTCTAGCATTTCTTGGTTTGATAAAAAAAAGTATTCAACGATCTCCATTTTAACCAAGGATTTTTAAGAACAATGGGCACTTTGTCTCAAGATGACGCCAATTAAGATGACAAAGTGAGTGATTGGCTAGCAAAAAGTGCTTTGTATATTGATTCGTTGATTAAAAAGGTTATCCTACTATGCAATGGAAAACTTAGAGAAAATGTTTAGAACTGATTTTGGTTTTCGTGCAAACTAATTGAAACGGCGGCAAGCCGAATTATAGAGCCCCTGCCAACCTAAAAGGTGAGTACTAATAAGTTTAACAAAGGTACTATTTATATATTATTTTTTTCCTCAAAAACATACTAAAAAATTATTAATCTTAAAATTGTAATATATATATATATATATATAGTTTGGGTGGTTGGGAGGAATGATGGTTACCCTCCCCACCCAGGTTCAATTCCTTGTAAGTGACATGTTGACCCCTTAAATGGGTCTATAAGATGATCTTGTTGTTGAGCCTTCGATGTACCGAAAATTCTTGGCCACCTCATGTTCTCTCGCGGATTCCGGGGAGGTTTTTGTGGACGTAGCAAGCACAGATCTCCAATGTCGTGAACCACCCACCCACACACACACACACACACATATAATTAAATTTATATATTATTTTTATTTTTTAAATCTCAACCGTGAAAATGAAAAGTGAATAGTAAAAACTTATAAAATATTATATAAACTCCTCTTTGAGACTCTTGTCACTCATGTTATCTTATATGGCTGTCAAGTTTGGGGGTGCAACATTTATAGAGAATCATGGAGATGGATAGAAGATATCCAAAAGCACTTTATAACATACAATCTCAAAATTAAAGGCAATACACCCTATCCTATCCTCCTCATGGAAGCGAGTCTCTCCCCAATTGAGAACATGGTTATGACTAGGTACTTAATATACAAGGGCAAGATAAACAACATGGTAGACAAAAAGCTTCCTTATATTGCTTCTTACTCTAGTCAAACCCACCTACAACTTAAGCAAGGTTGGCATAAAGACACCAAGCCATGGATAAATAATTGGGGAGTCAAAGAAGAGACCACTCTGCAAAATATTGATAAATATTAAAAGTATTATTATATCTAAATTTAACAAGAATATGTGGTGCGATAAATAGTTTGAGGATAAGGGGAAATTAAGATATTATAAGGAGGTGATCAACCATAATCTAGAATATCAAAAGTATCTCCGATGGATGTTTAAATGTAGGCTCCGATGGATGTTTAAATGTAATTTTTTTAGTGAAAAAATGTCATGTTGTAGATGCGACGGTTGCACCGAGTAAACTCTTTACGGAGATGTAACTTTGGAAGCTCGTACTATTCAGGCCAAACCATCCGTTGAAAATCAAGAAAGACATTTTCGAGTGCAAATCGAAACCACAACCCAGCACTGTAGGATGTTCTTCTTTCATTGATGGTAAAAAACAACCCATTTAATACATAAGATGAATTTGAAAGCAAGTTAAGTATGATGATAATACTAATTTAAGCATATTGATTCTCCTTTGGGTTTAGAAAAATATAATAAAAAATTGGAGGAATACCACAGAAGTTCTGTGCTGTGATTGGTCACAATTTTATACCAACATATGTCATTTGAGCAAGGATGTGTGAACCCACTCTCAATCTTCCTCTGTTTTCCTTTACACCCAAAATAACACCACTACCAGAGAGGAGAAAACCAGACCATATACACGCAAAGGGGAGAGCAATATTATGAGCACGATTGATAATGAAAATTAGCAATGAAACTCATGAGCAACACTTGTGTCTAACCTCAAAGAAGTTTGTTCAATATAATTCCATTTATTTCATTGAAGATTTGAATAAATTTAGTATCAGCTAAAATTACGAAGAAAGGAGAGGAGAAACGAGTAAGAAACCTGGCACTGGGATCTCTTTTAAGTCTCGATCTCGAACTTGACCAACAACCCCAGGAAGCCATTGAAACGTTCCAAAGTCACATGTGAAACATGTCTTACATTGGTTGGCCAGCTTATCTCCGTGTCTGAAGGCTCTTCTCAGAGTCCACGACATGCAACTAAAGAGTGCCTGGATGTTGTTATCATAACCACTAAAACAAATAATTGTTCATTATTATTGTTATTTATGTCATTATTGTGATCATCTTTCCATATATTCATGGCATCACCTTTTTTCTTCTAATACCAATGTTTCCATACTTGGAAACTCTTATTGGTTAGAGCACCCATAAACATTCACATATCTAAGCTTTGTCGCTTGGCCAACCCTGTATGCTCTCTGCATCTTCACACATCCCTCTGCCCAAAACACCTCCAAAGATACCAATGTCTCCATACTTGCTAATTCTTGTAAGTCAGAGCACCAATAAATAATTGGGTTTTTAAGCTGTATCTCATGTGCCAAGCCATGTATGCTCTGTAGCTTTACACATCTCTCTGCCCACTCCTCCTCCAAAGATACCCATGTATCTTAGCTTTTTCTCCTGCTCCAACCACATGTGCTATGCGGCCACAATCCCTCCAAAGATACGAATGTTTCCATACTTGGAAACCCTTCAAACTCAGAGCACCCAGAAACATTTAGGTGGAAAATCTTTGTCACGTGCGCCAATCCCTGCAAAATACAATTCAATGTAAGAAAGGTCAAAATCGGTGGGATAGATTTGGAATTGGTTCCCATCCAGAGACTCATTTAAGCTCTGAAATAATGCATTAGGAATTTTATGTATTTTCATTTTTTCACCATTGTAGGAAGCACTCGGCTCCAGTAACATTTCAAAGGCAAGACAACATGAACAACTACCAATAACAGCAACAACCATCACCTTCTTGGGGGAATATGATGGCCACTTCTTCATGTTCAGGAGGGGGCACCACCATGACAACTGACCTCATTCAGAAGGTAAAAGGTTCTTACTGATCATAACAATCACAACATCCTAGATCTTGCTTGTAGATTTTAACAGAACAAAACATGTTGGTTTACGTGCATGCAAATTCTTGGTATAACTTATTGTTAATTCAATGAGATTTCAGTGCTCTTAATATAGATCAAATGCCTTCCTTCCCCTAGACGACTAGATGTGTTTTCTCAGTACCTGGACGAGAACAAGCAGCTGATATTGGCGATTCTGGATAATCAAAGACTGGGTAAACTCAATGAGTGTGCCACGTAGGTGCTTTGGTATATCATGTGCAATACATTCTTTTTAATTTTTTCTTTCATTAGGTTTCACTGTAAGATACTGACGTATATTTTTACAGTTATCAAGCAAAATTGCAAAATGATCTCCTACTTTTCGCAACCATTGCAGATGCATAGCCTCAAACGCCCTGTCCAATTATACAGGTACTATGCTTAAATTTAAATGTCTGGTTGTTGCATGCGCCTTTTATTTTATAATGAGTATAAAGCATCTTATTCAGAATTACGAAATGCAAATGAAAAAACCATTGTGTAAACTTTTTAATTCACGTGGTTAGAAATTTTTGATAGGGTTTTCTTATTACACTACTTACACTGAACAATCATCTAGATTAATGGCTTGTTTATCAGCCCTTGCTAGTTATGAGTCAGAATGAGGAATCCAGTGGGGCTATGAATACAAAAAATACAGATGCTATTATAGATTTTCTTTTTGAGCATTTTATCGAATTGTTGTGCTAAGGGAAACTTACCATGTAAACGAATACTGCAGCAAAGAGATCTGTGGAAGATACCTTAAGATATGGCAATAAATCGCTATACTCTGGGAGGAGTTTAAAATAGCCATGTTTATAAATATGGTTAAGAGAAAGTGAGTGCATATGTTTTACATTAATGGATATTTCAGGTAAGAAATGCAAGCCCAATGCAGCTACAACATCATGACCATGACCAACAAGTACAATATACCTTGAAGCAACAGCAACATATATAGATGATGCATCCATCTATTTTAGGACCGAGAAACATGGGAAGTCTGCCGACGTACACTGATTCTGCAAGTAGAACCAAAACTCCTTTGCATCACAGTGGTACTCCTCACCATCCTAAACATTTTTTGCATGCAGCATCTCCAAATTCTGGTTTTTTATCAACTGGAACCTGCAACACTTTGCAGCTCAACATGCAGGCTAATGCAGGTAGTCTAAATGTCTCATAAGGAAATTATCATGATTTAATCTCTCACGTCGGTCTCACATACAACAACAATATGCACTCCAACATGGGTTTGAATGTTAACAGGCCTCATCGTGGTCTTCATGCAAGTGGTGCCAATACAATAATATAGCAGGGAGATTCTGAATCAACAGACACGTAAATTACATGGGAGGCAAAATTCCAACTTCATAAATAGAGTTAACAGGAGTAGTTATTGTCCACATGGCCATCGTTGTAATATCTCGATTTTGACCATGTTGCATCAAAATTATAAATGATGTAATATCGTTATAAAAATCGTGGTGAGGAGCTCATGGAAGGCCCCACCATCGATTTATCGTTTATGTATCGACATTTAGAAATGGATGCATATGGTTTGCGTGCTATCCAGGCACAATAGAAATTACAAATATAATGTAAATATGTATTTTAATAAAATACCCACAACTAGCTATGCAATCCAACAAGAGTATGGGGGCATGCTTTTTACAAGGAACAGGGAGGGAAAATATTCAAACCCTTGAGCCAATAGTGTCAAGCCAAGTGTCAATGAGAGAATCCATAAACCACCAACTACCCATTTTGAATTTTGTACCCAATCATTTATTTATTCCAAGAGTTGGTTGAGGTAGTTAATGCTTCGGGGAATGGAGAAGTATGGTTGCCCAATTTCGTGTATGGGCAAGCCATCAATTTTGAAAATCGTGTTTTTGCTTCCTGGGCAAGAAAGGACCCATGAAATTTCTCCCCAAGACATTATTCATGCATTGGTTTTTCTCTCTCACGCAGTCTAAGCTTGCTGGGCGTTTTCCTCCATATTTTTGCTGAGCATTCACTCATTTTCCATAGCCGGGAAGTCGTTTTTGTGTTGCAAATCGACTGGGAAGAAGGAAAAACAAGTTGGGGTTCTGTGAGATCCATTTTTGTTGCTCAGTTTCCCTTGTACATGTTGGGAATTCGACTTATAACTTTCAGTGGTCGTTTTCCCATCTCCAAAGACGTTTTTGGTGTGCCACGAATTGGAAGAACCCATGGAAGCCTTGTTTTGGGCCTCCCATAGTTAAAACATTTTCCCATTCCCAATATTTGTGCCTTGCTGTTAGATGCATCATTTCTTTTGGATTGAACTTGTGTGTGTAAGAAACTAGGAGTTGAAGAGGAATAGAATTGGCTTGATAAACCTAGTGAAGAGTGTAACCTTCCAAATATGATAGGGCTTTGGCTACCTTTCTATGCACACCCTGAAGAGCACTCGAAGGGAAGGTATGGCCTAAGGGACTGCGGAGCAGTGAAGGGGATACTTCCTTGTGTTGGGTGTGTAGGTATTGTGGGGGCCAAGCTAGCTAAATTTTGGAGGATTGCCAATGGCTTTGTGGTTGAGCTCACTAGCTTAGCAATTCCTTCCTTTATACCGCCTAGCAACCTGATAAACCCAACTGTGGATTGGCTTGGCTGATTTGTGGTGTTCTTTTGGCTATGCATGAGTTGGTAGATTTCCTTTCCTTGTGGAAATAATGCCCAGCTCGAGGGTGGCAGTTTTTTTGAGAGATTAATGAGCACAATTGGCCTATGGTTGGGTTGAACGTTGCAATTGCATAGCCAATTGCTCGGGACTACTTCATTTCAAGATAAGTACTCTCTTGTGTTAATTTTGCAATGTCTTTAATTATTGACTGTTATGATTATGCAAGTAAATGCATGATAGATGTGTGTAGTAGAATTTATTCCGCTGTGTCAAATTTGATTATGCATTTGCACACATATGTATTTTGTTTGCTATGAATTCGTGAATGATAATGGAGCTAGAATTTTGTAAAAGCACCAGATTAATTATAAAATTAAACGTTTTAGTGAAAAAAAAGAATTTTGTAAAAGCCCGGATTAAGTGTCATGTTCCCTTCCTTGAGTTGGACTGATGGGAGGGGACGTGACAATCGTAGACCAAAAACCCTATTTCGAATGAAAGTCTCTCTAGCTAGTAGAATGTCTACCACTCGCGACATGACATATGGTGAATAGTTTTCACGGTCTGGAATCTCAATTCATGGATGACTTACAGGAAATATGCCGAGAACGTTACGGTGAGAAGCCTCTGTGGGCCCTTAGTCCTCTCCTTCCCGAATCCGTTTGGAAGGCATCCAACATTGAAACCATATAACGAGTTAAGCATGAAAGGCATCCAACTCTCATCCAACATTGGTTTAGAGTTTTTAAATTAATGATTTGATGTTTTTGTCCACATGTAAAATTCTTGAATTTTATTTATTTTTTAAACAATTTTTAAATAATTTTTATATAAAAAAATAAAAAACATCCTACGGGGATTTATGTCAAGTCCCAAGTGTACTTCACCAATAAAAAAAACTTAATTTTTCTTTAAAAAAAAAAAAAAATCAATTTTCAAAAATTCAATTTAATAACTATTTTTTTGCAAACATTACAAAACTTGCAATAAACAACATAAAAAATTAAGAATTAATACAAAGTCAAAGTCTTTTGACTTTTGAATGAAAAGCATATCCCTGCCTTGGCAGGAAATAATAAATAAATAATAGTTAATAAATCATTTTCATTTTCCAAATGAAATAACTAAATATAATTTATTTTTTTTAAGCAAAAAAAACATCATTCTATTAAAGGTGGTTCAAAATTACAATTAGTCTTTTACCATCCATCAGGGTGCTTGAATAGCCACCTCTGAGATTACAACATTGCTGCTTTTCTTCATTCCCGAAACAAAAATAAGATAACAAGTGTGATACTCCAGAACAGAGCTACTGTAGCTACATCTGGTACCAACAGAAGTCCCAAATCTACTAACCAAGCAAGAAATTTCAAGGCCAAGAGAGTAGATCATCCCCATAATAACAACAGTATTACAAAAGAAGTGACCACAGTCGAAATAACAAACATAGAAAGTTCCCATAGACGTAAGCCGAGAGCAGGTAATTCAAAAAGGTTCTACATAACATCAAACCAGAGCAAGATACCAGTAGTAGACTCCAGCAGAGTCCCAAAATCATACTAGAAGACCTCACAGGCCCGAAACCAGAGAGTACCTTAATAAACAAAACACAGGACAAGGCAAACTCCCACCGCGAAAACCCCAACACCTCAGCTAGCTGGACCAACTTCATCCTCAATGTGTATAACCGGCGAAGGAACCGTTGCAGCAGCCTTACCACGGATGTCGCAAACCTTCTTATTCATCTCCTTGCTCTGCTTCGCTAAGTAGTCAATACCCAGGTCACCAACAATAGCATCTAACTTCATATGAATCCAGTTGGATTCCTCGGCATGCTCTTTACAAAGTTCTTCTAATTTCTTCATCCTCTCCGAACCAACTAGAATGTCCATCTCAGCACCCAGGGTCTGGGCAATGATAGTTTTAGTAACCCAGAGCGTAACCACCGCTCGATTATAGAGAGCCATAAGACCTCTGGTGTTGCCGGGGTCCTGGACCCAGTCAGCCATCGCAATCGCTTCAGGAAGAAGCTCTTGCTCACCCACCATTCGCCATAAATTACCTTCCAATTCCTCAAGCTCATTTTGCAAAGGCTCCGGGAACAGGCGACGATAGAAAACAACAGTCATAGCCGCTCTCCATTGGTCTCTACTCGGACCAGTCTTAGCTAAACCCTCCTGGTTTCTGGCACTAGTATCACCCTGGCCTTGACGGCCCCTACGAGCAGGACGACCTCTCGGCGGCATACTCTTAACAACAAAATCAAACACACAAAGAAACAGTAGAGGATTCAGCACGACAAAGAAAATCGCAGAAAGGTTACAGATATGAGGAGTGCCGACCCTGTAAGGTGAATTTAAAGACCAGGCGCCACTAACCACCATTAAATTCTTCATAATGAAATAAGCTCTGTGATACTTTCCCATGTCCTTAGGAGACGTCATGATCTTGAAACCCTGCTTCGTATCCTCACTTCTACTCGTGTGAGATTTAAAACCAGTCACCATCCCATACTGACGATCACTATTCATAATGGCTTTCACAGGCGAATAACCCCTAAAATGACAGGCCATTAAATTTCCACCATCATTCCCATAAGGTCTCCAATGCTCTCTGCACATACGAAACCCCCACCCTAAATCCGCCATCCCATCTCATTACTCTGGATGCCTGCTCGTAACATCATTCTTCCCATAAATGTCACTCTTCGCAATTTGCATGCATTCATTCCAACATGTGCTTATCTTCATGTCAAGCTTCTCGCCATCCCATCCATCATCTACACAGCTGGCACCCTGGTTGGTGAGCGCGTCAGCCAGACAGTTGGCGCTACGTCTTACATGGTGAAAAGTGATCGTAGTCATCGTTGTAATGATATTTTCCAGACACGTCAGCCTCCACGGTGATGCAAGTTTAGCTGCCCGACTACTATTTAACATCCCAGTGGCGATCTAAATCAACATTTTGGAGTCCCCCTCCACCTGTATACACCGGATTCCATGTCTAACCGCCATGCATAACCCCTGTAGCAGAGCCTCATGCTCTGCCACATTATTGGTTTCAACACCCAGGTGTCCATAATAGCTATACTGAACATTACCTTGTTCATCCCGAATGACATCCCCGTATCCTGCGATACTCGGATAACCCTTCGAGGCTCCGTTGAAGTTAAGTTTAAGCCACCCAGGATGAGGGGGGGACCAGGTCCACGGACTAACCATGGAAGGACCCCGAGCCCAAATGCTGCCAATATGATTAGGTAACGTCTGAATTCCCTAGAGAGAAAGGATACTACCTTCATTCGCCGGTAAGTTAAGATTTTCCTCTTTCCAAACAGTTAATTGCAGGGTTTCCACAATTCCACATTGGATAAGATTCCATATATTATTACATTTTTGAAGTTTTCCAGTAAAAATGCGTCGGTTCCGCTCTTTCCAAACTTCCCAAAGAAGAAAACCAGGGAAAAGATCCCAAATTTTGTTGATAATTCTCCCCTGAAAGGGATTCTTCCTCCAACCTTTAATAGTTCCCACAGGGTCCGCTTGAATTCTATTCGATAATCGAAAAATCATGGCTCCCTTATCCCAAAGTTCAAAAGCGAAGCCATACTCATCAAGAAGATGACCAGCCGTTTCCCCATGTCTTCCACAGAGAATGCAATATGATGGTCCCTCAAAGCCCCGTTTTATAAATTTGTCCCAAGTCAAAAAAAAATTGTTCAGCATCAGCTGGAGAAAGAGGGTAATTTTAGGCCACAACTTACTATCCCATAGTCGTTTCCACATTTTGTCATTGATAGAATTATCATGCCCATCGTGAAGATAATAAGCCTCCTTCATGGTGAACATCTCCTTCGGCCTGTATCCCCATCGTAGGAGGTCCAATCCAGACTGAGCTTTAATCATACGCTGTTGCAGGATTCTAAGAATTTGTTTTCCGGTCTCCTCGTTGTAGTTCTCCATCCACCAGTTGAGAGGTTTCCACATTCGAAACCATTTACCATTCGGGTCCTCCATCCAATAATGAGCTATCGTCTACCAATTGTGGTTGATCGCAGTAGAATTCACAGGAATGTTATTTATCAAGGTTGACAGAGCTGGCTCTTGCTGCCAAGCATCATAACAAAAATTGGTTGATGTTTCTTTCCTGACTTCCCAGAAACAGTGTTTCCTTATCAGATTCCTACCATTCCTTGCCATTTTCCAAATTTGAGATCCCTGCTCCGGACCATCCATCCTGACCTAGTCATGTCTTTCCATTCCTAAAGCATACTTCTTCACCCAAAAACCAGCTCACTGCTCGTTAGTATGATTGAGCCATCGCCACCAGATCTTGGCACCACACACGAAATTCATCTTCTCCGGATCTCGAAGACCAAGTCCCCCTTTTGGTTTAGGTTTGCACAGAGTCTCCTAGTCCACCAGGGGCCATTTCCAATGCTCAGTATTGCCTCCCCAAAGAAATGATCGTTGGATATCTCTAATCTCCCTGAGGACCAATTTAGGGGCCGACAAGACTGAAAAAAGATATAAAGGAAGAGATTGCAGGACACTTTTAATCAAAACCACTCTACTTAGAAAGTTTAGAGCCCTGAAGGTCCAGTTTGAGAGTTTCTCTCACATCTTACTTAGCAAGTCCTCCCATGACACCTTATTAAGAATTTTATCCGATAGGGGAGCACCTAAATATTTGGTTGGAAGGGAGCTCTTGTTGAAACCAAGAATCCTTAAAATATTCCTTTGAGTAGCAGGGGGAGTATTGAAGAAAAATACCAGCGATTTATCCATATTCAAGGTGATCCCTGACGCTTTTAAGAAAAGGTTTAAGGCCTTTTTTATTTGTCTGGCTTCTTGGGCCGATGAGTGGCCCATCAATAGAGTGTCGTCAACAAACTGCTGATGATTGATAGCTTTGTCATACGGAGGAAAAGTAATACCTTTAATTTTCTCATGTTCAACCAAATGGGTAATAAGCCTGCCAAGACCCTCCGTCATAATCACAAAGAGAAAGGGCGATAGAGGATCCCCTTGACATATGCCCCTAGTTGGTTTAAAAACAGCCGAAGGGTGTCCATTAATAAGAATAGAAAAGAACGCAGAGGAAGTCAGATTAGCAACCCATTTGACCCAGGTCTCACTGAAACCGAAGGAATCCATTATCTCTTTCATATACTTCCAACTGAGTTTATCATAGTCTTTCGATAGATCTAACTTCAGAAGCATCCCAACCTTTTTAGTACTCTTAAGGGAATGTAAGACTTCCTGAGATAGGATAATACCATCCAAGATTTGTCTTCCTTCCACAAATCATGTCTGTTCAAAGGAAATCAAAGATGGGAGGATGGGTTTAAGTCTATTAGCCAGGACTTTCGTAATGAGCTTTTAAATGATATTGCATAACGAAATGGGTCTGAACATCTCAGCTCTTTCAGTCCCAGGAGTTTTCGGGATCAAGGTAAGAAAGGTAGAATTTAAAGCAGGGAGAACCCCTTTCATTTGTCTCCATTCTTCCACCACCTGCCATACTTCAAATTTGATCAAGTCCCAGAAATGGTGGAAAAAATTAGTCGTAAAACCATCAGGCCCAGAGGATTTACCATCCTCCATTTGATTGATCGCATCCTCAACCTCGTGGAACTTAATAGGATGAATGAGCATCTCATTCTGCTCATTAGTTATGATACGAGGAATTATATTCTTGATCTCCCTATAGGCAGCAGATCAATCAATAGGGGGCTCCTTCACATCCTTAAAGTGAGATAAGAGTTCCTTCTCAATATCCTCATGCGAATCCACAACAACTCCCTCAGTAGTACAGAGCTTACAAATCTGATTCACATGTCTATGATGTATGGTAGCTCTATGAAAGAACTTAGTATTCTTATTCCCATCCCGTAGCCATTGGTTTCTAGACTTCTGTTTGCACAACAGTTCCTCCTGTTTACGTCTTTGGTATAACTGTTCGGATAAGTTCTTTTCCTCCCCAGCCAACTCATCCGTCATGCCGGTTCTCATGACACTCTCCTGAACCAAAGCCATCTTATCTTCAAGCTCAGAAATATCAGCAAAAATGTCTCCAAAAACATCTTTATTCCATCTCTTAATATTTTGTTTTAACAGTTTTAATTTTTGCTGGAAGCAGTACATTTTAGTCCCCTGAGGAGGAGCTATACTTCTCCACCACTCCTCCACCTTATTATGAAAGTCATTATGAGTGAGCCAAAAGCTTTCAAATCTGAAAGGCCTATTCGTATTATTCCCAATGTTACTCCAAATGAGGGAGATTGGCCAATGATTAGAGACGGAAGACACTAGAGGACAGGAAGACAGAGTGCCTCCTAACAACATAATGCTTTCCGACTTAAGAAATCTATCCAATCTAGCAGCCACCAGGTGTTCCCCTCCCCGTCGATTATTCCAAGTGAATCTAGTGCTCCCATAGCCACATCAATTAATTTACTATTCTCAATGAATCCATCGAATAAAGTGTTGTCCAGAGTAAGGATTCGCCTTCCCCCTTTCTTCTCGGCCAAAGATCTGATCAAGTTAAAATCTCCCCCCATAATCCAGTGCTTTCCTTCAAACATACTTCTGAGCCAAGAAAGACTATTAATGAAATTCCGTTTCTCAGGGTAACTACTCGGCCCATACGCATTAGTAATGATCCCCTTAACAGTGGTACCTAAAAGATGAAAAGAAGCTGATAGACTGAACTTAGTGGAAAGAAAGTCAGTAAGAAGTACCGACCAGGGATCCCAGAGGATCGCCACACCTCCTGACTGTCCAGCCACATCCAGTGACATACATTTACAATTTTTCCAAGTGTTACGCACATTCAGTTCTAACTGGGCTCCCGAACACTTAGTTTCTTGCAACAAAACAACAACAGGTTTTTCTCTCATAATCTTACTCTTTAGAGTCTTCAGTTTACGAGGACCATTAGTCCCTCGGATGTTCCAAGAAAGAATTTTCATCAAACATTGTATCTCATAGATAGAAGAGCTTCCTGGATCATCGGATATTGGCCCGAATCTACCAATCTAGCCCCAATTTCCCCTATGCGGTCCCTATTAGATCTTCTTCCTCTCTTCATTCCTCCTTTAGATTTCCTCTTACTTTCCTTCAGTTTCAGAGGACCGATTCCCAAGCTAGGGGTAGTTTTTGTTTTAAGGATAACATCTTTCAGAAGCTTCAGTTGAGTATCCAGAAT
Organism: Larix kaempferi; assembly: GCA_027924585.1. Lineage (NCBI taxonomy): Eukaryota > Viridiplantae > Streptophyta > Pinopsida > Pinales > Pinaceae > Larix > Larix kaempferi. The sequence goes on along the minus strand of BSBM01000033.1, from coordinate 5,345,715 downwards.
GGAATGAACCTCAATGTTCTTACACGCCTCTTCCATACTATCCAAATCTAGTTCTCCCAGTTCCATCTCCTCCAGCTCCTCCTCCATCTGATCAGTCACCAAAGTGTTCTTACTATCCTTGTTACTGTTATAAGTGATCTTAGCTGAAGCAGTAGGCTGGTCATCACCTTTACTATTGTGATTGGTCTCTGATAAAACAGTAGGTTTATCAGCCTCAATAATCGGGGTTTCCAAAGGCGTGACAGGAATCTTGGGGTCTTCCATATCAGGGTCCAAAGCCACAAAGCTATTAGTACTCTGTTCTTTTTTCTTCACATCAGCAACATTATGTCTTCTTCCCACTCTTCTGCGACTAGTTATCTTAGTAAAGCCTGCAGTGTCTCGCTGATCCAGAGATTTACTTCCCGGGATTTCCTCAGGGAGATTCAGATGGCAGTCACGGGCTAGATGTCCATGGGTATGACACCGTCGGCATCGGAATAGGATATGTTCATAATCCAGGGTTTGGAACCATTTAGACTCTTCCCAGTTTAAAGTGATTCCTTCAGGCAGTGTTCTAGAAATATTCATATAAACACATATACGGGCATACGAAACATACCTGCCTTGCTTGGTTTGGTCTAAAATTTTCACAAAATGACCTAGAGATCCTCCGATAGCCTTAAGAATATCAGGGTCCTAGTATTTAGTAGGTAGCGAATATAATCTGATCCACACCGAGACGATAGACAGATCCTCCTTATCCGGGTTGAAGTGTTCCTTCCACATTCTTAAAAAAATCCCGACTGAGCAGTAGAAATAGGGACCACCCTCGAATATTCTATCCTTGTCTTCCACATTAATAAAAACCATAGTAAAAAATCCCTTCAATCCCAGCAAAAGGTCAAAATGCCCTTTCTGCTTCCAGGTTGAGTGAATCCACCATGTTAACGCTTTCTCATAGGGCCATATACCCATGAATTTTCCTATTAATGCATGGTCTGACATATGCTGAATTCATTCTTTAACCTTGCTAGGGTTCATCGATAATGCAGGAGTGTTTGTCGACTTGGGAATACAAACCCCCGTTCCCGCGTTCTGATTTCCAGGGGCCGACCGCTCAACCTTGGTACTATAACCCTCTCCTCCGATTCCTTCTCCCTCCCACTGCACCTGCAGAATCTCTGCTGTCATCTCCTGTTCTGTTTGCTAAGGAGGGGATGAGCCCCTCCCCTGTATATTCACCATCCTACCCTACAAACCCGAAGGTACGGCACCGTGCCCTTGCGGCCAACTTCTGAAAGACTTCCGTTACCGCTTAAATCTTCTTGGAGCATCGATTGTTCATTTTTCCTCCGATATTAAATATAATATAAATATTATTAAAAAAATACAAAATAACTTATTAAATTTTTTTTCGAGCATATTCTTTAATGTACCTTTCTACCATCTAATTTTAAGAAATAATAATTAGTGATGTGATTCTTTTGTTTGAAACATAATGATTTTCTATGATTTAGGAAAAAATTAACCTATGTTAGGCGATGAGGTGTTGGGACTACTTAGTTGAATATTGAATATTATGTGACACAAATAAGTATTTTTGTCAGAATTCACCAGTATTATTTTTGTCAAAATCCATGTGTATTGTGGAGATATTGGGATATGTTTTTTTTTTTATAACAAAAACGGTTAAGAGCTTTTATATAAAAAAAGAAGAATAAAGATTACATAGTTCTGAAGACAGAGTGATCCCAAGAGAGGACTACGTCCATGACTCCTTGTTCATCTACAACCAGTCTTAACTTATCTTGATACTTTCCTATTCTATGGAGACTGAATCTTCTAACAAACTGCCCAAGAAGGAAGTGGGCTACATTTACTACTAGCAAGACCAAAATTTATGTTGTCCTACTTCTTACATATATCTCGATACAATCTAGAGATTAATGATATGAAGTTTGTTGGCTTCTTGTTTTTCTTGGAGAAGTTAAACTTTCTTTTGGCTTCAAAGAGGGTGAAGCTCCTTTTTTCTTTTTGCCGACTCTGGTCCAATCTGATGGCTCAATAAAGGCTTCGAGAATGGGCACTGCATCTTCGGGTGCATTCTGTGAGGCTAGAGTTTTCGGGTCCATTAGTTGGATATCACTATCTCGTGGAGCTATAGGTGGATCTTTGTCATTGGCGGGGATCCTTTGTTCTTCTAGAGTGTCCTCTATTTTAGCCTGAGAAGATTCCTTAGCTTGTGATGGAGCCTCTTCGGATAGATCTTCATTTATGCTTACTATATAATGCTTGGAGTTTGCTCCATCCCACCAAGTGGATTTGCGATGAAGCCTTTTGGATTTGGGGATCTGAGAGGCTTTTGGGCAATCTTTTACAAGATGTCCGGTTGCGAAGCAAGATTTGCATCTGAACATCACATTTTCATAATCTAGCTTTTGCACCCACACATAATCCTTGCTGGTCAAATGGGTCTCAGGAGGAAAGCCATTGTTGAAGTCCATTACACACAGATGTGAGCAAAGGCAGTTTTGATGTAATCCTTTGTTTCTAGACTTCGATTGTAGAAGGAGCCCAACGCATTGCCAATAGCTTCAAGTGAGGCTGAGTTCTAGAGATGCAAGGGAAAATTTGGAAGCCGAACCCAAATTGGAGCAGATGAGATTTGGTCAATAGTTGGGTCAAAAAGAGGGCTCCAGGGTTTCATAAAGAGCCCCGAACTTCCCCAAAACCACGGACCAGAGTCAAGAATGATCTTTTTTTCCTCTGGAGAATCAAAATCCACAACAAAAAAACCCCGAGAAAAGGGATAAATAGAAATTTCTTAATGAACAAGGGGTTTCCATACCTCAGAAATCCACTTATGGAGATCAACCGGACAAGGCCAGAACCCATTGAAGCGACAAACCAAAGCTGACTCTGCGAAATTCCTTGCTTCAATCAAAGATTCCTCAACCACTACAATGGAGGGCGCTGGTATTTCTTGAACAATCAAAGTCAGTTGGTTGCAGGCTGCCTTGCCGAGCGAGATCGGGATCGAGGGTCCTCGGCTGGAGGCAACTGAGAGAAAGCTGGCCGCCATTCTCCTGAGTTCACCAGGCTGTCGGAGGCGCAAGGCTGCCTCACGGGCATCGACTGTCTTCAGAAACCCTAGCGCAGGCCACCGCGCACCGGACCAGTTCTGACCTACTTCGCGTGGCTATCCAAGTATCATGTGCAGATTTGCGATGTCGATGGACCCAGGTTGCCGGAGGCACAGGGCTTCCTCACAGGCACCGATCGTCTTCAGAAACGGTGGCCGTCGACGAGCTGAAGCACGGTGATGCGATTTCACCCAACATTATTCGCCCTCCCTGTTTTTCTGAGATATTGGGATATGTTAATAATAATAAAAAAATCGTGTTGAGAGGAGCAAGGTGCTTTACAACCCAGTATGGGGGAGATGTTGTCACGTAAGGTAACGTAACGTTACATTACAAAAAAATAAAAGTAATTAAAAAATTCATGTCGACTAAAAAAATAAAAAATTAAAAGCAAATGAAAAGTAATTAAAAAATTCATGTCGACTAAAAAAATAAAAAATTAAAACCAAATGAAAATTAATTAGCATAGATCCATCTTAAACTCGGATCTATCAAGCATGAGAGCGATCTAATTCCTTGAGGTGTAATTTTTTTTTATCTTAATTTTTTACACATCAAGAAAATGTAAATTGGATCGCTCTATGTGCTTTATAGATCTGGGTTTAAGATGGATCTATGTTGGTTTCAATTTTTTATATTTTATGAGCAGACATGAATTTTTTATTTACTTTTATTTTTTATTTTTTATAAGTTATGAGCCGACATGGTAATGTTACGTAACATGACAACATATCCCCCATACCGGGTTGTAAGCACCTCTCTACTCTCGCTGCATCTAAAAACATCCATGTCGACTCATAAAATAAAAAAATTAAAACGAGGTGTAATTTTTTTTTGGATGTGTAAAAATTTAAGATAAAAATAAAAATTTACACCTCAAGAAATTGGATCCATCTCGGTGCTTGATATATATGGGTTTAAGATGGATCTATGCTCAACATTTTTGTAATGATGATGGTTAACATCCATTAAGACCAACTTTGGTTATCATATCTTAAGAAAAAAAATAAGGAATTATTTGGTTTGCTTTAAAATTCTATTCCTATGCTCAAAAAGCTTGAAGAGAAATGTTCCTAACTTACCATAGTTTTGATAGGTTGAGGTTTCTATTGTAACAAAGATTTTGAAATTGAGATCTAATGTGGGTGTATGTAGGGACTCTAAGAGAAAATGATTTTCATCCTAAATGCTCATAGTCTTAGAGAGATGGCAAATCCTTTTAGCCGATGGTGCTTTAGGAATTGTCCAATGCCCTATTTCACTATGGAGCTCACGGGAGTTTGTTCTTATACTGGCTACACTAATTTTATTCTTTATACTAATTAAAACCTAGAGATACTTTTGATCTTCTAGATTATGTTTAATTACCTCTTTATAATATCTTAATTTTCTTTTAACCTTTAAATCTGTATTGCACCATATTTTCTCTTTAAACCTAGATGTAATAATATTTTTAATATTATCAATATTTTGCAAAGTGACATTTTCGTAAGTTCCCCAATGGTTTAACCAAGTCAGGGAATCTTTATGCCAACCCCATTGTAGTCGTAGGTCATTTTGACTGGATTTTGAAGCAATTTCAAGAAGCCTATGGTCTCCCATGTTATTTATCTTGTGCTTATACATTAGGTACCTAGTCATAGCCATGCTCTTAATAGGGGAAGACCCAGTTCTACGAGGAGAATAGAATAGGGAAAATTGCTTGTAATTTTGATGTTATAAGTTATAAAATGCTTATGGATTCACTCAATCTTTCTCCAAGATTCTCTAGAGATGTTGCAACCCCAAAATTCACAGTCGTACAAGATAATGGGAGTGACGAGGGTTTCAAAGAGGAACTTATTTTTATCCCACATCACAAGGTTTGTTGATTTACAATTGTTTTCAAGACCAAAACAAACTTTCCATCCTCCTTTAATCCTTTTCTCAATGCTATAGTTCTAGTTGAGCTTGTGATGGATATCAATTCCGAGATTTTTGTATGAAGTCACTTCCTTCAAGTTGCTATTATCTTACACAAAATTAGCGTAAGTGACCTTCTTGGACATGATAACCATAAATTTTGTTTTGGCGGTGTTAACAATCATACCTATATTAGAGCATAAATCCTTGATAATTCTTAATTTCTTATCAAGATTAAAGGGGCACCTTGACATAAGAACATTATCATTAGCATAAAGAAGAAGGATGATGAATATTCCTCATAATGACGTGTCAGTGCAACCTGCTTCTTCTAAACAACCTTCTAGTTTATTGATGTATATGCTGAAAAGGGTAGGAGAGAGGGGGGGACTTTGTTTAACTCCAATATTACAATTAATATATATCAACCAACCCTCATTGTTATTGAACTTGGCAATGACATTCTTGTATAACCTTATCGTAGTAACTTTCAACTCAAAAGGACCCTTTAGCTCTTCTAATCTATTCCAGAGGTTATTTCTAAGCACCGTATCGAAATATTTTCTAAAGTCCACAAAGCAACAAAAGATATTGGATTTATTATTATGACATTCCTCCTTAACGTATATGTGGAGTGAATTATTGATTTTTCTATACATAAATATGCATATTAATTTTTTGTATTATCTACTAGGGAGGTAGGTGCAGGGGAGGGGGGTAATTTTTTACCATGGTGGAAATATAGTCACATAATTTGCTTGCGGTTAGGGATTAGTACTAATAATCAAGCAGAATGATATGCTCTATACCTGGGATTAAAGGAAGCAATTGCTTTTGGAATCAAGTCGCTTGTGGTGATAGGAGATTCCCTCCTTACTATCTCTCAATCTAGGCAACGACAAGAAATTATGGATCAAATAGTTGGCCATCTTCACAAATGTATTATTGTCTTACTTCATCAAATCCCTAACATTCAACTCTTTCATGTTCAACATGAGCTCAATGTAGTGGTAGATGAACTTGCAAATGAAGCCTTGAGTGTTCCTAGAGGGGGCATTAGAAAACAAGGGGGTCATCTAACTTTTCGTTGTCTCTCTTAGAAGTTTGTGTTATGTTAAGTTCATGTTGATTCTCCATCTAGTCTTGTCAAGCATTAGTCTCTACATACAATGATGGGGTTCTTTAATTATTCAGGACATGTGGAGCGCTCAATGCGTCTGGGTGAATGTACATCTATGTGATTTCTTGGTCCACACATTCGAGATTTTAATCAGGGCATATGAAGGTACTGTCTAGAATCTTGAACATAAAGTTTCTCAATGTGTATTGTACATATCGTTCCATTTTGTTCATTCGAACAATGTTGGAGGTAGATAGATTGGTGCGTGGGAAAAAATTGGAATGGTGGTGAATCGTCAAGTGAATTTGGATGCCCTCTCTTGCGCACTGGGAGATTGGCCTTCTGCTGTTTTTCGTGCTATTTGTGTGGAGGTTCGCTCTTAGGTAACTTTCTGCTTGGGCTTGGACTCTGCATTATCCTTTATCTAGAAGGTTTGGGATATAGGGGCATTGTTGTATTGTGTGCAAATTCAGTTTGGAAGGATAGCACCTCTAGGTGGTTTTTACTTGCTCCGTGTGAACAATTCGATGGTTTTTATTGTGGTGACTGTAATTTGAGTTCCTGGTGGTTATTGTTTGTGTTTTGGATATTGGGTCTATTTTGCACTTCAATTGGCCCGACAAAAGAATTTCCCTTCTAGAGGGGATTTGGAACTGTCTTGTTGAAATGGGTTATGAGAAAAAGTTGGAAGATCTTTCAAAAATAATTTGTGACTCTCAAGCCGATATTCACGATATTCGTTCCCAACTGAGATGGATGAAGTCCTAGATGGAAGGTCTAATTGCTGTAGTTCAACAAATTACTGCTCATATTTTTGTTTTGGATACATGTATTGATGGTATTGAGCAAAATTCTCACTATGTTTCCAATTTTACTTCAGGGATTGATGCCCTCCTTGATGAGGTCGAAGGGTTTGTTCGTTCTTGTGATGCTCATGTGACAACAATTTCGAAAACCTTAATGAAGCACAAGGATCTCATTGTAGGCAAGAAGTCCTATTTGGATGAGAATTATGAAGAAAAGAATGTGGAAGGTTATGTTATGCAACCACCCTGTGCAGTGGCCAATATCACTAGTTGTGATGAAGAAGCCAACCAAGATACACATACTATAGGTAGTGAAGATATCGCTGAAGGAACTAGAGACACTCATGCTGTGGATGTTGATGATACTATGGAAGATACTCAGGGTGTAGATGTTGATACTCAAGATGGATATGCTGAGAACATTGCAAAGGAAGATGAAGAAAACACCCAAGAACCTTAGGCCACAGATAGTGATACCGACTCCTAGTTTTGTTTTTTTATGAAGTTTTTTTGTAGGATGCTCCTAGGACAATTTGTAAGAAATTATAGTAGTTTTGGGAGCTTTGTTTTTTGCTTCAAGTTTATTTTCCTTTGGATGACTATAATTAAGTTACATACTGATATGGATCCTATGAAACTGTTACGGGGATTTTTTTAAACTATTTTGTTGAATCTTTCAGCATTTATCAATACAAAATTAATTGTTTTCGTTAAAAAAATGTTTTTGTATTATATAATAAGATATTAACATGGGGTAATGGTCTAAAATCAAACCAGGTGTTATCTATGTAAGAGTACAAGTGAGATTGTGGATCATTCACTTGTAAATTGCCCATTCTCAAGGCTATGTGGATGGAGATGTCCCTACTTACAACTTGCAAAATCAATGAGATAAATTAACCTTGACAAGTTTCCTGGAATCCTGGTTGACAGATAGAACTGTTATTCTTTCAAAGATTTACCGTGTTATCTCTTATGGGGAATATAGGTAACCAAGAACATGATGATTTTTGAAGGGAAAGATACCCATATAGGAAGGTTATCCCATCAAATTAGACTTTCTTTTGGAGAATGAAGGAAGCCTCCTAATCAAAGAGTTCCAAGAATGTTGCAAGAGCTTAGTATTGATTCACAAGGCATTGGGATTTTTCCAATGGAGCCTTCCAAGGTACTCCAGGAGCATGTGGAATAGGGACAATTCTCTTTTTGGATAATGCACTTTATTTTCCATTGAAGTATGGAGTTGGAATTCATGCCAATATTAGAGCAGGACTCTATGCCCAATGGATCTTGCTTAAGGTGGTTATAGACAAATAGATAAGAAGGCTGCAGGTACAGGGGAAATCTGAACTATTGGTGGATTAGGAAAATGGAAAAAGTCATATCTCAAATTTGGTTCTAGGTCCAACTATGGGAATGATTATGGAGTTAAGGGCTCAATTTGAATACATATCCTTTGCACACATATATAGAGATTTCAATCATAGAGGTAACCAACTACCGATAGAAACTCTTATTATGGCAGAAGGCTCACTACAAGTTCAAGAAACAAGGGATAACACCCTTTGGTTGTGATTCATATTCCATTCTTCCGGTGATGTTATTGCTAATCTATTTCACGTAACAATTTTTGTTTTTGGAGCACTGGTAACTTAATCTAGGTTAAGATATTTGACCATTTTTTGGTTACTAATATGAAGACAATTTTGGATATGGATGATTGAAGGATTGTATTTGTCCAATGCATAGGGTGAGGCTAGTCTGGTAGTATGACATAGAAGGATGATAAAGTCATGGCAGTTATTGAACTGAGCCGAAAGGTTGGGTTATTTGAATTTTAATTTCCCATTAGAAATATCAAATACATTTAATTTTTCTTTGGAGAAAAAAGTGGTACGAGTTTAACTTACCCCCTTTTAACAAGTTTAGCTTAAGTCTTGAAGATCTTATTTTAAAAAATATCAAAAGGATTTTCAAACCTCACAAAACACTCATACAATTATTTATAAGCGTCAAAGACAAATCTAACTCTCATCTTTCTTAAGGTGTTTAGCAATTTCCCTACTCCTATGGCAAATTCTACATTAGCCAACTTAGTAGGCCTATCTAAATTGCCTTACTAAATCCGCCATAGCGAAGAATTCCCACAACACCAAACATCTGATATGTTTTGATCAACAAATTTTTTAAACATCAACCCCCAATTACTCTCCAGGCCTCATCAAGAGAGCCCTAGAGATTTAAAAAAATCTATACAACTTTATCAAAATATGGTTATTGGCTTAACCATTCTTGGAAACCCGTAATCCATTATCTTTATCATTAACATAGCTATGAGCCAAATGAGGTTTTTGTAAATACTATATCTCTACTCTATGCATAACAACAATAATAGATAGTTGGGTAATAGCTATAGAAATATAACTTAATATCTTAGGTCTGTAGATTAACATCAGATGAACTGCTTTGTTTGATTTGCTATATTTTCTTGGTATACTAATAGAAAATAGACATCTTTACCAAAAAAAAACTTTAATATTTCTTAAATTAAAAATATAAATAAAAAACTTTGTTATATATCCATCTTTATACACCTCTTCCACAGTCAAAACACTAGTACACAAATACTAATTTTGTGTTGTTTTTATGTTCTCTTGTAGTTCATAGTAAGAAAAAACTGAAAATGAAAAACAAAATAACAAAAACATTTCCAAAATCTACTATAAAGTAGCACTTAATTCCGAGTCATTAACTACATAATGCACTCCACCAAATCTTATTTTATTATTTTGGATTTTTTCTTGGAAAAAAGCGTAATTTTATTAGTAAAAACAAAATTACATTCTGTAAAATAAATGTTTCCATACTGAATATATTCAGTTTAATCAAAATATAAGACGGAAATTTATAGAGGGAGTCTTTGGACAACCGTTTTGTAGAAAAAATGGGTTGAAATAAACTTTCAAACATAGCATGATAACTTTTTAGCTTTCTGGTGCACTGAAGTAAACATCTAATAAATTTCTAAAAGTACCGTTTCATTAAAAACTTTATTATACATGCCAAAGTATGGAATATACTTTTCATTTACAAGTCAAAGTGCTTTGATTTAACATTACTTCAATTTTATGTTAGAAAATTTTATAAAATTTTCCAATGTTTATAATTGTTTTTTTTTTTTTTTAAATTTAAAATAAATTTTAGAGTTTTTTAAATTTTACTCACTCCACTTTCCCATGGGTCAAAGAGGTTATCAATGTGACATAAATCCCTCAGAGTGTGATTTAATTTTTAAAACACAAACTAGAAAACATATGAAATTTTCTAAAAGTGCCACATGGCAACTTTCACATGCCATTGTTGACTTTTGTGTACTAATAAACAAAACACAAAATTATTTTACTTCCCATATAATGTTTAAATTCTCATGTGACAAATTCTATATATTTTTATTACAATGTTGATATGAAGACACATACTTAATTGATATGACAAGTTCTATAAACTTGTTATTATGTTATTATGATTTATTCTTGCTTTCTCAATTTATATATACAATCTCTAACTTATTTACTTTGTTTATTTTTGGCATGGACTAGCCACTTGTGGCATATTCACTTGTTGTTATTCTCCTCTTAAAAAAAACTATTTAGCTTTCATCTGTCATGTAACAAGTGTCAAAATGTTATCGTTGACTCATATTGTTGATATTTATTTATTTAGTGTCTATGTTGTAATATGATAATACTCAAAATGCTATACTCTATGGAAATCAATATCGATTTATTTGAACTAATTTTTTGTAAAGGGTTGACAAAGATTAAGATGTTTTAAAAAAAAGGGATAACAAATATGATTGATGTTTTTTTCTCATTGGAATTAATTTGATTTGTTTGATTTTAATTAAGAAAGATTAATTATTACAATTGGTTCACGAGGAACAAAACATATCACAAGTAAGATTTGAACTTAGGTTAAAATGATAACATTTCTCTTTCCTAACTACCCAAGCTATACCCATTTGACTATTCTATTTTATCACGTTGTTATTAAGATCAAACAACTTGCAAATAAGATTTTCCAACTCACCTTGGTTTTCATGGGTTAAAACACTACGGATATCAATAGTATTATGATTGTTTGAAAATAAGATAATTTTTGTGTACATTGTGTATTCCAAGATAAAATATTTTTCATCTTCTATTTTATTAAATTGTCCTCTTTTTCAATAAATAGAATTTATATTACAAGTTGATAAATCATCAAGGTTAGATACAAACTTTCGATACTTGCTGTTATAAATCAATCATTTAATATTTTAAGCCAGTTGAAGAAATTTGTATAAAAATGAATTGAGTGAGTTAAATAAGTGGACAAAGTCAAGTCTTGGATTTTGGTTGTGACTATCGTAAATCTGATGGAGAGGACTTTGAGATCGTCTAACGCACTCACTCTTCAAAAGGGCATGTATGTATATGATTCTTGCTATCTTATGGCCATGCATAAGATCAATGCTAACCTGCTTAAAGTGTTTGATGTAATGCATGTATGAATAGTGTCTAATAAAAAGGATGCCCTCAATGGAAATGGAGGGAAAGCATTTCTCTAGGAGGGTTTAGATAACAAAACCTGCTTTCATATTTTGGTAAGGTCTCTTATGGGGAAAACCTTACTTTTGTGGGTAACGTCAAATGATTTTGAAGCTGATATAAAGCATGTATTGGAGCGCATTAAGGGGATCCCTACAAGCAAGCAACAACTTATTTTTGAGGGTACATAACTAGATGATCTTTTTTATTGTTCAATTATAATATTTGCAAAGGCTCCACTCTCACAATGCTTTTGCAATTACATGGAGGAGTGCTGGCATGGATAATGGAGTACCCACCTCATCCAAGGGTCCTTCTTTTAAGGATGTAGTCAATAGAAAACCCTATATAGCTCTACCTAATCATCCATCCAATGTGTATATCATAGAGAAACCAAAGGAGGTTCCAATTTTAGAGATAACACAGAAGATAGTTTTTGACTTCCTTTCATACTATGAACCCAAGGCAATAATTTGCCAATTTAATGGATTGAGACATCTTGCATCATATTTGGACTAGTGACTCTATTTGAATTGGACAAAGGACTTGAGATAATCTTATTTACAAATAAAATTATTGTTTGATTTCCCACTCTTGTTTTTTGTTATAAAGTTTTTCAAGAGGGTCCTTGGTACTGGGGAAAAGCATATATTTTTATTACCCCATGACTTCTACAATTTAAGCCATCCTTTAGGGTTGTAACTAGAATGTCTGCATGGGAAGGTATCCCTAATCTGCGCACCCATTTTTGGGAGTTATTAGTTTTTTTTAAGACATAGGGAAACATTGGGTCATTATTTAAAAATAGAGATAGATCGGACCAAGCTTGAATTTTTATGTATGTCCATATATGTGTGTGGATTGATCTTAGGAAGAGCCTATCTGACAAGGTTATATACTTCAAACAAAAGGATCTAGATGGATATAGGAAGTGGTTTATGAAAATACAACATTTTGGTGCCAAACTTGTTAACAAACAAGACATTTTTAAGATACATGTCTTCAAGCAGTGCTCATACTAAATGTAAAAAAAGGTCATAAAACAAAACCTAAAGGATGGCAATCATTTGAGCACTGAGTGTTGGATGATGAAGAGGAACAAATTATAAAAAACTAACAGAATATAGATTTAGTGAAGAATACTAATCGTTGTCCCAAAATCCAGGTTGAGGAAATAATGCTTCATATGGTGGATAGAAAAAATAATAACAATTCCATCCATGTGGTGGTTGCAACCAAAATCCCCTTTGAGGGAATAATGAGAATAGATGAATTTGAAAAAATTAGCTCACCTTTCAAATCCCAGACATTGAATTTCTTGTTTGAATCCTCATCATTCACTCCCAATTTACCATTTAGCACCATGAACCCTTCTCTAGGGGTGTGCCATGAGGTTAAAAAGAAGAAAGAGGAAAAACATACGATTGAGGAGTAGTTTTCAATGAGACAACAATCAAATGTACAATATGTAATATTAACAATGCTTTATTAGATTTATGGAGGACATTCTTCCCAAATCTTATGGAATCCTCTTGTAACATATGCAAAATAACCTCTTATTTGTTATGAATAAGTAGTTATGATCTTTCCCAAGGAATTTATTTTGGACAAACTCAACTTTTTGATTAATTCATTTTTTTATGAGGTGCTTTTTTTCGAAACTCTATGATTTGACTTATCTTAAATGAACATAAACCCCTAAAAGCAAGTTCCATCAATTAAATGAAATGATCACTTATCATAAAATAAGATAAACACAAATAATAAAATTTATCCACTTATTAAATTACTTTACAAATTTAAATATAATTTACTTAATAAATTTAAATAACCAACCATAACACAATTATAATAATCACCATAATTCTCAAAACTTGTTTTTTATTACAAAATGTTTTTTTTAATAATGGCAGTTAAACTATACCTTTTTCATAATTATGATCCATCATTAATTTATGTTGTTTTACCTACATATGCTTATCATTGTCACATAAGTAATGAAAGGAGAGAACCTAAGAAATTGTTGTTTGACCAATTGGTTTGTCTAGGGCTTAATCCCCATTAGGTCACGGGTTCAAACCTCAAGAGGGAGGGGTTGAAATATTTAGGTTGGCGTTGGATCGAGTGACATTATCGGTGGGGGGGATTTCTCGGCATTGAAAAAGAAAGAAGTAATGATTGTTAATTTAATTTAAACATTTTAACAATTAGATCCATTAAGAAGTATAATAGTTGTCATGCTTATGCTTATATTTATATTTGCCTTGTAATTTATTATTATGATTTTAGTTTTATTTTTGGAAATATTTTGTATTATAAGAAGTTGCAGTCGAATTGGATAGTGAGATAAATTAATCAAATAAATGCTACTATAATATACTCTGAAAAATACTCTTAAATATAAAGTATATTTATGAAACTTTGACATCTAAAGACTCAAAAAAACATTAACATCTAAACACATGCTTTCTCATAGCTTCATCTTGGTCCTGGTTGGAGGAATGAGATTCTTGCTTGTCTAAGTCCATGTCCTCCATAAATTGGTGCACGATTTCCTCTTCCTTGAACTCCACAAGAATCGATTTGATATAAATATTTAGGTTGGATATTGTAGAGAGAGAACCTTTGTTGAGGTTTATGACCATGGACCTAAGCATGGCACATTCTTCCTCTAATACCTGAATTTGCCTCTTTTGTTGAACCGGATTTTACATTATAACCGCATTATGAGAAACCTATCAGTGCTCCAATTCCTGAACTTTAGAAGTGGCAAAAAATATGGAAGTTGTGTTCCCTTTTGGGAAATCCTCATGGTGTTGGAGAACCCTACTATTTCTTGGATGTCTGTTTGATAGGAGGAGTGATGACTGTGATTGAACATGATTTCAACAAGCATGAACTGATGGCCTAAATCCTAGAAGGAACCACTCAAATATTTGTTCAACCACAACAATATCAAAACCCCTGCTATGGGTTAGGATAGATCCTTTCATGGAGGGAAAGAGTATCCAGGTCAAGGATAGAGGAATCCTTTTTTTGAAATGACAATGCCAAAACCTAGAACATAAAGCAAAGAGTAAGCATAAATAAGGCTAATATAAACCAAAGAGTAAGCATAAAATCTAGGCCTGGAATTAAAACCACTAAAGGAAACAGAGTCATGGAGCCAATGAACTTGACTTTCACTCAAATACTCAAGGAGAGGATTGATTGACCCAAATTCTTCAACAATCCAAAGCAGAGAGTAGGCTACTAATAAATAGGAAGCTTGGAAGAGTTGGCCACTAGGCTCTGAGGGGAACCAATATTCCCAAATCCAAACCCAAATTTGCATGTCAACCGCAACTACAACAATTGACTAGAGAAATTGATGGAGGATTACTTGTAAATTATGGAGAGACCAAAGAAAATTACTATAAGCCCAGCCAACCTCGGTTCCCAACCTAGAAACACAACCCAAAATCCTAGCCACATCAAAGAAAGAGGTCTCCATGGCTTCAAATATGTTGGATGTTGTTACCGTTCAAACTAGCAAGATAGCAAGTGAAAGGCAATCAAATAAGAAACTTTGACTGCTGTCACATTTGTCCAATCTCCTAACTTATTTGGGATCCAATGTTGTCCCAAGGGGATATCCCTTTAATGTACCTGCCAAGTAGATGCCAAATTCCTTTCAAACACCTTAAAGCATAGATCAGTGCCTTTAATGGAGTCAAACACATAGTAATAGAGAGAGTTATGATGGTGCTTGTATTGTAGTTTTGGCAGTTTTGCAGGCCTGTTTAGGGTTAAAAAAGATAGGTCGAGGATTTCATGCACGAAATTGTAGGGTTGCGAGAATTTAGGGCCGCAAAAATTTAGGGCCGAAATTTTGGGGTCGCGAAAATTTAGGGCTGCGATAATTTACGGCTAAGGTTTTAGAGCCGAGATTTTAGGGCCGCAAGAATTTAAGGCCAAAATTTTGGGGTCGTGAGAATTTAGGGCCGAGAGAATTTAGGGGCGATATTTTAGGGCTGAAATTTTAGAGAGGCCAAAAAATTAAGAAATTTTTTTATTTTTTATTTTTAGGGTTTTCGTTATAAAATTGCAGACCTAATTCTAACCCTAATTCTACCATGAAAATGCAAAATTACACATGAAAATGCAAGTTTAACCTAACAATAATATTTACAAAAATTCAAACTAGGGTTTGATGTAGAGAAAATGGAAAAACTTAGGGTTTTAATGGATGTTACCCCAAACCCTATCCTTAGAGGAAGGTGACAAGACTTCCTCTTGGAGGTAATTCTCCTTGCTACTAGGTTAGGGCTTCTTGAAACAACCTCTATGGTTGGTTTCAAGAATCTAAACTAGTGCAAAGTTGGAGCTCCAAGGCCAAACTTTGTAAAAACCTAGTCTTGGGAGTGTTTTTAGTATGCAATGAGGATAGAATAGCAGGAAAAATCCTTATTCAAAGATAATGTATCCCTAGGGATACCATTTAATCATTCAAGATGCAAAATTGACCTACCATTCATCAAGAAAACCTTAAAAATGTAAAAGACTTATTTGAGCATGAGTTATTCCAACCATTCTAGCATCCACAAAGCATTAGCAAGACAAAGAAAGCATCCAACTTCATCCAAGAGAAAGACGAATCATCCCTCCAAGAGGTGCACATCACTTCATAAGGCCCTTCTAGGGTAAAATATTAGCATAATGAATTTTATCCCATGAGTTGTTTTCTAAAAATGAAGCGAGGAGAGTTTATTTATAGTCTCTCACACTCACTTTTACAAAATAGCCAGGCCGACATGCATTTAAAATGCCAATTTTTGAAATTATAAAATGTCAACTTAAAATTATAACAAAAACAATCAAATATGTGGGTAATTCGGGACATTCTCCCTAGAATTTACCCACACATGACTAAAATAGATAAAAATGAGTAAAACACTCCGATCTAAAGGCTGGAGTGCATAGGGGGGGGCGTCATACCCCATCTAACCCCAATAGTAGTGAAAATCCCTCAACGCCCCCCCTAATCAAGCAACACGATCTGGCATAGAGGATGTGTAATGTCCCTTGTTAGGAATTTTATTAAAATGGCAATTTTTTACTTTTTTCCCTAGTTAGACCTTTGACTAGTTTTGCGCTCTAGGTCCCCAAATTGCTCCAATTGCTCCCAAATATTCTGAGAAGGTATATGGATGATGTTAGAACATAAATATGTGTTTCAGGGATGCTTTTGGAACTTTAAAATACTTCTGCAAATCCTCTTTCAATTCTGGCCAATGTAGGGAACTTTACTAGTAATTTCCCTTTGACTAGTATTAGTCTCTAGGTCTCAAATTGACTCCAAATGCCTTCAAATATTCAAGGAAGGTGTATGAATGATATTAGGAATTGAATATGATGTTCAAGTATGAGATATTTCCACCAAAATACCTCTGCAAACTCTCTTAAGATTCTGGACCAAGTATGCAATTTTACTAGTAATTTGGGGTTCAAATCCCCCTGGGGTAAGTGCTGAAAATGGCTTCCCAAATGCCTCCAAAACCACTCCAATTTATGAAGAGAGGTAGGGAGTGTATTAAGTATGTTATTAATTTCTCATTTTCACCATTAATTGATTATTATATCTGTTCCAACCCTCTCCCATTCAGCTGCAAAAATCACCCATTCAACCCTTGGGGAAATGACACTATTTCTTCTCCCAATGCAATTAAAATGAGTAAAAATACATCAAATGCTCAAGTAAAATACATGAAACTTGTAAAATACATCCATGGAAGTATATTAATCACAAATTTATCATATAATCATCCATTCATTCGAAATCATCAGCATTACATTGGTTCACAACAAGGTAGTGGGGAAATGGCACTGTTCTTTCATTAAAAATGAGATTTACACATTTTTACTTGGAATTTCGACCTGAAACTTTCTGGAGATGAAGAATAGAGTATTTAATTCATATTAAAAAATAAATGGGGCATTAGAATCTCCCCCAAAGAGTACAATAGCTCACCAAAAACGCCCTCCGTCAAGGATCAAGAATATGCCATCAAAACTGGAAATGGTTGAAGGAGTAAGCTGCAATAGAAGAAACCATGAGCTGCCCTGTATCTTACACCTACAAATAAAGACTCCATTAAATCTCCGAATGAAAGGTTTGAATGGACTTTCCAATTACCAACTTGGATGGGAATCTTTCACCCTCGAAATTGGTTAAGGCAAGAAACTAGTCATCCACTAGCTCTCCCTCTTCACAAATGCAATTGAAAATTCTACAAATGATCAAAAGCTAGTTTCATTCTTTGTTATTGAAATTTATTAAGTTCTAATGTCCTCCATGGGTCGAATTCCTTCCAAGAGACTCATGCCAACTCAAGTTGGGAAGAGATTCCAAAGGACGCCACTTGTACAATAATTCCTAGTCTCCCACTTCCACCAAATCACATGTGGAAGCATCTTAGCTTCCCTAACACCCTTGAGCGTCCTCTTGGAGTCTATTTTTAGCCCTGACATGTAATATATGTCATATGTTAGCCTTCAGGTCTGATTTGTGTCATAGGTGTCATAGCATCTTCATCATTGTTGTCATAGAGCTAGGGAATCTATCCCAAGTGTCTCACTAGCTCCAAATTGCCTCTTCCTCTTCCATGGGAGTTACTATTCGTCTATATTTCGACCTCGTTGACTCATGCAAAGTATTATTGACCTTATAACTCATCCCAAGAACATTAGGCTTCCCATGGATTCGAAATTGCAAGAAGAGGATGCCATGTGGCACATAAATTCTAGCCTGTGTGGGTCCCACTTCCTCCATGTGTCTTCATGATCAAATGCCACTTTGATTTTCACTTGTATATAGTTATTTATCTCCTTTATTAAATATTTATGCCATCCTAATGTTCCAACATCATTTATTATCCTCATTATTCCAAATCCCAAAGCTTCCACCCCAAACCTAGGAAACTAGTAATTTTCCTCCTTGGCAATTATTTGACCTTTAGCATCCGTTTGAAAAACTCTAATGAATAGGGCCAATTTGATTAGGCCATTGTGAACCAATGCCAAATTTGGAACATGACAGGATGACATCATCATCAAGAACAAGCTAAGGAGAGAGGGCTTTGCTGAGATGGAGGACCAAGAGGGTGTGGATGGTGGCCTAGAGGAGAGACGTGAGCCTCAGTATTGAAATAAAGTGCCACCAGTGTGATAAATCAAGGTGGGGGTCATGTAAACTAATGACCCACCCTTGGGATCCCCAAACACCAACCTCAGGGATTCAAGCCCTTCCATGAGGCAGTCAACAATGCCACTAGGCCATAGTACCCCTAGAAGATAAACCAAAGGGTCTGGCCATAACCCCCACTCAGAAAAAGCTGGCTAACACCCCTCCTGGTTAGGAAAAAAATGACCCTCTCTCCCTGGGGCACATCTGCAGGTGCACTGGTACCGGTACCACGTAATAGGTGCCAATACCTCTACCATGTGTGGAGTCAGGGCTTGAGTAAATGCCTCATCCCTCCTCCATTTGAAACCATTACTCCTAACTAGATGTGTCCATTTCTTAAGTTTGGTTGCCACACAATAAGTTTGGAGGGTATAAACCTAGGGGATGGAATAAAATTCACCATCCCATTTTGATTCAGAAAACCTTATGTTGACCTACAGTCAAGATTAGTATACAAATCAAATTCCTTGTTTTGGTTCCTAGGGATATGAAGGAATTGAATTTCCTTAAACCTATGAAGTTCTTTCTTGATTCTTGCAAGCTTAACTTCATTTGCAGAATTATTGTTATTCATGAATTGGATTATGAAAGAAGAGTACTCGAAGACAGTCATTGTTCTCACATTTAAAGAAATAACAACCTTACTTCATTGAAGAAGGGTATACGTTTCTTCCTGGTTATTTGTTTCTCTACCTAATCCCCATTCAAAACTAAGTTCTTGAGTTTCTACGAGATAAAAAATAACCCCCCACTACACCTACCACCCCTGTATTTTATTTGGTTACTTCATCAAATAAATATAGTATGTGCTTTTGTTGTTGTGTTAACCACTCTTTAAACTCATCCTCTGTCTTCCTTATTTGTTAGCGTTGTTTATTGGACATCCAGATTCTTGTTGAGTGAGCCTAGGAGGTGGATCGACCCAAGTGGATCTATTCTAACCAATTCCTTTCCTCAAAATCTAACATATAAACTTGATGGCCCATCAATCCTTTGGTTCTAATTTCCTTTGCCATTAGTCCTTGAGATTTCATTGTTGTGCACCTGGGATGGTTTTATACTTGTTGAGAAATAACTTTGTTCATACTAGCCAGAATTTCCAACATATGTAATTTAGGCAAGGAATTCTAGGTTCTCTTAAGAATTGACTTATTGGTAAATGAACCTATATACTTTTTATGCCACAAATAAAACATGTATCTTATTTTGTCAAGGGAATTCCATATGCTAATAATTTATTGAAAGGAAAATTGCCACACCTACTTGGTAATGTGGCACTCAAAAAATAGATGACATTGCATTTCAATGCTCGATCTACACAAAATACTCTAAGACAAGTCATTTATCCCTTGCTTGTGGATATTCTATGTTGTAAGAATTTTGTTGTAAATCATCACCCAACAAAAGGTATTGACTTTGGGGGTTCCATTTCTTTTCCAAGCATCCTTCCAAATGCTCGGTCTAGGGGGATGAGCAAGGAAAAGGAGTTGATATTGATATCCTTGTTTCATTGTATAGTTAGATTTTCCCCATCCTCTGGAATCAATCTTTGAGATGTCAGATGGGGTCCATCCCTTAAGATGGAAATGCAAAATAGAGACCAATGGGACAAATTGTCAGGAGGTGTGAGAGACCAACCTATCCATCAAGTGCACTTTGGGGACAAAACATAAAGGTCAAACAATGTTTGAATTCCATGATTTCTCATCCAATCTCTAAGAGGTCAGAGATCACATGATTGATCAATGGGAGGATTTTCGATTATGTTTTCACTCTAAATATCTATCCGTTTTTCATTGCTAGGCATCTAATTGGACATGGACTGGATTAGCGACACTGCCACTTTGATTAATTTCCATATACAAGAGTCATTTTTATTTTCTAGAGGGTTATCAATATATCTTTTGTGATTCCCAAGAATATTTTTTTTTAAAGAGTCTTTTTCCACAATTCTAGTTTTCATATAATCAACCACTAAAGAACCTTGGCTTCCATCGACACATTCATTAGATATGGATCTTTGATGCCCAACCCACTAAGATCCTTTGGAGCCCTTGCAATTTTCCAATTAAGTAAATGGAATTTATTCTCATTTGTTTTGCCTCCTTGCTAAAGGAGCCTTTAAATTTTGTGATAGAATTGCTTAATAATCTCTATTAGGGAAAACAACATGGAGCATTGATAAAGGTGGAGGCCAAGAAGCACCAATTTGACGAGGACTATTCTTCCTATAGGATTCAACCATTGAGAAGCCCATTGTTGTAATTTACCTTTGATTTTGCTTACAATGTTTTGTGAGGTTGTCGCTGAAGGATTTCCCAAGGACAGAGGCATGCTTAGATATTTTAAGGAGATTTAACATTACTTGTTTTTCCTTCGGAAGTGTTTAGATTATGTTATAGGACAAATTGAAATCTCTTTGCAATGACTATTGAGGCTTCTCCCAATAGGAGTGCACTATCATCAAATTGGGGTTGGTTCATACCTCTACCCCCTGACAATGCTTATTCCTTGGAGGCTCCCTTCCATCCTTTCAAATTCCAATTTCCTACTTATGGAATCAACCACAATTATGTAAAGTAGAGGGGAGAGTGGGCAACCATGTCTCAATCCCTGCTGCTCTTGAAGAATTTAAGTGAAATTCCATTAACTAATGGAGCTATTCATGTACCCTTGATGCATGCTTGGACCCATTACACAAAATTGTTAGAAAATCCAAATTTAGATAGGGAATCAATGACTTGGTCAGAAGCATTATCCATATGAATTTTCACAATCATTCATTTTTCCTTATTTCCCCAGCTTGACTAGATTTCCTCTTTAATCATGATGATGTTGTCAAAAATTGTCTCTTCTACATAAAACTGCCTTGATTGGTGGCGATTATCTTGGCAAGAATTTTCTTCACCCGATTAGTCATTATTGTACTCAAAATCTTGTAGGAAGAGTTTCATAGATATATCAGGAAAAAATGAGAGAAGGTGGATGGGTTTACCTCTTTGGGGATGAGTTCCAGAAAGGAAGAGTGTATGCTCCCCCCTAATTTATGCTTTCTTTGAGTACACCAAAACATGAATGCCAAGTTGTGCTTGATGATGGACCAATAATCTTTGTAGAAGTGCAAAAGGATTTTGTCTAGCCCTGAGGATTTGTTAGGGGATAGTCCCCAGATGGAGTGAATAATTTCACCCTCCTCTATTGCTCTATCAATATCCCAATTATTTGTTTTTGTGATTAATTGTGGGATATTTTTTAGCTTGAGTATTAAGGATTCCACATCTACTTCGTTGTCTTCTTTATATGATGCTTCAAAATGACTCCGAGCTGTAAATTTGATGGCTTGAAAATCCTATAGGGATGTCCCATCTTCTAGTCTGATTTCCTTGATGTTGAGACTTGCCTTAGCTCAAGGATGGAAATAAGATGTGTTTTTATCCCCATATTGAAGACATAGACTTCTTGATTTAAGCCTCCACATTTATTATTTCACCTAGGCTACCTTTTGAACCTTATTTCAAAGAGACCTTTGTTCATTATGAAGCTACTTTGTGATCTCTATATTTTCCACTTGCATCTACACATTCTCCAGTTGATCCTGAATGCAGATTTTATACTTGTCCAATTGTTGATATTTCAACTTTGCTAATTCTTTAAGAGTCGATTGACTAATTTTAATTTTGTTCCCATATGAAGGAGGGTGAATCGATAAGGGTTTTATTTCAAACTCCAAAGATGATGTCCATAACGTGAGGATGAATCAAAGTTTTGATAATAACAAAATTTCAAAGCAATGGGCTTGTGGTTAGAAAATGTTGAGGGGAGAATGCATGAGGAGATTATGTAATTGTATAGAAGTAAATTGCTATGGACTGGAAGGCGATCTAATCTTGTAACAATATGGTTGTGGCCAGCTTGCCTTTTTGTCTAAGTGCATTTTCCTCTTGTTGGTCTGATATCATCCAAGTCCTAATCTGTTAGTAGATCTTCAAATTGCTCTAGGAATGGATCTCTTATGACAATCCTTCTTCTTTTTTCTTTGCTATATGAAACTAGGTTAAAGTCACCTACCACTATGTAGTTCTTGATAGGTTCAAATCCCTTTAGGTCCTATATAGATAACCGACAACCTTCTTCTTATTTGCTAGTTAAAGGCATGCAAACATTAAAAATATTAAGTATTATACATGAATGGATATGATGCAATCCTATGCAGAGTTTAAGGCAAAATTGGGAGATATCATAGAGAGAGTATTTACCTATAGAAGCACCCCTTGAACTTACTGCTACTCCATTATGATTCTTCCACATATTTTTCCTGGTTTGAAGCATCTCGGATGCTTCAATCTTTGTCTCCTAGTTGAGGATGATAACGAGCTTTTTGTTATTAAATTAGATCTCACACTATTGGTTCTTTTACCTTTATAGCCAAACCTTCATAGTTTTGGAAGACACTATTCATTACTTGATGGATGAAGGTTTGATCCCCCCCTCTTTGCATGGGGGCTTGAGTACCTAATTCTTTGGTCCTATGTTTCTAGTCCCTACTCCCAAATATTTATCTATGGTGGATTGAAGTCCAAGGAGATTTTCCTTGTTAGAAAATTCTTCCATTTTTTCTTTAGTTGGAATTTGACCAATTTTTTTTGGATGTGTCTCCTCTTTTGCTTCCTCCTCTTTGTCATTCTCCTCAAACTGTTTCTAGGCCCTTGTTCTAGTGAGAATCCTTAGGGACATAGAGGGTTTATCAGACACAATATCTATTTCTTTGAAGGCTTATCCACAAGAGGGATATATTGGGGGTATAAGAATGAGGGGATTCTAGGTGGAAAGATAGAGGAAGGTTCTTTAACTGAGGATGTTACCACTTCAACGAAAGAGGAAGGATTGCTCTGAGAAAGAACATCAAATCAATTATTGATTGGGGAAAATATGGTTGCCTGGGGACTAATACTTGGAGAAGATAGGGATTTTCCAAGATGATGCTTTGAGAGGGATTGATTTGTTGCAACTGTAACCACATTCTAAGAAGATCATGTGTGTTTGTAGCTATATGGAATCGACTTAGAAGATCAAGGAATCATGTGAGGGACATTATAGTTTATTTACTACTTAGAAACTCATGTTTTTCTTTATGACTTACTATTGGTTTTCTTTATTAGACTCGACTTGCTATTGAGATAGGTTTTTCTTGCAAATTTTCTCAAAGTGATTGTATTCATGGTAGGTTTTGCACTTAAAGGGTAGTTGTTCATAGTCCAACTTCTAATAACGTTTCTAGTTGTCTAATGTAAGTATAATGGATTCTGGTAACCCTTTCTCTAGATCCACTTCCACACAAATTCGGGCACATGCAAACATGCCATCTTTTGGTTTAGATCTAGGATTATATTTCCCCAGTGTATTATTGATGCCCCGTAGTGAATCTTCATTTCAATAGTGTAGAGGGAGGTGTGTAAATTAGACCCAGACTAGGACAGTCAATGGGACATCCAACTCCAAATCGAAATATGGCGTCCACCGATTCAAATGCATCCCTCAACCATTGAAGAAATAAGGCCCATTTATGAAAACAAGAAAGTGATCTTATTTGGCTTCAAATAGGAATGCATAAAACCCTTGCCCATAGAAAGTGGCCATTGAATGGAGTGATGGGCATACTATAGTAAATTTCCCAATCAAGCCTCTTTCTATGAAGGCTAATGCCATATGTTGAGAGATTGAAATTGATAGAGGAACCTCTAGGATTGTGACAATTGAGATTTTGTAGCATATTTTCCAATAGTTGAGATCAAATCCCGAAAATCCTTAGCCTCAACATTTGGAGGGGGAGGGAACCCCCCCTACTAGAATCCAGATCCATGAATACCTAAGAGAGGGCGCAAGAGAGAGTGAATTTTTATATCCTTCTTCAACAAATTATTTATCATTATTTTAATGTATTGATGATGTCTATATTTTAAATGAGGGGATTAAACTTTCACTACAACAAAATAGGCCAAAATAGGCCATTAGCGCTGAATTTTAGTGTTATATTTTTTTTTCAATTTGGCACAACTAACTAATGCTAAAGTCAGTGTTAAAATGTGATTTGAAAATAATGTCGAGTTTAGCTTCCTTTCTAGCTCCAACTTTAGCTTCCATTTTAGCACTAGGTTTAGCTTCCTTTTTAGCGCCAAGTTTAGGACCAACTCTCTTTAGATTAAAATTTACAAAAATAAAAACATAAAATAATAATTACAAATTAAAAAATTTGTAAAGGAATGTTGGGATTTGAACCCATATCACTTTCCAAAATACAAGAGCTCCGCTTGAGACACATTCCCAAATAAATCTACCATTAAAAATGCAGATCTGAACTGGAACTAGACTAAGATATTGCAAAATAGAATTTACAGAAACAAAATAGGAAAATGGTAAAAAAATGAAAATAGAAATGGAAAATGGTAAGGGAATGATGGGATTTTAACCCAGATCAATTATCGAAAGGAAATAACTCTACTTGAGCTACATTACTACATAAACCTAATATTAAAAATGCATATCTGAATTGAAACTAGGCGCCTAACCTATGCATGCAAACAAGTGAATAATGTATATCTTAGATAAAGATCAACATTTAATGCAAAGTGAAAATTATGTAATAAGGGATATATGGGTGCCACGATTTGAACCTCGATCTCCTTATAGGAATGCAAATTCCTTTCTTAGGCCATACCCACGAACTAGATTTGTGCATTAAGCAGAACCCCAAAAATGTTTTTTTTTCTTCTTTCTCCGTTAAACTTGCAATGACAAAACAACAATAAACATTAACAAATCAATAAAGGAAAAACAAATTAAAAGAGGAAGGAAGAGAATAAGGAAAAGGAAAATCCATTACCTTCCTCATGGAGGTTCCTCCATCAAACCCTGACCTCCATGCATGAAACCCTAAACCTATAACAACAAAAGATTAATAAACATTAACAAATCAATAAAGTAAATTAAAGTAAAAGAGGAAGGGATGAAGGAGAAGGGAAGGGATAATTTATTATCTTCATTATGAATGTTATTGCATGAAACATTAGCCTTCACGCATGAAACCTTAAAGTAACAATAAAAAAATAAAAAAATAGCAAATCAATAAATGAAAATCAAAGTAAAAGAGGAACGCATGAGGATAAGGGAAAGGAGAATCCATTACCTTCCTCACAAAGGTTCCTCCATGAAACTAAAACCCAGTCCTCCATGAGGATTAAATCCCAAGGGAAAAAGGAGAAGGGAGGAGAAGGGAAGAGAGAAAGATAAGAAATGAGAAAAGAATGGAAGTGTAGGTATTGAGGTTTTTTATGAGGGGATATAGGATATTATAATTAAAATAATAAAAATTCCCTCACACTCATGAGGAGTGAGACAAGTGGCTTATTTTTAGCCCTTAATATTTCTTAAATTTCATTTTCAAAAGTTTCATCATTTTTTATTTGGTTACTCATGAAACTTGGTGGTAAAGTTAGAGTTTAAAAAGAAGCTAAACTAGGTGCTAAAAGGGAAGCTAAACCTAGCGCTAAAAAGGAAGCTATTCGTGGTGCTAAAGTCGACACTATTAGTGGCCATTTTAGCACCAATTTGAGCTAAAGTAGGTGCTAAAATCAAAGACAAATTTAATGTTAAAACGGAATTTATTCCCAGTGCCAAAGTCAACGTCAATAACAACAACGTTTGTGCCAATTTTAGCATCGACCCATCAAATAACACCCATTTTTCTTAAAAACTAGAAAAATATCACTAAAAAGGTTAACGTAAGCAAAAAAATGAAGCTAAAGAGGACATTGATTGCAAGGTTTTGTTCATAGTGGTTACATGGGGATGATTATTCCTTTCCCCCGAGGCTAAGTAAATAACTTGCTTGGATATTGGTTTTCCTCATCCATCTTTAATAGGTTTGGTTCATTAACTATCTAGTGCCAACAATGAGAGGTTCACAAATCATGCTATAGATACTTCTACATGGGATGGATGACCAACGAAAGACCAATGGTCATTCAATGCAAATTGACATTGGTGATTGCACTAGAAGTCCCAACAAGAGATACACATTGCTTGTAACCACCGCTAGAGGTGGGAAACATAGTGAGGCAAGACAATTGTTGTAGATATGGATGCCTCATATGGGATCCATGGGCGTCAAACAAATTTGATGTATTAGAACAAACTAAAAAGTGGTTATGGATCCTATGTTTTCTAGGACAAACTAGAAAAAATTGATACACATGATAATATATATTTTTATTGTAAAATCATATGTGTTTTCTATTTAATAGTATAGTTGAGTTTGTAAGAAGTGATAAAAATTGTCAATAGGGTAGTTTAGGTGGTTAGGGAGGATACATGTTATCCTCTCTACTTGGATTCAAATCTCGTTTGCAACATATTTTTTTCTTTTTGAGTCAATTGTTTTAAGGTTGTGAGCCACAAGTCAATTGTTACGAGGTGTGTGTGTGTGCAAAGCAGTAAAATAATAAACTATTTATAATTACTTTAGATAAATAAAGTTCAAACAAATTATAAAATAATGAATTTAACCTTTAATGTTATATATTAAATTAATATCTTTCAGTGTTACAATATAATTAAAAGTAATAATCATTGTTATATATTAATATATAAGTTTTATTTTTTAATGTTGCTATCAATATTAACATTTATTACTTGTAATGTTGTAATTGTATTGGTATAAACATTACGAAACTTATCAATTGAGTGCATCTTTAGTTGTTGTGATGAAAAGTTGTTACCCTTCCCACTAGAGTTAAAATCCCACTTTGTGGCATGTTTTCTCTTAGTAAACCAATTGTTGATGAGATATAGATGATCTATTCATTAGTTATTGACCTTATTGTGGGACTTAAAGAATCTGGGGTTTACCCTGGCTACCATTCTTAAAATGTGAGGAAACGAATAAAGTTTGTATGGGGTCTAGGAACGATAATGAATAATGATGCATATGCACTATTAGTCCTTAAGGGACTAATTATTCTCAAAGACAAAGGGGTTATAAAGGTCATTGTGAGTGGGACTCATTGGATATCCTTGGGTCCCTATATTACCGAATTTCTCAAAAAAAAAATCTCTCAAACCTTTCCCAAATAACTCTCTCGATGATAAAGGAATTTGATCAAATTAAGGTTTTCCATGTCTTGAGAAGCCAACAAATGGAAGCTGACATGCAATATAACCTTGGAACATCTTTCCAAGAATGTTTTTTTATGTCAAATGAGGGGTTATATGACTTAAGTGCCATTCTCTTCCTCTTATGACGTGTAAGCATTTTATGGAGACCATGGCAACCAACAACACATGTCTTGTCATGCATGGGTGAGAGGAAAGGAAGTTAAGGCTCTTTCATCACTCACATCCCTATATACAACTATTTATTGTTTGCATCCTTTTGAACTATACGATGCAGACTCCTCATATTGCATGTGTGATTCCCTAGGATGGTCATGAGTTATGGTAAGTCCTAATAAAATTCAATCTAGTTATTGGCAAGAAAGGTAAGCAAATGAGGTGTTTGCCTCCATCATTTGTGAGCCTTTTTCTATTAACAAGGAAGGCATTTTGTCTTGTTTAACATTCATCCAAACATCAATTAATATGTTACCTTCCATTGTCATAGTTAATATTGTAACCTGTACAAAATTAAGGAAGTGTTGTGAGGATTGGAGAATTGCGAATGAGAGGTTGAAGAGGCTCATCATAGTGTAATGAACTTGACTATAAAATGGAATAGGTGGAAAGAGTGGTTTGAACAATAGACTTAGGCAATCAATTGGGATAGGGACCAATGTGTAGCTAGGATCACAAACCTTATTCTATAATTAAGGGAATGGGAGGTTGAAATGATGTCATTCATGTTGATTCATAAGGGGAACCAACTAGATATGGCCTCCCAAATAATATCGAGCTGTAATCCTTGGTTGGTCATATTTAGGTTCATAATGGCCTACCCTAGGAGGTGATCATTTACCCCCATTTGAGAAACACAGGATCCTTAGGGGATGCCTCCCTTTGTGGCCTCTCTTTGGCCTTAGAGGGGCATATGGGAATTCAACACACTAAACACTTGGAGTAGATGGAAGCTTTCGAAGAAGACAAACACACAACCATAATTGCTATTTATAGCGCATTGCAATCAAATAATGTAGGGCTGAAACTCTAGGTGGACATCCAAATTGAATCCCATTAAGGTCATGGACTTGTTTAAATTTATATTGTTGGAACACTCAAAATGAAGAATAAGCATAGAATAACATTGCATTAAGATGGTACACATATAAATACATGAAGTATGACCCTTGGTTTTATATTCCAAATGGTCTCTTGGATTCCCGATGACTCTTCCTATTCATTATGACTCTTCATATTCATTCTCACACGTGAATAGTAAATACTAATACAAAATACCATAACCCTAATGGATTAAGTTTCCAGCATTCCAACCCCTTAATCCAAAAGGGTGTATGCGAGTCAAAGCAGAGAGCTAAAAATTGGAAGTGGATAGTTTCCAAATGCTGAACATTTCCTACTTGACAATCTAATCATTTACCAAGTAATTTAGCTATATGCTGGTGCCTTTTGATAATAGAAAGTGCTCTCTAAATCTGGTGGATTTGGGATGACCACAAACCAAAATCTAGCAGAAGTTGATGTCTTCTACTAAATGGTGGTTTAAGGATGTCCACAAAATCTGAATCTTAGCTCTAACTCTTGTTCCAGCTCAATGATTCTCTTTGGAACTTGGATCTAACTTAGGTTCCGGCTCAGTGGTTCTCTCTAGAACACGTATCTAAGGATCAATTGTTCCCTTTGGAACTTGGATCTAAGGCTCAATGATTCCCTCTTGAAAACTATGGTTTAAGGATCACCACAAACTGATGTCTAACACAAGTTGTAAGTCTTCTACTAATGGTCGTTTAAGGAAGACAATAAACTAAATCACGCTCTATGGAATGTAGCTTTGTTTCTGTCTTTTGGCTACAACTCCAACTTTCGTAGTGGCTTTGGCTCGAAGATCTGGATACCAGCTCTAGTTCTGGTTGTGGCTCAAGCCTTCTTGTTTTTTGTCTAATTGATTGGGATTCAATACTTGAAGCTTTGCCGTCGATCCAAGACAATCCCCTTGCCAAGCACAAGGTGATAAGCAAGAAGACTTTCTACTCTAAGCTATGCAAAACTTGGGACTAAAATCTTCGCTATGACTGATATATTTTCTTGGTTGTTGATGAATAACGTAAGAATGGATCCACCCAAAGTAAATATTAAATCTTGTAGGTTTTTTCAATTTTGAGCATCCATATGAAGAATGATTATGCTTCCCGCAACGCTAACAAGGATGGAGATCAAAACAATGATCCTCCATGTTTCCAATTCAATGACAATGTTGGCGTCGATGTTGAACAAGTGAGGTTGAATATTCTTGAAGGAATCCAAAAATTCGAAACTAGATTGGCTTGGCATAGTCTAGAATATGAAAGGTCTCTTCCTTATCATATCCGATACATGTTATGTGTTTTTTATTCCTAAGTTCTTCCCAAGGTCTGATGATAGACTTTGAAAGATTATGCTGAGCATGTTCATGATGATCTTCGTCTTCAATATATGTCGTTGTTTCACTGAAATGGTCATGTACTGATAACTAATAGGAATCATCACCAGATCCAAAAAGAGGGTTGTTTTGAACAAGTAATAGTTCAGAATGTTGAATTCTTCACTGTAATTCATTATGTTGTAGCTGTGATTGAGTATGGAGAAGATATACTTTAGCTTACGAATTCTACAAACAAGTTAGCATAGATTAGAGAGTTGCTTTGTTAATTTTGATTGTATCATCAACAACGGTGAGCATCAAATCCTTTAGTAACTTTAATAATTCTTCAACTCGATCCATTTGAAAGACTATATGAGACCTTAGAGGGTTTCTTGCAACTCCACCCTTTGATAGTAAGACTCAGCAATAGATGTCATGGACTCAAAATATTAAGGGTGTCAGGTTCAATAAAAAATGCACCTGATTACAAATACAATTCAAATTGATTTAAATAATACATGTGAACTTACAAAATGACTATTTGTAAGTTAAGTTGCAATTTAAGTGTCAAAACTAGACAGAATACAAAGACTCAAATTGGAAACACTATATGTATATGTGTTATACAGAATGAATGCACATCAAACCTTTTAATTCAAACAATAGAGTTTTGTCATCCTTTTGAAATAATTTGCAATCTCCGAGTCAATTTGAACAAGTACATGAATCAAAGAGACATGCATGATTTAAAGCTATTTTAGATTTTAAAGCTTTACCTTGATACAAGGTTTGAGGAAAGGTTGCAACTAAGCTTTTTCAACACCATCGATTATATTCGTCATCGTTTGAATGTCATGAGCCACCTTAGAGCCACCTTAGATGCCTCACCCCACCAGCAATTGTCAATACAAGAGAGTGCATTTTATAAAACATAAGCAAATACAAAGCCAACCTCCTCTATACAAATTGGAAATCAATAAATTTTTGCCACTAGTTACTCCTTGCAATACAACTTCCCTACTATATCTGCAACACGATAATAATTTGTGTAATATAATAACAATCTATGCAATAGATGTAAAGGGAAATGATCTCTACAATCTAACAATGTAGAGTAATACAATAATGCATAGACATGAAGACAAACCGAGTCGATTCCAATGAGAACAATGAAGTCTACAACTGGGATTAAGTCAATGGTTGAAGTAGATGAACCATTGAGTGATTGACAACTGAGATGAAGTCAATGACTGGGTAAGATGAAACGTTGGTAGTAATAAATGGTTGAGAAGTACAAACCATTGGAGTTCTATCCCATTGGATTCAATAAAAGTACCCCTTGATAGACTAAAACATAGACAAAGAAGCTCCTCCTATACGCTTAGGTTGTGGTGATGTAGAGGGAGAAATTTAATTTGCCTTTTCCCTAATCAACAACTCCATCTGCACAACTGTTCTTTATTGGATATTACAACATTTTTGTAACGACTCTTTGGCTTTGTAATGGCTCTTCTTCTATTAGTTGTATGACAATGACTCTCTTAAAATCATAAGGATATCGAGCTCATGATACACACTACATGGAGTGGGAAGGGGATCTGAAACCAAGTCTGGGAATCAATCCTTCCTTTTTACATAGTTAGTCAACCTCTTAAGTGGGGTTTCTGCTAATTTTAATTTCCAAAGAAACAATAGAGATTTCTATCTCCTTCTCGGCGAATCCCTCGATGCGAACGCTCTAGAATGGAAAGGTTCTGCTTGCAAGAGAGGACGTAACCCATGAACATTGAAAAAATACATAGAGAAAAGTAGCCTAGAAATTTGCGTACTAGGGTTTTTAGAGATTTCACAGTTAGTAGAATGTAATATGTAGTAGATAGAAGAGTTGGAAACTTAGACTTTTGATGGGATACTTAACAATGTCTCCCAACACAAATAGTAGTATGCACATGCACCAAATCGTAGTAGTGAAGAGGTAGCATAGGTCTCCCACACTTAAGAAAACACATACAATAATGAAATCAATAGAGATAGTCGACACAACTGGTAAGTATGCAAGAGAGTCTGTATATAGATCAAAAGTTGTCAGTATTACAAAAAATGCATAGGTACAACAAAATTCACCCAACAATTCTCTACATTCCCTAAGAACTATACAATGCTTATACCATCATTGGAACACTCGAAATGAATAATAAGCATGAGATACCATTTCATTAAGATGGTACACATATAAAGACATGAAGTATGGCCCTTGGTTTCATATTCCAAGTGGTCTATTGGACTCCCAGTGACTTCATATTCATTCTCACATGTGAATAGTAAATACTAATACAAAATACCATAACCCTAACGGATTAGGTTTCCAACATATATTCTTTTTTTAGTATGCTTGTCATAGTTTGTTTTCGTTTTTGCAATTTATAGGAAAGTACACCTGTCAAACCTTAAAAAGTTGGAATTGGAAAGGCAAGTCATGCTATGCTTTGGAAACTAGGATAAATCCAAGTAGATCAATATTTTGTATCACAATATTGTCAAATCCAGCCATACTTTTTTGATATAAAAACTACTCACTATTATTACAAATAATAAATAATAAATATAAAAGCTACCAGTTAATAATAATAATAATAATACATACATACAAGTTGGAGATATTCCAAAGTGAATAAACCATAAAAACAAAAGTAAATAAAACAATATCAAAACTATCACTCAAGTCTCCCTAATTCTTCACCTCGATGATATTTTATGAGGAGATGAGGTCAAATATGAATTACTTAATCAAATCAAATTACCTAACTGAATGACTAATTAGCCATGGAAAAAAAAATATTGTGCCTAATCCCAATGGCCCTAGACATAAAAAAATATGCTTAATACCGAGTATAAAGGATTTAATGGCGCGATATGACTAATATGTATATATATGATTTCTTTTTATTTTTTATTTTGATAAAATCTATATTGACTAGGTTTAAACTACTAATTGATTATATATATATAAGAAAAAAACTTTATATTCGATATTTTGAGGTGATATTAAAATATACATCTTGCTTTCTTATCATGCTAAAAAAAAGTAGTTCAACAAAACTATCATTTAGACTTGGAAAACCCCCTAGTACTTCCCCTCATTTTGAGGATGGTATATATATATATTTTCAAGCAAAAAACTTTATATTCGATATTTTGAGGTGATATCAAAATATACATTTTGCTTTCTTATCATGCTAAAAAAATAGTAGTTCAACAAAACTCTCATTTAGACTTAGACACCCCCTAGTACTTCCCCTCATTTTGAGGATGGCACCCAAGGTAAACCCTAGATTCTTTAGGGCACAAAGGAAGGTCAACAATAAGGATCAATACTGTTATAACAATATTTTCATTATGAGCTCAACACGTCACTTATGGGAATAGACCTTGGGTAGAGAGGACAACACTATATCCGGAAACCACTTGGGCTAGACCCAATTGATAAACTGACTACTTATCTAATCTATGAGTTTCTTCATCCTAGGCTCCTTGTTGGCAACCTTTACAAAGCATTTTGTCTTCACACAACCCTTGGATTACAACTTTTTACTTCATCACATCAAATGTCCAAAAAGAGAGAACAACTACATTAGAATAACATATTGACAATGGAAGTAGCTTGGTTCCCTTCTCTAAACTGTCGTTCATTAACGGTTACTTTGTGTAACAACAAAGCTTCCTTTGAAAGTTGATCATCCATAGTATTGAACTCTCTATAGATATGATAAAAAAAAGTTTCTTAACTTTCTTTGACTTGAAGGGATTGCAACATTAGTGGCTCATATAGTATATTATTGATTCTACATTTGAGGCTCATATAGTATATCGTTGATTCTTACATCGTTGTCGGTGGTTCCTGTATTCCATTTTGAACAACCTCTTCCAAAGGAAAAGCCTCTTCTCTTTGATTCCCAAGCACATGGGTTTTTATTTTCAAGGGTTTCTGAAGGTCTATTAAATTTGGGGAATGTGTTTCAGGAGGTGGCCATTGACAGATTGGTTATTCAGGAGGGTCTTCACACAAACCCCATCTCCAACTAGAGTTTTCCATGTTTCGTCTCCTTGTTGAAGATATACATCTCATAGTCCCGAGTGGATCTTTAGTTTGGTCTCAAGATGGGCCAAGACTTAGGGAGACAAGACCAGGGATCATCCAACTTCGGGAGAGGACAACTCTGGAAGTAGAGGATCAGATACAAAGCACGCATTAGATTTTAAGGTCTCAAGAACCTCGATCAGGACAAGATCCAACAACTCATAAATCAAGAAGGAAGAAAAAAACAAGATGCACTTCGCAGAGAGAAGAGGAGTTTGAATTAGTCTTTGGCCGAGAGATCAAGGTGAATAATGTGGAAGAGGTCGTGGATAGAGAAATGGTATGCAGAGCTCGGGGGAAAGCGATTTGATCTAGAAACCCTAAGAGCGTGGGCGAGGAAAAATGTGTTCTAAGATCAGTTACAATCCCAGTGCTAAAGCCATGGGAAGGGGTTGGTTTTTTTTTTTCCTCGATTCGACCAAGGATGCCTAATGGGTTCTCTCTCAAAACTGGAGTATTCAGTCGATCCCTATATATATATGAAAAGATGGACTCCTTTTTTCGATCCCAAATGTGAATGGATGAATTTTTTTTTTCTGATATGGGTTAGACTTCCTAGTCTACCATTAGAATTTTGGTCTCAAGATGCTTTCAAACACATTGGAAATGTTGTTGGCTCATTTTTGGAGGCTGATATGTCATTCAAGCAAATTGATATCATGCCGGTGGCCCGCATCCTTGTGAAAATAGACATCCATGCAAGATTGTTGAAGGAAATGAAATTGGTAAGAGGAGAAAACTCATTTGTCCAACCCTTAGACTATGAAGGCATTTCGTTCAGATATCGACACTGTCATGTAGTAGGGCATATAGCAAGAGACTGTTCCCTCTCATCTCGTGGTTCTTATAAGGGATGACCAAGAATTAAGAAGTAGAATAGAGGTGAAGAGGGAGGAGGGGAAGAAAACCGCTCAGGGGCAGGAATTCAATCTGGAAGTCCTCCTATCCAAGATGAAGGATGGTAGTCCATTCCATCTGATATTTGGCCCAATTCATCCCAATGATCTCCAATAGAGATGATGATCAGGAATGAGGCTAGTCATGTTGTGGGTGCAAATGTGGATCTTCCCTCAACAGATCTAGTCTCGGCGGCAGAAAAGGGTATGTCCATTGATGCTCAAATCTCTATTCCATTTCAAGTTTTTTCCCTTTCTGAAGGAAATGGCATCGTTGGTATCTCTGTAAACTCTTCACCTTCCCCGATTGAGACTAGAATTATTCCCCATTTCCAACCATGTGTTCAACCATTTAGTCGAGCCCTTATTATCCCCAAATGCATTTCTCCAAGGTTGCAAGAACCTCCCCAGACACCAACAATGTGACCATTTTGCATAATCTCATATCCAGACAAATTTTGACCTCTTAGACTGATTCGGGTAAGGCTACAGGCCTTGGTACTTTACCGGATTGTTTCCCTCTAGAAGGGGAAGGGGCAGATAATCCCATCTTTCAAAAGCTCAAGATAGGGCCACTCTCCATTGATAGGAAACTTAGAGCACCGAAATCCATATATAGGGTTCATAAATGAAACTACTCTCCTTCAATTGTAGAGGGTTGGTGAACCCATCTAAAAAATCGTCTCTTAGGCGGCTAATAGAGCTCAATAATACAAATATTATCCTAGTTCAAGAAACATTAGGAGAAGGCGAGGTTGTAAAACATCCTTTACAATCTTTATTTAGGTATTGGTCTTTTGTGACTGTTGATGCAATGGGTCTCTAGGGGGGTCTAGTTGTGGGTTGGAAACCTCAAGTGATAAATGTTGTTAATTCCTGGAGCATCCACTCGGGGATTGGCTTGGATTTACTCTCCTTTGAGATAAATCAGGAGTTCCAAGTCATCAATGTCTATGGACCACACTTCGATAGGGAGGGATTTTGGAATAATTTGTTATCCAAATATTTTTTGAATCATGATGCTCTGATAATAGGAGGAGATCTTAATTTTTCCATTGGTAATGCAGAAAGTTGGGGTCCTTGTGCAATTCTAGGCCCCTTGTCGAAATTCTTCCTCAACCTTCTGGAAACAAAATTTCTCCTTGATATCGACCCTGTGAAATTAAATCCAACTTGGAGCAATAGGAAGACAAGTCATCTAAGAATAGCAAAGAGATTGGATCATTTTCTAATTGTGGAAAACTTGATGAATGAATCTACCTTGATCAGGTAGTGGATTGATTTTGAGGTGGAGCTGAACCACTTCCTAGTTTTCTTAGAAATCAAAGGACAGGGGAATAAGCCTAGCAATCCTTTCAAACTCAACTCAGAATGGATGAAGGATGACTCCTCCCGAGAAATGATATTCAATTCATGGGAAGGGTATTAGCCAGGAAGTCAAATTAGGGTTGCTATGAAATTTTCATACAATATTAAAAGAGTTAAGAAAAACATTTAGGAATGGAGAAAGAAGAAAAAATAAGAGGAATATTGAGAGCTCAAAGAAACTGAGGAGGGACTTCTAAGAGTCCATGATTTTGATGGGGGAGGTTTCTCTTTGGATGAGGAGAAAGCACATATTGTTCAATTAGAAAGCATGTGAAAAACTATCCTGGAAAACAAGGAAGCATAATGGAGATTGAAAAGTAGGTCCCTTTGGCTAAGTTGTGGGGATGGAAACAATAAATTCTTCCACGCCTATGCTCAGGGAAGGAAAATGGAAAATACAATTTTGAGCCTAAAAAATGAAGACGGTATTGAAGTATCCTCCTTCAATGGCATGGCCAGAGTGGCAAAGAATCATTTTAGGGACTTGTTCAAAGCATAAGAGGGTATTTCAATTGCATAAATTGTCAGAATTTCTCAATTCTTCCCGCAGTTTGTCAATGAAGAATACAATGGAGGTCTAATGGCAGTTGTCATAGAAGACGAGCTCAAGGAAACTCTCCAAAGTTTTCATAGGGATACAAGTCCAGGCCCAGACGGTTTTTCGGTGGAGTTATATTTGGATTTCTTTGATCATATTGGTTCGAACCTGCTAAGTGTAGTAGAAGAATCCAAACTAAATGGATGCATTCATCCCTCATTTAATTCCACCTTTATTTCCCTAATCCCCAAATTAAACAAGCCCTTTTCATTGGATGAATTCTAACCGATCTCACTGTGCAATGGGATTTACAAGATCATAGCAAAGATCATTCATTGCCAGGCGAATCAAGGGGATTTTATTAGATGCACTCTCAAAACAACAATTTGGATTTTTGAGAGGAAGGCAAATTCATGAGGCCATTAGTGTAGCTCAGGAGGGACTTCACAACATAAAAGCAAGGAACATTAAAGGTGCAATATTAAAAATTGATCTTTTAAAAGCATATGATAGGGTAAAATGGATTTACCTTCGTATGATCTTTATAACCCACATTTGATTCGAGGTTGAATTCATTAATTGGGTTATGGATTGTATGCAATTGGTCTCCTTTGCTTTGCTTATCAATGGGGTGGCATCCCCTTTATTCATAGCAGAGAGAGGCCTTCACTAGGGATGCCTTTTATCCCCATTGCTTTTCCTGTTGGTAGCGGAAGCCCTTAGTAGACCCTTGATGGAGGCTCATCGTGTTGGAAGTTATAAGGGTATTCAAGTCTCTCAGCATCTCACTTTGAATCATCTTCTTTGTGTTGACGATATCCTAATTTTCAGTGATCGCAGTAGAAGGGATATGGACAAGCTGAATGAAATATTGCCAATATTCACTTGTGTAATAGGTATGATGATTAATGAAAGGAAATATTTATTTTCATGTTGCAATATAGATCTGGAAGAAGAAAAATAGATAGCCTCAAAGCATCCCTTTACTAATCTAAACTTTGATCTGGGTCACAAATACATGCGATTTCGTCTAAATCCCAATAACCACTGTAAAGATGATTGGTTGTGGCTGCTTGCAAAAATCGATAAGCGCCTCAAAGTTTGGAATTTGAGATGGATTTCGAAGGCTAGTAGATTGGTTCTGGTCAAATCTGTTTCGGAAGATATTCCCATTGATTGGATATCTCTGGCATGGGTCTCGAAGGGCATCTTGGAAAAAATTTGAAGGATTTGTTTTTCTTTTCTCTGGAGAGGCCCTTCTAAAGGCTGCAGGTGGATGGAATTTAATAAAAAACATCTTCCTATTCTCCAAATCTCTGGCTGCTAAGAGCATATGGAGGCTAATCTACACTCAATCTCTCTTGCCCGAAGTCATAATTTAGAAATATATTTCTCCAGACTCTCTTCTAGACTGGATCCGAAAGCTAAACAAGTCCCAAAATAATATATCAAATATATGGAAGGTTGCACTTAAGGCATCTGATCTCATCGGAAATCATTTGGCATGGAAAATTGGGAACGAGCCTAATTGCATATTGGGTATGGACCCTAGGCAGGAAGTGATGGAAACCACCAACTTTATCAAGAGCTAATCTTGTTATTACAAGATAAAAACCTTTTCTCTCTATCTCATATAACTGATCCCAATTCAACCAATTTATGGAACCAAGGTTGGCTCTCGGCTAATCAACTTGAGCTCGATGGAGATTTTTCCAAAGATTGGAATGCATATATATTTTCGCCTTGAGGAAGGCCCATATTAGAATTGTGGATAAAGATGATGAGTTGATTTGGGATGTTGATCCACATGGCTCTTACTCCCCAAAGCAAAGATACCTTCAACTCATTTCTGAGGACTTATGTAATATCTGTATCTGGATATTCTCAAGTTGTGATTGTGTGAGAATCACAATAAGACTATTCAAATGAATAGTCAACCAATAGAAAATAACTCCATTTGGAAAGAATAAATAATATTGAGTATATATTGTTGAGAGATAACTACATTACAATTTGATGGACCATTTAAATATGGTCTTATGTGCCTTTTCAATGGACAGATACGTCTCTATCTATTCGATTAATTACATATCAATTTTATTTAATATTTGTTTAATTACTTTTATTTTATTATTTAATTATTTGTTTATTGATATGTTTATATAGTATTTTATTTGTTACATGGCCTTCCTCTTCCGAATGCTTTGTCCTCAAAGCATTAGTGATGAAGGTTGCATATTTATTTGTATATACCTTATAAAATTCGTTTATAATTTTAATATACTAAGTAAAACCATGTGCAGTTTCATAAAACCATGTGTGGTTTCATAAAATCATGTGCAGTTTCATGAATGCTATTCTCTAACTTTTTCTTTTTTCTTTTCTCTTGCGGATAATTCTTTTTTTCCACTTCTTCTTTGTAATATTTGTTTTCTTACTTCTTGCTCTCTTCTTCTTATTTGCAATGGAAATAATTACTTCTTTTCTCTTCTTTTTTATTTCCCTTCTTGTAATTTTAATTTACAGTTGTCTTTGAATTTTGCAGCAGAATAATATATATTTTTTATTAACTTGATTTGCTTCAAAGTTGCGTTTGAATATTCTTTGGGCCAAAAGCCTACTTTTGGACAAGGTCCTATATTTTTGGGAAATCCAAAAAATGATGGCCAAAAGCCAATGTGGATCAAAGATCCTTAATCATAGAAGCTTTGAGAATGGTTTGGGGCCAAAGGCCAGAATCAAGCCCAAGAAGGGCCTCTTATACCAATGTAATATCCGTACCATGATATTCTCAAGTTGTGATCGTGTCCGAATCACAATAAGACTATTCAAAAGAATAGTTAGCCAATAAAAAATAACTCCATTTGGAAAGAATAAATAATATTGAATATATATTGATGAGAGATAATTACATTACAATTTGATGGACCATTTAAATATGGTCTTATGTGCCTTTTCAATGGAAAGATACGTCTCTAACTATTTGATTAATTACATATCAATTTTATTTAATATTTGTTCAATTACTTTTCTTTTATTATTTAATTATTTGTTTATTGATATGTTTATATATTATTTTATTGTTACAACTTAAATAGGGAACCAAAATGGTGGTGGAAGATTTTATGGAAATTGAAATGTCCGACGAAATCAAAATTACTCATGTGGAGTATCTTAGAGAATAAAGCCCCAACTTGGGATATGCTCCAAAAAAGAAGCTTTGAAGGACCAAGCTGGTGTTCATTATGCAAAGATGATTATGAAAATGCACTACATATGTTTGTAAAATTCCCTTACACACAAAAAGTCTAGCAAGAGTGAAATTGAATGACCCGGAAGACCTTTCTTTGGCAAGGGGACTGCCTAGATGACATTTTTCAAGGTTGGGTTCAAAACAAATCTTACAATGAGGCAAAAGCTTTGCCAATGATCATATGCTGGGGAATTTGGATAATCGGGAATAAATCCCTTTTCCAAGATATTTTCATTGTTCCTAGAGTTATTGCTAGCCAAAGCTTAGGAATTTTATCATATTTTCCCCAAGAAAAAGATGGGAGCTCTCTCAAGATTATCCATGAAGAGGTCATAAATAAGAATAGTCCTTGGGGATATTTCGATGGTGTTGCTCAAGGTATTCCCCTAAATTGTGGTAGGGGATGTATTATTCACCTTTTTGACTCAATCTCCTTTAGTATTAAATCCCAGCTGGGAACTGGGACAAACAACTATGCATAACTAATGGCAGCTCCTCTTGATTTTTTCTTTAGAGAAGGGCTGTCAAGAAATTCAAGTTTTTGAGGACTCGAGGTTAGTGATAAATTGGGTTAATGAGATCCAACGATGCCATAAAATACACTTAGTTCCTCTCCTTTTAGAAATTCAGAACATAAAGCATCTTTTTCATCATTTACTTGTCTTCATGTTTACAGGGAAAGGAAGCATGTTGCTAATGTCCTTTCTAAGGAAGGTATTTTACTGGAATATGGTCAGTGGCATATAAAAGAGGATCTAAATGCATATATATATATATATATATATATATATATATCATAAACCCTTCATAGAGGGTCCACATATACAAGCAGATTAATATTTATGTCATCATATTATATCCAAGCTAGGCAAATTATCAAAGCTTTTTATGTACCAAGTTCCACGATTTGAAGTTTCACCCTTTCTCCTACCGGGCCATCAGTAGGGACTATCGCTTCAACTCTGTTTCTAGTTGCTATTTCTAAACAATTAATTATGTTTCAGAGGCCTAACCTCGACACAAACTGTAAGCATATTGTGCCCATTAATGTTGTGGGAAGAATTTGTTTGTAGCGGCAGGTATATGTTTTGATACATGTACTCTTCAAGTTTTTTTATCAGCCCCCTCTACATAACAGTCGAAGAAGATCCTTGAAATATGCTTCTTAGATAACACGTCGAATGCATATCTACAAATGTAATTTTGTTTTTTTATAAATAAAATTACAATATTTTTTCCTCGGAAAAAAAAGAAGCCACATAGCAAAGAGTTCAACTCTACTGTTTGTACGTAGGCCCACTACAAATTTTATCTTAAAGTAATGTTGCTGATTCAAGAATAAAATATCACCATCACCACATAGAATTGGGACTCATTGACATGCACCATCAAAGAAACCCCATGCATATTCAAAATCAATATTTGACTCTTTCAAATTTCTTACCGATTTCTCTTTAGTAGAAGTCCAATTTCCAATACTGGCACTTCTTAATTTATGGTCAACCTAAGCAAGATTTAGTTATAAGCCTTGAAAAACCATTTTGTTTCAATATAGATACACCGTCCCACTCACCCCCTACCTCCCCCACCAACAAAAAAAAAAGGAAGAACCCTGTGAACTTTCATAGCCTTGTCTATCTGTGAATGAAAATAGTCTTTCAATGACCTGCACTATTTGTTGACTCAAAAAAATGAATTTTTTTTACATCACCTAATACTAGCCTGCAAATGGTTGCAAGGTGTTAAATTTTGGTGTTGTCATTGATGTAAAAGAGGTTGTTGGATGATGTCAAAATGTTTTTGGAGTTGGTGTCTATGTGCCAGTTTGAAGAAGTATATAAAAATATGTGCACAAGTCCTTAATCCCACCTAGTCATGGTACTCCAATGCGAAAGTCCCACTAAGCTAGTGAACTAGTGTGCGTAAGACCCACAAATTCATGGTACCTCACTCGCACAAGATAAGACAAATGGCAGATGCTTGGGTAAGCTTGACCATAAAGAAAGGAAGAAGGGGTGTTACCGTTTAGAGAAGCCCCAACTTGTGGACACATTGTTTAAACAAGTTGAGTATAAATAAGAGTGAAGTTGATGAATGAGAAGTAATCTTGGAAAAACAAATGGATTAATATTATGAATTTGCAAGCTTCAGATGGATGAAATGCTTAGTGGAATTAGAGGAAATATGATTGAAGAAGTGTGCCAAGGTTACAAGAAATGCAAAGGAACAAGGAGTAGTTGCACAGACAAAAGGAGCATTTGTGAGAAAGGTGCAAGAAGCATGTAAATGCTTATGTGCGCAAAATCTGTATTGTAAAACAGAACTGTAGCAGAATATAGTACAAGAGAAATAGTGACCAGATTTAAACTAGAATACATTAGAAGTAAGTACAACAGTCAGTGAAGCAGAGCACAAATAATAGTGCACATAGATTTGAAGTCAGAGTACATCAACATCTATATCTCAGGACGGTTGGATGGGGCAAGGAAATGAGATTGCAGTCTCCACTCAGGTTGGTTCCTGAACACTGCGAGTTGGTGCTTGCACAGAGGATTGATGTCCTCACAGGTTGGATCCTGAATCACAAGTTGGTTCTTGCAAGGAGGATTGGAGTCCTCACATGTTGGAGCCTGAATAAGCAAGTTGGTGCTTGCGCAGAGGATTGGTGTCCTCATCGGTTAGATCCTGTAGTCTGTAAGTTCATGCTTGATAGTGGGATTGGTGTCCCAATCATATGTGTTTCTGAGTGAGTCGGTGCTCACATATTTCTATATTTCTATGTAATTTCATTATACACACACACACGCACAAAAGTTTCTTCAAATATTTGCACACAATTTGTTTTTATTGGCAATCTGTCATAAGTGGTTACAAAGTTCCTAGTACTCCTCCAGTTGATGTGGCTGACACGAGGTAGTATGAATGCAATGCGAGGGCCATAAATGCAATACAGTGTGGTTTAACAGACTCAAATTTCACCAAAGTTATGTAGTGTACATCCGCCAAAGAGGTATGGGACAAAATAAAAAACATATATGAAGTATATGAGAAGGTTAAGAAGACAAAGTTGCAGATTTTCAGGACAATTTGAAACCCTCAAAATGAAGGAATAAGAAAGAATTGTATCCTATCTCCTTCGAGTAGATGTGATTATCAATGCAATCAGAGGACTTGGAGTACAAATCGCTAAAGAAGCAGTTGTGCAAAAGGTATTAAGGTAATTTCCAACATCAATTTGATTCCAAGGTATCATTTCTAGAAGACGTAAGTGATTTGGATAAATTAAATATGGATGAGCTCTAAGGAATTATTATAGCATATGCGATGAGGACAAAAAAAGAGAATCCATCTGAAAAAGAGGCAGCCTTCAAAGCTTCCAAGAAGACAAAAGGGGCTAGAGAAAAACAAAGGTCTCTTTGATGCATTAGATGATGAAGAAGAAAATTTTGTGAAGAATCTCAAAAGAGGCCGCGACAAATACAAACGTAAGTTGCCTTTCAAATGTTTTGAATGTGTAGAGTAGGTCACTTTGCTTCTAAGTGTCCTTTTAAGGAAAGAAGGGATAACAACAATGACGAAGATCTTAACTATAGAGAAAGAAGAAAGACACACCAACAATCCATGGCTGAACATGAAAAGAAGAGGAGTTTGTATTTGAAAGAGAACAACAGCTCATCTAATGAAGATGATAGTTACGGCAATTCAAGAGAAGTACTCTTCATGGAAATGGTAGAATATCTTGGATATAGAGGCTCAAAGGAGAAGAATAACTACTACTCTTCCATCAAGAAGGAATCATACAAAGGAGGCAGTCTCAAATAATTCATGTAAAAGACAAACATATCTTACTACATGAACACTTTGTAAATATGTCTACAATGGGATCTTCTTTTCACCTTCAAAGTCCTGTGCTGAATCTTACAATCTGCTTAACATGAGTAATTGTCAGGAAGAGTTTGAGAGAGAAGAAGAAACCCTTCACTCTGAGAATGAAGAAAATGCAGAAGTTGACTGGGAAGGTGAACTGATTATTGCTTTGAATGAATTAAATAAATTAAGAAAAGAAAATCGATCTCTAAAGGTTAGCATGTAGGAATCTCAAGAGGTTTTGGACCTACAAAAGGATCAGTTATGTTGGAATCTTATTAATACCAAGAGGGGGGGGGGGGTTGAATTAGTATTAGCGTAGTTATGAACAATTTTTACTTCATATTAGATTTAACTTGAACTTATATTATGCATTCACATAAACAACAACATTCATCCATATATGCGCAATACATAGACCACACAAATTTTTAAGCGGAATCCCAAACGGGAGAAAACCACATAATACTCTCTTATAATATAAATATTACATTCATGGAATCACCAACTTCCTGAGTTCTCTATAACCAATTGGAAGGAGGCACCGACCCCATG
The DNA here is from genome assembly GCA_027924585.1 of Larix kaempferi. Lineage (NCBI taxonomy): Eukaryota > Viridiplantae > Streptophyta > Pinopsida > Pinales > Pinaceae > Larix > Larix kaempferi. The sequence goes on along the minus strand of BSBM01000033.1, from coordinate 5,300,767 downwards.
GTTTTACAGGCACTGACCTGAAGGAAGCACCAACTCCCTGATTTACCAGATCCAACTGGAGGGAGGCACCGACCCCTTGCTCCTTGCCCCGTACTGCTGCCCTGATATAACTGTAGAAGATATTGCTATGTTGTTCTACTAATCTATGCACTATTCTAATAATTTGTTGTTCACAATGTTGTGCACACCTTCTGTAGCCGTGATATCTTGCAATCACTGATATGTATCACGAACTTCACTTGGACACATCAACAAGATACACTTGACTTCACTTCACAAACTGTGCATTGTTTCATTATTTTCCGCAGTCTGTGCTTCAAGTTTAGTATGCCTTTCTATTTTTGCGCATCTGCAACTTCAACTGATACTGCGCATATTTTGATGAGTTACTGTTCTGACTTCGCACATCAGTACCGGATGAGTCTACACACTTTTTGAGATGTATCCGTTCTTTCTTGGCGCAACAGTCTTTAGATAAACTGCGAAATTCTGTGCATCATCTGTGATATGGCCTTTCTGTTCTATGCACTTGTCTCAGATCATCCTTACCATAATGTGCATCCTTTACTGTGCAACAATTTTGTCTTTGCATATTAGACAAACTACTTCACTTTGCACACCATGAGCTAAACTTCAATTATGTCTTGGTGCACTTCCCTTAGATAATTTGTGACTGTCTACGTATTGTATGCGATATTATCATTCTGGTCTCACGCATTTTCACATGATCTGTAGTTCTTTATCTCTGTCTTCGTGCAACTATCATAGATAAACTACATCATTATGCACACCATCAACAATTTTGTTCTTTTGTGTGCACACCACTCTCTGCTAGATCATGTTGTTCTGGTTCCACGAGCCCTTGATGCCCCAAAATAAGAAGCTTTATAAATTTGTATCTTTTATTTTTGATCTCACAAGCTTACTTCAACTCTCCAACTTGGATTCTTATTTATACTTGTTCTGTACGGATGGTGATGTCCACAAGTTGGTTGTGGTTTCCCTTCTTCCTTACTTCACGGTTCATGTTTCCGCCACTTGTCATGTTCTACACCACTAAGGTGTCATCTCTTGTGGGTCTTGCACATAATTGGTCCTTGCCTTAGTGGGACTTGCGCCCTTGAGGTGTTGTCTTGCGCCCTTGATGTACCATCGCTTGTGGGACTTGCACACTTGACTTCTCCAACTGTCACTTTCTTATGATATTCTTGCACGCTTCAAGAACTTGCACACTTCTTCTGATTGGTGTGTCTTGCGCATTTCCAAGGATTGTATGCATGTCTAACCACTTCTTGTTTCCAAGCCTCCACTCCCAAACACTTGTCCAACCATTTTCTTGGAATTTCCTTGAAATAACATGGCTAAGTGGACATTGTTCTTGCGCTTGTACCATATGTACTGAATGTATTCCTTATGTACTTCTTCAAATTGGATATACTTGATGTACTTTTGGATATACTTCTTATGTAATTATTCAAACTGGATTCCTTATGTACTTCTTCGAATTGGATGTACTTGATGTACTTTTGGATATACTACTTATGTACTTCTTCAAACTGGCATAGGAATATTAAGCCTCTTTGACATTAGTTGACATCAACGACAACTAAAGTCCAACAATCTCCCCCTTTGGTATTGATGTCAACACCTCATGAAGCTGTGCATAACCATCTCATGGAGTTGTGTTCTTTGTCTATGTTATGGTTGCAAACTCCCCCTATGTTCTTGGTAGTTTGAGCCTTTGCTCATCTTTGCATTCTGTTTCCAATGCTCTTCCTTGTGTCTCTCGCTTCTTGTGCATATCTATTCTACTTATGCATGCTTTATGATCTTTCTACGCCGATCACATCACATGCTTCATGATCATTCTTCCCCTTTGACATCAATGGAAAAGAGGTGCCATTACTATGCAATTATAGATTCTCCTTTCTTTAGTTTTGTGATAGCATCATAAATATGCTTCCTTTGAATTACTCCCCCTGTCTTCATGCTCCAATATTTTGCTGGGGTCTCTGCATCAATTTGAGTTACCTTGCATCCTATACATTGTTTCTATAGCTGTCTCAGATATGCTCCCCCTATACAATTGCTAACTTTATTCTATCTTGATCTTATGTTCTCGTCATATCAACCACACATCTTCATTCCTTGTGCAATCTTCCATGCCATATTCCTATTGTGTTTACTGCATAGTGCAAAATTCTGTCCGCTTCTAGTTTTGCACTGTCTTCCCCGTCGATTTCTTCCAGCGTCTAATTGTTCCATTTGTCACCTTTACTGCACTATGACCGGTCATCATTACCTTTTCCGATGTCACATATCTTTCCACAACAACCAAATATTTTTGCACACATTTGCATCTGTCAACCAACTTGGAAATAAAGTGATACAACAAACAATTCATGTGGAAACTTTGACATGTCAGATTCGTACTCGAGCCTTTTGGGAAACATAATTTCGGTCACATAGAACAATGTATTATATTTCCACTTTTTGTCCTTATGCCAAAATTCATTAAATCTTGCAATTACTTTTGCCGCCTTCATAACCAACTCGAATCGTGCGGATATGAATTCCATTAATTCCAAGTCTCTTCAACTTAATTTTTTGTGCACACGGAGAGCCACCTTCCGGTTCTATAAATGAACTACAAATTACTTGGTTCATCATCCTTGTTCCTTCACTATCTCACTCATTCTTCTTCTTGATATCCTTGAGTCACTCATCATGTCTTCCTTCTTCCATAGGTTTATTGACTCACTTGATAGTGTTCGCCTTGCGGTTCAGTCGCAACAAGTAGAGTTCACACGGCTGAAAGTGGATATGGGAATTTGGGAATCCCAAATCAAGGAGTCCGAGTTCAACCATTGGTACGTGCAATCGCAAGTTAATCACAACAATGCGAAGGGATTATCTAGTCTGAGCAGGCGAGTGGAATTCCTGGAGCAGCAGCAACAACGGATCCTTGAAATGCTGAACTCGATTTGGGCCTAGAAATCCACTGACAATGCGTCGTCTGCAATTCTGCAACTTTATCCTCTGTAGCCATCCTCTGAATTCAACGAGCCAATTCCGATGGAACTTGAACTTTGACTTGCACAACAACCAGCAAACAATGGCGCAGAATTAGACCTCGAGCTACACCTCTGAATTACCCCTATAATTCTCAATTTTGCTTGATATGACTTCCATCGTCATTTTCAAATTCAATTGTCTTTGGGCCTTGGCATGCAGCCTTTGTTGTACTTCAACTTTGTATTCTAAGATAGAGAGCTTATGAAATTTTGTAAAGACAAAAATTCGAATATAATACCAAATTTGTTCATGTATCTGTGTAGAGTCATGTTTGTTCTTCGGTAATTCTCATTTGAACTTTTCTTTATTCTATCACATGTATTTGTATTTTGTGCAACAATTTAAGTCCAACACATCACAACAACGAATTTAATATATGAGCATATCTTTTGCATCATAATATTAATACAACCAGCTTCAAATATTCTATAACTATAATACTTCACTAACACACTCCTTGAATTCCTAATGGTTATCGTGTTGAATTCAAGGATCTTACTTAACCTTTGAGAGATTAGCAAGAAGGGTAGAAATTAATTGTTGCTTGAGACGTACTTGGGTTGTTAGCTTCTTCTGTGCATGTTTGAGGAGTTTTACTTACCCACGTATTCATGTGCGCACTTCCATTCTGATACTGCGCCTGACTGTCTTCCCTTTTGGTCCTTGTATTGTGATAACTGCTAGGTAGAATATTTTCATCTAGACAGTTCACAGCTCTTCGACAATACATAGCTTCATGCCCAAATCCATCGCATGCATAACATCTCACAATTTGAAAATACTTCGTAATATGACCAATATAATTGCACCTTGCACACTTCAATGTATTAATCTTTCTTCTAGTAGTGTAATGAAAAGAATTGTAATTATTGAAGGAATTATCATACCTGAATGGATTCATTTGATTTGGACCTTGCTTACTGTCATAGACCTTCTCAGCTGTTTTGCAATAGCCAAGTCCTGACTTGTCTGATGGTGATCTCTGATCATTCAAAAAATTATTTAGGATTGATGTGCTACCTTTGAATTTGTTCTTCACATCATCTTCAATATCGGTCTTGTCACTTCCTGGATGTGTGCAATTCAAAGTATCATTTATGATGTGACCTTGAACATGTTTCTTCCCTTTTAAATCAGTCAGCTTGTCTTCTAAGCGAGAGATCTCTCTATCCTTCAATTAAATATGACTTGTTAGCATCTTATTTTTATGTGCTTGCTCCAAAGCAGTCTTCAATACCATTTTCTCTTCTTCAAGCACTTTGATATTGTCTACTATGCAATTCAGTTGTTTCTCATAGTTTATCACCTTTTCATTAACATGTTTTTCAAGAGATTCCTGAATCACCTTGGCTTGCTTGTCCTGTTCTTCATACTTTGACAATTGGTCCTGAAATAGTTTACTCTTCCTGAACTTGACTTCTTCAATTCATCCAGGGCACTGGCCAGTTCACCTTCCCAATCAACCTCTGCAACTTATTCTTCTTCAGATTGATTGTCTGATTTAATTTCTCCGACAAGATTTGGTGGTGTATTGAAGGATCCACTAAATAAGTACTTATTCAATGATCCAAGTTGATTTTATGCAACTGGTGTATTCTTCATGACTTGCATACAACTCTTCTTCTTTTCTTCAGTAATTTATTCTTCTCAAAAGGTCATTAATAGTACCTCTTTTGGTTTATTGTCGCAATCACTTTCCTTGGATAAATTGTTGTCTTCTTAGTGTACAAACTCTTCCTTTGCCTTTTCAAATTATTTTCCTATTACCAGGTCTGTCCTGAGTGCACGCCATCCTTCGTTCATGGGAGCTATTTTCTTCTTCATAGTCACTATCTCCATCTTCCTTGTATGGACAATTCGAAGCAAAGTGGCCTATCCCTCCACATTTGAAACATTTGAAGGGAAATTTATTCTTATACTTACCACGTCCTCTTTAATTTGTTACTAAAGAGGACAAATCTATCTTCCCTTCACGTCTTGTCATGTTCATGTTTATCCATTCCAGTGGATTTAAAGGCCACTTCTTTTTTGAAGGGATTTTCTTTCTCTGTTCTCATCTCATACATAGTCAAGATCCCTTGAAGCTCATCCTTTGTTAGATATGTAGGATTGGATCTATCTTCTAACATAGATACCTTTGCGTCAAATCTTGGAGGTAGAGTTCTCAATATCTTCTTTAATACTGATTCTTCTTCTAGTGTAACCCCAAGAATCTTGATAGCATTAACTAACTCATCGAAAAACTCGAAGTAAGAAACAATATTCTCCTCATCTTTCATTTTCAAGGATTCATACAATCCAGAGTAATTCTGCAGCTTTTTCTTCTTTACTTTCTCGTCACCTTCATAGACATTTATGAGTTTATCCCATACATCCTTGGGTGAGGCGCAATGCATGACCTTAATAAATTCAGTGTCTTTTAACCCACATAATAGTGTGTTTATGGCTCTTGCATTGCACTCATACTGTATTTTCGCAATTGGATCAACATGTGCTATTGTTGGAACATCATATCCATTCACAATAGACTACTAGAAATCAGATCCTAGAGATTGCAAATATACTTCCATCCCGATCCTCCAAAAGGTGCAGTTGATACCATCAAACCTTAGTGCTCTTTAGTGGAGAGACCTTCCTGGTTGTCCATATATGCGCACAAATCTATCTTCCAGTTGTTAATTTGTTACTAAAGACACCCACTCTAATACTAATTGTTGGAATCTTATTAATACTGAGAGGGAGGGTGAATTAATATTAGTGCATTTCTGAACAATTTTACTTCATATCATATTTAACTTGAACTTAAATTATGCATTCACATAAACACCAACATTCATCCATATATGCACAATACACAAAACACACATATTTTTACGTGGAAACCCAAACGGGAGAAAACCACAGAATGCTCTCTTATAATATAAAGATTACATTCATGGAAGCACCAACTTCCGAAGTTCTCTAGCACCAACTGGAAGGAGGAACCGACCCCCTGGTTTTACAGGAACCGACCTAAAGGAATCACCAAATCCCTTATTTAGCATCTCCAAATGGAAGGAGGCATTGACCCCCTGCTCCTTTCCCCGTCCTGCCGCCCTGATATAACTATAGAAGATATTGCTATGTTGTTCTATTGATTTGCACACTCTTCTGATAATCTATTGTTCACAATGTTGTGCTCACCTTCTCTAGCCTTGAGATCTTGCAATCAATGATCTGTATCATGAAATTCACTTGAACACATCAACACAATACACTTGATTTCATACTTCACAAACTGTGCATTGTTTTGTCATTTTCTGTTGTTTGTGCTTCAGCTTCAGTATGCCTTTCTGTTTCTGTGCATCTGCAACTTCAACTGATATGCATTTTCTGATGAGCTGTTGTTCTTACTTTGTGCATCGGTACCAGATGAGTCTGTGCACCTTCTGAGATGTATCCATTCTGCCTTGGTGCAACGATATTTATATAACATGCAACCTTCTATGCATCATCTGTGATATGGCCTTACTGTTCTATGCACTTGTCTCATATCATCCTTACCATAATCCGCATCCTTTCCTATGCAGCAATTATGTCTTTACGCATCAGACAAACTACTTCACTTTGCGCACCACGAGCCAAACTTCAAGTTTGTCTTAGCACACTTCCCTTAGATCATCTGTGATTATCTGTGTACTATCATTCCGGTCTCATGCATTTGCGCATCCTCTATAGTTTTGCATCTGTGTCTTCGCTCAACTGTCACAGATAAACTACATCATTCTGTGCACCATCAACAATTCTGTTCTTTTGTGTGCACATGACTCTCTGCTAGATCATGCTGTTCTGGTTCCATGAGCCCTTGATGCCCAAAAATAAGAAGCTTTCTAAATATTTATCTTTCAGTCTTGAGCTCACAAGCTTACTTCAACTCTCCAACTTGGCTTCCTATTTATACTTGTCCTATGAGGATGCTGATGTCCACAAGTTGGTTGTGGCTTGCCTTCTTCCTTGCTTCATGATTCATGCTTCTGCCACTTAGCATGTTCTGCGCCACTCAGGTGTCATATCTTGTGGGTCTTGCGCATAATTTTTACTTTCCTTAGTGGGACTTGAGCCCTTGTGGCGTGGTATTGCGCCCTTGATGTACCATCACTTGTGGGACTTGTGCACTTGACTTCTCCAACCATCACTTTCTTCTGGTATTCTTGCGCGCTTCAAGAATTTGCATACTTCTTCTGATTGGTATGTCTTGTGCACTTCCGGGGCTTGTATTCCTGTCTAACCGCTTCTTGTTTTCAATCCTCTTGCGCACTCCCGGACACTTGTCCAACCATATCCTTGGAATTTCCTTGAAGTAGCATGGCTAGGTGGACACGAGACTTGCACTTGTACCATATGTACTGAATGTATTCCTTATGTACTTCTTCAAATTGGATATACTTGATCTACTTTTGGATAAACTTCTTATGTACTTCTTCAAACTGGATTCCTTATGTACTTATTCAAACTAGATGTACTTGATGTACTTTTGGATATACTTCTTATGTACTTCTTCAAACTGACGTAGGAATACTAAGCCTCTTTCAAATTAGTTGACATCAATGACAACCAAAGTTCAACAAGTTACTCAAAGCTGAAAGACCAATTGATTATTTGAAAATTCAAGATATTGAGTCCAAAAGAACCGAAGAAGTACTCATAAACAAAGCACTTGAAGAGGCAGAAATGAGAACAAGGAACTTAAGGAACAAATTGCTTGCACACATAATGCAATTAAGAAACTTGAAGAAAATAATATCTTATTGGAAGTATCATTGGAAGAAACAAAACATGAAAATGAGTTGTTGACAAAACAACTACTACAAGAGATTTCCCACTTAAATGGAGAAATAGATGAATCAAGAAAAGAAGAACAACCTCTAAAGAATCCAAGGAAGCTCTCTTTGAAATGAATGGGTTTGAGAATAGAATTCCATACTACGTAGATCCAAAAGATAACAAATACGTTTTTGACATGAAAGATGAAGCTATGTTTAAGAACAACACATTGATTTTGGATGAGATATTGAATAGTCAAAGGTCACCAGAAGACAAGTCTAGTCTTGGCTACAATAAGACAGAAAATGTCTGTGATAGCAAGCATGTTCTAATTGCAAATTAATGAGTTGGGTCATCTAAGCAAGTTCAATTTAGGTATGATAATGATTACAATGTTCCTTGTTATAAGAAAAGGTTTAATTCACATAGATGCTCAAGGTGCAAGTATTATGGTCACACTACGAAGTATTGTTATACTATAAGATGTTATGCCTGTGATGGATTTGGGCATAAAACTCAAAATTTTCAAAGATTAGCAGAACAATAAGATGGGAACAATGCACATATTGCAAGAAGTAAGAACGGGTTTGCAGAATATCAACAAAAACCCACGTGCACACAAAAATGGGTAAAAAAATGTTCACAGACCCTCACAATCGATGCCATCAATGAAAATACTTTTCCGGTAGCAGAGAGTTGCTGCTTATTTTGATGACTCTCAAAATGTGTAAATAAAACCCTTGAATTCAAAATGCTACATGGATTCAAGGAAACTAGAACAATGTAGCCAGAAGTCACATAATCATGTTCAAGTGATATTCATATATGAAAATGTTACAAAAATGGTGTACATATATCAACCTCAAGTGGCAAACATTATTTTCAACATTACTGTAACATTCTGTCATTCGTATAGAAGCAACAACTTTGGAACTATAATGTTGTACCAATAATTGATTTGTTGATTATATTCAGAATTATAATTATACAAAAAGTCTGCTACAATTCAGAATTCGTAAGAAGCTGCCATAAAGGCGAGGAGATACATGAGGATCCTTGACACAGAGATATCATATCTATATCTATCGTCGACAAAATTTAAGTTACAAAATGTACATTTTGAAGGGAGGAAACCGTGAAAAATCCACTCATCATAAGGGCAACTCAATGTCAGGATTATGTGCTTGCTCCTTCAAGCCCGAGGTATCAGGAACAATGTGAGCATGTTTCAAGAAATTGATAATGGGTTGTTGCTGCACCTCCAATTGATCAACATGTCTCCTCAAAAGGGAAATCTCCGCTGCATGTTGTTTGTTCATCTGGACCTATGCGTACCATTCCTTGACATCTGCATCCTTGAGAGTTGATGCCCATTTCTCTAGGTTGTCCTTTAGTCTGGTGAATTTTGTTCGTTGTGCCTAAAAAAATCTGGAAAGACTACATACATAAGATCCATTTGGTTGTTGATGCTCAAACATTTGATAAGGATTGGTTAATGATTGAACAACAGATCAAATGTTGGAAGAATAATTGGACATCAGAAATGACAAATGATGATCTCGATGGATGTTAGATGCATCTACCGGATTTGGTAAGATTTGCAGGCATGTACTCATCATGAATGAATTATTTTGTATTCTTGTGAAAATTCGAAAGGACAAAATGGAATTTAATTGATTGCTTTGTATGAATGAGTTAATGATTATTTTGATACCCTCTTAAAAGCCGAAGTATGCAAACTTGTGTCACATGACGTATTGATGAAGTTGCACTCATATCAATTCATTACGAATCCTGATTGTGTCAACAAAAAGTGCAATTCACGTAAAGTAAGGATAGTGCGGCCATAGCGTAGTAATACCGATATGAATAAAGGGGAGCAACTAGACCGAATGGTTGACATGGAAGAGATCTAACATAGCCAAATGAAATAAATGGGAAGCATGAAGCCAGGAAGCTGCAATAGAACATTGTGCGCAAAGACAAGCAGACAGGGGACCATGCAGTATAGAAGTAGCCAACACAAGAATGCAATTCACATAAAGTAAGAGACTAATGAGACTAAGGACAAGAAAATGTAACACAACATTGATACAATAAGTTATATGTGATTGAATCACACAATACAAGACATGAACATAAGATCAAGGTGAAGGAGAATTTGAAACTGTGCAGGGGAAGCATACCTTTAGTAACTGTGATTGTGACAACTACAAAGACGATTATATATGTACATGATGCAAGGGAACTCAATGCAGCACAGTAGAAGAAACATAAAGGAAAGGGAATGAAGCATACATATAGGGGGAGTATCCCTTTGCTATTGATTTCAAAGGGGGAGAGATACTATGAAGCATGTATCGACAACAAAGAACTATGCAGGAAGCACGAGAAGATGAAAAATAGCAGAAAATGCTAATCAAAGGTTGCACAGTAGAGCAAAGGATCAAATTGGCATGAATACAGGGGGAGAATTGTATTGTGTGCAAGCATAACAAAAGAATTCATGATCAGGAGGAGCACAACTTCATAAGGTGTTGACATAAATTCCAAAGGGGGAGATTGTTGAACTTTGGTGTTGTTATTGATGTTAAAGAATTTGTTGGATGATGTTAAAAGGTTGATGGACTTGGTGTCTATGTGCCAGTTTGAAGAAGTATATAAAAATATGTGCGCAAGTCCTTAATTCCACCTAGTCATGGTACTCTAGTGTGCAAGTCCTGCTAAGCTAGCAAACTAGTGTGCGCAAGACCCACAAAGTCATGGTACCTCATTCGCGCAAGATAAGACAAGTGGCAGATGCTTGGGTAAGCTTGATCGTCAAGAAAGGAAGAAGGGGTGTTACCGTTTAGAGAAGCCCCAACTTGCAGACAATTTGTTTAAACTAGTTGAGTATAATAAGAGTGAAGTTGATGAATAAGAAGTAAGCTTGGAAAAACAAATGGAGTAATATTCTGAATTTGCAAGCTTCAAATAGATGAAATGCTCGGGGGAATTAGAGGAAATATGATTTGAAGAAGGGCATGAAGGTTACAAGAAATGCAGAGGAACAAGAAGCAGTCACACAGACAAAAGGAACATTTGTGAGAAAGGCGCAAGAAGAACATGAATGTATATGTGTGCATAATTTGTATTGTAAAAAAAAAAATGTAGCATAATACAATACAAGAGAAACAATGACTAGAATTGAACCATAATACATCAGAAGTAAGTACAATAGTCAATGAAGTAGAGTGCAAATAACAATGCACGTAGATATGAAGTCAGAGTACAACAACATCTATATCTTAGGGCTATTGGATGGGGCAAGGAAAGAAGATTGTAGTCTCCACTAAGGTTGGTTCCTGAACACTGCAAGTTGGTGCTTGCGTAAAGGATTGATGTCCTCACAGGTTGGATCCTGAATCAGGAAGTTGGTGCTTGCATAGAGGATTGGTGTCCTCACAGGTTGGAGCCTGAATCAACAAGTTGGTGCTTGCGCGGAGGATTGGTGTCCTCACAGGTTGGATCCTGTAGTCTGCAAGTTGGTGCTTGTCAGTGGGATTGGTGTCCCAATCAGATGGGTGTCCTAGTGATTCAATGCTCACATCAATGGAGATTGGTGTCTCCCATATTTCTATGTAATTTCATTTAATACATATATATACAAAACGTTTCTTCAAATATCCGCACACGATTTGTTTTTAATGATGTGGTTCTAAATAGTAATTGGTGCATGTTTTAAAAAGTGAATTATTTGTAAATCTATGCATGATACTGATTCACCCCCCCTCTTAGTATCATTAAGAATTCCAACATAAGGCCTATTAAAAACCTATATATAATATTAGTAGTTAGGTGTGACCCCCAAAAAAAAGATGACATGTCCAATGATAAAAGTTGTTTCAGATGGATTGACATAAGGTGGCTCACAAGTTTGGTTTCACGCTCATGCTCTTTGTATGTTTGAAATTGTAAATTAATTCAAAATATGGAAAAGATGTTAATATGATTGAGTTATTATAGCTTGAGTTAAATGCTAAATTAATATGAAGGTATGAAACTTATTGATGCTCAATTTCTAACCCAAGTTTGGAATTGTCAGCATTGCTTTACACTTGGGGTCTTTTACCTTCATAACGTAGTGGTATTGTTTTGCATCTTCAATATATCCTACATGCATCTACAACTTGGTCACATTAAAAGATTGTGTTGATAAAAGTTAAAGGGGCAATTGGATATGTATTTGGTTATTTCCCTAAACTATAATGTTTCCAACCTACTGTTGGTGGCACCTTACTATATACATGTCGACCTTATCATTGCTAGGTGTCTAAGTCATAGTAGATCTAAGAGCCGAGGATACCTCACAAAGAAAGAATGAGTAGAAAAATTGAATAAGAGTGAAAACTGCAGTAATAAAGTGTATAAGAATAATCATGTAGCAGAACTCAGATAGGAGTAGAATAATGTCACATGATCCAATAATCAATATAATGAACAATGATGATACAATGGAGATAATTCGAATCACACAAGAGAATTCAAACCTCAGTTGGTCTAGAATAGGGATTATCACCACTAGAGAGCTCCAGAAGATTCAAACTCAACTGAAGTGAACCTAAAATCAACTAACTGAAGTCACAATCAGTTAACTGACTAAGGAGGGCGCAACAGTGAGTTTGTCATGAATGTCAATCAGAAATGGGCGCATGAGGCCACAATCAGTGGCATCTGGAGCTCCAACCCCCCACAAGAGTTAGCTAACTTAGGTGGACTGCACTGGAACACTCAGTTGGTTCCTATAAAATAGGGAACTGACTGAAGTGGTCTTAAAATGATGCATGCAAGGCTCAGAAGGTGGTAGATGGATCCTGGATGACATTTACACACCACTAGGGGGAAAATGACATCATCGACAACAAGGAACAAATAAATAATGTTAGGTAGGACAATGATGGAGTATTAAAATATCCTAACAAGGTGGGGAGGTTTGAAAAGGTGGTGAAATGATCATTTATATATATTAATGCTTTGAATGTATGTTTGATTAGCATGATTTGGAATCACAATCAAGAAATATGGAATGATTTGGTCATTAAAAGAGCTATCAGTTTTGATCTACATTGCAAAAGGTTGGTTTTGTATTGAGTGACATGGTTCATACACTCAGCATAATCGTGATATTTCAATTGGTTGATGAACATTGGTTATGGAAAGTGTGGTGAACGTGGCCCTGAGAACTTAACCTTACATTCAATGCCCAAGTATGCAAGATCTTAATGAAAAATTCTTGAGTTTTCACCTGGTTTTGAGGGTAGTTTTACCATTTGTTCAAAGTTTTTGTTCTCCCACCGCTCATGGTTTGCATTTGGAAGGTTTCCAACCATTTTGATGTTATTCAAGGGAAGGTTTTGGGAAGTTTTGAGAGTTATGTAGATCGACAATTAACTCCATATCAAATACTGGATTTGCATTATAGTTTATTTTGGATATCTTGACTGTTATCGTGCTTGCATTTACTCTATTTCCCTTTGCTCTCAAATGAAAATTTGCTTGAAATTTAAATGGTTCAGTTTCAAGTTGATGTCGTTCTCAGAATTGAAATGGTGTTTAATGTTTATATGAAAAATAAATATTAGTCATTGCTCGGTTTTGGAAACTGTTGCTGGTTGAATTGCTAGTTTCACATTTGATTCTACAATATGCTTACTATCCATTTACCTCCACATGCATTAATACTTTGGAAGCATTAGTTCTGAGATTTCAATTTGGAACAATATAAGAGTATGTCAGTTCTTTTTTTCTTGAGTTCGTTTGATTGTTGGCTGGGGTTAAAAGAACACCACCCGCAATTTTTTTTGAAGGTTTTTAATTGTTATACCTTGCTCATGATCGAGCTTGTCATTTGCTTTATAGTTCAGGGTTCAAATCCACGGACATACATTGCATTAATGCTTTTGCAAGGCTTTTGTTGCATGCACTTTGACCGCCAACTAGGCGTTGGCTCCACTTTGAAAACACCTAGATTTGTAACCAATCACTCATATTATCAATCAACACCAGGTTGAGCAAGTTTATGATGAAATAAAGAGAGATTGAGCTTGAATTTAGTTTGGACAAATTCGGGTAGCGTGCACACTGTAGGTCAAAATAACAACCTCGATCAAAACCTGTGATTTGCACCCAAAAATGGAGTACAAAACAACTAAGCTTTGTTCGTAAAGCCCATGCTTAAAACTTCAAACCTTAAGGTTTCTATTTGGACTCGAGGGCGATTTGTATTAGTATCGAAGACATTGCACACACCCTGTCAGTTATGGAATTGTTGTGTTCATTTGTTTGTTCTCCTTGGTAGTTGTTTTAAAAGAAAAAACGATAGGGTTGGAAAACAGTTGAGCCATGAGTATGTCATGCAACCCTCGATTCTACTGCACATGCATTGAATTGCTTTTATAATTGGACACAGGCTTAGATGTAATCCTTAGGAGTTTATTACTTCTGCTCTCTACTCGAAATGATATTTTGGTTGTGGATTGGACAATGGCTTAAGTGATATATTTCGACTGAGTATGTGTTTTTTAAAATGAAGTTCAAGCTAGAGCAATAATTTTTGACTCATTTTCAATACAAAGCTTTGCATGCCACTTGCAAAATTGGCCATGCTTCTTGAACCGAGCTGGTACTAAAGCAATTGTTTCAAATCATTGACATATTCGATTAGCTACAGTTTGAGGTAATTTTTATATCTTAGTTATGCATTTGAATTTAATCCACGAATTTGGAATGAGAAACGTGATATGTTGAGGTTTCAAAGCCATACTGGTCATTATGCATGTCACATATCCACTGTTTGTGACTCAGAATTAAGAGCAGATTATTCTGAATAGAAAACCCTGGGGAGTTATATGAATTGTTGGTGCAAGTGTTAGTACTCTTGTAGCTTCGACTGATAAATATGGAAGACATAAGAATTGCTTTTATAAAACAATATTTTGATCAAAGTTCAAATACAGAGCCAAATAGAAATGGTTATGTTGCAACAGATGTGATTGCATTCTCAACAATATCTAGATCTAATTTCCAATCACTGTGTATGCAAATTCTGTATAGTACATAAGATCAGTTCTTATTGTTTGGGCATAGAAGTTATCAACTATGTGCTATATCCTTGCAAAAACAGTGATATTAACGCATGGTTTTGGGCAACACTTTATTGATCATTATTCATTTGAGTGTGAAATCCGATTTGGTCTTGTTTGGAAAATTTAAATGATAAACCGATCACCTTGTTGTTAGCTTGTTTAGATGATAATATCAATGAAGAGATGATGCCAATCATATTGAATAATCCTGTGCTTTGCAATGAAGACTCTAATGGAAAAAATTGTGTGTTTTAAATCAATTCTGAGAGTATATGGGCTCATACATTGTCATTGAATAAAACTTCAAGTGGATTTTATATGATTGTGTGGAGATTTCAAATTCATGATTGAAGCTTATAGTGATTGATTGTCATTGATTTGGATGATTGGATGTTGTTTGGGTGTTGGAGAATATTGGATCATTTGAACATGTACCATTTCTTATTCCTCTCGCTCACTTGCACCGGTTAATTCACTCACTACCCCTCACATTCCCAATGATCCCTTGCCCCATGTTTGAAAAGAAAGTTAGCAGAGATGAATGATTTCAGTTAGTGAAAGCAAATTGCTTCAAGCATGTTGTGGTGTCCCATTCCCCTGATCCCTTGTAATTTGATTGCATGATGATTGTCATGATACAAAGCCATAAATAGATTATTTTTAATTGCAAATTTATTTGACATCTTTTTCACTGTTTAGTACTTGTACTAATCTTGCTTTTCATCAATATAGATGAGTTTCTTCAGCAGATGTGGTAACATAGGTAACATATACAATAGAGATAACTGGGGTATAGGTCAAAAACCCCCTTGGAAAGGTGGAATAAATAAGATATTGAGGTTTTCCATACATTTTGCTGCAAACTCAGAAGAATTTAATCAGCTTATTCAAACTAGATTCTATGTTATGTTAAAGAAATGTAACTGCGGAAGATATTCGAAATGTACTTGTCTATTGTATTATTGTATTCCTTCTTCGGGAGATGTCTTTGATGTAATTGATAATGTAAGAGTCATTGAAAGAGTCAATGCAAAGCCTAACTATTAGGTTGGCCTGGAAATAAATATAAAAGAATATTTTATTGTAAAGTGTACATGTCGGCCCAGTTAGGTAAGTTAGAGCCGACCTAATTAGTAAAGGTGAAGTCATTTGTTAAGTATAAATAGGAGATTGAGTTGCTCATTTGGATCACTCACCTCACTCACTCAAGTTTGCATAGGAGAGAGAGAAGTTCCCACAAGTGAAGGGGAGAAGTTGTTTTGTCTTGGGGTTTTATCTTGTACTTGGTGAATTCTATATTGAGGAAGTTTTGTCGGGGTTTTCTCCCTTGTGTTTTCCCTGAGAGAAATTTTGTGTTCTTTGTGTCTGCTGTGCTTGTATTTCTTTCAGTGATTAGATTGTTTAATGTTATAACGCTAAACAAGTGAAAAACTAACATGGTATCATAGCAGGCCTAAAAGAAAATATTGTGCAGCCTTTGCAATCGCAGAAACTAGGGCTTCTTATTCCAGGATCTCTCTCCATAGATCAGCTGAAAAAGAGGGTGCATCTAGCTCGCCTCACTAGGGCACATATTTCTATCTAAGCATAATTCAATTACAAGAATTTTCATTTTTGGGTCCCCCACTACAGCCCGAAGAACCAGGGCATCAAGTTTTTGGAACATCTGCTTACAGAATCGGGAGAAGGACTACTTTGCTCAACTCGCCTTGAGGAGGCTCATCTGTTCTTCCAATTAGTTTTCCAAAATCCTGAAGTTGGAAAATTAGGGTTTCTCTATCAAACCCTAGGTCAAGGAGAAAGCAGTTTTCAGAAGGAAAAATTTACTGGTAAGCCCTACATCTATTCTATTTCCATTTGAAGTTCTCATTTTATCAAAATGACAAACAATACCAAGCTTGATGATAAGCTTGAAGGAGATGAGAACTTTGGGGCATGGAAATATAGAGTCATGCTCATTCTTGAAGAACATGACCTAGAAGGTTTTAGAAAAGAGGGACTTGCATAACCAGAAGGAGACGAGGCCAAGGCAAGACAGAAGAAGAATATGATCAAGGCTAAGAGGATCATAGTTGATTCTATCAAAGATCACTTGATTCCTCAAGTGTCCTCAAAGAAGAATCCAAAAGATATGTTCGATGCCTTGACCAGGCTGTTTGAAGGAAAGAATATCAATAGGAAGATGACCTTGAGAAATCAACTGAAGGGTGTGAAGATCTTGAAGTCTGAGACTATGCACTCATACTTCTCCAGAGTGTCCAAGATCAAAGAAAAATTAGAAGCAATTGGATATATGGTAGAAGATGGTGAAGTTGTGATGACCACTCTGAATGGTCTTCCTAGAGATTGGGAACCCTTTATTCGTGGCATATGTGCTAGGAAGAAATTAATCCAGTTCATACAACTATTGGAAGAGTGTGTGTAGGAGGAAGAAAGAATAGCAGTAAGAGAGGATAAATTAAATGACAATGAAGATCAAGGTTTGGAAACTCATAGAAAAGGTGGAAGAAAAACAAAGAATGATGTATGTACCTGTGACCACTCTCCCAAAAGATCTCAAAGATCTCAAAGGAGCAAGAGGTTCAAGAGAGACCTATCCTTGTAACGTCCCCAGCTTGACCCTATGGCATTAATATTGTAAATGATGTAAATATTGTCATTTAGTCATGGTGAGGAGCTCAAGGCCAAGGCCCCGCCACTGATTTATCGTTTTATGTATCGGCAATTAGAATAGATGCATATGGTCCTTGTGCTAGCAGTGCACAATGTAAAATCGGACATCATGTAAACATGCAATTTTAATGAAAAACCCACAACCAGCTACGCAATGCAACAAAGAGATGGGGGCATGATCTTTACAAGGAATAGGGAGGGAAAAATAGCCAAAACTCTTGAGCCATGGTGTTAAGCCATTTCATTGAGGAAACCCATGAACTCTCAACTACCCATTTGGTCTCATGCACCCAATCATTTAATCCTTCCAAGAATTGGTTGAGACAATAAATGCCTTGGGATGGGAGAGGTATGGCTGTCAATTTTCGTGCATGGGCAAGCCATCAACTTGGAAAATCGTGTTTTGCTTGTGGGGCAAGAAAACCCCCACGAAATTGGCCCAAAAGCCATTCTTCACCCATGGCATTCATCCTCTCACGCAGTCTGAGCCTGTTGGGGTTCTATCCTTCACGTTTTTCACCATTTCCTGTGTTTTTCCATGCCCATAAACGTTTTTGGTTAGCTCATTGGCTGGGAGAAGAGAGCCACGATTTTTGGGGTTATGGAGGCCGTTTTTGCCCACGAAATGACCATGAGTATTCTTCTAAAAACGAATCTGCTCTCCTGGGGTTGATTTCCCATTTTCTCTTTTCATTTTGGTTGCCCACGTTTTTCTGGAACTGTTAGAAACCCATTCAGGGGAACTTTACTATAGAACCGTTTTTCTCATGCCCAGCACTTACTCTTTTTGCTGTTAGATGCGTCCATCTCCTAGCCACCTCAGAAACCCAACTGCTAGTTGGTATGGCTGATTCTGGTGTATCTATGGCTATGTGAGACCCTGTTGTTCTTTAGTTCCTTGTGGAGATCATGCCCAGCTCGGGGGTGGCAGTGGTGCTGAGAGATTGAAGAGCACACTGGCCTATGGTTGGGTGGAACGTTGCAGAAGCGTAGCTGGTTGTTTGGGACTACTTCATTAAGATAAGTATTCTCTTGTGCTATCTTTCAAATGTTTAATTGATGAATATCTTGAATGTACGATGGATGTGTTAATGAATTTACTTCCGCTGTGTATTCAAATGTTTATGCAAATTGCATATGTTCATCTGCTTCTTAAATTGAATGTTTAATTACTGATTTATGGGGCTAGATGCCCGGTTTAACCTCACGATCCTCTCCATCTAGCTGGTAGGATGGGAGGGGACGTGACAGAATGGTATCAGAGCTGCGTTGCAGCACTGGGCCGCTATGGGCCAAACCTGATAGTAAAAGAGAAGAGAAGAAGTTAAGTTTTTCTTAAGAGTTTGGGAAAAAATTTTGTTTAAAGTCTGTTTTTGAAAATTTTGTTTAAAGACTGTTTCGGAAAGAATTCCCGAATGTCTTCCGCAACTGCGGAAGCATTCGGCGAATCGTTCCGAAATTTCGGAAGCGTTCCGAGAATTTTTCCGAAAAATTGCGAAGGGAAGTTTTTCGGAAGGAATTCTCTTCCGAAATTCGCGGAAGGATTTCTCTTCCGAAATTTGCGGAAGGGATTCTCTTCCGAAATTGCGGAAGGATTCCGCGAATCGTTCCACAAAGCGGAAGAGTTCGGCGAATCATTCCGCAACTGCGGAAGACTTCGCCAAATCGTTCCGCAACTGCAGAAGACTTCGCCGAATCATTCCGCAACTGCGGAAGACTTCGCCGAATCGTTCCGCAATTGCGGAAGACTTCGGCGAATCATTCCGCCATTGCGGAAGCACTCCGCAAGTCGTTCCGCAAATCTTTTCGTGAAAAATTGCTCGAAACCAGGGAAGCATTCCGCGCAACGGCGGAAGCCTTCGCCGAATGGCTCCGCAATTGCGGGAGCATTCGCCGAACGGCTCCGCAACTGCGGGAGCCTTTTCCGAATGGCCCCGCCATTGCGGAAGGCTTCAGCCAACCTCCCCGCAGTTGCGGGAGCATTCAGTGAAGCACCCCGCAACGGAGGCAAGCCGTGAACCGTCCCGCCCATTGCGGAAGGCTACAGCCAACCGCCCCGCAGTTGCGGGAGAAATTAGTGAATCGCCCGTCACGGCCGAATTTCGTGAACTGCCCGTTGCGGCCGGATTCAGCGAATCACCCGATGAGGCGTGATTCGTAAAAAAAAAAAAAAAAAAAAAAAAAAAAAGAAAAAAAAAACGAGGAAGCCACAAGGGGGCAAGCCCCCTTGACCCCCTTTCTTTTTCCCCTCATGTGTCTTTGTTTGTGATTTGACGAATTGTCAGTATGGCATTCTTCCCACGTGCACGAAGTAATTTGTGAATTTCTGAGAATACAATGCAACTGTGTAAAATGTGCAGAATGGGAGGGAAAGTTGTCATTTTTGAAAGGATGCAGTTCCCGCACCTGATGTCCGAATGGAGCATGAAGACAGGCATTGGGAAGCTTGTCCAGTAGGGAACAATGATGCATGACCAGAGTTTGAAGGAGGATATGGAAGAGGAATTCCATGTCACGATGGAGGACCGAAAAGGGAAGAATTTCTTAAACCTCTGTTTGTTATCATACTTATAATTATGAAATTGTCATATGGCATAAAAATGTTAAAAATATAAAGGATTACATAGATGTATATGCACTAGAGGGCATCTTAACAAATTGCATAGTGCATATAGAAATACTTATGCATAAATGGGATATTGCACATTGGTAGAATAATGAAGTCGGCGTATGCAATAAACCACTAATGGAGAATATTGTGGTTGATAATCACTATTGATGTTGGTATTGGTTGTAGGACCAAAGATAACAAAGAGCATGGCTAAACGTTCTGAGGATGTTGTTGCATGAAGCCAACAACCTTATGCGGAAATGATGGCGCAACAAACCTATGATAACGAGGTTGGCAAAAGGACTGCGTAGCATTGGTAAGAGGCCAATTGGTCAGGTAACATCAAGTGGTGTAAACGACAGCCATACAGGTAATGGTTATTGGTGCTTAAATTGCATGTAATATTGAATATCGACTGGGGCTGTTAACCTACCAAGCTTGATGAAGTGTGGGTAAGTGAAGAGGATGACCCTTACACCCTATGACTGTTTAGAAATCTCAATGCATTCATGTGAAATTATATCATGCCATGCGTATGATTGGTTATGTGCTTAATAACCCAAGCAATTGAGGACTGGTGGTCCTAATTATGGTAATGGAGGTTATATGAGATAGTCATGCTTCGAGCATAATATGCTTGAATGCATAGTACTCATGAAACAATGCAAGGTAGCATTGAGTAGATGTGCATTAAGAGATTTTATAAATCTTATGATGCATTGTATGAATGCATAAGGATGATACATATGTCATTGCAAAATAAATAATGAATGAAATGATGAATTGATGATAACTTTAGGACCATTTTATGGGCTGTTATGAATGCAGAATAGTAAGTGCATGAAGATCCCAATCATGATCGATGGGCTGCTAGAATGCTCTGTGGAAGGACAGAGTTGTATGAATGATATGACTATGAAATTTGATCTAGAGCTTATGAGAAGGAATCTCATGGTTGCGAGCTCTAAGTTCTGTTAGTAAGAACAGTTGTAAATATCAGTTTTGTAATTGTTTCGGATTTGAAATTTTGCTAATAAATGTTGCTGACTGTTTGGCTTATATGAAAATGTGTCAGAAGGACATGCTGTAAGGGGATGCTCCCGTATGGCAGCAGGCATAAGGCCATAACGGGCAAAGTGGTGTCACTTACAGGAGCCAAACAATATGAGGATAGCCTCATGGATAAGAAAACCAATTTCTGTAGTAGACAGAATTGTAAATTCATATTGAATTTAATTATTAATGCTATTGATTGGTTATGGAACAATCATATTTGAAGCTTATTGCTAAATGTTGCTGACTGTTTGGCTATTTGATAAAGTGTGCCAGGATGACACATTGCAGGAAGATCATGTGTGATGGCCTGCAGAAGCCAAACTAGATAGGAAGGATTCCATGCTTTGGAAATGGGTTTCGGGTGAAACGCCATTGTCTCAACCAAACAGCATGTCGGTAAACCATGAAAGTGAGATGGTAAAGCTATGCCCAGAAGGCATGTGAGACACATATGCAAAATGAATGAGTATTCTGTGACCCTAGACAAGAACATGCATGTCTAAATTATTAGATTTAATATGCAGAGCATGTTTTATTATTTCATTATTGTTCCAGACTGCTTGAGTATGATTAGGGCCTACATGGCGCACATCAGAAAGGGGGTGCACACCTTTTCTGGTGCTGGGTCATGGTAGGGTTTTCAATATTGACTACACCCTAAGGGAATGGATGCATTCCTGGTGTTTCAATACTTGATAGTGAATGATATGAAATATGATTACAATTTTTGGGCAGTAATACTGATGAGCCTGCTTATCCTTCTTGTGCTAACAGCTTACACAAATGCAACTTGGTGTTGCACGTAAGAGGCAAAGTGAAGAAGGGTGCTCAAAGAGGACTGTATGGGCAGTGGTAACCTTTCTACGCTCACACTAAAGGACACTAGAAGGGATGGATAGGCCCGAGGAGCTGTGTTGCAGAAAAGGGGTATCGTCCTTGTGTAGTGTGAGTGGGTATTGTGGGGCCATGCTAGCCTGCAGTCAAGTGAGTCACCTATGGATTTCCTGGAGGGAACCGCTGGTTGCACAAGAGAAGGAGCCACGTAATCATATTATGTTGTTCATATTGCCTGATAAACCCAGTAGATGTACTGGCTTGCAATGGTTGTTGTATGCCTGATAAACCCAGTCGGCGTACTGGCTTGGCATTGGTTATTTGGAAGTTGTGACGAATGGTTGTTGTATGCCTGATAAACCCAGTCGGCGTACTGGCTTGGCATTGGTTATTTGGAAGTTGTGACGAATGGTTGTTGTATGCCTGATAAACCCAGTCGGCGTACTGGCTTGGCATTGGTTATTTGGAAGTTGTGACGAATGGTTGTTGTATGCCTGATAAACCCAGTCGGTGTACTGGCTTGGCATTGGTTATTTGGGAGTTGTGGCGAAAGGTTGCTGGATGCCTGATAAACCCAGTCGGTGTACTGGCTTGGCATTGGTTACTTGTATGATGTGGAGGTATTGGTGAAGGGTGTTATTTCCTGACAAACCCAGTCGGAGAACTGGCTTGGAAATGGTTACTAAATGCTTGATAAACCCAGTCGGCGTACTGGCTTAGCATACTGATTTTGAAATGCTTGATAAACCCAGTCGGCGTACTGGCTTAGCATACTGATTTTGAAATGCTTGATAAACCCAGTCGGCGTACTGGCTTAGCATACTGATTTTGAAATGCTTGATAAACCCAGTCGGCGTACTGGCTTAGCATACTGATTTTGAAATGCTTGATAAACCCAGTCGGCGTACTGGCTTAGCATACTGATTTTGAAATGCTTGATAAACCCAGTCGGCGTACTGGCTTAGCATACTGATTTTGAAATGCTTGATAAACCCAGTCGGCGTACTGGCTTAGCATACTGATTTTGAAATGCTTGATAAACCCAGTCGGCGTACTGGCTTAGCATACTGATTTTGAAATGCTTGATAAACCCAGTCGGCGTACTGGCTTAGCATACTGATTTTGAAATGCTTGATAAACCCAGTCGGCGTACTGGCTTAGCATACTGATTTTGAAATGCTTGATAAACCCAGTCGGCGTACTGGCTTAGCATACTGATTTTGAAGTGCTTGATAAACCCAGTCGGCGTACTGGCTTAGCATACTGATTTTTGGGATGCCTGATAAACCCAGTCGGCGCACTGGCTTGGCATTGCTTATTCGGATGATGTTGTGGAGCAGCTTGTGTGATGGCCAAACATCCACCCCACAGGTGATCCAAGGCTTGTAAAGCAGAGAAGGAAACCTGTGGAGTAGCGCGGAAATGTACAATACAGAGGAAGCAGGGACCCTGAAAGAACTAAAAAGCTGCTTGGTAAATCTAGAAAGTGGTTGGTTGAGCATTGATTAATTGATGTTGAGGAGTAGCCTGCGTGCTATCCCAACATTCGTTATTGAACGCATAGGAGATCCAAGGCTTATAGAGCAAAGAAGGGTCCTATGGAATAAAGCGAAGACATCCAACGCAGGTATTGTTGGAAGCAAGAACCTTGAAGCATCTTAAGGATGCCTGTGGACATGTAACCACCTTAAAGAGCTCAGCATGAGCAGTAATGAAAGATGGGGCTAGTGGAGCTGTGTGAGTCCTAGCGGCCAAGAGTTAGACCAACCAAGTGGAGGAACTCCATGGTTGAGAAGTCTAGAATAAACCATAGACACTACGTGTCATAGCCAAGAAGAGAAGGTCAAGCATTCACGATGAAGTGAAAAAGGACAAGAGCAGAAAAACCACAGTGGTGGTGTGGGTTCCAGAATGGAACAAGACTAAGAGGAGAAACTCTTACTGCTCTCTCTCTTTCCCTTTTATTGATGCAATTATAGAATTAGAAAAATGCTGAATGCATGCATGACTGAAAGTAAAAGTGTGTTTATTTGATTGAAGTGAATTGTGAATGCTAAGTAATGAATTTCCTGTGAATGGATAAACATGAAGGAATTCATGTGTATGTTGGGTAAGCATAAAAAGTGTGGGAGTCTCATGAGTAAAGCATGGACTATCCATGTCAACTGGGGAAAAACCATTGACTGATTTTTAAAGTTTTGGGTTATGCTTGACCTAACGAGAATTGTAATGATGAATTTCACAGGTGAAATTGAATCAATTGGTTGCAGTCGGTACAGGCAGGTGTGCTAGTGAGCAAAGTGTGGTCAGTCGTCTCCATTGACCATGGCGGCAGACCAAGAGCTATTAGGATTGGCCGGAAGTCTTCTTCAAACAATTGCCAAGACCCAAGAAAATCTTGGAGAGATGCTCAAGATGCAAAAGCAGCAGAACAAGATGAACCACAAGGTCTTGCAGGACTCTATTCGTCTGCAGAAAGAGGTAAAAAGCATTATGAAAGCAATTAGCAAGGGAAAGAAAAGTGGATCAGTGAAGAAGCATTCATCCAATCGTCCGATTAAGAAACGCTCCAGGTGGGAAGACTCAAAGGAAATTGAGCAGATAAAGATGAAGCAACCCGTGAAGTGTTGGAATTGTGAGGGGGATCATTACCTCCGCAACTGCCCAACAAGAGAACCTCAAGAGGGTAGCAGCCATAAAGTTTTCAGACTTATGGATGAGCTAGAAGATCCAAATCAGCAGGAGCAGCTCGTGAAGATCAAAGGACTTGGTCCTGAAAGTTCAATGTAAAGAACAGAATGCAGGGGCAGATCTGCAAAGTTTTTGTGAATTTTGGACATATGTAAAGTGGGTATGTATTTTCCAAAGTGTTGGAACACCGAGGACGGTGTTATTCCAAGGGGAGGGGAATGTAACGTCCCCAGCTTGACCCTATGGCATTAATATTGTAAATGATGTAAATATTGTCATTTAGTCATGGTGAGGAGCTCAAGGCCAAGGCCCCGCCACTGATTTATCGTTTTATGTATCGGCAATTAGAATAGATGCATATGGTCCTTGTGCTAGCAGTGCACAATGTAAAATCGGACATCATGTAAACATGCAATTTTAATGAAAAACCCACAACCAGCTACGCAATGCAACAAAGAGATGGGGGCATGATCTTTACAAGGAATAGGGAGGGAAAAATAGCCAAAACCCTTGAGCCATGGTGTTAAGCCATTTCATTGAGGAAACCCATGAACTCTCAACTACCCATTTGGTCTCATGCACCCAATCATTTAATCCTTCCAAGAATTGGTTGAGACAATAAATGCCTTGGGATGGGAGAGGTATGGCTGTCAATTTTCGTGCATGGGCAAGCCATCAACTTGGAAAATCGTGTTTTGCTTGTGGGGCAAGAAAACCCCCACGAAATTGGCCCAAAAGCCATTCTTCACCCATGGCATTCATCCTCTCACGCAGTCTGAGCCTGTTGGGGTTCTATCCTTCACGTTTTTCACCATTTCCTGTGTTTTTCCATGCCCATAAACTCGTTTTTGGTTAGCTCATTGGCTGGGAGAAGAGAGCCACGATTTTTGGGGTTATGGAGGCCGTTTTTGCCCACGAAATGACCATGAGTATTCTTCTAAAAACGAATCTGCTCTCCTGGGGTTGATTTCCCATTTTCTCTTTTCATTTTGGTTGCCCACGTTTTTCTGGAACTGTTAGAAACCCATTCGGGGGAACTTTACTATAGAACCGTTTTTCTCATGCCCAGCACTTACTCTTTTTGCTGTTAGATGCGTCCATCTCCTAGCCACCTCAGAAACCCAACTGCTAGTTGGTATGGCTGATTCTGGTGTATCTATGGCTATGTGAGACCCTGTTGTTCTCTAGTTCCTTGTGGAGATCATGCCCAGCTCGGGGGTGGCAGTGGTGCTAAGAGATTGAAGAGCACACTGGCCTATGGTTGGGTGGAACGTTGCAGAAGCGTAGCTGGTTGTTTGGGACTACTTCATTAAGATAAGTATTCTCTTGTGCTATCTTTCAAATGTTTAATTGATGAATATCTTGAATGTATGATGGATGTGTTAATGAATTTACTTCCGCTGTGTATTCAAATGTTTATGCAAATTGCATATGTTCATCTGCTTCTTAAATTGAATGTTTAATTACTGATTTATGGGGCTAGATGCCTGGTTTAACCTCACGATCCTCTCCATCTAGCTGGTAGGATGGGAGGGGACGTGACAATCCTCAATTGACTGTTACTCTTGTCACAAGACAAGACACATTGCAAGAAATTGTCCATTCAAATCCGGACAATCCAAGAAGCAAAAGAAAATATTTCATGCTCATGCAGCTGAAGATAGTGAATATGATGATGCAGTCAAAACCAAAGAAGACGAAGAAGAATATATACTTTAATCCAAACCAGTAAACCTCTTATCTATCTCAACATTGGATAAGAAGGGATGCAGTCGTGATTGTAATTGAAGAAGGAGGACTCTATAAACTCAAGGGTTCATTCAGAAGGTGAAGCTAGAGATGACTTGCAGTATTACATGAAAGGAGTAGGAAAAGCTCCTACAAATTTGGACTTTGGAAAACAAATAAAGATCAATTCTCTATGGAAGAACCTCTCATCCATTTTAGCATTGGCTACTCCAGTACAAAGAACAAGTGATCTACGGTGTAGAATACTTGCTCAACATTTCTGATCATGAGCAAGAAAGGCACAGGTCTTCAGAATCAGACGATGAAGTAGAACACATCGTTAGAGACTCCATTAGTTCCAACAAGGAAGAAAAGATCAAGAGGGAGTCCACCCAACAACCAAACAAATATAAGTATTTTGAATTGTCATTTTCTGTATTGTCCATTTGTGTACATAATTATATTCCTAGATTTAGAATGTGTATTATGCATGTTAGAATGTATGCATTGATGAAAAAAATACTACTAATATGCATGTGATGGGTAAGTAGCCTATGGTGCTGTACAACATTCCATTGCTACTTATCTAGAATGAAACCTCTTTGCTGACATATTGGGAGTAGTGCACGCTCTTAATAATGTTTTGGTAGAGATGGAAGGCATCTAGAAAGTTACCGTATGAATATGGGGTATGGATGAATGTTGTGTTGAAGCATTGGTTAAGATAGTTGCGTGACATATGCATAAGAATTTATCATTATTAATATGTTTTGGAAACTATGAAATGTTTCTAACCATGCAACTGATTTTGACTTGTAGGAAATATCGTGTACGATCACCTACAAACGAAGAATGATGAGACTTGTTTCGATTTATGAAATCAAACATACTACAGAAGCACAAAGCAAGGGTTCTCTCAGAAAAAAGGAGTCGACTATGATGATATGTTTCTCTAGTGGCCAGACACACTTCCTCAGTGGTGGATATTACACTAGATAGATGGTGTAATCGAAATAGAATAAGATATCGAGCAACCTCTAGGACTCAGGACTCTCTACAGAGAACCACATGTGTGCATATTGAAGAAGACTTTGTATGAGATCAGAATGCACCTAGAGTGATGAGATATCAACCTTTGCTACAAGGTTGAAAATGAGAATCTCATAGATGGGTGCAAGAGAGTTCGAGATCTTGGTATCCAATAACCTATAAAGATGACATAAATGGATACACATAAGATCATAAAAAGAGACGGCTACCAGTCACTCCAGTGAAGAATGTCCCAATGCAGGGAGTACAAGATGCAGAGGGAGGATAGTGCTCAGGAAAGCTCTGCTTCAGAGGGAGTGACTGCAACACAGATGGAGAGACATTATCACTTAGCCTCTATCTGTGGAGAAGGTTGTCTGCCCCAATATCTTAGGGATATGCTCAGAGTGATACCAGATGTCTCCCTTCACAAAGAAGAAGCTTGCTGCAGAATTTGAGATGAAAGACCTTGGGATGATGCACTATTTCTAGGTCTTGAAGTATGGCAATTCCCAGATGATATTTTCCTAAGTTAAGGAAAATATACTGTTGAGATCCTAAAGAGATTTGGGATGTTGGATTGTAAGTCCATGACTAATCCGATGGTGACGAACTTTAATCTCTTGAATGATGCTTCATCAGAAATAGTAGATGTCATGATGTACAAACAGATTATTGGGTCATTGATGTATTTGACCAATACTAGACCAGACATATGTTTTGCTGTGAACACGTTGAACCAGTATATGGTGGATCCCAGACATGTTCACCTGATTGCAGCAAAACATGTGATGAGGTACCTAAAAGGTACGTTGGACTATGGACTTAGATATGATTCAGAAAGTGAGTTCATATTGTACGGTTATACAGAATCAGATTGGGATGGAAGTGCCGAAGATAGAAAAATCACTTCAAGATGTTGCTTTAGTTTGGGATCAAGTATGATCTCATGGATTAGTAGAAAGTAGCCATGTGTTGATCCCAGTACAACAGAAGCTGAATACGTAGCAACATGTTAGCTTGTAGCGAAGCAATGTGGCTTCACAAGATGTTGGCAAGATTTTTCGATGCAGAGATAGAGGTGACTGATATTCTCTGTGAAAATCAGAGTTGTATAAAGATGATAGAGAATCCAGTGTTCCATGACAAATCAAAGCACATCGAGATCAAGTTTCATGATATCCGATATATGGTGCAGAAGGGAGCTGTGAAGCTCAAGTATGTTCCTACAGAGGAACAAGTTGCTGATGTGTTGACTAAGCCTCTGTCTTGCATAAGGTTTGAATACTTTCGAGACAAGCTTGGTGTGGTCCGAAAGAACCTCCCTCAAAAGAGGGATTGATAGAGATGCTAGTCCTTGTAGACTTAAGATCAGTACTTGCCGACTGATAGAGATGCCAATCCTTGCCGACTGAAGATCAGTACTTGCCGACTGATAGAGATGCTAGTCCTTGCCAACTAAATATTAGTACTTTTCGACTGATAGAGATGCCAATCCTTGTAGGCTGAAGATCAGTACTTGCCGAGTGATAGAGATGTCAGTCCTTGTAGACTGAAGATCAGTACTTTTCGACTGATAGAGATTCCAGTCCTTGTAGACTGAAGATTAGTACTTTCTGACTGATAGAGATTCCAGTCCTTGTAGGATGAAGATCAATGCTTGCCGAATAATAGAGATGCCAGTCCTTGTAGGCTGAATATCAGTACTTGCCGACTGATAGAGTTGTCAGTCCTTGTAGGATGAAGATCAATACTTATCGAATGATAGAGATTCTAGTCCTTGTAGGCTGAAGATCAGTACTTGCTGACTGATAGAGATGCCAGTTCTTATAGGATGAAGATCAATACTTGCCGACTGATAGAGATGCCAATCCTTGTAGGCTGAAGATCAATACTTTTCGACTGATAGAGATGCCAGTCCTTGTAGGCTGAAGATCAATACTTGTCGACTGATAGAGATGCCAATCCTTGTAGGTTTAATATCAGTACTTGTTGACTGATGGAGATGCCAATCCTTGTAGGCTTAAGATCAATACTTGTCGACTAATAGAGATTCTAGTCCTTGTAGGCTGAAGATCAATACTTTCTAACTGATAGAGATGCTAGTCCTTGTAGGCTAAAGATAATTACTTGCTGACTGATAGAAATGCTAGTCCTTGTAGGATGAATATCAGTACTTGCCAACTGATAGAGATGCCAGTCTTTTCCGACTTAAGATCAGTACTTGTTGACTGATAGTGTTCCAGTACTTTTTTACTGATAGTTATTGTTGTTCCAGTACTTGTTTACTAACGGTTGTTGATTGATGTTGTTCCAATATTTACTTACTGATGATTGTTGTTCCAATACTTGCCGACTGATGATTGATGTTGTTCTAGTGTTCATACAATGACGATGATGCTGATGGTGATATTCCAGCAGATGATGATGATGATGCTGATGGTGATATTCCAACAAATGATAATGATGATGCTGATGGTGATATTCTGGCAGATGACATTGATGTTCCAACAAATTCTGTTGACGACGATGATGATGCTGATGATGATGTTCCAACAGATGATGTTGATGATACCCCAGACATATGATTATGTTACAAAAACTTCCTACGACATATAGATATTCACAAGTCAGTTGGACAACTATTGATGTTGATGATGTTTCCCGCAGAATACCTTCCTAGTTAAGATGGAGTGTTAAAGAAATGTAACTACAGAAAATATTCTAAATGTACTTGTCTATTGTATTATTGTATTCCTCTTTCGGGAGATGTCATTGATGTAATTGATAATGTAAGACTCATTGAAAGAGTCAAAGTAAACCCTATCTATTAGGTCAGTCTGGAAATAGATAGAAAATAATATTTTATTGTAAAGTGTACAGGTCGACCTAGTTAGGTAAGTTAGAGCCGACCTAATTAGTAAAAGGTCAAGTCATTTGTTAAGTATAAATAGGAGATTGAGTTGCTCATTTGGATCACTCACCTCACTCACTCAAGTTCGCATAGGAGAGAGAGAAGTTCACACAAGTGAATGAGAGAAGTTGTTTTGTCTTGGGGTTTTATCTTGTACTTGGTGAATTCTATATTGAGGAAGTTTTGCAGGGGTTTTCTCCCTTGTGGTTTCACCGAGGGAAATTCTGTGTTCTTTGTGTTTGCTGTGCTTGTATTTATTTCAGTGATTAGATTGTTTAAAGTTATAATGCTAAACAAGTGAAAAACTAACATGTTAGACTTCCAACTCATTCTCATCCTAGAATTCTCAGCCTAAGCCCCAAAATAATGATGGTTGGAACCAGATTGTTCCTAATCAATCATCCGGTATTCGTGGATGGCGCACTCTATATTTTTCATTACCTCCTCCTCCACCACTTCAACAACATGCTCAACAAATAGCTTCAACGACCTCCCAGGACCAACCTCTGTAGCTTATTGACGAGTCTAGGGCATCACCAAATCCATCACTTAACACCAAGGGAAAGAGGCTCGGACATTCTGCAAAATCTAATTCTTTAGAGGCTTCCTCTCATTCGGTCACCTCTCATCCTATTATGCCTAAAGCCAATGTTGGATCTAATTCGGATGATGTACAGTTAGCCAACCAAAGGGCATAATCAATTGTGTAGAAAGGAGAATCAAGAAAAAATTAGACTTCACAGGGAATTCAATAAAGGACGACTGCTTCTCATAAGACATATGGTTTTTGATTTAGTTCATGATGTTTTTATTTTAGTGTGTTTTGATTTATGGACATATTCAAACTATGCTCGGGAGAGGGTTATTTTTGGACATGATATGTTTCACTTTTCACTTATTCGAGAAGCATGATGATTATGATGGAATATTTGATTAAATATCATGTTTTATGATGGATTTTTGACTTGGCATATATTATATTCTTTCGAAACATGAAATGAATATTTGGTAAGTAATGAAAGTCGAAGGGGGTCCCACCTACTATTATTTACTATATTCGTTTCTATAATATTTTATTTAAATATTCCCTTTTTATATTTAACCTAACTAAATCCTTAACTAAAAGGTAGTTTGTAACTATCTTAAATTCTTTGCAAAGGCTAAAAAGGGAGGCATAAGGAGAAAGAAAGGAAGAGGGAAAAGGGGGATTTTTTTTTTTTGTAAAAAGGTTTTCTCTTATACCAAGTGAGATTTCATCTTCTATTCATTCATTTTTTAGTCTTCCTTGAGCTGAAGTTTTCTTCTTGAAAGCAGGAATAGTGTTGAAGGTGGAAAAAGAGATCGAAGTACATCATATTTATTTATGCCTTGAAGCTTGTCCACTTGTTTTGGAAGTTTGTTTGATTTTATTAATTTTTGAATTTATTTTCAGTGCTAATAAGAATTATTTTTGCAGAGTCAAGACTTTGGCATGTTTAATGCATGACTGGTCTAACAAGGTCTTCTTTGATTCATTCTTTTGTAAACCAGAAATCTTAATGTGATGCATCATTCCACCTCTTATTTCTAGACATTATTTTTAGTCCTTACCCTCGTAGGGGTATGAAAAGGAATATTTCATTTGTAACTCAGAATGAAAAATATTAAAATTTGTTGCTAATTTGTCTCATTTTGGTCATATTACTGATTTACTATAAGGTCTTTTCTCTATTTATATCAAGTATTTTTTGCACAATTTGTTTATAACAACACATAATCTTTTATTTTATCTCTTAAGTACAAAGAAACTTTTACATTTTCTTTTAGCATAAGTCTTGTTCATTTTTCTGTTGTATAGATAGGCTTAAAATTAGGTAACAATCCCGTCTATTATGCATTAGCCTGGAAAAGTTCAAAAATGTTTGTATAAGGTTTGCTATCCTTTCCATCAACACTCCCATCTATTTTTCCCACTAGTAATTTGCAATATCTCTTTCCAGACTTCTATAGTGGAAGTGCAATTGACAAATAGGTTGTCCATAGATTCCTCATTTCTTTTTACACAATGCATCTTCAATTTCCCTGCATATTTAATTTCTTTCAATTATTCCAGGTTAGTATTTTGTTTTCCATGGCTAACCCCATGAATATTTTAGCTTTCAATGTACTTTTTATTTTCCATACAACTAACGACCATCAAGATTTTTCCCTCTCCATTTCTTCTTCCATCTTTGCCTCGCAACCCATTTTATTGTATATTCACCACTCCCTTGATTTTTTTTAACACTTAATCATATCACCCCCCTCATAAATTTTTAATGCACCCGAAGTTAGACTTCTAACATAGACGTTCCATTCATTTGTTTTTTCCCCAATTAAATGTAAATCATCTACCTTCTTCCAACTTCGAGACCATACATTCCTACCATCAACAGTAGTTGTATCTAACAATAAATAAAACCCTATTAGATGAAGATCCCTTCTCAAATCCTTAGACAACCTATAAATACCTTTCCATTCCATCGAGGGGTATTTGCCAATTCTCACACTTGTTCCTCTTCTAACCTTCTATGCTAACTATTTTCCAATTAACGAAAAATATTTCAACAATTCTCCCATACAATTGACCCCCCAATAGGACTTTTTCTTTCTTGTTTAATCCAGTAAATTAATAAAATCCTTCTCATATACTTGTTTTTTATAGCTTTACCATACATACCTTTGTCGTAAATTAGTGTTAATAAACTTTTCATTGCAAGTGGTAAACCGAAGGAATGGATATTTTTCAAACGACATCCTCAAACTTCCTTTAGATTTGCAATTTTGGACCACTTTACTAAAGGTATTCCTTCCTTTTCCCTTTTTCCTATCCAAAGGAAGCTAAAACATTTTTTCTTGAATTTAGTAAGGATTCATTTAGGAATATGAGCAATGGCTATCCAATACACTAGTATGTTTCCAACAAATATTTTGATCAAAACTAATCTCCCTCCCCTTGAAAACCATTTAGTGTTCCATATTGAGATTCTCGCTTCAACTGATTTTTTTTTACAATACGGGCTTTATCCCCCTCCCTTATCTTATTGCACAATACATAGACTTCTTCAAATGAAACTCGGTACATGTAGCCTTACAATAGATATCCAATATCTCCTTTATTCCTTTAGTCTCCCTTATTGATCCTTTCCCAAATATCATGATATCATTGAAAAACAATAGATGAGAAATGATAACCTCTTCACATATTTTTATCCCTTTCACTTGACCTATTCTCTTGTGTCCTTGAACAAAATGATAAATCCCTCCACTATTAGTAACAATAGAAAAGGGGAAAGATGATAACTTTGTTGCAACCCTCTATTTAAGAAGCTAGTGGGTGACATTGATTAAAATTCTAAAAGAAGTTATGCAATATACCTCATTATCCATTCTACAGTTTTCACATTCATTCCTATTTGAACTAACAATAGCTTTAAGTAGAACGAAGTCACCTTGTCATAATCTTTGCCAAGATCCAAGTTTATTACCGCAACAATGATATTTTGTGTTTTAATTGAATGCATACCTTCTTGTGCTGAACCTACACCCTTGTGAATTTGCCTGTTATAAGGGAACCACAAGTGTTTTTCAGAAATGAAAGTTGACATCATCCCTTTGAGCTTGTTTGCAATGACTTGGATATCAATTTGTATATAAAGTTGCATAGGGATATGTGCATGAACTCCTCAAGGTTTATGGATCCTAGCTTTTGGAATAAGGACTATAAATGTAGAGTTAATGGTGTCCAACACTCTTCTAAAAGTTCTAGATTCATCAAACATTCTTTGCAAGTCATCCATAATCAAATCATAAATCCTAAATAAAATTCCACCATCCATCCATCGAGACTAGGGATTTTTGCTTTCTTGAAAGGACTTAAGACTTTTTTTTATCTCCTCCTTAGATACCTTTTCCTTCGTATCTAAATTCCTTTATTCATTGATTAATCTGGGAGATAATCTAATAATTTGCATGATTTTACCAATATTAGACGACTTTGGATCCTTAAAGAGATTTTTGAAAGGTTGCTTCCCAACTTCAATTATCTACATATAAGTCTTTATTCTAGAGCCATCTAGTTTATTGATTTCCCAAATAGAATTTATGCTTTGCCTATGACTTGCATATTTGTGAAAAAAATTAGTATTCCTATAACCCTAAGAGAGTCAAATAACTCTGTTTTCGAGCCTCCATTCACTTTCCTCTATTACATGAAGACATTTGTTCTTTCCTTCCAAGTCTTTAAGAGATTCAATATGCAACAAAATTGGAAAGTTATTTGATATACCTCCTTGTACAACCCATGATCTAGCCCTTTTCAAATCTATCTTAAGCCACTTAGCAAGCATAAACCTATCTAACCTTTTTTAAATACCATTTCTTCCTCATCTACCATTTCTCCAAGTAGGAACAAATTTAACATGTTATACATATATTAAATTACGAATTAGGGTTAAATTTAGGTCCCCTCCAACTATGACATAGTTTTGTAGGAGTGTACCCAAATCCCCTAAACCTTCCCAAAAGGGCACTTTGCCACTGTAAGGTTCATACAAATTTATGATATTGAAGACCTTATCAAGGTCTATAGACCTTCCTTCAGATACAATACCTGCATAGACACATTGGAAGAGGAAGCAACAACTTTATGGTCCCAACTTGTCACCATTCAACTCTATAAACCAACAACATCTAAAGAATAAAAATTCCAATCCTTTAAAAAGCATGATAACAATTCTACAACCTTAGATGCCCACACATTATTTCTTGTAGGAGAAAAACATATGGATTATATACTACACATAGTATTTTTAGGGTTTATTGTTTTGGGGCACCCCTACCCCTCTAGAGTCGAGAGACATGAAAATCATTTAAAAACATGCTTTAGGGGTTTTCATTATCTTAGGACCCCAACAATTGTTTACTTCCCCTCGATTTTTTTTTTCACTAAGACTGATCTTTGGAAATAAATGTGTTTATCCCTACATGGAAAATGATGTCTTATTCAAGTGCTAGTCCACCTTCCACAAATCCACAATT
Source organism: Larix kaempferi (assembly GCA_027924585.1). Taxonomy (NCBI): domain Eukaryota; kingdom Viridiplantae; phylum Streptophyta; class Pinopsida; order Pinales; family Pinaceae; genus Larix; species Larix kaempferi. The sequence continues at coordinate 5,265,171 of BSBM01000033.1, read as the reverse complement.
TTTCAAAACTTCTTTGTTTTATTTTGAGGAGGTAGGTAGACTTGACCCCATTATTATGAATATTTTTACCATTATCCAACTCATCATCATGCATTTGAGACCCTCTTTTTTTTGGGAGAACTTTGTTCAAGTCAAAAGAGAGGGATACCTCCCCATCTGATGTACTTTCTTTGTCCATAGATAGTCCTATGGAGGGATAGCTAAATGTTGGAAATTACTCATGGAAGGCCTGGATCTAAATTCCCCATACCCTACTCATAAATGAAAACAATACATGAAAACCCCACAATAGGAGTAAATTATTTATGGTTTGTTTGAATATGAGAGAGTTCAATGGCAATAGAATTACCTTTATAAGTAGCAACACAATTCCAATATTTTTCAATTGCTTTAGATCCATGAAACTCCCCCTAGCACAAGCCCTGTTTTGAACCCAATTCTAGCTCATGCTCCTTTTTATGAGGGTTTGCATTTCCAATCTCCTTTAATTTAGTCTCCTTCTAAAATTGACTTTGATTTATTCACCCATATCTTTTGATTTCAAATTATAAACCTTTTAGGGTATTTACATCCTACTACTAAATGGTTGTGGTGTGACAACCTTTTTTTTTAACAGAAACATGTAAATTTTTTATTAAAAAGGTGATGTGGACTAGCCAAACAAATTCATATTACAAAATGTCGCACCTCTAAACTTTACTTGCAAGGTAAATATTCTCCCATCATTGTCTCGAGAGGATATTCGCCATATTTTCCTACTACATTTCTACTTCCTCTTGGATTCTTGAGAGCATGAGTAAATTCTAACAAATTGCTTACACAATAAAATCGAGAAACAATACATGTCTAAATTGGATTATGAGATATGATTCTTGTCATCATGGGGTGCATGGATGGAGTGGATTTCTTTTCTTTATTATTGTTTTTAAAACTTCCTTCTTATCTATACCTTGTGGTTTTGGATTTAAAACTAGCTCATCTACCTCTAGTTTATCCACCTTGCTCGAAGAAAGCTACAACTATATTGAATATCCTCCATCAAAGACAAGGCACCATATTCTTCTTTAAGGGGGGAGTCTCTATCATCATTTATATCTTGTGAAACTTGTTCATGTTGCAAATAGGGTTCTTCATTCACAAGAGACATATTGTTTTCCTTTTGAGCATAATCAAGAAGTGGGGGTCTAAGTCTAATGTTTCTTCCTTGTTGATCAACTAGTGTTCCTCCTTTTCACCAACCCACCATGTGGGTTGCAATGGGGTTTCCTAGAGTCTCTGATATTTGGAGATTTTGGGCATAAGGATATAGTATGTCCTATTTCATAACAAGCTCTATAATGAAATAAAACCTGCTCATAGTCAAGCTTTTGTGTCCAGGAGAAGCTTGGACCTATTAAATTAAACTCCACTAGAAATCCTTTACTAAAATCCATTTCCACACAGATACACACATATGTTGTAAGGATATGCTTTGGAATTTCAAGACTACTGTAATGGTACTTTCCGAGAGCATTCCTTGATGGCATGACAACCCTTCCACTAAAAGGGATTTTTCATCTCGTTGACAATCCTTCAAATAAATCATTGTCAACCAAAATTTTCATCCATGTAACCACTTTATAATTGAAATTATCTTTGAATCATTATAATGACCAAGGGTATTTCTAACCCTTTCTATAATTTTTTTGGGTTCCATAACTCTAAGGGAAGCCTTGAGAGAAACAACCAAACATAGGGCGAAAAGGTTTTCTCTCCTTTAGGGTCAAAACCTGGTTTCCAAGGGGAGGCATGTGCAGGGAGGAAGGTGATCTTCAATCCCGAAGGACAAGTAATGAAAATATATGCATTGGGGATCAGGTCCAATCAAATAATCAAGCAAAAGCACTAGCCTTCTCCAAGGTTGCAAAATTCTTAGACAAAGAAGGATAAACTAAGCAATAATCCTTGGGGACTCACTCTTGATTATTAAGTATATGGTCACAAAGAAAAATCTGAATGATCTTTATCTTCAAAGAATATTAGACCGTATTAGGAAAATCATCAATGAGAAGAATAGCTTCAAATTCATGCATATTCATTCTCACTTGAAATCTAAGGCGGATAATGCTGTCAATTAAGCGATTAGATTGGGAAATTCGAAGCTCCAACTAGATATGGAGCATCATCATGTATAATAATTAATACCATGAAGAAGAGGCATAGGATAACTGGCACTCAAATCGCCCCGCTTTTTCGGCGATTTGTTCCCTAGATCCGGTTATAAAAACTGGTGGAATCGTAGTTCCACTCCATTTACTGCAGAACTTTGCCCCTCAGGGTTTTGGCCCATTTTAAGATGACCCAGATCGTCAAAATTCCAAAACAATAACCGGAAGTGTGGAACTGTGCCTAGCCAAAAAAGTTTCCGTCGCTGGTCGCTGGAATACCGGGGCGATTTGAGTGCCAGTTATCACAGGCTTGAAGAAGATAGCTGGAGCACTAAGCCACATGGTTGACTTGTGGCATCCAGTCGGAACCATGAGAAGTAGTAAAGAGTTGTCATTACGTATTAGTACGAAGTAATTACAGAATGAGATCCCCTAGGTCGAGTCTGTCCTTGGCACTGAGGGAGTGATGGTTGGGAAAGGAAACTCAAGTACGCTCGTATGACAAAATATCAAACTGGAGGTTTCAGTAACGAATATTGCATCAATTGAAATGATTCCAAGACATGGCGGATGATCTTTAAATCAAATCGTTTGCTCTACGTTTCCTCCGTCTTTTCGTTGAGAGAGTTCCGGAAGCCTAGTAAATTTGCAGAGTTGGAAGCAGTGCAACCCAAACGAAAAAGAGAAACTATGCCAAGGCATCAAGCAAGAAGAATGGGGGAGGTTTGTCTCTTCCACATGTTGCAAAGGGTGGAAGAGGAAACCTATCATCTGGACAAAGCTCTGAGTAGGCTATTCCACACTTGTGCAAGAGACTTTCAAGCGTTGGAGCAGCATCTAGAGCATGAAGAAGATATACGAGACCAAGAAATTGAGACCTCAAGGAGAAGGGAGCAGGCCCTATTAGAAAAAATTCATCAAGAGCAGGATAAAATGAATTCTTTTCAGCCAAAATCGCAGCTCTGGAAGCTCAACATTTGATCCCGCAGTCAAGAGTTAGTGTTCTAGAAATGGGAGGTGTACACGAAGAATCAGGGTATGGCCTCTCCTCCTGCCCCCTCATGGAGGCCAATCAGTGTTTCGTCCAGTTGGAGATGTTAATCCTTAATTCATAAGTTCAAGCGCTAGAGATATGAAAGGCTCTCCTAGGTTCCTGTGCAGTCTTTAGAATTCAATTTTGTCCGACTATTTAGTTTTTCTAATAGTGTTAGAATGGAAACTCTGTGGTTATTTGTTTAATAGTGTTAGAATGGAAACTCTGTGGTTATTTGTTTTGTAAGCTTGAGTAATGAGAATAAGTTTGGTAGCAGTGTCCTTTTAGATTTGGGAGCTCAAGTATGGTATTCCTGTGGAAGCTTTTTGGATAGGGAAGAAGGCCCCTCTTTTGTATGTAAATTTTCTATTTTGGGGAAACCCAACAACCCCTTTTAATATAAAAATATTTTAGTTGTTTTTGTTAAAAAAAAAAAAAACCCGGTTTCCAATTCTCTAGACATAACCATATTAGTCCCCATTTATAAGCCCTATCCAAAAAGTAGAGCTTCAATCTGTTGAATTTTCATCATAAAACATATACCATGTTGGGGCATTAACCTTGCATAAGGAATATCTCAGCGTGTCTCGGTGGAGGAAATTCCCATCCTTGGGTGAGGCATACATGTACATTATTGTTGGACCATTTCAACAAGAATGTACATGTATGCCCTACCCACTTTCTTTACAAACTTGAAATGGCCTAAAATTTGTTTAAATTATCAAATGTCCTTTGCTTATATACCATTAGAGTACTTACTATGATAAATGTACATTTAGGGTGATGTGGCATGATCAAATTAGCCAAGACCCTCAATGATGCCATTGATGACATCATAATGGATGGAAATAGGTACACTATAACTTGGATAACTTTACTTACTATTGTCAGTATTTACGTATGAGTGCTTTTCCTATTATATGTGCACCATGTAGTGTATTCCTTTGCATATGGGAAAATCCCTTGTGCATTCCTTGACTTGGTCTTTGAAATGTACTTGAAATACTAGAACTGAAATGTTTTATATAGTTTGATTTTGGTTCTTTATTGGGTTTGTTGAATAAGTTGTGTAATATGAGAACATAAGCAAATAAACCCATTAGAATACCCAAACTCAATCAGTTATAATATAGAAGAAATAAATAGTGTCAACAACAAGACACAAACATGCCATCCATGATGACATCATTAACGACAAAAGAGAATGCATTATCATGCCACATTGCAGTAGCACATTGTGTACTTGATGACATAGGTGCATGGAAACTTTAACAAAGCATGCATTATCATTTCACATGGAGAAATTCAAGAATGCCACATTGCACTAGCACATTGTGCACTTGAATGTTATTTAAAACTAATCAAGTATTAAGAATAGGACTCACAATGTTATTGACTTTTCTTTAAAAGAACCTTTAGTCCATAAACCTAGTTAGATCCTATATTTTTTGTTCCTTTAACTTATATGACTTGTGACATGGACCTTAGGGAACATGAAGCACTATCACTTGATTGGGATCAATTTGGTGGTTTGGGATGTTCTAATAGGGTTTCCACGGCTATAATGTTTCTACTAGGGTTCATATGCTACAAATTGTGACCAAGACCTAGTCCCATGGAGGACTTGGACCTCATGGATGATGAGAGGGATGATACTCCATGCATAGCGTCTATATTCAGGTCACATCATAAGGTCTTGGATATTTTCAGAGGTAAGAATTCTTAAAGGTGTAGCCTTATTGATAATAACCAGCATAGATCCATCTTAAACCCGTATCTATCAAGCACCGAGAGGGATCCAATTTCTTGAGGTGTATTTCTTTTCTTAAATTTAAACTCAAGAAATTTGATCTCTCTTGATTTATAGATCCGGGTTTAAGTTTTAAGTTTTCATTTTATAAACAAACATCTATTTTTTAATTACTTTTCATAATATTTTATTTTATGAACCAACATGGATTTTTTTTAAATACCTTTCATAATTTTTATTTTTTGAGCCGACATGAATTTTTTTAATTAAAAAAATTACTTTTTACGTTTTATTAGATGTAACGCTACATCATACACGTTACAACATCTCCCCCATAATGGGTTGTAGAGCACCTCGTTTCAGTCGGTGCAACAAAATGAAGGTTCTAGATGATCCTTTGTCGAATGTCATGCATGCAAGATGAAAGGAATTTTGTGAAGGGGATGGAATTTTAACATGTGTTGATGGTGATTCGAATGAATAGATTTTTGGGGAGTGCCTAACTTCTTGTGAGTTAGTGGTTCATATACCTATTAGTGAAATTCATGACTCTATATGTCTAGTGGACAAATTTGGTGTTGAAATAAGGATTGAAAGGGTCTTTACGTATCAACATTTCAAAGGGTGAGTACTAAGACAAGATTCAAATCAAACAAAAAAATAAGTACATTTATAAGAGTAAAGCTAGATAAGGTGAAAATGGTGGTGGGTTTAGATGTAAGTAATTCATAGGTTGAGGGCTTAATGGATAAGACATTAGTGAGAAATTTTGTGAAAGCATAAGCTCTTAAAAATTGGATCATAGAGTTTTGGTGACCTATTCTTGGTTATATTGATGGTTTTCATATTTTAGTGAGGGGTTATATTTATTTTAAGGTGAGGAGATTGAAAGAAATAGAAAAAACTTCTAAAAAGAGCCTAGTTATAGGGACACTTCGATCTGAATCTAAAGATGTGGAATCTAGGTTTCAATCCTCAAACTGAGCCATTGTAATTTCAATAAATATTGGCCCTCCTCTTGAGGCTTATAATAGAACTCTATAGTTCAAAAATCAAGGAAGGGATAGGTAAGGAGAATTGTCAAAATTTTGATGGAATTTAATTGAAGAGAAGGCCTTCCTATAAATATTATCATTGAATGGGAAATTGGTCCTTCTAAAAAAAATTAGACTTTTGCAAGATCTAGTTTAGATGCATGAGATGTCATGAAACTAGACATCTTTTGGAAGAATGCAAAAACTCTAGAAGGCCTACAACATGAACTCGTAAATTTTGGGTTAACAATAATTTCCCAACGATGAATCCAAAATATGATGTCGATAAAGAGCAAGAAGTTCCTAAATTTACGTTAGTGCCACCCCTAGATATAAAAGTTATCTTTCATGATACAAAATTCTTGAAATCTCGACCATTTCCAAAAAAACGCTTCTTCTGAGTGTATGATCTCTCTGAATTTCTAGGATATGGAATATCAAATCCCCCCCATTGTGTTTTCAAATAGTTCTTAATGAATGCCTTGGCTTGATTCCAAGATGAAAAACCACCAAATCCAAGATGAATTCAAACCTAGGTTTCCAATTCACTGAAGAAAACCAAATCGTGTTTTTACAGAAAATAATGCCAAATAGAGGATGAGGGTATGGCTTACCGAAGACATTGTGCCCCTTTTTTGTCTCTGTCAGTCTCCTCACAATATTCTCTAGAAATCCCTTAGGGTCTTTGCTCCTCGCAGTGTGCTCTCCCTGACCAATTCTATCATATCCCTGTGCTCCTCGCAGGGTCTTTACTCCTTGTGGCACTCTGCTTTTGGTATACTAGAGAATGTGGGTGCTCTGGAAATACCTCCAAGTCTACTCCCCATGGCACTATGCTCTCCGTATACCAAAGCCGAAAGAGAATATGGGTCTTCTCCTTGCGGTCTACTCCTCGCGGCACTGTGCTTTTTGTAAGAATGAAACCAAAGCTGAAAGAGAATGTGGGTCTACTCCTCGCGGTCCTCATGCTAAATCAATTGAACCACATGCTGCATTTAGAATGAAATATCATAAAATTCATTTTAAATCAATCATAAAACTCATTTTGAATGATGCATTTAGAATGAAATTTAAATTTAGGGATTAGAAGTTTATGGTTAGGGGACGTTGGAGTAATAGTGTTTATATAGGTTAGGTGTTAATAGGGCTAAGGTTAGGGGCAATGATTTATTAGAAATATGGTTTTATTATGTGTCATTAAACTTAAGGGTTTATATGGGTTATTGATTAAGGGTAATGGGGTTAGGTCGAAGGGGTTTATAAGTTATTCTCATTTGGTTTATATGTTATATGATTATAGATTAAGAATTGGAAGAGCTGCAAATTAAGGGTTATATGTAGTGGTGTTAATAAAGGTTAGGTTTTAAAAATTGTAAGAGTTGGGGAATATGTGTTACCAATTAGGGGTTTTAGGGCTTAGTTATGGCAACAATGTTGATAACGATGATGATGGTGATGATGATGATGATGATGACGACGACGATGTTGATTATGATGACGAATAATAAGAAGATGATGATGATGGCGATGGTGATGGCGACAATGATGATGATGATGATGATGATGCTAATGGTGACATTGATGATGATGATGAGGAGGAGGAGGACGATGGTGGTGGTGATGATGATGATGATGATGATGATGTTGACAATGAAGATCCTACTAATGATGACGACGACGATGATGATGATGATGGTGATGACGACGATACTGATGATGATGATGATGATGATGATGATGATGATGATAACGACGATGATGATGATGATGATGATGATGATAACGACGATGATGATGATGACGATGACGACAATGGCGACAACGATGATGCTGTTGCTGATGATGAGGATGATGATGATGATGATGATGATGAGGATGAGGATGATGATGATGATGATGATGATTACGACGACGACGATGATGATTATGATGACGAAGAAGAAGAAGAAGAAGAAGAAGATGATGATGATGATGATGATAATGATGTTGATGTTGATGATGGTGATGACAATGATGACAATGATGATGATGACGATGATGATGATGATGACAATGATGGTGGCAACGACGATGATGATGATGACGATGATGATGACGACGACGATGAGGATGAGGATGAGGATGATGATGATGATGATGATGATGATGATGATGATGACGACGACAACGATTATTATGATGACAAAGAAGAAGAAGATGATGACGACGACGATGATGATGGCGATGATGATGATGATGATGATGATGATGATGGTGACAATGACGATGATGATGATGATGATGATGAGAAGGAGGAGTAGGAGGAGGAGGAGGATGAAGACGATGATGATGATAATGATGATGTTGATGTTGATGTTGATGATGATGATGTTGACAATGAAGATACTACTAATGATGACGATGACGATGATGATGACGATGACGATGATGGTGATGGTGATGATGACGACAACAATGATGATGATGTTGTTGTTGTTGCTGCTGCTGATGATGATGGTGATGACGACGACAATGATGATGATGATGCTGATGAAGATGATGATGACGACGACGATGATGATGGTGATGATGATGATGATGGCGATGATGATGATGATGACGATGACGATGACGATGATGACAACAATGATGATGATGATGACGACGACAACGACGACAATCACGACGACGACGATGATGATTATGATGACAAAGAAGAAGAAGAAGAAGGTGATGATGATGATGGCGATGATGATGATGATGATGATGATGATGATGATGATGATGATGAAAACGATGATGATGATGACGACGACGACGACGACGATGACGACGACGACGACGACGATGGCGACAATGATGATTATGATGACGAAGAAGAAGAAGAAGAAGAAGAAGAAGAAGAAGAAGAAGAAGATGATGATGATGATGATGTTGATGATGATGGCGATGATGATGATGACAATGATGATGATGATGATGATGATGATGGTGACACTAATGATGATGATGATGATGATGATGATGGTGACACTGATGATGATGAGGAGGAGGAGGAGGAGGAGGAGGAGGAGGATGAGGAGGAGAAGGAGGAGGAGGATGAGGAGGAGGAGGAGGAGGAGGAGGACGACGATATTGATAAAGATGATGATGATGATGATGATGATGATGATGTTGATGACAATGAAGATACTACTAATGATGATGATGACGATGATGATGATGTTGATTATGATGTTGATGATGATGATGTTGACAATGAAGATACTAATAACGATGACGATGACGACGACGACGACGACGATGATGATTATGGTGATGACGACGACAACGATGATGATGGTGATGATTATGGTGATGACGACGACAACGATCATGATGATGTTGATGAAGATAATGGTGTTGTTGTTGTTGTTGATGAAGATGATGGCGACGATGAAAATTACGACGACAACGATGATGATGATGATGAGGAGGAGGAGGAGGAGGAGTATGAGGATGATGATGAGGAGGAGGAGGAGGAGGATGACGACGATGATGAGGAGGAGGAGGAGGATGACGACGATGATGATAAAGATGATGACGATGATGATGATGATGTTGACAATGAAGATACTACTAACGATGACGACGACGATGATGATGATGATGACAACAACGACAATGATGATGATGAGGAGGAGGAGGATGAGGATGAGGATGAGGATGATGATGAGGAGGAGGAGGAGGAGGAGGAGGAATAAGTTAATCCCTATGACCCTAACCATATTGAAGCAACACCCACATGGAGCATTTTTTTCTTAGGGGAATATCATTTGCTAAAATATTGGATCAACTATTAGTATCATGAGATGTTTTGAAGTCCCCTCCCCTCGTCACATCACTCTCAATTCCCTAATACCCTTGATCACATAAAGAAGAGCATGTAACATACTAAATAAAAAATGACATAACTAAATAATTTAAACATAATACATTATGCAAAAAGATATACTCCCATACCTCCTAGATTCCAACATTGCTACAATATCATTGATATTCTTCTTCATCTGACACAACATCTGTATCATCATCTGGTTCAGAATCACTATTGTTGAAAGGATCACTCATATCAACATCATCATCAACGTCATTTTCGGTTATATATTCATCATCAATATCATCACTGACTACATTTTCTGCTACGTCATTTGGATGATCAACTTCTTGATCGGATTCTGCATCTGACACATCTGCGCTGGTGTCCAACTGCACCTGATCTGCATCACCTTCTTCTTCAACGTTGTCTTCTTCCTCTGCATTATACTTGACCAGTCTTCCTCTTGGATCATATCTAACAATGTATGACCAACCTGATTTACCTGACACCTCTGAGTCAAAGACCTGCTCACATCGACTTAGAAGAACATAAGGCTCTGTAACCAGTTCAAGTGCCCTAGTATTAACCATGGTAAATCCATTGGCATGCTCAATAATAGTTCTTTTGGGATCACATTCATTCATTCGTATCCTGTACCATTTGACCTCAAACAAAACTATTTTAAAGGAATTAAAGTCACACTCAATTATATCTTCCAAATAACCCTAGTACCTATTTTCAGATACTTCTGGATGCTTGTCACTTATAGAGAAACATTAGTGACTTGAAAAACTGTAGTTATCCCACAATCAAATGTCTTCTTCTCGTCATCCAACTTTTTGATGCGAAATTTAAAACCATTGCACCACATAGCCTTGTGGTGTATCAACTGCATCATGCCCGACTTAGTAAATAAATATATACGAAGAAATAAACAAAAGAAATACATTGATATAAAGGGAAACAACGAAAAAAATGAGCAGGGTAAATATACTTTCTTTTTTATCTTTTAAACCACATGCTAAATCAATTTCCCTTTGCGTAAGTTCACCAGGATATTCTTCTCGATGACGATGCACTGTTTTAATCAATTTACTAACCCCTTCCCATGATAAGGTACCATAGAATTTTGTACATCGTTCTATCCATTCTTCCATCCAATCAAGATTGTTTGCAATGTATAAATGTAGTGCATCCCACTCACGACCATGAAAAAATAACAATTAAGAATTGTAAATTAGCTATCATTAAAGGCAATTAAGTTTACCTTAAAATACTGATGGAATAATACAAATTACATGAGTAATATATATATATATATATATGAAATTGAAAAATTAATTGTATAATAAATTAAATCTATACCATTCAATTTCTGTTCTATTTGACTCCATACTGCGGAAGTTCTAAGTTCTAGATGTAACCAATGCCTTAAAATTTCATTAACTAGAATTGTTTGTTCTGAGAGAGTTTATAGGAGCAAAGTCAATGACTTCCATTTCATTATGTGAGATGTGTAGAACCTAAAGGCATAATTCGAGCATTTGCAATTCTTATTCCAAATTGGGAACCACCATGACAACTTCCTCTTTCACATCTGGTCTAGTATTCCTCATCTTAGATAGAGTAAGCTGATCATCAATCCATCACTCCTCATCAATTAGGCCATTCATAACCATCATAGTTATCGCATCTTCCATACCTAATTAATCCACACATGACTCAACTAGGGCTGGTCATGGAGGGTCATTTGTTAGTTGATCAATTATAAGAAGCTCATTTGTAACATTATTTTCTTTTGCATAATAATATTGCCTCAAGTAGCTATTTGGCTTGAGTCCTGCATTGTTTCCTTATTCGAAGGTTTAAACTATGTAAATACATTGGTGTGTTGATTTTTTATCCGTTTATGTGAGTGGTTGCTCAAGGTGTTCGATCTTATGGAAATATTTTGTGCAGTAGAACATCACAAAAATCCCTTCTAATTAAGGGGGAAATGTTAGATACCTGATCCTTAGGGATTGTGGTGCTTTTTGTATGTTACCCACTAAGTTTCACTTAGTTGGATTTTCGGAGAGTCGCCAAAGTGTGAAAAAGTCACTTGTTCATCATCAATGTTCGAAAGTCCATGCAGGATATATTTGGCCCCTTTTTCAATTTTTTTTGCATGTTCATACCCCACGGGGAATTGTAATAAGTGATGTAGCATGATGGATTTTTGTAAAATACTTGGCTTTCCTAGGACTTAGTTATCAATCCGAATACTCTAGAGTGGTCATCTTGCTTTTCAACGACTTATAATTTTTTTATTTTTTCACTCAATCCTCCAAAGCTAGAGTGACCATCTTGGTGGTTAGGCCTTAGGAGGTTATTAAAGTCTAGGTGTAAAAGTATATTACCATGCTAGTCACTGTTTTTGAGTCATATGAACATGTACTAAGTCCCTCCTAGCTTTTTTTTAAATTTTCGCTAATAAATTTGTTTCTCGTAAAACATGCATTTTTTAATGTAAAAATAAAATAGTCATAAAAGTGGTGTTAGGAGGTGGAATTTTCCATGTTGGTGCTCGTTTTCTAACTCAAAGCACCCACTTTCAGAGACGAATTCATGATTATTTATCACTTAATGTAATTTTCTCTTGAAAATGGCCAAAAAGACATAATAAAATCAAAATCGACATCCCACTAATCATGGAAACATGTCGGAGACAAGATCTCAATGGTGGTGAGGTGATTACTAGTTGAGGGCGAGTTAACTCAGCATCAGATTTGGCGGTTGAACCTCTTGGATAGATATTGCACATTCTTGTTGAAAAGAGGGGCGCATCAAGGGATAAGGGTGCATCTTGGAGAGAGGTGGTGCATTTATGGAGAGAGGGCACCTGCCTCTTGAGAGGTGGCACCTCTCTCTTAAGTCTAACTCCCAATCAATCCCATGAATCAAGGGATCACTCCCTCTCAACTCCTCCTCCACTCCATATCACTCCCTCATAGGAAATGCGCCCATCGGGATTCCTTGTGCTATTTACGCAACCATTCTCTCATGTATTTCTCATGGTCAAAGGATAGAAAGGTTGTTGAAGCTCTAGTCTTGTACTGTAATATATTTTGGAATAATAAAAGGATTTGGAGGAAAACCTATGGTGTTGGGCATCATTGTGTGTGGATGATAATTGTTTTGCTTATGAGGTAATTTGCTTTGCTTTTTTTCTTGTACTTGTATGGTTAGCTATGGGCCAGCAAGGGGAGCTACCTCCCAGTAGGTAAGATAATTTCTTGCTTGATTATTCTCTTATCTTTTGTTTGTTGTAGATATCTTAGAGGTACATGTATATTTTGTTTAATTGCATGCCTTTTGAATTTCTCATTAGAGAAATTTTGAGGTCTAAAATGGGCTTCTGAAGGAAAATTATAAAATAATAATCGAAATAATAAAATAATATTAGGATACCTCATCAAATTTTGGAGGAAAAAAGAAAAGAAAAACTACTTTTTCAACTTGTATTTTCAATTTATCTCCATGTATATTCACTCAACTTTCGAGCGGGAGCACTTGTTGGATGGGGAATTCAATTCTACTTCCAACGACTACTCACACGACATGATTTTGATGGACCCCTCTCCCCCCTCAAAAAAAAAATTCATGAAAAAACGTGATGATGGCATCATCATCATGTTTTTTATTGAATTTATTGTTTTTAGGGGAGTGGGGTCCATCAAAAGTATGTCGTGTGGGTAATTTTTGGAAGCGGAATTGAATTCCCCATCCAACGAGTGTTGTTGCTTGAAATTTGAGTAAATATATACGGAGAAGTTGAAAATACGAGTTGAAAAAATAGTTTTTTCACTTTTTCACTTTTTTACCCTTTTACTTTTTACCAAAAAAATGGTGATTCATCCCCCATGGTTGAAATCATCATCTTGAATCATATAGGTGATTTTTGTTGTACAATATTATTGTTTTGAGGCCCATTTTTTACCTCAAAATTTCTCTAATGGCTTCCGACGACACCTTTGTTTTTAACCATTTCTTTGTGTAAGGATTTCTAAGTTGATGTAGGTACCTAGCTGGAAGGAGTAGCTGATCTTGTTTGAGTCTTTCATATTTACAAGCACCTCTGAAGAGCGTAGTCGCTCTCCATCAACAGACTCCATGGCCTAAAAGTTCCCAAGCTTTCAGCTTCTTCTTCCCTATTTCCTTCACATTTAACTTAAATTCTTCTTTGGTTACGATTCTTAATTACATGCTTAATCAACTTTAGTTTTATTTTAAAAGAATATCTGAAAGGCTAATTTGTTTAAGTATGTGGTTGGATCTAGGAGTGTAGAGCAAAATTTTCAGAATAGATCTATCGTTTTAACTTAGTACTTAAGCATATTAAGAAATATATATTTCAAAGTACTTAAAGTTGAAATATTTTTATGCTTTTACCATATTACTCAGCACATTTGGTGCATAATAGGTGGTTGGTTTTTCACTTTTGATGAATAGGTAAGAGAAAGTGTTGCCAAAAAATCGAAGATTCAAGCCATTTGGAAACCCAGGAGCACCATGCTTGCCTCGAAGTCACTTTTATGAAACTTGTAAGCCTTTGGTTCCTAATTTAAAAGGACCAAAGACATCCACCCATAAAGTTATAAATAATAATAATAAAGCAAGTGAGATTCCCAATGCCCACACCCCATCCCCCCTAGGGATTTGTGTCATTTTCATTCTTTGCTTTTGTTTTGCTTTGGATTTACTAACCGTTAACTTGGTTTTATTTGCTAGACTAGATTAAGTTAGTTTTACTTTCAGTCTTTTCATTTTGCAATAAGAAGTAATGAACCTTGGCTTAGTCCCCCGTATGCTCTTGTCCATCAAAGGGCTTGTCTGCTTTGTGGAAAAATCATAAAGGGGATTTGAGTGACTAGTTTAATAGGAAAACCCACCCAAGTTTTATTCTCAATAGTAAGCGGTTCACATTGAATTTACCAAGGAGTCAAGAGGCTACTCTAAGCAGACTTTACGTCTTTCCCTATTGGACACCTAGTATAGCTTCTCTACTCTTACTAGCGAGGATAAAATCCAAAGTGGGCCAAACCATAATTAACCCATCCTTAATACACTCATCCATAATAATTAAAATTGACCAAGAAGCATGACAAAACATTTACTTTTATCAACAATTATTTAACTTATTAACTTATTTCAGCACTGGTCTATCTTCACAAATCATTTTGTTTAAATCAATTCACGTGTCGTGAATGATCATTTTGCATGTTGCTACTTTAACTTTATTGTCATTTCCCTCTTGCTTCAGTATATTTTCAAACTCCTAGAATAGATTCAATTTTGTAACTTAGCGTAATCAACCTTAGTTTCTTTTATTAGGGACCACCCCCCTTGGCTTCGCTAGGAGTTGGCCTAAACGAAGGAGTTAAGTATTAAGTGACAACAATATTGACTTGTGACTTGCCCCCAAGGATACACCCAATGGCTTGAATATTTATGCCACACTGTCCGAGATGTGTATCAGGCATCAAAATTTTGGCACCATTGGTGGGGATAATTTTTTTTTATTCCTGGAGTACGACTTGTGTTCCCCTTTTTTGTTTTTGCTTTGTTTGATGAAT
Source organism: Larix kaempferi (assembly GCA_027924585.1). Taxonomy (NCBI): domain Eukaryota; kingdom Viridiplantae; phylum Streptophyta; class Pinopsida; order Pinales; family Pinaceae; genus Larix; species Larix kaempferi. The sequence continues at coordinate 5,249,754 of BSBM01000033.1, read as the reverse complement.
CTTTAGAATAGATTTTGAATTTTTCATCTGGCGAGTCCACTAACATTTTTATTTATTTATAAATTTACAAAGAAAAACAAACAATTAACTTTGTAAGAGTTTTTAAAATGCATATTTTTTCTCACATGGCAACTCCATTAAAGGGATAAAACCTTGTTTCTCATAATTTGTGAAGACTTGTTGTGTGTAGATGAGCCCATGTGACATAGTAAAAATATTTAAAGCTCATTGTTTGAAAGCTCCCCTGATTTAGTACCAGACATACTCCAAGTTCATTTAAGATGTATGTTGTTGATTTTTTATATGGATGAGGAAAATGAGCAACATGTTGCTAGTTTGGCCAGTATGTTTCCTCCCATCAAATTCTCAAACATCCCTAGATTCCCAAATGAAGAACCTGATTTAGATATATCTGATTATACTCCAGTCTTTCGTGGAAAATATGATTCCATCCGTCCTTGACATGACATCCTTCATCGAAGTTGTAACCAAGTTCAATATATTACATGAAGATAAATGGATGCAAATATTTGTTAGTACTCTGGATGAAAATTCTTGGCATTGGTATTATGATCGTAGTAGTAAATGAATTTCTTTCATTTCAAGTTTCTTTGGAATGTTTCTTAAGAAATTGCATGATGATGAGGGGGGAGGATATGAAAAGTTTAATTGAAGATTCCCTTTCCATCCTGCCAAGGGAAGAGAATCATGTGGAATCCTTTGTACAACCTAAAAATCTAGTGAGGCTGGAGGAGCCCATAGTTTCCACCCTTGAGAAACACATCACAAGTGACCCCATAGTTTCCACCCTTGAGAAGCACATCACAAGTGACCCCATTGAAGAAGTTCATGAAGGTCTCTTAATTGAAGACATTGTTGAAGACCCTCCTCATTTCACCATAACAAAAAATATTGAAGATTTGGAGTGTTCTCAAGATTATTTCACTAAAGATGATCACATGTGTAATCTAGAATTGCCTCAGAAAGAAACCATTATAGATGTTGGCACTTATAAATAAAATCATGATGAAGTTTGTAATGTGTATGATGATATTCCTCCATGTTCTCCACATAGTGATGAAGGTTTGGAAATATTTACCCCTTGTAACATTTTTGAAAGTAGACTTTCTAAAGAAGATGATTATGAGCATGAGGACAAGCATAACCAAGGGTACGATGCAACTGACAAAGTCTCTCATGTATTTGACAAGGATGTGGATGATGACTATTGGAAATTTATTGAAAATCCCATCTATGATGTGTCCAAAGAAGGGAGTGTTCATTCAGAGACTTTTGAAAGTCTTGGTATGGAAGAGGCACATGCAAATTTTTCATATGATCAGTTAGAGCCATATACGAGTACTAGTAATGAAGACCTGGAGAAGTAGTGTGTTAAAGAGATATTGGATGCAGTCAATTGAAGATTAGTCTCGGTCGCCGCCTTCACATGCAGAAGTTTCCTATGATTTGAAGTTTCCTATGATGGAGTAGCTAATTTTCCTCATCATACAAATGTGAATATTAGTCCAATCCAATATTGGATAGAAGAAGCATGCGGGAGGACTTGCCAGTTCCGGAAGGAGTTTGATGATATTGTTCATGCTTATGATCTCCCATCCATCCCTCTGATCCAGAACTTTCACGCAGGTTTGTATTTCTTAATAAATGTGTCCTTAGTTTGCTGGGTAACCAAAGACAAGGGAAAACCCTCTAAATTGATAAAAAGATTAGGTGGTTACATTGAATTTTTTATTTTACCTAGAATGCTTATTTTATCATGCTTAGAGTAGGAAAATAAGCTCCTTAAAGTGAGCATTTAATTTTTGCATTTATTTTCTATACGTAGGAATGATAATATTTTTCCTTAGTTAGCTTCGCTTTTTCAAATAATGCAACTTATGTTTCATTGTCCTGTATAAGAATAGGTGCTATTGAAAGTTATCTTCTCAAGTTGAGATGTTTTTACATGTTATAGAAACCAAATATTATGGAGTCCTCGCATCCTCTCCTTTCCTAAAGACCAAATCGAGCACACATCCCCTAGTTAGAGCCAGATGTTACCCACTAAGTTGCACTTAGTTTGATTTTTAGTGAACCACCAAAGTGTGAACAAGTCACTTGTTCATCATTAGTGTTTGGAAGTCCATGCAGGGCATTTTTGGCTCGCTTTTCACTTTTTCTCAATGTTCATGTGAAATTCTGCCACAACAGATCTATGAGTTGATGGATACCTCACAAAGAAAGAATGAGCAGAAAATTAGAATAAGAGTGAAAACTACAGTAAAAAGAGCAGAAGAATAATAACGCAACAGAACTTAGATAGGAGCAGAATAATGTCACATGTTCCAATAATCAGTATAATAAAAAATGATGTTACAATGGAAGGACTTCGAATCATGCAGGAGAATTCGAACCTCAGTTGGTCTATCATAGGGATTATCACCACTAGAGTGCTCTAGAAGACTCAAAGTCAACTGAATTGAACCTAAAACCAGTTAATTGAAGTCACAATCAATTAACTAACTAAGGAGGGCACAATAGTGAGTCTGTCATGCATGCCATTCAGAAAAGGGCGCATGAGGCCACAATCAGTGGCATCCAGAGCTCTAACCCCCCACAAGAGTCAGGTAACTCAGGTGGACTGCACCGGAACACTCAGTAGGTTCCTATAAAATAGGGAACTGACTGAAGTGGTCCTAAAATGATGCATGCAGGGCTCAGAAGGTGGTAGATGGATCCTGGATGACATCTGCATACCACTAGGGGGAAACTGACATCATCAACAACTAGAAAAAATAAATAATGCTAAGTAGGACAAGGATGGAATATTGAAATATCCTAACACCCCCCTTTAATCCATACTTTTGCATCCTAGGCCCTAGTTACTAAGACAAAAGGTCACCCACACAATCAAATAAATGATAAAAATAAAGAACTGTCCATGAACCAAGGAAATGGGGAGAAACCTCATGGGAAAAATAGCCCCCTCAAAAAAGAACAGCAGTAGGGAACTCAAAGAACCTTCATACTAGGCAGAGAAGGAAAACTTTCCTAAATGAAAACCTTTGCAAAATATTGGCAAGTTGCTCCTCTGTAGGATAGCAATGCAGGTTCTAGATCTGGATCTGCTCCTCTGATGCGCCTCCCATTGTGTAGAAGTTGTACTTTCCAAAACAAGTCTTTCAGGAACCCTTCTTGCTACTAGAGCGAATGGTTCATTGTGGTCCAAATCATGAACCTTTGAGTACCTTTTGTCAAACAACCGAGATTGTTGCTTGGTTGTAGATCCCCCATGGTAAGTCTCTCCAAGAGATTGTGGATCAAACCCCACCACCATGTAACATCTCTCTGAGAGAAGTGGATTTGCATGACATAGTGCAAGTTTTGCATTACACTGAGATCTGGTGGTTCTATAGTCAGATGGATCCCCAACTGTGTTCCCAACAGCTACAAGGACTTTGTGATCCCATATTGGCCTTAACCATGGATTGGGAGCATGTGTTGGATCTGGATCTGAATCTGAATCTTCTTGAACATTATTCTCAACATCAAGATCTTGATCCTCATCTTCATTAGAAGAGGAATCACTCTGATCTTCATCATATTCCGATGGGGTAGGCAGAGAATGGCAAAAAATGTGAGAATTCATATGCCTTGGAGGCATGGTTTGCAAACCCTTTCGCTATAATCTTCCCAGTGGATATCTCTGCAATCTCAACTGTGTCAGGACCAAAGACCACTTTCTTCGGTGAACCTGTGTGAGTCATCTGATATACATACAACAAATTTTCTGACAAAGAAGGAACAAATAGAACATTCTTGAACTTGCCATGCTCATATGTACTGTGCCTATCCCTTCAACAGAGATCTGAGAGTTGTCTCCCATGTGAATAATCAAACCATCTTTGAGATCTAGAGAAGAAAATGATTCTCTAGAGGAAACCATGTGGTTGGAAGCTCCTGAATCTATGAGGAGGGATTTTGATTTCGAAAATCCAACCTTCAGTGCATGGCATCTCTCACGACCATCAGACTCACTTCCAGAATCAGTCTCTCTTGCACCTTTTGGGAGGGCAATGTTGTGTTGTTCAAGAAGCTTGGGCAACTGATCTATCTTCTTTTGCATGCAAGATATCTCTGGGTGGTTTCCTTTCTTGCAATAGGAACACTTGGATTTCTCAAATCCTTTCTGTTTGTCCTTCTTAGAGCTAGAGGCTCCTTCTGATGGACTTGACTTGGCATTCAACTTGGGTTCAGATGGCCTCTTGTCCTTGCCTCTGTGCCTCCCTTTCCCATTCACACTTTTTGCTTCTCCAGCCAAAAGAGCTTGATCTTTGGAGGCCTTCATGGCACCCATTTGGATCAACTTGTCTTGTTCTTGGATAAGAGATTTAGTGAAAACTTCCAAGGAGGGCATCTTCCAACCAGGGATTGACATTCGCCCAGAATGGAAGGTAGAGACAAAGATGGAGAACTCAATACCTAGCTTGCTTAGAATGGATAGCACCAACTTCTCATCCTTCTTCTTAATACCACACTGCTTGCATTGCATAACCAACCATTTGAATTTTGAAAAGAATTGTTGAATGGTCTTGAAACTGCTTGGTTGTAGAGAAATCAACTCATTTTCCAGAATATGGCCTCTTAGCTCATCTTGTTTGCCGAAGAGGGTCTCTAACTTCAACCATAACTCTTTTGAGTCTTCAATCATTTGATGTGGAAGAGTAGATCTATGAAAATATGAATACACATGAAACTAAATTCTTCATCAATCTATTCAGATACTTGGTTTTCTCCACATCTGAATTTGGTTCGGGATCCTTCCCTATTGTCACCATGTACAATGATTTGTTTCACAATACCACTTACATATCATCCCTCCAATCAAGATAATTGAAGGGTGTCGGGATTCTAGGAGAGAGAGGAGTGTTTGAATTGTCCATTACAACTGCTGGAGCGAATACAAGGTGAAACTGCTACTACTACAAAAAAAATTGTTGCAACTGCAGAAAACTGCTGCAACTGTTGTTGCACTCAAAAACTTGAATAACCTACAAAAAACTCTCAAGAATGGAGGTAGAATACTACTGAGCATTGATTTATGACAGTAGGCACTTTTATCCAGATCCTTCACACCTGGCTAGACCTCATGGATTTCTCCAATGAATTCAATGCAATGGCACCAGGATTTGTTGTGGAAATCCAGAGGCTTTTGGTATACAACTGAAAGCAGCTGCTCAACTTATTCGCTCAACATGCTCTGATATCATGTGAAATTCTATGTCACAATAGATCTATGAGCTGATGGATACCTCACAAAGAAATAATGAGTAGAAAATTAGAATAAGAGTGAAAATTGTAGTAAAAAGAGCAGAAGAATAATAATGCAGCACAACTCAGATAGGAGCAGAATAATGTCACATGTTCCAATAATCAGTGTAATCAACAATGATGTTACAATGGAGAGAATTCGAATCATGCAGGAGAATTCGAACCTCAGTTGGTCTAGCATAGGGATTATCACCACTAGAGTGCTCCGAAAGACTCAAAGTCAATTGAACTGAACCTAAAACCAGTTAACTGAAGTCACAATCAGTGAACTAACTAAGGAGGGAACAATAGTGAGTTTGCCATGCATGCCAGTCAGAAAAGGGCACATGAGGCCACAATCAATGGCATCCGAAGCTCTAACCCTCCACAAGAGTCAGGTAACTCAGGTGGACTGCACTGGAACACTTAGTAGGTTTCTATAAAATAGGGAACTGACTGAAGTGGTCCTAAAATGATGCATGCAGGGATCAGAAGGTGGTAGATGGATCCTGGATGACATCTGCATACCGCTAAGGGGAAAATGACATCATCAACAACTAGGAAAAATAAATAATGCTAGGTAGGACAAGAATGGAGTATTGAAGTATCCTAACAGTTCATACCCCATGGGGAATTGTAATAAGTGATGTAGCATGATGGATTTTTGTAAAATACTTGGATTTCCTAGGACTTAGTCATCAATTCGACTACTCTAGAGTGTTTATTCCTTGTTAATTATTTGTTTCTTTTCAGTGACTTATAAATTTTGAGTTTTTCACTCAATCCTCCAAAGTTGTAGTGGTCGTCTTGGTGGTTAAGTCTTAGGAGGTTATTAAAGTCTAGGTGTCAATGTATATTACCATGCTAGTCACTAATTTTTAGTCATATGAACATGTACTAATTCCCCCATATGTTTTTTTAATTTTTCGCTAATATTTTTTTCTTCTTGTAAAACATGTTTTTTTTAATGTTTTTAATGTAAAAAAAATCATAAAAGTGGTGCTAGGAGGTGGAATTTTCCATGGGGGTGCTCATTTTCTAACTCGGAGCACCCACTTTACCCCAAAACCCACTTTAAAAGAAAAATTCATGATTATTTATCACTTAATGTGATTTTATCTAAAAAATGGCCAAAAAGACATAATAAAGTCAAAATCGACATCCCACTAATCATGGAAACATGCAGGAGGTAAGATCTTACTAGTGGCGAGTTGATTACCAGTTGAGGGTGAGTTAACTCAACATATGATTCGGTGGTTGAACCTCTTGGATATAGGTGGGGCATTTTAGTTGAAGAGAGGGGCGCATCAAGGGATGAGGGCACATCTTGGAGAGAGGTGGTGCATTTTTGGAGAGAGGGCTCCTACCCCTTGAGAGTTGGCACCTCTCTCTTAAGTCTAACTCCCAATCAATCCCATGAATCAAGGGATCACTCCCTCTCAACTCCTCTTTCACTCTAGATCACTCCCTCTTGGGAAATGTGCCCCCTGGGATTCCTTGTGATATTTAAGCATCCATTCTCTCATGTATTTCTCATGGTCAGAGGATCGAAAGGCTGTTGAAGCTTTGCTCTTGTACTGTAATATATTTTGGAATAATAAAAGGATTTGGAGGCATACCTATGGTGTTGGGCATCATTGTGTGTGGATGATAACTACTTGCTTATGAGGTAATTTGTTTTGCTTGTTTTCTTGTACTTGTATGGTTAGTTGTGGGCTTGCAAGGGGAGCTACCTCCCAGTAGGTAAGGGAATTTCTTGCTTGATTATTCTCTTATGTTTTGTTTATTGTAGATCTCTTAGAGGCGCATGTATATTTTGTTTAATTGCATGTCTTCTGAATTTCTTCTTTCGATGACACCTTTGCTTTTAACCATTTCTTTGTGCAAGGATTTCTAAGTTGATGCAGGTACCTAGCTGGAAGGATTGGATGATATTGTTTGTCTTCCATCTTTCTGATCCAGGAGGATCTCCACAATCGAATAATGCAGAAGGTTTTCATCATCACCAAAGGTATTCAATCGACGAAGAGCTTGCAAAGAGCTTCCTAATGCAATTCGTACGAGATCGAATGGACTTCATCTATGACAGAAATTGCAGGTTGAAATTACGGACAAAAAAGAGGCTATTTTCAACAAAAGTTCACAAGACATTGAACAAAGTGTATTTCACATTAAAATTGAAAGTTCAATGAAAACTATATAAAAGGGGAATATATGAAAATGCTCATGCAAATTCTCTTTTAAATTTATAAAGGAAATTTAATTAGATGTGAGAATACACCTCACCAATTGGTTTCCTAGACCTAAGGGAGTGTTGAGATCTTCATGGAGAAAGATGAGACTATTTCTCCACCTATCCCTTAAGGTGCCTCTAGATCCTAATTTAGGGGATCATGGGAGAGATATTCTCCTTAGCATGTGTGATGAGTAATCATTGATGAGGGAAATAATGATTTTTTCCCATTTGGTTACTAACTTAGGGATTTTTGGGTTTTTGGAGGCCAAAAATGTAAGAAAAATGGACAAATGGGTTATGTGACTAGGGGGATGAGCTAGGTGAACAATTTTTGGGTGTTAACAGATTGTCCCCTGATATGTGAGGGAAGGAGCTCATCGTATGACCGATAGACATCATAGGTGCTGAATATTTCCAGGGGTATGAGCATTGTGATGGCGGAGAGCAGAAACTTGTTGGAGATCAGAACATGTGCTTCATACAAAATGCAAGGGATATAACTCCTCAACAAGGGATGCGATACATATAATCTCAAATATATGGACGAGGCAAGCATACCCATGCTCGTATCAAGATATACAAATAATAATGAGTCCCAAAGGGGACCTGAACAATACATAGAGAACTGATGTGTACATCATAATGGTCCAGAGGGGACACAAATCTGGGACATACTCATGGTCCAACTATGACTGATACATGGAAACAATGACATTCATCCCGAATGCGGTATCACAACAACTGATGCTCTGCTGGATCTGAAGGTGTTCAACAAATGTATGGACTCAACAACTGAGAGTCAGAATCTTGAAGGTACACTGAACTGCATCTGAACTGGATACTCTAGGAAGCATATAGCTAAAGGGATTCCGAACACTGTCGCCAACGCAGCTTGGATATTCGCGGGAACATACAACTGGGGGGTTCCAAATAGACTCACCAATGCGCTAGAGTCAGGGGACATCCGGGGTCTTCGACCAATAATTGAAGGGACCAATAACTGAAGGGAGCAATACCCTGTACGAATCTCAACGGTGTAATAATGGAGTTGAAGTCGAGCACGTGAGAAACAACCATTCTAAGAGGTAATAAGGACTCCTCTCAGATGGTTCGTAGGCACTCACCACTGATGGAGATGAGTCCAAGGTACAAGGACCTCCGGGTCTATCCTATGGAATAGATGTGTTGGCGTCGATAGAGGGAGACCTACAACTACCAAGGAAATGATGTTTCCTTGATAGGAGTGGGGGGTGTACAACCAAGAGGTGATAGTATTGGATGAGAGTCTAAGACACCGTGGAGGGATACGAGGGTCACAGAGTGATGGGACTCAAACTTTCTTTGTTCATAGTATGACGACAGGGCTGACCTGAAAGCATATGACACTAACTTCGAGGAAAGGGGATCATAGCTTAAGGGATCAAAGATTGTGGCTGCAATGGGGGAGACTCAAGGGGGGGACTGATGAGTGAGATCGGGAGACTCCAAGGGTGGCACATCACAGAATACTCTGAACAAAGTCGACCATACTCGGGATGCTTCCATAATGGGGGGACTAGTTGTGATCTATCCGGGCGTCGAGAGGCACCGTTTGGGCCTTCTTCATGGTTTAAGGAGCTCGAAGAAGGGATAGAAGTGTGCTCGAGATTATACTGTCGTGTGGATTTATACGAGCCTAGGACGGTGGATGCTCGTGGGTGCTTTCAATTTTAAGGAGTCTGAAAGTGATAAAAAGACTCTGAGATGGTGAGAAGATACCATCGTGTGGATTTATATGAGCCCAGGACGGTGAATGCCCGTGGTCGCTTTCAATTTTAGAGAGTTTGAAAGAAATAAGAAGACTCTGAGGGGGTTCTTTTTCGTGTGTTAGTCCCCAAAACCCGAAAAAGCATAAAAGTGTGCCATGGATAACTCTTCTAGCCGATGTGACTAGAGTATCCATTTTTCGTAATTAGTCTACCAGGTCCGGAAAAGGGTTAAACTTATACCAGATAGACGCCCTTTCAGATACTTTAACGAGCATGAAAGGAAGCAAGATTGCTCGACGACCTTTTCATTCTTTAAGGAGTCAGAAAAGAACTTAACAAAAACTCCCTGAGTGCATTTTTCGTAAAGGAGCTGCTTGGCCCGAAAAATGGATAAAAGTATACCGAACAAATGTAAAAACCAATCAAGGAGGAAGTGTGCAAACAAGGGACAACTATGAATGAACCAAGAAAGAAGGTGAGGGGGAACACTGATGGGGCCTCCTTGCGGGTAGATGAATGGTGGAAAAATAACGCAATAACTGCAGTATGGATGGAGTGGAGGGCTCATAAATAGGCTGCAATAGAGAAAATGGTTGAAGAGGGGCAAAAAACCCCTACGACCCCAATGGCACACAAATCGAGGCAGAGGGCCACAGGAGAAACAACCAAAAAAAAGGGGAAGTGAGAGCGAGAAATTATCTCAAGCATCATCACGGGAATAGAAATTTGAATCCGGCGATGCGAACAGCGCGGAAAACGGAGGTCGAGGGACTTCGGAATTGTCAAAGAGAAAAAAAAAGGCAAGAAAGGGTTATAAAAAATGGGGAGCTCACTGAGTTGAAGATGTGATAGTGGGGAGAGAAGATGAACTGTGGGGGAAACATACTAGGTGTTTAGAAAGCAAACCAAATATACAAGTAACATGTGACCTCGAAAATGGTCGAGATTAGGCATGTGAAAAAGTGAGCAGGGTTAAGGTCTTGCCCCCATGCTATGGGTATAGGGTTTGTGATTGTGGATCACATATGTGTTGGTTTGAGAGATGAGCTCATTACAATACTGAGATAGATGTGATGGTGCAGAGTCAAAATGATTGAGTAGGCCTCCTATTCCATGGTCGAGGTAATCTATTATGCCCCCTAACCTAGAGGTGTCAATGTGGTGTCGATGCTCTCTCTGAGAGGGATCAATAGGGCATTGACCAACTACTGGAAGGGGGGTGTACCGTGAGGCTAATGGACATGGTGGCACATTGAATTGATGATTTGATGATGGGGGATTCCCCTTGTAGGGTAGATGCCCCTAGTATCGCCAACGAGAATGATGACGATGATGAGTAGGAAATTTTTTGGGCTTGCCTCCATGCTGTGGACATGTGCTTTCCTCGTCAATTTGAAAATGTTGAATATAGGTTGGAAGGATCAGTTGAAGGGGCCGACGGGATAGAGAGGTCGCCAATGGAAACCATGTAAATGGTGTTAACCTCAGTTGACGAGGAGGATTCAGGTGGGTGGATCTCCTCAATGACAATAATGGACGATTCTAAAGACAATGGGCATAGTTCATGAAGCACCAACCGATATTCGGGTAAGTCAGTACAATGATGAGAGTAATGACCGTAGATGCCGCAAATGGCGTAGGAGTGATTGGTGCGCAACGATTTGTTACGTGGTGGAGGGGTGGTTGGTAATTCAACAACCGATATATTAGGGTAATCCTCCAATGTCTTCATGTGCTTTTGAAGGTCGGGCAAGTGCAGACAAGTATGGGTTGCGTGGCCCAAAACATCGCACAAGGCACACTTGGGAGGTGCACATGCTGGAGGAGGAAGGATCACGGCTTTAGTTGCATTTGCCACAGTGTTGATTTGGTTAGTTTTGCCCCAAATATTTTTGGAAGACTGAGGGGTAGTGTTGCAGGAGGTTGTTTCTGACACACCGGGAGGTGGATGATTAGTGGTGGTGATCGATTGGACCGGTTGAAGAATGACTTGTGGCATCAGAGTGGGATTAGGGGCAGGTAAATACCATACGGGAAGTCTTAACGTCCATCCTGGGAGATTCAGTGTAGCCATGACGGGCATACTTACTACCCCCGATGGTGGAAATAAGAAAGGGATTGTGTGGATTGGTGTGGCTCCCACGTGGCTAGGTACCGATGGCAGTTGAGATTGAGGTGGCGATTGAGGTGCCGATGAAGTGATGGGTTGTGAGTTAGGGACTGATTGACTTGACAAAATGGTACACAAGTTAGATATCTCAATGGCTGGAGGAGGAGGGGGTAAAGAATGAAATGGGAGACCATTGGAGTCTCTGAATAAAGTCCAGTCCCTACGATGGAAATCAAAGGGGTAGGTGCACCAAAAATAGGTTGTTCAACCACGGGGAGAACATTTTCTGGTGTAGCGGGCCTGTTCGGGTCATAGTAAGTGACCTGGTCGATTTTGACGACCCATCCCTCGTGGGGGAACATCATAAGCCGGAACAAAAATGAAGCAACATCCTTCATGGCGTACATTTAGCTTCGTCCTAGGAGCAGGTTGTAGTCAAGCTGGGCGTTGACGACTTCAATGTTAATCAGGACAGTTTTTCCAGCTAATTGGATTGGAACATTAGCCAAAAGGCCTTGCAGTTGAGATGAACGACCATCATAAGCTCGTAAGGAAGTCGTGGATAGTTGTAGGGGAGGGGATCCTAACTTATGCCACACGAATGTAGACATGACGCATGTAGAGGCACCCTCATCGATGATGCATTGATGGATAACAAGATTCTGGATCGAAATAGAGACTTGAAACACTAAGGTGGAAGGCATGAATGGTTCAGATTGGTCTAAGTCGAATGCCATCATTCGTGACTCAGAAGGGCCTATCGCACCTATGGAGGACAATGATGTTTTGCGCTGCACTTGGCAGTTCTTTAAAACTTCTAAGGTTGACATAGCGGCAAGGGATTGGGCTAAGTCATCCATGATATTATAGTTGGGAGTAGCACGAGCATTGGGGTTGTCATTGATGTAACATAGAGGAAATCGAGGTGCTTTGGGGGTCCCTTCTAACGGTGGTGGGGGTAGATGTAACGACTGATCTATGGGAAGAGTGGTAGCGGCCTTGTCCACATGAATGGTCTCGCTGGTGGAACCATACTGGTTACGGCGTGTTTGAAGGTTGATATCAGCCGAAGACATCATTAAAAGGTGGTGGGTATTTGAGTCAATGGGTTGACTAATAGGAGCAGCGTAAGCAACTGGCTGTTGTGGTGCGCCATCTCCTTAAGGGGGAGCCAAAGGTTGGGTGGATACTACCCCTTGGGTAGGTAGGGGGTTCTGCAACACCATGGGTTGTGCATGGGGTTGTAGAGGGTTTGGTGGTGCCAAAGGTGTAGCATGTCCTTGGCGTTGGGCGTCATCACTCCAGAGTTGGAGTGGTCGCTCCAGATGGGGACAATTATGCGTGTAATGGCAATACACCCTGCAAATAGAACATTGGTGGTTCGTATGTAAGTTCGGGTTTTTACCTTGCAGAGGTGGTCGATCAAGATTTTGGTTAGCCGACGCGACACCATTATTATCAGCAGGGTTTGGTGGTGGACCGCCTCGGCCAGGAGGCTTGTTATTGCCTCGATTATGTCTGCGTCCCCTATTTTGTTTTCCTTGTTGGTTTCGTTGGGCAGGTTGGTTATGCAGTTGGTTTTGTTGGGCATGAACTTGCCCTTGGGGAACGAGGGGTGGTTTGTGGTTGGGCAGGTGCTGGGGCAGCCAGTGGTGGATAATAAGTAGGAGGGGCTTGAGGTTGTACAAGCGCGGCTGCAAATGGTGGATGGTAGTAAGCAGGTGGTGCAGTAGGGGGGGGGCGTATGCTGATGGGGTATGACCGTAGCAATGCGTTGGGAAAGAAGATCCATGTATATGAGGGGCTTGGGCCGGGAGAAAATATGAAGGTGCTGCTCTAGAATGGGTTGTGGCGCACAAAAGGTTGGGACCACTACTCCTTATGAGTGGTGCAGAATTAAGCGTATGATTATAAGTCGGGGTGGTGGCGAGAGGCATATGGACGTATGGCTGACTCGTAGATGCAACGTGTCCAATAATGTCGTCAACAACTGTGTGGGATTCCCCCGACACTTCCTTCCGAGAGGAATCACTGCGAGGAGCATCAGGTAAAATGGAGTAAAGGTAGCCCCACTGTGCATAGATAAGGTCAAACTATTGGGCTTTAAGTATGACTTATTCTTCGGTTTGGGGCCGTTCAGATGCCACATCCTTGGCGATAATCGGTATGAGAGACTTCAGAAACCAATCTAAAAAGATACGGTCATCTAATTTGATCTTGCACAAACTACGACATCTACGCCATTCAAGGATATTGTCAGTATGTGGATAGCCGTGTTCTGTCTACAATATAGTAAAATCTCAACACCAACGTCATAACAGACTGGTAACTGCAGGAAATTCAAAGCAAGGGATGTAAAAGTAGAGTGCGTCCCATGTGGCTATTCAATATACCACTTGGATGCAACACCAGTGAGTGTCTGTTGTAAAGGCAATAGGCGGATTGAGTCATCCACTATGGAGTTGGAGGAACACCATAAGTGGAAGAACATGATATGGTTTTGGGAGTCCTCGCCACCCTTCCCTTCGAATTTTGGGATGTCCGAAGGGAGTTTGGTAGACATGGGAGGCCATGTAGGGTCATGTTGGATTAGATCGTTAGTCAATCGGGCCAGATCAAGTAGGCTAAGACTGGACATGAATGGAAAACTAGCAGGAGGATGTGACATGGTCGAAGTGGCCTGCGTGCTAGCCATGGTGGCGATCGTGGGGCCACCTCCGTTGAGTGGTGGGGCAGTGGCGTGGGTCATAATGGAGATCAAGGGACCACTGGTAAAGGGTGAAGGAATCGAGGAGGAAGGGTCGGTGCCCCCAAGGGTACTACTGGTGACCAAAGGGACAGTGGTCGGAACAGATTCGCTACCAGTGGGTATAGAGGTAGTAGTTGTAGTGCCAGTCGTAGTTCCTGTAGATGGCATAGCAGGGATGGATGCTGAAGTGGTAGTGGGGCCAGTGGTGGATCCACTTCCGACAATCCCACTGGTAAAGGGGTTGGGATTCACACCGGCCATGGGGCTAGACGGAGCTGTGTATATGGGTAAATCTGACTCAGAATCAAAGGTGTAATAAGGGGCGTCGAGATGAAGATCTAGCGACAAAGATGTGCGTCTCAAGGGATGGTGACGAGTGGGGTCAAGTGGACCGTACTACAGGGATTTCCCCCGTAGGCGACAAGAGTGTCTCAGTGAATCAATGGTGATAGGTGTAAAAGTGCTAAGAGCCATGGGAGATAGAACGCTAAAAAATCCTAGTGCAACTATGTGTGCAAAAGGAGAGCTCGCAAAAAGACGGCACTCAAGCCAACAACAAGCTCAAAAACACTTGTTGCAACAACGTGCTGCAACAAGTGGAGCGGCAATAAAATGGTCAGAATACCAACAAGCAACACTCCTAGAAAGAAAAAAGACTAACTAACCGAGGGGGGTATGGGAGCATGAAAAAACCTATCTACAATATATGGAAGTTCACACAAATCGTATCCCCTATAGGGTGATGAAATCCGCAGTCAGGAAATACAAAATGTAGAACTAAGTGGCTAAAGGATATTCCTCTATCGAGAGGTACTCTGGGTAAAATATTCCTAGAAGAATGGAAACTAAGCTACCCCGTTCATGGCACATCCGGAAATGTGTCTTGCGGCTTCAGTTCTTTGGCCATCGCGCACCCGATATGGGGGCCAACATGCATAACGAGAACAATGAGTTGGTGTCCTTTAGTACATAATGGAGAGCGGTATTCCACTCAGACTTCCGGAACCAGTATTGCCACTTTCCCTCCTAAGGGAGAGGCCCTCCAACAAATCGGTGTCAACCGTACTAATAAATAATAGGGGATTTTGGCTCCCTAAAGGACAACAACTATATCTCAAATGTGTATGACAAAGGAGGTGTTATTTGGATGCCTAACCCCAATGTCCTACCTAGCTATAAAGTTGTTTTTGGGTCACCAAGTGGGGTTAATGTGTGTTTAATTAAGCTAATTTTAGTTTCACTTAAATTATGGGGAGTGTGTGGGTGCACAAGTGGTGTAAACCCAATATCGCCGAAAGTAAATGCTAAAAGAAACAACCGAGACTGAAATAAAAGTAATAACTGCTATGACATGTTTGTAATCAATGAACTTGCTGAAAATATGATGCAATAGATAGCAATGTACTGAGGATGCACGTAAAATGAAAAGTCTCAAATGCTATAACAAACAAACAAGAGAAAGGTACCAATGGTAAATGGGTGCAGGCAAACAAGGGGGTGCTGGTGCAGCCAAGGTCAAGAAAAACAGGTGCATGGTGCATCTATGAAGGGAAAAGTCACGCTCTTGGCGTTACATGAAACCAGGAAAAAGGGCGCAGGTTTGGGAAAAAAGGGCACAGTTGGGGCATGGGTTTTAGGCTCATAAGCGTGCGGGTTGTAGGCAGAAAGGCACGCGGAGTGCGTGGGTAGCAGGTCAAAAGGCGCACGACGCATGCGGATATCAGGTGGAAAGGTGCGCTTGGGGCGCGAGTTGCGGGCTGAAAGTCACGCTCTGGAGCGCGGGTTTTGGGGTGGAAGTCGCACTTGGGGCGCATGTTGTTGGTGGAAAGTTGTGCTCTGCAACACAGAAAGGTGTATCTGCAGTCGCGGGTCGGGCCGTAAAATCGGAACTAATGAAGGGTACTGCGGAGGCAAGGGCTAGATCTACAAGTACAAGGTCCAAGGCTAGGCTAGAAAAGTAAAATGCAAGCAAAACAACAAGTACCAAACTAAAAATAACTACTGATCATACCAAACCATAGATCGATAGGAATCGATCCGGTTGGAGTCGCCAAAACTGTAGTTGGTGTTTTCACACTAGCTCGTGCAAAAGGGCACCTATTAAAGATTACGGAACCCTTAGTAGCGGTCTCAAAAATAGATAATATGTGAGTGCAAATAAAAATAAAAACTAATCTAACTAACTACTATAGTAACATAATAAATAAATAGGAACCCATGAGTGAAGATTTGATTTTATATTGATGTGTAAAAGCGGTTTACAATTTAGATTTACCTCAGAAGGTGAGTAGATGAGGGCCTTCGCAGCTGTACGAAGAGTAGTGCTCTGGGTCTCCAAGGTTCCTTGCTCTCCTCCGAATGCTCAAATGGTGGCCAAGAATCATCTAAATGGAAACAAAAGCTCAATAAGGTAGGCTAGAGTTTAATAGGAATTTTGGCAGCATAAAAGTAGGAAGAGTGATTGATCGGTATGAAATGGGGGGTCTCCATCACCTTTTTATAGCAATTTTGGGTGGTGGAGTATGGACCCATGGTATTGGGCAACCACTAGTATTGATTTGTGGTATTTTGAGTTTTCCCTCATTTTTAATTTTATTTTGACTTTTCCCCCTTTTTCTTTTTCTCTTTTGGAGATTTTGACTATTTTTTGTGGGATTTTAACCTTTTTTTTGAAGGATTTTCATTCACTGATGAGGGAAATAATGATTTTTTTCCCATTTGGTTATCAACTTAGGGATTAAGGGGTTTTTGGAGGCCGAAAAAGGTAGGAAAAAGGGACAAATGGATTATGTGACTAGGGGTATGAACTAGGTAAACAATTTTTGGGTGTTAATAGTTGGAGAAAGCTTTCTAGTAAGCTTTGTATGAGAAATTTAATCCCAAGATGGGAGAAACAATTCAGTTCATGTGAGAGTCTTAGTTCTTCTTGGTGAGGAAGAGAAAAGCATCCCAATATGGGAATGAGCCACTTGAAGTGAAGATCATGCAATTGTAATTATGAAAGCTATATATCTTTGAAGGAGATAATAAAGCAACTCAAGTTTCAACGAGTCCGGAGACGTAGTCAGGAGGCCTGAAGAACTCCGTTGACAATTCTGGTTTGCATATTTTTTTCATGTGCTCCTTTTGTTAATCTCCAATTTGTTAAAGATCAAAATTGATTACTATGCCAATTTCTTTATGAATAAAGAGGAATTGAGAAATTTGATTAAGTATTCGTTAATGAAATAGAAAGTGAATTTACCCATTTTCGGATCACTTTCCAAGCACCTCCGAAGAGCATAGTCACTTTGCTCTCCACTAGCATACTCCACAACCAAAAAGTTTCCAAGCTTTCAACTTCTTCTTCCCTCTTTTCTTCACATTTAATTTAAATTCTTCTTTGGTTACGATTCTTTAGATGCTTAATCCAAGTTAGTTTTCTTATAAAATAATATCTGAAAGGATGATTTGTTTAAGTATGCTGCTAGATCTATAAGCGTAGAGCAATATTTTCAGAATAGATCTAGCCTTTTAACTTAGTACTTAAGCTTATTAAGAAATATATCTTTCGAAGTACTTAGTCAAAAGTGACCAGTTTAATTGGAAAATCCACCCAAGTTTTATTGTTAATAGTAAGTAGTTCGCATTGAACTTACCAAGGAGTAAGGGGCTACTCTATGTAGACTTTATGTCTCACCCTATTGGACACTTGATATAGCTGCTCTGCACTTACTAGCAAGGATAAAATCCAAAGTGGGCCAAACCATAACTAACCCATCCTTAATCCACTCATCCATAATAATTAAAATTGACCAAGAAGCACAACAAAACATTTCATTTTATCAACAATTATTTAACTTATTTCGGCACTAGTCTATCTTCACAAATCATTTTGTTTAAATCTATTCATTTGTCGTGAATGATCATTTGACATGCTGCTACTTTAACTTTATTGTCGTTACCCTCTTGCTTCAGTATATTTTCAAACTCCTAGAATAGATTCAATTATGTAACTTAGTGTAATCAACCTAAGTTTCTTTTATTAGGGGCCACCCCCCTTGGCTTCATTAGGAGTTAGCCTAAACGGAGGAGTCAAGTGTTAAGTGACATCAAGCTTGACTCATGACTTGCCCCCAATGACGCACCTAGTGGCTTGAATATTTCTGCCATGTTACCCGAGATGCGTATCAGGCAACAACAAAACATATTAGTATCCTTTGTTATTTAAAAATAATATGAAAAGTCATCGTGAAGTAAAAAAGGCCTCTTGAAATATGTAACACATATTCATGGTTTTATAAAGATTATGGTGCATTGTACATATTAGTATTATGCCTCTTGAAATATGTAATACTTATTCATGATTTTATAAAGATTATGGTGCATTGTACATATTAGTATTAATTCTTAGTATTATTTGTTATTTAAAAGTAAAATGAAAAATCATGGTGAAGTCAAAAGACCTCTTAAAATATGAAACACAAATGCATGGTTTTATACTGTCCAATCTAACTTATGTAAAATGACAACTTTATACACAATTATAATTAATCCTTTAATTATTAAATGCTCACATTTACATTACCAATATTTTATAGGTATAATAAAACTAACTATTTAAGTAGGGCACAGGATACTACATGCCTGGCAAGCCATTACAAAATATTTGTTTTAATAGTGCATGTTATATATAGAGAGGGGTTTTGCACAGTTCGGACCCTATGCTCAAACCCCTTATAGGGTCCCAAATGGTGATGGATTATTCCTCTTTGAATTCAAAAGTGCAGAGCTTTCTTGAGAGAATAAAAACATGTCGTAACTCAACTTTACGTCACTCTCTCATGGAAACTTATTTTATTTGCATGGCTTCCTAACCCTCCCAATGGTGATCTGTGCATGATCTGCACGTAAGTATTTTATAATCCAACCTCTGTAAATTTTACAGCTCGATCATTAACTTTGTTAATTTTTTATTTTTTATTTTCCACAGAATGTCAACTATTTATGGATGTCAGAACTTGCCCTACTTACCTCCCATATCTAATTTGTACCTTGATTGAGGTAGGGCTTATGGCTCCCACCGATTCTACCATCCCAACTAGTGAAGCAAGACTTCTGGTAAAGGAATAATTCAATGGCGGGATGATCCTCATTTGGATGAATCCAACAATCTCGTCCTTCTGTATCAAGTCCACAACCTCGACGCCGATGGTGAGATTTGATCCATCTTTTATCAAAGGTGGAAAAAACAATATTATCGTGCCCGTGCATTGATATGCAAGTTTAACAGTGTATTGCTTAAGTTGACAAATCGTCAGTGCTAGATAACTGATTCTTTGGGCTCCTCATAGGTGGTCCACCCGTGCTAAGGGGTTTTTATCCTTGAATAATGTCCGAACATGACATAGCAATTTTGATTTCTGAAGCCCCTGGTTTATAGGGTGTTGGCTTCTTTATGATGCCTTAGCAGCCAAGCTTCAGTTTGTACACCGGGTCATTATCTTCAATTTTTATGTGTACAATTTATCAACTTACCACTTTCAATGCTGGAATGTCGACTCCGTCGAGGCCATTGGTAACACTTTGGGCAAACTTGTTGCTTTGGCTCCAGAAACAGGGGATCTATCAACCTCTACCTCAGCTTGAATATGCATTAACGCTGATTCTAACCACTGTCTACAAAAATCATTTTAGATTATAGTGGTTACCACCCGACCTAGGTGTTGCCCTATGAACAGATTTCTTTCCACTGTAGGGTTTTTTTTAGCATGACCATTTGGTTGTCTCTTGTCCAAACACTAAAGCTTTCTCCCAAACTGATTCTCATGTAAAGAAGTGCATAAATGAAAAGCCCACTTGGTGGAAGGATTTGGCAATCGATCATCACTGGGTGTATCCAATATCAGATGACGTTGTTCCCAAGTACCCACAATGAACAAAGGCTCCAGATCCATTTTCCGGTGAGACTGGAGTTGTTCCTAGCACAACTAAATGGAATGCAATAAATATTGTTGGGGGAGGATTCTACCTCCTTACAACAATTGTCCTAATTCCATGGTGATTAGTTGGGGAAGACAACGGAGAGTAATCCGGAAAAGGAAAGTCAATCCTCATGACAATTTGAAGGAGTAAGCTAAACAATATAGCTGATTTGCATTTTCTGGCGATTTTTTCCAGAATCTGGCAATGCAAGTTTCATTGTTCAAATTGCAATTTTGATTGCAAAAATGGATTCAACACCCTCGATTACCTCTGGGGCGCCCTGAGTATGCAATTCCAACAACCTAAAACTTCAATTTCATCAATTTCCGCCAGAATTTGGCTGGAAAAATCTTCAGAAAACATGTGCAAATCATCAATCGTTTAGATTACACCCAATTTGAAGGGTGGAAGGCTATTCTACATTATCAGAAATTCCACCTCGATGTGCTGGAAACACAGTTCCGTGTTTCAGAAAAATCTCCTTGCGCAAAACTCCTTTAAAACATGGCTGAAACATATTAGAAATGTCTCATTTTTAAAGCGCTGTATCAGTTGTTTCGACAATTTTGGTCAACATATCAACCATTTCAACCGACTTTCCTTCACTATAACAAGCAGAAAAACATAACGTTAATTTACTAATTTCTTACAAATGAAGTTATAGATGGAGAGCTTGGACCTCCTATAATAATAACTCTCTTTTCTACTTTATTTCCAAATTTGAAATCCATGGATGGTACTGATTTTTTTTTAGCGAGTCTCATATAAATATATATATTAGAGTCTTACACGTATCCAAGCGGTATCATATTTATTCTATCTGTTTCAGGTACCGTATCTATATCTGTTCATATATCTGCATCCGTGCAACTCAGACAGAAGGCTGTTCGATCTGATGGAGAGCTAGCACTGGAGCAGGGAACTTCGAAGGCCGCAGATAAAAGGACAAATTGAGTTTTTTTTTTAAAGAGAGAAAAATAGGGGAATTTCTTTAGAGTAAATGAATCTTTGATCACAGAATTATAAAAATTATGTACCTCCATAAAGATTGAAAATTGACCAAGCCGGCATATTAATGTAACATCAAATTTGGCCATTTGTAGAAGCAGATATTGTAAATTTCCAGAGGATTAGCCAAGATACATACATTAAGACAAGATTTTTTGGTTTATATATGTTAAAAATGCTTACCCATAGGGCCATATCTACGACCATGCATACATCAGTACAACTGACATGGCAAAGTATGAATTTACAGTGTACACATGAACAAACATTTTTCGCATATATAATTGAAAGAAACATGTTAATGCTCAGGAGATTTATTAAACATTTTTCGCATATATAATTGAAAGAAACATGTTAATGCTCAGGAGATTTTTTTTGTCACACTTTTAATGCTGACCAGTTGTTTTTCTTCTTTTTTCTTTTTTGTAAATCAGACCGTCTTTGATATTATTTCTTCCCTATTTTAATTTTCCCGTCCACAATTTAGTAACATTTTTAAGAAAAAATGAATATGGGCCTTTCAAATTAGCAAATGTAGACAAAAAATGGAGGCTATTGCCAAGAACAATTTCTAACATTTATCAGAAAATAACAAGAGGAAACATGAGGGCAGAAATTGGTTGCATCAAATGAAAGATAAAAAAACCTTCGAGGACAGAATGTACCTAGTTTCTCAGAAACGAAATATGATACACAAAGGGACCCGTTAAAGCTATTCTTGGCATAACTTCAGTGGCTATCAACCATTCAGAAAGTTGAATACATTTGGATTGCAAAACCCTTACAAAGCTGGTCCAACATGCTCTGATTTCTGTAACAAATTGTCTCTGTGCAGTGAATCCAATGGATGCAACATTTCGTTGCCACTGCATTCAGTTCTTGCAGTTGGCAGATGCTCTGGGCTCTCCTCTAAAGCATCACGTTCATCTTTGGAGGAATCTCTCAGTTCAACACTGGCAACCGACGATGATGAATGAGCCCTGTCAAGTCTTACAATTTCATCATGGTTGATATCATTACCGGCTAATGCCTCTTCAGTTGATGCTATGTATGTGTTTTCCTTCATGAAGTTGCGGTGAAAACTAGTGGAATGGTGCATCAGATACTTCTGTAGCCTCTTTTTTTTAAGCCTTCTATGCATTCTAGCTTTGTTAAGTGAAACTTGACATTCGTCTCTAGCCCTCAACCAGGCCTCACATTTTTCTTTGTTACTTCCTTGTGCAGTGCAGTTTGAAGGTATTACAGGGGCAAAGTTCTCTCCACTCAAACTGATAGAGGTGACCAACTCTAGATTTCCTTCCTCTGATACATCTCTTATATCTTCTTTTAGTGTGACAACCGGCTCTTTGACCACATGATATTCTCTTGGTTTGGACAGTCCACTCTGATTTACCCCTCCACTCATACATGTAGCATGTATTAAGCTTGGTTGAGAATGCTTACTTTGACCTTGCTGATTCGCAGGCTTTTCAAAATTCGGATTTCGGTCCCTTGCGTTCATATGAGCCCTATTTGGATTTAATAGTTTCCTAGAGGGCTCTGAAATAGCTAGAGCATTATCCATCTCTTCTATGATCAGAGAAGATGCATGTCTTCCTGAATGCACAGGATGGATTGACTTTCTATGGCGACATTGCCAAATAGTTGCCGCAAAAGCTCTCCGTATTGCTGTCACCTGATTATGAATGTCATCCACAAAAATTGCAAGATTTGTTAAATAGGCTGTACAAATTTTCCTAAAGTAATGGCTGAAATAGAAAGACCAACTACATATTAGGGATTTGGAAAGGGACTTAAATGTACTACCTGAGCCAAAGCATCATTCCGTTCAATTTCAACTGCAGCAAGTGCCCTTTTCAGGTCCCGACATTGTTGTGAAAACCTGTTACCATCAAATATATTAAATAAGTTCAATCCGTGAAAATCATATTCTGTTATTTTTTAAAATTAAACCTGTCAATAAACTCATTTCCAATTTTGAGAAAACCAATTCACATCAGAAAATAGACCACTTCAAAATGTCATATAGCTAGATGTATGGAGTATAATTTATGCCCAAACACTTGAATGATGTCCATGAATGAAGTTGCATATTTCAATGGCATGTAGGATCATTGATCCTGCCTTTTATGCTGATGTCATGAACAACCTTGCTTCTTCCTGTTCTGATTGGATACTTCATGGGTTGGTCAACTGCCAAACTGTCTGCATCAAATCTTGACCAAGGAACACTTGGGAAGTTGGTTTTATTTAAAGATTCTTTAAGGGCTACATCTTATTTGAGAATATCAAGAACAGCAATCATGTCTTCGTGTAGATTGCTTGATTTTAGACATTGGGCCAATGATTTCTTTGCTAAAATATCTGCTTCAATACATTCCTATCCATGTCACATTTCTTAGGTTTCCTACAGGATTTTGGATGTTTTAGTGACAGTTGAACTCCTTATCAAATATTTGCAATGAGCACTACAGAGTTTTCCATAAGGCCAAACAGACTGGTTTGCATCCAACCAAACCTTTCCCAAGGACCCATGGAAGGGATAGAAATCCAGTGTGAGCAGTGACCAGCCATAAAGAAGCATATTTGTAGTTCTCTGTATTGCATGCTACAAGTGACGTGTTATCACCAAACTTGTAGTTGCCCCTATAAGGTGGATATGTAAGGGTGGATCCGTAAGGATGGTAGAGGGGAAGGGCAACCGAAGAGGTGAACCAAGATAGCCTCGACTCCCAGATGGATGGTTGTCATACCAATCGAGGCAATCTTCACTAGATGTTGTCTTAGCCCAAGACAACAATGGGGGAGACCCAGATCTACTCCCGATAGGAGAGATCAAACCAAGACACCAAATCAAATCAGACACAATGAAGTATGTATGGTGTAAGGTGAAGTAAACCCTAGATCTATAGATGAAGTCACAAGGTGAGTTATGGATTGGATCAGGAGGCTTATAAGATATGAAATTGATCCAATATGGAAATACAAGTGACTTATGAGATTGATTATCAGATCCAGAATCAAGGTACCAGCAAATGATGAAAAAGTCCACTGCCTTGGGAACCATGTCCAATGCAGGGAGGTTAGGAACATGATTGGGGCTATCTAGTACCTTTGGATAGACTTGTTTGACAAGTATGACAATATCAAAACACAAAAGCCTTAGAGGCAGGATCAAAACACAGAAAAATTGGCCAAGTGGGGAAGTGCGCTAGGGTTAGGAGATTAGTGCCTTGGGATTTGGGCCTTGTGGAGTCCTCCAACCATGACGCCTAGGAGAACCCACTTTGGGTTTGGTCCAAGTGTAAATACCCAGAAATGGTTTTCCAATTGATCAAGGGATTTGATCCATGGAATTTTCCAAAATAAAACAGTGAGGGTTTTGACAGTAAAATAATGATGCCAATGGATTGGAACCTGTTATCACTCCAGGAAACTCTTCTAGGGTGTAGCTTGAAGATGCCTGGTAACTTAACTATTCTTTCAATGGTTCACTCAATGATGGATAATATTGGATCAAAATGAATATCTAACTCACTGAATGGTATACTCAAGATAGTCTTAAGTACATTCAGACAAAACAAGGCCTTCAAGAGCTACTGTCAAATAGGTAATATATCAATATGGATGAAGAAACTGACTTTATTAACCAGAACACATACACACAACCATATATATATGATGGGCCAATAAAACTAGTATGATTACTTATGATCCTTTGCTCGCTAATCAAATGGTAAGATGACAGTCACCAATGGATTATGTAAACATAGATAAAGAACAAAATTCCACTCATAAGCATAGAACAAAAATGTAAAAGAAGATCTAACAAATAACAATGAAAGAAGCTTGCAGATTGAATATATTATAGAAAATGTCTTTATCACAACAACAGTATAGTTTAGAACTCAAAATCGAACCCCGAACAATGATTCTTCAATGAGCTTAAATAAGCTTTACAAATAGTTTCAAGATCCTTAAAAGATGGATCTGATAACCTCTTTTCCTATCTCAAATCCGAATTTGTGAGGTGGCTGGAAAAAGCAGAAATTTCTGGAAATATGTTGTGTTACCAGCTAAGTTGTACTTACTTGGATTATCAAGCGAGCGGGCAGAGTGGAACATGATACATGTTCATTTTTTGGTGATTTGATATCCAACTGGCCTTTTAAAAGGGCCCCGTTTTATTTTTTTTCCCACGTGTCCATGGCCCTGCAGGGTTTGTAATAAAACGTACTAGCATAGTGTTTTGTAAAAGACTTGGTTTCCTAGGACTTTTTGGCTAAGTTAGGTATTCTAAGGAGTTTTTTCACCTAGTTATTATGTCTTCCATTAGTGCATAACATAATTTTTGGGTTTTTCTCCTGCTCCTCCAAAGCTGGAATGCCTAGGGAGGCTGACGGGCCTTAGGGGGTTGTTAAAGTCTATGGGTCAATGTATATGAACATGCTAGGCGTTGTTTTTGAGTCATATGGACATGTGCTAAGTCCCCCTAGGTTGTTTTTTAGTTTTCGGCAAAGTTTATTTTTTTTTCCGTAAATTGGGCCATTTTTTAATGGTTCAATTAAAAAATTTGTAAATGACCTGGAAGTGGCGTCTGGAGGTCTTTTTTGCCTTAGGGGTGCTCGTTTTCTAACTCAGAGCACCCCCTTAACCCCTAAAACCACTTTTCCTAATGTTTGGGTGCTTCAATTTTTGCCAAAATCCAAAAAAGTAAAAAAACCCCAAAAAAGTCATAAAAAATTGGAAAAAGTGAAAAATGACTTTAAAAAATTAATAATTTTTTGGAGTAATGATGGGTCAGTTTTGGATCAGCACTCATCTAGGAGTGATTTGGGCTGATTGCTTAGTGTTTGGGCAGCCCCATTTGTGGAGAAACTTGTGCCCATGTGTGAGGGGCGCATTTGCTTGTGAGGGGCGCATTTGGAGAGTGGAGATGCCCATGATTTGGGGGATATGGCAGCCCAATACATGGGCTGTCACACGAGCTAATATTTAGCTGATTGCTTATTTTTTTGGGCAGCTAGATTAGGGGATGGGCAGCCCATATCTCTCCACCATCTATTCCACCACTCACTCCCTCAAACAAGTGCACCCTTCCTCCTTTTTTCTATATATTGCAAGCTCTTTTCTCATTCTCACTAGTTGGAAGAGGAGCAGAAATTGTACAAGCTTATGCTATTTGTTTAATGAATAAAAGACTTTGGAGGTCCATTGGTGTTGTGCTTTGTGAGTGGTTCCATGATCTCTTTGTATGAGGTGATTTGTGGCAAGAGCAATATGTGTTTCAAGTAATTTTTCAGCCATCAACTAAGCTCACTTGAAGGACTGGTAACAGTTTTGTGAGGATAGCTAATTATTCTTGTTTGATTTAATTAGTTCTCTATTTGTCATTGTGTTAGAGATTTAAAAATGAATGTGTATCATTTGTTTATGTGCATGTTATTTTGATTTCTGACCCAATGCATTTCTAGTTGATGGGTGCTTTGCAAGTGTTTTGCTAGCTACAGGTTGACAGGTGGATGAAAAGATAGCTTGCTTGCTCTCGTTCTTCTCATCTGTGCATGCTTTGGTGGATCTTATCTTCGGTGTCCCACTTCTAAGTTTCAAAGTCTTCAATTTCGGAGAACCATTCTGTTTCCTTCATCCTTCTCAGCAAAGTTTGAAAAAATCAACAAAACTCTCTTGGTCACTTTGGTTTGCTTTTCTCAGATCTTGTCTCTCTTTAAATATCTTAAGTAGATCTGATTTGTGTTTGGATCTTATGTGTTCTCAAAATCATATCTAAATCTAGATCTAACTTTAGCTTACTACTTCTGAAAGTCAGAATTTTCATGCATACTTCAAATAACTTGAATAAGTAGTACTTTTGGGTTATAAAAGTTTTATCTAGCTGTTTGAAGAGCTTATAATTTGCATCCATTAAAAGCTAGCAAAGATCCCAAGTAGACAAGCCCCATAGCTTGTTTTGCTTGGTTATTTTCGGTCATTTTAACTTAGAAGTTTAACTTAGTTTTTCTGGGTTTTAGGGAGGTGTTCCAAAGACACTCTTAAAGTGTTTTTGGGCATCTTTAATGATCTATTGCTTGCTGGTTTGCAGCATTTAAAGAGCAGGTAGAGAGAATTGCTGGCCAATTTTCGAGGATCCAGGCCATCCAAAGCATCTAGTTCAAAAATTTCCTGAACCGGTCACTTTTTCTCTTCTATTTTGTAAGCCACTAAGTCAATTTAAGACTGGGGCATTTCTATCATATTGTAACTAAAGCATCAAACGAGAGCAAGTGGGCTAAACCAAGCGCCCACACCCCATCCCCCCAGGGGGGGAAACTGTGTCGACTCAAATTTCGTGGTTTGCAATTTTATAGTTTAGATTTCTTTTTCTGCAACAAATAAAATCAAACTAGGATTAAAATCAACCTTGTTGATCCGTTCCACTGGCAGGCCACAAGTTCACTCAAAACATAGTTTTATCATTTTTTTTACAAACTCAAAACACCCCCCTTGCCTTCCCGAAGTAGGGTTTCTGTACAAGGGCTTGCCCGAGTACGTGCCTGAAAAGAGACTCCTGGGGTTTAAAAAAGATAAAATTTTGGTGCATAAAAATTTTCTAAAAAATACCAAGGTCTTCTCCCGTATGCTCTATGGCCGACTTGCAGCTCAGTCTGATCCAGTTGGTACACATCAGAAAGGGGGAGATGACTAGTAGTAGGAGCTAACACTGCCCCAAATAAAAAACCCTTTATGTGAAAATCCGGCACATCACGAACATTTTGTTGTCGTGGAGAAATTTCTCAGAAGGCTTGGGACAAAACTGAGTAGTGACCTCTCGGAAACCGTTAGGCTTGCCCTTGTTGGTACAACATCTGAACACCTCCTTGAGACTCCGACTCAGCCCAAGCCTGAGAGGGAAGCCACGCATCAAAATTCCGGACATGTTCCCCCGTACCTTGCATATATTGGGAACCCACCTGCCATAATAAAAAGATCACTTTCACATTAATCTTAAAATACACCAAGAACATTCGCACTGCATTTACTTTTTTGCTCATGCATTTATTTGACTCCATTACAAGGCACTGGTCTATATTAATGTTATTTCATGCTATTATGATGCAAATGAATGATAATGATAATGAATGAGAGCAAATGATGTATTGATAAATGATTGCTTTGCTTTACAAAAGTATATGCTGCTTTGTCTTGGTTATAAAAAATATTTTTCTAACTCCTAGATTAGACGCCTTAGTTTTGTTTTCATTCTTAGGGTCCACCCCCCTTGGCTTCGCTAGGAAAGCCTAGACGGAGGAGTCGAGTCCCAAGTGACAGCACTTGACTCTGACTTGCCCCTAAGGCCACACCAGCAGCTTGAAGACTTCTGCCGCGTTTTCCCCAGGTGTGGAACCAGGCGACAACATGCTACTCAGAGATTTACCTATATCTCTCAAATCAAAATAGATTTTGGAAAACTGAGAGAGGTTTTTGTATATTGGTTTGTTATGAGAAAAAACCTCTCTTAGTTCTTTGAGATTCGTTTTTATTTGCCCGAAATCTGTATTTAAAAAACATGTGTCAAACAGAGAAATTTTGAGATCCGAAAATTAGGTCTCAGAGATGGATTCGATTCTCCCAATCTGTGACACCTGTAGAAAAATTGAGAGAGGTTATTGTTCTTTGATATGTTAGGAACAAAAACCTCCTCCCGTTTTGCAAAATGATTCTCCAGTCGCTCAGAATCATCATTTGAAAATGATGACTCAGCACAGTAAAGATGCCATTTTTGCAGTAAATCTCCTTGCCTCCATCTTGATAGTCTTCATGTCTTCGACAACTGCAGCAAGCTTTCAAAGGCTGATGGATAAGGTCGAAATTGCCACCTTAAATGACATGTCATCTTTTTCCCAAAAATAAGCAACAAACTTTATCTCTTTCAACTTGTTGACACCTTCAAAACTGGGACATTGCACTAAATTTGATGTTCTTAATTATAATCTTTGTTTAGAAATCATCCTCGTGCCCTTGAGAATGATAAAATTTAGATCTGTGCAAAAATAATGCCATTCTGCCCATCTCTGTGCTTTCGGTGGCTTAGAGCGTCCCGAAATTGTGGTCTTAGCTGCCAAAAGCGAGTGCTTTCGGTGGCTTGCAGAACTTTAAAACATACTCCTTAGCCACCGAAACTTGTCTTTTGAGATTTGTTACAAATGAAGTACTGACTCAAGAGCACTTATAAAATATAAGTCCAAAGCTCTTCTTAAAAACTCTTAAAAAATGTACTAATGCTTCATCTAAGGACTTTCCTATCAACTAATGAAAATAAATTAAAAAATTTATTTGAGGAGATAACAGAACCAAGAAATGGAGAACAAACCTATGGATCTTACCTGGAAATCCTTGTAGATGCCTTGATGATGATCTATGCCTTCCCTATCAATTTAAGAAGATTTGGATGAGTATTCTATGCAAGTCTATTTGCCTAAGGAAGCCAATGCGCCCTCTCTCCTGCACAACAAACGTCAACAATATCAAATTTGTTGCATCAAGAGAAATAGACAAATGCTACAAGAGAAATAACAAGATAAAACCATAGATCACAATGATACTAATGATAACTCCCTGATACAAGCGATGCCAAGCAAGCGAATTGAGGAAACCTTGCAAAAACGCCCAAGTGAAATCGTCCTCCTGTAGACAAGACAAAGTTTCCACGAAATATAGATATCACCACAAATACTTAAATGCTAGGATGCAATAGACTTTCCAATCACCATCAAAGAACATCAGATGCAAAGGAGACCCAAGAATTTCCACAAGAAGTTTTTCTATTATCAAGATTCCAAGAGCCAAAGACCCTTTACAATGAGAAGCTCTCTCCTTTAAATAGGATGGAGAGATACCAAAACCCTAACCACCTTTTGAATGGATGGCTAAAATTAAAAGATCAAAATGCTCTAATCTACGGTTGAGATGAGCTCAACATAAAATACATGGGTCAACTCAAAAATATAACATCTCAATGGACAAAATCGCCCTAGGAGAGGGGGGTCCCACTCAATGTGATAAAATAAACATGAATAAAGCTCATGGTGGGTCTAGGGGGTAATGTCTAACACCCCCAGTGTGTCCCCATGGTACAATATCATCAAAAGACCAAGCTAAGCACCAAATCGTACTTCTCTGGGAAAGTCGTGAGCCTCCAAAGACTCTAGAAAACCCTGAAATGTGTCGAAGAGATGGGTGTGGGCCCCACTGAATGCTGAAACTGCTGGAGAAGGGGTGGAAGACATCACACTCATCATCAAAACTCATCCCATGCCATTTCCTTGCCTCAGTAGCCCAAATCAAATTCCTCAGTAGCCAAATTAACCATTTTTAATCCTCTGTAAACCCTCTGCCAAGAATCAAAATTCCTGTAACTCTCTGTCTGGTCACCTGGGGCCAAAACTGACTGCATCAATGTGTCCGGGAACAAAGCAATATAGTAAAAACAAGTGGCTACACTGCATGCCCCCTCTTTAGCGCCCTAGGCAAACCAATCAAACCATCACTCTGCTCTGACAGGCCATTTATTATGGCAAAACTGCACCAGAATGATAAACTGAGGAAAATAATCACTGTAACTGCTCAGAACTGAAAACCGACTGTCTCATTAGACTCAAAGAGCCCAAATCCCTAAAGGTGTGTACTCATACACCCTATGAATCTCTGCATGATCATATAAAATCTCCAATATATCCAGACAGATAAAATAATAATAAGCTGTAAATGATCAAATAAGCCGAAAATCACAAATCATCATCATAAACCTGCAACCACTGCATGGAATCATCTAGTGACCTGTAATAGACCACATATCATCCATCTGCATCATCCGAGATCTATCCACCTCATGCCCTGTAGTTGACTTTGGTCAAACTAGGTTTGACCAAGTCAACATGACCAATAGTATGACCCAAACTGAAAATAAGCTACTGCAAGTGTTAGAGGTTAAGACATGCTCTACAAATCATTCAAGTGATAATTATAACAAATAGTAATGATTTCTCTGATGATCTAATAACCAAATATAAAGTGTTTTTCAATATTTACTATGACTTAGACCAGACTTTCAAGACCATACTCACTTCATAGTTGCGACCAATTTGCTAGTGAAGGGTGAAGGCTAAAATTCAATAGGCTAGGCTGAAGGTTGACTACTAACTTGACACTGTGACACTTTGGATATGGAAAGGGGATACACACTCTCGCATATGTTGGACAAGCAGTAACACAGAGGATGGCAATGTCTCACAAAGGGGTAAGTTACTTCAGGAGTGCTTATTCACCTTGACAGATGCCTACAAACTTACATCCAAGCTGATATAGCTCCGTGAGGATCTTTACTAGAGCCGCCATGACTAGGTGCCCGACAAACCGTAACTTGAGACTCTAGGGGACATAACTCGAGCTGTCCCTTACTCCATCTCACATGATAACTCGCAAGCTAGTGAGGGATAAATCAATACAAGTGATGCCAACAATCGTTTAGATATAACATTTAACAACTATTGCTTTTTTGGGCCTTTGAATTTCCATAGCCTTGATCCACGTGTGTTAAAAAACACTTGTTACATGGATTTACATTTATTAGGCTTTATGATCTATGTGTGTTCAGAAACACGATTCCATAGATTTACATTTCACATTTCACATTTACATTTCAAAGCCAATTTCATTAGGGTTGCCTTGCATTCACGTGTGTTCAGAAACACTTGTTACATGAATGGGCTTTCATAAGATATACATTTCATTTCCATATACATTGTACTGATGGTAGCACTATCTGTTTCAGGTTTAGCCAACACAACTTAGGCAACTCAGAGCCGAGACACAATAAAATAGGGAAGCTCATCCAACAAAGAGGCTATAGTGGGAGAAGGTCCTCCATGCCACTAGTCAAGTAGTAAGTCAGGGTAATCAACAAACTGGAAGGTAATGGATGGGTGGAGAAAGTGAACAATGAAACCGACACTAGCAAGCCTAAAGATGGTGGGAATGATCACCTCTATTGTCCCTAAGGAGGGTAAAACCAATGAGTATAGGTCAAGAACTTCTAAGTCTGAGTGAGGACATATATACATAATAAATGATACAACCAGGTCCACATATCTATATGATCGCCAGATCATGATACTAAATGCTAAGACATGTCACAAGAACGAGTATAAAAGCAATAATAACCATAACACAAGATAATACCTGCTGGGTCATATACCTGTGCATAACAATCTGAACCATCATCTATCCACTGAGAACCTGCTGCTGCAACTCTGGGCAATACCAACTACTCTGTAAATGGCTAAATGGCTACGTCAGTCATCAAATCTTAGTTTCCTGAGACTCAGTCATGGCAATGGGAATACACTATTGTCC
This sequence comes from Larix kaempferi, assembly GCA_027924585.1. Taxonomy (NCBI): domain Eukaryota; kingdom Viridiplantae; phylum Streptophyta; class Pinopsida; order Pinales; family Pinaceae; genus Larix; species Larix kaempferi. The sequence goes on along the minus strand of BSBM01000033.1, from coordinate 5,217,220 downwards.
ATAATCAAATAGTGATCAAATGTAGATGCTCATCTCGACATCTCAAATGTAAGGGAACTGGCTGAAAAGTGTACTGGAATCTGAAAAATAGAGTATGGTAGCCCGGCTACTATATATGTGATAACATGACGTAACACAGAAAACAATGAAGATTTGAATGCTTATAACCATCTCCAACCCGAATTGCTGAATATTCAAGTAACAATGATGACCCTAACAAAGGGGAGGATACCAGTGATACTATCTGTGAAAAGAACCTTGAGAAAACAATGCTCCAGTAATAGTCATACCAATCTACCACATCTTTCCAAGTAATATCAATCTAACAATGTTCTCTCACCAAAGGCTTTGCTTTTATGCTTCCTTTAGCCTCTTAAAAGTCCATTAATAGATGACCCATGTGTCTAATTAATATCAAAGGATGGGTGGTCTAATGTGCTTGATACAATTTCTCCTAGCATCTATGATCATCTTTGGGGTCAACCAGTGAAGTTTCCTTTATTGGATTTTTACTTTTTTCACAAATTCCAACTGAAAATTTTTAAATTTCTACTCTCTTATCTTACTCCTTGCAACCTCCTTTTTGTGTCTAGAGGCATTTTAATCTTTAAGAAACACAATGCTAACAAGGAGAATTTTTTTATGCTTTAAAAGCTCATCCAAACATAAGTCTTTAATATAAACTAGCTATATCTTTCAGTGAACTTGTATCTAACAACAGAAATTTCACTCAATCTCATGATGCTACTACATTGCTGCCAACTCATGCTACAAGATTTGACTGTTACCTCTTCTTCTAGTAGCCTTTAATTGTCGACAACACTCTATTCACAAAGTTAACAAAAAGAACAAAATCAACCACTGTTGTCTCCAATGCAAATTCATTTCCATAGATGCGTGCTCATTATCTTGTGCTCCTACCCTTATATTGGATTTGTATCCTAGCTCAATGTGGATTTGTATCCATTATATTACCCTTAAGGATCTTTTAAACATTTCATAACCCTTGTTTGATGGGCTGATTTATGATCATGATTAGAATTTGCTTCTCAATATCTACAAGTCCCCTTGGGCTTGCTCTAGTTATGCAAGTAATTGGATTAAATTTTAATGCTTATAAGCATCTCTTCCAATGGCTTTGATGCATAGGCCTGCCATCAACGCCCAAATTATGTTATAAAGGATTATTGCAAACCTATCCTGGATATTGTTGATGCCACAACTTTTGGATTGCAGGATGACTTCATTTTGATTTCCCTTTGAGAATTCTAAAGAGTTTTTCTTCCCTCATGGTTGCAATGTTGATGTATATGTAACTTCGGAATGTATCTGACATATGTATATTGTACTCCTATAGAGATGGTATTATTCCTTTATACAAAAGTGTTTGTATTCCTATAGAGATGTTATTATTCCTCTATACGGAAGTGTTGTCATTTATATTGTAAGTGTCATAACTTATACTTGATGGGTTATTAGACCACCTTGTTGGGGTCGGCCCTGTATAAGTTATGTGGGTCGAAGGGTTATTAGACCACCCTATTGGGGGTCGGCCATGTGGGTCAAAGGGTTATTAGACCACCAAGTGTGGGGTCGGCCTGGATTAAGTTAACCATGGGTTAAGCTAGAGAAGTAGGCTCCATTAGTTTATTGGGCAGGACAAGACAAGTATAAATACAAATCGGGAGATCTCTATTTGATCACTCATTACACACACTTTTCTCATTCGGAAAGTGGCGCACTTGTGAGGAGGGGGTTCTGCTGCTAGGAGAAGACTATCTCTTGTACTCGGGTTGTATCATTGCTCTATCTATCTCTTGTGAGGAGGGGGTTCTGCTGCTAGGAGAAGACTATCTCTTGTACTCGGGTTGTATCATTGCTCTATCTATCTCTGAGGAAGTTATCAGGGGTTTTTCACCTTTATGGTTTTCCCCAAGTAAACTCTGTGTCTCTTGTGTGCTTGCATTATTGTGTCCATGATTGATATGCTGTATATGTTATTCTCTCAGTTAAGATCCTAGATCAGATTGAAGTAAATTCTGAAAAAATTAACATGCAACGTCTGCTTATTTCCATTGTTGCTACTCTTAGAATTGCGGCTTTGACATTGTAGAACTTGAGGTCCATCTAACAAATTTTTGTAGTATACCAAACTTCCTCTCTACTTTTGTTGTATCACATATTGTGAGATCTCTTCCATTTATTCCAACATTTATCAAGGAAAGCTATTTGAAATGAACAAAACTTAATTTACTAACAAATATCCAACATAAGGACAATAGACATAAATCCATATAGGATCGGTAATAAATATTTGAACAAGGATATGAATAAATGAATTAGATGATATAATGATTTACAATGAACTTTGTGATGGTATATATACACATTGATTGGTCATGTCCCTTAATTAGGATGTGTCACTTTATTAATTATTATTATTATTATTAATGTCTTCTCATAATTTTCCATTTTTGAAGTTGCGATATTTGATGATACAAGATGCTATGATTTTCTAAGCGCTGAGCATAATTGTTGAATTGTGAAAGGGTCTACCCACCTTAATTAGATCTTATGTGGGCTTGTGCACTTATAGGTTTCTTGGAAATAACCTATTGAATTGTGATTCCCGAGATGACTTTTACTTAGAGACCCAACTCAATGGCATTAATATGCTTCGGAATATATGTCATTTTTTTTGTTTAGAACAATGTTGATATATTGATTGGTTAAAGTATCAACTTTTGCGATTAGGATGTCAATAAGGTGGCCTTGTAACATGAACTTTGCTTGCTATATTTGTAGTGCTTTCTTGTTTCATTTTTGGTACTACGCCTTCTGTTGACCACCAAGCCAACTAGGTGGGAAACCATGTACCATGCACATGTACCACGTGCCTTGAAGATGAGAAAGAAGTACCTTACGAAAAATTTCAAGCGAGGTGACTCTTTTTCTTGTTTTTTCTCCATGAAATTTCCGCACCCCTGTGGGAGATTTTGTAATAATATGTCAGCATGAGGGTCAATTTTTGTAAAACATAGTTTCCTAGGACTTTATCATTAGGGAAATCTTTTCATCGAGTGTTTTTTCCCTTAGATAATTAAAATTCATTTTTAGTGATTTTAATTATCTGAGTTTTTCACTCAAAAATTCCTCAAAAGTGGTGAAAGGCGTTCTAATGATCGAGTCCATGGGGTGATTGGCGCTTAAGAATGTTTTATATTACCATGCTACCCATTATCCAGAATCTTGCGGAATTTCATTAAGTTTTATTTAGGATTTTTTAATTTTTGGTAATTAAAAAATGTCCCTCAGCATAAAATGTTGTAATATAAAAGAGGGTTAAGTGGCACTTAATGTCCATAAATAGGGGTATAGGTACTCAAAATCAATGGCAAGAGATCCCCTACAACCTTAGACCAAGTTTGAAGTCATTCTATTGAGTTTTGATAAAAATTTTGATGGATTTTCATAAGTCAGTCAAGGAAATCAAAAAAATTGGCCATTAATTAGAATGAATTTTTTTTGTAAAGTGAATATAGTCAGTTAGGGAGGGGAAATAATGCTCTTAAGTGTTATGTTATGATCTTAAGGTAAAATTAAAGGCCAAAGCCCCCCCCCCCCAAAAAAAAGTGTTTTTCATGTTTGAAGTTGTATCCCTAAGAGGGGAACTCTCTCTCACCATGGGAAATAAGAAAAATTGAAATAAGCCAAAAGAGGGGGTCCCACCTTCATGATTCATTCCCCTTGGCCTAGCAATGAAATATAAAACAAGAGTGGGGGTTTCCCCCCCCTCATTGTTTGTTATTTTTAAACCAAGTGCACCCCCCTTCATGGGCCCCCTTTCTCTCCAAGTGACAAATGTCATTCATGCAAAGCAACTCTCCCCTCTCTCTTTTCCTATTTAAGGAGGCTCCTCCTCCTCATTTGGTTTACCATCACTCATGTTCTTGCTCTCTTTCACTTTCTCTCTTGCTCTCTTGCTTCCATTTTTGTCCAAAGAAGAGAGTCATTATAATTTCCATCTTTTTGAAGTGAATGAAGAAAATCTTTGGAGAAAACACTGTCATTGGCTTTGTGTGTGAGGTAACATTGTTGCATTTTTAGTTTCATTCTTGCATTTGTGGATCTCAAGCAAATTGCTTTGCTTGAGAATAACATTGTAATATTGTTGTTATAAGTTATGTGGGTTATCTTCTTAGCATTTGAGAAGTTCATGGACTTGTAGTTTGAATATATGATTTCTCAAGTCTTTGTTTGGTCTCTCACCCCTTTTGCATTTGAAACTAATTTGTTACAGATTACTCAAGCTTGAAGAGTGGGATACCCCATTGTTCAACAACTATTGAAGGACTTGACATCTTCTAACTAACATTTCTGTTTTGCAGATTTTTATTTACTTATATCACACTAAAAAACATCATTTCAAGCATTTTTACATGCTACATTGCACTTACAAATTTCTAAAAATTATGTCAAATTTCTAAGTTGATTTCATACTCATTTCCATCATATTTGCATAATATTAGCTTGTTGTTTTGTGCAGGTTTTTGATGTTACAGAGGGAGGGAATGCCTAAATTTTGGTCACTAACAAGCTCAAAGATCAACCAAGAGTGGTCACTTCAAGTCCCTCACCAAAAACGGGTCAAATTTCTCGTTCTTGACTTTATTTTCTTGTATATAACAAGGCTGAAATCTTCCTTGTAACAAGCCCAAGAGAGTCTCTTGGGCTTGATTCTCTATTTCTTTATTTCTTTATTATTTGTAAATGCTATTAAAATTTTCAGCCATCCCTTGCATGCATTAGAAGTTGGGCTTGCCCACTTTAGCATTGCAAGTGTAGAGGGGATAGGGTTAGTTTTTTTGTTTTATGTTATTTCCATTTTGTTAGTTTGTTTGCCCCTCCTCTTCATTAGGAAGAGAGTTGTGTGGCTAGGATAACATTTGTTTCCTTAAGTTATTTTGGTAATTCCATTGCTTGCCAGTGAGTTGGCTTTACTTCCCTTGCATAGCCATTGTTGAAAGGGCTAGGATTTAGTGTATGTTTTTATTTGCATTTGTTATTATTGTTTGCCCACACCTTGCATGAGAAGAGGCTCTGCGCATCCATGCAAAATTGTGCTGGCTAGTAAATTTGATTTCAAGTCATTTTTTGTTTTAGTTTATTTGCCCACACCTTGCAAGTGAGTTGGCTTTGCCACCCTTGCAATATCGTGTCGGCTTGCATTGTATTTAATTATTTGTTATTCTTTTAAAGCTTAAATAAATTGCGCCGCAATCTTTGCTCCATATTCATTTCCCTTGCCGGTTCGACCGATCTTGGGTGACAAGAAAGAGCAAAGATTAGTGTTGGCTAGAATAATAAGCACTCATAATTTATTTTAACTAGATATTGAAAAAATAAAGTTTGACCCGTGGAGCGAGAGGGGTAGAAGCTGTTGGGAGCCTCCTGGCACTTACTGTCCTCCTTTTGAGCACCCGACAAGCTTTAGGATTGACCAATGGAGCTAGTTGAGAACTTTTTGTTCTCTTGTTGAGCACCCAACAGTCTCTCTCAAATCGAAAGAGATAAATGCTTGAGGTAGACACATAGAATAGCTTTAATTTTCTTACACAAACCTTAATTCCCCTAAGCTAAAGAGAGACTTAAAAATAATTAAAATCTATAGGACCATTGGAAAAACACTACAATTGTTATTTCATTTTTAGTACTTTACTTTGAAGCATTAGAATTCAGTTCAATCTCATTACAAGCATCTTTCATTTATTGGTTGTTCAAATATTTCTCATGTGATAGATGTGACATTTTGATCATTGTGATTGGTGAATGTTTAATGCAATTTGAGTATCTTTGGTAATCTTATTTTTATTATATCTGTGACTCCATAACCCAAGTAAAGTAGGCACTGGTCTGGTTAGTGAATTGTTATTTCTCTCTTGCAATTATATATGGTTTATTGTTAAAAAATGTTTGTTTGTCATCAAAATTATTACATCTTAGCACGAATTCTTGTCATTTGAACATTAATAATTTACAACTCTTAAAGAAATTCATTAAAGAATCTTAGTAAGTAGGGACAACCCCCTTGACCTTTTTGGACTTGGGGTCTAAACAAAGGAGTTTAGAATCGAGGTGACAATGGGTTCTACACTCATAGTTTCCCTCAAGAACACACAGCGGTTGGGACCACCCTTGTCATTTCGATCCCTCTTAATGACTTCCGTTGTCATGCATGTTCAGACCTTGGTTCACCAGAGGAGAGCAGTCAGTTGGATGTATTCTTTCCTTTCCATGCACAAATAGTAGTGTCTGTATAGGTGGATTGCAGTTGTAGTTGTAGATTCTGAGTAGGTATATGTCATGAGGTGTAATATAGATTTTATACTTGTATTGGTAGACTGACTATGCTAGGTTATTGTCATGCATTGGTGATCATTATTTTATTCTGGTTGTTATAGTTGGGCTTGCACTTGGAGTGATAGAGTGACTTTAGTGTTAAGTTTCTTTTGCATATTTTTCTTTGGGTTAATCCATATGTAAAGTATAAATCAGTTCCCCCTCTCCTGGTTCCACATCATAGTCTTACTCCACCCATCCGTTGTTTATGTTTGATTCTTAAAATCTATTGACTTGGACTTGACTAATAAACCTGAGGACCTCCCCCACTATGACCTCTTTGATTGGACAGTCTCCATGTTTTTGCTCATGTCTCGACTCTAAAGTGTGTGGCTATGTCTATAGTCCTATGGATCTCTCTCGTCTTGCACCCAGGATGTTTGAGTGCAATTAGGTAGGCTTAAGTCATCGAAAGTGTATCCCCTAGACTCGAAGCAAATACTCCCAAATATGTGAAATGCTTTAAAATCCTTGAAGTTAGTTAGTGACCAAGGGAGTAGGTACTTGTTATCAGCTAAGTTGCACTTAGGTGATTTCAAGTGACCCTGTGAAGATAGAACAAGTCCATTTGTTCATAATCAGAAGATCAGAAGTCCTAACAGGCCACCTTGGCCCATGTTTTTTAATAAAATCACGTGTTCATGCCCTGCGGGGAAATTGTAAAAATGTCACAGCATGATGGTTTTTGTAAAGGACTCGGCTTTCCTAGGACTTAGTTATCAGTCTGAATAGCCCAGAGTGTTTTTTCCCTTGTCAATTATATGTTGTTGAATAAACGACATATACTTTTCGAGTTTTTCACTCTTACCTCCAAAGTTGGGGTGGTCGACATGATTTATCAGTCTTAGGAGGTTATTAAAGTTCATGTGTCAATGTATATTACCATGCAAGATATTAAAATTGAGTCGTATGGACATGTGCTAGGTCCCCCTAAGTTTTTTTTAAGTTCCGAAGAAAATAAAATTTTCCGTAAAATTAGACCATTTGTAATGGTTTAACTGGAAAATTTTCAACTTGTAATGAAAGTGTGGTCTCAAGGCGCATTTTGGCGTGGGGATGCTCGTTTTCACACTCAGAGCGTCCTCTTTACCCTTGGATCCACTTTTCCTATGTTTAGGGTGACTACGTCGTCTCTGGGAACATTATTCCTTAAAGATGCGACAAATTGGCAAATAAATGCTAAAAAAGTACAAAATGACCCCATTGCCAACTATTTTGTACAATAGTTGAACTCCATTGAGCCGCCAGTGTTTGAACATGATCCATGTTCATTTCCAGAGTATCAGAGGTTCAACTTTCAGACTTAGCCAGTTTTGGCTAGCCATTTTTATATTTCTGTTGAAATGACCATGCCCAATGGGGTCTTTGTAATAAGTGTGCTAGTAGGGGTTTGAGTGGCTCGGTTCCCCAAGACTTGACTATCAACTAAGGTATTCCAGAGAGTTTTTTCACTTATCGATTATGCTTTGCCTTTAGCCGAATAATAATCGATGAGTTTTTCTCTCGCTTCCTCCAAAGCTGGAATGCCCGATTTTGAAAGTTTGGGCCTTGGGGGGTTATTAGAGTCCAACTGATGTATATGAACCTACTAGACACTATTTGTATATTATATGGTCATTTCGTAGGTCCCTTGTTGGTTTAAAACGTTGTTTGAAATTTTTTTACTGGACACGTTGGACAATTTTTGTTTTTATTATTTTATTATTAAAATTTTCAATTATTTTAATTGAAAATTGAAAAATGTAATAATTAAATGGTTTGGGGGTGGATTTAAAAGATTGGAGGCTCAATTCCTATAAGCCAAAAATCCCAGTTAAACCCCAAACCCACTTATCCTAGGTTTCATACAGTCATTTAGCCATTTAATTAATATTTTCTCAGAAAAGTCAATAAAGAGAAATATTAATTAAAATAATCAAAAAATATTAAATTGGAGATAATCCAATTTGCTCCACAATAATACAAATGGATTAAATGAATAGGCTAAATGACATGGCAATGAGCATTGAAGAAGATTCCAATCATCTCAAATCAGTTTCAGTTAACTATCTAGTCACCACAAGTCAATCTCAATCAAGGAATTCGCCCTCTCCTTCATGATTTGCGAATTGGTTGAGGTGGTAAGCATTTAATAGTTTGGCAGTTGTGTATTAATGGAATGGTGGGCACTCTCCTTATGTGGAGGCCACATCACAAGGCTTTAACTCCCAAACTCAAGTCTATCTCAATCATCAAGCTCCAAGCTTGTCTCTTGATGGAATTCATGGCCTCCTTCATCATTCACGACTTTCACATGTGGAGGATGCGAGTTGGGTAGGTGATAAGAACAAGGAGGAGTGGGGGGCGCCTTGCCTAGGTGGAGGCCACCTTCCCACTCACAACAACCACAAACTCGGTGTTAACTATTCAGTCTACAATCCAAGCTCTCATTGATTGGAATTCGATCTCTCTTGATTGGAATTGGCTCCTCATGCATGCCAAGTTTGAATTAGGGTATTAGCTCTTAGTTTTTGTATAAAGAGGAAGCCTTTGGGCTCTCTTAGGATGGATGTTTGATGTAAGATTACTCTGAAGAAATTTGTAACTGTTATTTGCTTTAACATTGGAATAAAATTCGACTTTGGAGGTCCATGCATCTTGTGCAACATTGGTGAATGCATCTCTTGTTGAGGTGATCTCTTTCTATGCTTTCATCTTAGTACTTATGTGATTGATTAAATACTAGCTTAAGAAGTCTATATTCTAGTCCATAATATCTACCATTTGTAGCTTTCAATTTGGTTTATTATGCAATGTTTATGAAGAATTATATGAACAGGACGTACTTAGTTATACTAGTGTTGATATAAATCTCGATTTGTCTTTGGATAGGTCTTTCCAAGTGGAGAAGGGTGTGAGCTCAGCTGCATCTAGCCCATCTTCATCATCATCAAGTTATTTTTAACATTGTTTTCATTTCAGGAGCTACAAGAGTTTGAAGTTTTTCCAAGAAGAAGCACAAAGAGACTTGCTCCTCATCACATCAAGAAACAACAATTCATTTAAAAAACCCTCAGTTATTGGTTACTATAGCAAGAGGCCCTAAAAACTCCAAGATCTATCCATTAGCTTCTTCTCTTCCTCGCCTTGTTTGGCTTGCCTTCCTCCTCTCGTTTTCTCCTTGAGCTTCTTCCCTCTCCTCCTTTTGTTTTACTCTTTCCTCCTTCCTTCAGTTTCCATCCTTCCTCCTTCTCCCCTTCCTTTTGTCTTCCTTCTTTTGCTTCCTTCCTTCTCTTTTGTTTGCCTCATTTACATCCTCTTCTTCCTTTTGTCTTACCTTCTTCTCCCTTCCTTTTCTCCTTGAACTCCTCCTTCATCCCTTTCGTTTTCTCTCTTCCTCTTCTATTTGTTTTCTTTCCTCCACTCTTCACTTCGTTTTTCCCTCTTTGACCTCCTGTCCTTTCGTTTTGCCTCTCTTCCTTTCGTTTTTTGCCTTTGCTCTTCTTTTCCTCTTTCGTTTTCTTCCTTTACTCTCCTCATTCTTAGCTTAAACTTCATTTAGATCTTAAGTTGTTTTAAAAGTTTTGCATTAGATCTCATTTTTGTTAAGTATAAACTTTGCATCTTAGATCTAGGATTGCATTTGCATTTCAAAGTTTCATCTAAAAGTTAGTATTTGCTAGTGTTCATTTCTAGATCTTAGATTAGTTTTCAATTTTTTGATTTGATTTGTTAACACCAAAAAATTACTCACCAGCTCATTCCTTTAGACACATACCCCTGTTGACCAAATTTCCTATCACTCTAGCCTCCAAAACCCCAGAAAACCCAAATGAGTACCAAATATTACTTGTCCTCCTCCAAAATATTTAAAATCCTCCAAAAAACATACCAAAAGCCCAAAAGAGAGTCAAATTTTCCCAAAAATTAAAGTAATTGGGAATAAACTCAAAAAGAAAACCACCAAGAGCAAAAAGAGAGCAAAAACCCTAAAAAACCCTAAAACCCTAACCTAAATCTATAAAAGGGGTGGAGGCCCCTCATTCCAAAAATAAGGACCACCTACTCTACCCTTATGCTGCTGAAATTTCTATGGAGCCATAGCCATCCACTTTTGAGCTTAAGCCTCCCATTAGATAGAAGCTTTAGCCACCATTGATGCATTGTGGAGGAGAGTAAGGAACCAAGGAGCTCTGGAGCACACCTATTGTATCACCGTAAGAGCTTCATCAACCTCATTTTTTGAGGTATATTCTTTGCAAGCCCTAGTTTGCCCATTAATACAAAAATTGATAGATTCTTTGTCATATTTCCATAGAAGTTTGTTATTCTCTATGTTAGTTTATATATTTAATGTTATGCACATGCTAGATTATATTTTTTACTGTTTTTATGTTTAATTATTTTTTTATTATTTTCCATTAACTGCTATTAAGAGTTCCCTTACCCTTAGTAGGTGCCCTTTTGCACAAGCAAAGGTAAAAACCCCCGCTACAGTTTGGCGACTCTGCTGTCTGAAGCTCTCTCCGGCTTGTTAAGTTCTTTAGCTTTGATTAGTTTCGTTCTTGGTTTATTTGTTTAGTTACAAGCCTGTGTGTTTTTTCTATTCGGCTGCAACCATTTTTGCATCTATTTATGTGCAGAAAACCGCACCTTTTTTGCCCTCAGCTGCGGTCCACACCGCGGCTGTTCGCCCCTTTTACGCGGTTTGCAACTCTGCTCTGTAGCCTGTAGCTGCGGTTCGCAGCGCAGCATTCCTGTGCTTGCATGCGGTCTGCACCATGGTTGTTCACCCATTTTCCACGATCGGCAGCTCGGCTCTTCAACCTGTAGCCGCGATCCGCTGGGCAACATTTCTCCGCCTTATCGCGGTTCCCACTGCGGCTTTTTGTCCACTGTGTGCGGTTCCCACCGCGCTCTCTCGACACCTGCACGCGGTTTCGAAACCGTTCTTTACTGTTCCCTACGCACAATCCACACCACGACTTGCACACACTTTCTCGCGGCCCCGACTCCGCACACGAGTGCGCCGCTGGGACCTCTCTCCCCATTACGGCCCCTCCTGCTAGCCGCCCTGCCACTCCTGTGACCTCGACCGTAGTACGCATCTTGCTCTGCGCGGTTTGCACACCGCAACCCTTTCCCCGCAGACACCCCCGCTCGCACAGTGCACTGCACACCGCAGCTGCCGACCCGCGTTGCGCGCTGCACACCGTAGCATCTGCCCCTCTTTACGCGCTGCACACCGCAGCTGCGATCTCGCTTCGTGTGCTGCAATCCGCAACCCCCCGCACTGTGCGCTGCACACCGCAGCTACCGGCCCACACTGTAGTGCCCATCACACTTTCCGCGCTGCACACAGCAGCACTTGCTTTGCGTTGGACGCTGCACACCGCACTTACCGGCCCGAAACATGCGTTGCACAACGCACAGAACGGCCCCATAATTGCGCTCTGATTTCTAGTTTTGCACCATTTTAGTTTTTAAAAAAATAAAAAATAATTTCGGTTTTTTGTTAAGCACATCAATTTCAGCATTTTAATTTCAGTTTTTTTCTTGCTAGTTAGCTGCCAATACTACCAATGCACACTCTGTCACCTAATTCAAGTGACCCTTAAAATCTACTTAACTCAACCAATCTCTAACCCCACTTGGGGAACACAGAAGAATTGTGTAGTTAGGTAGGGCAGGGCGGATAGGCATCCAAATAACCCCCCTCTGTCATTTACACTTAAGACATAGTGGTTGTCCATTAGGGTACCAAAATCCCCTAGTATTTTTTGGCACAGTTACGACCAATTTGTGGGAAAGGTCTCTCCCTTAGGAGGGTCGAAGTAGTAAGACTGGTTCCGGAGGCCTGAGTGGAATACCGCAATCCATTCAGTAACCGAAGGCTACCTACTCGTTTTCCACATGTGGTGTTCGTTTTAGGCCCACACGGTGATAGGACTGGAGCTGCAGATTCACCTTTCTGGATGGGTCATGAACGGGGTATCTTAGTAACCATTCTTTTATGACTCTTATATCCAGTGTCTCTTCCGGTAGGGGGACATCCTTATCCATTTGGTTATGCTTTTCGTATTGTTTGACTTGGATTTCATCACCTTGCAGAGGATACGTCTGGTTTGAGCCAACATACCTTTTAGTCAGGCATTTGCATGCTCTCTTACCTCCCCCTGGTCTAGGGAGTACACCGTTTTTCTTTATTAGGAGCCTTTTCTGTTGGTATTCTGACCATTTTTATTGTCGCTCCATTTGTTGTAGCACAGTTGTTACAGCAAACATTTTTAGCATAGTTGTTGGCCTGAGCACCATATTTTTTACGTTTTCCTTGTGCACACACGGTTGCACTAGGATTTTTTAGCCTTTCACTCACCACATCTCACCCAGCTTACTCTCACCGTCACCATTGAGTCCTAGAGACAGTCTCGGCGCCAACGGGGCCAGCCCCTGCAGCATGATCTGCTTGGCTCTACTCACCACAGACGTAGAGCCTCTTCACCTGATCCCGACGCCCCCTATACCACATTCGATTATGAACCGGAAAACAACATTACATACACCACTCCATCTAGCCCCACGGTTGGTATGACTTCAACCCCTTTTTTCGACAGGATGGTCGGTGGTGGGTCCACCACTAACCCAGCTACCACGTCAACGTCCATCCTTGTAATACCGTCTTTAGGCTCTACACCTAACATCCCCGCACCTACATCCATCCCTATGGTTAGTGGATTGGTCACCAATACAGTCCCACTGGGGACTAGTAACATACTTGGGGGCACGAGCCCTTCCTACAAAATGCCCCCGCCGGCGACCGACGTTCCTACTATCCCCATTATGACTCATACCATTGCCCCACACATTGGAGGCAATGGCCCCACCATTGCCGCTATGACTCATACCGTTGCTCTAGACACTGGGGGGCAGTGGCCACACCATTGCTGCCACAACAAACACACTTGCTCCGACACCCATGCCACATCCCTCCGCTAGTTTGCCATTCATGGCCAGTCTTAACCTCCCCAACTTGGCTAGATTGAATAACGACCCTATACGGCATGATCCCACATGGCCTCCTATGCCCACCAAACTCCCGTCGAACATACCCAAATTCGAAGGGAAGGGAGGAGAAGACCCCCAAAATCATATCATGTCTTTCCACTTATGGTGTTCCTCCAACTCCATCGTGGATGACTCTATTCGCCTCCGATTACTACAACGAACCCTCATTGGCGCTACAGCTAAGTGGTATATTGACCAACCTCACGGGACTCACCTTACATTTACGTCCCTTGCCTCCACTTTCCTGCAATTCTTCCAGCTACCCGTTTGTTACGATGCTGGTATTGAGATCCTCTTATCTTGCAGACAGAATAAGGCCAACCACATCACAGACCACATCCATGAATGGCGTAAATGGGGTTCTTTGTGTAAGATTAAGTTGGACGACCGTATCTTTTTAGATTGGTTCCTGAAGTGCCTCGTACCAACCATCGCTAAGGATGTGGCATCCGAGCGCCCTCAATCTGAGGAAGAAGCTATTTTGAAAGCCCAACAGTTTGACCTTGTCTATGCCCAGTCCGGCTACCTATACTCCATCTTACCTGATGCTCCCCGTGCCGACCCTTCCCGGAGCGATGCGCCCGGGGCATCCCATGCTGCAGACGGCATCATTAGGCATGTCGCATCTCATACGCAACCTTACACGGCTATACCTATTACTAGTGGCCCCGACCTTTTGAGTGCCACGTCCCATTTAGGAGCGACAACATCGTACACCCCTATCACTCGACCTCCCCACACCCATGGACCATCTTGTCCACCACAGTGTTATGGCCATGCACCTCCACCCTACAACCCTCCTGCAGTGCCTCCCACTTATTACCATTAGCAGACTCCGCCCACACATTTACAACCTCAAGTTCAATCGGCTTATTATCCTCCGTAAGCTCCGCTTGCACAACCACAAGCTCCTCCAGTTTATCACCCATCGCCGACCCCACCAGCACCGGCTCAACCTCAAGCACCTCCTAGTTACTACCCTCAGCAGGCACCCCCACTACCTGCTCAACAACAGAATCCCCCCAATCCCCAAGGGCAAGTTTATGCCCAACAACACCCACAACAAAATCATCCTGCTCAACGCAACCAACAAGGCCAACAGAATAGGGGGAGAGGGCGTAACTGTAGGAATAACCAACCCCAGGACCAAGGCGATCAACAACCAACCCCCCCAAATAACAACAACGCCGCCCCACCTAACCAAAACCCCGATAGACCACCTCGTTAGGGAAAGAACCCTAATCTACGTATGAACCATCCTTGTTCCATATGTGGGGTCTACGACCACTACACACACACTTGTCCACATCTGGAGCACGCCCGTCAACTTTGGACAGATGACGCCTAACGACAAAGATAGGATGCTCCTCCTGCACAACCCAATCCCCCGCCATCTCCCATGGTGCTGCAAAATCCCTTGCCTACGCAAGGAGTGGTAAATACCCAACCATTGGTTCCCCCTCAAGGAACCGCACAACCACCACAGCAGATCACATATGCTGCATATACAAACCAACTGATGGATTCGGGTACCCATCATCTCCTTGTGATGTCATTGGCCGACGTCAATCTCCAAACGCATCGAAACCAATACGGCCCCACCCCCGAAACCAACCCTGTAGATACGGCTGCTAATGCTCTTCCCACAGATTACTCATTACGCATACCCCCAGCACAGGGCGTGGGGCCCTTAAAGCCCCTCGTTTCCCCCTACGACGCATTAACAATAATCTCAACGCACGCGTCGCCCCCAACTATAATATTGTGGATGATCTTGCCCAATCCCCCGTGGCTATGTCAACTCTTGAGGTTTTAAAGAATTGTCCCACCCAACGTAAGACCTTATTATCCGCTATTGCGGCCATAGACCCTTCCGACTCACAAATGATGGCTTTCGATCTGGACCAATCCGAGCCTCGAATGCCATCCACATTAGCATTTCAAGTTTTGGTTTCTATCCGAAATCTTGTTATTCATCAATGTATCATCGATGAAGGTGCCTCCACCTGCGTTATGTCTACATTTGTATGGCAAAAGCTTGGGTCTCCGACGTTACAACCATCCACCACCGCCCTACGAGCCTATAATGGCCGTTCCGCTCAACCACAAGGCCTCTTGGCTAATGCCCCAGTCCAGTTAGCTGGGAAAACCATACTCATAGACATTGAAGTGATCAATGCACAACTTGACTACAACCTCCTGCTCGGACGTAGTTATATGTACGCCATGAAAGCTGTCCCTTCGTCGGTTTTCCGCATTATGATGTTCCCCCACGAGGGACGGATAGTCAAGGTTGACCAACTTACATACTACAACCCTAATGCCCCGACCGCTCCGGAAAATGTCCTCCCTATGGTTGAACAACCCGCTCCGAGTACACCATCTCCACAATTAGCCTCGGTCGGACCTGAAATATATTACGAGACTCCCATGACGTCTACGTTTCGGTCCATTCCACCACTAGCCACAGAGGTGTCTAATTTATGCACCATTTCATCCAACCCAACTGCATCCAACCCTCAGCCACCTTTGATACCTCAACCTCCAACTGTCCCTAGCCACATTGGAGCAACACCGATCCATACAATCTCGTTTTTGTTCCCACTTTCTGGAGTTATAAGTACCCTAGTTATGGCCACTCTTAACCTCCCTGGGTTAACCCTAGCTCTACCCGTATGGTATTTACGCGGCCCTACTCCTCCCACAACACCACAAGTTGTCCTCCAACCACAACTTCCCCACACCCTTCATTGACCAACTCGTTGACGCTTATGCGGGACATGAAGTCCTTTCCTTCATGGACGGTTTCTCCGGATACAACCAAATACACATCCGGAAAGAAGACCAATACAAAACTGCTTTCACTATCCCATGGCGCGCCTTTGCCTATCGAGTCATGCCGTTTGGTCTAAAGAACGCAGGTGTCACTTTCCAATGAGCCATGACATACTGCTTCCATGACTTGGCTCACAACATCCTAGTTTACCTACATGACCGCACAGCACGCTCAAAAGAACGATCTAGCCACCCAAATGACCTAGATGATGCTTGAGATCATCTCTCGCTCTCACCACCATATTTTTCGGGTATTTTTCACCCACCCCTCGTCGCCTCGATTTGCGTGCCAAACCGATCATCATCCTTTGTCACCAATTTTTGCATCACGATCTATCCATGAGCACGTCGCTCCCTCCATACTGCAATTATCATGTTGTTTGCAACCACTCATCAACCTGCAAGGAGACCCCATCAGTGTTCCCCTAAACACCGCTGTTCTTGGTCCCCATATTCATCCCTTGATTGGACACTTTCTCCTTGCTTGGCTATTACTTTTGTTCGGTATAATTTTATCCCTTTTTCGGGCTGAGCAATTCCTTTACGAAAAAGGCACTTAGGGAGTTTCTGTTAAGCTATTTTCCGACTCTTAAAACAATGAAAAGATCGTCGAGCAATCTTGCTTCCTTTTATGCTCGTTAAAAGCATCTGAAAGGGCGTCTGCCTAGTATAAGTTTACCCTTTTTCCGGACCTTGTAGACTGTTATCACATATATAGAATCTGGGCTACCATACATTATTTTTCTGATGCCAGTACACTATTCAGCCAGTTCCCTTACATTTGAGATGCTGAGATGAGCATCTATATTGGATCACTATCAGATTTTGGACAACAGTATGTATTCCCCATGCCATGACTTAGTCTCAGGACACTCAGAGAGATGCCGATGTAGCCATTATACCATTGGTATAGAGCAGTCAGTAGTGCCCAGAGTTACAGTAGCAGTTTCAGAGGACAGATGATGGTACAGGTTGATGAGCATTCAGGTATTATGACTCAGCAGGTATATCATTGTGTTATGGTTATATTGCTTTTATACTTATTCTTATAGCATGTCTTAGCACTTAGTGTCATGATCTGGCGATCATATAGATATGTGGACCTGGTTGATCTTATTATATATACTATATCGTCCCTACTCAGCCTTAGAAGTTCACTATTCATACTCATTGGTTTTACTCTCCTTAGGGAGAATAGAGGTGATCATTCCACCATACCTTGGCTTGCTAGTGTTGGCTCCATTATTCATTGTCTTCATCCATCCATTGCCTACCTTTTAGTTTATCACCCTGACTTACTACTTGACTAGTGGCATGGAGGACTTTCTCCCACTATAGCCTCTGTATTGGATGAGCTTCCCTGTTTATTGTGTCTCGGCTCTGAGTTGGTGACAAAACTTACCTATGGTGAGTTGGAGTTCCTTGGAATTCCCCCTAGTCACTAAAGTTGTGTTGGCTAAACCTGAAACTTTTAGTGCTGCCATGAATACAAAATCTGGAAAATGAAATGCTATATCTTGTATGAAAAGCCCATTCATGCAATGTGTTTCTAAACACACATGAATGAAAGGCATGCCAAATGAAAATGGCCATGAAAATAAAATGTTATATCTTTTGGAAATGTAAATACCTAGGTAAACAAGCTGTCCATGACACACCTAGAAGTGCTCAGGTAAACAAGTGCCTTAAAAACACACCTGCAGCAGAAAGCCTAAAATAAATGTAAATCTATGCAATGTGTTTATAAACACACATAGACCAAGGCTATGGAATTTCAGGTCCAAAAAGCAATGGAACTTAAATGCTATATCAAAACAATTGCTGGCCTTATTTGTATTATGGATTGTGCGCATCTGTTAAAGGTTAATAAACACTCTTTGAACAACTCATCCATTTGTGAGACACCGCCATTCCCTGTGTTATTGCTCATTCAGTATATACTATGGTGTGTATTCCCTTTCCCATTGCCAAAGTGTCACAAAGTTAAGTCAGTCAAGTCATCCCTTAGTCTAGCCAGTTATTTTAGCCTTCACCCTTCACTAGCAAATTGATCACAGCTATGAAGTGAGTATGATCTTGAAAGTCTAGTCTGAGTAATAATAATAATTAATGACATTATATATTTGGATTTAGATCGCCAGTAATGATTACTTTGTGTTATACTTGTTATTTGAATAAGTTGTAGAACATACATTAACCTTTGACACTTTGCAGCAGCTTCCGATGATGGTCTGAGTTATATTTGGTCATGTTGACTTGGTCAAACCTAGTTTGACCAAGGTCAACCATAGGACATGAGATGGTTGGACCTGGTGATGATATGGATAGATGATATATGGTCTATGTACATGTCCATGATGATTCTATGCAGCAACTACAGGGTTATGATGACGATTCATGGTTTACAGCAGTATTTGATCATTTACAAATTATTATTATTTGACCTGTTTCGGTATATTGGATATATATTTTGATCATGCAGAGACTCATATGGTGTATGAGTAAACATCTTGGATGGATTTGGACCTTTTGAGTCCAATGAGACAGTTTGTTTTCAGTTCCGGGCACTTACAGTGATGATTGAGCCTCAGTAGGCTATCCCAGTGCAGTTTTGGTCTGTCGGAGGCCCTGTCAGAGCAGATGTGATTTTTATCCGGTTGACTTAGGGCACTGTGCTTGGAGGGGGTGGTCCAGCCACTTGTTTTTACCATTTTACCCCCCTCTCGGACACATTAGTGCCCTCACCTTGATAGCGCAGGCACTCCAGGAGGCAATTTGGGGCAGTTTCACGCTTCCCGAGGCATTTCAGGATTGGTAGAAATGACTATTGAGGAAATCGATTTGGGCCACTGAGGCAATGTTTTGGCATAGGATGATCAGTGATGATGGATTGTTGTCTTCCACACCTCCAGCAGTTTTAGCTTCATTGGGGCCCGCATCCATCACTTATGGCACTTTCTGATGATTTCTGAGGTCTTTTGAGGCCTACGATTTGACCATAGAGGCACGATTTGGTATATTGATGACTATTTTATTATTATTGTGCTATGGGGATTGACCAAGGGTGGCTAAAATTACCCCTTGGACCCACCATAAGCTTCCTATTATATTTTGTCATCATGATTTGGTGGGATTCCCCTCTTCTTGGGCGATTTTGTCCACTCATATTATATTTTATTCGTGATCCATGTATTTTATTGTTGAGCTCATCTCAACCATTGATTAGACATTTGTATCTTTTAATCTTAGCCACTCATTCAAAAAGTGGTTAGGATTTTGATGCCTCTCCTTCCTATTTAAAGGAGAAAGCTTCTCATTGTAAGGGGTCTTTGGCTCTTGGATTATTGGTATAGAAAAACTTTCTTGTGGAAATTCTTGTGGTCTCCTTTGCATCTGGTGTTCTTAGATGGTGATTGGAAATTCTATTGCAACCTAGCATTTGGAATTTGTGGTAAGATCTATCTATTTTGGAAATCATTGTCTTGTCTACAGGAGGGCGACTTCAATAAGGGCGATTTTGCAAGGCTTCTTCAAATCGACTTTCTTGGCATTTGCTTGTATCAGGGGGTTATCATTAGTATCATTGTGATCTATGCTATCTTTCTGTTACTTCTCTTGTGGCATTAGTCTTATCTCTTGATTACATCAAATCTGATATTGTTGACGTTTGTTGTGCAGGAGAGAGGGCGCATTGGCTTCTTGGAGTAAATCGATTGCATAGAAAACTACCTCAAAGCTTCTCAAATTGATCGGGTTTGCATAGATCATCATCATCAAGGCATCTACAAGGTTACCCAGGTAAGATCCACAGGTTTGTTTCTCTTACCTTGATCCAATCCATTGACATAGCTCATAAATTGATAAAACCCTAATTTCTTCAAAACCCTCATTTTACATTTTTTCAGATCTACTAAGATCTACTGGCTTCTTGGGTAAGATATTTAAAATCCACCTCTATAGTATCCACGACATCCTGGATCTATAGTTTGGTGAGGATTGGCCTCCATTTGACCCTTTTCCCAAGGCATTTAGCCTCTCCAAGCAAGGGCGCACTTCCTAGTTTGGTGGGTTGACCTAGATCTAGTATGTGGGTAGTTGAGATCCCGCTTGATTCATGATCTACACATCCAATAACCTACCCCCAGATTGTCACTTTTCTGATTTCTACCTTGTGGGCCCTATTCCACATTTTAAGGGATTTAATCTCCATTTTGGACCACTTGGTATCTTCAAACTCAAATCTAGTAAGATCTAGCCATTGGATTGCCATGAAATTATAGATCCACACTCACTTACTTAAACTACTTGGATCTAAAGTTTGGGTGCCGTTGGACTTGTCTTGACCCCACTTATCCCACTTTTTAGCCTCCTTGGGTAAAGTCGCACTACCTTGGAGAAGTGAGTTCTCCCACTTCCACGACATGGGTACATGAGATTTTTGTGGATTTGGAACGGGAGTAATTCAAAACCTAGGTCTAGTAGGTCACCTTGTCAAATCTTGCCTTGGGGATAGCATTCCTTGTTTTAAGGGATTGTGGTCCACTTAGGTCAAACCTAGATTTAGACCTATTCATCCATCAAGACTTTAATTGCCCACTTGTCTCATACAATAGGAGTCCTTAACCACAAGTTAACTTTACTTTGACTCCATTATCCCAATTCCCAAGGCACTGGTCTCTCTCCAAGTCAATTCGACTTTCCTAGATTGTTGGATTAACTTGTGGTTTGACCCTTGTGTGGTAAACTAAACCCTTTGATGCCATCATACTTCATGATCAAGCTTGTCACTTGTACTAGTTAGCCCCAATTCAACCCTAAACTACCCTGCATTGGACACGGTTCCCAAGGCAGTGGATTTTTTCACATTGAACTAGTACTTTAATCCTGGATCCTATTTCACAAATCATAAGTCACTCTCACATCAATAATGAACCAAAGTTATACTCATTGAACCCCTCACTTGTCTTGTGACTTCATCCTAAGGTCTAGGAAAAACCATACACCTTACTTCACTTAGAAATAACTTGATTTGGTGTCTTGGTTTTGATCTCTCCTGTCGGGAGTAAATCGGGTCTCCCCCTTTGTTGTCTGGGCTAGATAACATAAAGTGAAGGTTGCCTCAACTGGCATGACAACCATATATTGGAGGTCGAGGTGATCGTGGTTGCACCTTTTGAATTGCCCTTCCCTATTGCCATCCATGAGTGGATACATCCATAGGGGTAACTACAGTTTAGGTGATAACATTTTGGCGCTGTTGCCGGGGAAGGCATAGGCTTACCCTGGTTCGACATACCTTTCTTAAAGCCCTTCTGTTCTCTTTGCCTAACATTTTGGTATTGAAAGGCATAGGGCTTACTTCGGACAAACTAGTAGTCATTATTCAATCTCTCCTGCATATAGAACGACACATATCTTGGTAGAAGAGTTTAAATCTACCTGGCAACTCCCAATCGTGACTCCGCTGAAGAGTGAGCTCATTTACATCCTTATAACACAAGAAGTAAAGTAAACTTGGATCAAGTTGAAGGAACCCCAATTACATATCGTAAAAGAGATCCCAAAGCACAATCATCTAACTTCTTTTGGAAATTGGTTAATGATTCTCCAAATAGAGCTTCAGGATCCCCTTTGATTAATTCGGTTCCTCCCTCATCTCCTAGTTCAAACTTAAACACAAATTTACTAAATCCAATGGCCGGAACAAACTCGGGAAACCAGAGTGTTCCTCCTCCACAAGCTCCTAGGATTTTTGGAAGGAAGGCAAAACCATCTCCGTTAGACTTTTCCCAGATCTAGGGTGCACCCCATGACATGCCTGAAAAGTATTTTGAAAAGGTTCCCAGATTTGATGGAGTATTTGCTATATCAATTGAAGACCACATTGATAAAGTATGGGAACACATGGAAGCATATGGAGCATCTGAGGAAGATGTGTTCATGAGGGGTCTCCTGGCATCTTTAGAAGGAGATGTTAGGAAGTGGTTTGACAGGTTGCTTGCTTCATCCATTGATGGGTATGATAACTTTGTCAACAAGCTAAATAGTGAGTGGTCCCGAAAGTTAGATGGGAAGTTTCTCTTACATCAACTTTTTGACATTAAGAAAAGAGAAAATGAAACAGTCCATGAGTTTAACATAAGATTCGACAAGACTGTAGCTGTTATCCCTGAAGAAATTAGACCAAAAGACCAAGCAATTGTTATTCACTACTTGAATGCTTTTGAAGGATGGGTTGGTTATCAGCTAAAGGATAACAACCCAAATGACTTAAAGACCGCTCAATCAAATGCTAAGATGGCTGAACAAAATGTAGCATCCATGGGGAAACAAAACTTTTTCGATCAATTTACCCCATCCACTTCCAGATCTGACCCTAGACTTCGAAAACCAAAGGAACCTGTGAGTGTGCCAAAGGAATCAAAGGACACTTTAGAAGTCATGCAAGAAATGATGAAGCAATTGACTGTCCTAACAAAGAATGTGGCAAGTTTGAATGACCTTGAGAGACATAGAAATCCTTATGGCCCTAAACCTTACTGGAATAATAATAGGAGGCCTGATGGGGATAGGGATAGGCGACGACCTGAGTATCCAGAAAAATCTGAGAAGAAGGAAGTCAATTGGTGTGATGAAAAAGAAGAAGAACCCTCTGACACCATTGACCATGATGACCAACCAAAAAACATCAACTTTATAAATGACTTATCTTATGATGAAGACTTTGGAAGAATTCTTTTAGAAGAAGAGCCTTGGGAGCAAGAAGAAGACATAGTAGAAGAGCCTAGTTCCTCATGTTGTGCCATAGAGCTCGCAAAACCTAAAGAGCAACCCAAGTATCAAATTTATAGATGAGGAAGCACCTCCCAACCTTCTTTCCTTGATAAACATAAAAAGATTGATGAAGATAAAAAGGAAAAGGAAGATCTTGCTATGGATGATTATGATCTTAAGATTGATATGAAGAAAGAGTTAAGCAAGATAATGTGTAATATCCCTGTCACTGAGTTGATGAAGGTGCCCTCTGTTAGATGCCAAGTAGAGGAATTTTTCGATGGTATTGGCCAAGAGAAAACTCCTGAACCAGTCCTAGAATCATGTCATATCCAAAAGCTTAGTGGAACACAACCTAGTGAAACAGAGAAGGATCCACCAATAAACATCCATTCAGCCATTTATGAGAGAGAGTGGTGGTCACTCTCCCTTTTACCTTACCTTGCACATTCAAAACATGCTCCTTCACAATTGTATGTTGGATTCTGGAGCAGCAATGAATGTTATGCCTTTACAAGTTATGAAGGAAATGGGACTTGAAGTGACTAGACCTTATGGAAATGTCTGTGGTATAGATTCTTGACGAGTGCCTTCTTATGGTTTGATCAAAAACCTTAGAGCTGATCTTTTTGCATGTTCAAACATTTCTACCATGATGGATGTAGTTGTCATTGACTTACCCCCAGCATATGGAATGTTTTTATCTAGAAAATGGGCGGCTGGTCTAGGTGGATACCTTATGATGGATTTATCATTTATTTGTGTTCTCAACCCTGATGGAGCTTTGATTCGGGTAAACAGAGAACCTTGTTATAATGAGCATCTTGAATCATTTGATGAAGGGCTAAAAAACACATATGGGGATGAATTGTTAAATAATGCCAAAACTAACCTTGTTGAAGATGAGGATGAATTATATGAAGTTGATCAAAATATGTGTATGGTCATGGAAGATTTTGATTCCTCTTGAGAAGATGAGCAAACAGCTGAAATTGCAAGAACAATCAACTTGGAATTACTTAGGAATGAATTTGCTGAGGAAATAGATGAATTAAGAAGAAGTGAGAATCAACCTCAAGGTCATGAACAAAACAATGAAATCATTCAAGAACCTTCTATTGAAAATCAGGCACCTGAGGAAGTTCATGATGGCATAAGAGATATAGGAAGAGATGAACATTCGCCTAATGATCAAAGTTTAGAACCAATTTCCCCAATAGAAAGCCTTCATGATCAAACAAATGATGAAGAAAATATTGAGAATCCAATGCGTGAAGATGAATTTGATGATATTAGGAGGGGAGAAAGAATTCCTTTTACTGTTAGGGAGTGGTTCGCCTTGACTGATCATAATAGAGAGAGAAAGCTAAGGGCTTGCACCTATTTACCCATGGGAAAACAATCTTACAACGCCTGCTAGGGTTGAAACAAATGAAGAGTCTGAAGCCTCACATTATTTGGACATAGAAGATTCTTTATCCCATTTATCTCTAGAAGATGGTAATCTAATTCAAGTTCATGATAACTCTTTAAGTTGGGAGGAGGATGCCTTAATTAATGATGCACTTGAAGGAGAATATAATCTAAATAACCTTGCTATTTTTCAAACTCCTTCAGAGCCTCAAAGCCATGCTTTATCTGCACATCCTCATATCCCTAATTTTCTCTTACCATCTGAGTCATCTAATCATCATACCCACGATCTCTCACATTCCTAGTTCCTTTACATTTTATCCTGAGTCAGTTACTACTAGATTGGAAAATATGGTCATTCTTGTTCCTTCAGGGGAAGGTTCTAGTCATAACACTGTCATATCTCATGAGCTACCTCCCTTAGAAGAACATAGAGATTTCTGGACTGTAGGAGAGGTTGTTAAAAGAGTTGTGTCTCCCCATGAGGAGGAATCAAATGAAGTAGTCCAAGAAACAAGAAGAGAAGTTAGGGAAGTCCTTGTTGGCAGAGTTGCTATTTCTTTAGATGGTGGTTCACCCAGAGTTGATGCAATTCCTTCTAGGAGGAGCTCAAGGATTGTCACACCTCAACCGCAAAACCCTGCTGAAATCCATCCCATGCCTATTTGTAATATTGGAGTAATTCCTGAGTCTGTCAATAGAAATAAGTTTCATACAGGAAGTCAAGTCATCATTCCCAACCATTTATTGCATATAAGATCAGGACAGGCTGATGACTTATGGGTTGGACCTTTCACTGTAGAGCAATGCATTGATGGCATGTGCTTTCTGACCACTGGTAGTGGACGACGTATTTTATATCCTGTCAATCAAAGGGACTTAAGGGATCACATCCCTGATCCCACATAGTTGGGATCTCTCCGCTTGCATTGCTTGGTAGATTAGAGTAGGTAGGAAACCAAATAAGCCTGCTTGGGCAGTAGTTAGTCTTTTCAGCCATTGAGTATGGCACCTTGTTTATTTCTAAGCTCCTTTGTAAGCTCCTAGTTTAATTGAGTACTTGTCACTTTTCTTTCTGCTGCACAATAAATTTCAAATTTTGCAAATTATGTTAGTATTTTAATTTACTTTCTGCATTTATATTTCTGACATAGAATAGATTTCATTTCAGTTGGTTTTTTATTTTTCCCACACATGTGGCATGAGGTATTTTTGATGTTTGTGAATGCAGAAATAGGTTGCAAAAATAAAAAATAAAAAAAAGCTGGAAGCAAAATGGTAGAGTGCTGGATCATGGATTCGAGTAGCAGAGTTCAAGGACCAGAGATTCTGAGGTTCTCAAGCGCTCATTTCAGCCGAGCACTTGTCCCAGTTGGAACCAGATGTTATCACATATATAGTATTCGGGCTACCATACATTATTTTTCTGATGCCAATACACTATTCAGCCAGTTCCCTTACATTTGAGATGCTGAGATGAGCATTTATATTGGATCACTATCAGATTTTGGACAGCAGTATGTATTCCCCATGCCATGACTTAGTCTCAGGACACTCAGAGAGATGACCGATGTAGCCATTATACCATTGGTACAGAGCAGTCAGTAGTGCCCAGAGTTACAGTAGCAGTTTCAGAGGACAGATGATGGTACAGGTTGATGAGCATTCAGGTATTATGACTTAGCAGGTATATCATTGTGTTATGGTTATATTGCTTTTATACTTATTCTTATAGCATGTCTTAGCACTTAGTGTCATGATCTGGCGATCATATAGATATGTGGACCTGGTTGATCTTATTATATATACTATATCGTCCCTACTCAGACTTAGAAGTTCACTATTCATACTCATTGGTTTTACCCTCCTTAGGGAGAATAGAGGTGATCATTCCACCATACCTTGGCTTGCTAGTGTTGGCTCCATTATTCATTGTCTTCATCCATCCATTGCCTACCTTTTAGTTTATCACCCTGACTTACTACTTGACTAGTGGCATGGAGGACTTTCCCCCACTGTAGCCTCTGTATTGGATGAGCTTCCTTGTTTATTGTGTCTCGGCTCTGAGTTGGTGACAAAACTTACTTATGGTGAGTTGGAGTTCCTTGGAATTCCCCCTAGTCACTAAAGTTGTGTTGGCTAAACCTGAAACTTTTAATGCTGCCATGAATACAAAATCTGAAAAATGAAATGCTATATCTTGTATGAAAAGCCCATTCATGCAATGTGTTTCTAACACACATGAATGAAAGGCATGCCAAATGAAAATGGCCATGAAAATAAAATGTTATATCTTTTGGAAATGTAAATACCTAGGTAAACAAGCTGTCCACGACACACCTAGAAGTGCTCAGGTAAACAAGTGCCTTAAAAACACACCTACAGCAGAAAGCCTAAAATAAATGTAAATCTATGCAATGTGTTTATAAACACACATAGACCAAGGCTATGGAAACTTCAGGCCCAAAAAGCAATGGAACTTAAATGCTATATCAAAACAATTGCTGGCCTTATTTGTATTATGGATTGTGCGCATCTGTTAAAGGTGAATAAACCCTCTTTGAACAACTCATCCATTTGTGAGACACCGCCATTCCCTGTGTTATTGCTCATTCAGTATATACTATGGTGTGTATTCCCTTTCCCATTGCCAAAGTGTCACAAAGTTAAGTCAGTCAAGTCATCCATTAGCCTAGCCAGTTATTTTAGCCTTCACCCTCCACTAGCAAATTGATCACAGCTATGAAGTGAGTATGATCTTGAAAGTCTAGTCTGAGTAATAATAATAATTAATGACATTACATATTTGGATTTAGATCGCTAGTAATGATTACTTTGTGTTATAATTGTTATTTGAATAAGTTGTAGAGCATACATTAACCTTTGACACTTTGTAGCAGCTTCCGATGAGGGTCTGAGTTATATTTGGTCATGTTGACTTGGTCAAACCTAGTTTGACCAAGGTCAACCATAGGACATGAGATGGTTGGACCTGGTGATGATATGGATAGATGATATATGGTCTATGTACATGTACATGATGATTCTATGCAGTAGCTACAGGGTTATGATGACGATTCATGGTTTACAGCAGTATTTGATCATTTACAGATTATTATTATTTGACCTGTTCCGGTATATTGGATATATATTTTGATCATGTAGAGACTCATATGGTGTATGAGTACACATCTTGGATGGATTTGGACCTTTTGAGTCCAATGAAATAGTTTGTTTTCAATTCCGGGCACTTACAGTGATGATTGAGCCTCAGTAGGCTATCCCAGTGCAGTTTTGGTCTGTCGGAGGCCCTGTCAGAGTAGATGTGATTTTTATCTAGTGGATCTAGAGTGCTGTGCTTGGAGGGGGTGGTCTAGCCACTTGTTTTTACCATATTACCCCCCTCCCGAACACATTGGTTCCCTCACCTGGACAACGCAGGCACTCCAGGAGGCAGTTTGGGGCAATTTCACGCTTCCCGAGGCATTTCAGAATTGGTAGAAATGGCTATTGAGGAAATCAATTTGGGCTACTGAGGCAATGTTTTGGCATGGGATGATCTGTGATGATGGATTGATGTCTTCCACACCTCCTCCAGCAGTTTCAGCTTCATCGGGGCCTGCATCCATCACTTATGGCACTTTCTGATGATTTCTGAGGTCTTTTGAGGCCTACGATTTGACCATAGAGGCACGATTTGGTATATTGATGACAATTTTATTATTATTGTGCTATGGGGATTGACCAAGGGTGGCTAAAATTACCCCTTGGACCCACCATAAGCTTCTTATTATATTTTGTCATCATGATTTGGTGGGATTCCCCTCTTCTAAGGCGATTTTGTCCACTCATATTATATTTTATTAGTGATCCATGTATTTTATTGTTGAGCTCATCTCAACCATTGATTAGACATTTGTATCTTTTAATCTTAGCCACTCATTCAAAAAGTGGTTAGGATTTTGATGCCTCTCCTTCCTATTTAAAGGAGAGAGCTTCTCATTGTAAGGGGTCTTTGGCTCTTGGATTATTGGTATAGAAAAACTTTCTTGTGGAAATTCTTGTGGTCTCCTTTGCATCTGGTGTTCTTAGATGGTGATTGGAAAGTCTATTGCAACCTAGCATTTGGAATTTGTGGTAAGATCTATCTATTTTGGAAATCATTGTCTTGTCTACAGGAGGGCGACTTCAACAAGAACGATTTTGCAAGGTTTCTTCAAATCGACTTTCTTGGCATTTGCTTGTATCAGGGGGTTACCATTAGTATCATTGTGATCTATGCTATCTTTCTGTTACTTCTCTTGTGGCATTAGTCTTATCTCTTGATTACATCAAATCTGATATTGTTGATGTTTCTTGTGCAGGAGAGAGAGCGCATTGGCTTCTTGGACTAAATCGATTGCATAGAAAACTACCTCAAAGCTTCTCAAATTGATCGGGTTTGCATAGATCATCATCATCAAGACATCTACAAGGTTACCCAGGTAAGATCCACAGGTTTGTTTCTCTTACCTTGATCCAATCCATTGACATAGCTCATAAATTGATAAAACCCTAATTTCTTCAAAACTCTCATTTTACATTTTTTTAGATCTACTAAGATCTAGTGGCTTCTTGGGTAAGATATTTAAAACCCACCTCTATAGTATCCACGGCATCCTGGATCTATAGTTTGGTGAGGATTGGCCTCCATTTGATCCTTTTCCCAAGGCATTTAGCCTCTCCAAGCAAGGGTGCACTTCCTAGTTTGGTGGGTTGACCTAGATCTAGTATGTGGGTAGTGTTGCCAGCTAAGTTGTTCTTAGATGGACTATCAAGCGAGCGGGCAAAGTTGAACATTTCAATGTTCTTTTTTCGATGATTTGATATCCAGCTGGCCTTTTAAAGGGCCCCCGTTTTAACTTTTTTCCACATGTCCATGGCCCTGCGGGGTTTGTAATAAAACATACTAGCATGGTGTTTTGTAAAAGACTTGGTTCCCTAGAACTTTTTGGCTAAGTCAGGTATTCCAAGGAGTTTTTTCACCTAGTTATTATGTCTTGCATTAGTGCATAACATAATTTTTGGGTTTTTCTCCTGCTCCTCCAAAGCTGGAATGCCTGGGGAGGCTGACGGGCCTTAGGGGGTTGTTAAAGTCCATGGGTCAATGAATATGAACATGCTAGGCGTTATTTTTGAGTCATATGGACATGTACTAAATCCCCTTAGGTTGTTTTTTAATTTTCGGCGAAGTCTATTTTTTCCGTAAATTGAGCCATTTTTTTTAATGGTTCAATTAAAAAAAATTTGTAATTGGCCTTGAAGTGGCGTCTGGAGGTCTTTTCTGCCTTAGGGGTGCTCGTTTTCTAACTCAGATCACCCCCTTAACGCTTAAACCCACTTTTCCTAATGTTTGGGTGCTTAAATTTTTACCTATGGCCAAAAAACACAAAAAAGTCGTGAAAAAATAAAAAAAAAGTGAAAAAATGACTCATAAAAATATTAAATTTTGGGAGTGATTTATGGACTGATTTTTTCAGCTATGTTTTAGGAGTTGTAAGAGCTGATTTTGGAAAGATTCCGAGCAGCTATATTATTGGGATTACTTCCCCATTTGAAGGGGGCATATTTCCCAAAATTGGGCCCCTTCAATCATGGAATTTGCAGCTATGTTTATGGGCTGTCACATGGCTGATTTTTAGCTGATTTTGGGCTGATTTTGGCAGCCCATTACATGGGAGTGGGCAGCCCCATTTTCTCCACAAGTTATGCCACTCATTCCACCTATTT
The DNA here is from genome assembly GCA_027924585.1 of Larix kaempferi. Lineage (NCBI taxonomy): Eukaryota > Viridiplantae > Streptophyta > Pinopsida > Pinales > Pinaceae > Larix > Larix kaempferi. Next base: position 5,186,986 of record BSBM01000033.1, on the reverse strand, counting down.
CTCTCCATCTTTGGCTATTTAAGCATGGCTGCCCACTCCATTTTCTCTAGTTGGAGTTTGGGAGTTAGAGCTAGCACTTGTAATTCGATTTTGTACTTGTCATTTTGCTTAATAAATAAAGAGACTTTGTAGGTCAAGCTTGGTGTAGTGCTTTTGATGAGTGGGTGAATGTCATGGTTTTCATTGAGGTAACATGTATATGAGCTACTTGTTTTCTTTTGCATCTAAATCTAGCTTTGGGAAGGATCAGTGTTGATTTATAAGGAGGATTAGATAATTTGTTTATTATTTAGTCTTTTATCTATGCAAGTGTAGAGATCTGATTTAAATGTGTCATTTGTTTACGAGCATTTCCTTTTGATTTCTCATATGTATATTTCTAGATTTGATCATTTGGTTTCAAGTTGATGTGATTTGCAGGTTATTTCAAGTGGATGAGTGGAGGATCTTGTTTGTTTCCTTTACTTTTCTAACATCTTTTTGCAGACGTAGCCCCTCAGTTCTCCACCAAGAAGGCTCCAAGGCTTCTTCAAGGAAAAAAATGATAAATTGATAATAACTCTCCATATCTCCTTCTCTTCTACTTCATACTTTCACCTTGGTTACTGGTTACTTTTTGAAAGAGTAATAATGGTTTGCAATCTGAACTTTACATTCTGATTTATTACTCTAAATGTCTGATCTATTCCATTTACAAAGTGTTCATCTTTAATAGATTAGATCTTTTCATTTATCTAGCATTTTACTTTTCTCAACTGGTAAAAAATTGTCAAATCTTTAAAAGTTTTGAGGAGTAGTGTTAGATCTGATTTGAAAATTCATTTGGCTGATTTAAAGAGCTGATAATTTGCAGCCCTTAAAAGCTTGCAAAGATCCCAAGTAACAAGGCCCAAATGCTTGTTTTACTTGGTTAAATTCCGTCATTTTAACTAGTTTTTACACTTAGTATTTTCTGGGTTTTTTAGGAGGTGTTCCAAAGACACTCTTAAAGTGTTTTTGGGCATCTTATACTGACGTTTGCTTGCTGGTTTGTAGCAAAAGACGATCAGGTAGGAGGAGGTGCTGCCAAAATTTCAAAGATCCAGGCAATCCGAAGGACCATTATTGAATTTTTGCAAACCGGATACATTTTTCTCTCCAATTTTTGTAAGCCACTGAGTCAATTAAGACTGGGGCATTTCTATTGCATTGTAACTAAAGTATCAAACGAGAGCAAGTGGGCTAGTCAAGCGCCCACACCCCATCCCCCCAGGGGGGAAAACTGTGTCGACTCAATTTTCGTGGTTTGCAATTTTTTTTAGTTTAGATTTCATTTCCGCACTTAATAAAATCAAATTAGGCTTAAAATCAACCTTGTGGGTCCGTTCCACTGACGGGCCACAAGTTCACTCAAAACATAGTGTTATCATTTTTTTACAAACTCAAAACGCCCCCCTTGCTTTCCCGAAGTAGGGTTTCTGTACAAGGGCTTGCCCGAGTACGTGCCTGAAAAGAGACTCATGGGGTTTAAAAAAGATAAAATTTTGGTTCATAAAAATTTTCTAAAAAATACCAAGATCTTCTCCCGTATGCTCTGTGGCCGACTTGCAGCTCAGTCTGATCCAGTTGGTACACATCAGAAAGGGGGAGATGACTAGTAATAAGATCTAACACCGCCCCGAATAAAGAAAACCTTTATGTGAAAATCCAGCACATCGCGAACATTTTGTTGTCGTGGGAAAATTTCCCAGAAGGCTTGGGGCAAAACTGAGTAGTGACCTCTTGGAAACCGTTAGGCTTGCCCTCGTTGGTACAGCATCTGAACACCTCCTTGAGACTCCGATTCAGCCCAAGCCAGAGAGGAAAGCCACACAGCAAAATTCCGAACATGTTCCCCCGTGCCTTCGCGTATATTGGGAACCAACCAACCATAATAAAAAGATCACCTTCACATTAATTTTAAAATAAACCAAGAACACTTGCACTGCATTTACTTTTCTGCTCATGCAATTATTGGACTCCATTACAAGGCACTGGTCTATATTAATGTTATTTCATGTTATTGACAAATGATGCAAATGAATGAAAGCAAATGATGTATTGATGAATGATTGCTTTGCTTTACAAAAGCATATGCTGCTTTGTCTTGGTTATCAAAAATATTTTTCTAACTCCTAGATTAGACGCCTTAGTTTTGTTTTCATTCTTAGGGTCCACCCCCCTTGGCTTCGCTAGGAAAGCCTAGACGGAGGAGTCGAGTCCCAAGTGACAGCACTTGACTCTAACTTGCCCCCAAGGCCACACCAGCAGCGTGAAGACTTCAACTGCGTTTTCCCCAGGTGTGGAACCAAGCGGCAACAGGTAGTTGAGATCCCGCTTGATTCATGATCTACACATCCAATAACCTACCCCTGGATTGTCACTTTTCTGATTTCTACCTTGTGGGCCCTATTCCACATTTTAAGGGATTTAATCCCCATTTTGGACCACTTGGTATCTTCAAACTCAGATCTAGTAAGATCTAGCCATTGGATTGCCATGAAATTATAGATCCACACTCTCACTTACTTAAATTACTTGGGTCTAAAGTTTGGGTGCCATTGGACTTGTCTTGACCCCACTTATCCCACTTTTTAGCCTCCTTGGGTAAAGTCGCACCACCTTGGAGAAGTGAGTTGTCCCACTTCCACGACATGGGTACATGAGATTTTTGTGGATTTGGAAGGGAGTAATTCAAAACCTAGGTCTAGTAGGTCACCTTGTCAAATCTTGCCTTGGGGATAGCATTCCTTGTTTTAAGGGATTGGGGTCCACTTAGGTCAAACCTAGATCTAGACCTATTCATCCATCAAGACTTTAATTGCCCACTTGTCTCATACAATAGGAGTCCTTAACCACAAGTTAACTTTACTTTGACTCCATTATCCCAATTCCCAAGGCACTGGTCTCTCTCCTTCGACTTTCCTAGATTGTTGGATTAACTTGTGGTTTGACCCTTGTGTGGTAAACTAAACCCTTTGATGCCATCATACTTCATGATCAAGCTTGTCACTTGTACTAGTTAGCCCCAATTCAACCCTAAACTACCCTGCATTGGACACGGTTCCCAAGGCAATGGATTTTCTCACATTGAACTAGTACTTTAATCCTGGATCCTATTTCACAAATCATAAGTCACTCTCACATCAATAATGAACCAAAGTTATACTCATTGAACCCCTCACTTGTCTTGTGACTTCATCCTAAGGTCTAGGAAAAACCATACACTTTACTTCACTTAGAAATAATTTGATTTGGTGTCTTGGTTTTGATCTCTCCTGTCAAGAGTAGATCGGGTCTCCCCCTTTGTTGTCTGGGCTAGATAACATAAAGTGAAGGTTGCCTCGACTGGCGTGACAACCATATATTGGAGGTCGAGGTGATCGTGGTTGCACCTTTTGAGTTGCCCTTCCCTATTGCCATCCATGAGTGGATACATCCATAGGGGTAACTACAGTTTAGGTGATAACATAGACTAATTACGAAAAATGAATACTCTAGTCACATCGGCTAGAAGAGTTCTTCATTGCATCATTTTATGCTTTTTCGGGTCTTGGAGACTAACACACGAAAAAGAACCCCCTTGGAGTCTTCTTACTGCTTTCAGACTCAATAAAAAATGAAAGCAACCACGAGCACTCACCGTCCTGGGCTCGTATAAATCCACACGACGGTACCTCTCCACGACGGTACCTCTCATCAAGAGGGCGAGTTTGTTTGCTTGGGCGACTTGCATTGGTGGGAGGAGATCCCAATGTGGAGGGGGCGCACCTCTTGTGAGGTGGCGCCTCCCTCTTTACTTTCACCCCCTCTTAACCCTCAATCAAAGGGATTCAATCCCTCATATCTCTCATATAGTGCGCCCTCTCTCTTCCTTGAGCTAATGCGCTCTTCTCTTCTCTCTTGTGCTATATAAGCAAGTCTCTTATCCCATTGTAAACTAGTTGGAGTTGTGGAGAAGAGTAGTCTTGCTATTTGTAATTGTCTTATGCTTTGCATTGTTGGAATAAAGAGTTCAATCTTTCGAGGCCCATTGGTGTAGTGTCTTGTGTTGGATGATCATGGCCATACATGTTTGAGGTAACTTGTATTTAATTAAATTCTTCTTGCAACTTTGTATGGTGAATCTAGCTTTGGTAGGATTGTTCTCAATCAATAGGAAAGAAACATTTAATAAGTTTATTTCTTGGTTCCTTTTGCTCATATATGTTGAAGAATATACATCTAGCATCTTAATAAGTTTATTATTATGTTTCTAGTTTTTCTCATGCATCTGTAACTAGATCTCACAAACTTTGTTGCAAGTGTCTTTCGAAATAGTTGTAGGTAACTGTGGATTGGAGTTTGAACAAGCTTGTTCTCCCTCTTTTCAAGTTTTCATGTAGTTTAGTCTAATAACATTCCACCAAACGTTTCTACAAGAACTCCTTCCGGCATCAAGATCGCTTCTCCTTCTCTTTCTCCTCTTAAAGCAAATTTTTTTGGGTTACCAGTTCTCTTACCCTCGGATCTAGTTGCTCATTAAAATTAAAATTTACTTATCTTCTTAGATCTTGCAATTAAAAGCTTTATTTTTCTAGATCTAACTTAGCTAGCTTCATTTTATGCAAGTCACTTCATTGCAAAAGTTTAAGGCTTGAAGTAGAAGTTAGTCTATGCTTTTAAAAGTTTTATTTGGCAAATTGAAAGTGCTTCATTGGCTGCCCTCAAAAGAAAGCCAAGATCCTCAAAAAGACTTGTCCTTTTGAGTCATTTTTTACAAGTAGATTAGCTTAGAATTTTTCCATAATTTTTGTACTTGCCCAAATCACTTTTAAAATTGGTTTTGGGCATTTTCTAACACTAATTTGTTCGCTGTCTTAAATTTATTTTTAGCATATTTTTGGACTTCAGTGGCAAAAAATCAAGTTTGAGACCAATCCGAAGCTTCCCAAAGCTTCCTAGTTTCATTGGGCAGTTTGCACTTGCATTCTTGTAAGCTTTTGGATCTAGATCTGTAAATATCCAAAGCATATATTTCTTCAAAGTTTATTATAAATCATAAATAAAAAGAAGAGCAAGTGGGTTACCCAGTACCCACACCCCACCCCCCTGGGGAGTTTTGCGTCTTTGTATGATTTTTCATCTTTTTGCTTAGTTAGTTTTTCCTTCAGTTTAATAAATCAAAGTAAAGTTAAAAATTAACTTTGAAGTGTATGATCCAAATATCGGCCTTCAAAACACACTCAGGATGTAGGAACACCTAATTTTCTTTTTCACAGGTAGTATAATTTGTACTTAAAACAATTTTTATTTTTCAAGTATTTTTTGTCAAAGTAATAAACACTTACCCACCACGCTCTACCAAAGTACTGAAAGGGAAAAGATATTCGTGCTTTCCTGAAGTATGCTCTCACCGTCACATAAAAGGATTTGCCCGAGTACGTGATCAAATGACTAGAAAAGAGACTCTTTGCCTATAGTAATTAGCATAACACTTTACTTTAGTTGTTTATCTTTTTTGTGATCAAACAGAATAAATATTTTGTTTCCAACTCAAAGTATGCTCTTTTCCTTTGCGGGGATTGGCCTAGTCTTGGGGAAATTAGAAAAAGTTGCAACAACTCCTTAATTTTTCACACCTAATTAAAAATTCATACCAATAAAATCAACAACCCCGAACATAGTAAAAATATGGCACTCAGACATTAGTTATTGTGTGGGGAAATTTCTCAGAAGAAGCGGGAACCACTGGGAAGCGACCTCAGGGCACCGTTAGGCTACACCCTTGTTGGTGTAGTGTTCAACACACCCTCAAGACTCTATTCCAGCCCACACGTCTTCGTGAGTAGCCACCTTTAGTTAATTTATGGACATTACTCCTTGTACCTCATAGTATATCTAGAGATCCCCTTTTCCTGTAATCAAATCTCATTTCATAATAAGCTAAAACTGATCAAGAAGCACTCACAAAACATTTACAATACAACATCACGCTATTTCGACTCCACTTGTGGCACTAATCTTGTTTACATTTATTTTCAATCTTTGATTCAAATCTCATGTGTTATTTGATTATATTATGCTGTTGATCTTAATTTATATTTGCAAGTTAATTTTGCAAGTTATGCTGTTGATCAACTTACCCATTCAAAACTAAATCGCTTAAAAGGCCTTAGTAACTCATAGGGACTACCCCCCTTGGCTTCGTTAGTAGTTCTTCCTAAACGACGGAGTCAAGATCAAGTGACAGTACTTGACTCGAGACTTGCCCCCAAGGAACGCACCTAAGCAGCTTGAAGATTTATGCTGCGATAACCCCAGGGCGCATGTTCCGACGGCAACAAGGCCCTAGACAAATGTTCTAATAGGAGTCATTCATTGCCACAATTTGTTTAGGACCTGTAATAGTGGACATATTACCAGTGTCCCACAGGGACGCGTCCCGCAGGGTCGGGGACGTGTTTCCCGCGTTTCCTGCGTCCCGGGGACTCCTGACGAAATGTTCCCCCCCACCCATGCCTTTGAGAATATTTTTTTTTGTTTTTCCATTATTTTCACTTTTTACAATCCCTACTTAGTGCTACTTAGAAAATAAATCAATATATTTAGTATTTACATTGCACAATCATGAATATATGTCAAATGAAATATTATTTTTGGTATTTTATTTTATTTTTATAATTTTAGGGACGTCCCCCTGAATTTCCCTAAAATTTGGGGGTGTTCTCCACGCGTTCCGAATGTGCGTTTCCCTGCTCTCGTGTCCCCCCGTCCCAGAAACTTGGGGGAACATTGCATATTACCATCTGCTTTACTTGTACCAAGGATTGTTTGGCCTTGCATGCTAGGGGGGATGCATTTGTTGTAAACATGACCTACCCTTATGCCTCCAAGAACTGACCACGGGACTACTAACCCATCTATTTTGTTAATGACATTCTCTGAGACATTCTTTGGGGTGAACTTATGATCAGCAATGATACTTTTGGTGTTGGAGAGTATTAGAGAAGTCTTTCCTTCTCATTTCCCCATTTTCCGCATTATCTCCACTTGTGCAACTTCTTTTCTTTATAAGTTTTTCATGCTATACCCTTTGTGGGCCTTTCAGGAAGGAGTTGCTTTTGCACTACTTTTGTCTCTATGTTGCATGACTTTGTACTTGAATCCCACTAACCTATTTTAAAATATTTGTAGACATTAATGTGATTTCTTTCTTTCTTGAAATTTTTTAGTTAAGTGATAACAAAATAAAACAGCATTAAATTTATAGGTGAAACAGTTGTTTCATAAAGTTCAAGTTAAAGACAAAACTAGTTATAAGCAAATCCCATAATAACAAAAAGGATTGTTGGTAATCAAAGGTAACTTACGTCAAAGCTTTGACGTGAAAATGAAATGTAACAATATCTTCCTTAGGAAGAAGGTAGCCTTCTTTTTCAAGAAGATCTATTTGGAAGAATTGATGACAACCCCAACATGCACCCACCTGAAAATACAGAAGCAAAAGTAGCACTAAAAAAATGATAAACAAATGACACACTATTGCGATAATGCACAAGATATAGTTTCACCTGAATTGCTATGAGAATTAGATTATATGTATCAGATCAAAGAACATTTACCTCAAAGTCAGAAGAAAAGTTCCGCAAGATACTTTGGTCGGGACGACTTCGATGTAGCATCTCAATGCCATATTCATATGTAGATGGTTCTGTATTTCCTTCAAGCATCTAAATACAGAGCACAACCTTGATCTCTTAAGTAACTCCAAGTCAACAATGGAATAGTTTTATCCAATCAATTCCTTCTATAGTGACCAAGTATATCAAACTTCATATACCTCCATAAAAACTGAGATGTGTGTTCCCTTTGAAGCAGCACTACCATTAGGATATACCTAACAATTCAAAAGCTGAGAATTTATTATAATAGCACATGATGAAAAACATTTAATAAACAGTGTAAGGACAATAATATTACCTTAAGACGCCAAGTAACACCAGATGCACATAATGTCTGCAAAAGTTTGGAAGAAGGTATACATTATGAATAGTGCTAAACAGTCTAATTTGATTATGAATCTGTCATGCTATAGGCACCATCTTTGCATTCCCTTCACTACAAGAAAAAATATTATATAAGAGAAGAAAGTCAAATTGCTTAGAATAAAAGACAAGAAACTTCATCAACCCAACAATTCCAACAGAAAAACGTTTCACATGCTAGTGTGTGGCACTTACTTCAGGTATGTAGGCTTTTCATCTGGTATAATATAACATCTGGATTTTGCTCATTATTGTTCTCAGATTTTTCCATAGTTACAATGTTGTGCAAATGATATGAAATAACAAATATGAAGAGAACAAATATGAAATACATTTATTCAATAAAACAAGTGGGGGAGATTCAATATGGTCAAACAATGAATATGCCCTTTAGTAGAGTCTTGACATCAATTAATAGAAAGCCAAGATCACAAGGTGACTGTCACTGACCAAGTTACTTGGATATCCCTTGATAACCAGTTAGAGGAAAGATAGCTAATACACATTGCCATTCTATCATATATCCTTGACTTTCTAAAACATTATAAACACAATATAACCTGAAACATTATTTTCTATCCTGTCTTTAAACTTAGAAGTTAAGACATCTTACCTCACTATAGATGATTTCTTTGTCGACATCTGTTACATTATTAGCTTCAGAATCACGACTGCAGTGAAAGTCTTGTGGCTTATTAGCTTTATTCAAATGTGATTTGAAGTTTTTCACAACAAACTCCCCGTGTTCATAATGTGGTACTACCTACATATCAAACAAGTTTAATATTGTCTCAAACCAACTAAAGCTGAAAAAGTGAATCAATGTTATACATATTGGATCATACTACTGCATAGTGTTCGCCCAATCCAACAATCATAGGAAAGGACATGCAAAAGATAACCCATAAGATTATTTTTGTAAATACTAAAGTTGGAAAATGGATATATGCTTATCACAAAGAATTTGGACTGAAAGAATACATAAGAAATAAGAAACAAAGTTCACAATCTTCTGTGCTACCTCTGAGATGAAATCTGTTGAAAATGAAGTTTGTGGAGCTTCTAAGAAAGTCCTCTTTCTAATTTCCTGCATAATATAAAAAACAAACTATTCAGGACATAGAAAAAAAGAGTGAATAGTTGTTAAATTGTAAATATATCAATTTCTACCATGCTGTGTAGTTCCCACTTCCAAGTGCACTAGAGTGTCATGAAATCGAACAATTTTAAGTGAGCCTTTCATATCATATAGTAACTTCCTTTGGAAGCAAACTATAACTAGACTGTAGTGACATGCCACTTAGAATCATCACCCCTGGACATGTTGTGGCTGTGACTGCCTGGCCAGGAGGAAGTTCATTTCATATTCAGGATAAAGCTATACATGTCTTAGAAACACTTCAGCCCTGCATCTCCTATAAGATTTTAAATAACCAAACATACAACATAATGTTTGTTCTTTATTGATGGATAATCAATGCTGAACTATGTACATGACTGCATGTCAAAATAACAGAGCCAAAGGTGTGTTTTATGCTATGAAAAAAGGCTGTGAATAAGTGGATGTTTAAGACAAAACTTCAGGAGGTACTTACAAATTATCTAATCCCATACTTCCAAAAAAATAGTACATTGAAAACTATTCAGAGTTGAAAGAAACATTCGAAGGTGTCAAAATACAGGTTTTTGAGTCTCAACAATGTAAAGAAATGAAGGTAATAATTAATGATTGTAATCAATGCAAGAATTGACAACAAGAATCTGTTGGATTTATGTTATGTCATAACTAGAAACGAAATTAAAAAAAATAACAGAATCCTGAGTCAGGCAAAGAAATGCTACATGTAATCAAAGAGCCTTTTGTCTTTATGATCCGAGCACAGAAAAGTGCTACACATGCCTTGAACTGGGTCCTTGAGTTATGGGTATGTCAATTGAGTCATCTGTTAATTTTATCCAGAGATCACTACTCCCTCTCGATAGCCCTGAGATCTCAAGCAGTTTGAGTCTCTCTAAATCAATAATACAAATAAAGACTTAAGATACAAACACTATAGATCTCTTAACACTATGACAATGAAAGGATAACAATCACACACACCAGATGTACCCTGGAAACCCCAAACGGGGAAAACCAGTTATCTGTGGGGCTTTCTTCTATCTCGAGCCCAGAGCAATATAAGAAGAATACAAGTACATACAATGTTACCTCAGAAGTGACAACCAAACCTGACCGGGTCAAAACCCTAGATCTACATGCAGCAACTAATGCATGCACTGAGGAAATGTGCCCTAGCTATCAACTGGATCTGGATCTGTCTGCAGGTAACTCTATTTGTACTGACTCTCTCACTGCACTGCTCTGATCTGGTCTGCTATGAAAGAAGGCCAATAGTTGAATGCGCCCCTCCTCTGCATGGATAAGTGCGCCTGTTATCACACAACTTGTAGTTGTCCCAAAAGGTGATCTTATCCAGGATGGTAGAAACGTTGGACAATTAAAGAGGTTCCCACGAGATGCCACGGTTCCCAATGCAATTGGTAGTCACGCTAACTGAGGCAATCTTCACTTTAGATCTAGCCTAAGCAAGACCAAGGGGGAGACCCTAGCTAACCTATGAAAGCTAGCGAACCTACTCAAGACCTCCTAGGGAATGTGAAAGATGAAATAGGAAGAGATCAAGAGTGGATAGATCTAGATCTAGGATTGATAAGTGGACCCAAGGTCTTAGGGCTTGGTTGAAGAGGCTTATGAGATGGACAAATGTTCAACTAAGGAAAGATTAAGCCACTTATGGGTTAAGAATAGTAGATCTAGATAGATCTAATGCCAAATAGAAAGACCCAAGTGGGCCCACCCTTAAAATATGGAAAATGGTCAAAATGGGGCCCACAAGTTGAAGATCAAAGTGAAATGGCACTAGGGGGTTTGCTACTCAATGGATCTATGGATTTGAGAAGGAACAAGCAATACCCACGATGTGGATCTAGCAAAAGCCCACCTACCCAATAAGTGCGACCTCCCTTGGAGAGGCCCAGTGCCTTAGATGAGGGGGTAAATGGAGTCAGATGCCCACCAAACTTTAGATCCAAGATTTGTTAATTATTATAGAGGTGGGTTTTAATTATTAAGCCCAAGCAATTGCTAGATCTCACCAGATCTAAAAAATAAAAAAAAGTGAGGGTTTTGAGATATGAGGGTTTGAGATCTAGAGAACAAATGGGTAAGTTAGAAGAATAAAATACGTACCTCTTGAGCGTACCTAGATAATGAGAATGGATGTCGATTATGACGAGGATTACTTCCACAAAGATCAAATGAAAGACTTGGTAGTTTCTCTTGCTCACACGATTTGCCCAAGCCCACTAGTGCGTCCCTCTCTTCCTACAAAACCAAGGAGACAAAGCTCAATTAGAAAACAACAATGAGGGTAGATGCAAGGAAGAAACAAATGATAGAGAATAATTGGTACAAAGACAAAATCACTCCCTGTTTGAACCAAAATCTGACAGAAACTTGCAGGGTAGGCCTCCCCATCAATGCGCACTCCTCCAAATCATCCTCTTGCCCTGCAAATCGATATAGTGGAACAAAAATACAAAATAGCTACCAATATCCCTTAGTGCAATGGAAAAGCATTTACAAACATCATAGCCTAAACATCCATCTCAAGATCCAAGCATATACTCAAAAGATATTTCTTGTATTCCAATAACCAAGAGCCAAAAATCTCTAGATGTCTTTACAATAGGGGGGCCTCTTCCTTAAATAGGAGGAGAGAGACCAAAACCCTAACCACTTTATGAATGAGTGGTTGAGATCAAAAGATAAAAACAATACAATCAACGACTAAGATGAGATGGTACAATATAACATGGATCCACTCACATAAGGGGGTGCGCACTCACTAAAAGAATCCCTAGGGGGGTGCACACCACATAAAAGTGACTAAAACACAAGTGTGCCACATAAGATGACAAGGACAAGTGACTAGGAGCACATTGTGGGGCTAGGAGGCTTTATTATCCTTCACTAGTATCACCCCATGGCACAATGATATAACATATGACTCAATAACATGTCCAAGTGACTAAATGATCAAATCGTGGCCCCCTCAACTGAGAGAAGAATGCATCAAAACACAACCCAAAGAGTGTGTGGACCCCACTGAATGCTGCAAGATGATCTGGAAGGAGTGGGATACATCACATATGACCTCTGAATAGACCTATTATCACATATATAGTAGCCGAGCTACCATACATTATTTTTCTGATGCCAATACACTATTCAGCTAGTTCCCTTACATTTGAGATGCTGAGATGAGCATCTATATTGGATCACTATCAGATTTTGGACAGTAGTTGTATTCCCCGTGCCATGACTGAGTCTCAGGACACTCAGAGAGATGACCGATGTAGCCATTATACCATTTGTACAGAGCAGTCAGTAGTGCCCAGAGTAGCAGTAGCAGTTTCAGAGGACAGGTGATGGTTCAGATGATGAGCATTAAGGTATATGACTCAGCAGGTATATCATTGTGTTATGGTTATATTGCTTTTATACTTATTCTTATAGCATGTCTTAGCACTTAGTGTCATGATCTGGCGATCATATAGATATATGGACCTGGTTGATCTTATTATATATACTATATTGTCCATACTCAGACTTAGAAGTTCACTATTCATACTCATTAGTCTTACACTCCTTAGGGAGAATAAAGGTGATCATTCCACTATACCTTGGCTTGCTAGTGTTGGCTCCATTATTCATTGTCTTCATCCATCCATTGCCTACCTTTTAGTTTATCACCCTGACTTACTACTTGACTAGTGGCATGGAGGACTTTACCCCACTGTAGCCTCTGTATTGGATGAGCTTCCCTGTTTACTGTGTCTTGGCTCTGAGTTGGTGACAAAACTTACCTTTGGTGAGTTGGATTGTAGGCCTAAATCATTCTGGTCGATTGTCCCGATGTTTGGCATTGGCTCGAACTCCCCCTAGTCACTTGAGATGTTGTTGGCTAAAACTGAAAGCTCATGTACTATTTATGGAAACTGATAAATTCGCCCATGGAAACTAAAAAGGGCAAGAGCGATGAACTGCTGAAAAATACTCCTCGAAGAGTATAAGAAAGGTCCAAAAAAGCAATGATTCTTAAAAGCTATATCTAAACAATTGTTGACCTTATACATGTATGAAAAACATGCCCTGGATGCAAGCTGCAACTAGTTGTGCTTATCAGCACACCTGAGATCCGAAGGGTTATGTAGGCCAAAAAGGCCATGAAATGAAATTGAATGATCCTAATGAACCTGGATCAACTTGATGTAGACATGATGCCTAAGTTGAATAAGCACTCTCTAAACAACTTATCCATTTGTGAGACACCGCCATTCCCTGTGTTGTTGCTCATTCAGTATATACTATGGTGTGTATTCCCTTTCCCATTGCCAAAGTGTCACAAAGTTAAGTCAGTCAGGTCATCCCTTAGCCTAGCCAGTTATTTTAGCCTTCACCCTTCACTAGCAAATTGATCACAACTATGAAGTGAGTATGATCTTGAAAGTCTAGTCTAACTAATAATAATAATTAATGACATTATATATTTGGATTTAGATCGCCAGTAATGATTACTTTGTGTTATAATTCTTATTTGAATAAGTTGTAGAGCATGCATTAACCTTTGACACTTTGCAGCAGCTTCTGATGATGGTCTGAGTTATATTTGGTAATGTTGACTTGGTCAAACCTAGTTTGACCAAGGTCAACCATAGGACATGAGATGGTTAGACCTTGTGATGATATGGATAGATGATATATGGTCTATGTACATGTACATGATGATTCTATGCAGTAGCTACAGGGTTATGATGATGATACATGGTTTATAGCAGTATTTGATCATTTACAGATTATTATTATTTGACCTGTTCCGGTATATGGGATATATATTTTAATCATGCAGAGATTCATATGGTGTATGAGTACACATCTTGGATAGATTTGGATCTTCGGAGTCCAATGAGACAGTTTGTTTTCAGTTCCGGGCACTTACAGTGATGATTGAGCCTCAGTAGGCTATCCCTGTGCAGTTTTGGTCTGTCGAAGACCATGTCAGAGCAGATGTGATTTCTATCCGGTTGACCTAGGGCGCTGTGCTTGGAGGGGATGGTCCAACCACTTGTTTTTACCATATTACCCCCCTCCCGGACACACTAGTGCCCTCACCTTGACAGCGCAGGCACTCCAGGAGGCAGTTTGGGGCAGTTTCACGTTTCTCGAGGCATTTCAGGATTGGTAGAAATGGCTATTGAGGAATTCAATTTGGGCTACTGAGGCAATGTCTTGGCATGGGATGATCAGTGATGATGGATTGATGTCTTCCACACCTCCTCCAGCGGTTTCAGCTTCAACGGGGCCCGCATCCATCACTTATGGCACTTTCTAATGATTTCTGAGGTCTTTTGAGGCCTACGATTTGACCATGGAGGCACGATTTGGTATATTGATGACTATTTTATTATTATTGTGCTATGGGGATTGACCAAGGGTGGCTAAAATTACCCCTTGGACCCACCATAAGCTTCCTATTATATTTTGTCATCATGATTTGGTGGGATTCCCCTCTTCTAGGGCGATTTTGTCCATTATATTATATTTTATTAGTGATCCATGTATTTTATTGTTGAGCTCATCTCAACCATTGATTAGACATTTGTATCTTTTAGTCTTAGCCACTCATTCAAAAAGTGGTTAGGATTTTGATGCCTCTCCTTCCTATTTAAAGGAGAGAGCTTCTCATTGTAAGGGGTCTTTGGCTCTTGGATTATTGGTATAGAAAAACTTTCTTGTGGAAATTCTTATGGTCTCCTTTGCATCTAGTGTTCTTAGATGGTGATTGGAAAGTCTATTGCAACCTAGCATATGGAATTTGTGGTAAGATCTATCTATTTTGGAAATCTTTGTCTTGTCTACAGGAGGACGATTTTGCAAGGCTTCTTCAAATCGACTTTCTTGGCATTTGCTTGTATCAGGGGGTTATCATTAGTATCATTGTGATCTATGCTATCTTTCTGTTACTTCTCTTGTGGCATTAGTCTTATCTCTTGATTACATCAAATCTGATATTGTTGACGTTTGTTGTGCAGGAGAGAGGGCGCATTGGCTTCTTGGAGTAAATCGATTGCATAGAAAACTACCTCAAAGCTTCTCAAATTGATCGGGTTTGCATAGATCATCATCATCAAGGCATCTACAAGGTTACCCAGGTAAGATCCACAGGTTTGTTTTCTTACCTTGATCCAATCCATTGACATAGCTCATAAATTGATAAAACCCTAATTTCTTCAAAACCCTCATTTTACATTTTTTCAGATCTACTAAGATCTACTGGCTTCTTGGGTAAGATATTTAAAATCCACCTCTATAGTATCCACGACATCCTGGATCTATAGTTTGGTGAGGATTGGCCTCCATTTGACCCTTTTCCCAAGGCATTTAGCCTCTCCAAGCAAGGGCGCACTTCCTAGTTTGGTGGGTTGACCTAGATCTAGTATGTGGGTAGTTGAGATCCCGCTTGATTCATGATCTACACATCCAATAACCTACCCCCAGATTGTCACTTTTCTGATTTCTACCTTGTGGGCCCTATTCCTCATTTTAAGGGATTTAATCTCCATTTTGGACCACTTGGTATCTTCAAACTCAAATCTAGTAAGATCTAGCCATTGGATTGCCATGAAATTATAGATCCACACTCACTTACTTAAACTACTTGGATCTAAAGTTTGGGTGCCGTTGGACTTGTCTTGACCCCACTTATCCCACTTTTTAGCCTCCTTGGGTAAAGTCGCACTACCTTGGAGAAGTGAGTTCTCCCACTTCCACGACATGGGTACATGAGATTTTTGTGGATTTGGAACGGGAGTAATTCAAAACCTAGGTCTAGTAGGTCACCTTGTCAAATCTTGCCTTGGGGATAGCATTCCTTGTTTTAAGGGATTGTGGTCCACTTAGGTCAAACCTAGATTTAGACCTATTCATCCACCAAGACTTTAATTGCCCACTTGTCTCATACAATAGGAGTCTTTAACCCCAAGTTAACCTTACTTTGACTCCATTATCCCAATTCCCAAGGCACTGGTTTCTCTCCAAGTCAATTCGACTTTCCTAGATTGTTGGATTAACTTGTGGTTTGACCTTTGTGTGGTAAACTAAACCCTTTGATGCCATCATACTTCATGATCAAGCTTGTCACTTGTACTAGTTAGCCCCAATTCAACCCATAACCTACCCTGCATTGGACACGGTTCCCGAGGCAATGGATTTTCTCACATTGAACTAGTACTTTAATCCTGGATCCTATTTCACAAATCATAAGTCACTCTCACATCAATAATGAACCAAAGCTATACTCTTTGAACCCCTCACTTGTCTTGTGACTTCATCCTAAGGTCTAGGATAAACCATACACCTTACTTCACTTAGAATTAACTTGATTTGGTGTCTTGGTTTCGATCTCTCCTGTCGGGAGTAGATCGGGTTCCCCCTTTGTTGTCTGGGCTAGATACCATAAAGTGAAGATTGCCTCGACTGGCATGACAACCATATATTGGAGGTCGAGGTGATTGTGGTTGCACCTTTTGAATTGCCCTTCCCTATTGCCATCCATGGGTGGATACATCCATAGGGGTAACTACAGTTTGTTGCCGCCTGGTTCCACACCTGGGAAAACGCAGCAGAAGTCTTCAAGCTGCTGGTGTGGCCTTGGGGGCAAGTCAGAGTCAAGTGCTGTCACTTGGGACTCGACTCCTCCGTCTAGGCTTTCCTAGCGAAGCCAAGGGGGGTGGACCCTAAAAAATAAAAGAAACTAAAGCCTCTAATCTAGGAATTAGAAAAATACTTTTGATAACCAAGAACAGACAACATACACTTTGATCAAATAAAACAATCATTTATCATTTGCTCTCATTTTTAAAATAGCCATCATTCAACTGCATACTAGTCAACAATATAAAATGAAATTTGCAACAAGACCAGTGCCTTATTATGGAGTCAAATAACAAATGCATAACAGAAAAGGTAAATGTTGTGGAATGTTCTTGGTTTATTTTAAAAATTAATGTGGTGGTGATCTTTTTTATTAAGGCAGGTGGGTTCCCGATATACGCAAGGTACGGGGGAACATGTCCGGAATTTTGAAGCGTGGCTTCCCTCTCAGGATTTGGGCTGAATCGGAGTCTCGAGGAAGTGTTCAGATGCTATACCAACGAGGGCAAGCCTAACGGTTTCCAAGAGGTCACTATCCAGTGTTATCCCAAGCCTTCTGGAAAATTTGCCCACGACAACAAAATGCGTGTTGTGCCGGATTTTCACAAAAAGGATTTTTTATTGGGGTGGTGTTAAGTCCTATTACTAGTCATCCCCTCCTTTCTGATGTGTACCAACTGGATCAAACTAAGCTGCAAGCTGGCCACAGAGCATACGGGAGAAGACCTTGGTATTTTTATAAGAATTTTATGAACCCAAATTTTATCCTTTTTATAACCCCAGGAGTCTCTTTTCAGGCATGTATTTCGGGCAAGCCCTCATACAAAACCCTACTTCGGGAAAGCAAGGGGGGCGTTATGAGTTTGTAAAAAATGTGAAAAAACTAGGTTGTGAGTGAACTTGTGGCCCGCCAGTGGAACGGACCAACAAGGTTTTTTTTAATCCTAATTTATTTTATTAAATGCCGGAAAACAAAGAAATAAACTACTCTAACAATCACGCCATGAAAATGAGACGACACAGGCCACCCCTGGGGGGATGGGGTATGGGCGCTGGCTAGCCCACTTGCTCTCGTTTAAAGATGTTTACAATGATTTCGAGAAGTGCCCCAGTCTACTTAATGTGACTTGGTGGCTTACAAAATTTATAGAAAAAATATGACCGGTTTTGAGAAATATGGAAATTTGTCCTCCGGATCGCCTGGATGCTCGAAATTTTGCCAGCACTTCCTCCTACCTGTTCATCTTTTGCTGCAAACCAGCAAGCAATAATTAGTATAAGATGCCCAAAAACACTTTAAGAGTGTCTTTGGAACACCTCCTAAAAAACCCCAAAAAATCTAAGTTAAAAACTAAGCAAAAATGACGAAAAATAACCAAGTAGAACAAGCTATGGGGCTTGTCTATTTGGGATCTTTGCTAGCCCTTTAATGGCTGCAAATTTCAAGCTCTATGGCAGCGAGATAATACTTTGCAATCAGATCTAATACTACTTTAGAAAAAAAACTTGAAAGATTTCGACAACTTAAACTAGTTTTTTGAAAAGAAAGTACTAGATAACCATAAAATGTGATTTTTTTATAAATGAGGGAGAGAGAGATGGAACAAATCCTTGTTGAAAATCGAAGCTTTGAAGATGGTTCAGTGATGTTTGAAGGGACTATATCTGCAAACAATGATTAGTAAAAAGCGGAAACAAACAAGATCCTGCTTCTTGCCAACTCAAGAAAACACCTGCATATCACAGATCTCACCAAACAAAATATCAAGTGTAGATATACATATACTCATAAGAAACTAAGCTGCTACAATAAACAAATTGAAAACAACTTATCTCATAGATGAGCACACCACACCATTGAAGAATGAAACTTATGCACAAGCCATCTTGGAAAAAGAATCAAGATACTACATCCACATATGCCACAACACCACAAGTTGACCTCCAAAGTCTTCTTTTATTCAAATGAGAAAACAAATTACAATCATAAGTCCGCTGCTCCAATTCTCACTAACTAACAATGAGAGAGCAAGCTGCAATATATAGGAAAAACCACCAAGTGAAGGGGGGCGCACTTGCCTAAAGAGAGAGAGAGGGCGTGGCATAGATGGTGGAGGGGAATGGGGCTGCCATCCCCTATTCTAGCTGCCCACACGCAGCACCTAACGTGCTAACATAGCAGCACTAATAGTGCTGCCCATTCCTTAAACTATGGGCTGCCCACTCCATGAATGCGCCCCCCCCTCTATTAGTGAAATGCGCCCCTCTCATTTAGCATGAGTTCTCTCCCCAAATGGGGCTGCCAACTCCTTACATATCAGCCCAATACATTCCTAGAATCATGCTGGTCGAAATCAGACCATAAATTCCTCAAAAAACTTTAATATTTTTTTATGTCATTTTCCCATTTTTCTATTTTTTATGACTTTTTTGGGATTTTTGACTTTTTTGGATTTTGACCAAAGTAGAAGCACCCAAACATTAGGAAAAGTGGGTTTAGGGGTTTAGGGGGTACTCTGAGTTAGAAAACGAGTACCCCTAAGGCAAAAAATACCTCCAGACGCCCCAGATAGGCCAATTACAAATTTTTTAATTGAACCATTAAAAAATGGCCCAATTTACGGAAAAATTAAAACTTGCCGAAAATTAAAAAACAACCTAGGGGGACTTAGACATGTCCATATGACTCAAAATTAACGCCTAGCATGTTCATATACATTGACCCATAGACTCTAATAACTCCCTAAGGCCCGTCAGCCTCCCCAGGCATTCCAGCTTTGGAGGAGCAGGAGAAAAACCAATTAATTATGCTATGCACTAATGCAAGACATAATAGATAGGTGAAAAAACTCCTTGGTATACCTGGCTTGGCCAAAAAGTCCTAAGGAACCGAGTCTTTTACAAAACACCATGCTAGCACGTTTTGTTACAAACCCCGCAGGGCCATGGACATGTGGAAAAAAAAATAAAAAACGGGGCCCTTTAAAAGGCCAGCTGGTCATCAAATCACCAAAATTGAACATGTGTCATGTTCCACTCTGCCCGCTCGCTTGATAATCCAACCAAGTGCAACTTAGTTGGCAACATCTGGCTCCAACTGCGGGACGTGTGCTCGATCTGATTCAATCAAATAGAGTATGCGAGAATCCAAGAATCTCTGGTTCCTGCCACAAAATTAAAATGTATCAGTCCCATATCTTTGCCAAATGAAACATAAGTTGCAACATTTATTTCAAAGCAAAACTAAAGTAAGCAAATGAAACTAATATACATCAATAATATACAAAACATAATGTACAAAATGCAAGGCAAAGGTTTAGAGATGGCCCTGCTATCAATCTGCCCCCGTGGGAATTAGGAAATCTTCTTTGAAAAACAACTTGAGATGTTGTCCATTGACTGGGAGAGTCAACCTTTCTCCATCCATAGTGCAAAGGAAGAAAGAATTAACCCCTGCTGGTTCAAGAATAATATATGGTCCCAACCATAGGCTATCAAACTTTCCATGCTTCCCTGGCTTATCCTTTCGCTTGTCCCATAAAAGAACCCAATCCCCTGGTTGGAAATATTTTGGCTTGGCTGACCTGTCAAAAGTCCTTTTAACCCTGTCCTGATTTCTGATACTTTGGTCTAAAGCCTTTCTTCTAGTCTCATCTAATTTCATAATTTGCTCAATTCTGTTCTGCATACCATCATCATTTGACTCATAATCATGCAACATCTGATACACTGGCAACTGAATATGAATGGGAACAGAAACTTCCAAACCATAAACCAACTGGAAAGGGGTTTTCCCAGTAGCACGTTTCTGTGTTATTCTGTCAGCCCATACAGCAAATTTTATCTTAGAATCCCAAGATCTCTTGTTATCACCAACAGTCTTCTTTAAAATGTTCATTAGGGTCTTATTGGTTGATTCAGCCAATCCATTTCCTTGGGGATAATAGTTGGATGAGTGGGAAAGGATTATACCATATTTGAAGCAGAATGCTGAAAAGGCCATGGAACTAAAACTGGGACCATTGTCAGTTGTTATCTTGGATGGCACCCCAAATCTAGTTATGATATGATTTTCAAGAAAGTCCATAACTTCTTTATCTGTGGCATACTTAGTAGGGATTGCTTCCACCCACTTGGTGAAATAATCGGTGGCAGTTAGGATCCAGGTATATCCATTGCTTGAGTTTTCCTTAAACTGACCGATAAAATCAAGACCCCATTGTTGGAAAGGGGCTTGAACAACTACTGGCTCAAGAGGTAAAGTTGCCAATTTCTGTTTCCCAGTGAACAACTGACATTGGGGACAAGATCTGACAAACTTGTGCACATCAGCAAATAAAGTGGGCCAATAGTAACCTGATCTAAGGATCTTGTGGGCTGTGGTGTCTGCCGCATAATGCCCACCACAAAATCCATTATGAAACTCAACCAGAAGTTTTTTGGAATCTGGTTCATCAACACATCTAAGAACTAAGCCATCAGGATTTCTCCAACCTAATCCGTTTTGAGTTATGCAATACTTAGTGGCTTTAAGTCTTAAAGACCTTCTTTTATGACCAACAAGATGTTCAGGACAAGTAAAATTGTTAAGAAGGTAAATAATGTCGGAATACCATTGAGTTTGACTTAATCTTTGAAGCTCTTCAGATATGATAGGTGCTGACTCATTATTTTGACAAATCATTCCTACAGCTTTCTCATTGCTTTCCGCCATCATGCGTGCAAGACCTTGACCTTTGATTAACTTGGTAGGTTTTATCTCCAAGTCATACTCTTGTATTTTAGACACCCATTTTCCCCTTATACCAAGGCAATCCTGTTGAGCTAATATATCTTTAACAGCAGTATGAGGAACATAACCCACAACCTTGGAATACCCAATATATATCCTGAAATGTTTCAAAGACTTAACAAGGGCATAAGCTTGTTTCTCCATTATAGTATATTTAAGCTCTGAATTTTGTAAAGCTTTACTAAAGAATGCTATGGGTTGTTCTTGGCCTTGGTCATTTTTCTGTAGTAGAACTCCAGCGATAGTATGCTCAGAAGCAAAGGAGAAGATTTGGAATTCTTTTGAATAATCAGGGCTTATCAACACCGGAGCTCTAGATATGGCATCCTTGATACCTGCAAAAGCTTCTCTTCCTTGCTTACTCCATTCAAACTTAGCATCTTTTTTAAGTAAGAGTTGTAGAGGCTTCATTAGCTCAGCTAGATTAGGAATAAATCTTCTAATGAAATTAATCTGGCCATTGAAGGATTGGAGAGCTTTGACATTGGTAGGGATAGGAACTTTTTTTATGGCCTCAACTCTTTCAGGATCAACCTTTACCCCATCTTTAGTGATAATATGCCCTAATAGTTTGCCCTCATCAACACAAAGCACAGATTTAGCTGGATTCAAAGATATGCCATACTTTCTGCATCTTTCAAAAAT
Organism: Larix kaempferi; assembly: GCA_027924585.1. NCBI lineage: Eukaryota > Viridiplantae > Streptophyta > Pinopsida > Pinales > Pinaceae > Larix > Larix kaempferi. The sequence goes on along the minus strand of BSBM01000033.1, from coordinate 5,164,728 downwards.
CTTTCTAAGATGGCCAACATGATCTGATCTTTCCTTACTATATACTGTTAGATCATCCTGATATATTTCAATAATTTTACCAATCAATCCATTAAAAGCAACATCCATAGCACGTTGAAAGGTAGCACCAGCATTAGTAAGACCAAAAGGCATTCTAAGGTACATGAAAGTGCTCCAAGGTGTGGTAAAAGTAGTTTTATGTTGATCTTCCTTGTTGACTAGCACTTGGTTATATCCCGAAAACCCATCAAGAAAAGACATCATGCCTGATCCAGTTACCTTCTGAAGTAAAGTGTCCATGCTTGGCAAATGATAGTTATCTTTTAGGCATGCCCAGTTCAAGTTTCTGAAATCAATACACAATCTGATATCCCCATTCTTTTTTCTAACAACCACCAAGTTAGAACACCAAAAAGAGTGTCTTGTTGGAGTAATAATGCCTGCTGCCAACATCTTTTGGAGTTCTTTGTAAACCATAGGGGCCAACTTGGGGTTTATTCGCCTCAGTTTTTGGCGAAAAGGCTTGATACCTGGTTTAAAAGGGATTGTATGTTGAAAAATATCATCACGTTAAGCTTTAAGTTCATCATAGCTGAAAGCAAATATATCCCTATATTCATAGATTAAGTCAATCAAGGCTTTTCTTTCTTCTTGAGATATTGCCTTTCCAATTTTTATCATCTTTGGTTCCTTCTCAGTTCCTATGTTTACTTCAATATACTCCCCTGGTTTTATTGAACCCTTTTTCCTCTTATGGCCATCTTGTCTGTCAAAAAGCTGCTCTAACCGGGTGATGCCCTTGGGAATTTTGTTCCTAGGTTGGTCCTCTTCTTCTGGATACTCTTTCCCTTCTTCCTTATAGGTGATTTTACAATCAGAAAATTCTTGAAGATTATGGATGAAGTTGAGAATTTGCTTGTCACTATCAAAGACTTGCCAATGATCTATGTTGTCAGGGATTAAAGGTCTGAAGTTGATTTCAAATTTCCCATTCCCCTTTAATATTTCCTCAGTTGGTTGAAGTGTAGAAGCTGCCACAGCTAGTTCATCTGCCTCAATGTTTTCTTCTCTAGGAATTGCCATGATATTTAAAGCATCAAACCACTCCATAGTATCCCAGACAGCATTCCTATATTGTTTCAACCTTCGACTTTTGCAAGCAAATATGTTTTTAACCTGGGAGACCACTAGGTCAGAATCACCTTTAATAGATAAAATTTTAATCCCCATGTCTTTGGCGATTTCTAACCCTTGCAAAAGGGCTTCATACTCAGCCACATTATTTGATGCATCAAACTCAAGTCTGAAAGCAAATTTGAAGGTTTGTTTAGAAGGAGAAGTTATGACAATTCCAGCTCCTTTTCCGTATCTTGAAGATGCCCCATCAAAACTCATCTTCCATACCCCATCCTTCTTTTCATCTTTGGATGCTTCTTTAAAAGGTGCTATGAAATTTGAACAGATAGAATAGTTTCCAAAGTTGTCTGTTTGATGCACAAATTCATTAGCCAGATTCTGTGGGTCTTCAACATGGAGTTTTCTAGCTTGTTCATTGTATAACTTAACAGTTGTATGTTCTGATGCAGGGATAGTAGCATATGACCAATCCATCCTTATGTCTCCCCCTAAAGATGCAACCCACTTTCTAGATAAAAGCATTCCCCAATTGTCTGGTACATCAATTACTACGACATCCATGGTTAAATGGACATCAGGATACTTGGCCAACCTAACAGGTAGATTTATAATTATACCAATAGTATCAACTTCCCTTGAATCCATGGCACACACATTGTGATAGGGTCTAGTTGTCTTTAAGCTCAATTGATCCATAACCCTTTTGGTCATAACATTTGAGAAAGCACCAGAATCCAACATGCAATTGTGTACAAGCATATTATTGACAAGCAAGGAGACATAGAAGGGAGGGTGGTCTTCCTTGTGAGGGTCCACACTATGCAAAATAATTGGGTCATCTTTATGATTGACTATGTTTTGAAGGTCAGGTTCTTCTCTAGTCTGGCTAAGACTAACTATCTCTGAGTTCATAGGAGCCTTGCCCTTTTCATGTTGAGGATGATCTATCACTTTCATAAGATTTTCTTTTAAGCTTGGGATTTTGATAAGGTCAGTAACAAGAACAGGAATCTTTGCAGAAGATAACCATTGAGCCAAATCGACATGAAGACTTTCAGAGTTGGAAGAAGGTGTTACCTTAGGAATATTCTGATTTGAGTTTGATGTTCCAATATTGTTCTTTCTTTGATATGTCAGGCCTTTGAACTTTGACATCTCAAGAATTTTCTCTGGTGGAGGCATCTCACCAAATCTAAGGGTAGCTTTATCTTTCAAGTCCTGGCTGTAACATCTAGCTTGTTCCCAAGTTTCTTTAGAGACAGGGTGAGTTTGACCCACAACATTGATATATTCAGGCTGGTTCTCAGGCTCGCTTGCTAATCTGACACTGCTACTGGCTTCTGACGGATTTTGTTCCATTGACCATTTAAATATAGCACAAGTAGACTCCTCATGGAAACTATCACATGCCCTACAAAAGGGAGGAATTTCTTCTGAAAGAGTATTTACGGTTTCCAAAGGATTTGGGGTCCTCTGATCTTGAAAAGGAACTTTTCTCTGATATTGAGGCCTAGGAGCATATTGGGGCTTAGGCACATACTGATTTGAGACTTGGTGGTTTTGAGATCTTTCAATGGAGATCAACCTGTTCTGGATGGCAGTCATGTTGGAGGCTTGATTTGAAACAGCTTCCTTTAAGAGTTGAGCAATTTCTTTCAAAGGTTCCTTTGAAGGATCCTTGATCTCAGTGCTAATGGTTTTATCCTTATTCTCGCTTTGCTTCATAGGAACATTGGCCCTTGTGAAACCAGGAAGATGAGACTTGCCACAATTTAACATGTTCTTATCAATTTTCTCGGCCAATTCCATGGCCTTCTTTAGATCGGCAGGTTCTTTGTCAGCTAATTGATATTTCAACTCTCCGCTAAAAGCTTCCATGTAGTAAATGAGGATGGAATTATCAGGTGGCTTGATATCAGCATGAAGTCTACCCACAATTTCATTGAATTTGTTGTTGAATTCTTCCATTGTCTCATTTTCATTTTTCTTAGTATTGGTCAAGGCAGCTAGAAGGTAGCGGTCTTCTTTGATGTCCCCCCATTTGGCCAAGAAAGCAGTTTCAATTTCTTTGTAGGTCTTGTACTTGTCAGCTTCCAACTTGTTAAACCATTCATAAGCATTTTCTTCCAAAGATAAAGCAAACAACTTCATTTTTACATCTTCATGCTTGGCACCCAAGCACCACTTGTCAAAACAATGGCAAAAACGAGTTATATGGGATTTAGCACTAATAGCATTATTTCCTTGAAAAGATGGCAACTTATCAAAGGCTTTTTCAGGGATATCATGAGGGTAACCAACTATAGCAGTAAAATCATAAGGACCAAACTCAGCCATTTCAACAATAAGATTATTCAAATTATTTTCTGTGAATAAAAGGTGAATATCAGAAATTGACTGAGAACCAAGATCCTCAAGGGTTTTTCGAGAAGATAACTTGCTTTTCCTTCTATGATAGACCTTTTCAGGCTCAGGAAAGAACTGAAGCAAATTCTGAGGATTCCTTCTTGTAAAACGCCTTGGTAGATTTGTTGACAGTGGAGTTGCCAGATGTTCTTAGTCAATTTAAAAAATTCACTACATACATCAAACAAAGCAAAAACAAAAGGAAAACTCAAAGTCGTATTCCGGGAATAGAAAGACTTATCCCCGGCAACGGCGCCAAAATGTTGCCGCCTGGTTCCACACCTGGGAAAACGCAGCAGAAGTCTTCAAGCTGCTGGTGTGGCCTTGGGGGCAAGTCAGAGTCAAGTGCTGTCACTTGGGACTCGACTCCTCCGTCTAGGCTTTCCTAGCGAAGCCAAGGGGGGTGGACCCTAAAAAATAAAAGAAACTAAAGCCTCTAATCTAGGAATTAGAAAAATACTTTTGATAACCAAGAACAGACAACATACACTTTGATCAAATAAAACAATCATTTATCATTTGCTCTCATTTTTAAAATAGCCATCATTCAACTGCATACTAGTCAACAATATAAAATGAAATTTGCAACAAGACCAGTGCCTTATTATGGAGTCAAATAACAAATGCATAACAGAAAAGGTAAATGTTGTGGAATGTTCTTGGTTTATTTTAAAAATTAATGTGGTGGTGATCTTTTTTATTAAGGCAGGTGGGTTCCCGATATACGCAAGGTACGGGGGAACATGTCCGGAATTTTGAAGCGTGGCTTCCCTCTCAGGATTTGGGCTGAATCGGAGTCTCGAGGAGGTGTTCAGATGCTATACCAACGAGGGCAAGCCTAACGGTTTCCAAGAGGTCACTATCCAGTGTTATCCCAAGCCTTCTGGAAAATTTGCCCACGACAACAAAATGCGTGTTGTGCCGGATTTTCACAAAAAGGATTTTTTATTGGGGTGGTGTTAAGTCCTATTACTAGTCATCCCCTCCTTTCTGATGTGTACCAACTGGATCAGACTAAGCTGCAAGCTGGCCACAGAGCATACGGGAGAAGACCTTGGTATTTTTATAAGAATTTTATGAACCCAAATTTTATCCTTTTTATAACCCCAGGAGTCTCTTTTCAGGCATGTATTTCGGGCAAGCCCTCATACAAAACCCTACTTCGGGAAAGCAAGGGGGGCGTTATGAGTTTGTAAAAAATGTGAAAAAACTAGGTTGTGAGTGAACTTGTGGCCCGCCAGTGGAACGGACCAACAAGGTTTTTTTTAATCCTAATTTATTTTATTAAATGCCGGAAAACAAAGAAATAAACTACTCTAACAATCACGCCATGAAAATGAGACGACACAGGCCACCCCTGGGGGGATGGGGTATGGGCGCTGGCTAGCCCACTTGCTCTCGTTTAAAGATGTTTACAATGATTTCGAGAAGTGCCCCAGTCTACTTAATGTGACTTGGTGGCTTACAAAATTTATAGAAAAAATATGACCGGTTTTGAGAAATATGGAAATTTGTCCTCCGGATCGCCTGGATGCTCGAAATTTTGCCAGCACTTCCTCCTACCTGTTCATCTTTTGCTGCAAACCAGCAAGCAATAATTAGTATAAGATGCCCAAAAACACTTTAAGAGTGTCTTTGGAACACCTCCTAAAAAACCCCAAAAAATCTAAGTTAAAAACTAAGCAAAAATGACGAAAAATAACCAAGTAGAACAAGCTATGGGGCTTGTCTATTTGGGATCTTTGCTAGCCCTTTAATGGCTGCAAATTTCAAGCTCTATGGCAGCGAGATAATACTTTGCAATCAGATCTAATACTACTTTAGAAAAAAAACTTGAAAGATTTCGACAACTTAAACTAGTTTTTTGAAAAGAAAGTACTAGATAACCATAAAATGTGATTTTTTTATAAATGAGGGAGAGAGAGATGGAACAAATCCTTGTTGAAAATCGAAGCTTTGAAGATGGTTCAGTGATGTTTGAAGGGACTATATCTGCAAACAATGATTAGTAAAAAGCGGAAACAAACAAGATCCTGCTTCTTGCCAACTCAAGAAAACACCTGCATATCACAGATCTCACCAAACAAAATATCAAGTGTAGATATACATATACTCATAAGAAACTAAGCTGCTACAATAAACAAATTGAAAACAACTTATCTCATAGATGAGCACACCACACCATTGAAGAATGAAACTTATGCACAAGCCATCTTGGAAAAAGAATCAAGATACTACATCCACATATGCCACAACACCACAAGTTGACCTCCAAAGTCTTCTTTTATTCAAATGAGAAAACAAATTACAATCATAAGTCCGCTGCTCCAATTCTCACTAACTAACAATGAGAGAGCAAGCTGCAATATATAGGAAAAACCACCAAGTGAAGGGGGGCGCACTTGCCTAAAGAGAGAGAGAGGGCGTGGCATAGATGGTGGAGGGGAATGGGGCTGCCATCCCCTATTCTAGCTGCCCACACGCAGCACCTAACGTGCTAACATAGCAGCACTAATAGTGCTGCCCATTCCTTAAACTATGGGCTGCCCACTCCATGAATGCGCCCCCCCCTCTATTAGTGAAATGCGCCCCTCTCATTTAGCATGAGTTCTCTCCCCAAATGGGGCTGCCAACTCCTTACATATCAGCCCAATACATTCCTAGAATCATGCTGGTCGAAATCAGACCATAAATTCCTCAAAAAACTTTAATATTTTTTTATGTCATTTTCCCATTTTTCTATTTTTTATGACTTTTTTGGGATTTTTGACTTTTTTGGATTTTGACCAAAGTAGAAGCACCCAAACATTAGGAAAAGTGGGTTTAGGGGTTTAGGGGGTACTCTGAGTTAGAAAACGAGTACCCCTAAGGCAAAAAATACCTCCAGACGCCCCAGATAGGCCAATTACAAATTTTTTAATTGAACCATTAAAAAATGGCCCAATTTACGGAAAAATTAAAACTTGCCGAAAATTAAAAAACAACCTAGGGGGACTTAGACATGTCCATATGACTCAAAATTAACGCCTAGCATGTTCATATACATTGACCCATAGACTCTAATAACTCCCTAAGGCCCGTCAGCCTCCCCAGGCATTCCAGCTTTGGAGGAGCAGGAGAAAAACCAATTAATTATGCTATGCACTAATGCAAGACATAATAGATAGGTGAAAAAACTCCTTGGTATACCTGGCTTGGCCAAAAAGTCCTAAGGAACCGAGTCTTTTACAAAACACCATGCTAGCACGTTTTGTTACAAACCCCGCAGGGCCATGGACATGTGGAAAAAAAAATAAAAAACGGGGCCCTTTAAAAGGCCAGCTGGTCATCAAATCACCAAAATTGAACATGTGTCATGTTCCACTCTGCCCGCTCGCTTGATAATCCAACCAAGTGCAACTTAGTTGGCAACATCTGGCTCCAACTGCGGGACGTGTGCTCGATCTGATTCAATCAAATAGAGTATGCGAGAATCCAAGAATCTCTGGTTCCTGCCACAAAATTAAAATGTATCAGTCCCATATCTTTGCCAAATGAAACATAAGTTGCAACATTTATTTCAAAGCAAAACTAAAGTAAGCAAATGAAACTAATATACATCAATAATATACAAAACATAATGTACAAAATGCAAGGCAAAGGTTTAGAGATGGCCCTGCTATCAATCTGCCCCCGTGGGAATTAGGAAATCTTCTTTGAAAAACAACTTGAGATGTTGTCCATTGACTGGGAGAGTCAACCTTTCTCCATCCATAGTGCAAAGGAAGAAAGAATTAACCCCTGCTGGTTCAAGAATAATATATGGTCCCAACCATAGGCTATCAAACTTTCCATGCTTCCCTGGCTTATCCTTTCGCTTGTCCCATAAAAGAACCCAATCCCCTGGTTGGAAATATTTTGGCTTGGCTGACCTGTCAAAAGTCCTTTTAACCCTGTCCTGATTTCTGATACTTTGGTCTAAAGCCTTTCTTCTAGTCTCATCTAATTTCATAATTTGCTCAATTCTGTTCTGCATACCATCATCATTTGACTCATAATCATGCAACATCTGATACACTGGCAACTGAATATGAATGGGAACAGAAACTTCCAAACCATAAACCAACTGGAAAGGGGTTTTCCCAGTAGCACGTTTCTGTGTTATTCTGTCAGCCCATACAGCAAATTTTATCTTAGAATCCCAAGATCTCTTGTTATCACCAACAGTCTTCTTTAAAATGTTCATTAGGGTCTTATTGGTTGATTCAGCCAATCCATTTCCTTGGGGATAATAGTTGGATGAGTGGGAAAGGATTATACCATATTTGAAGCAGAATGCTGAAAAGGCCATGGAACTAAAACTGGGACCATTGTCAGTTGTTATCTTGGATGGCACCCCAAATCTAGTTATGATATGATTTTCAAGAAAGTCCATAACTTCTTTATCTGTGGCATACTTAGTAGGGATTGCTTCCACCCACTTGGTGAAATAATCGGTGGCAGTTAGGATCCAGGTATATCCATTGCTTGAGTTTTCCTTAAACTGACCGATAAAATCAAGACCCCATTGTTGGAAAGGGGCTTGAACAACTACTGGCTCAAGAGGTAAAGTTGCCAATTTCTGTTTCCCAGTGAACAACTGACATTGGGGACAAGATCTGACAAACTTGTGCACATCAGCAAATAAAGTGGGCCAATAGTAACCTGATCTAAGGATCTTGTGGGCTGTGGTGTCTGCCGCATAATGCCCACCACAAAATCCATTATGAAACTCAACCAGAAGTTTTTTGGAATCTGGTTCATCAACACATCTAAGAACTAAGCCATCAGGATTTCTCCAACCTAATCCGTTTTGAGTTATGCAATACTTAGTGGCTTTAAGTCTTAAAGACCTTCTTTTATGACCAACAAGATGTTCAGGACAAGTAAAATTGTTAAGAAGGTAAATAATGTCGGAATACCATTGAGTTTGACTTAATCTTTGAAGCTCTTCAGATATGATAGGTGCTGACTCATTATTTTGACAAATCATTCCTACAGCTTTCTCATTGCTTTCCGCCATCATGCGTGCAAGACCTTGACCTTTGATTAACTTGGTAGGTTTTATCTCCAAGTCATACTCTTGTATTTTAGACACCCATTTTCCCCTTATACCAAGGCAATCCTGTTGAGCTAATATATCTTTAACAGCAGTATGAGGAACATAACCCACAACCTTGGAATACCCAATATATATCCTGAAATGTTTCAAAGACTTAACAAGGGCATAAGCTTGTTTCTCCATTATAGTATATTTAAGCTCTGAATTTTGTAAAGCTTTACTAAAGAATGCTATGGGTTGTTCTTGGCCTTGGTCATTTTTCTGTAGTAGAACTCCAGCGATAGTATGCTCAGAAGCAAAGGAGAAGATTTGGAATTCTTTTGAATAATCAGGGCTTATCAACACCGGAGCTCTAGATATGGCATCCTTGATACCTGCAAAAGCTTCTCTTCCTTGCTTACTCCATTCAAACTTAGCATCTTTTTTAAGTAAGAGTTGTAGAGGCTTCATTAGCTCAGCTAGATTAGGAATAAATCTTCTAATGAAATTAATCTGGCCATTGAAGGATTGGAGAGCTTTGACATTGGTAGGGATAGGAACTTTTTTTATGGCCTCAACTCTTTCAGGATCAACCTTTACCCCATCTTTAGTGATAATATGCCCTAATAGTTTGCCCTCATCAACACAAAGCACAGATTTAGCTGGATTCAAAGATATGCCATACTTTCTGCATCTTTCAAAAATCTTTCTAAGATGGCCAACATGATCTGATCTTTCCTTACTATATACTGTTAGATCATCCTGATATATTTCAATAATTTTACCAATCAATCCATTAAAAGCAACATCCATAGCACGTTGAAAGGTAGCACCAGCATTAGTAAGACCAAAAGGCATTCTAAGGTACATGAAAGTGCTCCAAGGTGTGGTAAAAGTAGTTTTATGTTGATCTTCCTTGTTGACTAGCACTTGGTTATATCCCGAAAACCCATCAAGAAAAGACATCATGCCTGATCCAGTTACCTTCTGAAGTAAAGTGTCCATGCTTGGCAAATGATAGTTATCTTTTAGGCATGCCCAGTTCAAGTTTCTGAAATCAATACACAATCTGATATCCCCATTCTTTTTTCTAACAACCACCAAGTTAGAACACCAAAAAGAGTGTCTTGTTGGAGTAATAATGCCTGCTGCCAACATCTTTTGGAGTTCTTTGTAAACCATAGGGGCCAACTTGGGGTTTATTCGCCTCAGTTTTTGGCGAAAAGGCTTGATACCTGGTTTAAAAGGGATTGTATGTTGAAAAATATCATCACGTTAAGCTTTAAGTTCATCATAGCTGAAAGCAAATATATCCCTATATTCATAGATTAAGTCAATCAAGGCTTTTCTTTCTTCTTGAGATATTGCCTTTCCAATTTTTATCATCTTTGGTTCCTTCTCAGTTCCTATGTTTACTTCAATATACTCCCCTGGTTTTATTGAACCCTTTTTCCTCTTATGGCCATCTTGTCTGTCAAAAAGCTGCTCTAACCGGGTGATGCCCTTGGGAATTTTGTTCCTAGGTTGGTCCTCTTCTTCTGGATACTCTTTCCCTTCTTCCTTATAGGTGATTTTACAATCAGAAAATTCTTGAAGATTATGGATGAAGTTGAGAATTTGCTTGTCACTATCAAAGACTTGCCAATGATCTATGTTGTCAGGGATTAAAGGTCTGAAGTTGATTTCAAATTTCCCATTCCCCTTTAATATTTCCTCAGTTGGTTGAAGTGTAGAAGCTGCCACAGCTAGTTCATCTGCCTCAATGTTTTCTTCTCTAGGAATTGCCATGATATTTAAAGCATCAAACCACTCCATAGTATCCCAGACAGCATTCCTATATTGTTTCAACCTTCGACTTTTGCAAGCAAATATGTTTTTAACCTGGGAGACCACTAGGTCAGAATCACCTTTAATAGATAAAATTTTAATCCCCATGTCTTTGGCGATTTCTAACCCTTGCAAAAGGGCTTCATACTCAGCCACATTATTTGATGCATCAAACTCAAGTCTGAAAGCAAATTTGAAGGTTTGTTTAGAAGGAGAAGTTATGACAATTCCAGCTCCTTTTCCGTATCTTGAAGATGCCCCATCAAAACTCATCTTCCATACCCCATCCTTCTTTTCATCTTTGGATGCTTCTTTAAAAGGTGCTATGAAATTTGAACAGATAGAATAGTTTCCAAAGTTGTCTGTTTGATGCACAAATTCATTAGCCAGATTCTGTGGGTCTTCAACATGGAGTTTTCTAGCTTGTTCATTGTATAACTTAACAGTTGTATGTTCTGATGCAGGGATAGTAGCATATGACCAATCCATCCTTATGTCTCCCCCTAAAGATGCAACCCACTTTCTAGATAAAAGCATTCCCCAATTGTCTGGTACATCAATTACTACGACATCCATGGTTAAATGGACATCAGGATACTTGGCCAACCTAACAGGTAGATTTATAATTATACCAATAGTATCAACTTCCCTTGAATCCATGGCACACACATTGTGATAGGGTCTAGTTGTCTTTAAGCTCAATTGATCCATAACCCTTTTGGTCATAACATTTGAGAAAGCACCAGAATCCAACATGCAATTGTGTACAAGCATATTATTGACAAGCAAGGAGACATAGAAGGGAGGGTGGTCTTCCTTGTGAGGGTCCACACTATGCAAAATAATTGGGTCATCTTTATGATTGACTATGTTTTGAAGGTCAGGTTCTTCTCTAGTCTGGCTAAGACTAACTATCTCTGAGTTCATAGGAGCCTTGCCCTTTTCATGTTGAGGATGATCTATCACTTTCATAAGATTTTCTTTTAAGCTTGGGATTTTGATAAGGTCAGTAACAAGAACAGGAATCTTTGCAGAAGATAACCATTGAGCCAAATCGACATGAAGACTTTCAGAGTTGGAAGAAGGTGTTACCTTAGGAATATTCTGATTTGAGTTTGATGTTCCAATATTGTTCTTTCTTTGATATGTCAGGCCTTTGAACTTTGACATCTCAAGAATTTTCTCTGGTGGAGGCATCTCACCAAATCTAAGGGTAGCTTTATCTTTCAAGTCCTGGCTGTAACATCTAGCTTGTTCCCAAGTTTCTTTAGAGACAGGGTGAGTTTGACCCACAACATTGATATATTCAGGCTGGTTCTCAGGCTCGCTTGCTAATCTGACACTGCTACTGGCTTCTGACGGATTTTGTTCCATTGACCATTTAAATATAGCACAAGTAGACTCCTCATGGAAACTATCACATGCCCTACAAAAGGGAGGAATTTCTTCTGAAAGAGTATTTACGGTTTCCAAAGGATTTGGGGTCCTCTGATCTTGAAAAGGAACTTTTCTCTGATATTGAGGCCTAGGAGCATATTGGGGCTTAGGCACATACTGATTTGAGACTTGGTGGTTTTGAGATCTTTCAATGGAGATCAACCTGTTCTGGATGGCAGTCATGTTGGAGGCTTGATTTGAAACAGCTTCCTTTAAGAGTTGAGCAATTTCTTTCAAAGGTTCCTTTGAAGGATCCTTGATCTCAGTGCTAATGGTTTTATCCTTATTCTCGCTTTGCTTCATAGGAACATTGGCCCTTGTGAAACCAGGAAGATGAGACTTGCCACAATTTAACATGTTCTTATCAATTTTCTCGGCCAATTCCATGGCCTTCTTTAGATCGGCAGGTTCTTTGTCAGCTAATTGATATTTCAACTCTCCGCTAAAAGCTTCCATGTAGTAAATGAGGATGGAATTATCAGGTGGCTTGATATCAGCATGAAGTCTACCCACAATTTCATTGAATTTGTTGTTGAATTCTTCCATTGTCTCATTTTCATTTTTCTTAGTATTGGTCAAGGCAGCTAGAAGGTAGCGGTCTTCTTTGATGTCCCCCCATTTGGCCAAGAAAGCAGTTTCAATTTCTTTGTAGGTCTTGTACTTGTCAGCTTCCAACTTGTTAAACCATTCATAAGCATTTTCTTCCAAAGATAAAGCAAACAACTTCATTTTTACATCTTCATGCTTGGCACCCAAGCACCACTTGTCAAAACAATGGCAAAAACGAGTTATATGGGATTTAGCACTAATAGCATTATTTCCTTGAAAAGATGGCAACTTATCAAAGGCTTTTTCAGGGATATCATGAGGGTAACCAACTATAGCAGTAAAATCATAAGGACCAAACTCAGCCATTTCAACAATAAGATTATTCAAATTATTTTCTGTGAATAAAAGGTGAATATCAGAAATTGACTGAGAACCAAGATCCTCAAGGGTTTTTCGAGAAGATAACTTGCTTTTCCTTCTATGATAGACCTTTTCAGGCTCAGGAAAGAACTGAAGCAAATTCTGAGGATTCCTTCTTGTAAAACGCCTTGGTAGATTTGTTGACAGTGGAGTTGCCAGATGTTCTTAGTCAATTTAAAAAATTCACTACATACATCAAACAAAGCAAAAACAAAAGGAAAACTCAAAGTCGTATTCCGGGAATAGAAAGACTTATCCCCGGCAACGGCGCCAAAATGTTGCCGCCTGGTTCCACACCTGGGAAAACGCAGCAGAAGTCTTCAAGCTGCTGGTGTGGCCTTGGGGGCAAGTCAGAGTCAAGTGCTGTCACTTGGGACTCGACTCCTCCGTCTAGGCTTTCCTAGCGAAGCCAAGGGGGGTGGACCCTAAAAAATAAAAGAAACTAAAGCCTCTAATCTAGGAATTAGAAAAATACTTTTGATAACCAAGAACAGACAACATACACTTTGATCAAATAAAACAATCATTTATCATTTGCTCTCATTTTTAAAATAGCCATCATTCAACTGCATACTAGTCAACAATATAAAATGAAATTTGCAACAAGACCAGTGCCTTATTATGGAGTCAAATAACAAATGCATAACAGAAAAGGTAAATGTTGTGGAATGTTCTTGGTTTATTTTAAAAATTAATGTGGTGGTGATCTTTTTTATTAAGGCAGGTGGGTTCCCGATATACGCAAGGTACGGGGGAACATGTCCGGAATTTTGAAGCGTGGCTTCCCTCTCAGGATTTGGGCTGAATCGGAGTCTCGAGGAGGTGTTCAGATGCTATACCAACGAGGGCAAGCCTAACGGTTTCCAAGAGGTCACTATCCAGTGTTATCCCAAGCCTTCTGGAAAATTTGCCCACGACAACAAAATGCGTGTTGTGCCGGATTTTCACAAAAAGGATTTTTTATTGGGGTGGTGTTAAGTCCTATTACTAGTCATCCCCTCCTTTCTGATGTGTACCAACTGGATCAGACTAAGCTGCAAGCTGGCCACAGAGCATACGGGAGAAGACCTTGGTATTTTTATAAGAATTTTATGAACCCAAATTTTATCCTTTTTATAACCCCAGGAGTCTCTTTTCAGGCATGTATTTCGGGCAAGCCCTCATACAAAACCCTACTTCGGGAAAGCAAGGGGGGCGTTATGAGTTTGTAAAAAATGTGAAAAAACTAGGTTGTGAGTGAACTTGTGGCCCGCCAGTGGAACGGACCAACAAGGTTTTTTTTAATCCTAATTTATTTTATTAAATGCCGGAAAACAAAGAAATAAACTACTCTAACAATCACGCCATGAAAATGAGACGACACAGGCCACCCCTGGGGGGATGGGGTATGGGCGCTGGCTAGCCCACTTGCTCTCGTTTAAAGATGTTTACAATGATTTCGAGAAGTGCCCCAGTCTACTTAATGTGACTTGGTGGCTTACAAAATTTATAGAAAAAATATGACCGGTTTTGAGAAATATGGAAATTTGTCCTCCGGATCGCCTGGATGCTCGAAATTTTGCCAGCACTTCCTCCTACCTGTTCATCTTTTGCTGCAAACCAGCAAGCAATAATTAGTATAAGATGCCCAAAAACACTTTAAGAGTGTCTTTGGAACACCTCCTAAAAAACCCAAAAAAATCTAAGTTAAAAACTAAGCAAAAATGACGAAAAATAACCAAGTAGAACAAGCTATGGGGCTTGTCTATTTGGGATCTTTGCTAGCCCTTTAATGGTTGCAAATTTCAAGCTCTATGGCAGCGAGATAATACTTTGCAATCAGATCTAATACTACTTTAGAAAAAAAACTTGAAAGATTTCGACAACTTAAACTAGTTTTTTGAAAAGAAAGTACTAGATAACCATAAAATGTGATTTTTTTATAAATGAGGGAGAGAGAGATGGAACAAATCCTTGTTGAAAATCGAAGCTTTGAAGATGGTTCAGTGATGTTTGAAGGGACTATATCTGCAAACAATGATTAGTAAAAAGCGGAAACAAACAAGATCCTGCTTCTTGCCAACTCAAGAAAACACCTGCACATCACAGAGCTCACCAAACAAAATATCAAGTGTAGATATACATATACTCATAAGAAACTAAGCTGCTACAATAAACAAATTGAAAACAACTTATCTCATAGATGAGCACACCACACCATTGAAGAATGAAACTTATGCACAAGCCATCTTGGAAAAAGAATCAAGATACTACATCCACATATGCCACAACACCACAAGTTGACCTCCAAAGTCTTCTTTTATTCAAATGAGAAAACAAATTACAATCATAAGTCCGCTGCTCCAATTCTCACTAACTAACAATGAGAGAGCAAGCTGCAATATATAGGAAAAACCACCAAGTGAAGGGGGGCGCACTTGCCTAAAGAGAGAGAGAGGGCGTGGCATAGATGGTGGAGGGGAATGGGGCTGCCATCCCCTATTCTAGCTGCCCACACGCAGCACCTAACGTGCTAACATAGCAGCACTAATAGTGCTGCCCATTCCTTAAACTATGGGCTGCCCACTCCATGAATGCGCCCCCTCTATTAGTGAAATGCGCCCCTCTCATTTAGCATGAGTTCTCTCCCCAAATGGGGCTGCCAACTCCTTACATATCAGCCCAATACATTCCTAGAATCATGATGGTCGAAATCAGACCATAAATTCCTCAAAAAACTTTAATATTTTTTTATGTCATTTTCCCATTTTTCTATTTTTTATGACTTTTTTGGGATTTTTGACTTTTTTGGATTTTGACCAAAGTAGAAGCACCCAAACATTAGGAAAAGTGGGTTTAGGGGTTTAGGGGGTACTCTGAGTTAGAAAACGAGTACCCCTAAGGCAAAAAATACCTCCAGACACCCCAGATAGGCCAATTACAAATTTTTTAATTGAACCATTAAAAAATGGCCCAATTTACGGAAAAATTAAAACTTGCCGAAAATTAAAAAACAACCTAGGGGGACTTAGACATGTCCATATGACTCAAAATTAACGCCTAGCATGTTCATATACATTGACCCATAGACTCTAATAACTCCCTAAGGCCCGTCAGCCTCCCCAGGCATTCCAGCTTTGGAGGAGCAGGAGAAAAACCAATTAATTATGCTATGCACTAATGCAAGACATAATAGATAGGTGAAAAAACTCCTTGGTATACCTGGCTTGGCCAAAAAGTCCTAAGGAACCGAGTCTTTTACAAAACACCATGCTAGCACGTTTTGTTACAAACCCCGCAGGGCCATGGACATGTGGAAAAAAAAATAAAAAACGGGGCCCTTTAAAAGGCCAGCTGGTCATCAAATCACCAAAATTGAACATGTGTCATGTTCCACTCTGCCCGCTCGCTTGATAATCCAACCAAGTGCAACTTAGTTGGCAACACAGTTTAGGTGACAACATTTTGGCGCCGCTGCCGGGGAAGGCAGTAGCTTACCCTGGTTCGACATACATTTCCTAAAGCCCTCCCGTTCTCTTTGCCTAACATCTTGGCGCCGTTGCCGAGGAGGCAATAGCTTACTCTGGTTTGACATATATCTCCTAGAGCCCTACTCCCGTTCTTCTTGCCTAACATTTTGGCACTGAAGGGCATAGGATTACCTTGGACAAACTATAGTAGTCATTATTCACTCTCTCCTGCATATACAACAACACATATCTTGGTAGAAGAGTTTAAATCTACCTGGCAACTCCCAACCGTGACTCCGCTGAGGAGCGAGCTCATTTACATCCTTATAACACGAGAAGTAAAGTAAACTTGGATCAAGTTGAAGGAACCCCAATTACATATCGTAAAAGAGATCCCAAAGCACAGTCATCTAACTTCTTTTGGAAATTGGTTAACGATTCTCCAAACAGAGCTTCAGGATCCCTGTTGATTAATTCGGTTCCTCCCTCATCTCCTAGTTCAAACTTAAACACAAACTTACCGAATCCAATGGCCGGAACAAACTCTGGAAACCAGAATGTTCCTCCTCCACAAAATCCTAGGATTTTTGAAAGAAAGGCAAAACCATCTCCTTTAGACTTTTCCCAAATCCAGGGTGCACCCCATGACATGCCTGAAAAGTATTTTGAAAAGGTTCCCAGATTTGATGGAGTATCTGCTATATCAATTGAAGACCACATTGATAAAGTATGGGAACACATGGAAGCATATGGAGCATCTGAAGAAGATGTGTTCATGAGGGGTCTCCTGGAATCTTTAGAAGGAGATGTTAGGAAGTGGTTTGACAGGTTGCCTGCCTCATCCATTGATGGATATGATAACTTTGTCAACAAGCTAAATAGTGAGTGGTCCCGAAAGTTAGATGGGAAATTTCTCTTACATCAACTTTTTGACATTAAGAAAAGAGAAAATGAAACAGTCCATGAGTTTAACATAAGATTCGACAAGACTGTAGCTGTTATCCCTGAAGAAATTAGACCAAAAGACCAAGCAATTGTTATTCACTACTTGAATGCTTTTGAGGGATGGGTTGGTTATCAGCTAAAGGATAAAAACCCAAATGACTTAAAGACCGCTCAATCAAATGCTAAGATGGCTGAACAAAATGTAGCATCCATGGGGAAACAAAACTTTTTCGATCAATTTACCCCATCCACTTCTAGATCTGACCCTAGACTTCGAAAACCAAAGGAACCTGTGAGTTTGCCAAAGGAATCAAAGGACACTTTAGAAGTCATGCAAGAAATGATGAAGCAATTAACTGTCCTAACAAAGAATGTGGCAAGTTTGAATGACCCTGAGAGACATAGAAATCCTTATGGCCCTAAACCTTACTGGAATAATAATAGGAGGCCTGATGAGGATAGGGATAGGAGACGACCTGAGTATCCAAAAAACTCTGAGAAGAAGGAAGTCAATTGGTGTGATGAAAAAGAAGAAGAACCCTCTGACACCATTGACCATGATGACCAACCAGAAAACATCAACTTTATAAATGACTTGTCTTATGATGAAGACTTTGGAAGAATTCTTTTAGAAGAAGAGCCCTGGGAGCAAGAAGAAGACATAGTTGAAGAACCTAGTTCCTCATGTTGCGCCATAGAGCTCTTAAAGCCTAAAGAGCAACCAAAGTATCAGATTTATAAATGAGGAAGTACTTCCCAACCTTCTTTCCGTGATAAACATAAAAAGATTGATGAAGATAAAAAGGAAGAGGAAGATCTTGCTATGGATGATTATGATCTTAAGATTGATATGAAGAAAGAGTTAAGCAAGATAATGTGTAATATCCCTGTCACTGAGTTGATGAAGGTGCCTTCTGTTAGATGCCAAGTAGAGGAATTTTTCGATGGCATTGGCCAAGAAAAAACTCTTGAACCGGTCCTAGAATCATGTCATATCCAAAAGCTTAGGGGAACACAACTTAGTGAAACAGAGAAGGATCCACCAATAAACATCCATTCAGCCATTTATGAAAGAAAGAGCAGTGGTCACTCTCCCTTTTACCTTACCTTGCCAATTCAAAACATGCTCCTTCACAACTGTATGTTGGATTCTGGAGCAGCATTGAATGTTATGCCTTTACAAGTTATGAAGGAAATGGGACTTGAAGTGACTAGACCTTATGGAAATGTTTGCGGTATAGATTCCAGACGAGTGCCATCTTATGGTTTGATCAAAAACCTTAGAGCTGATCTTTTTGCATGTTCAGACATTTCTACCATGATGCATGTAGTTGTCATTGACTTACCCCCAGCATATGGAATGCTGTTATCTAGAAAATGGGCGGCTGGTCTAGGTGGATACCTTACGATGGATTTATCATTTATTTGTGTTCCCAACCCCGATGGAGCTCTGATTTGAGTTAACAGAGAACCTTATTATAATGAGCATGTTGAATCATTTGATGAAGGGCTAAATAACACATATGGGGATGAGTTGTTAAATAATGCCAAAACAAACCTTGTTGAAGATGAGGATCAATTATATGAAGTTGATCAAAATATCTGTATGGTCATGGAAGATTCTGATTCCTCTTGGGAAGAAGAGCAAGCAGCTGAAATTGCAAGAACAATCAATTTGGAGTTACCTAGAAATGAATTTATTGAGGAAATAGATGAATTAAGAAGAAGTGAGAATCAACCTCAAGGTCATGAACAAAACAATGAAATCATTCAAGACCCTTATATTGAAAATCAAGCACCTGAGGAAGTTGATGATGGCATAAGAGATATAGGAAGAGATGAACATTTGCCTAATGATCAAAGTTTGGAACCAAATCCCCCAATAGAAAGCCTTCATGATCAAACAAATGATGAAGAAAATATTGAGAATCCAATACATGAAGATGAATTTGATGATATTAGGAGGGGAGAAAGAATTCCTTTTACTGTTAGGGAGTGGTTTGCCTTGACTGACCATAATAGAGAAAGAGAAAGCCAAGGGCTTGCACCTATTTACGCATGGGAAAACAATCTTGCAACATCTACTAGGGTTGAAACAAATGAAGAGTCTGAAGCCTCCCATTATTCTGATGTAGAAGATTCTTTATCTCATTTATCTCTAGAAGATGGTAGCCTAATTCAAGTTCATGATAACTCTGTAAGTTGGGAAGAGGATGCCTTAATTAATGATGCACCTGAAGGAGAATATAATCTAAATAACCTTGCTATTTTTCAAACTCCTTCAGAGCCTCAAAGCCATGCTTTATCTGCACATCCTCGTGTCCCTAATTTTCTCTTACCATCTGAGTCATCTAGTCATCATACTCACGATCTTTCTCACATTCCTAGTTCCTCTACATTTCATCCTGAGTCAGTTTCTACTAGATTGGAAAACATGGTCATTCCCGTTCCTTCAGGGGAAGGTTCTAGTCATAACACTGTCATATCTCACGAGCCACCTCCCTTGGAAGAACATAGAAATTTCTGGACTGTAGGTGAAGTTGTTAAAAGAGTTGTATCTCCCCATGATGAAGAGTCAAATGAGGTAGTCCAAGAAACAAGAAGAGAAGTTAGGGAGGTCCTTGTTGGCAGAATTGCTATTTCCTTAGATGGTGGTCCACCCAGAGTTGATGCAGTTCCTCCTAGGAGGAGCTCAAGGATTGACACACCTCAACCGCAAAACCCTGCTGAAATCCATCCCATGCCTATTCGTAACATTGGAGTTATTCTTGAGTCGATCAATAGAAATAGGTTTCCTACAGGAAGCCAAGTCATCATCCCCGACCATTTGTTGCATATAAGATCGGGACAAGATGATGACTTGTGGGTTGGACCTTTTACAGTAGAGCAATGCATGGATGGCATGTGCTTTCTGACCATTGGTAGTGGACGACGTATTTTATATCCTATCAATCAGAGGGACTTAAGGGATCACGTCCATAATCCCACATAGTTGGGATCTCTCCGCTTGCATTGCCTGGTAGATTAGAGTAGGTAGGAAACCAAATAAGCCTCCTTGGGCAGTAGTTAATATTTTTCAGCCAATGAGTTTGGCACCTTGTTTATTTCTAAGCTCCTTTGTAAGCTCCTAGTTTAATTGAGTACCTGTCACTTTTCTTTTTCCTGCGCAATAAATTTCAAATTTTGCAAATTATGTTAGTAGTTTAAGTTACTTTCTGCATTTATATTTCTGACATAGAATAGATTTTATTTCAATTGGTTTTATATTTTTCCCACACATGCAGCATGAGGTATTTCGATGTTTGTGAATGCAGAAATAGGTTGCAAAAATAAAAAGCTGGAAGCAAAATGGTAGAGTGCTAGATCGTGGATTCGAGTAGCAGAGTTCAAGGACCAGAGATTCTGAGGTTCTCAAGCGCTCATTTCAGCAGAGCACTTGTCCTAGCCGGAGCCAGATGTTATCACATATATAGTAGCCGGGCTACCATACATTATTTTTCTGATGCCAGTACACTATTCAGCCAGTTCCCTTACATTTGAGATGCTGAGATGAGCATCTATATTGGATCACTATCAGATTTTGGACAACAATTGTATTCCCCATGCCATGACTGAGTCTCAGGACACCCAAAGAGATGACCGATGTAGCCATTATACCATTTGTACAGAGCAGTCAGTAGTGCCTAGAGTAGCAGTAGCAGTTTCAGAGGACAGGTGATGGTTCAGATGATGAGCATTCAGGTATATGACTCAACAGGTATATCATTCTGTTATAGTTATATTGCTTTTATACTTATTCTTATAGCATGTCTTAGCACTTAGTGTCATGATCTGGTGATCATATAGATATATGGACCTGGTTGATCTGATTATATATACTATATTGTCCCTACTCAGACTTAGAAGTTCACTATTCATACTCATTGGTCTTACCCTCCTTAGGGAGAATA
This sequence comes from Larix kaempferi, assembly GCA_027924585.1. NCBI lineage: Eukaryota > Viridiplantae > Streptophyta > Pinopsida > Pinales > Pinaceae > Larix > Larix kaempferi. The sequence continues at coordinate 5,143,549 of BSBM01000033.1, read as the reverse complement.
GAGGTGATCATTCCACCATACCTTGGCTTGCTAGTGTTGACTCCATTATTCATTGTCTTCATCCATCCATTGCCTACCTTTTAGTTTATCACCCTGACTTACTACTTGACTAGTGGCATGGAGGACTTTTCCCCACTGTAGCCTCTGTATTGGATGAGCTTCCCTGTTTACTGTGTCTCGGCTCTGAGTTGGTGACAAAACTTACCTTTGGTGAGTTGGATTGTAGGCCTAAATCATTCTGGTCGGTTGTCCCGATGTTTGGCATTGGCTCGAACTCCCCCTAGTCACTTGAGATGTTGTTGGCTAAAACTGAAAGCTCATGTACTATTTATGGAAACTGATAAATTCGCCCATGGAAACTAAAAAGGGCAAGAGCGATGAACTGCTGAAAAATACTCCTCGAAGAGTATAAGAAAGGTCCAAAAAGCAATGATTCTTAAAAGCTATATCTAAACAATTGCTGACCTTATACATGTATGAAAAACATGCCCTGGATGCAAGCTGCAACTAGTTGTGCTTATCAGCACACCTGAGATCCGAAGGGTTATGTAGGTCAAAAAGGCCATGAAATGAAATTTAATGATCCTAATGAACCTTGATCAACTTGATGTAGACATGATGCCTAAGTTGAATAAGCACTCTCTAAACAACTTATCCATTTGTGAGACACCGCCATTCCCTGTGTTGTTGCTCATTCAGTATGTACTATGGTGTGTATTCCCTTTCCCATTGCCAAAGTGTCACAAAGTTAAGTCAGTCAGGTCATCCCTTAACCTAGCCAATTATTTTAGCCTTCACCCTTCACTAGCAAATTGATCACAACTATGAAGTGAGTATGATCTTGAAAGTCTAGTCTAACTAATAATAATAATTAATGACATTATATATTTGGATTTAGATCGCCAATAATGATTACTTTGTGTTATAATTCTTATTTGAATAAGTTGTAGAGCATGCATTAACCTTTGACACTTTGCAGCAGCTTCTGATGATGGTCTGAGTTATATTTGGTCATGTTGACTTGGTCAAACCTAGTTTGACCAAGGTCAACCATAGGACATGAGATGGTTAGACCTTGTGATGATATGGATAGATGATATATGGTCTATGGACATGTACATGATGATTCTATGCAGCAGCTGTAGGGTTATGATGATGATTCATGGTTTACAGGAGTATTTGATCATTTACAGATTATTATTATTTGACCTGTTCTGGTATATGGGATATATATTTTGATCATGCAGAGATTCATATGGTGAATGAGTACACATCTTGGATAGATTTGGACCTTCCGAGTCCAATGAGACAGTTTGTTTTCAGTTCCGGGCGCTTACAATGATGATCGAGCCTCAGTAGGCTATCCCTGTGCAGTTTTGGTCTGTCAGAGACCCTGTCAGAGCAGATGTGATTTTTATCCGGTTGACCTAGGGTGCTGTGCTTGGAGGGGATGGTCCAGCCACTTGTTTTTACCATATTACCCCCCTCCCGGACACACTAGTGCCCTCACCTTAACAGCGCAGGCACTCCAGGAGGCAGTTTGGGGTAGTTTCACGCTTCTCGAGGCATTTCAGGATTGGTAGAAATGGTTATTGAGAAATTCAATTTGGGCTACTGAGGCAATTTCTTGGCATGGGATGATCAGTGATGATGGATTGATGTCTTCCACACCTCCTCCAGCAATTTCAGCGTCATCGGGGCCCGCATCCATCATTTATGGCACTTTCTGATGATTTCTGAGGCCTACGATTTGACCATGGAGGTACGATTTGGTATATTGATGACTATTTTATTATTATTGTGCTATGGGGATTGACCAAGGGTGGCTAAAATTACTTCTTGGACCCACCATATGCTTCCTATTATATTTTGTCATCATGATTTGGTGGGATTCCCCTCTTCTAGGGCAATTTTGTCCACTTATATTATATTTTATTACTGATCCATGTATTTTATTGTTGAGCTCATCTCAACCATTGATTAGACATTTGTATCTTTTAATCTTAGCCACTCATTCAAAAAGCGGTTAGGATTTTGATGCCTCTCCTTCCTATTTAAAGGAGAGAGCTTCTCATTGTAAGGTGTCTTTGGCTCTTGGATTATTGGTATAGAAAAACTTTCTTGTGGTCTCCTTTGCATCTGGTGTTCTTAGATGGTGACTGGAAAGTCTATTGCAACCTAGCATTTGGAATTTGTGGTAAGATCTATTTATTTTGGAAATCATTGTCTTGTCTACAAGAGGGCGACTTCAACAAGGGCGATTTTGCAAGGCTTCTTCAAATCGACTTTCTTGGCATTTGCTTGTATCAGGGGGTTATCATTAGTATCATTGTGATCTATGCTATCTTTTTGTTACTTCTCTTGTGGCATTAGTCTTATCTCTTGATTACATCAAATCCGATATTGTTGACGTTTGTTGTGCAGGAGGGAAGGCGCATTGGCTTCTTGCACTAAATCGATTGCATAGAAAACTACCTCAAAGCTTCTCAAATTGATCAGGTTTGCATAGATCATCATCATCAAGGCATCTAGAAGGTTACCCAGGTAAGATGCACAGGTTTAAAACCCACCTCTATAGTATCCACGGCATCCCGGATCTATAGTTTGGTGAGGATTAGCCTCCATTTGACCCTCTTCCCAAGGCATTTAGCCTCTCCAAGCAAGGGCGCACTTCCTAGTTTGGTGGGTTGACCTAGATCTAGTACGTGGGTAGTTGAGATGCCGCTTGTTTCATGATCTACACATCCAATAACCAACCCCCATATTGTCACTTTTTTTATTTCTACCTTGTGGGCCCTATTCCACATTTTAAGGGATTTAATCCCCATTTTGGACCACTTGGTATCTTTAAACTTAGATCTAGTAAGATCTAGCCATTGCATTGCCATGAAATTATAGATCCACACTCTCACTTTGCTTAAACTACTTGGATCTAAAGTTTGGATGCCATTGGACTTGTCTTGAGTCATCTATCCCACTTTTTAGCCTCCTTGGGTAAAGTCGCACCACCTTGGACAAGTGAGTTGGTCCACTTCTAGGACATGGGTACATGAGATCTTTGTGGATTTGGAACGAACATAATTCAAAACCTTGGTCTAGTAGGTCACCTTGTCAAATCTTGCCTTGGGGTAGCATTCCTTGTTTTAAGGGATTGTGGTCCACTTAAGTCAAACATCAAATCTCTAGATCTAGACCTATTCATCCATCAAGACTTTAATTGCCCACTTGTCTAATGCAATAGGAGTCCTTAACCCCAAGTTAACCTTACTTTGACTCCATTATCCCAATTCCCAAGGCACTGGTTTCTCTCCAAGTCAATTCGACTTTCCTAGATTGTTGGATTAACTTGTGGTTTGACCTTTGTGTGGTGAACTAAACGCTTTGATGTCATCATGTATCATGATCAAGCTTGTCACTTGTACTAGTTAGCCCCAATTCAACCCATAAACTACCCTGCATTGGACACGGTTCCCGAGGCAATGGATTTTCTCACATTGAACTAGTACTTTAATCCTGGATCCTATTTCACAAATCATAAGTCACTCTCACATCAATAATGAACCAAAGCTATACTCATTGAACCCCTCACTTGTCTTGTGACTTCATCCTAAGGTCTAGGATAAACCATACACCTTACTTCACTTAGAATTAACTTGATTTGGTGTCTTGGTTTCGATCTCTCCTGTCGGAAGTAGATCGGGTCTCCCCCTTTGTTGTCTAGGCTAGATAACATAAAGTGAAGGTTGCCTCGACTGGCGTGACAACCATATATTGGAGGTCGAGGTGATCGTGGTTGCACCTTTTGAGTTTCCCTTCCCTATTGCCATCCATGGGTGGATACATCCATAGGGGTAACTACAGTTTAGGTGACAACAAGACCTCATGCCAAAACCTTGCTTCAATAGCCCAAATCGATTTCCTTAATGACCTTTTTATTCCATTTTTTTTCCACCTAAAAAACCATCAAAATGACTGAAACCCATTGTCGGATGCCCGGGTAGAAAATCTGAATGCACCATCATGTCTGGAGAGGGGGTAATATGGTAATAACAAGTGGTTGGACCACCCCTCTCCTATGTAGTGCCATAGGCAAACAAGCAAGCTCAAGGCAACTGCTGGACAGACCATTTCTGCATGGCAAAACTGGCTAAAAGTGGAAATATGTCAATATCATCTCTGAGAGTGCCTGAAACTGATAATTGAGTGTCTCAATAGACTCAAAAGGTCCAAATCTACTCGAGATGAGTACCCATATATATTGCGGCAACCTGTAACATCATCGGTAGCCTCAGCCATACCCGGACAATAATAATATAATGGTCTGGAAATAATAATAACCAATAAAAAAATGCATCAACCATCATCTGAAACCTGTGTCCACTGTATGGAGCCATCAAAGGTGTATGAAACGACCATAAATCATCATCATACATCACCACTGCTCCAACTCATCACGGATCCCAAGGTTGACCAGGTCAAGGATGATTAAAATATGACCCAGGCTGAAAAAGCCTACTGCCGCAAGTGCAAATGGTTAAGGCATGTTCTTTTAATCATTTTCATAGCAAGACTTAAAGTGTTAAGCATCATTTCACTGGTAGCTAATTAATAATAGCATAAAGCATAAGTTCAAATAATTATTTACTTTACAAAAGAACCTCAAGGATATACTCATTCTATAGACATAATCAATTTGCTAGCATAGGGTGATGGTGAAAAATACAAGGCTAGGACAAGGGGATGACTCAATTGAGTCAACATTGTGATACTTTGGATAAGGGAAAGGGAATACAAACTATGGGCGGTCTATTTATATATTATGGACATGGTTGTTAGCTTATATCTATATAGTCCTGCTTGCTCAGAATTCATGAAGTTCTTGTCTATACTCATTGGTTTTACCCTCCTTAAGAGAATGGAAATGATCATTCCCACCATTTTATGGCTTGCTAGTTTTGGCATCATTCTTCACTATCTCCACCCATTCGTCACCATCCAGTCTCATTGTTTCCTTGACTTACACCTTAGACTATGACATGGAGGATTCCCTCACTCTTGCCTCTCTGTTGGATAGCATCCCTGTTTAGTTGTGTCTCGGTTTTGAGTTGTGTAAGTTGTGTTGGCTAAAACCTGAAGCAAATAGGACTACCATCATTACATGTCTGTGGAAACTATTGTATATCTATTGTGAAAGCCCATTGAAATGAAATTCAAAACCTGTGTTTCTAAACACAATGAAATAAGGGCTATGGAAATGAATGAAATGTAAACTCCCCAATGAAGGGAAATGAAAGGCCTAATAAAAGCAATGGTTAAATGTATGCTAAATCCAAAGATTGTTGGCCAGTGAAATTAAATGAATGAAAGGCCCAAAAAGCAGTGGTTAAATATATGCTATATCCAATGACTGTTGGCCTTAGACTGTAATGATTTATTCCTCATGGAGCCTACGGGTTGTGATATGAGATGGAGTAAGGGACATCTAATTCTAAGTGTCCCCTAGAGTCTCAGGTTACGGTTTGTCGAGCACCTAGTCATGGCGGCTCTAGAAAAGATCCTCACGGAGCTGAGTCAGCTTAGATGTGAGTTGTAGACTTCTGCTAAGGTTGAATAAGCACTTCCCAAACAACTTATCCCATTTGTGAGACACTGCAATCCCCCGTGCTATTTTTATCCAACATACGCTTGAGTGTCCCTACATCCAAGTATCATGGTGTTAAGTTAGTACAATCATCCCTTAGCCTTGCCTTTCATCCATCCATCTTCACCCACTACTAGCAAATTGATCACAACCATGAAGTGAGTATATTCTTGAGGTTTTGTTCTGAGCTATTATTATTATGATTGAAGTTTACATTGAATATCTTGTTTTAAACCGCCAGTGAAATGCTACTGTGTTTATAATCTTTCTATTTGAATAACTTATGAAGCATGTCATATCCAATTACACTTACAGCATTTTGATGTTTTTGCCTGGGTCATATTACTAGTTAGTTTGACCTGGTCAAACCCAGTTTGACCAAGTCAACCACAGGACATGAGATGTATTAGACTAGTGATGTTAGAGATTGATGATATATGGTCTATCATTTCCCACTAGGTGGTTCCATGCAGCAGTTACACGTTTCAGATGGTGATTTGTGATATTTTTATGATTTTAATCATTTACAGATTATTATTTTTTCTCTGTCCGAGCATGGTTATGATATTATATGATTATACAGTTATCCACATGGTGTATGAGTATACATCTTTGGTGCATTTGGATCTTCTTAGTCCATTGGGATGCTTAGTTTGCAGTTTCGGGCAGTTTCAATAGAGGTATTCTTCAGTTTATCATTCTGGTGCAGATTTGCCATTAAAAATGGCCTAGCAGAGCAGTTTGGTTTTCTATTTGGTTCACCTAGGGCGCTACAGAGGAAGTATGTGGTCCAACCACTTGTTTCTACTATATTTCCATACTTCTAGACAGTTTGGTGCAGTCATATTTGGCCCCGGATGACCAGGTAGTGAGCTACAGGCATTTTTATCTTTTACAGGTGATTTACAGAGGAATAAAAAATGGTAAAATGGCTACATAGGAATTCGATTTAGGCTACTGAGGCAAGGAAATGGCATGAGGTTGGTTGATATGATGTGTGTGATGTCTCCCACACATTCCAGAACAGTTACAGCATTCAGTGGGGCCCACACACTCTCTGGGCTTATTTTTATGATTTTATGGTGTCTCTGAGGGGCCACGATTTGGCCTTGTGGTCACAGTATTGTACTTGGATGATATTATATTTTGTTATTGTGCCATGGGGACACACTAGGAGGAATATTTCATCCCCTAAACCCACCATGAGTTTATGTTTTGACTTAAAGTCACTTTTTGGGTGGTACATCCCCCTAGGGCGATTTAGCTAAGACACCCTCTTATATTTTTGAGTTGATCCTTGTACTTTATGTTGAGCTCATCTCAACCGTTGATTATAACTTATGTATCTTTTAATCTTAGCCACTCATTAAAAAGGTGGTTAGGGTTTTGGTCTCTCCCACTGTTATTTAAAGGAGAGACCCCCTCATTGTAAAGGGACCTTTGGCTCTTGGAATTTGATAATAAAAGAATTATTTGCAGAGACTCTTGGATTTTCTTTGATGAGATGCTCTTAGATGTTGATTGTAAAGTCTATTGTCACCTAGCATTTGAGATTTTGTGGTGAATCCAAATATATTGTGCAAACAATGTTTGTCTACAGGAGGGCGACTTCACTTGGGGGTTTTTGCAGGGGGCTCCTCAACTCGTCTTGTTTGAATTTGCTTATATCAGGGGATTTTCAATAGTATCAGTGTGATCTTTGATTTCATCTTGATATGTCTCTTGTTGCTATAGTCATTTTCTCTTGATGCTTCAAATCTAACTTAGGTAGTTTGTTGTGCAGGAGAGGAAGGCACATTGGCTTCTCTGGGAAAATCAATTTCACTTGGACACTCACTCAAATTACCTCAAATTGATCGGGAAGGCATAGATCATCATCATCAAGGCATCCACAAGATTATCCGGGTAAGATATACTCTTGATTCAGTCATTTTGGGTTCCAATCCATTGGCCATTCTCATTTACTGTCAAAACCCTAACTGTAAATCAATCTGAAAAATCCCTAGCTCAAACAACTTGGTTTACTGGGAAACCATTTCTGGGTATTTCACCTTAGGCATAACCCAAGGTGGGTTCCCCAAGATGTCTTCATTGGAGGACTCCTTGTGGCCCAATTCCCTAGGTACTAATCTCTCTACCCTTGCACATTCCCTGTTGTGGTATGTTTCTTTGTTGTTTGATGCTTGTGCTGGGCCTGTGCGTGTTGATACTGTCATATCTCTTAATCAAGTCTAATAAAAGGTACTAGGAAGCCCCAATCTAAAACTTAACCTCTCTACCTAGGACACGGTTCCCAAGGCAGTAGATTTTTCTATCATTTGCTAGTGCCTTGATCTTGGATCTGATAACTAAGCTAATAAGTCACTTGTACTTTCACATTCGACCAAACTTACATCCTTTAAGCCTCTTGATCCAACTTATAACCCATCTTGTGACTTCATCCATAGATCTAGGGTTTATCATACCTAACACCTTACGTACTTCGATCATCTAATTTGATCTGGTGTCTTGGTTGGATCTCTCCTGTCGGGAGTTGATCCGGGTCTCCCCCATTGTTGTCTTGGGCTTAGATAACATAAAGCGAAGAGTGCCTTAATTGGAGTGACAACCAATCCATCTTGGGAATCGAGGCTCTCTGGGTTTACCACTTTGGTTGCCTATCCCCTCTACCATCCTCTATAGGATCCATCATTAGGGGCAACTACAAGATTGGTGATAACAGGAGTCACAAAAACCAGTTTAACAAATACTTTTCCAATAGCATTAAATCATCCACTTAATAAAATATCACATTTAAAAAAAATGACTTGAAGTAAATGAACAAATTATTGTAAGAAAAAATGAAGTGGTTTGAAGTAAAGTACTGTAAACAATAGTAACAATGTTGTGCAAATGGTCCTGTAAGTTTTAGTTTATTTTAAGTCTCACTTCAACTTAGGGGATTAAGGTTTTGCAAAAACAACTAAGCTACTCTGTGTGTCTACCCTGAGAGACTATCTCTTTCGATTTGAGAGAGATTGTCGGGTGCTCAACTTGAGATCCCAAGGTTCTCAACTAGCTCCACGGGTCGATCCCAAAACTTGTTGGGTGCTCAACTGGAGGACACAAAGTGCCACAAGGCTCCCAATAGCCTTGTTATCACATACATAGTAGCTGGGCTACCATGTTGTCAGAGCAGATATCTGCACATTTTATAGCTTTGCCTTTACACTTATTCACTGAGATCAGCTATGACGAACAACATTATTTATGATCACTCACACATCAGAGCATCTTTGTATTAAACAGTTAGTAGACCTTATGCCAAGGCTAAGCCTTGAGACCTCAGATTTGATGACTGATTTGGCCTTTTATTCCATACAGTTACAGTGCAATTCTTCAATATTTCAGATACAGTGTTCTCAGTGGTCATAATTGGTTCAGATTACAGATATTGATTGATGACCCAATATATATATGATGTGCATTGATGTTATAACCTTGCTGTTTATGTCATTTTTATTAGCATTGACTTGGTATAAGGTAATAATGATATGGCAGTGTATTAAAATTGAAATGAAATTGGTCATGGATTATATGTATTGGTTGTACTACTGACATTTGGAAACTCTTGTTTATACTTGTTGGTCCTGTTATCACCTAAACTGTAGTTACCCCTATGGATGGATCCAGTCATGGATGGCAATAGGGAAGGGCAACTTGAAAGGTGCAACAACGATCACCTCGACCTCCAATATGTATGGTTGTCACGCCAGTCGAGGCAACCTTCGCTTTATGTTATCTAGCCCAGACAACAAAGGGGGAGACCCGATCTACTCCCGACAGGAGAGATCAAAACCAAGACACCAAATCAGGGTATTTCTAGTTGAAGTTAGGTGTATGGTTTATCCTAGACCTAAGGATGAAGTCACAATCCAAGTGAGGGGTTTAATAGGTATAGCTTTGGTTCATAGTTGAAGTGAAAGTGACTTGCAATGTTTAAAGTGAGATCTAGGGCTAGTGTACTAGGTCAATGTCAAAAGATTCACTGCCTTGGGTACCGTGTCCAATGCAGGATAGTTAAAGGTTGTATTGGGGCTAACTAGTACATGAGACAAGATTGACCATAGTTCATGATGTCTTCAAAGGTATAGTTCACCATGCAAAAGTCAAACCACAAGTCAATCCAACAATCTAGGAAAGTTGAATTACCTTGTAGAAAAACCAGTGCCTTGGGAATTGGGAAGTGGAGTCAAAGTGGGGTTGACTTATGGTTAGGACTCCTACAGCATGAGATAAGTGGACAGTATAGGTCTTGATGGTTAAATGTGTCTAGATCTAGGTTTGACCCAAGTGGACCACAATCCCTTAAAACAAGGAATGCAGTCCCCAAGGCAAGAATTGGCAAAGTGACAGTCTAGACCTAGGTTTTGAATTATTCTGATTCCGGATCTGCAAAAATCTCAAGTACCCAGTTCCTCGAAGTGAGTGAACTCACTTCTCCAAGGTGGTGCGACTTTCCCTAAGGAGGCTTCAATCGGGGTTTAGGTGGGTCAAATCATGTCGGATGGCATCCAAACTTTAGATCCGGGTAGATCAGTCAAGTAGGGATATGGATCTATAATTTTGTGGCAATCCACCGGTTAGATCTTTGTAGATCTGAGTTTTAGTGTTCCAAGTGGTCCAAAATGGGGATTAAATCCCTTAAAATGTGGAATGGGGCCCACAAGGTGAATCTCAAGAAAGGGACAACCTGGGTGTATGTTATTTGATGTGTAGATGTCAAATCAAGTGAAATCTCAAACACCCATCGCTTAGATCTAGGTCAACCTGCTCAAATGGTGAAGTGCGCCTTCCTTGGGAGAAGCTAGGTTGGCTTGGGAGAGGGGTCAAACGGAAGCCAATCCACACCAAACTATAGATCCGGGATGCCGTGGATGCTATAGAGGTGGGTTTTCAATATCAAGCCCAACAACCCACTAGATCTTAGTAGATCTGACAAAATGTAAAATGAGGGTTTTGTAGTATTTAGGGTTTTAACAATTTATGAATTATGTCAATGGATTGGATAAAGGAAAGAGAAACAAACCTGTGGATCTTACCTGGATAACCTTGTAGATGCCTTGATGATGATGATCTATGCAAACCCGATCAATTTGGAAGCTTTGAGGTAGTCTCTATGCAAATCGATTTTGTCCAAGAAGCCAATGCGCCCTCTCTCCTGCACAATCAAACGTCAACAATATCAGATTTGATGCATCAAGAGATAAGACTAATGCCACAAAAGAAGTAACAGAAAGATAGCATAGATCACAATGATACTAATGATAACCCCCTGATACAAGCGAATGCCAAGAAAGTCGATTTGAAGAAGCCTTGCAAAATCGCCCTTGTTGAAGTCGCCCTCCTGTAGACAAACAATGATTTCCAAAAAATAGATAGATCTTACCACAATTTCCAAATGCTAGGTTGCAATAGACTTTCCAATCACCATCTAAGAACACCAGATGCAAAGGAGACCACAAGAATATTTTTCTATACCAATAATCCAAGAGCCAAAGACCCTTTACAATGAGAGGCTCTCTCCTTTAAATAGGAAGGAGAGGCACCAAAACCCTAACCACTTTTTGAATGAGTGGCTAAGATTAAAAGATACAAATGTCTAATCAATGGTTGAGATGAGCTCAACAATATAATACATGGATCACACATAAAATATAACATAAGTGGACAAAGTCGCCCTAGGAGAGGGGAATCCCACCAAATCATGATGACAAAATATCATAAGAGGCTCATGGTGGGTCCAAGGGGTAATTTTATCCCTCCTTGGTCAATCCCCATGGCACAATAACCAATAAATAATCATGAAAGTACCAAATCGTGCCTCCAAGGTGAAGTCGTGGTCCTCAAAAGACCCCAAAAATCCACAGAAAGTGCCATAAGTGATGGATGCGGGCCCCGATGAAGCTGAAACTGCAGGAGGAGGTGTGGAAGGTCCCGATCTATCATCACTGATCATCCCATGCCATAACTTTGCCTCAGTAGCCCAAATCGATTTCCTCAATAGCCATTTCTACCAATCCTGAAATGCCTCGGGAAGCGTGAAACTGCCCAAACAGCCTCCTGGAGTGATGGCGCTGTCAAGGTGAGGGCACCAATGTGTCCGGGAGGGGGGTAATATGGTAAAAACAAGTGGCTGGACCACCCCCTCCATCATCAGCGCCCTAGGTCAACCGGATAAAAGTCATCTCTGCTCCGACAGGGCCTCCAACAGACCAAAACTGCACTAGGACAGCCTACTGAGGCTAAATCATCACTGTAAGTGCCCGGAACTGAAAACAAACTGTCCCATTGGACTCAGAAGGTCCAAATCCATCCAAGATGTGTACTCATACACCATATGAATCTCTGCATGATCAAAATAAATATCCAATGTACCGGAACAAGGCCAATAATAATGATCTGTAAATGACCAAACACTGCTGTATCCCAAGAATCATCATCATAACCCTGTAGCTGCTGCATAGAATCATCCTGTATGTGTACATGGACCATATATCATCTATCCATATCATCATAAGGTCCAACATCTCATGTCCCATGGTCCTCCATGGTCAAACTAGGTCTAACCAAGACCAAATACAACTCAGACTATCATCCATAGCTGCTGCAAGGTGTCAAGGTTAATACATGCTTTACAATTTATTCAAATAGCTTCTATAACACAGAGTAATCATGGCTGGCGATCTAAATCCAAATATATAGTGTCGTTAGTTATTATTATTACTCAGACTAGACTTTCAGGACCATACTCACTTCATAGTTGTGATCAATTTGCTAGTGAAGGGTGAAGGCTGAAATAAATGGCTAGGCTAAGGGATGACTTGACTAACTTGACTTTGTGACACTTTGGCAAGGGAAAGGGAATACACACCATAGTATATACTGAATGAGCAATAACACAGGGAATGGCGGTGTCTCACAAATGGATGAGTTGTTTAAAGAGGGTTTATTCACCTTCACAGATGCGCACAATCCATAATACAAACAAGGCCAGCAATTGTTTAGATATAACATTTAAGTTCCATTGCTTTTTGGGCCTGAGGTTTCCATAGCCTTGATCTATGTGTGTTTACAAACACATTGCATAGATTTACATTTATTTTTAGGCTTTCTGCTGCAGGTGTGTTTTTAAGGCACTTGTTTACCTGAGCACTTCTAGGTGTGTCATGGACAACTTGTTTACCTAGGTATTTATTTTTCCAAAAGATATAACATTTTATTTTTCATGGCCATTTTCATTTGGCATTTCTTTCATATACAAGATATAGCATTTGATTTTTCCAGATTTTGTATTGATGGCAGCACTAAAAGTTTCAGGTTTAGCCAACACAACTTTAGTGACTAGGGGGAATTCTCAAGGAACTCCAACTCACCATAGGTAAGTTTTGTCACCAACTCAGAGCCGAGACACAATAAACAGGGAAGCTCATCCAATACAGAGGCTACAGTGGGGAAAGGTCCTCCATGTCACTAGTCAAGTAGCAAATCAGGGTAATAATCTAAAAGGTAGGCCACGGATGGATGAAGACAATGAAAAGATGAAGCCAACACTAGCAAGCCATAGTATGGTGTAATGATCACCTCTATTCTCCCTAAGGAGGGTATGTACCAATGAGTATGAATAGTGAACTTCTAAGTCTGAGTAGGGACAGTAATATATATATAATAGGTCAACCAGGTCCAAATATCTATATGATCGCCAGATCATGACACTAAGTGCTAAGACATGCTATAAGAATAAGTATAAAAGCAATCTAACCATAATACCATGATATACCTGCTGAGTCATATACCTGAAAGCTCATCAACCTGTACCATCATCTGTCCTCTGAGACTGCTGCTGTAACTCTGGGCACTACTGTCTGCTCTGTACCAATGGCATAATGGCTATATCGGGCATCTCTCTGAGTGTCCTGAAACTCAGTCATGGCATGGGGAATATAACTACTGTCCACAATCTGATAGTGATCCAATATAAATGCTCATCTCGGCGTCTCAAATGCAAGGGAACTTGCTGAATAGTGTACTGGCATCAGAAAAATAATGTATGGTAGCCCGGCTACTATATATGTGATAACATCTGGCTCCGGCTGGGACAAGTGCTCGGCTGAAGTGAGCGCTTGAGAACCTCAGAATCTCTGGTCCTCGAACTCTGCTACTCGAATCCATGATCCAGCACTCTACCATTTTATTTCCAGCTTTATTCTTGCAACCTATTTTCTGCATTCACAACATCTAAAGAAAATACCTCATGCCGCATGTGTGGGAAAAATAATAAAATCAACTGAAATGAAATCTATTCTATGTCAGAAATATAAACGCATAAAATATAAATGCAGAAAGTAAATTAAACTACTAACATAATTTGCAAAATTTGAGTTTTATTGTGCAGGAAAAGAAAAAGTGACAGGTACTCAGTTAAACTAGAAGCTTACAAAGGAGCTTAGAGACTAAGAAGGTGCCAGACTCAATGGCTGAAAAGACTAACTACTGCCCAAGTAGGCTTATTTGGTTTCCTACCTACCCTAATCTAACCAGTCATCACAAATGTTAGGTAAAATCATAAATCCAGTGCAACCATTCATCAAATAAGTTAATAATTCTTCTTTGATTTTTGCTTAGAGAACGAGTCAAGACTAGATTAAGGATTAATGAAATAGATAGCACAACTTTCCTGACTTGTTCAAAAATTGAGAAAGGAGTTGAATGGTGCAAAATGAAATCATGCAAAGGGAAAGACTGATTACCGCAAACATCCTCCATCCAAGAATTGATAGGGTCATAAAAATTGTGCAAGTTATTATTCAAAATATATGGAGGAAAAAGATGTGATAACAAATTTAACTCCCCTTGTTTCAAAATGCTTTCCTCATCTACCTGACCAGGATATTCAATTCTGAGAGCTCCAGGAATGATGCATAAACCAAGTAGGGATAAATTGTGGAATAAAATTAAGATTGAGATTAGCCCCACTTGTTGTTTAAGGATGGAAAATCGATGAAATTGATCTTCATATACCCCTTCCAGCCACCAAGAAGATTTAAGAATGTTATTTGTTAAAGATAACTGAAAGGGAAAATAAAACTCTGTATCTCCATTTATGCGACAATACCTAGACTCTGGTTTGAAAATTTCAACATTCAAAGATTTACCAGACCACAAATTCAAAGTAGACTTAGAGAAATTAGATGGGGGGGCGGATTGAAAATTGATTGACCCAAATTTTTTAGAAAAAGGACAGAACTTATTGCGAGTACCCCACCCCAACAATTTAAAAAGACAATCCTGAATAAAAATTGAATTGGAAAAATTATAACCATTGGATGAGTTAAGTGAAGGATTATTTCCGAGCTTCCCATAAACATTAAGATATTGATTTGAGGATTTGATTAAGGAAAACTCTTGATTAGTTTGATTCACCAACCCATCATCATGAGACTTCTCTTCAATTGATTCATCACTAAATTCATATGACGATAATTTATCAGGAATAGCATTGACCAATTGATTAACAACCATTTGAACATTTTCATAAAATTGATCTCTAAAAACAGGATGATCATTGGCTTCTAAAGAAACCTGGTTGTTGTCCCTACTTTCTTCTTCAGTGTCATGGTAAGAAAAATCATCAATTACACAAGGATTATGAAAAGGGATCTCAAAAATATTTTCAAAAGATTCACTAATGGAAGACTCAACCATGGATGCTTCTTGATGGAAATCATTGGAATCATCCTCTTCATCTGAAACTTCTTCAGGTAATGATGATAAAATTCTCATAAGTTCCCCTCTTATGTCAATATTAAGGCAATAATCCTGAGGGGTTGAAATTTGCTCAGTGTCATACATTACCTCATCATGGGACTCAATTGGTTCAGGAGAAGAGGAATTACTTTGATAAGAACAATCGTTAGTTAACTCATTATCGTAATATTCATCATCTTCATCAAGTTGATTTTCATCAATACATTCATCGTCTGATTGCCCTTCCATAGATTCACCAATTGCTTCTTTCCATTGACTTACTAGCAACTGTTGGAACATGTCATACCCGGTGATGGATCCTGGTGCTAGATAATCAAACCATATCCGAGCATTTCCCTCTAGAGATGAACCCAGAGCCCTCATTAGAACATCCTCCTCGGTTGTTCCCAAACTATCCATATAATACCAGAGATCATACAAATGATTTATAATTGAAACACCATCGCTTCCATTGAAACGAGGTAATCTTTGATTAAAATTGTTTGGCATAGGATGAGGTGCCCCATAAATTTTAGAGAAGTCAAAGGCTTTTAAACGACCGAAAGTTCTAGGTCGCTCAGAAGCAGCCATGGATAATAATTTTATTTTTTATTTTTTTATATTTTTATATTTATTTTTAAATTTAAGAACTTGAAAACAAAATGATACACCCCATGGGTTCTAGATAACGATAAGATCTGTTTATAGGGATGTAAATGAGTTCGCTCCTCAGCGGAGTCACGATTGGGAGTCGCCAGGTAGATTTAACTCTTCTACCAAGATATGTGTCGTTGTATATGCGGGAAGGACTAGTAGCTTTTCCAAGGTAAGCCTATTGTATCCCCAGCGCCAAAATGTTATGGCGGAAAGCTTAAAGAAAAGTATGTCAAACTAGGGCAAGCTATTGCCTCCCCGGCAACGGCGCCAAAATGTTAGGCAAAGAGAAAGGGGAGGAGAGCTTTAACAAAAATAATATGTCGGACCAAGGTAAGCCTATTGCGTCCCCGGCAACGGCGCCAAAATGTTATCACCTAAACTGTAGTTACCCCTATGGATGGATCCAGTCATGGATGGCAATAGGGAAGGGCAACTTGAAAGGTGCAACAACGATCACCTCGACCTCCAATATGTATGGTTGTCACGCCAGTCGAGGCAACCTTCGCTTTATGTTATCTAGCCCAGACAACAAAGGGGGAGACCCGATCTACTCCCGACAGGAGAGATCAAAACCAAGACACCAAATCAGGGTATTTCTAGTTGAAGTTAGGTGTATGGTTTATCCTAGACCTAAGGATGAAGTCACAAGCCAAGTGAGGGGTTTAATAGGTATAGCTTTGGTTCATAGTTGAAGTGAAAGTGACTTGCAATGTTTAAAGTGAGATCTAGGGCTAGTGTACTAGGTCAATGTCAAAAGATTCACTGCCTTGGGTACCGTGTCCAATGCAGGATAGTTAAAGGTTGTATTGGGGCTAACTAGTACATGAGACAAGATTGACCATAGTTCATGATGTCTTCAAAGGTATAGTTCACCATGCAAAAGTCAAACCACAAGTCAATCCAACAATCTAGGAAAGTTGAATTACCTTGTAGAAAAACCAGTGCCTTGGGAATTGGGAAGTGGAGTCAAAGTGGGGTTGACTTATGGTTAGGACTCCTACAGCATGAGATAAGTGGACAGTATAGGTCTTGATGGTTAAATGTGTCTAGATCTAGGTTTGACCCAAGTGGACCACAATCCCTTAAAACAAGGAATGCAGTCCCCAAGGCAAGAATTGGCAAAGTGACAGTCTAGACCTAGGTTTTGAATTATTCTGATTCCGGATCTGCAAAAATCTCAAGTACCCAGTTCCTCGAAGTGAGTGAACTCACTTCTCCAAGGTGGTGCGACTTTCCCTAAGGAGGCTTCAATCGGGGTTTAGGTGGGTCAAATCATGTCGGATGGCATCCAAACTTTAGATCCGGGTAGATCAGTCAAGTAGGGATATGGATCTATAATTTTGTGGCAATCCACCGGTTAGATCTTTGTAGATCTGAGTTTTAGTGTTCCAAGTGGTCCAAAATGGGGATTAAATCCCTTAAAATGTGGAATGGGGCCCACAAGGTGAATCTCAAGAAAGGGACAACCTGGGTGTATGTTATTTGATGTGTAGATGTCAAATCAAGTGAAATCTCAAACACCCATCGCTTAGATCTAGGTCAACCTGCTCAAATGGTGAAGTGCGCCTTCCTTGGGAGAAGCTAGGTTGGCTTGGGAGAGGGGTCAAACGGAAGCCAATCCACACCAAACTATAGATCCGGGATGCCGTGGATGCTATAGAGGTGGGTTTTCAATATCAAGCCCAACAACCCACTAGATCTTAGTAGATCTGACAAAATGTAAAATGAGGGTTTTGTAGTATTTAGGGTTTTAACAATTTATGAATTATGTCAATGGATTGGATAAAGGAAAGAGAAACAAACCTGTGGATCTTACCTGGATAACCTTGTAGATGCCTTGATGATGATGATCTATGCAAACCCGATCAATTTGGAAGCTTTGAGGTAGTCTCTATGCAAATCGATTTTGTCCAAGAAGCCAATGCGCCCTCTCTCCTGCACAATCAAACGTCAACAATATCAGATTTGATGCATCAAGAGATAAGACTAATGCCACAAAAGAAGTAACAGAAAGATAGCATAGATCACAATGATACTAATGATAACCCCCTGATACAAGCGAATGCCAAGAAAGTCGATTTGAAGAAGCCTTGCAAAATCGCCCTTGTTGAAGTCGCCCTCCTGTAGACAAACAATGATTTCCAAAAAATAGATAGATCTTACCACAATTTCCAAATGCTAGGTTGCAATAGACTTTCCAATCACCATCTAAGAACACCAGATGCAAAGGAGACCACAAGAATATTTTTCTATACCAATAATCCAAGAGCCAAAGACCCTTTACAATGAGAGGCTCTCTCCTTTAAATAGGAAGGAGAGGCACCAAAACCCTAACCACTTTTTGAATGAGTGGCTAAGATTAAAAGATACAAATGTCTAATCAATGGTTGAGATGAGCTCAACAATATAATACATGGATCACACATAAAATATAACATAAGTGGACAAAGTCGCCCTAGGAGAGGGGAATCCCACCAAATCATGATGACAAAATATCATAAGAGGCTCATGGTGGGTCCAAGGGGTAATTTTATCCCTCCTTGGTCAATCCCCATGGCACAATAACCAATAAATAATCATGAAAGTACCAAATCGTGCCTCCAAGGTGAAGTCGTGGTCCTCAAAAGACCCCAAAAATCCACAGAAAGTGCCATAAGTGATGGATGCGGGCCCCGATGAAGCTGAAACTGCAGGAGGAGGTGTGGAAGGTCCCGATCTATCATCACTGATCATCCCATGCCATAACTTTGCCTCAGTAGCCCAAATCGATTTCCTCAATAGCCATTTCTACCAATCCTGAAATGCCTCGGGAAGCGTGAAACTGCCCAAACAGCCTCCTGGAGTGATGGCGCTGTCAAGGTGAGGGCACCAATGTGTCCGGGAGGGGGGTAATATGGTAAAAACAAGTGGCTGGACCACCCCCTCCATCATCAGCGCCCTAGGTCAACCGGATAAAAGTCATCTCTGCTCCGACAGGGCCTCCAACAGACCAAAACTGCACTAGGACAGCCTACTGAGGCTAAATCATCACTGTAAGTGCCCGGAACTGAAAACAAACTGTCCCATTGGACTCAGAAGGTCCAAATCCATCCAAGATGTGTACTCATACACCATATGAATCTCTGCATGATCAAAATAAATATCCAATGTACCGGAACAAGGCCAATAATAATGATCTGTAAATGACCAAACACTGCTGTATCCCAAGAATCATCATCATAACCCTGTAGCTGCTGCATAGAATCATCCTGTATGTGTACATGGACCATATATCATCTATCCATATCATCATAAGGTCCAACATCTCATGTCCCATGGTCCTCCATGGTCAAACTAGGTCTAACCAAGACCAAATACAACTCAGACTATCATCCATAGCTGCTGCAAGGTGTCAAGGTTAATACATGCTTTACAATTTATTCAAATAGCTTCTATAACACAGAGTAATCATGGCTGGCGATCTAAATCCAAATATATAGTGTCGTTAGTTATTATTATTACTCAGACTAGACTTTCAGGACCATACTCACTTCATAGTTGTGATCAATTTGCTAGTGAAGGGTGAAGGCTGAAATAAATGGCTAGGCTAAGGGATGACTTGACTAACTTGACTTTGTGACACTTTGGCAAGGGAAAGGGAATACACACCATAGTATATACTGAATGAGCAATAACACAGGGAATGGCGGTGTCTCACAAATGGATGAGTTGTTTAAAGAGGGTTTATTCACCTTCACAGATGCGCACAATCCATAATACAAACAAGGCCAGCAATTGTTTAGATATAACATTTAAGTTCCATTGCTTTTTGGGCCTGAGGTTTCCATAGCCTTGATCTATGTGTGTTTACAAACACATTGCATAGATTTACATTTATTTTTAGGCTTTCTGCTGCAGGTGTGTTTTTAAGGCACTTGTTTACCTGAGCACTTCTAGGTGTGTCATGGACAACTTGTTTACCTAGGTATTTATTTTTCCAAAAGATATAACATTTTATTTTTCATGGCCATTTTCATTTGGCATTTCTTTCATATACAAGATATAGCATTTGATTTTTCCAGATTTTGTATTGATGGCAGCACTAAAAGTTTCAGGTTTAGCCAACACAACTTTAGTGACTAGGGGGAATTCTCAAGGAACTCCAACTCACCATAGGTAAGTTTTGTCACCAACTCAGAGCCGAGACACAATAAACAGGGAAGCTCATCCAATACAGAGGCTACAGTGGGGAAAGGTCCTCCATGTCACTAGTCAAGTAGCAAATCAGGGTAATAATCTAAAAGGTAGGCCACGGATGGATGAAGACAATGAAAAGATGAAGCCAACACTAGCAAGCCATAGTATGGTGTAATGATCACCTCTATTCTCCCTAAGGAGGGTATGTACCAATGAGTATGAATAGTGAACTTCTAAGTCTGAGTAGGGACAGTAATATATATATAATAGGTCAACCAGGTCCAAATATCTATATGATCGCCAGATCATGACACTAAGTGCTAAGACATGCTATAAGAATAAGTATAAAAGCAATCTAACCATAATACCATGATATACCTGCTGAGTCATATACCTGAAAGCTCATCAACCTGTACCATCATCTGTCCTCTGAGACTGCTGCTGTAACTCTGGGCACTACTGTCTGCTCTGTACCAATGGCATAATGGCTATATCGGGCATCTCTCTGAGTGTCCTGAAACTCAGTCATGGCATGGGGAATATAACTACTGTCCACAATCTGATAGTGATCCAATATAAATGCTCATCTCGGCGTCTCAAATGCAAGGGAACTTGCTGAATAGTGTACTGGCATCAGAAAAATAATGTATGGTAGCCCGGCTACTATATATGTGATAACATCTGGCTCCGGCTGGGACAAGTGCTCGGCTGAAGTGAGCGCTTGAGAACCTCAGAATCTCTGGTCCTCGAACTCTGCTACTCGAATCCATGATCCAGCACTCTACCATTTTATTTCCAGCTTTATTCTTGCAACCTATTTTCTGCATTCACAACATCTAAAGAAAATACCTCATGCCGCATGTGTGGGAAAAATAATAAAATCAACTGAAATGAAATCTATTCTATGTCAGAAATATAAACGCATAAAATATAAATGCAGAAAGTAAATTAAACTACTAACATAATTTGCAAAATTTGAGTTTTATTGTGCAGGAAAAGAAAAAGTGACAGGTACTCAGTTAAACTAGAAGCTTACAAAGGAGCTTAGAGACTAAGAAGGTGCCAGACTCAATGGCTGAAAAGACTAACTACTGCCCAAGTAGGCTTATTTGGTTTCCTACCTACCCTAATCTAACCAGTCATCACAAATGTTAGGTAAAATCATAAATCCAGTGCAACCATTCATCAAATAAGTTAATAATTCTTCTTTGATTTTTGCTTAGAGAACGAGTCAAGACTAGATTAAGGATTAATGAAATAGATAGCACAACTTTCCTGACTTGTTCAAAAATTGAGAAAGGAGTTGAATGGTGCAAAATGAAATCATGCAAAGGGAAAGACTGATTACCGCAAACATCCTCCATCCAAGAATTGATAGGGTCATAAAAATTGTGCAAGTTATTATTCAAAATATATGGAGGAAAAAGATGTGATAACAAATTTAACTCCCCTTGTTTCAAAATGCTTTCCTCATCTACCTGACCAGGATATTCAATTCTGAGAGCTCCAGGAATGATGCATAAACCAAGTAGGGATAAATTGTGGAATAAAATTAAGATTGAGATTAGCCCCACTTGTTGTTTAAGGATGGAAAATCGATGAAATTGATCTTCATATACCCCTTCCAGCCACCAAGAAGATTTAAGAATGTTATTTGTTAAAGATAACTGAAAGGGAAAATAAAACTCTGTATCTCCATTTATGCGACAATACCTAGACTCTGGTTTGAAAATTTCAACATTCAAAGATTTACCAGACCACAAATTCAAAGTAGACTTAGAGAAATTAGATGGGGGGGCGGATTGAAAATTGATTGACCCAAATTTTTTAGAAAAAGGACAGAACTTATTGCGAGTACCCCACCCCAACAATTTAAAAAGACAATCCTGAATAAAAATTGAATTGGAAAAATTATAACCATTGGATGAGTTAAGTGAAGGATTATTTCCGAGCTTCCCATAAACATTAAGATATTGATTTGAGGATTTGATTAAGGAAAACTCTTGATTAGTTTGATTCACCAACCCATCATCATGAGACTTCTCTTCAATTGATTCATCACTAAATTCATATGACGATAATTTATCAGGAATAGCATTGACCAATTGATTAACAACCATTTGAACATTTTCATAAAATTGATCTCTAAAAACAGGATGATCATTGGCTTCTAAAGAAACCTGGTTGTTGTCCCTACTTTCTTCTTCAGTGTCATGGTAAGAAAAATCATCAATTACACAAGGATTATGAAAAGGGATCTCAAAAATATTTTCAAAAGATTCACTAATGGAAGACTCAACCATGGATGCTTCTTGATGGAAATCATTGGAATCATCCTCTTCATCTGAAACTTCTTCAGGTAATGATGATAAAATTCTCATAAGTTCCCCTCTTATGTCAATATTAAGGCAATAATCCTGAGGGGTTGAAATTTGCTCAGTGTCATACATTACCTCATCATGGGACTCAATTGGTTCAGGAGAAGAGGAATTACTTTGATAAGAACAATCGTTAGTTAACTCATTATCGTAATATTCATCATCTTCATCAAGTTGATTTTCATCAATACATTCATCGTCTGATTGCCCTTCCATAGATTCACCAATTGCTTCTTTCCATTGACTTACTAGCAACTGTTGGAACATGTCATACCCGGTGATGGATCCTGGTGCTAGATAATCAAACCATATCCGAGCATTTCCCTCTAGAGATGAACCCAGAGCCCTCATTAGAACATCCTCCTCGGTTGTTCCCAAACTATCCATATAATACCAGAGATCATACAAATGATTTATAATTGAAACACCATCGCTTCCATTGAAACGAGGTAATCTTTGATTAAAATTGTTTGGCATAGGATGAGGTGCCCCATAAATTTTAGAGAAGTCAAAGGCTTTTAAACGACCGAAAGTTCTAGGTCGCTCAGAAGCAGCCATGGATAATAATTTTATTTTTTATTTTTTTATATTTTTATATTTATTTTTAAATTTAAGAACTTGAAAACAAAATGATACACCCCATGGGTTCTAGATAACGATAAGATCTGTTTATAGGGATGTAAATGAGTTCGCTCCTCAGCGGAGTCACGATTGGGAGTCGCCAGGTAGATTTAACTCTTCTACCAAGATATGTGTCGTTGTATATGCGGGAAGGACTAGTAGCTTTTCCAAGGTAAGCCTATTGTATCCCCAGCGCCAAAATGTTATGGCGGAAAGCTTAAAGAAAAGTATGTCAAACTAGGGCAAGCTATTGCCTCCCCGGCAACGGCGCCAAAATGTTAGGCAAAGAGAAAGGGGAGGAGAGCTTTAACAAAAATAATATGTCGGACCAAGGTAAGCCTATTGCGTCCCCGGCAACGGCGCCAAAATGTTATCACCTAAACTGTAGTTACCCCTATGGATGGATCCAGTCATGGATGGCAATAGGGAAGGGCAACTTGAAAGGTGCAACAACGATCACCTCGACCTCCAATATGTATGGTTGTCACGCCAGTCGAGGCAACCTTCGCTTTATGTTATCTAGCCCAGACAACAAAGGGGGAGACCCGATCTACTCCCGACAGGAGAGATCAAAACCAAGACACCAAATCAGGGTATTTCTAGTTGAAGTTAGGTGTATGGTTTATCCTAGACCTAAGGATGAAGTCACAAGCCAAGTGAGGGGTTTAATAGGTATAGCTTTGGTTCATAGTTGAAGTGAAAGTGACTTGCAATGTTTAAAGTGAGATCTAGGGCTAGTGTACTAGGTCAATGTCAAAAGATTCACTGCCTTGGGTACCGTGTCCAATGCAGGATAGTTAAAGGTTGTATTGGGGCTAACTAGTACATGAGACAAGATTGACCATAGTTCATGATGTCTTCAAAGGTATAGTTCACCATGCAAAAGTCAAACCACAAGTCAATCCAACAATCTAGGAAAGTTGAATTACCTTGTAGAAAAACCAGTGCCTTGGGAATTGGGAAGTGGAGTCAAAGTGGGGTTGACTTATGGTTAGGACTCCTACAGCATGAGATAAGTGGACAGTATAGGTCTTGATGGTTAAATGTGTCTAGATCTAGGTTTGACCCAAGTGGACCACAATCCCTTAAAACAAGGAATGCAGTCCCCAAGGCAAGAATTGGCAAAGTGACAGTCTAGACCTAGGTTTTGAATTATTCTGATTCCGGATCTGCAAAAATCTCAAGTACCCAGTTCCTCGAAGTGAGTGAACTCACTTCTCCAAGGTGGTGCGACTTTCCCTAAGGAGGCTTCAATCGGGGTTTAGGTGGGTCAAATCATGTCGGATGGCATCCAAACTTTAGATCCGGGTAGATCAGTCAAGTAGGGATATGGATCTATAATTTTGTGGCAATCCACCGGTTAGATCTTTGTAGATCTGAGTTTTAGTGTTCCAAGTGGTCCAAAATGGGGATTAAATCCCTTAAAATGTGGAATGGGGCCCACAAGGTGAATCTCAAGAAAGGGACAACCTGGGTGTATGTTATTTGATGTGTAGATGTCAAATCAAGTGAAATCTCAAACACCCATCGCTTAGATCTAGGTCAACCTGCTCAAATGGTGAAGTGCGCCTTCCTTGGGAGAAGCTAGGTTGGCTTGGGAGAGGGGTCAAACGGAAGCCAATCCACACCAAACTATAGATCCGGGATGCCGTGGATGCTATAGAGGTGGGTTTTCAATATCAAGCCCAACAACCCACTAGATCTTAGTAGATCTGACAAAATGTAAAATGAGGGTTTTGTAGTATTTAGGGTTTTAACAATTTATGAATTATGTCAATGGATTGGATAAAGGAAAGAGAAACAAACCTGTGGATCTTACCTGGATAACCTTGTAGATGCCTTGATGATGATGATCTATGCAAACCCGATCAATTTGGAAGCTTTGAGGTAGTCTCTATGCAAATCGATTTTGTCCAAGAAGCCAATGCGCCCTCTCTCCTGCACAATCAAACGTCAACAATATCAGATTTGATGCATCAAGAGATAAGACTAATGCCACAAAAGAAGTAACAGAAAGATAGCATAGATCACAATGATACTAATGATAACCCCCTGATACAAGCGAATGCCAAGAAAGTCGATTTGAAGAAGCCTTGCAAAATCGCCCTTGTTGAAGTCGCCCTCCTGTAGACAAACAATGATTTCCAAAAAATAGATAGATCTTACCACAATTTCCAAATGCTAGGTTGCAATAGACTTTCCAATCACCATCTAAGAACACCAGATGCAAAGGAGACCACAAGAATATTTTTCTATACCAATAATCCAAGAGCCAAAGACCCTTTACAATGAGAGGCTCTCTCCTTTAAATAGGAAGGAGAGGCACCAAAACCCTAACCACTTTTTGAATGAGTGGCTAAGATTAAAAGATACAAATGTCTAATCAATGGTTGAGATGAGCTCAACAATATAATACATGGATCACACATAAAATATAACATAAGTGGACAAAGTCGCCCTAGGAGAGGGGAATCCCACCAAATCATGATGACAAAATATCATAAGAGGCTCATGGTGGGTCCAAGGGGTAATTTTATCCCTCCTTGGTCAATCCCCATGGCACAATAACCAATAAATAATCATGAAAGTACCAAATCGTGCCTCCAAGGTGAAGTCGTGGTCCTCAAAAGACCCCAAAAATCCACAGAAAGTGCCATAAGTGATGGATGCGGGCCCCGATGAAGCTGAAACTGCAGGAGGAGGTGTGGAAGGTCCCGATCTATCATCACTGATCATCCCATGCCATAACTTTGCCTCAGTAGCCCAAATCGATTTCCTCAATAGCCATTTCTACCAATCCTGAAATGCCTCGGGAAGCGTGAAACTGCCCAAACAGCCTCCTGGAGTGATGGCGCTGTCAAGGTGAGGGCACCAATGTGTCCGGGAGGGGGGTAATATGGTAAAAACAAGTGGCTGGACCACCCCCTCCATCATCAGCGCCCTAGGTCAACCGGATAAAAGTCATCTCTGCTCCGACAGGGCCTCCAACAGACCAAAACTGCACTAGGACAGCCTACTGAGGCTAAATCATCACTGTAAGTGCCCGGAACTGAAAACAAACTGTCCCATTGGACTCAGAAGGTCCAAATCCATCCAAGATGTGTACTCATACACCATATGAATCTCTGCATGATCAAAATAAATATCCAATGTACCGGAACAAGGCCAATAATAATGATCTGTAAATGACCAAACACTGCTGTATCCCAAGAATCATCATCATAACCCTGTAGCTGCTGCATAGAATCATCCTGTATGTGTACATGGACCATATATCATCTATCCATATCATCATAAGGTCCAACATCTCATGTCCCATGGTCCTCCATGGTCAAACTAGGTCTAACCAAGACCAAATACAACTCAGACTATCATCCATAGCTGCTGCAAGGTGTCAAGGTTAATACATGCTTTACAATTTATTCAAATAGCTTCTATAACACAGAGTAATCATGGCTGGCGATCTAAATCCAAATATATAGTGTCGTTAGTTATTATTATTACTCAGACTAGACTTTCAGGACCATACTCACTTCATAGTTGTGATCAATTTGCTAGTGAAGGGTGAAGGCTGAAATAAATGGCTAGGCTAAGGGATGACTTGACTAACTTGACTTTGTGACACTTTGGCAAGGGAAAGGGAATACACACCATAGTATATACTGAATGAGCAATAACACAGGGAATGGCGGTGTCTCACAAATGGATGAGTTGTTTAAAGAGGGTTTATTCACCTTCACAGATGCGCACAATCCATAATACAAACAAGGCCAGCAATTGTTTAGATATAACATTTAAGTTCCATTGCTTTTTGGGCCTGAGGTTTCCATAGCCTTGATCTATGTGTGTTTACAAACACATTGCATAGATTTACATTTATTTTTAGGCTTTCTGCTGCAGGTGTGTTTTTAAGGCACTTGTTTACCTGAGCACTTCTAGGTGTGTCATGGACAACTTGTTTACCTAGGTATTTATTTTTCCAAAAGATATAACATTTTATTTTTCATGGCCATTTTCATTTGGCATTTCTTTCATATACAAGATATAGCATTTGATTTTTCCAGATTTTGTATTGATGGCAGCACTAAAAGTTTCAGGTTTAGCCAACACAACTTTAGTGACTAGGGGGAATTCTCAAGGAACTCCAACTCACCATAGGTAAGTTTTGTCACCAACTCAGAGCCGAGACACAATAAACAGGGAAGCTCATCCAATACAGAGGCTACAGTGGGGAAAGGTCCTCCATGTCACTAGTCAAGTAGCAAATCAGGGTAATAATCTAAAAGGTAGGCCACGGATGGATGAAGACAATGAAAAGATGAAGCCAACACTAGCAAGCCATAGTATGGTGTAATGATCACCTCTATTCTCCCTAAGGAGGGTATGTACCAATGAGTATGAATAGTGAACTTCTAAGTCTGAGTAGGGACAGTAATATATATATAATAGGTCAACCAGGTCCAAATATCTATATGATCGCCAGATCATGACACTAAGTGCTAAGACATGCTATAAGAATAAGTATAAAAGCAATCTAACCATAATACCATGATATACCTGCTGAGTCATATACCTGAAAGCTCATCAACCTGTACCATCATCTGTCCTCTGAGACTGCTGCTGTAACTCTGGGCACTACTGTCTGCTCTGTACCAATGGCATAATGGCTATATCGGGCATCTCTCTGAGTGTCCTGAAACTCAGTCATGGCATGGGGAATATAACTACTGTCCACAATCTGATAGTGATCCAATATAAATGCTCATCTCGGCGTCTCAAATGCAAGGGAACTTGCTGAATAGTGTACTGGCATCAGAAAAATAATGTATGGTAGCCCGGCTACTATATATGTGATAACATCTGGCTCCGGCTGGGACAAGTGCTCGGCTGAAGTGAGCGCTTGAGAACCTCAGAATCTCTGGTCCTCGAACTCTGCTACTCGAATCCATGATCCAGCACTCTACCATTTTATTTCCAGCTTTATTCTTGCAACCTATTTTCTGCATTCACAACATCTAAAGAAAATACCTCATGCCGCATGTGTGGGAAAAATAATAAAATCAACTGAAATGAAATCTATTCTATGTCAGAAATATAAACGCATAAAATATAAATGCAGAAAGTAAATTAAACTACTAACATAATTTGCAAAATTTGAGTTTTATTGTGCAGGAAAAGAAAAAGTGACAGGTACTCAGTTAAACTAGAAGCTTACAAAGGAGCTTAGAGACTAAGAAGGTGCCAGACTCAATGGCTGAAAAGACTAACTACTGCCCAAGTAGGCTTATTTGGTTTCCTACCTACCCTAATCTAACCAGTCATCACAAATGTTAGGTAAAATCATAAATCCAGTGCAACCATTCATCAAATAAGTTAATAATTCTTCTTTGATTTTTGCTTAGAGAACGAGTCAAGACTAGATTAAGGATTAATGAAATAGATAGCACAACTTTCCTGACTTGTTCAAAAATTGAGAAAGGAGTTGAATGGTGCAAAATGAAATCATGCAAAGGGAAAGACTGATTACCGCAAACATCCTCCATCCAAGAATTGATAGGGTCATAAAAATTGTGCAAGTTATTATTCAAAATATATGGAGGAAAAAGATGTGATAACAAATTTAACTCCCCTTGTTTCAAAATGCTTTCCTCATCTACCTGACCAGGATATTCAATTCTGAGAGCTCCAGGAATGATGCATAAACCAAGTAGGGATAAATTGTGGAATAAAATTAAGATTGAGATTAGCCCCACTTGTTGTTTAAGGATGGAAAATCGATGAAATTGATCTTCATATACCCCTTCCAGCCACCAAGAAGATTTAAGAATGTTATTTGTTAAAGATAACTGAAAGGGAAAATAAAACTCTGTATCTCCATTTATGCGACAATACCTAGACTCTGGTTTGAAAATTTCAACATTCAAAGATTTACCAGACCACAAATTCAAAGTAGACTTAGAGAAATTAGATGGGGGGGCGGATTGAAAATTGATTGACCCAAATTTTTTAGAAAAAGGACAGAACTTATTGCGAGTACCCCACCCCAACAATTTAAAAAGACAATCCTGAATAAAAATTGAATTGGAAAAATTATAACCATTGGATGAGTTAAGTGAAGGATTATTTCCGAGCTTCCCATAAACATTAAGATATTGATTTGAGGATTTGATTAAGGAAAACTCTTGATTAGTTTGATTCACCAACCCATCATCATGAGACTTCTCTTCAATTGATTCATCACTAAATTCATATGACGATAATTTATCAGGAATAGCATTGACCAATTGATTAACAACCATTTGAACATTTTCATAAAATTGATCTCTAAAAACAGGATGATCATTGGCTTCTAAAGAAACCTGGTTGTTGTCCCTACTTTCTTCTTCAGTGTCATGGTAAGAAAAATCATCAATTACACAAGGATTATGAAAAGGGATCTCAAAAATATTTTCAAAAGATTCACTAATGGAAGACTCAACCATGGATGCTTCTTGATGGAAATCATTGGAATCATCCTCTTCATCTGAAACTTCTTCAGGTAATGATGATAAAATTCTCATAAGTTCCCCTCTTATGTCAATATTAAGGCAATAATCCTGAGGGGTTGAAATTTGCTCAGTGTCATACATTACCTCATCATGGGACTCAATTGGTTCAGGAGAAGAGGAATTACTTTGATAAGAACAATCGTTAGTTAACTCATTATCGTAATATTCATCATCTTCATCAAGTTGATTTTCATCAATACATTCATCGTCTGATTGCCCTTCCATAGATTCACCAATTGCTTCTTTCCATTGACTTACTAGCAACTGTTGGAACATGTCATACCCGGTGATGGATCCTGGTGCTAGATAATCAAACCATATCCGAGCATTTCCCTCTAGAGATGAACCCAGAGCCCTCATTAGAACATCCTCCTCGGTTGTTCCCAAACTATCCATATAATACCAGAGATCATACAAATGATTTATAATTGAAACACCATCGCTTCCATTGAAACGAGGTAATCTTTGATTAAAATTGTTTGGCATAGGATGAGGTGCCCCATAAATTTTAGAGAAGTCAAAGGCTTTTAAACGACCGAAAGTTCTAGGTCGCTCAGAAGCAGCCATGGATAATAATTTTATTTTTTATTTTTTTATATTTTTATATTTATTTTTAAATTTAAGAACTTGAAAACAAAATGATACACCCCATGGGTTCTAGATAACGATAAGATCTGTTTATAGGGATGTAAATGAGTTCGCTCCTCAGCGGAGTCACGATTGGGAGTCGCCAGGTAGATTTAACTCTTCTACCAAGATATGTGTCGTTGTATATGCGGGAAGGACTAGTAGCTTTTCCAAGGTAAGCCTATTGTATCCCCAGCGCCAAAATGTTATGGCGGAAAGCTTAAAGAAAAGTATGTCAAACTAGGGCAAGCTATTGCCTCCCCGGCAACGGCGCCAAAATGTTAGGCAAAGAGAAAGGGGAGGAGAGCTTTAACAAAAATAATATGTCGGACCAAGGTAAGCCTATTGCGTCCCCGGCAACGGCGCCAAAATGTTATCACCTAAACTGTAGTTACCCCTATGGATGGATCCAGTCATGGATGGCAATAGGGAAGGGCAACTTGAAAGGTGCAACAACGATCACCTCGACCTCCAATATGTATGGTTGTCACGCCAGTCGAGGCAACCTTCGCTTTATGTTATCTAGCCCAGACAACAAAGGGGGAGACCCGATCTACTCCCGACAGGAGAGATCAAAACCAAGACACCAAATCAGGGTATTTCTAGTTGAAGTTAGGTGTATGGTTTATCCTAGACCTAAGGATGAAGTCACAAGCCAAGTGAGGGGTTTAATAGGTATAGCTTTGGTTCATAGTTGAAGTGAAAGTGACTTGCAATGTTTAAAGTGAGATCTAGGGCTAGTGTACTAGGTCAATGTCAAAAGATTCACTGCCTTGGGTACCGTGTCCAATGCAGGATAGTTAAAGGTTGTATTGGGGCTAACTAGTACATGAGACAAGATTGACCATAGTTCATGATGTCTTCAAAGGTATAGTTCACCATGCAAAAGTCAAACCACAAGTCAATCCAACAATCTAGGAAAGTTGAATTACCTTGTAGAAAAACCAGTGCCTTGGGAATTGGGAAGTGGAGTCAAAGTGGGGTTGACTTATGGTTAGGACTCCTACAGCATGAGATAAGTGGACAGTATAGGTCTTGATGGTTAAATGTGTCTAGATCTAGGTTTGACCCAAGTGGACCACAATCCCTTAAAACAAGGAATGCAGTCCCCAAGGCAAGAATTGGCAAAGTGACAGTCTAGACCTAGGTTTTGAATTATTCTGATTCCGGATCTGCAAAAATCTCAAGTACCCAGTTCCTCGAAGTGAGTGAACTCACTTCTCCAAGGTGGTGCGACTTTCCCTAAGGAGGCTTCAATCGGGGTTTAGGTGGGTCAAATCATGTCGGATGGCATCCAAACTTTAGATCCGGGTAGATCAGTCAAGTAGGGATATGGATCTATAATTTTGTGGCAATCCACCGGTTAGATCTTTGTAGATCTGAGTTTTAGTGTTCCAAGTGGTCCAAAATGGGGATTAAATCCCTTAAAATGTGGAATGGGGCCCACAAGGTGAATCTCAAGAAAGGGACAACCTGGGTGTATGTTATTTGATGTGTAGATGTCAAATCAAGTGAAATCTCAAACACCCATCGCTTAGATCTAGGTCAACCTGCTCAAATGGTGAAGTGCGCCTTCCTTGGGAGAAGCTAGGTTGGCTTGGGAGAGGGGTCAAACGGAAGCCAATCCACACCAAACTATAGATCCGGGATGCCGTGGATGCTATAGAGGTGGGTTTTCAATATCAAGCCCAACAACCCACTAGATCTTAGTAGATCTGACAAAATGTAAAATGAGGGTTTTGTAGTATTTAGGGTTTTAACAATTTATGAATTATGTCAATGGATTGGATAAAGGAAAGAGAAACAAACCTGTGGATCTTACCTGGATAACCTTGTAGATGCCTTGATGATGATGATCTATGCAAACCCGATCAATTTGGAAGCTTTGAGGTAGTCTCTATGCAAATCGATTTTGTCCAAGAAGCCAATGCGCCCTCTCTCCTGCACAATCAAACGTCAACAATATCAGATTTGATGCATCAAGAGATAAGACTAATGCCACAAAAGAAGTAACAGAAAGATAGCATAGATCACAATGATACTAATGATAACCCCCTGATACAAGCGAATGCCAAGAAAGTCGATTTGAAGAAGCCTTGCAAAATCGCCCTTGTTGAAGTCGCCCTCCTGTAGACAAACAATGATTTCCAAAAAATAGATAGATCTTACCACAATTTCCAAATGCTAGGTTGCAATAGACTTTCCAATCACCATCTAAGAACACCAGATGCAAAGGAGACCACAAGAATATTTTTCTATACCAATAATCCAAGAGCCAAAGACCCTTTACAATGAGAGGCTCTCTCCTTTAAATAGGAAGGAGAGGCACCAAAACCCTAACCACTTTTTGAATGAGTGGCTAAGATTAAAAGATACAAATGTCTAATCAATGGTTGAGATGAGCTCAACAATATAATACATGGATCACACATAAAATATAACATAAGTGGACAAAGTCGCCCTAGGAGAGGGGAATCCCACCAAATCATGATGACAAAATATCATAAGAGGCTCATGGTGGGTCCAAGGGGTAATTTTATCCCTCCTTGGTCAATCCCCATGGCACAATAACCAATAAATAATCATGAAAGTACCAAATCGTGCCTCCAAGGTGAAGTCGTGGTCCTCAAAAGACCCCAAAAATCCACAGAAAGTGCCATAAGTGATGGATGCGGGCCCCGATGAAGCTGAAACTGCAGGAGGAGGTGTGGAAGGTCCCGATCTATCATCACTGATCATCCCATGCCATAACTTTGCCTCAGTAGCCCAAATCGATTTCCTCAATAGCCATTTCTACCAATCCTGAAATGCCTCGGGAAGCGTGAAACTGCCCAAACAGCCTCCTGGAGTGATGGCGCTGTCAAGGTGAGGGCACCAATGTGTCCGGGAGGGGGGTAATATGGTAAAAACAAGTGGCTGGACCACCCCCTCCATCATCAGCGCCCTAGGTCAACCGGATAAAAGTCATCTCTGCTCCGACAGGGCCTCCAACAGACCAAAACTGCACTAGGACAGCCTACTGAGGCTAAATCATCACTGTAAGTGCCCGGAACTGAAAACAAACTGTCCCATTGGACTCAGAAGGTCCAAATCCATCCAAGATGTGTACTCATACACCATATGAATCTCTGCATGATCAAAATAAATATCCAATGTACCGGAACAAGGCCAATAATAATGATCTGTAAATGACCAAACACTGCTGTATCCCAAGAATCATCATCATAACCCTGTAGCTGCTGCATAGAATCATCCTGTATGTGTACATGGACCATATATCATCTATCCATATCATCATAAGGTCCAACATCTCATGTCCCATGGTCCTCCATGGTCAAACTAGGTCTAACCAAGACCAAATACAACTCAGACTATCATCCATAGCTGCTGCAAGGTGTCAAGGTTAATACATGCTTTACAATTTATTCAAATAGCTTCTATAACACAGAGTAATCATGGCTGGCGATCTAAATCCAAATATATAGTGTCGTTAGTTATTATTATTACTCAGACTAGACTTTCAGGACCATACTCACTTCATAGTTGTGATCAATTTGCTAGTGAAGGGTGAAGGCTGAAATAAATGGCTAGGCTAAGGGATGACTTGACTAACTTGACTTTGTGACACTTTGGCAAGGGAAAGGGAATACACACCATAGTATATACTGAATGAGCAATAACACAGGGAATGGCGGTGTCTCACAAATGGATGAGTTGTTTAAAGAGGGTTTATTCACCTTCACAGATGCGCACAATCCATAATACAAACAAGGCCAGCAATTGTTTAGATATAACATTTAAGTTCCATTGCTTTTTGGGCCTGAGGTTTCCATAGCCTTGATCTATGTGTGTTTACAAACACATTGCATAGATTTACATTTATTTTTAGGCTTTCTGCTGCAGGTGTGTTTTTAAGGCACTTGTTTACCTGAGCACTTCTAGGTGTGTCATGGACAACTTGTTTACCTAGGTATTTATTTTTCCAAAAGATATAACATTTTATTTTTCATGGCCATTTTCATTTGGCATTTCTTTCATATACAAGATATAGCATTTGATTTTTCCAGATTTTGTATTGATGGCAGCACTAAAAGTTTCAGGTTTAGCCAACACAACTTTAGTGACTAGGGGGAATTCTCAAGGAACTCCAACTCACCATAGGTAAGTTTTGTCACCAACTCAGAGCCGAGACACAATAAACAGGGAAGCTCATCCAATACAGAGGCTACAGTGGGGAAAGGTCCTCCATGTCACTAGTCAAGTAGCAAATCAGGGTAATAATCTAAAAGGTAGGCCACGGATGGATGAAGACAATGAAAAGATGAAGCCAACACTAGCAAGCCATAGTATGGTGTAATGATCACCTCTATTCTCCCTAAGGAGGGTATGTACCAATGAGTATGAATAGTGAACTTCTAAGTCTGAGTAGGGACAGTAATATATATATAATAGGTCAACCAGGTCCAAATATCTATATGATCGCCAGATCATGACACTAAGTGCTAAGACATGCTATAAGAATAAGTATAAAAGCAATCTAACCATAATACCATGATATACCTGCTGAGTCATATACCTGAAAGCTCATCAACCTGTACCATCATCTGTCCTCTGAGACTGCTGCTGTAACTCTGGGCACTACTGTCTGCTCTGTACCAATGGCATAATGGCTATATCGGGCATCTCTCTGAGTGTCCTGAAACTCAGTCATGGCATGGGGAATATAACTACTGTCCACAATCTGATAGTGATCCAATATAAATGCTCATCTCGGCGTCTCAAATGCAAGGGAACTTGCTGAATAGTGTACTGGCATCAGAAAAATAATGTATGGTAGCCCGGCTACTATATATGTGATAACAGGTCCTTACCTTCTTATAAATGTGAACATGATCATTTAGTGTCTTTATGACCTGCTAGCTTAGGCACCATCCTCACTTGTCTCCACCCATCCATTTGTCATCTCCCCATATATTGGTCTTCACCCTGACTTACACCTTGACTTGTGATATGGAGGATCTCCCCACTTCTGCCTCTGTGTTGGACTTGCATTCATGTTTATATTGTGTCTCGACTCTGAGTTGGCAACAAAACTTGCCCTTGGTGAGTTGGATTTTATGCCTTTATCATTCTAGTCGGTTGCCCCGATGTTTGGTTTGGATTGCGGAAGTACCCCTAGTTGCTTGAGTTGTGTTGGCTCAAACCTGAAGCAAAATTGTACTACATATGGAAATTATTGTTATATCTTGTACAGCCCAATGAAAAGGGCTATGAAATTGAAGTGAAATTCAAATGTTATGAAATGTAAATGCAGCCCGGATGTAAGTTGCGATTATTTGTGTTTATAAGTGCATATGAAATCCCAGAGGGGTCATATTAGGCCTAAAAAGCAATGGATAAATGTATGCTAAATCTAAAGATTGCTGGCCATGAAATGAAAGGTCCTAAAATGCAGTGGCTAAATGTATGCTAAATCTAAAGACTGCTGACCTTATATGAAACTTTCATCATTGAGCCTGCGGGTGATGATGTGAGATGGAGCAAAGGACAGCTAATTCTAAGTGTCCCCTAGAACCTCAAGTTACGGTTAGCCAGGCACCTAGTTCACGGCGGTTCTAATAGTAGACAATCTTTGCCAAGGTTGAACAAGCACTTCTCTGAACAACTTATCTATTTGTGAGACACCGCCATTCCCTGTGTATCTCTTGTCCAACACATGCTTAAGTGTGTAACACCATGTCCTTCATCCAAAGTATCACAGTGTCAAGCCAGTTAAGTCATCCCATTTAAGCCTAGCCTTGTGTCTTTCGCCCTCACCCTTTGTTAGCAACTTGATCGTGTTTACAAGCAAGTATATTCTTGAGATTCTTCTTGGAAGTGGATTATTTAACTAACCTATTTACTATTTACTAACTGCCAATGAAATAATGCTTAATACTTTAGAGTCTAGTTATGAAAATGATCTAGAGAGCATGTCTTAACTATTTGCACTTGCAACAACTTGGCTTCTTAGCCAGGTTCATATTTTGATCAGTTTGATCGGTCAAACATAGTTTGACCAAGGTCAACCTTGGGATCCGTGATGAGATGGACCACTTTATGTATGGTGTTGATATATGGTCTTCTATATACCTTGTTGATGATTCCATATGATGGACATAGGCTTCAAATGATGATTGATGCAGTTTGTCATGTTTATTATTATTTCCAGATCATCATATTTTTACATTGTCCGGTTATGGTGGACCCTACAGATGATCCTACAAGTTATCATGAGGTGTATGAGTACTCATCTCTAGTGGATTTCGGTCTTCTGGATCCATTGAGACACTTATCTATTAGTTTCAGGCATGTTATCAGCAGTTTTCCACTTGTTGACCAGATTGGCCATGTTGATATGGCCTGTCCAGCCAGAGACTTGGAGGCTAGTCGTTGCCTAGGGCACTACAGGGGAAGGGGGTGGTCCAGCCACTTGTTATTACCATATTACCCCCCTTTCGGACATGATGGCACACTCAGTTTGACAGCGCAAGCACTTGGTAGTCAGTTATGGGCAATAACAAGGTTTTCAGGAGGATTAAAAAATGGAATAAAAAGGTCACAGAGGAATTCGATTTGGGCAATTAAGGCAAGGTAGTCAGTGGGGTCCACACAGTCAGCAAGATGTCTTTTGATGTACTTTTCTCTCAAATTGAGGGGACAGGATTTGATCATTTGTGCACTTGGACATGACATTGAGTCTCATGTTATATTATTGTGCCATGGGGTGATGCTAGTGAAGGGAAATAATACCTCCTAGCCCCACCATGTGCCCCTAGTCACTTGTCCTAGTCATCTTATGTGGCACTCACTTGTATTAGTCTCCCTGCCATGACGTTATCCCCCCTAGGGTCTTTTTAGCCATGACGTCATCCCCCTAGGGTCTTTTTAGCCATGATGTCATCACTTTAGTGAATGATCCATGTCTTATGTTGTATTGGCTCATCTTAGCCACTGATTATATTGTTGTATCTTTTGATCTCAACCACTCATTTCAAAAGTGGTTTAGGGTTTTGGTCTTCCTCATCCTATTTAAGGAGGAGACCCCCTATTGTAAAGGCACCTTTGGAGCTCTTCAAACTTGGAATAAAAATACTATTTTGTGGATCTACTTCTCTTGTCTTGATGGATTCTTTTGCAAGTTGAATATACAATCTTTTTTCTGTGTATCATTGTGGATCTTGGGGTTCCAAGACATTTTTCTACAGGGAGGCCAATTTGGTTATGAGGACGATTTGGAGGAGAGCTATTGTGGGGAAACCCCATATCTTGCCTTGGATTTGCTTGTCTCAGGGAGTATCATTATTGTATCTTAGTGACATAGTTGATGCTTTCTCTTTCATCTTTTCATCATTTTCATCATTCTTTTGCTTGGGTTGTTTCTCATTGATCTTGTCTTGCAGGAGGAGGGCGAATTGGTCACTTTAGGAGGAGGACGATTTCACTTGGGCTCTTGGATTTCACTCTTGAGTATACACACAGGGGAAAAGTTATCAATTTGCAAAGTGGCCACAAGCTTTTGAGGTATGTTCTACAAGGTATGTATCTAGTTCCATCCATCTTTTCTCCTGTTATCACCAAAATTGTAGTTGCCCCTAGAGATGGATCCAAGATGGCTAGCAGAGGGGATGGGCAACCAAAGAGGTGCAACCAAGATAGCCTCGACTCCCAATGGATGGTTGTCATGCCAATCGAGGCAATCTTCACTTTATGTTATCTAGCCCAAGACAACAAAGGGGGAGACCCAGATCTACTCCCGATAGGAGAGATCGGACCAAGACACCAAATCAAGTCAAGTATGGATGAAGTATGTAAGGTGTATGGTAAACCCTAGATCTATGGATGAAGTCACAAGATGAGTAATAGGTTGGATCAAGAGGTTTAAACAATATAGATTTGGTCCAACTTAGTTATGTGAGTGACTTATGATATTTTGAAATAAGATCCAAGATCAGGGTACTAGTCAAAGATGAGAAAATCCACTGCCTTGGGAACCGTGTCTAATGCAGGGTAGTTAGGGACCAAATTGGGGCTAACCAGTACCAACGATAACCTTGATGAGTGGATATGACAATGTCTAGGTGTTCAAGCAACAAGACCAAGACCAAACCAAAAGCAAACTCAACAAACCAGAAAAGTCGTGAGGGCTTGGAGAAAGATCAGTGCCTTGGGAAGTGGTCCAAATGGAGTCGAATATCCACCAAATTGTAGATCAGGGATGTTGAGGTGTAAAGCTAGGCTAGACCTCAGTAGATCTGAGATCTAAGATGTATCACTAAGTGACCCAAGTGGGGTTCAACCCTCAAAATGAGGAATGGGGCCCACAAGATGAAAATCACTAAAGTGACACACTAGGTGTAGGTTATCAGCAATGGAGATTATGGATCAAGTGGGATCTCACCTACCCAGGTGCTAGATCTAGCAAAACTCACCTGTCCAAGGTGTGCGACCTCACTTGGAGAGGCTAATTTGCCTTGGAAAATGGGTCGAATGAAGGCCAATCTACACCAAACTATAGATCTGAATCGTCGTGGATGCTATAGAGGTGGCTTTTAAATATTTTACCCAAAAGCCAAGTAGATCTTGCTAGATTTGAGAAATTGTAAAATGAGGGTTCGAAATATGAGGATTTTATCAATGAAGTAGCTATGCCAATGGATTGGAACCAAGATAAGAAGAACAAACCTATGGATCTTACCTGGATAACCTTGTAGATGCCTTGATGATGATGATCTATGCAAACACGATCAATTTGGATCGATTTGAAGTAGTTTTCTATGAAGTCGATTTGCCCAAGGAATCCAATGCGCCCTCCCTCCTGCACAATAAACGTCAACTATATCAGATTTACTGCATCAAGAGAATAAGACTACTGTTACAGAAGAAATAACAAGAGAATAGCATAGATCACAATGATACTAATGATAACCCCCTGATACAAGCGAATGCCAAGTGGAGCGAGTTGAAGAAGCCTTGCAAAAATGCCCAAGATGAATTCGCCCTCCTGTAGACAAGACAAAGTTTCCACGAAAAATAGATCTTCCAACAAATGCCCAAATGCTAGGATACAATAGACTTTCCAATCACCATCTAAGAACACCAGATGCAAAGGAGACCACAAGAATTTCCACAGAAAAAGTTTTTCTATATCAAGATTCCAAGAGCCAAAGACCCTTTACAATGAGAAGCTCTCTCCTTTAAATAGGATGGAGAGAGGCCATAATCCTAACCACTTTTTAAATGAGTGGCTGAGATTAAAAGATCAAATGATCTAATCAATGGTTGAGATGAGTGTTATCACATCCATGTTAGCTGGAGCTACCATGCTGCAGATTGTATGGTCAGGGACGGTACTATAATTTTTTTTTTTCCAGATTAGAGATTGAATGCCTTCAGAGAAGGCACACAGTTTTGTTCAGATTGCCCCGAGCAGATATATCAGTGGGGACAGATGGTTTATTGTATTGTCCAGACATATTACTTAGCATTTACCGCAGGATCACCCTTCCTTGCCAGGCTTTGATATGAGCCTATTGATACAGTTGCCTAGTCTCGACTTGATTGAGACTATCATAGAGTATTGCTGGTTTACTATTTATGCCCGAATTCAGCAGAGATCCAACTCAGAGATAGCTTCAGTAGCAGCAGGTATATGGTGCAGCAGGTATTGCATTTGATGATTATTGCTCATGATGTAGATTAGACTTCTTTATACTTGTTAGTACACTAACTTTGCATGAGATGATATATTTGGTGATCTAGCTATTGTATGATGTGATTGGGCCCTTGATGATGTCAGTCCACCCCTCCTGTTAGACTTATGTATATGCACGCTGAGTCATGTCCCCTACACTTGGCATAGACTTGATCACTTAGTCCCTTTTGGTAGCTGACTTTAGCTCCACTATCACTTTCTCCATCCATCCGACTCATCCATGATACTTGTTCCTGACTTGGATTCTGATTTGTGATCCCGAGGATCCCTTCTCCACTAATCTCTGAGTTTGCCATGACTCCCTATTTATTGTGCCTCAGCTCTTTAGTGTGTGAGATACACTTTTAGACCTGGGATTTGCTCCTGTCGGTTGCCCCCGATGTTGCAATGCAGTTAGGATTGTGTAGCCTCACCGGGTGTTCCCCATTGGTCATCGAAGCATGTATTGCTCACCCCCATTACCTTTGCAGTATGAGCACCATGTTTATATCTTTTGAGATATGTATGTAGCCCAAAAGGGCCTTGATGTAAATGAAGAAATGAAGAAATGTAAATCTAGCCAAAAAGGGCTAAGTATGAAACTCATTGTAAAATCCATGCAATGTGTTTATGAACACACATGGATTCAGGTCAGCTATACATGTCAGCATTTGAAGTGGTTATTCCTCACCTAGTCCCGCGGGACAAGGAGGTGAGAGGGAGCAAGGGGCAAGCTCAAGATTGCCCCCTAGAGTCTCAAGTTACGGTTTGCCGGACACCCAGTTTGGCGACTCTAGAAAAGAACCTCACGGAGTCTTCAGATACAGATGTGAGTTGTGAGATACTTGTTAGATGACTAGTGGTGGTTTCCCTGCACTATACCCATTTGTGAGGCACCGCCCTTCCTCGTGTTCTGTCATGGCACACTTACCTCAGTGGACCCCGCTTTCCCGAGTTGTCCAAAGGGTCACATGATCTTCATCCTTGTCTTCCCATGTCCTTTGCCTTGTTGTCCACATCACCTAAAGTCAGCAAAGTGGTTAATTCTATAGATGTGCATAGCATTTTAGTCTTTTGGAGGTGGTGGGCCCACTTCACTAAGGCCTTGTATTATCTCAGGATTTAATGTATTTTTTATCACCATGTTATCATTATATTGCTTAGTAATGTACTAACTTGTATAATTGAGCCTTGTCACTTCATGCTTGCATACAGGTATTCAGCTAGCACTATTGTTGAC
This sequence comes from Larix kaempferi, assembly GCA_027924585.1. Taxonomy (NCBI): domain Eukaryota; kingdom Viridiplantae; phylum Streptophyta; class Pinopsida; order Pinales; family Pinaceae; genus Larix; species Larix kaempferi. The sequence continues at coordinate 5,102,142 of BSBM01000033.1, read as the reverse complement.
CAGATTTGACTTGGTCAAACTGAGTTGACTAGGCCAAAAATGGGCCCGAAAAAATGTTGCGATCGGAATTTCGATTTCGATCAATTATTATCTACAGGGATCCCATATGAGCATGCAAGTGTCGGAATTGCAAAATACTGAAGCGTTTGAGAAATTTTTAATTATTATTGGTCAACTTTGACCTGTTTTAATTAAAAATTATGGATATTGGGCAAATAATGCCAAAGTGATGGATCTGGGTCGTTCGAATGGTCATCCCTACTACTTTTGGGGTCCACGATCACATTGCAGCAGACAGTTCGGCAATCCGGGCAATAAAAGTGGGTCAAAAGCCCAATTTTCAGCTTCAGCCATATAAACCAGCAAAATTACATGGAAAATCAGAATTTGACTAAGGCAACTATAGGCAAATGGAAAAATCAATGGTTGGCAAAGGTAAAAGTAATTTCTAAGGGTAAAATGGTAAGGTTTGATACATTATTGGCACATTGTGGGGCCCTCTCCATGGCAGCTCATCACTTGAGGTCGAATTGGCCCATAGGGGTGTTTTTCTCCACCTAAGGGAATTGGATTTGCATGTTTATTTGTATGTGGGGCCTTGTTGTATTAGTTGGGGGGATAGAACATCCCATAGACACCCCCCCAACCATATGGTATATGTTGTATGGACACCACATGGGTCCCCTCTCCTCCTCTAGTGCGCTCTCCTTGGGCAATTTGCACCTCCACCTAGAGACAATCTCCACCATTCGATTTTGATGGTTGGGGAGTGATCTCCACCCTCCATTTTGGAGGGAAACCTATTTTTGGAGTGGCCATTCTCTATAAGAGAAAGCACTCACTCTATTGTACTTCTTCTTGACATTTTGAGATTTGCTATTGAGCTCTTGAGAGACATTTCTTCACCTTCTTGTGCATATGTGTTGTGGAGTGTTTTGATGTGGATTATTGGCGTGTTGCTGGAGTATTGTTGAGTGATAGTGAGCTATTTCCATCTTTTTTCTTGTCCAAGCTAACTTGCAGGTGAAATCGACTACCAGAGAGAGGCGCAGCCATTGAGCCAGCAGCTCCACGTTGGGTTTTCTCTCCGAGTTTCTGCAAAAGGGAAGTAAAACTTATGTTATTATCTTGCTTTCCTTCATTATTTGTCGTTATTTGCTTGTACTTCCTTGTTATTTGCCTCAGTTACTGATTTGTGTCTCTCTTTGGCAGGTACAGGGGCGCACTTGGACAACTAGCTGCTCCAAAACGCTCAACGAAAAGGCACTGCTGCTCAACATTTGGCATCCAACATTCAGTTCTTCATCAAACTCTTCACCTCCTTTGTTTCAGGTAGGCAATCACTGTTGATCTCTCTTGTTCTCATTTTTCTTGTAAATGTTAAGCTGCAAAACGCTAAAAAAACCATAAAATTTAAAATCTACAAATTTAACCGTAGGAACTCAATTCTCTTGCCAAACCTGCTTATTATTTCCCCTTAAAAGCTTATATCTCAGGTTTGTTTAGATTCCGACTCCATTTACCCATATTTTAGGCACTAGTCCACTTGGCAAAAACGCCCCCTAGGGGCGTTTTTCTCTTTCAGCCTGTTGGGTGTATTTTGGAGTTTTGGGTACTTGCTATTTGTGTTTAAAACGTCTTCTTACCTTAGAATATCAAGTATCAATAGCTGGAAGTGAGTTTAAACGCCTATTTTTCACTGCCCTAGGTCCATTTGTCCACTGCTTAACCCATTCCCCTAGGGCTGTTCACTTCACTTCTTACTTGTCCATTTTTCCCATTTTAAATCAGTCAAGTAATCACTCTATAATCACTAGAAGACGTGTTTTAATTGCTTGATTTGTTTCTGCCATGCTTGAGTAGTCACCATATGCTTCATTCCCCCATAGGCAGAATTTTCAGCCACTCTTCTAGTCATTTTCTATTTTCTGATTTAGATTCCAACCTTAAGATCTTCCACTTACTCATCATTATACTCTTTTATCGGATCTGATTTCATCTCTCATAGACTATCTTCTCATTTCAGGATCCCGATTCTACTAGGCTGGAACAAATCTCACCTTCAGTCATCCATCTTGTTTAGTGTTTTGATTATCTTTTGGGTTTAGGGTTCCTGATTGTTGAGTCTCAACCTTCACCAGTTGAGTGGGTCTCCCCCTTGACTTGGCTTTGAGCCTTGTCTAAAGTGACTATAGCCTTGTCCGGTGTGACTTCTGTCCCTTGGACAGAGGACCTGGCTACTGTGGGTTACACCTTCCTAGCTGTTCACCTCTGCCGTCCCTATTGGGATACTTACTACACACAGCTAGAGATAGTGTGATAACAATGAGATCAACAATATAATACATGGATCACTAATAAAATAATACATGAAATGGACCAAATCACCCTAGGAGAGGGGGTCCCACCAAAAATGAATGATAAAACAATAGATCTAGTTCATGGTGGGTCCAAGGGGTAATTTCTAACACCCTTGGTCAATCCCCATGGCACAATATCCAAAAATAATGAAGCTAGACACCAAATCGTGCCTCTCTAGGAAAGTGGTGAGCCTTAGGAGGCTCCAGAAAATCATATAAAATCCCAAATGTGATGGGTTTGGGTCCCACTGAAGGCTGAAACTACTGGAGAAGGTGTGGAAGACATCCCACTCATCATCACAAGTCATCCCATGCCATAACTTTGCCTCAGTAGCCCAAATCGAATCCTTCAATAGCCATTTTCACCATTTTTGCACTGCCTCGAAAAGTGTGAAACTGCCCAAACTACCTCCTGGATTGCCTGTGCTGTCAAGGTGAGGCCACAAAAGCTCTCTGGGAGGGGGGGTAATATGGTAATAACAAGTGGTTGGACCACTCCCTCCATGCACAGTGCCCTAGGTGAACTCATCAACTCTCTGCTCCGCTCTGACAGGGCCTCTGATAGGCCAAAACTGCACTAGGATAGCCAACTGAGGATAAACATCACTGTAACTGCCCGGAACTGAAAACAGACTGTCCCATTGGACTCAGAAGGTCCAAATCCTTCTATGATATGTACTCATACACCATATAGACCTCTGCATGGTCAAAAATAAATACTCATCATATCTGACAAACCAAATAATAATAATCCGTAAAAGTGCTGAAAAGCACAAATCATCATCATAAGCCTAAAACCACTACATAGAACCATCATGGTTACCTGTACCAAACCATATATAATATCTCTATATCATCTGAGGTTTGCCACCTCATGTCTTGTGGTTGACTTTTGGTCAAACTGGGTTTGACCAAGTCAACATGACCAAAATATAACTCAGACTATCAACAAACTGCTGCAAGGTGTCAAAGGTTAAAACATGCTTTACAATCCATTCAAATAGCAATTATAACAAAAAGTAATCATTACTGGCGATCTAAATCCAAATATATAAAGTCATTAATTATTATTATTACTCAGACCATACTTTCAGGATCATACTCACTTCATAGTTGTGATCAATTTGCTAGTGAAGGGTGAAGGCTAAAATAAAAATGGCTAGGCCAAGGGATGACTTACTGACTTAACATTGTGACGCTTTGGATATGGAAAAGGGAATACAGACCATAGCATATACCGGACAAGCAATAACGCAGGGAATGGCGGTATCTCACAAATGGGTAAGTGTTCAAAGAGTGTTTATTCACCTTGGCAGATGCTCACAATCCATAATACAAATGAGGCCAGCAATCTTTTTGATATAGAGTGCAAGTTCCGTTGCTTTTTGGGCCTTTAGTTTCCATAGCCTTTGATCTATGTGTGTTTATAAACACATTGCATAGATTTACATTTAATTAGGCTTCTTGCTGCAAGTGTGTTTTTAAGGCACTTGTTTACCTGAGCACTTCTAGGTGTGTCTTTAGACAGCTTGTTTACCTAGGTATTTACATTTCATAATAGATATAACATTTTCTTTTCACAATTTTGCATTAATGGCATTACTATCTGTTTCAGGTTTAGCCAACAACATCTTTAGTGACTAGGGGGACTTCATGAGGAAATCCAACTCACCAAAGGTAAGTTTTGTCACCAACTCAAAGCCGAGACACAAAAACAAGGAAGCTTATCCAATACAGAGGCTACAGTGGGAAAGGTCCTCCATGCCACTAGTCAAGTAGTAAGTCAAGGTAGATAACAAATACGGGTAGATAATGGATGGATGAAGATAGTGAGTAATGAAACCAACACTAGCAAGCCAAAGTATGGTGGGAATGATCACCTCTAATCTCCCTAAGGAGGCTAACACCGATGAGTATAGGTCAAGAACTTCTAAGTCTGAGTACGGGCAATATGATAATAATATACAAGTACAACCAGGTCCACATATCTATATGATCGCCAGATCATGATATTAAATGCTAAGACATGCTACAAGAATGAATATAAAAGCAATATAACCAAAACACCAAAGTATACCTGCTGAGTCATATACCTGAATGCTCATCATCTGAACCATCATCTATCCTCTGAAACTGCTGTTGTAACTCTGGGCACTACTGACTGCTCTGTATAAATGGCTAAATGGCTACATGTCATCTCTCTGAGTGTCCTGAAACTCAGTCATGGCATGGGGAACAAAACTGTTGTCCATAATCTGATAGTGATCCATAGTAGATGATCATCTCGGCATGTCAATGTAAGGGCACTGGCTGAATAGTGTACTGGAATCTGAAAAATAATGTGTGATAGCCCGGCGATTATATATGTGATAACATCTCCATTGATCATATAAACCCTAAAATCAAAACCCTTGCATTTTTTTATTTTTCAGATCTATGGAGATCTAGCAATCACTTGGGGTTAATAATTAAAACACACTTTGGTAACCATCTTAACTATCTCGATCTATAATTTGGTGGACATCTGACTCCATTTGCCCCTTCATCCAAGGCACTAGTCCTCCTTGAGGCAAGTCGTATTCCTTGGATTAGTGGTCTTTTGCTAGATCCCACATGTGGGTATTGCTTATTCCTTCTCAAATCCATAGATCCATGCTAAAGCATACCCCCTAGTGCCATCTCATCTTGATTTTGACCTTGTGTGCCCCATTTGGACCATTTTCCACTTTTTAAGGGTGGGCCCCACTTAGGTACCTTTCTTTGGCATTAGATATATCTAGATTTACTATTCTTAATCCATAAGTGACCCTATCTTACACTTGGTTGAACACTTGTCACTTCCTATGCCTCTTCAACCAAGCCCTAACTACTTTGGGTCAACTTATCCATTCTAGATCTAGATCTTGTTTCATCTCGGTCTCCCTCTTTTTCATCATCACATTTCCCTAGGAGACTTAGATTGAATTCGCTACCCTTCATTGGCTAAGCTAGGGTCTCCCCCTTGATCTTGCTTGGGCTTGACCTAAAGTGAAGAGTGCCTTAGTTAACGTGACACCCATCTTGCATTGGGAACCATGGCATCTCTTGGGTCACCTCTTTGGTTCTCTACACCTCTACCGTCTTGGATGGGATACCTTTAGAGACAACTACAAGTTGTCTGATAACAAGCCTCTACCCCACTAGCTCCACTGGTCAAGTCCCTTTTTCTCAGTTCTAGTAAAGATATGTTTCTGAGTGCCTATTATTCTAGCCAACTCAAATCCTTGCCCTTTCTTGTCACCCAGGATCGGTCGAACCAACAAGGGGAATGAATACAAGGCAAGAAACGGGGCTTAAATTAAGTTTTAACCCTTTAATGAATAAGCAAATACCAAAGCAATGAAAGCCAACGTGATTTTACAAGGAAGGCAAAGCCTTTTCACTTGTAAGGTGCGGGCGAAATGAAGCACAAGCCAATGCGATTTCACAAGGGAGGCAAATCCATCTCACTTGTGAGGTGCGGGCAAAAATAACTTAAAGCAAATAATTAGAAATAAATTAAAAGCCACCATGATTTTGTATGGATAGGCAAAGCCTCTTCTCATGCAAGGTGTGGGAAAAGCCTAATGCAAGCCAACACGATTTCACAAGGGAGGCAAAGCCTTCTCACTTGTGAGGTGCGGGCAATGTAAATTACAACAAAGGAAAAGAAATGCTAAACCCAAGCTACTTACAACTACAATGCAAGGGTGGCAATGCCTCCTCTCTTGCATGTCATGAAAAGCAAACTAACTAATCACTTGAAATTGAAATAAAATATAAGAAATCAAGCCCAATAAACTCTTTTGGGCTTGTTACAATGTTACAAATTTCAGCACTTCGTATTTTGTAAGAAAAGAAGGGAAAGAGAGTGATTTTGACCATTTTCTTCCAAGTGGCCGAAATGGTAGCTAGCGGAGGCCTTTTATGCTTGGAGATGGCCAAATTTGGGTAGCATAACCCTCTTGAAATGTGCAGACCTGCTAAAAAGCAGCAAGCAAAAAGTTATGGAAAATGCCCAAAATCACTTTTGGGCAATGTTAGTATATCATACAAAATTTACAAAAAATTCTGAAAATTTATGAGTAATTTTTTCACAAGATAATAGCATGTAAACAAGATTTGAAATCTGATTTTTGTATGAGAAACATGTAGAAATAAAATGCAGAAAATTTAAATGGAAGTGAAGAGATTGAGCTCTTTATTCATCCAATGCTTGGAGCAGTGGGGTATTCGACCAAGGAAATCCACTCTCGAAGCCAAGTGACCTGCAACTTGTAAAATATTGTTACACAACTGAAAGAAAAGGTGAGTACCTAATGAAGAGCTAAGAAATCATAGACTTCGACCCACAAGCATATGAAGTTCTTAACTACTAAATAGGAAACTCATAAAATCAATAGCAAAAATACTAAAGATCTTACCAAAGCAAAATAGTTTGTTTATTTGGCCTCTCAAATCTTGAGTAGCTATGAAGTTCAAAATCAAACCACCATTACAGAGCAACCAACACAAAATCTCCTCCAAATAATTTATATTACCAAGCCAAATGGCTGAAAATTACAATGGCCCAAAAATGGGGGAAGATGAAAGCAAGAGAGAGTGAGAAAATAGAAATGGAGCAAGAGCATGAGAGATTGTAACCCAAATGAGGAGGAGGATCCTCCTTAAATAGGAAAAGAGAGAGAGGAGAGTTCATTTGCGTGAATGGTGTTATTACCTATTTTGTACAAATAGTTGAAACTCCATTGAGCCGCCAATGTTGGAACACATCAATGTTCACTTCCAGAGTATCAGGGTTTCATATGACAATAATTAGCTAATTTTGGCTAGCCAGTTTTTTATTTTTAGTCAATGTGACCATGGCCCCACGGGGTTTGTAATAAAGTGTGCTAGTAGGATTTTTTGAGTGGCTCGATCTCCCATGACTTGGTTAAGCAACTAAGATATTCCAGGGAGTTTTTTCCCTTGTCAATTATACTTTTCCTATAGCCGAGCTATAATCGATGAGGTTTTCTCCCGCTTCCTCCAAAACTGGAATGCCCGATTTTGAAAATTGAGCCTTGGGGGGTTATTAGAGTCCAACTGATGTATATAAGCCTACTAGACACTATTAGAATAGACTATGGTCATGTCCTAAGTCACTAGGACCCTCAGGAAAAATTTCAAAATTTTTTTTACTAAGTTCTCCGGTTTTGGGTTTTTAATTTTTTTTATTTTTTAATAAATTTTTCCATAGTTTAAATGGAAAAATTTCAATTTTGTAATATGTCAATCATCCGGGATCCGTTTTCAGTGTTTGAAGGCTTAAACCTTAAGCCAAAAATCACTCATGATCCCCGGACCAACTTAGCCTAAGTTTCAGACAATTATTTGGCCTCATAATTAATATTTTCTCAAAAAATCAAAAAATGAGAAATATTAATTAAAATATTCAGAAAATAATAAATTGGACATAATTCGAATCTCTCCAAAAAAGACCAAATTGAATAAAGTAGAAGTCAAAATGACATAGCAGAAAGCATTTAAGATGATTGCAATCAACTCCAGGTCAGTTCAGTTGGCAATCGGAGCACTGGGAGTGATCTCAAGTCAAGATTTTCACCCTCCTCAAGCATGCTTACGTTTTTGTGATTTGGCATTTGTTTATTGGTTGGGTGGAGTTCACAAGGCTTGGGGGTGGGTGCCTTTCCTAGGTGGAGGCCACCTCACCCCCCTCCCACCTTCCAACACCCAGTTAACTTATAAATCAAGCTTATGTGCTCTCTTGCCATTGGGAAACTCGAATTACTTGGCTCTCTCTATGCCAATTCGTTTTAGGGTTTTAGTCTTTAGTATTTGTATAAGTAGAGGCTCTTTGAGCTCTCTTCACATGGTATTTTGTTGTAAACTTACTCTGCTGAGATTGTAAGAGTTTGTAGCTATTGCTACATTTTGGAAATAAAGTTGGCTTTGGAGGTCTATGGTGTGCACTATGTGTTTGTGAGCAAATCTTTCCATTATTGAGGTGATACTTGTCCTTGTTTCATTTATATTATTTCATGCTTAATCATTGTTTAGCTTAGATCTCTTTCTTAAGAGCATAGAACAAATATTTGATGGTCCAAGTTATTTGTTTGTATTAGGCTTGATTAGTTTTAAGAGCACAAACTGTAGTCGGTTATACTTGTTTGTCTCTTATTTCGATTTTGTCTAACACTCTAAGCATGATCTAGTTTGTTTGTATAAGTGGTGCATGTGTGCAAGTATTCAAAAGATAGAGTGGAGGTGAACTTGGTTGTCTCTCCCTCCTCTCCATCAACTTTTTTGCTCTAACTTTTGTGTTTTCAGGAACCCTCCAAAAGACAAGATCTCAAGGTTGCATTCGAAGCTACAAGTTTGCTTCTCTCCATCAACACAAAACACTTTTTCAAATTGGTTACTTGGTTCTAAAGGCTTACCTCCTCAAGCCCTCTCTTTTCTCTCCTTGAATCCCTTTTGCATTTGACTTGCTAGCCCATTCTCCTCATTCTTAGCTTCGTCCCACTCTCCACAAGCCTTTTCTTAGCTCTCGTCCATCTCCATTTAGGGCTCCTTTTTCCTTCGTTTGGGTCCTCCTTTACCTTTTCGTTTTCCTCCCTTTTGAGCCTTCCTACCTCTCGTCCACCTTAAGTTTATCTTGCTCTCGTCTCCTCCTTCCAACCTTGTCTTCTTTCCCTTGCTCCTCTCCTCCTCCCTCTTGTCCAACTCCTTTTGGGCCTCCCTTCACCTTTCGTTTTTTGCCTTTGAAATCTCTTCTTTCTCCTCCTCTCGTCCACCTTCAAGTCTACCCTAAACACATCAAAAAGCAAAACAAAAGTTAAACTTGTTAGTGGTGTTTTGAAGGAGAAAAGAAGCATTGAGAAACTTTGAAACAAGAAAATCTCTACCCAAAAGAGAGCATTGAAGAGACCATAAGGATGATCCAAACCAAGAAACTATTTACACTCTCCTTTTGTAAAAGCTTTTAAGAGCTCCATATTTGTTTCATAAGTTTTATTTTCCTATCAAAAGTCCTTTCAAGGGTTTCATTCCCAAAGGCACTAGTAATTCATCAATAAAAAGGCTAAGTGGGATAAGGCCTCCCATTTTTTGGTTATTTTTCCCTATTTGGGGAAGTGTGTCTTGTGCATGCTTAGTTAGATTTGATTAAAGTTTCTAGAATAGTTTCATCTTGTACTTAGAGTTTAAATTTTATTTCAAGTTTTGACCTGAGAAGTCTCTTGGGATTTGATCCCAAGTGCCGCATTGACTCTGTGTGCTGCTTCTCTTTCCCCACTGTGTACTGCGTACGACCAGCTAGCTGGAAGTTTCATGAACCGTGTAGAAGTATTTTCTTTGATTTCACTTTGTTAGATTAGTTTCTGTTGTAGAACACTAGTTTCATTTTGCAAGTATTTTATTTATTTGTTATATCATTGTCTTTCATCATTTTACAATCTTTTTTGAGCTATCACTTGGTTTATGCTTACGTCTGCTTCTATCTTAACAAAGAACCAAAGTCTCTTGAACTTGCAATAACCCAAGTCAAGAGCACTCTCTGTCGGAGAGCATTCCCACTGCATATCCTTGCATCAAGCATATAGTTTAGCTAAGTATCTTGAACTTCCGTCTTAAGACGAAGTCAAGAGCGCTCTCTGTCGGAGAGTTGAATTGTGTGCTCTTAATAATTAAAACTTTCCAACTCACACTCCCCCAAATAAAATTTACTTCATTGCTATCCATCACTGAGTATGCTCTGCCAACCATAAAAGGTTGGACTAGTACCCAGAAAGGTGTTGGATTTGTTAATCTTGAAAGTGATAACATTAATAAAATCTTTTCCCCACAACCAATGAACCGGCGTTGCTATTTCGAAAAATATTCAAGTAGTGGGCAAAGTCCTTAAACCTGGTGGGGCCGAAATGTCGTTGTCTTAGACTTCGAGGGTGGTTAAATCATTGGACACCTATCCTTGATAACTGTACGGTCCGTCATACCACCAGAGGGGAAGCCATTGAAAGTATACCTTTCCGGTTGGACGCATGCCTTTCTTTTGCTATCCTAATAATCAAGATCACTAAAGCTTTCAATCAACCAAGATAATTTGCAAAACGATCTCACGAACATTACCTTTGAGACTTGTACTTCAGCATCCCAAGCACTTATTGACTCCATTTGGCATGGGTCTTCAAAACTCATATGCATTTCCTTAATTTGGACTATTGGTCATTTATATCTTGAATCATATTGTGGATGCTATTTAAAATTCCAAGTCTTCATATTTTGTTCATCTTAAATCATTGTGATTTGTAATTTCCAACGTGGATTGCTTTATCTTATGTTTCATTTAAGTAAAACTGTGATCTCATCATTTCAAAACTCCTAAACAACACCCATCCGCATTACTCAACACCCAAAAACACTTTAAAACATAAGAGCCATAGAAACTCTTTGTAGGGACTACCCCCCTTGGCTTCGTTAGGAGTTAGCCTAAACGGAGGAGCTGGGATTTAGGTGACAGTACCTGGCTCATTGCTTGCCCCCAAGGCCACACCTCTCCCACTTGTAGTGAGGAGACAGCTTTCGAAAGATTTCCACTGCTGGTGTGCATCTCGGCAAACAACAAATGGCATTTGTCACTTGGAGAGAAAGGGGGCCCATGGAAGGGGGGTGCACTTCCATGGGTTAAAAATAACAAACAATGAGGGGGGAAATCCCCCACTCATGTTTTATATTTCATTGCTAGGCCAAGGGAAGGAATCATGAAGGTGGGACCCCCTCTTTTGGATTATTTCAATTTATCTCATTTCCCATGGTGAGAGAGAGTTTTTCCCTTTTGACGACAACTTCAAACTTGAAAAACACTTGCTTGGGGGGGCCCTCTTAGACTTAAATTTCACCTTAGGAACATAACTTGACATTAGGAAACAATTTTTCCACCTCCCAAGTGACTTTAGGCACTTTTCCAAAATTTGTCTGACTAATTAATTATCAATTTTCGTGATTTCCTTGACTGACTTAGGCAAATGTGTCCAAACCTTAGCAAGACTTGTCCGAATGACTTCAAACTTTGCCCAAAGGTGTAGGGGGTCTCATGCCATTTATCTCGGGTACCCATACCCCTATACATCATTACAAAGGACCAAGTATCCCTCTTTTACATTACAACATTTTATGCTGAGGGACATTTTTTAATCACTAAAAATTAAAAAATCCTATGTAAAACTTAATAAAATTCCGCAAGACTCTGGATAATATCTAGCATGGTAATAGAGAACATTCTTAGGCCCCAATCACCCCACGGACTTGATAACTAGAACGTCTTTCACCACTTTGGAGGTATTTTTCAGTGAAAAACTCAAATAATTAAAATCATTAAAAAAGAATTTTAATTATCCAAGTGAAAAAACACTCGATGAAAGGACTTCTCTAATGATAAAGTCTTAGGTGACTAAGTTACACAAAAATTGACCCTCATGCTGACATATCCTTACAAAATACCCTGCAGGGATGCAGAAATTTCATGGAAAAGAGATAAGAAAAAGAGTTGCCTCGCTTGAAAAATGCATTAGGTACTTCTTTCTCATCTTCAAGGCACATTGAACATGTGCATGGTACATCGTTGTCCACCTAGTTGGTTTGGTGGTCAACAGGATCTACAATGGGGCGCCTCCCGCTCGTCGGACTACCTTCCAGCCTCAGTTGAGTAGCCAAATATCTATACGGAGTTTCTTTCCTTCGGCCTTGGATGGTAGGAGAGTAGGACTACCTCGAGCCTATAACCCCCCTAGGACCACATAGCAGGATCCCTCCCACTATGGTGCTCGAGGACTCTAACTACGAACTAGTGCACCAGTCACCCCCCTCAACCTGTGTCATTTGGCTCAGGAGACCTTGACATCATTGCTTTCACCTCTCTCTCTCTCTCTCTCTCTCTCTCTACTAGCACCAAGATGTTTCCAGTCTCAGACATTCTCACTTTGTATCACCGCACCTATGACACTGTTGTATATACATATTTTGGTGCCAGCTAGAACTAGTGATTTACTTTTCTTCATTTATTTTTGCTTTTATCATTTTCTAGGAGCTGCCTTCGTACTCCCACATTGTGTTCACACTGCATGTATCTTTTAGTCCCATTGACCTACTTTGCGGTCATTCATTGGACATTAATAAAATCATCTCATCTTATCTTACATCACCGGAATCATATAGAAGGCCCAACCAAGAGCAGAAATGGGCCACAATAGTCTGGAATACATCCTCATGATGAATCAAAAATAAGTTCAAAAATATTCCCACAGAATATGGCATAACAATACCAACAATGGAATAGACCTACAAACAAGGGAACAAACAAACACAAGTATGCAAATACAAGAGAATTGTCAGACTATAAACAATAATGTACACTCATTTGTATTAATATAGAGTACAAAATCGTGGGGAGAGTGATCAAGTCGAGCAAGTTTCTAATCAAATACAGTGAAGTTTGAAAATGATAAATTTAGGGTATGTCACCCAGAACTGATAACAGTAAAGCACATAATGTACTAAAATACAAAATAGAATGAGTACTAACATAATACATGTTCACTAGACTAATTCTCATCTGTACAACTCCTAACTACATTAAGATATGATTGATTATTGTAAAGAGCATCTTCCCCTACCACAGGCTTGGCTGAATTTCTTGTCAGGAGTTCCTCGTAGAACTATTGAAGACTATGTATCTGTTCCAATGGTGCTGAATACTACGGTGTTATTCTTTTATCTCTGACCTTAATACCTATTCTCTGTCCAATGAAAATAATGACACTGTTACTGTGTTTATTGTCTGTTCATGCATTTTTGTTAACAAACAGTACACTGTCTCGAATGCCATGAAGATGCATTATTGTTGAAGATGAAAATGATGAAAGACTCTTTTGACATCTGACATTAACTGAGAATTTGTATACTCTATAGGAAGATATTATGGAAAATGGTTCTAGGGTTCATACCAGAAAGTTGAAACGACAAAAGGAAAAATGACATGAGACTGAACAATTGCAAGTCTTGTAGAAAAGGCATTGCTTACATATTCACTTTTGATCTTGCAGTTTTACACATTATATATCAAGGAAACGGATGACAAATGTAATGTTGAGAAAGATGATAAATCAAACTTTATTTCAAAGGTGAGTGTCAGATAAACTAACATCAACTACTGACATGCATAAGGCAGAGCAAATTGACTCTGCAGTTCAATTTCATTAGACAAAAATAATTCACCTGCAGCATGCGACACATCATTGGTTCTTGAGCAATAAGATCACTTTTGGGGATTTTGTTCAACTGATTATCCAACTCATGCAGAACTGTTTCTGCAAGCTCCATCTGAAATTGTCATACACAAGATAAGACAACTAAGAAAAAAAACCTCGATCTGAACTGTTTCAGATAATTGCTTTACCAATAGAGTTAAAGAATAAACAATCACCTCTTTTGTCAGAGAACCCTTTTGTGCTAACAGTGCCAGAAGTTTGCGTTTAAGTTGTTCCTCAAGTCTTTTCTGCATGCATGGATCCATCAAGCTTTTTATTTGCACGCCATATTATACCTTTATCAGTTTCATAGACCTTTTAAAAGAAAACCAAAGCTGACAAGGAAGCCCAAATTATCTTCAAAACTCTCAAATGAAACAAATAAAATCCAGCAAAGCAAATCAAAACTAAACACTGGTCATGACTCATGACAACTGTAGATAACGTAACCATTCTGACTGTAACATTAGAGTTTAGCCCATTTTGGTTTCTATCCTTCTCTTGAGATTGATCCATACACATAGAACATTGTATAACATGACCTCAGGCATTCATACCAAAAGGGTTTAGACATTTTGAAAAAACTCATGGTACATGACGATTCTTATAGGTGATGAAATTGAGCAATTTCAGCATCTGTCCCTCAACATTGGTGACTAATATCCACAATTATGAATAAAATTCAAGCAACCCACTCACTTCCCCACAAGGTGTATAAGACTAATATAGGACAGTTGGTCTCCAGGACGAAAACGTTTGCAATCTCCACAGGAAGGGAAAAAACAAGTTAACTTCGATGGGGCAGCAAGAGGAATTCCAGGGAAAGTGTATTTTTTGGACGGGTGCTAAAGGATGATAGATGGAATATTTTTTGCAATAAATAAGCAGAATATAGAGGAAGACACAAACAATCAGGCTGAGATCTTGGCTTTAATAGCAGGTCGAAAGACCTGCCAAAAGCTGGGTATTAATGACATCATAGTAGAAGGAGAATCTCAAACTACTTTGTATGATATAATGTAAATCAGATCCTAGGAACCAAAATCCCAACCAGTTGAAGTCATTTAAATAAGTAAGCTCAACCATCAAGAATATCGACTTCCACCATGAAACAACATATGTTGATAAACCAACAGAGACACAATGCACACCAAATACTCATGTGGAACTGTTTCACACAACTTGTAGTTGTCCCTAAAGGTTATCCTATCCAGGACGGTAGAGGTGATGGACAACTAAAGAGGTGACCCAACAAATGCCACGGTTTCCAATGCAATTGGTTGTCACCCTAAACGAAGCACTCTTCACTTTAGATCTAGCCTAAGCAAGACCAAGGGGGAGACCCTAGCTAACCTATAGAGGCTAGCAAACCTACTCAAGACCTCCTAGGGAAATGTGAAAGATGAGATGTGATGAGATCAAGAGAGATAGATCTAGATCTAAGATGAATAAGTGGACCCAAGAGGTTAGGGCTTGGTTGAAGAGGGTTAAGACAAGGACAAATGTTCAACCAAGTGTGAGATAAGGTCACTTATGGATTAGGAGTAGTACATCTAGATAGATCTAATGCCAAGATGAAAGATCCAAGTGGGGCCTGTTGCCGCCAGATTGTGCACCTGGTTACGCAGTAGAAATCTACGCTACTGTTCGGTGTGCCCTTGGGGGCAAGTCTCAATTCAAGGCTGTCACCTGATCTTGACTCCTCCGTTTAGGCCAAACTCCTAACGAAGCCAAGGGGGGTAGTCCCTATTGAAGGTTTCTAAGGTTTTTAGATTTTCTTGGTGAATTGGTTAAAGGTGTTTTTAAAGGAGTTTTATGATTTGACTAAAAGGGTTCCAAGATGATTTGCAAAATAGTTTATAAAAATGCTTTCACCAACGAAATAAAATGACAACCAATAGATAGCATAGCAATGATATCAAGCAAATAAATGAAAAGCTTGTTGTGGACCAGTGCCTTATGGAGTCAATATGTAAGATAAAAAATATGTTGCTGAAAGGAAAATGTTTTGCGATTGCTTCTTGGTTACTTTTAGATTATTAAAAAATCGGAGTTATTTTGGGAGAAGGGGAGCTCCCGAGATACCGTGAGGTACAAGGAGAAATTTCCAGAAACTGAAAATGTTAAAATATTAACCAGGAAAATTATCGGAGGGAAATGCATGCAAGGGCTTGCATGCATGCATGCAAAAGTGAGTTTTGCATGCAACTATTTTAGGTTTTTGGTAAACCTAACTTCACAGTGAGATGTTATAAGGAAGACAAGAGGTGACTATCTTTATTGGGGAGACTATTGATCTGAGACAGGCCATGAGAGAGGAGGACGACTTTCCTTGAGTAGGAGGGCGCATTCCTCAAGGGGGAAGAAGCTTGTAACGCATCTGGTAGAGCGTTTGAGTGTGTAACTTGCAAAGTATCTTCGTCTCAGAGATTGAGGAAGATCAGTGACGATCAGAGCTCAAATCTGCTGAGATCTAATTCAGTAAGAGTCATTCATCATTGGAGGGAGGGCGCACTTGTGCATGCAGAGGAGGACATTTTCAATCAAAGGGCAGTCTTCAGAGCCAGCAGAGCAGAGCAGAGGATAGAGATAGATAGATCAGGCAGAGGCGGATGCAGGAATACTCAGATCCAGTTTTGCAGTTAGGGCTCATCTCTTCAGTGCATGCATCAGCTGGATGCATGCGAATCTAGAGTTTGCCTGTAGAAATTTCTGAGGTAACCCTGTATTGTACTTGTCTCTTTTCCTATATGTTCTGGGCTCGAGAGAGAAGATAGCCCCACAGTTTGCTGGTTTTTCCCCAAAAGGGTTCTAGGGTACATCTATTGTTTATGTGTGATTGCATTCATATTTTTCAGTTGGTAAATGTAGATCTAGTTATTTGAGTTTATATTAATGTTGTATTGATATCGAGACTCATACCGCTTAAGATCTCAGGGCGATCCAGAGGGAGTAGTGATCTCTGGATCAAATAATTACATGGTATCAGAGGCCTGGTAAGGGTCAAGGAGAGCATCACACACAGATCTACTACTACAACATCAGATCTACAATTATGGGGTTATTTACATGGTATCAGAGCCCTGGTAAGGGTCAGGGAGAGCATCACACACAGATCTACTACTACAGCATCAGATCTACAATTATGGGGGAGGATCATATTACTTGCACTTCTTGTTCCGCTATGGATATTGATGAGTGTGCTACCGATGGGATTGACAAGGAGATGGCTCTCAACTCCTGTCAATCATTGATGGCCTCCACTTCTAGTGTATGGTACATAGATAGTGGAGCTTCTAGTCATATGACGAGTGTTCAAGGATACTTTTCTGACCTAGCAGAGGATGGGATAGATCTTGAGATTGTCTTGGGAGATGACTCTACGGTCAAAGCTATAGGATGAGGAATTGTCTTTTCAAAAAGACTCTGGAGAACAGATGAGAGTTCGTGATGTCCTATACGTTCCAGGTCTCAAGAAAAACTTGATCTCCGTATCTACTATTGAAGATCGAGGACTATGAGTAATGTTCAGAGATGGAAATGTACTAGTTCATCCCAAGGGATCCAATTTTGCCTCAGCTGAGAGGATTGGAGTTCGCAATGGGAAACTATACATACTGAGTTTCCAACTACATCATGCCCTAAGTCATAGCAGTCGTGATGAGGAATGTGACCCCTGTGAACTTTGGCATAGGAGGATGGCTCATCTGCACCATCCTGCCCTAAAGATTTTGAGGGAGATTGTGACAGGAGTACCTAAGTTCAGCACTGAGCACACCGATGTGTGCAAAGGGTGTGCTCTCGGGAAGTACGTCAAGACATCTTTTCCTAAGAGTGATACCAGAGCTACGGGAGCTCTTGATTTGATTCATTTTGACCTTTGTGGTTCGATGTCCACCACATCACTGAAAGGATACAAGTACTATGTATCTTTCATTGATGACTACTCCAGGAAGACCTGGATCTACTTCTTGAAAGGCAAAGAGTCTAAGGAAGTTTTGCAGAAGTTTCAAGAGTTCAAAGCTCTCGTGGAAAAACAGACAGAAAGGAATATTAAGATCTTCAGATCAGATAATGGGGGAGAGTACACCTCCAATGAATTCAATCAGTTTTGCACTCAGGAAGGCATCAAGAGGCAGTTGACTGTACCTTATACACCTCAACAGAATGGGGTGGCTGAGAGGAAGAACAGGGCCATCATTGGAGCTGCGAGATCCATGTTGCATGATCAGGGATTGCCATTCTTTCTTTGGGCTGAAGCATGCAACACTGCAGCCTACATTTCGAACAAGAGCCCTCATAAGGCATTGGGGGACAAGACCCCAGAGGAGGTTTTTCTGGAAAGAAGCCCAAAGTTGGGCATTTCAGAATTTTTGGATGCCTTACCTACTCTCATGTTCCTTCGGAGAAAAGAACAAAGATGGAACCTGTTACCAACTTTTTTGTACCATAGTTGGATTATCTGAAGAGCCGCCATTTGAAAAACATGATAAGTGTTTGACTCCTATGTATTAGATGATCCAGCATTTGTGACTAGCCAGTTTTGTTTTTTCAGTCGACATGACCATGGCCCCATGGGGTTTGTAATAAAATGTGCTAGTAGGATCTGAGTGTCTCGGTTCCCCATGACTTGATTAAGCAACTAAGGTATTCCAGGGAGTTTTTTCCCTTGTCAATTATACTTTGCCTATAGCCGAGCTATAATCGATGAGGTTTCTCTCGCTTCCTCCAAAGCTGGAATGCCCGATTTTGAAAATTTTAGCTATGGGGGGTTATTAGAGTCCAACTGATGTATATAAGCCTACTAGACACCATTAGAATAGGTTTTGGTCATGTCCCAAGTCTCTAGGACCCTCAGAAAAAATTTCAACAAATTTTATTGGAGGCGTCGGATTTGGGTTTTTTAATTATTTTAATTTTTAATAAATTTCTCTATAGTTTAAATAGAGAAATTCTAATTTGTAATATGTCAGTCGTCCGGGGTCCAAATTCAGTGATTGATGGCTCGTTTCATAAGCCAAAAATCACACATGACCTATGGACCAGCTAAACCCAACTTTCGGATGTCAATTCAGCCTCATAATTAATATTTTCTCTAAAAAGCCATTTACAGAGAAATTATTAATTAAAATAATAAAAATGATTATTTTGGAGATAATCCAAATCTCTCCAAAATAATCCAAAAAGATTAAAATAAAAGGCCAATTGACATGGCACTCAGCATTCATGATGATTCCCATCAACTCCAAGAACATTCAGTGAGATATACAGTCAGCACCAGTCATCTACTTCAAGGGAATTCGCCCTCCTTCACTAAAGCTCACGAATTGATGATGTGGAGGATGTTGAGTAGGTGGTTGAGTTGATTGATTGGTATTTATTACAAGGTTGAGCACCCTCCTAAAGTCATGGCCATTGGCTCTTAATGATGGCGAGTTAGACTCCTACATCAACTCAAACATTACCTCCTTCATCCTCACGTCAATCCTCTTTGGGAGCTCGAATTACCACATGGCATGAGATATATGGTGGGTGATACTTCCAAGATTGGGATGGGGGGCGCCTTGCCTAGGTGGAGGCCACCTCCCCATCCACATGAGCTCCAAACTCAAGCTTAATGTTGAGTTAAGACTCGAAGCTCGATTTGGTTGGTGTTGGCATGGTTTTGATTGGATTATGATGGAGTTTTTGGCTCTCTTCAAGCCAAATTCGAATTAGGGTTTTAGCTGTTAGTTTTGTTATTTAAAAGAAGCCATTTGGGCTATCTCTATGTGGATAATTACTGTAAAGAAGCTCTGCTCATATTTGTAATGCTTTCATGCATATCTTGGAATAAAGAATAAGGGTTTGGAGGCTCATCTTGTCTTGTCTTGTGGATCAATATTGTTGGTGAATGAGGTGATATTCTTCCATAACTTTCATTGCTTGCTTAATGGTGGTTTAATATTCATGCTTTAGAGGGCTTTATCAAGCACATAAGATCAATTATTTGTAGTTTCAATTTAATTGATTATTTGTTTGTCTTTAGAGATTCAAGAGTGTAGGAAATCTACTAGTTTGTAATTCATGCCTCTTGATTTCAATTGATGAAATACATGTCTAACTCCCTATTTTGTAAGTGTTTGTGTTGTAGATCATCCTCTTCAACCAAGTAGGATTGTGGAGCTAGTTTGCATCCCTTCCTCTTGAAGACCAAGCAGAGGGATCCAACAAGCAACTATCAAGGTGAAATCCAAGCTCCTTCAAAGGTCCAAAAGAGCTAAGTATTGAACTTCTTATCCCCCTTTCAAATTTAAAAAACTCAATCATTGGTTACTGGTTACTTGATCTACCCATCTCCAAACAGTGGAAATCCAAAGTTATACTCATCTCCAGGTTTGAGATCGTTGTTTTAGTTCTGCCTTTGTTTGTGGCTTTCTTAAAACTTTTGCTCCTCTCGTTTTTGTCTCCATCTTCACCATCGTTACAGTCCTCTCTTCATCTAATTCGCTGCCACCTCTCTTCATTCTGTTGTTATCTTATCACTGTCCACTCTTTTTTGCAGCCCACTGTCCGCTTCCTACTGCTGCCCACTGTCCATTTTTTGGGCTGCCCACTGTCCACTTTTTGGTGACTGTTCGCTGCCCCATTTCTGTTAGCTCTTTGGCTGCCCTTCCACTCCCCTCATCCACCTTCAACTAGCTCAAAAAAAACACAAAAAGAAGCTTGTTAAAGTAGGAGTTGGTTAGTTACTTTCTTTTGTTAGTTTGTTAGTTTACATTCATAATAGGATTTGCATCTAGTTTCAAGTTCTTGTTATCATTTAAAAGCTTGCATCCATTTTACTTTTAAAAAGTCAAGTCTCTTTCGCATGACAAGTAGATAGTTTGCATTTCGATTTAGAATCTAGAGTTTGTTTTCATTTAATTTTCGCTAATTAGATCTCAAAGTTCAAAAGATAAAAAACATTGTGATTCTATTTTCCCTTTTGCATTTTTTTTAGATTTGGTTTTTTGGTTTTCTAATTCTAACAAACTATCTAGTTGTTTGAGTTTTGGTGTGAGAGGAGTTTTCAAAGTCTAGATGAGAAAATTTTGGCCCAAAAGCTAGATCCAAGATCGACAAAAAGTGCATAAACCAAGTACAAATCAGGCAAACTTTTACAATTCTCTTCTCCTTAGTCACTTCAAAAGAAACAAAGAGAGCTTTGAGAAGACCACAAGGACGATCCAAGACAAGAAGTCGTTATTTATCCTTTGTAATAGCTCTCAAGAGCTTGTTTCAATTTACTTTTCAAAGCTTTACTTCTCTCAAAAGTCCTTCAAAGTTCCAAAACCCAAGGCATTTGTAAAAGCTTAATAAAAAGTTAAGTGGAGGAGGCCTCCACTTTTTTGGTTTTCTTCCCCATTTGGGGAAGAGTGTTGTGATTGGTTAGATTAGATCTTTCATTTTCTGCTTTAGAGTAATCAAATTTTTCATTTTCATACTCTCTTCCAAGTTTTGACTTGAGGTAGTATCCTTGGGATTTCATCTCAAGGGCAGGACCACATAACTTTGTGGTTACTCCTCTCTCCCCGTTAGTTGCCTTGGTCGAAATCTCTGCTAGTTGGGAATTTCTCAAGTGCTAGCGGTTCTTAGAGGTCGACCTTGTTCGGAGGAAGACCCTACCTTAGATTAAATTTGTTGGTAGAACACTAAGTCTTTTTATCTTATTTCATTTCGCAAGTAGCATGCTAGTTGTCTTTTATATCTGTTGAGCTATCATATGATTTATTTTCACAACTGCTTTTACTTGCAATGAAATAAACAAAGCCTCTTGAACTTGGCCAAATCCAAGTCAAGAGCACTCTCTGTCGGAAAGCATTATAGACTTGCATTTTCCACTTGCATTAGGCATTTTAGAATAGAAAAGTCTCTTGAACTTTGGTCTTAAGACTAAGTCAAGAGCGCTCTCTATCGGAGGGTTGAACGGTGCTCTTAATAATAAAAAACATTTCAACTCACATCCCCCTTAATTAATTTATTTTTGGTTGATTATCCAACACCCGTATGCTCTGCCAACCTGCAAAGGTTGGGCTAGTACTCAGAAAGGTGAAGGACTTGCTAAACGTACAAGTGATAACATAATCAAAACTTTACCCAATTCCAAAACCAAGTTCAAATCGCTGAGGTTGCTTCCTGAAACAAATGGTGCCGGGAATCCACTGTCAGACTCGAGAGTGGTCAAGCCATTGTACACTTATTCTCTGCAATCTGGGTGCTCCCGACCTATCATCTAAGAGGTTGCCAGTATTTGTTCCTGGTTAAGGTTCTACTCTTTTGATATTCTTGGTTTTAGCCTAATAATCAAGACCATTAAAATATTCAATTTACCAAGATAATTTTCAAAACGATCTCACGAAGAGCACTTTTTCAAAGACCCACACATTCAGCATCACAATCTTTACTTTTCTTTGACTCCATAAGGCACTGGTTTTTTAAAAGTTTATATCTTAATCAGGACCATTTGTCTTTGTGTTATTTTTCATATTGTGAATGCTTCATATGATTGTCAAATCTTGAAAAGTACTATGATCTTGTTATCTCATTTGGCAACGTGGATTGCGTTATAATCTTGTGTTTCCCATTTATAATTGGTCTCATCATAATAAACTCCTAAAAAACACCCATCCGCATCATTTCACCAAAAACACTTAAAAAGCATAAGAGCCTTAGTGAAACTCTTTGTAGGGACTACCCCCCTTGGCTTCGTTAGGAGTTAGCCTAAATGGAGGAGCTGGGATTCAGGTGACAGTCCCTGGCTCATTGCTTGCACCCAAGGCCACACCTCTCCCCACTTCCATGTTGGACACACGAGCACACTGAGAGGGGGGGGTGAACAGTGTGTAGCTTTTATTACTTTTTCAACTTTAACAATCATCAGCAGCTTATTCAATACATCATTTATTAATGCATTATCACATTATCATTATATCATCAGCATTATTAACAATTACAGCTCATCATATCATCATCACATAGGAAGCATAGAAAGACACAGTATGCAAGATTTTTACGTGGAAACCCAAGTCCTGGGGGAAAAACCACGGAAGCCTTTATAATAATAATTTACCAGCAACAACTGGAAGGAGGTAACAACCCCCTTTGTTACAAAGACTTCAATTCTCCAGCTACAACTGGAAGGAGGCTACAACCCCCTGGTTTACAGGCTACAACCTGAAGGAAGCCTTAGCTCCCTATATTTCCTTGCCCCGTCCTGCCACCCTAATACGAAGATAGATATGAATCAAAACCGCACTGATCCTGCGGACCTATTAACCAACACTTGCACCACACTGCTCAACCTGTACCACACTGCACAACCTGTATCACACTGCAAAATCTAAACCGCACTGCACAACCTGTACCACACTGCACAACCACTTTCACTGCTCATCAACTGACCATTCCTCATCAACTGTCCACTAACCACTGCACCATGACTGTGCAACACTACTAGCTGTACCAATCAATCTATGTGCATAAATCAATCTGTTGTTCACATTATTTGAATCAATCAATCTGAATTCAACCAACTGTGTACCAGACCACCTGGGTCAAACCAACTGCTCATACAACTCAGCCAATCCGAGTTAAACCAACTGCACATAAGGCAACCTGTGCCAAACCTCTACCAAGCTGCTTATGTACCTCTGTTCATCAACATGTCACTGCTGTCATAATCAGATCTACAAGGACGTCTTGCTCATTACCTCAGCTGTCATCAACTTATCAACCCGTCAATGCTGTCACAATCAAATCTGTCACAGTTGTCACAATTAAGTCTACAAGGAAGTCTGCGCAATACTGCTGCCGAATCAATCAACTCAATCCACTGTCGAAATTATCTAGTCAATCTGATATTGGTTACTCCTGTTATTTATCTGCTCAATTTTATCACTGTCATGAAGTCTGCCCTAGCATCAATTCCATAAAAGATTTGTCTGTCAACCAAGCAATAGTCAATACTGTCACCTGTTAAAACCCTACTCATAAACCATCACAACCTGCTGCTAAGACTCATCCCAAGTCTGAAGCAAAACTGTACTGTATCATTGATTTTACTTTCTACTGTAATCACTGTCATAAACCCAGTCTACTGCTGGCACTATCTTTAATTATCTTCACATGTCACTAATCCCATTATGATGATCAAGTCACTGTCATTGTCATCAATCCTATGATTTTACTGCCATCTCTGTCAAATCAAAGCAATCTAAAGACTATTCACCCACTGCTCATGCCAATCAACAAGAAGTATGTTCACATGCTGCTCATGCCAGATTATCTAAGGTCTGTTCACTTGTCAGGCTCTTTCAAGCTTATTTCAAATTACTATAGGATCTCATCTCAAATTACTACAGGAGTTTGTTCATGTCCTGGTCATTGTTTAACAGTGCTTAAGGCAGACCATATTATACTTGACAGAGATCACAGCCCATCGAATCTTCACATTCATCCGATATTTTCAAAGCTACTAATATTTCAAGGCAGATGATAAAACACTGATCAATTCAAAATTATAAAAGGCATACCTTTATTCTCTACTGCAAATAGTTCAATTGATCCTGTACACGCCAACTGCTTGATAAGAAAAAATTGTTTTGACCAAAATATAGCACTGTGACTTGTTGACTGCCTTTGACTTTGCTGAGTCTGAGATTGACTGATAAGTACTGCTGATATTGACTTTGCAAAATTCAGACTGTGTATACGAATTTCAGATCTGAGGAGAGGCCGTATCTACTGCAATTTTTGTCATCTGCTGCTACCCGAAATTCAAGGATAATGAAAACAGAAAATTCTTGTAACCAAAAAAAAATTCAGAGATATGTGCTAGATCCGTATTACTCCTGTGCTGCCTTCACAAAAAAAATTATCTCAGTGCTTCATCTCCAACGAAAATCCACATACCAAAAAAAATTTCAAACCAAAAACAAATTTTCTGCTCCTGCGTTTTTCTGCACTGCGGCTGTCAAGACTCACCCGAAACTTTTAGAGCTAAATCAGACCTCAAAATAACACAGTTCAGATCTCTGTATACCACATAAACTTCAACTTTTTACTACTGCTGCTCCTGGGCAATACCACCAGCGAAAATCAGAAATTCAGAGCTCGAACCTGCTCCTCCAACCCTGCAGCTCGCACTATATCTCAGCAACTATCTTAGCCCATGCTATATGCAGCTCATCCGAAATTCTCATCCCTCAAAATGACACTTTTGACGGGTTATATATAGTGGTTTTTCATAAAAAAATTATGGAGCCGACCTTGCAAAATACAATTTTTAATTTGAATTTTTAATTTTGTTTAAATTTTTATTAAGTGACTGGGTCGTCTTATGAAAAATACTGTCACCATACTACCTTTTGTTGGAAAAAATCACAAAGATCATTGAATGTTTTTTTATTTGTGCATAACAATATGTGTGAAATATTAGGGCTTCCACTAGCGAGGGTATCATCATACCAAGGGCTCACCACATTACCAAACTACATATGTGGGTTCAATACCCAAACGTCCAAGGGCACCAACACATAGGACTCATCATAGCAATGGCTTCAAGGACAAGAGCTTCAATGACGTCATCATCATTGTTATAGCAAGAATGCATCACCAAGGGCATCAATATACCATGTAGGACTCCAACCAAGCCACCATATGCCATTGTGCAATGGGCTTCAAGAACCGGACTTATGGGCTTAAGGACCAACTCCATCAACATCAAGTGCAAGTGCTTAAACTTTTCAACAAAGGCATGGACATTATCAAGTATTTCGTTTTAAATGACCACATAATGGGTCATTTCTACCTATCAAGATCATGGACTTCACCATCAAGCTATGACATCAAAAATCATCAAGGGTGGGTTCAAGGACCAAGCTTCCAAGTATAAGGGCACCATCATTACGGATCATGGGCTTCTTCAAACTTATGGGCATATGACCAATTTGTGGGCTTTCATCATGATTTCCAAGGGCTTCTTCAATGGCACAAGGTCATCATAGGTGCCTTAAAAGCATATGTACTGGTTTCATTACCAAATAGGTTCATAGCCATCAAAACCCCAAGATAAGGGTACTAAGGGCTTCATGACCTCATCAACTTTAAACGACGATAACTCAACAACCGTAAGGAGTTAGGAGACACTCCATATATCAATCAAAAGGGCTTAATGATGGCTATCACCCTATGAGGATCTTGCTTGCATTGGCAGGGTCCTTCAACTTGTTTTCTTTAATTAGTGTAGGATCTCTTCAAGGATATCATCAAAAGAAAGACTTCATCATGTGAGGGCTACATTCATTCAACAATCAATCAAGAGACCATAAAAGTACAACCAGGAGCAGGGGATATAACAATGGACTCAACTGGGACCAAGATACAACTTAGGTGTACTCACCCAAGTTAATGGGTAGCCAGGGCTTTTGGCATTGTCCCAAGGCCTCCAAGGGCTTCAAGCTTGGGCTTGGACAAAGTCAAAAGGTCTCCTCTTGACACAGACAACCACAAACCAAACACTAACCCTCAGGGGCTCCACAAGGGGCACCAAGACGCAACTGTTGGCATCAATGGCCAGGCACTGTTGGCATCAATGACAACTTAATCAACATTCCAGTGAGGGAGACAGCTTTCGAAAGATTTCTGCTGCTGGTGTACAGTTTGGCGGACAACAGAACCTACTGCAGAGAGAGGAATTCTTGTTGGGTATGATGAGATTTCGAAGGCCAATCGCATTTACATCCCTGCACTCAAAAAGACAGTTGTGAGGCAAGATGTGAAGTTCGAGGAGGATTGGGCCTTTCAAAATTCATGTGAGTCAGAAAAGGGAAGACAACAGGTTTCCACTTCCCTTCATGACACAGGTCAGAGTACTGTTCAGTAGCCAACAGGGTCCCAAGTGTCAGGAGTGACTGATGCACAGGATACAGGTTCCACAGGCACAGGAGTAGGATCCAACACAGGTTCTCAAATTGGTGATCAACTAAGATCAGGATCTCAGATTACAGGTACTCGAGCTACAAGATCGACGGCTACAAGTACCTCTACAAGAGGCACTCATTCTCATACAGGACATTGGGATGAGGATGAGGAGTTCTCCTCACAGGATGTCACTTCAGGCAAGAGGAAGCCCAAGTGGCTTAAAGGACGCCCAGGCAGTAGGAACTCCCAAGAAAGACGTAAGAGAAAGAAAGACTCCGCAGTGATTCTGTAGTTACTTGGCTTTAGTAAGCAATATCAGTGAGTCAGAGCCATCCTCTTACGAACAAGCAGCAGGTAAGCAGGCCTGGAGAGATACCATGTTGGAAGAGTATGCTTCCATCATGAAGAATGATGTCTGGGAAGTGGTACCCAGACCTGAGGGAAAATCCGTGGTCACCTCTAGATGCCTCTATAAAATCAAGTATGCTGCAGATGGCAGCATTGAGAAGTACAAAGCCAGATTTGTTGCTAGAGGGTTCTCACAGATAGAGGGAATCGACTATGATGAGACTTTTGCCCCTGTGGCCAAGTATTCTTCCATCAAGACTGTGATTTCTGTTGCAGCAGAAATGGGATGGAAGATTCACCAGATGGATGTCAAGACGGCATATCTCAATGGACTCATCAAGGAGGAAGTCTACATTGAGCAGCCAGAGGGCTTCGAGGTACATGACCGAGAGTCTCATGTATACAGATTGAAGAAAGCCCTGTACGGTTTGAAACAAGCACCTAGAGCTTCGTACTCTAAGATAGATACCTATTTGCAGCAGCTAGGGTTTCAGAAGAGTGAAGCAGACCCAAATCTCTACTTCATTGTGGTGAAAGGGGATCCTCTTATTCTTGTGCTTTATGTAGATGACCTGTTTATTACAGGAGCAGAGAAACTCATCAGTGATTGCAAGAAGGATCTTGCATCTGAGTTTGAAATGAAGGATATAGGATTGATGCATTACTTCCTAGGTATGGAAGTCTGGCAGGAGGATGGGCATATCTTCCTAAGTCAGGTCAAGTATGCAATGGACATTCTGAAGAGATTTCAGATGCAGGATTGCAAGCCCATGACTACTTTTATGACAACCAACTGGAAGAAGCAGGTGGCTTCTGAGAGTAAGTTGGTTGACTCCACAAGGTACCGACAGCTCATCGGTTCCTTGATGTATTTGGTCAACACCAGACCTGATTTGAGTTTTGCAGTCAACACTTTGAGTAAGTACATGGTAGAACCCAAAGATGTGCATTGGGTGGCTGCAAAGCATGTTTTGAGATACATCAGTGGGACAGCAGAATATGGGCTGAACTACGTGAGGCAAGGAGAAGTCCAGCTTGTGGGTTCACAGATTCAGATTGGGCAGGTAATGTAGGTGACAGGAAAAGCACCTCCGGGTGTTGCTTCAGCTTAGGTTCAGCAGGTGTGTCATGGTTCAGCAGGAAGCAGAAGTCCGTTGCATTGAGTTCTGTTGAGGCAGAATATATGGCGGCTAGCCTAGCCAGATGTGAAGCCATCTGGCTTCGCAAGATGTTGGTAAGTCTATTTGATCAATAGTTGGAACCTACGGTGATTCACTGTGACAATCAGAGTTGCATCAAACTCTCTGAGAATCTAGTGTTTCAAGATCGATCCAAACATATTAAGATCAGATATCACTTCATTCGTGATCATGTTGAGAAGGGAGCAGTTGAGCTCCAATACATTTCTACAGATGAGCAGGTTGCAGACATTCTGATGAACTCCTTGATGAAGACTAAGTTTCAATACTTCAAGGAGAAGATGGGACTGGTACAAAATCCTTTCCTAGTTAAGAGGGATTAACCAGGAAAATGATCGGAGGGAAATGCATGCAAGCATGCAAGGGCTTGCATGCAACTATTTTAGGTTTTTGGTAAACCTAACTTCATAGTGAGATGTTATAAGGAAGACGAGAGGTGACTGTCTTTATTGGGGAGACTATTAATCTGAGACAGGCCATGAGAGAGGAGGACGACTTTCCTTGAGTAGGAGGGTGCATTCCTCAAGGAGGAAGAAGCTTGTACCGCATCCGATAGCGCGTTTGAGTGTCTGTAACTTGTAGAGTATCTTCGTCTCAGAGATTGAGGAAGATCAGTGATGATCAGAGCTCAGATCTGCTCAGATCTGATTCAGTACGAGCCATTCATCATTGGAGGGAGGGCACACTTGTGCATGCAAAGGAGGACATTTTCAGTCAGAGGGCAGTCTTCAGAGCGAGCAGAGCAGAGTAGAGGATAGAGACAGATAGATCAAGCAGAGGCAGATGCAGGAATACTCAGATCCAGTTTTGCAATTAGAGCTCATCTCTTCAGTGCATGCATCAGCTGGATGCATGCAAATCTAGAGTTTGCCTGTAGAAATTTCTAAGGTAACCCTGTATTGTACTTGTCTCTTTTCCTATATTCTCTGAGCTCGAGAGAGAAGATAGCCCCACAGTTTGTTGGTTTTTCCCCAAAATGGTTCCAGGGTACATCTGTTGTTTATGTGTGAATGCATTCATATTTTTCAGTTGGTAAATGCAAATCTAGTTGTTTGAGTTTATATTAATGTTGTATTGATATCGAGACTCATACCGCTTGAGATCTCAGGGCGATCCAGAGGGAGTAGTGATATTTGGATCAAATATTTACAGAAAAATGGTGGCTCCTCACGAAGACGTGTGGGTTGGAATGGAGTCTCTAAGGCGGTGTTCAACACTACACCAACTAGGGTGTAGTTTAACTGTGTCTTGAGGTCGCCTCCCAGTTGTTCCCACTTCCTCTGAGAAATTTCCCCACAAAAATTTTAATTATTCGAAGTGTTAGATTTTCACTATGTGAGGGATTGTGTATTTTATTAAATGAGTTATTAGCTTAAATGTGGAGAATTGAAAAGCGGCTACAATCGTTTCCGGTTTCCCGCAGGCATAAGCAAGATGCCCGCAAGGGGAAAGAGCACACTCTGATATGTAAACCAAATATTTATTCCGATTTGTTGTAGTTGTAGAACAATTGTACAAAAATTAAAAGCAAAGTAAAGAAGCACAAAACCTATGTGTCACTTTTCTGATCATCCACCACTAATCGGCAAAGCCTTTGTGTGGTGGTGAGAGCATACTTCGTGGCAACGAGGTTTGTGTTATTTATAGATTTTACGCTTGCGAAAAAATTAAAATGAATTAAAGGGAAAATTATTAGTTAAAGTATACACCCTGCAAGCTCAAAGTGTGTGTGTGTTGGTTGTGTTGTTAGAAAAATTCATTCACGAAATTTTACAAAAATGTGAATTCCCCTAAGGGGATGGGGTGTGGGCGCTGAGTATCCCACTGCTCTCGTTTAATAATTACAATAAAAACAAAAAAGAAATGCCACTTAGTCCACTTATATTTGGATCTAAGGGCTTACAATCATATAGAAAATTATACAAGTGGGTGGGGGTCCACCGGAAGTGTTTTTGGCACCTTTTGATAGGTTTTGGTCACAAATTTGCCCACTTTCGTCATGGACCTGATAAAAACCAGCGAGCTAAAATGATGCAAATTAGTGGTTAGAAGTAGAACCTACAAAACTACATAAAAATACAAGATCTTATGCTTACAAAAATATTGGAAAATTTTAAGCACTTTCAAGCATAAGATACTAGATCTAGATCTACGATTTAACCTTGACATGAAGCTATCTAGATCTATGAGAAGCAAGAGATTTAAAAATGAAATTTGGATCTACTCTACTTGCTTCAAGAAAAACATAAAAGAAGAGTATTTTGTTTATGTGAAGAAGATGGAACAACCACAAGCCATTTAGCTTTGGAAGAGAAGAGGAAGATTGATGCCTGCAAACCAATGTGTCAATCGTAATATAGAAGCAACCAGCCACCGAGCTTGGAAGAAGAGTCAATACTAGATCAACATCCAAATCTTAGCATCCAATCCTGCACAACTTCAAAAGCACTCATACACCAAAAGAATTAAATCTAGTATATCAACAGAGAGAGATTAGGAGGGCAATAGTATAACCGACTACATGTGCTGCTCCTAGATCTCTAAACAATTAAAAATACATAAGCAAGTCAAAAGCTATGAATGCTTACTCTATTAGACTCAAAGAGCCTTGCCAAGCTAGATCAATCCACAATAGCGATATGAAAAAAAAATGAAATTGTACAAGTATACCTCAACCAAGTGCATGCATGGACATGGAACAAGAGCAACCAATCTTGACCTCTAAAGTCTTCAAAATATTATTCAACAAATAACCAAAAGCTAAACAGTACATGAGTAGAGGTTCAATGCTCCATCCTGAAGAAATGAGCATGAGATACCTTGCTTATATAGAAAAATGAGAGAGGAGGAGGTGCTCTTCCCAAGATAGATCCTCTTTGACACTTGGAGAAATGGATTGATACACTTGGAAAAGGCTTGTTGACACATGAGAGAGGTTTGGGGAGGTTAATGACACCTTTCTTCAACCATTTGACACTTTTCAACCTCCACTTGACACCTCTCCAACCACAAATTCGCCCCCCCCCTTTGGAGGATCTCCAATCTTCAATAAAATCATCATTTATTTGCTCAATATTCTCCATGATTTGATTGCCAATCAAAGGAGATTTTATTCCAACGCACTTCCTTGATCATTTTGCCTTTATTATGTCTTTTTTGCCAATTAAATTGGTCTTTTTGGCCCTTTTCGAGTAAATATTAATTTTGGAGATAAATACTCACTCGAAACTTAGGAAAAGTGGGTTTAGGGTTTTGTGAGTGCTCTGGGATAGAAAATGAGCACCCCCATGCCAAAATTCACCTCCTAACCACACTTTTATCAATTTTTTTATTTTTAAATTAAGATATTAAAAAATCTCGTTAAAAGGAAAAAATTATTTTTCTCCGAATGAGTTCAAAATCCTAGGAGACCTAGTGCATGTCCATATGAATCATTATTGATGGCTAGCATGTTTAAAATACATAGACACATAGGCTTTAATAACCTCCCTAAGGTCAACCACCATGGAAAATATTCCAGCTTTGGAGGTATGAGTGAAAACCCCATGAATTATACATCACTGAAGAGTAACATATAATTCCTAAGGAAAAAACACTCTAGATTATCCCCTTAATAGTAAACCCTAAAGTAGGCCAAGCCTTTTACAAAAGTACCATGCTTAGACCAACTTATTACAATTCCCCCATGGGGGTTTGGACATGCAAAATTTACAAAGGGCCAAGAATTTGGCCTGATGGACTTTTGAACTCTGATGATGAACAATTAGATTGTTCAAGTCTTCGACGGTTCACTCGAAATCCACTGTGCAATTTTAATGGATGACAAGGCCCACCCTTAAAATATGGAAAATGGTCCAAATGGGGCCCACAAGGTGAAAATTAATGAAGAAAAGCACTAGGGGGTTTGCTATAGAATGGATCTAATGATTTGAGAAGGAACGAGCAATACCCACGTGTGGGATCTAGCAAATGGCCACCTACCCAACAAGTGCGACCTCCGTTGGAGAGGTCCAGTGCCTTAGATCGGGGGGTAAATGGAGTTGGATGTCCACCAGACTTTAGATCGAGAAGGTTAAGATGATTATCTAGGTGGGCTTTAATTATTAAGCCCAAATGTTTGCTAGATCTGAAAAATAAAAATACAAAGGTTTTGATTATGAGGGTTTGAGTGACCAAAGGATGAAAAAGCATGAAACAAGATACGTACCTTGTAGATCTTACCTCTAAAGCTTGTGGCTGCCTTCCAAATTGATAATTCCCCCCCTATGTGTTAATCAAGAGTGAGATACAAGTGCTCCAAGCTAAATCGCTACTCCTCCAAGAAGACTAGTGCGCCCTCCTCCTGCAAGAAGAGATCTCTATGAGAATCAATCTAGCAAAAGAATGACTATAATGATGAAAAGACGAGACAAGAAGCATCAACTATGTCACAAAGATACAATAATGATACTCCCTGAGATGAAGAACATATCAAAGGTACGATATGGGGTTTCCCCACAATAACGTCCCCTCAAGACGTCCTCCTCTTCACCCACACGGACCCCATGCAGAAAAACATTTAAAGCCCCAAGATCCACAATGATACACAGAGAAACAAATTGTATATTCAACTTGTACAAGCATCCAACAAAACCATAGAAGCAAATCTGCAAAAAATAGTATTTTTATTCCAAGTTTTCCAAAGCCAAAAGGTGCTTTTACAATAGGGGGGTCTCTTCTTTAAATAGGATGAGGGAGACGAAAACCCTAAACCACTTTTGAAAACTAGTGGTGGAGATCAAAAGATACAACAATATAATCAACGACTAAGATGAGCCGGTTCAACATAACATGGATCACTCACATGAGGGGGGTGCACACTCACTAAAAGAGGCCTCCAAGAGGTGCGCACCACATAAACATGACAAAAATACAAGTGTGCCACATAAGATGACTAGGACAAGTGACTAGGAGCACATGGTGGGGCTAGGAGGTATTACTTCCCTTCACTAGAAAGACCCCATGGCACAATAATATAACATATGACTCAATGACATGTCCAAGTGAACAAATGATCAAATCCTGGCCCCCTCTACTGAAAGAAGAATACATCAAAAGACACCCTGGAGACTGTGTGGACTCCACTGAATACTGCAAACTGATCTAGAAGGAGTGGGATACACCATAAATGACCTCTGCGCAGACCATGTGCCAAAACCTTGCCTCGATTTCCTTAATGACCTTTTTATTCCATTTTTATCCCACCTGAAAATCCATCAAACTACCGAAAACAACTGCCTGGTGCCCGAGCACAAAATCTGACTATACCATCATGTCCGGAAGGGGGGTAATATGGTAATAACAAGTGGATGGAACACTCCCTTCCTCTGTAGCTCCCTAGGCAACGACTTGCCTCCAATCATCTGCTGGACAGGCCAACTCAACCATGGCCAAATTGGTCAACTAGTGGAAAAATGCCCATATCATCTCTAAGAGTGTCTGAAACTAAATATAAAGTGTCCCAATGAATCCAGAAGACCCAAATCTACTAAGGATGAGTACCTATACACCCAATAGCATCCTGTAACATCATCTGTAGCATCCACCATGCCCGGACAATAATAATATAATGGTCTAGAGACAATAATAAGCAATAAAAAGTACATCAACCATCATCTGAAACCTGTGCCCACTGTTTGGAACCACAATAAGGTGCATCAAGGACCATAGATCATCATCATATAAAATAACTGGCCCAAGTCATCACGGATCCCAAGGTTGACTTGGTCAAACTAGGTTTGACCAAGTCAAAACTGATCAAAATATGACCCAGGCTAGGAGAGCCTGTTGTTGCAAGTGCAAATGGTTAAGACATGCTCTTTTAATCATTTTCGTAACAAGACTCAAAGCATTAAGCAATCATTTCACTGGAAGTTAGCATTTAATTATAATAATTCATCAAGTTAAAATAATATTTTACTCACAAAAGAACCTCAAGAATATACTCATTTGTAGACATGATCAATCTGCTAGCATAGGGTGAAAGCTAGGAATACAAGGCTAGGCTAAAGGAGATGACTTGACTGACTCAACACTGTGATACTTTGGATAAAGGATAGGGTGTTACACACTTAAGCATGTGTTGGACAAAGAATACACAAGGAATGGCGCTGTCTCACAAATGGATGAGTTGTTCAGAGAAGTGCTTATTCAACCTTGGCAAAATGTCTACTACTAGAACCGTCGTGAACTAGGTGCCCGGCTAACCGTAACTTGAGGTTCTAGGGGACACTTTGAATTAGCTATCCCTTACTCCATCTCATATCATGACCCGTAGGCTCAATGAGGTAAATTTCCACTTAAGGTCGACAATCTTTAGATTTGGCATATATTTAACAACTACTTTATTTGGACCTTTTAATTTCATTTCATTTCACTTTCTTGGCCAGCAATCTTTAGATTTAGCATACATTTATCCATTTCTTTTTAAGCCTTTAGGACCGCTATGGGATTTTGCATGTACTTAGAAGCACAACTAATTGCAGCTTTCATCCGGGGTGTTTTTACATTTCATTGCATTTCATTTCACAACCCTTTTCATTGGGATTTACAAAAGATATAACAATAGTTTCCAAGGTAGTACAATTTGCTTCAGGTTTTAGCCAACACAACTCAAGCAACTAGGAGGGATTCCGCAAATCAAAACCACACATCGAGGCAACTGACTAGAATGATAAAGGCATAAAATCCAACTCACCAAAGATAAGTTTTGTTGCCAACTCAGAGCCAAGACACAATACTAACATGGATGTTGTCCAACACAGAGGCAAAAATGGGGATGTCCTCCATATCACAGGATGAGGTGTAAGTCGGGGCAATAACCAAAAATGTGGGGAAAGTAACGGATGGGTGGTGGAAGTGAAGGTGATGCCTAAGCTAGCAGCAAGCCATAAAGATTGGGAATGATCATGTCCACACTCCTAGGAGGGTAAAAACCAATGAGCATAAAATAAGAGTTTCTAAGTGCAAGTAATACAACAATATAGATAATCAAAGTCAACCATTTTCATTTTATAAAGATAGACTGCCAGATCGAGATCACTATATACCAAGTCAAGCTATCAAAATGACTAAAACAACAAGATAATAAAACCAATGCACATCATATACCTGCTGGGCCATATACCTGTACCTGCTATCTGGACCAAACTATAACCATTGAGAATGTTGTTGTTGAAGCTACAAACACTACACTGCATCTGTATGGAATAAAAGGTCATCTCAGTCATCAAATTTGAGGTCAAAAGGCTCAGCCTTGGCACAAGGTCTACTGCATGTCTGATATAAGGCTGCATTGATGTGTGAATGATCATAAATAACACGGCTCATCATGGTTGATCTCACTGAAACTGTGTAAAGGAAAAGCTCAAAAATATGCAAATGACTGCTCTGCAATCATGGTAGCCTAGCTACTATGGTGTGATAACAGGAACACAGCTCCAAAAATTATTATTATGATGAGTTACACGATACCTTAAATATTGAACCCAAGGTATTAGCTCAACTGTTTGTTGCCCATGTTGTTGGGCATGTGACTAGCTAGTATCATGCCAGCAAGTGCCTAGTTCAAATCCCCTTGGCTGCGGAGTGTTATCCCCTAACATGTAGGAGTGACTTGATGATCATCGCATATGTGATCTTCAATTACATCCAGCAGTTCCATGGATGAGATCTATAGATCATCCATGGATATTTGCCAGAGACACTTCCAGCATGCTAGATCAGCACTATTGTGCCAGAGATGCTTGGGGCCTTTTCTAGATCATGCCAATGTTGTGACACATGCCAGACATATTGACACGTGGGGATTGCCTTCTTGTATATGGTATGTGACCATGAGGGGTCAAATGGTGTTACTCTATAGTGGCTCATGTACTTTTGGAGGATATGTCACTTTGTGAACACTTTTGAAGCATTCCTCTAAGACACCTTGCCACTTTGGAAGCATCTAATGTTTGTTTGGTTGCATATTTGATGAGGGCACCCCCTTATTTGAGCTTCGTCCTTTCTGCAAGTTCTCATGTGGACATCTCTTGGTTGCTTTATGGACAACATTTTGGTTGTGTTGTGAAAGCTTGGGATCGCTTTGAGAGCATCTCGGAGGAGCATACCCTTTGGAAGGGGCTTTTGAGAAAGCTTTGTGGTTGTTCCTTGTTGAAGAATCTTCTTTGAAGAAGCCCTTGAAGTTAGAATTAGTTGTATTGTGGACATGGCTTGTCAAAGAATTCTCCTTTTGAAAGAGGGCTTTGGAGGCTTGATGTGGGTATCATGTAGTTGAAGGGGGCCTTTGGAGGCCACATGGCATCATCTCATGGTTTTATCCCTTGCTTGATGGAGGCATTCCCCTTATTTAGGGGCTTCACGTATCTTTGTAATGTACAAGTAGCTTTGGTCACCTTATTTTATTGTAACTTGTTGGGAGTTGGTTACTTAAGTGGTGCTTTTGTATTATTTTACCCCACCCTACGCCAAACCTAAGGAAACAATAAATATTTTATTGTAAAGAAAGTTTGGGCTACTCCTATATAAAGAGAGCCACTTCCTCATTTGAACTCATAGTTAGATTTTTGGATCTCTCTCTCTTTTGGAGCTTAATTGATATATCTTCCTTGGGAGAAAATTTTGTGTAAGGGTTTCTCTCTTGTGAATGTGTGGCATCTATCTTGCTATTGAGCTTATCTATTGGAGATCATATTTGCTAGCATTGTCCATGTTACTTCTCTTGAGCCATTTTAGGGGCAATATTGTCCAAGCGGATTGGATATTGGATAAGGTTTTATGTTGAATTCAATTGAAGTTCTTGCATAGAGAGAGTTTTTTCTTTGTACTAATCCTCATCAAGATTCTGCAAATCTAACCCCTTCTAATGTAGGTTTCCACACAAGGAAAGAAGTAAGACTTGTTCTTCCCCTTGTGATTGCAATATGAACCCTCCAATACATCTATGAAGGGTTGGAGGCTCAAAGCACTTACACTTTCTAGATGACCTTTGAAGCAAATCCCTCTCAATTAGCGACCTATTGACTCCATTTTCCTCAGATTGGATTGGCACTAGTCCTTTGAAGTGGGTTCCCTTATCCTCCCATCATCCTATTGTATATCTCTATACTACAAACCTTTACGAGAGAAAATCTTTTGAAATCACCTTGCTCCTCATTGCCCTTTGCCCTAGGGAGCACTCCTCTTTGAGTTGGAGAAGAACCAACCTAAAGTGAGAGGGTACGTTAGAATTTTGATACTTCCAGAATGGTTATTTTAGATCTTCAAACAATTTATATATCTGATCACAATAACCATATGCAATAGGATCACTGAAAGATAGAAAAGCACAACATACAAAAGTGACACAAAGATTTACCCTGGAAAACACTCTCACGGGAAAACCCAACAAAACTTCTTCAGTATAGATTCATCAGAAACTACAATGTCAATCCCGTACAATAACCCGAGAACAAGATACAATAGAAACCCCAAGAAAAGATGTCTTCAATGCAGCTACTCTTTCTCCCAAGCGAACTTGTCCTTCGGCTACTACTCATGTGAACTTGCTTGAGTGAGTGATGCACTAAATGAGCTAGCCGCCACTCTATTTATACTAGTTACAAACTGGCCTTTTCACCTAACTAGGCCAACCTGAATGGGGCAGTTTAGCCCATTGTTTGGGGCAGACTACCCATTGTTTGGGGTAGTCTACCCACTGAGCTAACTTGTCTATTTTACATGATTTCTTTTATGGTTTTTAATCATCAAATACAATATGAATATGTCCCGAAGGAAGTACAATAAAAATACAATAAGAATATCTTCCGAAGTTACATTCTTCAACACTCCCTCTTAACAAGGAAGGTATTCTTCCAACGCTATCATCATTGTCACTGTTGCTGCAACTCTTTACTCCAACCATTGACTTCTGACATCTCTCTCAAATCTATACATCACTAGAAGTTTTGAACCATCCGGTGGGTCCAACCCAGGAGAGTACATTACGTCGCACACAGCGACCACCTGCATTACCTTACCCTGCATCTTTGAACGAGCAAGCCATCTGATGGGCCCCATTGTTTGGGGCAGACTACCCATTGTTTAGGGCAGTCTAGCCACTGATTCGACTTGTCTATTTTACATGATTTCTTTTATGGTTTTTAATCATCAAATACAATATGAATATGTCCCGAAGGAAGTACAATAAAAATACAATAAGAATATCTTCCGAAGTTACATTCTTCAACACTCCCTCTTAACAAGGAAGGTATTCTTCCAACGCTATCATCATCATCACTGCTGCTGCAACTCTTTACTCCGACCATTAACTTCTGACATCTCTCTCAAATCTATACATCACTAGAAGTTTTGAACCATCCGGTGGGTCCAACCCAGGAGTGTACATTACGTCGCACACAGCGACCACCTGCATTACCTTACCCTGCATCTTTGAACGAGCAAGCCATCTGGTGGGTCCAGCCCAGGAGCGTACATTACATCGCACACAACAACCACATGCTTTACCTCACCACGTGTCCAGATCATCTCGTGAGTGTAGCCTAGGAGACTCAATTACGTCACATAACCCGTGACTACCTGCTACCAGGTCACATCCCAACACCGGGACAACACAACCTTGTGAGTGTATCCTAGGAGACTCAATTACGTCACATAACTCGTGACTACCCTCTACCACATGACCTCGTGTGGAGAACAGCCCAGTTTTGAAACCTACATCTTCGCACATGTATGTTTTCCAACATAGCACTGCAGTCAAGAGACTCAATTACGTCACACATAGTGACTACCTACTGCAACCTCATGGGTGTAGTCCAGGAGACTCAATTACGTCACATAACCCTTGACTACCCACTACAACCCCGTGAGTGTAGTCCAAGAGACTCAATTACGTCACATAACCCATGACTACCCGCTACAACTCACATCTCAAGTGGAGACACGCCCAGGAGACTCAATTACGTCACATAACCCGTGACTGCCTACATCTCACACGTGCTATGTTATTCATCACTCCCTCTTGATCTGGACCACTCCAAGCTTATCCCTGAAGTACTCAAACTTCACTCTTGACAGAGGCTTGGTCAACACATCGGCTATCTTCTCCTCTATCGCTATATACTGGAGCCTCACTGCTCCTCTCTGCACCATATTCCTGATATAGTGATACCTAATCTCGATGTGTTTCAACTTGTCATGAAACACCGGGTTCTCAGAGAACTTCACACAACTCTGGTTGTCACAGAGAATACAAGTCGACTCTAACTCGAGATCAAACAAACCTGCCAGTAACTTTCGAAGCCACACTACTTCACAGCTAACCGAACAAGTTGCCATGAACTCTGCTTCGGCTGTACTGAGTGCCACACTCGTCTGCTTCCTACTGAACCATGAGATCATACCAGATCACAAACTGAAGCAGCACTCTCATGTACTCTTTCTATCCATGACACTACCAACCCAATCTAGATCAACATAACCCTGCAGGTTAATCTTCTGATCTAACGCATATATGAGGCCATTATGAATCGTATCCCTCAAGTACCTCAACACATGCTTTGTCGAAACTAGGTGAACACGTCTTAACTCTACCATGTACTGACTCAGTGTGATCACCACAAAGCATAAATCTGGCCTCATGTTCGTTAAGTACATCAACGAACCAATCATCTGACTATATACCGTGACATCCACCATCTCTGAAGAAGTATCACACAACAACTTCAGATTCGATGCCATAGGTGTGGCCATGGCCTTGCAATCCATCATCTCGAACCTCTTTAGGATCTCTACCACATATCTCCCTTGACTTAGGAAAAGTTCCTCTGGATTCTGCCACACCTCAAGAACTAAGAAATAGTGCATCATACCCAGGGCTTTCATCTCAAACTGTATGGCAAGCTACCTCTTCATTTCTACTATGAGCTTCTCATCACCTGTCAGAAACAAGTCATCTACATACAACAGTAGTATCACTGGTTTCCCATCCTCAACCTTGAAGTAAAGGTTGGAATCCGCTTTACGCTTGGTAAAGTCCAAGCTCGTCAGAAATCCATCAATCCTGTCGTAAATCCATCAATCCTGTCGTACCACGTCCTGTGTGCCTTATCAAACCGTACAAGGCCTTCTTCAATTTGCACACGAGTCTGCCTGCCACGTGTCTCAAATCCTAGTGGTTGCTCCACATACACTTCCTCTTCTACTACGTCGTTCAGGAAGGTGGTTTTCACATCCACCTGGTGTTCCTTACACTTCATTACTGCAGCTATCGCAAGTATAGCTCTAATTGAAGTGTATCTTGCTACAAGATCAACAATGTCTCGTCACAATCGACTCCCTCTTTTTGAGAGAAACCATGAACCTTGCCTTGTACTTCTGTAGTATGCTTGATTTTGTAAATTTGAACCTTCATCTTTTGTTCTTTGGAACAAGTCTTATCATCCTTCTCTTGTAGATCATAGCACACAATCTTTCCTACAAGTCCAATTTAGTCATATGATTAGTATCATTCCATGTAATGACAACTTCTTATGCATAATGTACACAGTCATGTAACTAATGCATCTTAGCCAATGCTTCAGCACAACACTCATCCATATCCCCTGTACACACGGTAACTATCTAGATGCCTTCCATCTCTACCAGAACATACTATTAAGAGTGTGCACTGCTCTTAACATGTTAGCAAAGAGGTTTCATCCTAGACTAGCTCCATTAAGGGCTCATGAGATATTGTGTAGCACTATAGGCCACTTACCCATAACGTACACTACATGAACCTACTGCTAGTCAATCTTAGTCATATATAAAAGAAAACTACATGTAATTGTTATGAACAATATCCTTTAAAGATAATCAGAAATTTAAATGACAATAAATACTTACCTTTCATGTGTTTAGTAGGCTCCCTCTTGGTTTCTGCCTCGCAGAAGCGACTGGAGTTTCTGGAAGCATACTCTTCTCCATCATTTGATTATGAAGACCTTGATCTTCTTCTTCATCAAGTCTGGAACTTTCTGAAACCTTCATCCTTGGTTCTCATGTATTGGATTCAAGATCTCCTTCGCTTTGTTATCATTTCTTGAAAAATGAACTCTTCACGTTCTTGCCTCGTGCACATCCTTTGCATATGCCTTCATGTTTTGTCTAGATCTTGGGTAGACCTGTCGGTCAATCCTTGTAGTGTTTATGTGTCATAGTTCACTCAGTTCCATAGTGTCATGAACCAATGCTTGATTTGGTTAGCCCTTTAATTTGTACAAGCCTCCCGCTTGCCCTCCAATTACTATTGTATCATCAAAAGTTCAAGACATATTCTTCATCACTTGAGGAATCTTCCCTTTCTTTCTTCTTAACTAGTTTGTCATCTACTGCAATATGAGCATGATGCCTCTTCTTATTTCCTTTCTTGTTGTTGCCTTTCTTCTTGGGGCAATTTCTTGCAATGTGTCCCATTTCATTGTAATTGTAACATTTGAAGTTTGAGTAGTCTCTGGGAGGTCTTTGACTCTTGTGGAATCTTCTAGGCATGTGAGAGTGATCTTCTTTCTTGCTCCTCTTTGCATGAGATGCCAAGGCTTCGTTATCATCTTCCCCCATCTTTTCTTCTTTGGCTTCAATTATGGTTTCTTCTTGAGTGCAAGTTTCCCAAAGCCAACTGAAATTTATGAGCTTCCTTCTAGAACATATTCCTTGAATGAATGCTTCCCATGATCTTGGGAGACCATTCAATGTAGTCATCACCAATTGTGCACTTTCAACATGATATCCAATAGCTTCCAGTTGTTCTTTGATTTGGGAGATCCTTGTGAAATAAGATTGAATGCTTTCTGAGCTCTGCATCTTCACACCCTTGAGTTGAGTTCTCAAGGTCATCTTTCCGTTTATGTTCTTCCCTTCAAATAATCTCTTCAATGCATTGAACATCTCTTTAGGAGTCTTCAAAGATGAGATCTAGGGGATCAAGTGATCCTTAATGGAGTTCGCAATGATCCTCTTGGCCTTAACCAAGTTCTTCTTGCGTTTAGCTTTGTCTTCATCTCCTTCTGGCTCCGCAACTTCTTCTTTGACATAGTTGTCCAACTCATTCTCTTCTAGAATGAGCATCACTCTATACCTCCAGGCACAAAAGTTACCGGATCCTTCAAGCTTATCCTCAAGCTTGGTATTGTTTGTCATCTTGATGAAAATGAGAACCTCAAATGGAAATGGAGATAACAAGACTTACCATTTGAGATGCTCCAATCGAGTGCTTGCTTCAATGTCTTCTGAGATCTGACTTCAAGATGACCTAGGGTTTGTCAGAGAAACCCTAATTTTTCAACTTTAGAATTTTGAAAAATTGAATAGAGAGAGAGATGTGCCTCCCTAAGGCACGTTGAGCAAAGGTCCTTTTCTTCCAAATTTGTGGACAGAACTGCCAAAAATTGGAAAACCTAATTTTTGCAGTTGCTACAGTGTCTACAGAATTAGGTCAAAATTTGAAAATTCTCGAATCTGGAATCTACCTCCACAGGAAGATGCGCCCTCCTAGGGCGAATTAGATTGACCTCCTTTTCAGGTTGATCTATGGTGAAAAAGTCTCCGGAAAGAGAAGCCCTAGTTTTCACTTCCGAAAAATGCCCCACCTCTCAATCTCTGAAGGAAGTGCGCCTCTCTGCTCTGCCCTCTTGACTGAAGAAGTGCACCCTCACTCTCTGCAGTGCACCCTTCTCTTCGACTACTCACTCTCTAAGTTGTGTGTTCACCTTTACCCGTCTGCTCTCTTTGATAAGCTTCAATGCCTTTTAGGGTTCCAAATACCTAATTTATTTTTCATGCAAAATTACACTTCCGGATTAAAAAGTTACACTTCCTCATTAAAATATTAACCGCATGCAAAGGTAAAAGTCTCATACATCTCTGCATGCTTCCAACACTAAAGCCATGCACCCTGGTAATGTGTTTCTCACACAATACATTAATGCCCGCCTTCTTGTCACTTCAAGTTAAGCATTATCACATGAAGGACATCCCGAGATACAAATCTCATCACTCCCTCTTAGCGAGGGAGGTCCTTTTGACAATTCCACTTCCAGAATCCCTCTCCATACACATCATGTTATCTGTTGTAGAAGCTCACTCTATTACTGATCCTGGACTCCGAACTGAAGACCTGTGCATGCCTCTCTTGCTCCGAGATGTCTCATCCCGCTTCTAAGCCTCCAATAGTGTCAAATCATAACAGGTGACTCTCTTGCCAGAACTGGAAGAAGCTATCTCTCACCCACTCCCCTGAATCGAAGACTGAATACTCAATACCACCTCAATCTCCAGAGCATCTCGCTCTCCCTTTATCTCATGGACTGATGTAGAATCTAATATCCACCCAGATCCTCCAAGCGTAGGTTGTCCACGCACCACGTACTTCTTCTCCCTTTGATTACCTAGCAACACTGGTTCAACCAGATCCACTCCCAATACATAGGTACATATATGTCCACTCTTGAACAATACTACATAACCCAGCATATTCTAGGGCTGGAACTGAGAGTTTGTTATCTTTCAACACTGGAACAAAGAGCACCTCTGACACCTCCAGAAGTTCCCCAAACTCGAGTTGGAAACTAACACGTCCCACTCCTCTCACCACATGTACTGTGTCCATTTCAGTCTCCACGTGACAATCTGGACCTGACTCCGAAAGTTTGATGAATACATCCTGTATTCCTCTCATGTAGCAAGAAGACCCACTGTCAACTATCCACGTCCTATCAACCTCAACCTCAATTCTATTACTACCACAACTCGAAACAAATGAGGCAAGTGAGAATTCTTTTTCAAATTTTGGAGTGAACTCATCCACCTCAGCAAAAGCTACAACTTGTCCCTCCTTTTTCTTGCCCTTCCTTTTATTTGGACATTAACCTGCATAATGGCCAAACTCGTTCCATGCGTAACACTAGATCTTGCTCATGTCCTTCGTAGCTCCACCTTCGGAGCCCTTCTTCCCTTTTCCCTTGCTTTTGCTCACAAGTGCAACGTTCTCCTCATCATCACCATGCTTGTGCTCTGACTGACTGGATCCCACTCTCATCTCCTCCTAAGTGAAATCATCCCACAATCTATCCCAATTGGGAAGATTCTCTCCAGCAACAATGCAACGAACAAAAGTCTCCCATGGTTTGGAAAATCCTTTCAAGGCTGACTGAACCATCGCTGCATCTGCAATCTTCTCACCCACGGCAGCAAGTTCATCTCGAACTTGTGTAACTCTTGTCAGGTAGGCTGCAATAGGCTCATATTTGAGCATTTTTATACTATGAAGCTTCTCCCGTAGAACCATCTTTTTGTTCTTGTTGCTACTCTGGAAAAGTTTGGTCAATTCCTGCAACATCTCATAGGCATGTGTCTTTCCTGTCACATGCGGAATCATGTGATCCTTGACAGCATCTAAAAGGATCCTCTTGGCCTTTATCTTTCTCTTGTTATAAGCGGCCAAATTTGTTGTATTTGTAGGAATAGTAATAGGATCTTTGATAATATCTCGTGGCTCATGCTCTTCCAACAGCAGAGTAATCCTCTCCTTCCATGCACTGAAGTTGGTTGCCCCATCCAATCAATCTTCAAATCTCACACATGTCGACATGACCTTGTAGATATGATCAGTAGTGATTCAAAC
This sequence comes from Larix kaempferi, assembly GCA_027924585.1. Lineage (NCBI taxonomy): Eukaryota > Viridiplantae > Streptophyta > Pinopsida > Pinales > Pinaceae > Larix > Larix kaempferi. The sequence goes on along the minus strand of BSBM01000033.1, from coordinate 5,057,270 downwards.
CCTCCTAAATCAAAAATCCTGTGTAGATCATTGTGCAAACTACCTTGGTTTCCTTCAAAGACAAGGCTTTGATACCATGTTAAATTTTCTCTTAGCTTATAATCTAATCACTAGTTCCAATTAAATAACCCAGATGCATACACATAATTAAATTCTCAGATCTGATTTTATGAATAGCAACACATAAGCTCATTAACTGATAATACTACACAGCGGAACAAGAAACCAATCACACCACAATGAGCACAATGTTTTTACCCTGGTAACCCTGTTATCACCTATTTTGTACCATGGTCGGATTATCTGAAGAGCCTCCATTTGACAAGCATGATGAATGTTTGTACTCCAGTGTATCAGATGATCCAGCATTTGTGACTAGCCAGTTTTGTTTTTGAGTCGACATGACCATGGCCCCATGGGGGTTTGTAATAAAGTGTGCTAGTAGGATCTGAGTGTCTCGGTTCCCCATGACTTGATTAAGCAACTAAGGTATTCCAGGGAGTTTTTTCCCTTGTCAATTATACTTTGCCTATAGCCGAGTTATAATCGATGAGGTTTTCTCCCGCTCCTCCAAAGCTGGAATGCCCGATTTTGAAAATTTTAGCCATGGGGGGTTATTAGAGTCCAACTAATGTATATAAGCCTACTAGACACTATTAGAATAGGTTTTGGTCATGTCCCAAGTCTCTAGGACCCTCATAAAAAATTTCGAAAAAAAAGTTTACCGGGTCCGTCGAGTTTGGGTTTTTTAATTATTTTTTAAATTTTAATAAATTTCTCTATAGTTTAAATAGAGAAATTTCAATTTGTAATATGTCAGTCATCCGGGATCCGATTTCAGTGATTGAAGGCTCCAGACTTAAGCCAAAAATCATTCATGATCCCCGGACCAGCTAACCCTAGGTTTCAGAGAATTATTTGGCCTCATAATTAACACTTTCTCAAAAAATCAAAAAATGAGAAATATTAATTAAAATATTCAAAAAATATTAAATTGGAGATAATTTAAATCTCCCCAAAAAAGGCCAAATTGAATAAAGTAAAAGTCAAAATGACATGGCAAAAAGCATTTATGATGATTGGAATCTTCACCCACCTAATTCAGATCAGTTTCGGAGCACTGGGAGTGATCTACAGTTGAGAAATTCGCCCACCTTCATGCAAATTCGTTTTTGTGATTTGGCAATTGATTAATGGGTTGTTGGATTTTGAAATCAATGCATGTGGGGCTCCTTCCTCAAATTATGGGGGCTCCAAACTCAAGTTTAAAGATAAGTTAAGACTCCAAGCTCGATTTGGTTGGTGTTGACATGGATTTGATTGGTTTTTGATGGAGTTTTTGGCTCTCTTCATCACCAATTCGAATTAGGGTTTTAGCATTGAGTTTTGTTATATAAGAGAGGCCATTTGGGCTTTCTCTTCATGGAGAATTATTGTAAACTTACTCTGCGGAGATTGTAATAGCTATTGGCTATCATTGAAAATAAAGTTGGCTTTGGAGGCAATTTGTGTACACTTCTATTGGTTCATGAGCTATTAATTTCTTTGAGGTAATATCTGTAATGTGTTCTTGATTTATGCAATTTCAAAGTTTGATTTAAATACATGTTTAGATCTCTTTCTTAAGAGCGTAGGGCAAACATTTGATGGTCCCAATTTGTTTGCTAGGCTTAGGCTTGAATAGTATAAAGAGTGCAAATTGTAATCGGTTTTACGACCTTGTCTCTACATGCGTTTTTGTCTAACTCTCTATATTTGATCAAGCTTTGTTTGTGTAAGTTTTTTGTGCATTTGCAGATCTTCAAAATGGTTGAGATGAGATGAACTCGGTTGTATCTCCCTCTTCTCCACCAACAAAAAGCTTTTACTAATAGTGTGTTTGCAGGATACTTCCAAGGAGCAAGATCTTAAATTTGGCATCAAAGTAGAGAGGGTTTCCTCTTCCATCAACACAATTTCTCTCTTCTTGGTTACTTGTTACTTGGACCCACCTTCTTCTTGTCGAAAACCCTTTCTAGATCTGAATCCAAAGTTGAAGTTCTTTACTTTTAAAGCCTAGATTAGTTTGCCATAAGGTTGAAGTTCCTTCAACCTTGGGGAATAACTTGGGATTTGTTTCCTTGTGCTCTCTTCAACACTATCGCATGCATATCATCCAGCTAGCTGGAAGGATTTCTTGGATAGTGTTTCACCCATCAAGTGTTTCACTTGATTTTTCCCTCTCCATCACCCATTCGTTTTACTCTCTTTTCCATCCTCTTCCCCTCATCCATTCGTTTTTGCCCATTTGGCCTCCTTTTTGCCTTTGTCTTTTGCCCTTCTTCTTCTATCTTCCTTCCATCCATCCTACAAAAGAAGCAAAGCAAACAAAAGAGGTTTGAAATAGTTAGTGGTTTTATTTTTGAAAAGTTGAGTTTAGGCATATTAAAGTATCATTTAGGGCTTGCATTTTAATATTTTGTCTTAAGTTTTGTAGTCTCATTTAAAGATAGGAAAGTTTGCATACAAGCTAGTTCAAAAAACTTGTGGTTCCAACCTCATTCCCATCATTTTTTGGAGCACTTTAGTTTGCTGGTCTGTTTTATTTAAATTGCACTTTAAATTCAAAATCTCATGCACATTGCATTTAGGGCCTCATTTTTCAATTTTAGGTTCAAGTAGCTTCAAGCCTTAATTTTTTCAACTAATGCTAAAGGGTACTTGTAGCTTGAATCTTTGTTGTGTGTAGGTGTGAAAAAAAACTAAATCCAAAAGAGAGCCCTAAGTAGAAAAGGAGCAAAATCAAGTAAAAGGAAGGAAAATTGCAAAACCAAGAAGGAGCTTGAAAACAAACCTTGAAACCATGAATGTCTCTTAAAACAAGTTATTATCCTTTGTATAAACTCATAAGAGTTCTCTCATTATTTTCAAGGTTTACTTTTCTCAAAAGACCTTTCAAGGGCTTGAATCCCAAAGGCGTTTGTAATCTCATAATAAAATTTAAAGTGGAGGAGGCCTCCACTTTTTTGGTTTCTTCCCCATTTGGGGAAGAGTGTGGTGTTTGGTTAAGTTAGATCTTTCAGTTTTTTGCTTTACAGTAGTTTTTTTTCATCTTGTCGCTTCTCTTTCAAATTTTGACCAGAGTAAGCTAACTTTGGGATTGTGTCTGAAAGGCCACATAGTTTTGTGGTAGCTTCTCGTTCCCCCATCAGCATCTCGTGTACATCTAGCTAGCTGGAAGGTTTCCAAGACTGACGGTTCTAGTGATTAGCCTTGTTCGGAGGTTGATCCCACTTTAGAATAAATCTGCTTGATAGAACACTAGATTTTGTTTTCTATTATCTTCAAAGCATCTTTCTTTGTGATTATCCTTATATTTTCAGTCATTTTCAATTTCATTTACTTCTTTAAGTGTCACAATCGCTTCACTTTTTGCAATAATACGAACAAAGCCTCTTGAACTTGGCCAAATCCAAGTCAAGAGCACTCTCCGTCGAAGAGCATATAGATTTGCACTTTCCCCTTGCATTAGGCATTTTAAAGTAGGAAGTCTCTTGAACTGTGGTCTTAAGACTAAGTTAAGAGCGCTCTCTGTTGGAGAGTTGAACAAGTGCTCCTAATAAATAAAACATTTCAACCCACATTTCCCCTTAATTAATTTATCTTGGTCGTTTGTCCAACGCCCGTATGCTCTGCCAACCGGAAACGGTTGGACTAGTACTCAGAAAGGTGAAGGACTTGATAAGCTCATAAGTGATAATTAATTAAGACTTTCACCCCCATAACCAACGAACCGGCGTTGTTCAAAAAGTATTCAAAGCAGTTCTCAGGGGAGGCGCCGGGTTGCCCAATCTACGACACAGTGGCTGGTTAGCATTGCGCGCCTCGCTGTGATTCCAGACAGGTCCGACATGTCTCTTAAAGGAGCTGCTTAGAATTGCTTTCCGGACACTCTTTTGACATCGTTGGTTTTAGCCATAATAATCAAGAACATCTAAAACATTTAAAATTTACCAAGAACAATTTCAAAACGATCTCACAAACAGTTACTTTTGACTTACATTTTCCAACATCACAAGCATTTCTTTTGACTCCATTTGGCACTGGTCTTTAAAAACTCTTATATATCTTCTGAATCTAGACCATATGTCCTTGTCATTTGTTTAATCTTTATCTTGTGGATGCTTTGTTTTAATTCTAAGTCAAAGTATATTGTCATCTTCTAAATTTGTATCTTGTGGAATTTGCAATGTGGATTGCGTGTTTAATTGTGTTCTCATCATTATACAAAAACTCCTAAACAACACTCATCCGCATCACCCCACACAAAAAACACTTAAAACACAAGAGCCTTAGTGAAACTCTTTTTTAGGGACTAAGCCCCTTGGCTTTGTTAGCCTAAACGGAGGAGCTGGGATTCAAGTGACGGTACCTGGCTCATTGCTTGCCCCCAAGGCCACACCTCTCCCCACTTCCAGTGACGGAGACAGCTTTCTAAAGATTTTTGCTGCTGGTGTGCAGTTTGGCGGACAACAAACCCCAATGGGGAAAACCGACAACTAGGGATTTCTTAAATCTCGAGCTATAAAGAAAATATAAATTTTTACAATCAAATAATTTACAAGTATAGAAACTTGATGCCTTGGAAGGCATGCCAGATCTGTGGGACAAACCCACGCTCTGCAACTGATGCTTTGTAGGAATGTGTCCTCTACTCTACTCTGAAATGTCTGATGGACTGCGCCCTCTGCCAATCACTAGAAGAAGTTGCTCCCTCTCAATCCCTAATGAAGTGCGCCCTCTACTTCTTCTATCCCTCAACTGAAGAAGTGCACCCCTCTTCTCTACTCTGCTCTGACTGTTGAAGGATGCACCCCTCTGCCATAGAAGTGTGCCCCTCCTCTGGAGTGCGGCCCCTCTGTCCTTTGAAATGCGCCCCTCTCTCTCTCAATCTCTGCTGAGATAGTGTGATGACCTCTTACACTCACTAGACAATGCGCCCCCCCTCTCAGTCTCTGAAGGAAGTGTGCCTCTCTGCTCTACCCTCACGGCTGAAGAATACGCCCCCCTTTAGCAACAATGCAACGAACAAAAGTCTCCCATGGTTTGGAAAAGCCTTTCAAGGATGACCGAACCATCTCTTCATCCACAATCTTCTCACCCACAACAGCAAGTTCATCTCGAACTTGTGTAACTCTGGTGAGATAGGATGCAACAAGTTCATCTCTGAGCATATTTATACCATGAAGCTTCTCCCATAGCACCATTTTTATGTTCTCGTTGCTAACCTGGAAAATTTTGGTCAATGCCTCCCACACCTCGTAGGCATGCATCTTTCCTATCACATGCGAAATCATGTGATCCTTCACAGCATCTAGAAGGATCCTCTTGGTCTTTATCTTTCTCTTGTTATAAGTGGCCAAATCTCCTGCATCTCTAGGAATAGTAATAGGATCTTGTTGCCGCCAGGTTCCACACCTGGGGAAAAACGCAGCAAAAGTCTTCAAGCTGCTGGTGTGGCCTTGGGGGCAAGTCAGAGTCAAGTGTTGTCACTTAGGACTCGACTCCTCCGTCTAGGCTTTCCTAGCGAAGCCAAGGGGGGTGGACCCTAAAAACAAAAAAAAGCTAAGGTGTCTAATCTAGGAGTTAGAAAAATACTTTTTTGATAACCAAGATAACAGCAGCATATACTTATATAAAGCAAATCAAACATTCATCAATACATCATTTGCTCCCATTCAATATTTTCATCATTTGCAACATTTGTTAATAACATGAAATAATATCAATATAGACCAGTGCCTTATAATGGAATCGAAATAGATGCATGAGCAGAAAAGTAAATGTTGTGCCAATGTTCTTGGTGTATTTTAAGATTAATGTGAAAGTGATCTTTTTATTATGGCAAGTGGGTTCCCAATATACGCAAGGTACGAGGGAACATGTTCGGAATTTTGATGTGTGGCTTCCCTCTCAGGCTTGGGCTAAATCGGAGTCTCGAGAAGGTGTTCAGACGCTGTACCAACGAGGGCAAGCCTAACGGTTTCCAAGAGGTCACTACTCAGTTTTGTCCCAAGCCTTCTGAGAAATTTCCCCACGACAACAAAATGTTCGCGATGTGCCGGATTTTCACATAAAGGTTTTTTTATTCGGGGCGGTGTTAGATCCTATTACTAGTCATCTCCTCCTTTCTGATGTGTACCAACTGGATCAAACTGAGCTGCAAGTCAGCCACAGAGCATACGGGAGAAGACCTTGGTATTTTTTTAGAAAATTTTATGAACCAAAATTTTATCCTTTTTAAACCCCAAGAGTCTCTTTTCAGGCACGTAATCGGGCAAGCCCTTGTACGAAAACCCTACTTCGGGAAAGCAAGGGGGGCGTTTGAGTTTGTAAAAAAAATGATAAAAACTACATTTTGAGTGAACTTGTGGCCCGCCAGTGGAATGGACCAACAAGGTTAATTTTAACCCTAAATTGATTTTATTAAGTGTAGAAAAAGAAATCTAAACTAAAAAATTGCAAACCACGAAATTTTGAGTCGACACAGTTTTCCCCCCTGGGGGATGGGGTGTGGGCGCTTAACTAGCCCACTTGCTCTCGTTTGATACTTTAGTTACAATGCAATAGAAATGCCCCGGTCTTAATTGACTCAGTGGCTTACAAAAATTGGAGAGAAAAAGGTATCCGGTTTGCAAAATATCAATAATGGTCCTCCGGATTGCCTGGATCTTTGAAATTTTGGCAGCCACCTCCTCCTACCTGTTCGTCTTTTGCTGCAAACCAGCAAGCAAACATCAGTATAAGATGCCCAAAAACACTTTAAGAGTGTCTTTGGAACATCTCCTAAAACCCAGAAAAAACTAAGTTAAAATGACGGAAAGTAACCAAGCAGAACAAGCTATGGGGCTTGTCTACTTGGGATCTTTGCTAGTTTTTAGTGGCTGCAAATTTCAAGCTCTAGGACATCCAAGTAATACTTTGAAATCAGATCTAAAATTACTTCAGAAAAGCTTGAAATTTTTTGACAATTTAAACCAGTTTTCGAAAAGAAAGTGCTAGATAAACAAGGAGCTTTGATCTAATAACAATGAACTCTTTATGAAATGAAAGATTAAAACTTCTTGATAACAGAATCTGATCTATTTAAGATTTTAACAGCAGTATATAAATCAGATCCACTTTTCGATCAGTAGCCAGTAACCAAAAGATTTGATTTTTTTGAATGTGAGAGAGAGAGAGATGGAACAAGTCCTTCGTTGAAATCCGAAGCTTTTGGAGATGGTTTAGTGATATTCAAAGGGACTATATCTGCAAACGATGATTCGAAAAGGGGGAAACAAACAAGATCCTCCTTTTTTCAACTCAAGAAAACACCTGCATATCACAGACCTCACCAACACAAGTTAAAGTGTAGATATACACTCACAAGAAACTACTATTGCATGTGTATAAACAAATGGAAAATGCAAAAGTAATCTCTTACCAAGCACACATCACTAAGCTGCTGCAATAAACAAACTGAAACAACTTATCTCAGAGATTGGTAACAATCTTTCCGATGAGCACACCACACCCTTGAAGAATGAAGTTTATACGCAAGTCATCTTGGAAAAAGACACAAGATAGTACATCCACATGTAACAAGAACACCACAAGCTGACCTCCAAAGTCTTCTTTATTCACACTTAAAACCAAATGAGTATTACAATGATATGTCTCTTGCACCAATTCTCACTAGTGAACAATGGAGACAAAGCTTGAATTTATAGAGAGATGGCCAAGGAAGGGCGTGAATGCATGAAGGGATGAGTGGCATGACTTAGGGAGTGGATGGGGCTGCCCCACCACTGAAATAGCTGCTCCATATCAGTACCAAAGGTGCCCACACAGCAGCACCAAATCTGCTGCTTCACCTTAACTCGTGGGCTGTCCATATGACACTACATGCGCCCCTCATGAAATGCGCCCAGCCCAAAAGGGGGAAGCCACGCCCATGATATGAGCTGCCATATGACATAAGTTTTACCCCAAAACACTCCTAAACTCATGCTGGTCGAAAATCAGACCCATAACTCACTCAAAAATTTAATATTTTTTAAAGTCACTTTTCCAATTTTTTGATTTTTTATGACTTCTTTGGTCTTTTTGACATTTTTGGCCATAGGGAAAAAAAAAGCATCCAAACCTTAGGAAAAGTGGGTTTAGGGGTTAAGGGGGTGCTCTAAGTTAGAAAACGAGCATCCCTAAGGCAAAAAAGACCTCCAGACGCCACTTCTAGGCCGATTACAAAATTTTTAATTGAACCATAAAAAATGGCCCAATTTACGGAAAAAATAAACTTGTCGAAAAATTAAAAACAACCTAGGGGGACTTAGCACATGTCCATATGACTCAAAAATAACGCCTAGCATGTGCATATACATTGACCCATAGACTTTAACAACCCCCTAAGGCCCGTCAGCCTCCCCAGGCATTCCAGCTTTGGAGGAGCAGGAGAAAAACCCAAAAATTATGTCTAATGCAAGACATAATAACTAGGTGAAAAAACTCCTTGGAATACCTGACTTAGCCAAAAAGTCCTAGGGAACCAAGTCTTTTACAAAACACCATGCTAGTACGTTTTATTACAAACCCCGCAGGGCCACGGACATGTGGAAAAAAGTTAAAACCGGGACCCTTTAAAAAGGCCAACTGGATATCAATGTTGAATATTGTAACTTCAAAGAATATTATATTTGTACTTTATTATTCCGGAGATGTTTCATTCCTCCGAGGCAATCCTATTATGTATCCGGAGATGATTATTCCTCCGATGATTAATATTAACTAGGGTTATTAGACCCACCATATGTGGGTCGGCCCTGTAGTTACATTTTAGGGGTTATTAGACTTCTCCAGGTGAGGTCGGCCCCAACAGGTCTTTTAGTCAGTTGAGATTCAAGTATAAATAGAGGAGGTGAACTCCTCATTAGATCATTCACTCACTTGTGGAAGAGTGCGCACTAGTTGAGGAGATCTGCTAAGGAGTCAAGGAGAAGGAGCACATCTTGTATTTTGGTTGATCATCTTATTGAGGAAAGCTTTACTGGGTTTTCTACCCCATGAGGGTTTCCCAGGATATATTGTGTGTTATCTTGTGATTGTGTTTCTATCAGAGATCTTGCTTGTCTATTTGGTTTAAACTTAACATGGTATCAGAGCTAGACTGAATAGGACATCTTTCACAAGGTAAGATCATCTCTCTCTCTCTTTGGTGAAGTTAGGGTTTTCAGCCCAAAGTTAGTATTATTGATTTTTGGCTGCATGGCTGGATAGCCCTCATCAATACCTTTCTTTTAAGCCCTAGATCGAACTTTTTGGTTGGGTAGAACTCCGGGAATTGCAAACCCTAATTCTACCAAAAGTGCGATACGTCAGATTTTGGTTTCAGAAAAAAGTTGGAATTTTTGATTTCTGTTTACATGGTTGGATAGCCCTTATCAAGAGCATTCTTTTAAGCTATAGATCGAACTTTTTGGTTGGGTAGAACTCCGGGAATTGCAAACCCTAATTCTACCAAAAGTGCGATAAATTTCTGTTTCAGTTTCCGGAAAAGTGAAAAGTAACTTTCCAAGTTAGTCTACTCTGTCTCTTGGACTCCCCCAAGAGAAGATGGCTCCTAATACTAAGCTTGAAGACAAGCTAGAAGGCATAGAAAATTTCCGGGCATGGAAATACAGAATTGGTCTCATTCTTGAAGAGAATGATCTTGCTCATTATATCAAGGAGGAAGTTGCAGAACCAGAAGAAGATGAAGCCAAAGAAAAACACAGAAAGGATTTGATTAGGGCAAAGAGAATCATAGCAGATTCTATTAAAGACCACTTGATTCCCCAAGTGGCTTCCAAGAAGACTCCAAAAGAAATGTATGATGCCCTAGGAAGAATGTATGAAGGGAAGAACATCAATAGGAAGATGAATCTAAGGACTCAGTTGAAGAGTACCAAGATGCACAAAGGAGAATCCATTCAAGACTACTTCTCAAGAGTCTCTCTAATCAAAGAGCAACTAGATGCCATTGGTGATACTCTTGATGAGGATGAACTTGTGATGACAGCTCTAAATGGTCTCACTAGACCTTGGGAGTCATTCATTCAAACTATGTGTGCCAGAAAAGAAAGTATGAAGTTTGATGTAGTTTGGGAGGATTGTGTGCAAGAGGAGGCTAGGGTTGCAAATAGAGAAGCCCTACTCAAAGAAGATGACCAAGCCTTGGCCACACACACCAAAAGAAGAAGGAGTCAATCCTACTCCAAGAAGGGTAATCACAAGGAGTCTCATCCTCCTCACAGATTTCAGAAGAAAAGAGGATCTACTCAAAGAAGAGATTACTCTTCTTTCCAGTGCTATTCTTGCCACAAATTAGGACACATTGCTAAAGATTGTCCTCTACAAAAGAAGAAGGGTTCTTACTACAAAAGACACCAAGCACATCTTGCAGAAGATGACAGTGAAGAAGAAGAAGTTGAGGAAGAAAGGTCTCACAATAAAAGGCCTAGAGATGAAAGGGAGGAAGAAGAAAGGACCTTCTCCAAAAGAAGGACAAGGAGAAATACAGAAGAAGATGCAGAAGAATATGTTCTCTTCTCCGCACTCTCTGGATCCATAACCCCTGAAGAAGGTACATGGCTTATTGACAGTGGTGCTTCAAAGCACATGACAGGACAGAAAAGGACTCTCTCAAAACTTGAAGAAAAGACTTCTCCCCAAAAGGTATCTCTAGGAGATGTCTATCAATATCCCATTAAGGGAATTGGTGAAGCAAACTACAAACTCGATTCTGGAACTCCCATGAAGATGAAGGAAGTTCTATATGTTCCAGGATTGAAGAAGAATTTGCTTTCAATCTCAGCTTTGGACAAGAAAGGCTACAGAATTGCTTTCATTGATGGACAAGTGTTAATGTGGTCCAAAGGCAAATCCATTAAGGATGCAATTGATATTGGTGAAGAGGAAGGAGGTTTATATAAACTCAAGGGTCATCCAGAAGCTGCTCTTGTTCATGAAACCTCTAGCCCCAGTGAGCTATGGCATAGAAGACTAGCTCACATTAACTATAAAGCCTTACCTTATGTAAGCAAGGTGGTCATAGGACTACCAGATTTAAAGGTTGATCATGATGGCTCATGCAAAGGATGTAAGAAAGGAAAGAATGTCAAGAACCCCTTTCCAAAGAGTGAAACAAAGACCAAAAGGATCTTGGAGTTAATACACTCAGATGTGTGTGGTCCAATGCCCACCACCTCTCTAAGTGGGTTTGAATACTATCTTTCATTCATTGATGATCATTCAAGGAAAACTTGGATATACTTTCTAAAGGGTAAGAATGAAGTTTTTGGAAAGTTCAAAGAGTTCAAGGCTCTAATAGAAAATCTCTCAGAAAAGAAAATCAAGATTCTCAGAACAGACAATGGTGGAGAATATACTTCAAAAGAATTTGAAGAATTCTGTAAGGAAGCTGGAATCAAGAGAGAACTAACCACTCCCTACAATCCCCAACAAAATGGGGTTGCAGAAAGGAAAAATAGAACCATCATGGAAGCTGTGAAGACTATGATACATGACCAGGATCTTCCCATGTATCTGTGGGCTGAAGCAGCCAGAACAGCAGTATATGTTCAAAACAGATTATCTCATAGTGCTCTTGATTTCAAAACTCCAGAAGAAGTGTTTTGTGGAAAGAAGCCCGAGGTAAGCCATCTTAAAATATTTGGGTGTCCTGTGTACATCCACATTCCAAAGGAAAAGAGAACCAAGTTGGATCCTTCTGGTAAGAAAGGAATATTTGTTGGCTATTGTGAATCATCCAAAGCCTTCAGGATTTACATACCAGGCTTTCATCATATAGAGATAAGTAGAGATGTAACCTTCGATGAGGAAGCAGCTCTTAAGAAATCTAGAAAATGTCAACTTGAAGAAGTTTATGAAGAAGATACATCTCCTAGAATCTCAGAGACTGTTCACATCCCTGAAAAGGACATAACAGAGGATCATGACATGCTGGAACCACAAGAACCTCCTGTTGCAGAATTATCTAGGAAAAGAAGACCAGCATGGGCTAGAGATATTATTCAAGGAGCTGAAAGATATGGTGCTCCAGAAGGCTCCACTAGAGAAAGGAAGAAACCAAAGATAGTATCCAACTATATGGCTTTGATGTGTGATCTTGTGGATCAACTACCTACTAGCTATGAAGAAGCAGCTCAAAAGAAAGAATGGGTAGAAGCAATGACTGAAGAATATCAGTCAATAATGAAAAATGATGTTTGGGATATAGTCCCCAAACCAAGAGATAAAAGTGTGGTTTCTTCCAAATGGATTTTCAAAATAAAACATGCTGCAGATGGTAGCATTGAAAAATACAAGGCAAGATTTGTAGCCAGAGGATTCTCTCAAAAGGAGGGAATTGACTATGATAAAAATTGGAAAGGGAATATCTCAAGAAGAAAGAAAAGCCTTGATTGACTTAATCTATGAATATAGGGATATATTTGCTTTCAGCTATGATGAACTTAAGGCTTATCGTGATGATATTTTTCAACATACAATCCCTTTTAAACCAGGTATCAAGCCTTTTCGCCAAAAACTGAGACGAATAAACCCCAAGTTGGCTCCTATGGTTTACAAAGAACTCCAAAAGATGTTGGCAGCAGGCATCATTACTCCAACAAGACATTCTTCTTGGTGTTCTAACTTGGTGGTGGTTAGGAAAAAGAATGGGGATATCAGATTGTGTATTGATTTTAGAAACCTGAACTGGGCCTGCCTAAAAGATAACTATCCTTTGCCAAGCATGGACACTTTACTTCAGAAGGTGACTGGATCAGGCTTGATGTCTTTTCTTGATGGGTTTTCAGGATATAACCAAGTGCTAGTCAACAAAGAGGATCAACACAAAACTACTTTTACCACACCTTGGGGCACTTTCATGTACCTTAGAATGCCTTTTGGTCTTACTAATGCTGGTGCTACCTTTCAACGTGCTATGGATGTTGCTTTTAATGGATTGATTGGTAAAATTATTGAAATATATCAGGATGATTTAACAGTATATAGTAAGGAAAGATCAGATCATGTTGGCCATCTTAGAAAAGTTTTTGAGAGATGCAGAAAGTATGGCATATCTTTAAATCCAGCTAAATCTGTGCTTTGTGTTGATGAGGGCAAACTGTTAGGGCATGTTATCACTAAGGATGGTGTAAAAATTGATCCTGAAAGAGTTGAGGCCATTAAAAGGGTTCCTATCCCCACCAATGTCAAAGCTCTCCAATCCTTCAATGGCCAGATTAATTTCATTAGAAGATTTATTCCAAATCTAGCTGAGCTAATGAAACCTTTACAACTCTTACTTAAAAAAGATGCTAAGTTTGAATGGAGTAAGCAAGGAAGAGAAGCTTTTGCAGGTATCAAGGATGCCATATCTAAAGCCCCTGTGTTGATAAGCCCTAATTATTCAAAAGAATTCCAAATTTTTTCCTTTGCTTCAGAGCATACTATTGCCGGAGTCCTGCTTCAGAAGAATGACCAAGGCCAAGAGCAACCCATAGCATTCTTTAGTAAAGCTTTACAAAATTCAGAGCTTAAATATACTATAATGGAGAAACAAGCTTATGCCCTTGTTAAGTCTTTGAAACATTTCAGGATATATATTGGGTATTCCAAGGTTGTGGGTTATGTTCCTCATACTGCTGTCAAAGATATATTAGCTCAACAGGATTGCCTTGGTATAAGGGGAAAATGGGTGTCCAAAATACAAGAGTATGACTTGGAGATAAAACCTACCAAGTTAATCAAAGGTCAAGGTCTTGCACGCATGATGACAGAAAGTAATGAGAAAGCTGTAGGAATGATTTGTCAAAATAATGAGTCAGCACCTATCATATCTGAAGAGCTTCAAAGATTAAGTCAAACTCAATGGTATTCCGACATTATCTACCTTCTTAACAATTTTACTTGTCCTGAACATCTTGTTGGTCATAAAAGAAGGTCTCTAAGACTTAAAGCCACTAAATATTGCATAACTCAAAATGGATTAGGTTGGAGAAATCCTGATGGCTTAGTTCTTAGATGTGTTGATGAACCAGATTCCAAAAAACTTCTGGTTGAGTTTCATAATGGATTTTGTGGTGGGCATTATGCAGCAGACACCACAGCCCACAAGATCCTTAGATCAGGTTACTATTGGCCCACTTTATTTGCTGATGTGCACAAGTTTGTCAGATCTTGTCCCCAATGTCAGTTGTTCACTGGGAAACAGAAATTGGCAACTTTACCTCTTGAGCCAGTAGTTGTTCAAGCCCCTTTCCAACAATGGGGTCTTGATTTTATCGGTCAGTTTAAGGAAAACTCAAGCAATGGATATACCTGGATCCTAACTGCCACCGATTATTTCACCAAGTGGGTGGAAGCAATCCCTACTAAGTATGCCACTGATAAAGTAGTTATGGATTTTCTTGAAAATCATATTATAACTAGATTTGGGGTGCCATCCAAGATAACAACTGACAATGGTCCTAGTTTTAGTTCCATGGCCTTTTCAGCATTCTGCTTCAAGTATGGTATAATCCTTTCTCACTCATCTAACTATTATCCCCAAGGGAATGGATTGGCTGAATCAACCAACAAGACCTTAATGAACATTTTAAAGAAAACTGTGGGTGATAACAAAAGGTCTTGGGATTCTAAGATAAAATTTGCCATATGGGCCGACAGAATAACACAGAAACGTGCTACTGGGAAAACCCCTTTTCAGTTGGTTTATGGTTTGGAAGTTTCTGTTCCCATTCATATTCAATTGCCAGTGTATCAGATGTTGCATGATTATGAGTCAAATGATGGTGGTATGCAGGACAGAATTGAGCAAATTATGAAATTAGATGAGACTAGAAGAAAGGCTTTAGACCAAAGTATCAGAAATCAGGACAGGGTTAAAAGAACTTTTGACAAGTCAGCCAAGCCAAAAGATTTTCAGCCAGGGGATTGGGTTCTTCTATGGGACAAGCGAAGAGATAAGCCAGGAAAGCATGGAAAGTTTGATAGCCTATGGTTGGGACCATATATTATATCTGAACCAGCAGGGGTTAATTCCTTTTTCCTTTGCACTATGGATGGAGAAAGGTTGACTCTCCCAGTCAATGGGAAACATCTCAAGCTGTTTTTCAAAGAAGATTTCCTAATGCCCACGGGGGCAGATTGATAGCAGGGCCATCTCTAAACCTTTGCCTTGCATTTTTGTACATTATGTTTTGTATATTATTGATGTATATTAGTTTCATTTACTTACTTTAGTTTTGCTTTGAAATAAATATTGCAACTTATGTTTCATTTGGCAAAAATATGGGACTGATGCATTTTAATTTTGTGGCAGGAACCAGAGATTCTTGGATTCTCGCATACTCTATCTAATTGAATCAGATCGAGCACACGTCCCGCAGTTGGAGCCAGATGTTGCCAACTAAGTTGTACTTGGTTGGATTATCAAGCGAGCGGGCAAAGTAGAACATGACACATGTTCAATTTTGGTGATTTGATGTCCAGCTGGCCTTTTAAAGGCCCCCGTTTTTAATTTTTTTCCACATGTCCATGGCCCTGCGGGGTTTGTAATAAAAACGTGCTAGCATGGTGTTTTGTAAAAGACTCGGTTCCTTAGGACTTTTTGGCCAAGTCAGGTATTCCAAGGAGTTTTTTCACCTATCTATTATGTTTTGCATCACTGCATTCCATAATTAATTGGTTTTTCTCCTGCTCCTCCAAAGCTGGAATGCCTGGGGAGGCTGACGGGCCTTAGGGAATTATTAGAGTCTATGGGTCAATGTATATGAACATGCTAGGCGTTAATTTTGAGTCATATGGACATGTCTAAGTCCCCCTAGGTGTTTTTTTTAATTTTCGGCAAGTTTTTATTTTTCCGTAAATTGGGCCATTTTTTAATGGTTCAATTAAAAAATTTTGTAATTGGCCTATCTGGGGCGTCTGGAGGTATTTTTTGCCTTAGGGGTGCTCGTTTTCTAACTCAGAGCACCCCCTAAACCCCTAAACCCACTTTTCCTAATGTTTGGGTGCTTCTACCTTGGTCAAAATCAAAAAAATCAAAAAATCCCAAAAAAGTCATAAAAAAATCAAAAAAGTGAAAAATGACTTAAAAAAATATTTAATTTTTGGAGAGATTTTGGGGTCTGATTTCGACCAGCATAGTTATAGGAGTGCTATGGGCTGATTTTGTGCCGTTTGGGCAGCCCCAAACAAGGAGAAACTCGTGGCTAAGGAGAGGGGCGCACTTCACTAGATGAGGGGGCGCACTTGCTATATTGGCAGCCCACGTGTTGGGGAATGGGCAGCATACTTTATGCTGCTACATGGGCACCTTTGGTGCTGCATATGGGGCAGCTAAATAGGTGGAGTGGGCAGCCCTATCCCCTCCACCATTTGTGCCACCACTCCACCTCTCTTTCCCTCACTAAGTGCGCCCTCCCTCCTCATTGTTTCCTCTATAAATTGGAGAGTGCTCTCCATTGTTCACTAGTGAGATTTGGAGCAGCCAACTTATGATTGTAATATTTTTGTCATTTTGAAATAAAAGAAGACTTTGGAGGTCAGCTTGTGGTGTCTTGGTTACATGTGGATGAAGTATCTTGATCTCTTTTCCAAGATGACTTGTGCATAAGTCTTATTTGTCAAGGGTGTGGTTTGCTCATCTATGAGATAAGTTGTTGTCAAATTTGTTTATTTGTAGCAGCTTAGTTTCTTATGAGTATATATATCTACATTTAATCTTTGTTTGGTAAGATCTGTGATGTGCAGGTGTCTTCTTGAGTTGGCAAGAAGCAGGATCTTGTTTGTTTCCACTTTTTACTAATTATTATTTGCAGATATAGTCCCTTCAAGCATCACTGAACCATATTCAAAGCTTCGATTTTCAACAAGGATTTGTTCCATCTCTCTCTCTCTCATTTATAAAAAATTCAAATTTCCTGATTTACTAGTACTTTCTTTACAAAAAACTAGTTTAAAGTTGTCGAAATTTTTCAAATTTTTTCTAAAGAAGTATTAGATCTGATTGCAAAGTGTTATCTGGCTGCCATAGAGCTGATAATTTGCAGCCATTAAAAGGCTAGCAAAGATCCCAAGTAGGCAAGCTCCATAGCTTGTTTTACTTGGTTATTTTTGTCATTTTTTACTTAGTTTTTAAATTAGAAAATTTTGGGTTTCTTAGGAGGTGTTCCAAAGACACTCTTAAAGTGTTTTTGGGCATCTTGTACTAATTATTGCTTGCTGGTTTGCAGCAGAAGATGAGCAGGTAGGAGGAGGTGCTGGCAAAATTTTGAGCATCCAGGCGATCCGGAACACAAATTTCCATATTTTCCAAAACCGGGCATATTTTTCTATAATTTTGTAAGCTACCAAGTCACATTAAGTAGACTTGGGGCACTTCTCCGTTATCATTGTAAACATTTTAAACGAGAGCAAGTGGGCTAGCCAGCGCCCATACCCCATCCCCCCAGGGGTGGCCTGTGTCGTCTCATTTTCATGGCGTGACTGTTAGAGTAGTTTTATTTCTTGTTTTTCGGCATTAATAAAATCAATTAGGATTAAAATAAACCTTGTTGGTCCGTTTCACTAGCGGGCCACAAGTTCACTCACAACCTAGCTTTTCACATTTTTTTTACAATTTCATAACGCCCCCCTTGCTTTCCCGAAGTAGGGTTGTGTATGAGGGCTTGCCCGAAATGCATGCCTGAAAAGAGACTCTTGGGGTTATAAAAAGATAAAATTTGGGTTCTTAAAATTTTTATAAAATATACCAAGGTCTTCTCCCGTATGCTCTGTGGCCAACTTGCAGCTTAGTCTGATCCAGTTGGTACACACCAGAAAGGAGTTGATGACTAGTAATAGGACTTAACACCACCCCAATAAAAAACCCTTTTTGTGAAAATCCGGCACAACACGCAATTTGTTGTCGTGGGCAAATTTTCCAGAAGGCTTGGGATAAAACTGGATAGCGACCTCTTGGAAACCGTTAGGCTTGCCCTCGTTGGTATAGCATCTGAACACCTCCTCGAGACTCCGATCCAGCCTAAAGCCTGAGAGGGAAGCCACACTTCAAATTTCCGGACATGTTCCCCCGTACCTTGCGTATATCGGGAACCCACATGCCTTAATAAAAAAGATCACCATCACATTAAATTTTAAAATAAACCAAGAACACTCCACAACATTTACTTTTCTGTTTATGCATTTGTTATTTGACTCCATAGCAAGGCACTGGTCCTGATGCAAATTTCATTTTATTGTTGACTAGTATGCAAGTGAATGATGATTATTTTTAAAATGGGAGTAAATGATAAATGATGTTTTTATTTGAAAAGGTATATGTTATCTGTCTTGGTTGCAAAAGTATTTTTTCTAACTCCTAGATTAGAGGCTTTAGTTTCTTTTATTTTTTTAGGGTCTACCCCCCTTGGCTTCGCTAGGAAAGCCTAGACGGAGGAGTCGAGTCCCAAGTGACAGCACTTGACTCTGACTTGCCCCCAAGGCCACACCAGCAGCTTGAAGACTTCTGCTGCGTTTTCCCATGTGTGGAA
This sequence comes from Larix kaempferi, assembly GCA_027924585.1. Taxonomy (NCBI): domain Eukaryota; kingdom Viridiplantae; phylum Streptophyta; class Pinopsida; order Pinales; family Pinaceae; genus Larix; species Larix kaempferi. Next base: position 5,038,668 of record BSBM01000033.1, on the reverse strand, counting down.
CCAGGCGGCAACATTTTGGCGCCGTTGCCGGGGATAAGTCTTTCTATTCCCGGAATACGACTTTTGAGTTTTCCTTTTTGTTTTCGCTTTGTTTGATGTATGTAGTGAATTTTTTAAATTGACTAAGAACATCTGGCGACTCCACTGTCAACAAATCTACCAAGGCGTTTTACAAGAAGGAATCCTCAGAACTTGCTTCAGTTCTTTCCTGAGCCTGAAAAGGTCTATCATAGAAGGAAAAGCAAGTTATCTTCTCGAAAAAACCTTGAGCATCTTGGTTCTCAGTCAATTTCTGATATTCACCTTTTATTCACAGAAAATAATTTGAATAATCTTATTGTTGAAATGGCTGAGTTTGGTCCTTATGATTTTACTGCTATAGTTGGTTACCCTCATGATATCCCTGAAAAAGCCATTGATAAGTTGCCATCTTTTCAAGGAAATAATGCTATTAGTGCTAAATCCCATATAACTCGTTTTTGCCATTGTTTTGACAAGTGGTGCTTGGGTGCCAAGCATGAAGATGTAAAAATGAAGTTGTTTGCTTTATCTTTGGAAGAAAATGCTTATGAATGGTTTAACAAGTTGGAAGCTGACAAGTACAAGACCTACAAAGAAATTGAAACTGCTTTCTTGGCCAAATGGGGGGACATCAAAGAAGACCGCTACCTTCTAGCTGCCTTGACCAATACTAAGAAAAATGAAAATGAGACAATGGAAGAATTCAACAACAAATTCAATGAAATTGTGGGTAGACTTCATGCTGACATCAAGCCACCTGATAATTCCATCCTCATTTACTACATGGAAGCTTTTAGTGGGGAGTTAAAATATCAATTAGCTGATAAAGAACCTGCAGATCTAAAGAAGGCCATGGAATTGGCCGAGAAAATTGATAAGAACATGTTAAATTGTGGCAAGTCTCATCTTCCTGGTTTCACAAGGGCCAATGTTCCTATGAAGCAAAGTGAGAGTAAAGATAAAACCATTAGCACTGAAATCAAGGATCCTTCAAAGGAACCTTTGAAAGAAATTGCCCAACTCTTGAAAGAAGCTGTTTCAAATCAAGCCTCCAACATGACTGCCATACAGAACAGGTTGATCTCCATTGAAAGATCTCAAAACCACCAAGTCTCAAATCAGTATGTGCCTAAGCCCCAATATGCTCCTAGGCCTCAATATCAAAGAAAAGTTCCATTCCAAGATCAGAGGACCCCAAATCCTTTGGAAACTGTAAATACTCTTTCAAAAGAAATTCCTCCCTTTTGTAGGGCATGTGATAGTTTCCATGAAGAGTCTACTTGTGCTATATTTAAATGGTCAATGGAACAGAATCCGTCAGAAGCCAGTAGCAGTGTCAGATTAGCAAGCGAGCCTGAGAACCAGCCTGAATATATCAATATTGTGGGTCAAACTCACCCTGTCTCTAAAGAAACTAGGGAACAAGCTAGATGTTACAGCCAGGACTTGAAAGATAAAGCTACCCTTAGATTTGGTGAGATGCCTCCACCAGAGAAAATTCTTGAGATGTCAAAGTTCAAAGGCCTAACATATCAAAGAAAGAACCATATTGGGACCTCAAACTCAAATCAGAATATCCCTAAGGTAACACCTTCTTCCAACTCTGAAAGTCTTCATGTCGATTTGGCTCAATGGTTATCTTCTGCAAAGATTCCTGTTCTTGTTACTGACCTTATCAAAATCCCAAGCTTGAAAGAAAATCTTATGAAAGTGATAGATCATCCTCAACATGAAAAAGGCAAGGCTCCTATGGACTCAGAGATAGTTAATCTTAACCAGACTAGAGAAGAGCCTAACCATAAGGATGACCCGATTATTTTGCATAGTGTGGACCCTCACAAGGAAGACCACCCTCCCTTCTATGTCTCCTTGCTTGTCAATAATATGCTTGTGCACAATTGCATGTTGGACTCTGGTGCTTCCTCAAATGTTATGACCAAAAGAGTTATGGATCAATTGGGCTTAAAAACAACTAGACCCTATCACAATGTGTGTGCCATGGATTCAAGGGAAGTTGATACTATTGGTATAATTATAAATCTACCTGTTAGGTTGGCCAAGTATCCTGATGTCCATTTAACCATGGATGTCGTTGTAATTGATGTACCAGACAATTGGGGAATGCTTTTATCTAGAAAGTGGGCTGCATCTTTAGGGGGAGACATAAGGATGGATTGGTCATATGCTACTATCCCTGCATCAGAACATACAACTGTTAAGCTATACAATGAACAAGCTAGAAAACTCCATGTTGAAGACCCACAGAATCTGGCCAATGAATTTGTGCATCAAACTGACAACTTTGGAAACTATTCTATCTGTTCAAATTTCATAGCACCTTTTAAAGAAGCATCCAAAGATGAAAAGAAGGATGGGGTATGGAGGATGAGTTTTGATGGGGCATCTTCAAGATATGGAAAAGGAGCTGGAATTGTCATAACTTCTCCTTCTAAACAAACCTTCAAATTTGCTTTCAGACTTGAGTTTGATGCATCAAATAATGTGGCTGAGTATGAAGCCCTTTTGCAAGGGTTAGAAATTGCCAAAGATATGGGGATTAAAATTTTATCTATTAAAGGTGATTCTGACTTAGTGGTTTCCCAAGTTAAAAATATATTTGCTTGCAAAAGTCGAAGGTTGAAACAATATAGGAATGCTGTCTGGGATACTATGGAGTGGTTTGATGCTTTAAATATCATGGCAATTCCTAGAGAAGAAAACATTGAGGCGGATGAACTAGCTGTGGCAGCTTCTACACTTCAACCAACTGAGGAAATATTAAAGGGGAATGGGAAATTTGAAATCAACTTTAGACCTTTAATCCCTGACAACATAGATCATTGGCAAGTGTTTGATAGTGACAAGCAAATTCTCAACTTCATCCATAACCTTCAAGAATTTTCTGATGGTAAAATCACCTATAAGGAAGAAGGGAAAGAGTATCCAGAAGAAGAGGACCAACCTAGGAACAAAATTCCCAAGGGCATCACCCGGTTAGAGCAACTTTTTGACAGACAAGATGGCCATAAAAGGAAAAAGGGTTCAATAAAACCAGGGGAGTATATTGAAGTAAACATAGGAACTGAGAAGGAACCAAAGATGATAAAAATTGGAAAGGGAATATCTCAAGAAGAAAGAAAAGCCTTGATTGACTTAATCTATGAATATAGGGATATATTTGCTTTCAGCTATGATGAACTTAAGGCTTATCGTGATGATATTTTTCAACATACAATCCCTTTTAAACCAGGTATCAAGCCTTTTCGCCAAAAACTGAGACGAATAAACCCCAAGTTGGCTCCTATGGTTTACAAAGAACTCCAAAAGATGTTGGCAGCAGGCATCATTACTCCAACAAGACATTCTTCTTGGTGTTCTAACTTGGTGGTGGTTAGGAAAAAGAATGGGGATATCAGATTGTGTATTGATTTTAGAAACCTGAACTGGGCCTGCCTAAAAGATAACTATCCTTTGCCAAGCATGGACACTTTACTTCAGAAGGTGACTGGATCAGGCTTGATGTCTTTTCTTGATGGGTTTTCAGGATATAACCAAGTGCTAGTCAACAAAGAGGATCAACACAAAACTACTTTTACCACACCTTGGGGCACTTTCATGTACCTTAGAATGCCTTTTGGTCTTACTAATGCTGGTGCTACCTTTCAACGTGCTATGGATGTTGCTTTTAATGGATTGATTGGTAAAATTATTGAAATATATCAGGATGATTTAACAGTATATAGTAAGGAAAGATCAGATCATGTTGGCCATCTTAGAAAAGTTTTTGAGAGATGCAGAAAGTATGGCATATCTTTAAATCCAGCTAAATCTGTGCTTTGTGTTGATGAGGGCAAACTGTTAGGGCATGTTATCACTAAGGATGGTGTAAAAATTGATCCTGAAAGAGTTGAGGCCATTAAAAGGGTTCCTATCCCCACCAATGTCAAAGCTCTCCAATCCTTCAATGGCCAGATTAATTTCATTAGAAGATTTATTCCAAATCTAGCTGAGCTAATGAAACCTTTACAACTCTTACTTAAAAAAGATGCTAAGTTTGAATGGAGTAAGCAAGGAAGAGAAGCTTTTGCAGGTATCAAGGATGCCATATCTAAAGCCCCTGTGTTGATAAGCCCTAATTATTCAAAAGAATTCCAAATTTTTTCCTTTGCTTCAGAGCATACTATTGCCGGAGTCCTGCTTCAGAAGAATGACCAAGGCCAAGAGCAACCCATAGCATTCTTTAGTAAAGCTTTACAAAATTCAGAGCTTAAATATACTATAATGGAGAAACAAGCTTATGCCCTTGTTAAGTCTTTGAAACATTTCAGGATATATATTGGGTATTCCAAGGTTGTGGGTTATGTTCCTCATACTGCTGTCAAAGATATATTAGCTCAACAGGATTGCCTTGGTATAAGGGGAAAATGGGTGTCCAAAATACAAGAGTATGACTTGGAGATAAAACCTACCAAGTTAATCAAAGGTCAAGGTCTTGCACGCATGATGACAGAAAGTAATGAGAAAGCTGTAGGAATGATTTGTCAAAATAATGAGTCAGCACCTATCATATCTGAAGAGCTTCAAAGATTAAGTCAAACTCAATGGTATTCCGACATTATCTACCTTCTTAACAATTTTACTTGTCCTGAACATCTTGTTGGTCATAAAAGAAGGTCTCTAAGACTTAAAGCCACTAAATATTGCATAACTCAAAATGGATTAGGTTGGAGAAATCCTGATGGCTTAGTTCTTAGATGTGTTGATGAACCAGATTCCAAAAAACTTCTGGTTGAGTTTCATAATGGATTTTGTGGTGGGCATTATGCAGCAGACACCACAGCCCACAAGATCCTTAGATCAGGTTACTATTGGCCCACTTTATTTGCTGATGTGCACAAGTTTGTCAGATCTTGTCCCCAATGTCAGTTGTTCACTGGGAAACAGAAATTGGCAACTTTACCTCTTGAGCCAGTAGTTGTTCAAGCCCCTTTCCAACAATGGGGTCTTGATTTTATCGGTCAGTTTAAGGAAAACTCAAGCAATGGATATACCTGGATCCTAACTGCCACCGATTATTTCACCAAGTGGGTGGAAGCAATCCCTACTAAGTATGCCACTGATAAAGTAGTTATGGATTTTCTTGAAAATCATATTATAACTAGATTTGGGGTGCCATCCAAGATAACAACTGACAATGGTCCTAGTTTTAGTTCCATGGCCTTTTCAGCATTCTGCTTCAAGTATGGTATAATCCTTTCTCACTCATCTAACTATTATCCCCAAGGGAATGGATTGGCTGAATCAACCAACAAGACCTTAATGAACATTTTAAAGAAAACTGTGGGTGATAACAAAAGGTCTTGGGATTCTAAGATAAAATTTGCCATATGGGCCGACAGAATAACACAGAAACGTGCTACTGGGAAAACCCCTTTTCAGTTGGTTTATGGTTTGGAAGTTTCTGTTCCCATTCATATTCAATTGCCAGTGTATCAGATGTTGCATGATTATGAGTCAAATGATGGTGGTATGCAGGACAGAATTGAGCAAATTATGAAATTAGATGAGACTAGAAGAAAGGCTTTAGACCAAAGTATCAGAAATCAGGACAGGGTTAAAAGAACTTTTGACAAGTCAGCCAAGCCAAAAGATTTTCAGCCAGGGGATTGGGTTCTTCTATGGGACAAGCGAAGAGATAAGCCAGGAAAGCATGGAAAGTTTGATAGCCTATGGTTGGGACCATATATTATATCTGAACCAGCAGGGGTTAATTCCTTTTTCCTTTGCACTATGGATGGAGAAAGGTTGACTCTCCCAGTCAATGGGCAACATCTCAAGCTGTTTTTCAAAGAAGATTTCCTAATGCCCACGGGGGCAGATTGATAGCAGGGCCATCTCTAAACCTTTGCCTTGCATTTTTGTACATTATGTTTTGTATATTATTGATGTATATTAGTTTCATTTACTTACTTTAGTTTTGCTTTGAAATAAATATTGCAACTTATGTTTCATTTGGCAAAAATATGGGACTGATGCATTTTAATTTTGTGGCAGGAACCAGAGATTCTTGGATTCTCGCATACTCTATCTAATTGAATCAGATCGAGCACACGTCCCGCAGTTGGAGCCAGATGTTGCCAACTAAGTTGTACTTGGTTGGATTATCAAGCGAGCGGGCAAAGTAAAACATGACACATGTTCAATTTTGGTGATTTGATGTCCAGCTGGCCTTTTAAAGGCCCCCGTTTTTAATTTTTTTCCACATGTCCATGGCCCTGCGGGGTTTGTAATAAAAACGTGCTAGCATGGTGTTTTGTAAAAGACTCGGTTCCTTAGGACTTTTTGGCCAAGTCAGGTATTCCAAGGAGTTTTTTCACCTATCTATTATGTTTTGCATCACTGCATTCCATAATTAATTGGTTTTTCTCCTGCTCCTCCAAAGCTGGAATGCCTGGGGAGGCTGACGGGCCTTAGGGAATTATTAGAGTCTATGGGTCAATGTATATGAACATGCTAGGCGTTAATTTTGAGTCATATGGACATGTCTAAGTCCCCCTAGGTGTTTTTTTTAATTTTCGGCAAGTTTTTATTTTTCCGTAAATTGGGCCATTTTTTAATGGTTCAATTAAAAAATTTTGTAATTGGCCTATCTGGGGCGTCTGGAGGTATTTTTTGCCTTAGGGGTGCTCGTTTTCTAACTCAGAGCACCCCCTAAACCCCTAAACCCACTTTTCCTAATGTTTGGGTGCTTCTACCTTGGTCAAAATCAAAAAAATCAAAAAATCCCAAAAAAGTCATAAAAAAATCAAAAAAGTGAAAAATGACTTAAAAAAATATTTAATTTTTGGAGAGATTTTGGGGTCTGATTTCGACCAGCATAGTTATAGGAGTGCTATGGGCTGATTTTGTGCCGTTTGGGCAGCCCCAAACAAGGAGAAACTCGTGGCTAAGGAGAGGGGCGCACTTCACTAGATGAGGGGGCGCACTTGCTATATTGGCAGCCCACGTGTTGGGGAATGGGCAGCATACTTTATGCTGCTACATGGGCACCTTTGGTGCTGCATATGGGGCAGCTAAATAGGTGGAGTGGGCAGCCCTATCCCCTCCACCATTTGTGCCACCACTCCACCTCTCTTTCCCTCACTAAGTGCGCCCTCCCTCCTCATTGTTTCCTCTATAAATTGGAGAGTGCTCTCCATTGTTCACTAGTGAGATTTGGAGCAGCCAACTTATGATTGTAATATTTTTGTCATTTTGAAATAAAAGAAGACTTTGGAGGTCAGCTTGTGGTGTCTTGGTTACATGTGGATGAAGTATCTTGATCTCTTTTCCAAGATGACTTGTGCATAAGTCTTATTTGTCAAGGGTGTGGTTTGCTCATCTATGAGATAAGTTGTTGTCAAATTTGTTTATTTGTAGCAGCTTAGTTTCTTATGAGTATATATATCTACATTTAATCTTTGTTTGGTAAGATCTGTGATGTGCAGGTGTCTTCTTGAGTTGGCAAGAAGCAGGATCTTGTTTGTTTCCACTTTTTACTAATTATTATTTGCAGATATAGTCCCTTCAAGCATCACTGAACCATCTTCAAAGCTTCGATTTTCAACAAGGATTTGTTCCATCTCTCTCTCTCTCATTTATAAAAAATTCAAATTTCCTGATTTACTAGTACTTTCTTTACAAAAAACTAGTTTAAAGTTGTCGAAATTTTTCAAATTTTTTCTAAAGAAGTATTAGATCTGATTGCAAAGTGTTATCTGGCTGCCATAGAGCTGATAATTTGCAGCCATTAAAAGGCTAGCAAAGATCCCAAGTAGGCAAGCTCCATAGCTTGTTTTACTTGGTTATTTTTGTCATTTTTTACTTAGTTTTTAAATTAGAAAATTTTGGGTTTCTTAGGAGGTGTTCCAAAGACACTCTTAAAGTGTTTTTGGGCATCTTGTACTAATTATTGCTTGCTGGTTTGCAGCAGAAGATGAGCAGGTAGGAGGAGGTGCTGGCAAAATTTCGAGCATCCAGGCGATCCGGAACACAAATTTCCATATTTTCCAAAACCGGGCATATTTTTCTATAATTTTGTAAGCTACCAAGTCACATTAAGTAGACTTGGGGCACTTCTCCGTTATCATTGTAAACATTTTAAACGAGAGCAAGTGGGCTAGCCAGCGCCCATACCCCATCCCCCCAGGGGTGGCCTGTGTCGTCTCATTTTCATGGCGTGACTGTTAGAGTAGTTTTATTTCTTGTTTTTCGGCATTAATAAAATCAATTAGGATTAAAATAAACCTTGTTGGTCCGTTTCACTAGCAGGCCACAAGTTCACTCACAACCTAGCTTTTCACATTTTTTTTACAATTTCATAACGCCCCCCTTGCTTTCCCGAAGTAGGGTTGTGTATGAGGGCTTGCCCGAAATGCATGCCTGAAAAGAGACTCTTGGGGTTATAAAAAGATAAAATTTGGGTTCTTAAAATTTTTATAAAATATACCAAGGTCTTCTCCCGTATGCTCTGTGGCCAACTTGCAGCTTAGTCTGATCCAGTTGGTACACACCAGAAAGGAGTTGATGACTAGTAATAGGACTTAACACCACCCCAATAAAAAACCCTTTTTGTGAAAATCCGGCACAACACGCAATTTGTTGTCGTGGGCAAATTTCCCAGAAGGCTTGGGATAAAACTGGATAGCGACCTCTTGGAAACCGTTAGGCTTGCCCTCGTTGGTATAGCATCTGAACACCTCCTCGAGACTCCGATCCAGCCTAAAGCCTGAGAGGGAAGCCACACTTCAAATTTCCGGACATGTTCCCCCGTACCTTGCGTATATCGGGAACCCACATGCCTTAATAAAAAAGATCACCATCACATTAAATTTTAAAATAAACCAAGAACACTCCACAACATTTACTTTTCTGTTTATGCATTTGTTATTTGACTCCATAGCAAGGCACTGGTCCTGATGCAAATTTCATTTTATTGTTGACTAGTATGCAAGTGAATGATGATTATTTTTAAAATGGGAGTAAATGATAAATGATGTTTTTATTTGAAAAGGTATATGTTATCTGTCTTGGTTGCAAAAGTATTTTTTCTAACTCCTAGATTAGAGGCTTTAGTTTCTTTTATTTTTTTAGGGTCTACCCCCCTTGGCTTCGCTAGGAAAGCCTAGACGGAGGAGTCGAGTCCCAAGTGACAGCACTTGACTCTGACTTGCCCCCAAGGCCACACCAGCAGCTTGAAGACTTCTGTTGCGTTTTCCCAGGTGTGGAACCAGGCGGCAACAAGGTCAAAGATGGAAGGACCCATGTATGCAAACTGAAAAAGGCATTATATGGTTTGAAGCAAGCTCCCAGAGCTTGGTATGGAAGAATTGACAGTTTCTTATTAAGCATGGGCTTTACCAAAAGTAAAGCTGACCCCAATCTCTATCTTAAGGTAATGAATGATGAACCTGTTATATTGCTATTATATGTAGATGATCTATTTCTAACAGGAAATGAGAAACAAATCATTGAAAGCAAGAAGAAGCTTTCTTCAGAATTCGAAATGAAAGATCTCGGATTAATGCACTACTTCTTAGGCCTAGAAGTGTGGCAAGAGCCAAAAGGGATCTTTCTAAATCAAGGTAAGTATACTGTGGAGATCCTCAAAAGATTTGATATGTTGGAGTGTAAAGCTATGGCCACTCCCATGGACTCCAACCTAAAACTACTAGCTAATGATTCATCAGAACTAGTGGACATAACCCTATATAGACAAATCATTGGATCATTGATGTACTTGACAAATACTAGGCCTGATATATGCTTTGCTGTAAATACCCTAAGTCAGTTTCAAATAGAACCTAGAAAGGTTCACCTTATAGCTGCAAAGCATATTATGAGGTACCTAAAAGGTACAGTGGATTATGGCCTTTACTATCTTAGAGACAATGAACTCAAGTTGCATGGTTTCTCAGATTCTGATTGGGCAGGTAGTGTCTCGGACAGAAAAAGTACTTCAGGTGGATGTTATGGTCTTGGGTCTGCCATGATCTCCTGGTTCAGCAAGAAACAATCTAGTGTGGCCCTCAGTACCGCTGAAGCAGAATATATTGCTGCTTGCTCTGCCAGCTGTGAAGCGGTGTGGCTTCGGAAACTCTTATCTGGAATCTTTGACTTAGAAATGGATCCCACTATGATTATGTGTGATAATCAAAGCTGCATTTAGATGACTGAAAATCCTGTGTTTCGTGATAAGTCAAAACACATTGAGATCCGTTACTTCTATATACGAGACATGGTGCAGAGAGGAGCCATCAAGCTCGAGTATATAAGCACTGAGGATCAGGTTGCTGATATCTTGACTAAACCTCTGTCTCGAGTGAAGTTTGAGTACTTCCGAGACAAGCTTGGTTTAGTCCAGAAGGACCCTCCTTGAAAGGGGGAGTAGTATAGTATTTCTGTCGTTTATTTTTCTGTTAGCTACTTACAATCATTTAGATTTAGAACTCTTACATATTGTTTATGCTAGATGTATACATGTTTTGATATGATGTATTAGTGAGAATACATGTCTGATGTATACATGTTTTGTTTTTGATATACATGCTAGTGATGAACACATGTTTTGATGTGATGTGTACATGTGTTGATTAGTGATGTATACATATTGTGATGTACACATGTTTTGATGTGATGTGTACATGTGTTGATTAGTGATGTATACATATTGTGATATACACATGTTTTGATGTGATGAGTACATGTGTTGATTAGTGATGTATACATATTGTGATGTACACATGTTTTGATGTGATGTGTACATGTGTTGATTAGTGATGTATACATATTGTGATGTACACATGTTTTGATGTGATATGTACATGTTTTGATTAGTGATGTATACATGTTTTGATGTACACATGTTTTGATGTGGTGTGTACATGTGTTGATTAAGTGATGTATACATGTTTTGATGTACACATGTTTTGATGTACACATGTTTTGATGTGATATGTACATGTTTTGATTAGTGATGTATACATGTTTTGATGTACACATGTTTTGATGTGGTGTGTACATGTGTTGATTAAGTGATGTATACATGTTTTGATGTACACATGTTTTGATGTGATGATTACATGTTTTGATGTGATACATGATTGTACCTGTATGGATGTGAATACAGTTGAGGGGATTGGATCATCCCTAGACTTTCAGTCCTAAAGAGAGCCGTAGACGTGAGGTCTCCGAAAATGAAGTCCTTAATGGACAGTTGAGGGGATTGGATCATCCCTGGACTTTCAGTCCTAAAAGGAGCCGTAGACGAGAGGTCTCCGAGAATGAAGTCCTTAATGGACAGTTGAGGGGATTGGATCATCCCTGGACTTTCAGTCCTAAAGAGAGCCGTAGACGAGAGGTCTCCGAGAATGAAGTCCTTGGTGGACTTGTGGGGATTGCATCATCCCGGAACTGATAGTTCAAAATGTACGTGATAGGGATTGCATCATCCCGGAACTGATAGTTCAAAATGTACGTGATAGGGATTGCATCATCCCGGAACTGATAGTTCAAAATGTACGTGATGGGGATTGCATCATCCCGGAACTGATAGTTCAAAATGTACGTGATGGGGATTGCATCATCCCGGAACTGATAGTTCAAAATGTACGTGATGGGGATTGCATCATCCCGGAACTGATAGTTCAAAATGTACGTGATGGGGATTGCATCATCCCGGAACTGATAGTTCAAAATGTACGTGATGGGGATTGCATCATCCCGGAACTGATAGTTCAAAATGTACGTGATGGGGATTGCATCATCCCGGAACTGATAGTTCAAAATGTACGTGATGGGGATTGCATCATCCCGGAACTGATAGTTCAAAATGTACGTGATGGGGATTGTATCATCCCCGGACTTCGGTCCCTGAATTGATCCGTAGACGAATGGTCTCCAAGAAAGAGTATTGATGAGGTATCGGTAGGATACTTGTGCTGCTGATGATGACGATGCTGCTGATCGTGTGATGACGATGCTGCTGATCGTGTGATGACGATACTGTTGTTCGTGTGATGACGATGCTGCTGATCGTGTGATGACGATACTGCTGATCGTGTGATGACGATGCTGCTGATCGTGTGATGACGATACTGCTGATCGTGTGATGACGATGCTGCTGATCGTGTGATGACGATACTGATGATCGTGTGATGACGATGCTGCTGATCGTGTGATGACGATGCTGCTGATCATATGATGACGATGCTGCTGATCGTGTGATGACGATGCTGCTGATCGTGTGATGACGATGCTGCTGATCATATGGTGACGATGCTGCTGATCGTGATGTTGATGTTGACAGTGATATACCAGTAACTGTTTGAGTTACTGATGAGGACAGATTGAAGAAAGCTTCCAATGATTTATAGATGTATCATGTGTGGTGACTCCTTGCTCCTGCAGATGCTGTTATAATATCCTTCTCGTTAAGGGGGAGTGTTGAATATTGTAACTTCAAAGAATATTATATTTGTACTTTATTATTCCGGAGATGTTTCATTCCTCCGAGGCAATCCTATTATGTATCCGGAGATGATTATTCCTCCGATGATTAATATTAACTAGGGTTATTAGACCCACCATATGTGGGTCGGCCCTGTAGTTACATTTTAGGGGTTATTAGACTTCTCCAGGTGAGGTCGGCCCCAACAGGTCTTTTAGTCAGTTGAGATTCAAGTATAAATAGAGGAGGTGAACTCCTCATTAGATCATTCACTCACTTGTGGAAGAGTGCGCACTAGTTGAGGAGATCTGCTAAGGAGTCAAGGAGAAGGAGCACATCTTGTATTTTGGTTGATCATCTTATTGAGGAAAGTTTTACTGGGTTTTCTACCCCATGAGGGTTTCCCAGGATATATTGTGTGTTATCTTGTGATTGTGTTTCTATCAGAGATCTTGCTTGTCTATTTGGTTTAAACTTAACAATCAAATCATCAAAAACGAACATGTATCATGTTCAACTCTGCCCGCTCGCTCGATAATCCAACCAAGTACAACTTAGTTGGCAACAGATCTTTGACAATATCCCATAGCTCATACTCTTCCAACAGGAGAGTAATCCTTTCCTTCCATGCATTAAAGGTGGTTGCCCCATCTAACCGATCTTCAAATCTCAGACCTGTCGTCGTGACCTTGTACATCTAAATTTCTAATCAACTGTGATTCAAACCCTCCTAAATCAATAACCTGTAAATAACTGTACAAACTGCCTTGGTTTCTTTCAGAGAGAAGGCTCTGATACCATGTTAAATTTTCTCTAAGCTTACACTCCGATTACTAGCTCCAATAAAATAACCCAGATGCATACACATAATTAAATTCTCAGATCTGTTTTATGAATAGCAACACATAATCTCATTAACTGATAATACTACGCAACGAAACAAGAAACCAATCACACCACAATGAACACAGTATTTTTACCTTGCAAACCCCAATGGGGAAAACCAACAATTAGGGCTTTCTTCAATCTAGAGCCAAAGAGAAAATAGAATGTTTTACAATCAAATATTTCACAAGTAGAGAAACTTGATGCCTTAGAAGACGTGTCAGGTTTGTGGGACAAACCCACGCTTTGCAACAGCTGCAATTGATGCTCTATAGGAATGTGCCCTCTACTTTGCTCTAAAATATTTGATGGACTGCATCCTCTGCCAATCTCTAGAAGAAGTGGCTCCCTCTCACTCCGTGAAGAAGTGCACGCTCTGCTTCTTCTGTCCTCTCAACTGAAGAAGTGCACCCCTCTTCTTTGCTCGACTCTGACTGCTCAAGAGTGCACCCCTCTGCCACAGAAGTGCGCTCCTACTCTGGAGTGCGCCTCCTTTGTCCTCTGAAGTGCACCCCTCTCTCTCTCTCTCAATCAATCTCTAATGAGATAGTGTGATGATCTCTCACACTCACTGGACAATGCACCCCCCTCTCAGTCTCTGAAGGAAGTGTGCCTCTTTGCTTTGCCCTCTCGACTAAAGAAGTGCTCCCTCCCTCTCTGTAGTGCAACCCTCTCTCTGACTGCTCACTCTCTAAGTTGTGTGTTCACCTCTAGCCCTCTACTCTCTTTTATAAGCTTTGATGCATTTTAGGGTTCCAAATCACTAATTTACTTTTCATGCAAAATTACTCTTCTGCATTAAAGAATTACGCTTCTACATTAAAAAAATTCCCGCATGCAAAGGTAAAAGTCTTGAACATCTCTGCATGCTTGGGACACTAAAGCTATGCGGCCTGGTAATGTGTTTCTCACACAATACATTAATGCCCACCCTCTTGTCACTTCATGCTAGGCATTATCACATGGAGGACATCTCGAGGTACAAATCTCAACATAGCTAGGGTGGATATGTTGCACCACCGAAACCAAACCAACAATGGAAGGGTTTTGCTAAACCCTAACGAAAACTCTGGACAAACCCCCAGACGGTCACAAGAAATCAATATCAAATCGAGATGCCCCTCATGGATATGCTCTTTCCCTTTTTATTTTCTCTAAGCCTGGTACCATGGACAATACCATGGGACACCAAAAACCATCCATTGAAATATCCCCCCTCTTTTTTTTAATTAAATGACACTTTAATATTATAGCAATTTTTGGCCTGAGTGTCATCCAATAACCCCCTGGAATGATCACCTGGAAAGGGACATCATAATCCTCCCTTCCCAAGATTGCTTGTCCTCAACCAATAACTCCACAACCTGTTGCTCCTCTGAATGAACATGATCAAAACTGAAAATGGTACCAAGGTCCCAAACCAACTGAGAAGAGGTGAAGCATCCTCTACTCAATACGTGATCCGGCAAGGAACTTCCATAGGAATCCTCTCGACTATTATCGATAAGTGGAGCACCCTAATGCTACAACAACTCGCTCAACTCCTCAACTACCTACTCCACTATGGACTCATGAAAGCATGAATTGGCTCTTGCCTCTATGTTAGCTACTGAAATGTCTAATACTGAAATCCTCGGGTCCGAAGCAAATTTCAGAAAGAGAACACTATGATATCGCTGCACCACTTTGATCATAACTATCCGCCTATCATACCCATCTACATCTGTTGAATTAATGTAACTTCGAAGAATATTCTACTTGTATTTTATTATTGTAACTTCGTCAAGGATGTTTTACCTCCGTTCGTGGATGTCATTATTCTATTTGGTCATGTAAAAGTCATGAGGTAAAACCTCCATTGTAATTCGGGTCGTTAGTACCCAAAACAATGTAATATAATATTATTTGAGTCTTTCTAGGAGAGGTCGGCCCAATCAGTTAAGTGAGGCTGACCTAGTTGGGTTAAAAGTCAAGTGGAAAGTAAGTATATACTATAAATAGAGAGTGACTTCATCTCATTTGTACCATTCACTCATTCATGCATTACGCATTAGAGGAGAGAGAGAAGTCTGGGAAGGAGGAGGAGGATTGGCTTGGCTCTAGAGTTTGGGTTTGTCTCTCTTATTTGTGAGACCTATTTTGGGCATTGTACTTTGGTAATCTATATTGAGGAAGTTCTTGTTGGGTTTCCTTCCCCTTGACGGTTTCCCAGGATATATTGTTGTGTACCTTGTGATTGTGTATCTTTCAGAGATCCTTATTATGCTGCTATTGTGAAAATGTATTAAATGATCATGAAGTTAGAATTTAGTCTTTAGTAGCATATAATCTTAACATGGTATCAAAGCTAGCCTAAAAAGAGCAACTTTCATAAGGTAAATCTCTTACAAAAGTGGAATTTTTTAGTGCAAGTGGCATAGGCAAATGCGCCCCTCCTAGGCACATCTATTGGCACCAAGATCGAAATTTTTCAGTGGGTGAATCTTCCAGAAAGTCAAACCCTAGTTTGACTTTGGGCCAAAAAAACCAAAAAACCAGAGAAAGCCAGAAACTGCAGACCAGAATTTCGCAAGTTAAATTTCAAGGGTGAAATTTTGGAATCTTCAGAAACAAAGTGTACCAGCATACTTGCCTCAGTCAAGCGCATCTTTTGGTGAGTTCAGTTTTTACTTTTGAGAAATTTTAATTTTTGGTTATTCTCTGCTCTCTAGGATAAAATGGCCCCAAGCACTAAGCTTGATGACAAGTTGGAAGGCATAGGGAACTTTCGTGCTTGGAAGTATAGGATTGGACTCATTCTAGAAGAGAGTGATCTTTCAAAGTTTGTTAAAGAAGATGTACCAGAACCCGAAGAAGCTGAAGCTAAGGAAAAGCATAAGAAGGACATGATTAAAGCCAAGAGGATCATAGCAGACTCCATCAAGGATCACTTGATTCCTCAAGTGTCCTCTAAGAATACTCCAAAGGAGATGTTTGATGCCCTATCAAGAATGTATGAAGGAAGAAATATCAATCGAAAGATGAATTTGAGAACCCAACTCAAAAGCACGAAGATGAATCAAGGTGAATCTATCCAAGATTACTTTACTACGGTTTCTCAATTCAAAGAACAACTAGAAGCAATTGGAGACAAGCTTGACGAAGATGAACTAGTGATGACTGCCTACAATGGTCTCACTAGACCTTGGGACTCTTTTATCCAAACAATGTGTACAAGAAAAAGAAAGCCTACTATTTGAAGTAGTATGGGAAGAATGTGTTCAAGAGGAAGCTAGAGTGGAAAATCGAGAAGCACTACTCATAGAAGATGATCAAGCCCTACCTACTCATACTAAAAGAGGAAAGGGAAAATTCTATTTCAAGAAGGAAACTCATAAGGAGTTTCATCCACCTAAGAAGTTTCAAAAGTATAAGAAGGGAAACTACAAGGAAGGAATATTCCAAGATTCTCTCTTGTCATGCAAACTTGCTTGAGTGAGTGATGTGCCAAATGAGCTAGGCGCTACTCTATTTATACTACTCACAAACTAACCTTTTTACCTAACTGGGCCGACTTGACTGGGGCAGTATTGCCCATTGTTTGGGGCAGACTGCCCATTGTTTGGGGCAGTTTACCCACTGATTTATGTGGGACCAACTTGTCTATTTTACTTGATTTCTTTTAGGGTTTTACATGATCAATTGCAATATGAATATTTCACGAAGGAAGTACAATAAAAATACAATAAGAAATTAAAATACCTTCCGAAGATACATTCTTCAACAATTAATTCGTCTTAAAACTCCTAGAAAATCATTTTCATCTAAATAACTAAACAACGTAAAGCCTTGGTTATTTTCTTAGGGACCACCCCCCTTGGCTTCGCTAGGAGTTTCCCTAGATGGAGGAGTTAGTGTTGAGTGACAGTGTCTCAACTCTAGACTTTCCCCCAAGGACGCACCCAGTGGCTTGAAGATTTCTGCCACGTTAATCCCGAGGTGCATATCAGGCGGCAACAGGAGACATCTCCGTTTTATTGATATTTTGTGTGGTACAATTGCTTCTATGATAGAGGGGTTCAATGTACTTAGATTTTACAACTATCTGAAATGCATGATGCATTACAAAACAATTTGTTTCAGCCTCTGTTTTGTCTAAATTTGAAGGTAGGTTCAACTTACAGGAGCCTCTAATGAAACCTGGAACTTGAACGAGGCCTCTTGGACTTGGTGAGAGGTATTTTAACCATTAAGTTGGTGAAGAAAGGGTTGCATTTTTTTTCTAGTATCTCTTCCTACTTTAAGGGAAGTCGAAAGCCTCAAGGAGAATGGCAGAATAAATATAATCTGGAAAATATTGACAGAAGGATGTATAGTCATGAGAAATACATTAGAGATGTTCATCTGGTTTTGGGAACAAACTGCATCCATTTTTTAATGTCCCAACATCTGGGTGGCACCTTCACCCATCATCAGGAAAGAGTGAGACATTAGCATATGCAAATGAAAGACACTTATACAGTTATAGTTAAACATTAATATCTCTCTCTCTCTCTCTCTCTCTCTCTCTCTCTCTCTCTCTAGTTCTTATCAGAAAGTAAATAGGCTAGTGAACCATTAAGCAGTGTGTTAGGGTCTATTCAAATATAAAAATAAAACTATGTTGAAGAGAGAGTTAGGCCTATGTGCATCTAATGTCTAGAAGAGCTATAGATGTAAAGCATTCAAATAGGTTGACTAGTCTACATGAATGTTTAACTGGCTTGAAAAAATCTAGATTGATAAATTAGACCCTATAAAATTTATTCTAATTGCTTGCACTTATTGAATATTTTAGTACTTCAGCCAAACTGGTTAGGAAGATGGCATTATGTAGAGGGTATTATAATGAACAAGGTGGCCGTATCTCTCACAATATCAAGATCTCCCTGTGTATAAGGCTAGCTGTCTTCAAGTGTGGGCCATAGGGGTATTTATTCATATTGCTACCTACCAGGAGGCCAATTACAAACAAATCTTTGCATTCATGGAAAAAAGTATGGACTTCGTTGAGCTCTCTCTTCCCTTGGATGTTCCAGAATCGAAATACCAACTCCAGCATGATTCATGCTCAAACAAAGCTCTCTCTTGCCTTGGAGGTTCCAGAATTGAAATACCAACTCCAACATGATTCATGCTCAAACAAATATTCAGAATAGAAGGAAACAAATATTTTCCTAGTCATTCTCACTTCTCACAGAAGCTATTTATCAATTTCTATACCCTCACCCCACAAACCAAATAACAAAAATCATTTTTCATTCAAGAACTAAATTTTGCATTTTTGTATAACCTGCAAACAAAATAAATAATAACCTAAATTTGCACTACTATTTTATTCAATACTTTAATATATTAGTGTAGGTAAGGAATGAATTAACTGGATCTTAAAAAATTAATATGAAATATTCTGACCACATACTTGCATACATGCATATGCCGCTTGCAGTTCTACCAAACTCTCATCTTTTGTCTGCAATGACAACAAAAGTATTGTGCATAAAATCCCATCAAGCCATAGAATTGACCTCTACAATAACTTCAAACTCAATTTATAAATATAAGCCAAATAATAACTGACCTTTAATATGGATACAATATTCTCATCAATGACTAGTGCTTCCAAAGAAAGTTCCTGAAACAGGAAATCAGTTATTTGATAGACCAGATAGATGACTCAACTGTCAAAATCAAATTCAAAATTCAACCAAACATGTTGACAACTAAACAGCACAAATTCGTTTAGAAGCAATGTTTAGCCAAGGACTCATCCCCAGACACAGGTTCGAGAGGTCCCCCTAGAGCCTTATTTCATAGAAACAGTATACAAATATCCTTTAGGGCTGCTACTCCTTTTGACTCATTATTTAATTAATTTATAATAAAGAATAGAATAAAGTTTGGGGAATCAAACCAAAAAAACTTAGTTAATTGTTTGATGGCGCATCCAAAGGAAATACATGGAAATACATAGTGATAGAAGCAATAGTGGGTATCCATCATAAGACTCCTAAAAATGGCCACTTATCAACATTCTTAAACATGGCCTTATTCTAGAAGACATAAACCTGAAAATGTAACAGTGATCACATGTGCCAGAATACAGTACATAAATACATCCTGATTCCTAAAAGAGACATGACATTATGGATCAGATTCAAGAAATTAATTGGGAAAAGACTCTAAAATACATTTGCAACAGTAATTCTGGCACTTTTGAAAGTTCTTACTTTTAAGCGCTGTCTCAAGCTGTCTGCTTCCTGCTGTATTTTCTTTTTGTGCTGACCATATATCACAACCAGCCTCTCAAATGAATGATTGCGATGATCCTAAAAATACATTTCAATGATGAAATCATGAATACAAAGAACACAAAAAACAAAAAGTGGCTTAAAACCAAAAAAAAATTGTCAAGATTTTGCAATACCTCATCCAAAATTGCACAATCTGAACATACTGGCAAACAGCATGTTGAACAGAAGTAAGATAGTGGACTCTGATGAACTGAACAAAGCTGCCATCATCATTCAAGCACCAGTCAAAATAAGGAAGGGTGCAATCCAATTTATTAGGTGTCATCAAACTAACAGATCACAAGATAAAATGGTTTTCATCATAACAACCATTCCAACATTGGATGCAAAGTTTTACAAAATTCTTAATAAGCCATGTTTTCATAGTTAGATCACCTGCTTTAATAAAGTTTCTAGCTAAAATTTTCAACAGTTCAAAATCCTCCAAGCCAAGGATATTTCTTATGTGCAACTCACCATATAATTGAGCACTTGAGCCCTAAGAGTCAATGTAATATATCACATCTCCTGTATACGGTCACCATGGACACTTACGTAATGTTAAGTTAGAGTTTAGAGTCTTAGAATTCCCTCTTGCACATCGTTTACAATAATTTAAATGCGTTAATGGTTAAAAAGAAGTTAGAAGGTTAGGATTGTCTTTTCACTGACTCCAACTTTGGGTTTAATGTTCTAATTGTTCATTAAATTTTTAACATAAAGTTCCCCCTTCTCACGTAAAACCCACAACATATTTTTATGAAGTCTCATGTATCCCCATGTAGTCTATTACCCTCTGGATACTCTACAGTGTGCCCTATCTGATGTGACAGAGAGGAGGGGTCTTTTTTCAATGTAAAGGCCAAGATGGGGCTTGTTTTATGTAAAAGTGTTCGTCTAGTTGGGCTCAAAACCCATGGTCTGGTCATGGAAGGCCCTCTTGGTTTTCATTTCAAGGAGTATTGGCTTAGTGGTTCTATTGACTACCCCTCGATGTGGTGGAAGTCCCCCATCATGTTGAGCATTTATGCCCTGAGTTGGTGTCCGGTGCTTCTTGGGATGACTACATTAGGACACATGGCTTAGGGGCTCCCATCCACACTTCTTTTATGCTTTGGCGCGTGTAAGTGTTGACATACCCGTCTTAGCACACCTCATTTACGCCCACTTGGACCTGTTTTTCTCATGTATTCCCCCTCCTCTTGGCTCAAGCATGTCAAATTGATGATGACGTCATCCTTTTGAAGAGGCTGTACCACCTGAAGCAGGAGGGCATTGAAGGAAAAAGCACATTGTTGGGGTTAGTTGGAGCATGAAACCCTCTTCCTAAGCTCAATGTTTCATCAAGTTGCAGCAATTCATCATTTTTATTATTATTTTATGTCTTATAAGGTTTAGTCCCCAACTTGTGAGTGACAAACCCTAAAAATTCATTGAAAAATCATTTTAAGTTATTTTAGGTAGGTCGGCCTAGAGGAGTGAAAAGGTGTGCCTTTTTTAAAAGACATGTCTTGTTACACATATAAATAAGACACGCCTCATTCATTTGTAACACAAGATCATGGGATCAAATAAAATCTTACCTTTGTTTTTCTTATCACATTTATAGTAGTTGGGCTACCATATTCTTCAGATCATATTCCAGTCCTTTTTTCAGCCAGTCCTTTACACTGATATGCTTGAGATGAGCATTCATTCCAGGGTCACTCATGTTTCAGAGCAACCCATTAGCAATTTGATCAACCTTATGCCATGACTGAGTCTCAGGAACTCAAATTTGATGACTGATGTAGCCATTTTTGCCATACAGAGCAGTATGCAGTGCCCAGATGTGCAGCAGCAGGTTTCCGGTGGGTAGATGATGATTCAGGTGATTGGTACAGGTATATGGCCAGGCAGGTATATGGTTGTGTATTGGTTTATTATTGCTTTGTTGGTTATCCTTATGGCTTGATCTAGCATTTAGTGGTTGTGACGTGGCGGTCTATTTATATATTATGGGCATGGTTGTTAACTTATATCTATATAGTCCTGCTTGCTCATAATGTATGAAGTTCTTGTCTATACTCATTGGTTTCACCCTCCCTAGGAGAATGGAGGTGATCATTCCCACCAGTATCTCGCTTGCTAGTGTTGGAACCACCTTTTCACTTTCCTCATCCATTCGTCACCATCCAATCTCATTGATTCCTTGACTTACACCTTAGCCTATGATATGGAGGATTCCCTCACTCTCGCCTCTTTGTTGGATAGCATCCCTGTTTATTTGTGTCTCGACTCTGAGTTGTGTAAGTTGTGTTGGCTAGAAGCTGAAGCAGATAAGACTACCATCATTACATGTCTGTGGAAACTATTGTATATCTATTGTAAATGTGCATTGAAATGAAATTCAAAACCTGTGTTCCTAAACACAATGAAATAAGGGCTATGGAAATGAATGAAATGTAAACTCCCCAATGAAGGGAAATGAAAGGCCAAATAAAAGCAATGGTTAAATGTATGCTAAATCCAAAGATTGTTGGCCAGTGAAATTAAATGAATGAAAGGCCCAAAAAGCAGTGGTTAAATATATGTTATATCCAATGACTGCTGGCCTTAGACTGTAATGATTTATTCTTCATTAGCCTGCGGGTTGTGATATGAGATGGAGTAAGAGATAGCTAATTCTAAGTGTCCCCTAGAGTCTTGAGTTACGGTTTGTCGGGCACCTAGTCATGGCGGCTCTAGAAAAGATCCTCACGGAGCTGAGTCAGCTTGGATGTGAGATGTAGACTTCTGCCAAGGTTGAATAAGCACTTCCCAAACAACTTATCCCATTTGTGAGACACTGCCATCCCATGTGTTATTTTTATCCAACATATGCTTGAGTGTCCCTATATCCAAAGTATCATGGTGTTAAGATTGTATAGTCATCCCTTAACCTTGCCTTTCACCCATCCATCTTCACCCATTACTAGCAAATTGGTCACATCCATGAAGTGAGTATATTTTTGAGGCTCTGTCCTAAGCTATTATTATTATTTATAAAGTTTACATTGAATATCTTCTTTTAAAACCACTAGTGAATGCTACTTTGTGTTTATAGTCTTGCTATTTGAATAACTTATGAAGCATGTCATATCCAATTACACTTACATCATTTTGATGTTTTTGCCTGGGTCATACTATTGGTCAATTTGACCTGGTCAAACCTAGTTTGACCAAGTCAACCACAGGACATGAGATGTATTAGACCAGTGATATTAGAGATTGATGATATATGGTCTATCATTGCCCACCAGGTGGTTCCATGCAGCAGTTACAAGTTTTAGATGATGATTTGTGATATTTGTATGATTTTGATCATTTACAGATTATTATTTTTAATCTGTCTGGGCTTGGTCATGATATTATATGATTATACAGTGATCCATATGGTGTATGAGTATGCATCTTTAGTGCATTTGGGTCTTTTGAGTCCATTGGGATACTCAGTTTGCAGTTTCGAGCAGTTTCAGTTGAGGTATTCTTTAGTTTATCATTCTGGTGCAGATTTGCCATTAAAAATGGCCTGGCAGAGCAGTTTGGTTTTCTATTTGGTTCACCTAGGGCGCTACAGAGGGAATATGGTGTCCAGCCACTTATTTTTACTATATTTCCATGCTCCCAGGCAGTTTGATGCAATCAGATTTGGCCCTGGATGACCAGGTAGTGAGCTACAGGCATTTTTATCTTTTACAGATGATTTCCAGAGGAATAAAAAGTGGTAAAATGGCTACAGAGGAATTTGATTTGGGCTACTAAGGCAAGGAAATGGCATGAGGTTGGTTGATATGATGTGTGTGATGTCTCCCACACCTTCCAGAGCAGTTGCAGCATTCAGTGGGGCCCACACTCACTCTCCGGGCTTATTTTGATGGTTTTATTATGTCTCTGAGGGGCCACGATTTGGTCTTGTGGTCACATTATTGTACTTTGATCATGTTATATCTTGATATTTTGCCATGAGGACACACTAGGAGGAATATTTCATCCCCTAGACCCACCATGAGCTTATGTTGTGACTTAAAGTCACTTTTTGGGTGGTATTCCCCCCCTAGGGCGATTTAGCTAAGATGCCCTCTTATGTTTTTGAGTTGATCCTCGTACTTTATGTTGAGCTCATCTCAACCGTTCATTATCACTTGTGTATCTTTTAATCTTAGCCACTCATTAAAAAGGTGGTTAGGGTTTTGGTCTCTCCCATTGCTATTTAAAGGAGAGACCATCTCATTGTAGAGGGACCTTTTGGCTCTTAGAATTTGATAATAAAAGAGATTTTTGCAGAGACTCTTGGATCTTCTTTGATGTGATGCTCTTAGATGTTGATTGTAAAGTCTATTGTCACCTAGCATTTGAGGTTTTGTGGTG
This sequence comes from Larix kaempferi, assembly GCA_027924585.1. NCBI lineage: Eukaryota > Viridiplantae > Streptophyta > Pinopsida > Pinales > Pinaceae > Larix > Larix kaempferi. The sequence continues at coordinate 5,014,575 of BSBM01000033.1, read as the reverse complement.
AATCCAAAATATTTGTGGAAACAGTGTTTTGTCTACAGGAGGGCGACTTCACTTGGGCGTTTTTGCAGGGGGCTCCTCAACTCATCTCACTTGGATTTGCTTATATCAAGGGGTTTTCAATAGTTTCATTGTGATCTTGGATTTCATCTTGATATGTCTCTTGTTGCTATAGTCATTTTCTCTTGATGCTTCAAATCTAACTTAGGTAGTTTGTTGTGCAGGAGAGGAAGGCGCATTGGCTTCTTGGGGAAAAAACGATTTCACTTGGACACTCACCCAAATCACTTCAAATTGATTGGGAAGGCATAGATCATCATCATCAAGGCATCCGCAAGATTATCCGAGTAAGATCTACTCTTATTTCAGTTATTTTGGGTTCCAATCCATTGGCCATTCTTCATTAAATGTTAAAACCCTCACTAAAATTAATCGGAAAATTCTCTGGCTCAAACAACTTGGTTTACTGGCAAACCATTTCTGGGCATTTTAGCTTTGGTATAACCCTAGGTGGGTTTTCCTAGACGTCATGGTTGGAGGACTCCTTGTGGCCCAATTCCCAAGGCACTGGTCTCTTAACCCTTGCGCATTCCCTTCCTTGACTGGTTTTTCAGTCGTTTGATCCCTGTTTGTGAGCTTGCATGCTTTGACACTGTCAGATCTTTCATCCAAGCTGTGCTAGAAAGCCTAATCCTTCAAATACTCTTTGGGGCACTTTCCCTGTTTTAAGGGTCACGTTTCCCAAGGCAGTTGATTTTGATCATTTGTACTAGTACTTGAATCCTGGAATCATTCCTAATTATTGAGTCACTGTTCCTAAACACTATCCTATCTTTCTTAAGCCTCCACAATGACCCTATTTCCTTAAATCTAGGGTTCTTTACCTATCACCTTAGGTACCCTATTGACTTAGCTTGATTTGGTGATCTGGTTAGATCTCTCCTGTCGAGAGTAGATCGGGGTCTCCCCCTCTACTATCTGTGGCTTTGATAGTATAAAGTGAAGGGTGCCTCGATTGGCATGACAACCAATCCTTTTGGGCATCGAGGCTCTCGTGGTTCACCTCTTTGGTTGCCCATCCCCTCTACCACCCTATATTGGATCTATCATTTTGGGGAAACTATAAGCAGTGTGATAACAGTTTCCTCTCGTCTACTTGAGCAAAATTGGTGCGCACCTCTCTTCTTAAGCAAGTCTAGAGTTTAAGTGGTGATTTTGGGCGATTGAAGGCTTCTATACTATCTTGCAAGGCTTCTCTAAGGGAAAAGATTCTTGGGAGGGTTACTCTTTTCTCTTTTCTCCTTCTTTTGTGGTAAGATATCTAGTTCTTTTGTCTTGCACTATCGGAGACATCCAAGGTAAGAGTAAATTAGGGTTTTTATGCATAATAACATAGTCTTGTAAGCAAAACGTCCTTCTTGGAGGGTCTCTTTTGTTGGGCCTTTGGCACCTCTCTTTGCCCTAATTAGATCAAAACCAACACAACCTAGAGTTTCTTGGTTTTGGCCTAGTTCATTCAAAATTGGATTGCCAATTCTTGAGAGGAACGCTAATCACGATTTCTCCACGCCCTGAAGGAACGAGACTAAGGTTGTATTCCCTTATCTTCACTCAAATACTCTTTTAGCAAATTGTTGAACTATATTTTGCAAAAAATACAAAAAAATCAAATATTGTGAAACCTAAATATTATATATTTTGCAAAAATTCAAGAATATTTCTTTTTGTCCTAGTTATTTTTAAATTGTTATTTTCTAAAGTTATTATTTACTGCAATAAATTTCAGAAGTTGACAAAATATTGAAAAAATCCAAAAAAGTTGAAAAATCACGCAAAAAAATGATTTTTAGGTCAGAAGGCCATAAAAAGAAGGTGATATCAGCCCTAGGTAGGGTGACATCAACCCTCTAGGGTTTGTTGCAAGTCTGGTATATTGTTATTGTAGGTCCATTTTGACATAGAAATCAAACCCTAGGGATTTGGTGAAATTTCCCCTAATTTCCTAGGTCACTCAAGGTGACCCTGGGGAGATTTGAAGCAAAGCTTATTTCTTATTCATCTTGATTACAATAAATTAAAGATATGAAGTATAAATCAGCTCCAAAACATATCATTCATCGACCAAAAGAAGGGCGCCCTATGGGGGATTGATGCGCCCCTTGTAGCTAGTTCTGGAGAGGTAAAAATTGGGTGATTTCAACAGTTGGTTTCAGATATTTCTCGTGTTTTATTTTGCTGGTTTTTACTGCATAAAAGTACTGATCTTGTTACATACTTATTATTGCTCCTAGCATTCCAAGTCAAGAAGCATTTATTGCATATCTTTCATTCGCTCCAATAGACATTGGCCTACTAACAGTGGGAAGATTTTGTAGGGATAGGCTCGTTCTCATCAACTATCTTTCAGGTCTATCATCAAGGATGGCTCGAAACGTCGTCTACAAATCACCTACCGCGGACTCTCCACAAGATGCCATATATTATTACCTTGTTCGGGGATCCTCCCGTGGCATAAGGATCAAGGCTTAAAGAAGAAGGTGTTACATTGAGGTGACATTGGGTGTACCTCATTGAAAAGTTGTCGATCATAGTCTTGAGTCCACTAGGTCCACCAGGTCCACATATCTCAGTTAGGTCCACATACCTTAGGTGATCATTCCACCATACCTTGGCTTGATAGTGTTGGCTCCATTATTCAATGTCTTCATCCATCCATTGCCTACCTTTTAGTTTATTACCCCGACTTACTACTTGACTAGTGGCATGGAGGACTTTTCCCCACTGTAGCTTCTGTATTGGATGAGCTTCCCTGTTTATTGTATCTCGGCTCTGAGTTGGTGACAAAACTTACCTATGGTGAGTTGGAGTTCCTTGTGAATTCTCCCTAGTCACTAAAGTTGTGTTGGCTAAACCTGAAACTTTTAGTGCTGCCATGAGTACAAAATCTAGAAAAAATGAAATGCTATATCTTGTATGAAAAGCCCATTCATGCAATGTGTTTCTAAACACACATGAATGAAAGGCATGCCAAATGAAAATAGCCATGAAAATAAAATGTTATATCTTTTGGAAATGTAAATACCTAGGTAAACAAGCTATTTGTGACACACCTAGAAGTGCTCAGGTAAACAAGTACCTTAAAAACACACCTGCAGTAGAAAGCCTAAAATAAATGTAAATCTATGCAATGTGATTATAAACACACATAGATCAAGGCTATGGAAACTTCAGGCCCAAAAAGCAATGGAACTTAAATGCTATATCTAAATTATTGCTGGCCTCATTTGTATTATGGATTGTTCGCATCTGTTAAAGGTGAATAAACCCTCTTTGAACAACTCATCCATTTGTGAGACACTGCCATTCCCTGTGTTGTTGCTCATTCAATATATACTATGGTGTGTATTCCCTTTCCCTTTGCCAAAGTGTCACAAAGTTAAGTCAATCAAGTCATCCCTTAGCCTAGCCAGTTATTTTAGCCTTCACCCTTCACTAGCAAATTGATCACAGCTATGAAGTGAATATGATCTTGAAAGTCTAGTCTGAGTAATAATAATAATTAATGACATTATATATTTGGATTTAGATCGCCAGTAATGATTACTTTGTGTTATAATTGTTATTTGAATAAGTTGTAGAGCATGCATTAACCTTTGACACTTTGCAGCAGCTTCTGATGATGGTCTGAGTTATATTTGGTCATGTTGACTTGGTCAAACCTAGTTTGACCAAGGTCAACCACAGGACATGAGATGGTTGGACCTTGTGATGATATGGATAGATGATATATGGTCTATGTACATGTACATGATAATCCTATGCAGCAGATACAGGGTTATGATGATGATTCATGGTTTATAGCATTATTTGATCATTTAAAGATTATTATTATTTCACCTGTTCCGATATATTGGATATATTTTATGATCATGCAGAGACTCATCTGGTGTATGAGTACACATCTTTGATGGATTTGGACCTTCTGAGTCCAATGAGACAGTCTATTTTCAGTTCCGGGCACTTATAGTGATGATTGAGCCTCGGTAGGCTATCCCAGTGCAGTTTTGGTCTGTCGGAGACCCTGTCAGAGCAGAGGTGACTTTTATCCGGTTGACCTAGGGCGCTGTGCTTGGAGGGGGTGTTCCAGCCACTTGTTTTTACCATATTACCCCCCTCCCGGACACACTGGTGCCCTCACCTTGACAGCGCAGGCACTCCAGGAGGCAGTTTGGGGCATTTTCACGCTTCCCGAGGCATTTCAGGATTGGTAGAAATGGCTATTGAGGAATTCGATTTGGGATACTAAGGCAATGTCTTGGCATGGGATGATCAGTGATGATGGATTGATGTCTTCCACACCTCCTCCAGCAGTTTCAGCTTCATCGGGACCCGCATCCATCACTTATGGCACTTTCTGATGATTTCTGAGGTCTTTTGAGGCCTACGATTTGTCCATAGAGGCACGATTTGGTATATTGATGACCATTTTATTATTATTGTGCTATGGGGATTGACCAAGGGTGGCTAAAATTACCCCTTGGACCCACCATAAGCTTCTTATTATATTTTGTCATCATGATATGGTGGGATTCCCCTCTCCTAGGGCGATTTTGTCCACTTATTTTATATTTTATTAGTGATCCATGTATTTTATTGTTGAGCTCATCTCAACCATTGATTAGACATTTGTATCTTTTAATCTTAACAACTCATTCAAAAAGTGGTTAGGATTTTGATGCCTCTCCTTCCTATTTAAATGAGAGCTTCTCATTGTAAGGGGTCTTTGGCTCTTGGATTATTGGTATAGAAAAACTTTCTAGTGGAAATTCTTGTGGTCTCCTTTGCATCTGGTGTTCTTGGATGGTGATTGGAAAGTCTATTGCAGCCTAGCATTTGGAATTTGTGATAAGATCTATCTTTTTTTGGAAATCATTGTCTTGTCTACAGGAGGGCGACTTCAACAAGGGCGATTTTGCAAGGCTTCTTCAAATCGACTTTCTTGGCATTTGCTTGTATCAGGGGGTTATCATTAGTATCATTGTGATCTATGATATCTTTTTGTTACTTCTCTTGTGACATTAATCTTATCTCTTGATTGCATCAAATCTGATATTGTTGACGTTTGTTGTGCAGGAGAGAGGGCGCATTGGCTTCTTGGACTAAATCGATCTCATAGAAAACTACCTCAAAGCTTCTCAAATTGATCGGGTTTGCATAGATCATTATCATCAAGGAATCTACAAGGTTACCCAGGTAAGATCCACAGGTTTGTTTCTCTTATCTTGATCCAATCCATTGACATAATACATAAATTGATAAAACCCTCATTGTTACATTTTCTCAAATCTACTAAGATTTAGTGGGTTGTTGGGTGTGATATTGAAAACCCACCTCTATAGTATCCACGGCATCCCGGATCTATAGTTTGGTGAGGATTGGCCTCCATTTGACCCCCTTCCCAGGCCAACTTAGCCTCTCCAAGTGAGGTCGCACTCCTTGGGGAAGGTGAGTTACCCTAGATCTAGTTGATGGGTAGTTGAGATCCCACTTGTTTCATGATCTACACATCCAATAACCTACCCCCAGATTGCCACTTTTCTGATTTCTACCTTGTGGACCCTATTCCACATTTTAAGGGATTTAATCCCCATTTTGGACCACTTGGTATCTTAAAACTCAAATCTAGTAAGATCTAGCCATCGGATTGCCGTGAAATTATAAATCCATACTCTCACTTGCTTAAACTACTTGGATCTAAAGTTTGGATGCCATTGGACTTGTCTTGATTCATTTATCCCACTTTTTAGCCTCCTTGGGTAAAGTCGCACCACCTTGGAGAAGTGAGTTGGTCCACTTCTAGGACATGGGTACTTGAGATTTTGGTGGATTTGGAACGAGCATAATTCAAAACCTAGGTCTAGTTGGTCACTTCATCAAATCTTGCCTTGGGGATAGCATTCCTTGTTTTAAGGGATTGTGGTCCACTTTGGTCAAACCTTGAATCCCTAGATCTAGACCTATTCATCCATCAAACCTTTAATTGCCCACTTGCCACATGCAATAGGAGTCATTAACCACAAGTTAACCTCACTTTGACTCCATTATCCCAATTCCCAAGGCACTGGTCTTTCTCCAAGTCAATTCGACTTTCCTAGATTGTTGGATTAACTTGTGGTTTGACCCTTGTGTGGTGAACCCAAACCCTTTGATGTCATCATATATCATGATCAAGCTTGTCACTTGTACTAGTTAGCCCCAATTCAACCCCTAAACTACCCTACATTGGACACGGTTCCCAAGGCAGTGGATTTTCTCACATTGAACTAGTACTTCAACCCTGGATCTCATTTCAAATACTATAAGTCACTCTTACATCGACAATGAACCAAAGCCATACTTATTGAACCCCTCACTTGTCTTGTGACTTCATTCTTAGGTCTAGGATAAACCATACACCTTACTTCACTTAGAGTTAACTTGATTTGGTGTCCTGGTTTTAATCTCTCCTGTCGGGAGTAGATCGGGTCTCCCCCTTTGTTGTCTAGGCTAGATAACATAAAGTGAAGGTTGCCTCAATTGGCGTGACAACCATCTATTGGAGATCGAGGTGATCGTGGTTGCACCTTTTGAGTTGCCCTTCCCTATTGCCATCCCTGAGTGGATACATTCATAGGGGTAACTACAGTTTAGGTGATAACAGGTAGCTTAGGACTTGTCTTGTGTTATATAATGAGGTCTTTTTTCCTCATTCCTCATGGAGATTTGTGCAAGTACACTCTGGAGGAATTTGTAATATTTTGAATGTGAATAAAGCATAAGACTTTGGAGGTCCATGTGAGAGTTATTTGTATACCATCTTTCATCTTGTTTGAGGTGATATCATTTTAGTTCATTTCTTTTGATTTTTAAGTATTTGATCACATGTTTAGAAGGCTAACAATCTAGCACAACACATGTGATCTATATTTTTCTCTTAAGATTTGTTCTTTCAGGTATTCTCAAATGCAAGAGCTCTTGGTTGGCTATTACATTCATCTTGCAGGTTCCCAAAGAAGACTTTTGCTTTAAGAAGTTCAAAGAAGCAAAACTCGCTTGCCTCATCCATCAACAACAAAGTTTCAAAACAATCATCTTGGTTACCATAAGCTTATCTCTTCTAGCTTCCCATCTTTGCTCTTCGAATCCTCTTTTGCTTTGACTTGCTAGTCCACCTTCTTCTAGCCGTCATTCTCCTAGCTTAGTTTGCCCTAGACCTATCTTTCCTCTCCTTGCCTTCCTCCCATTTGCCCTAGCCTCTTCTTTTCCCTTCATTGCTCTCGTCCTTGTTGATTTTCCTCCCTTTCGCTCCTCCTCCTCTTCTCTCTTCTCGTCCACTTCCTTCTCCCATTCGTCCTCCTCTCCATCCTCTTCCTTCTCCCATTCGTCTTTTCTCTCCTAGCTCCTCTCGTCCACCTTAAAAAGTGCCCTAAAAATCACATAAAAACAACAACATCTTTGTTAGTAGTAGTTAGTTTTCATTTGTTATAAGTTAGTCCATTGCTAGTTTTGTTTAGATCTCATACTTAGATTTTAGTGCATCTTTGTAGTTTGCATCTAGTTTCATTTGAAATTTTGCATTAGATCTCATAAAATTAGCATTCTAGTTGGCATCTTAGATCTAAGACTTGCATTAGGTTAGTTAGTTTCAAATTATTTTTGATTTGCCTAACAATGATGGGTATTTGAGCTTTGTTGTGTTTTAGGTGCCTAAAGAAGAGACCTATAAAAGACGAGGCAAAAAACTTGAAGGAGTGCAAAACCAAGGAGAAGACAAAACAAAGAATTATAGAACCACTCTCCTTTTGTACAAGCCATTAAGGGCTTCCAAATATTCTTTTCCATAGTTGTTGTTTCCTCAAAAAGACCTTTTCAAGGGTTTAATTCCCAAAGGCAAATTGTAATCTATTTAATAAAAAGGCTAGGTGGGATAAGGCCTCCTACACATTGTTTCCCCTTCCCCATTTGGGGAAGATTGTTCATGCATGCTTAGTTAGTTTTGTTTCAAGTTTTTCTAGATTAAAATCTATTTTTATACTTAGATTAAACTCTCTTCCAAGTTTTGGCTTGAGATAGCAACTTTGGGATTTCATCCCAAAGGCCTCATTATTTTGTGGCAGCTCCTCTTTCCCCGTTAGCATCCTTGCGGACATCCAGCTAGCTGGAAGGTTTTCGGGACTAGCGGTTCTAGTGGTCACCTTGTTCGGAGGTTGACCCCACCTGTTGTTTATTTCTTAGAGTAGTTGGTTAATCTTGGCCTTAGAAAGCGAGCTTCTGTTATCATCTTTATAAATTGTTTTACTTCAGAAAGTGCACTTTTCTCTTATGCAAGCTGCCTCTATTCTAATAAACAAACAAGGTCTCTTGAACTTGAAATAACCCAAGTCAAGAGCACTCTCTGTCGGAGAGCATTTTTAGTTTGCATCTTTTCCCCTTGCATTAGGCATATTAGATTAAATAAGTCTCTTGAACCTTGTCATAAGACAAAGTCAAGAGCACTCTCTATCGAAGAGCTGAACTGTGTGCTTAAACAACAATAAAATATTTCAACTCACACTCCCATAATAATTTATCTTGGTTGTTAATCTAACACCCGTATGCTCAGCCAACCTGAAAAGGTTGGGCTAGTACTCAGAAAGGTGTTAGACTTGATAATTTCTATAACATAATAAAATTTTGACCCCACAACCAACGAACCGGCGTTGCCTTTCGATAAATACTTAAAGTGTTATTCTGGGAGGTGGAGCCAGGTTGCCGTTGTTTAGACTTCGAGGGTGGTTTAAACAGTGGACACTTATCCTCTTGATAACTGGACGGTCTGTCAGATCACCGTGAATAGCCACTGAAAGTATTTTCGGTCTCTTTGCTTACCTTGTGATCTTATCCTAATAATCAAGACCATTAAAACTTTTAATTTACCAAGATAATTTGCAAAATGATCTCACGAACAGTATCTCTCGAACACTTGTATCAAGCAACCCAAGCACCCAAGCATTTTTGACTCCATAAGGCACTGGTCCTTAATCACATATTTTATTTGCTTATTATCTATCTGGAGTACTTGTGTTAAATTTCTATATATGAGTGACTTGTAACTAAAGATTTCTTAAAGTGGTTGTAAATCAGTGTATCTTTTATCTTAAATTGCAACGTGGATTGTTCATTTATCTTGTATCTTATTCAAAGTATCATTGTGTCTTTCATTATTCAAAAAACTCCTAAACAACACCCATCCGCATCACCACACATTTAAACACATTGAGCCATAGTTAAACTCTTTGTAGGGACTACCCCCCTTGGCTTCGTTAGGAGTTAGCCTAAACGGAGGAGCTGGGATTCAGGTGACAGTACCTGGCTCGTTGCTTGCCCCCAAGGCCACACCTCTCCCCACTTCCAGTGAGGGAGATAGCTTTCAAAAGATTTATGCTGCTGGTGTGCATTCGGCGGACAACAGGGACCAAGTGAAATGCATATCTGAATCAAAATACATAATCAACGAGACTCTAAATGGCATGTAGAGTCCAAAATACAACAAGCTATGCCTACAAGGCTACAAGATCAACATGATCAATCATCAAAATCATTGCCTATAATGGGATCCTATTCATCAATAACACCATGTTCCCCCTTCCTCTAGGCTCTAGCCCTTGCCTCTACCTCGAATCTCGAAGTTGATCCTCCAAGGACATTAGTCAACACCCTACAATTTTGATGAAACTTCCCAATCCAATAATTAAAACAAAGTAGAATAAGAAAAAGTTTCCCATGCTTAATAAGTGATTTTGCTTGACTAAAGAGTACATTTTTATTAAGGTCATGACAAAGGAGTTCAACAATCGGCACCACCAACATCAAGGTACATAGAGACATTGATGTGCTTGATTATGCCAATCCCTTACCCTCATACATGAGAATCCAGTGGAAACGTTGCAATCCTGAAATCTTGAAAACTATTAAGTCTATTGAATTTTGAATGGGATCTAAAATTCTACTTTTTGCATATGAAGTCCAATGAGGTTGAAAGAACTCTCAAACATCCTAGAACAATTAACGGTAATGTTAAAAATTTGAGTAAAAGGATAGAAAATGAAAGATAAGGAGAATGTCACTTTTACTTTAAGAATTTAATATTACCAATTACTACTCAACCGAAGCGATTTGGAACCTCTGCTAGTCAACTCAATCTAAGTCCAAGTCCAAGACACCGGTTCTTAAAACACTAGCAAAAACACCTTTAGCAAGCAAAATAATAACCAAAAACAGTCAAAATTGGGCCTAAAATTTTTTCCTGGGCACACAGTTCAAAAAATCAGAGCTTTAAATCGCGAGTCAAGGAAAAAGTTACGACTTTGACTTGTGTTGACCAAGTCAAATTCGGTCAACCCGAGTAAAACTCGAAAAGATATGAATCAAATCGCTCGAGTGATGATTCCAATTTAAATCGGAAATTCAATTTAGGTCGCAATTCTTGTGACTATGGCTGCTGCTACACAAGAGAAATATCTTTGTACAAAAGAGTATTTTTAATCAACTTTATTTGGCTTTGGAGGTTATATCTTGGAGCTTCTTGTCGATGATCGTGTATTATTTCTTGTTCTTGGTTATTCTATTGGAGGTAATACCTTTGCATAACATTGTCATCTATTTCCCTTGGGCCATTGAAGGCGTACTATTATTTTGTTAGATTGAACATAAGGTAAGAAACCTAAAAACCAACTTTCTTCTCAATAAATTTACATCACATGAGGACCTATATATATATTTGATGGGCATCTTACTCACCTCCCCTTGGGCTTCATTGGTCTCCTGATGATGATCCCAGAGTAGGGATCGAAATGTCGAGAGTTTCAACTTTCCAACGCAGCTCCTCCTTACTTTCATAAGGTAAGAAGTTTATGTTAAAGTCCTTTGTTATCTTAGGATGATTTTCCTTTGCATTGCTCTTCATTCAATGGTGTAATTCTAATCCATTGTGTATAGGGTGCACTCAAGTAAGAAATAGAGGAGGGTTGTATTCCCCCCTTTGTTATTTACATTGTGTAGCTTCTACTACATCCATGAGGTGATAGGAGCCTAGAGCATTTTCTTTACTTAGGTGATCTGTTGTGAAACAAGACCATTGGGGAAATTCTAGGGTGATTCCATAGCCCAAAAAGATTTGGCAATAATCTCTCTTCTCTTGAAACCATCCAAAAAATCTAAAAAACATAAAACTAATTCTCTTTACTCTTCTTGTTTTGTTGTACTGAAATCTTCTAACCCTAAAAAAATCTAAAGTTGGACTTAACCTAGATCTAGTATTTACAATGAATATCTTAAGATAGATCTTTAAATTTTTTAATTTAATCTTATAGAAAATTTATTAAAATTCAGAAATGTGTTAATTGTCCATTGATTAGTAGCTTAGAACACTTATTTTGAATAGTTAACTTGAAAATATAAATCTGGAAATTACTTCTACTGTTTTACCTTTATTTTCATATTTATTTCCAAAAAATAATCAATAAAAATAAAATAAAATTTGGGATTTATTGAATATCATTAGATTCAGACATTTAAGATAAGGTGAAAAGTTGAATTGCTACCCTTCAAGTCAATTAGGATTGTGGAATTTTATCTCCCCTTAATCTTCTTATTTCGTTGAAAAAACAAATTATGCATGTAATTGTTTAAATTCCCACTTAGTGAATGTCCCAATGGAATGTAATCTTGAGTAATAGTTGAAAGAAAAACAAAGTCACTTTTTCTTTCCACATATCTTATCATTTTGGTAATTTCCAACCAAATTTGAGGTGAAGTTGACATGCAAATTTGCTCTCATCTTCCCCTTAATGCATATGAATAAATTGGCCCTCTTGGATTAACCTTTGACTCCATTTTCCCTTGTTGTATAGGCACTAGTCTCTTGATTTCTCCATCACATTCATCTTTCTATGCTACAACCATATTTTGTTAAGATTTACTCTCCTTGTGTCACATTGAGCATCAATTCCATAGCCTTATCGATCTTATGTAGAAATACCCCCCTTGAGTTTGAGGAGAGTCAACCGAAAGTGGAAGAGGGGTGGTGAGGTGACAGTGGCCTCCCTTTTAGTTACAACTGGGTTAGCATTGTTCTTTTGGCCTTCAATTTCACATGCTAATTTCAGAGGTAACAAGTATCATTTCTCTTATATCAAATTTGTTGCTATTAATATTATCAATGTGTAGACACACTTTCATGCATGCCTTTGGTTTTTCCTAATCTAGAATTCAAACAAGTAAAATTATACATGTGTGGCTCGCGAGACAAAAGTGTTTATAGATCTTTCATTCAATCTTTACTTCAATCCCATCCCTTAATCATTTCCCCTTGTAATAGTTCCTTGAATCCATGTGCCCAAGGACTTGACACTACTCTTGATCCTTTCATCATTCACTTAAAACCCATACTACCACATGTTTCGTTAAAGTCTCTCTTCTATTTCGCCTTGAGCCTATTCTATAAGCTTTAGCAATCCTAGATAGGAAAACCCCCTTAGGTTGGAGGAGAGCCACCCAAAAATGTAGAAGAGGGTTGGTGAAGTGGCACCTCCCTCTTAGTTACTCTTAGGCTAGCTTGTTCTTTTGGACTTTAATCTCACATGCTAGTTTCTGTTGTAATAGATCATTTTTCCAAACCCCAAGCCTCCACTGGATCATTGAAAAATAGAAAGTTGAATGATGTGACTGAGTTTAATCATAAATACAAGTGCTCAAAACAGTAAAAAATGTGTAAACTATGCATCATTTACAGGAAAAGAAAATGCACTTAGAAACCCAAGTATGGCTCCACGCATATCAATTTCGTATGAACAGAATTAAAACAACATGAATAAAATCAAGATATGAATTCCATAGATTCCAAGAAAATAACCTCACAAGATTAAAATAAATAGAAAAAAAATAACTTACACAAATTTTTATTACAAATACATAGAAAATAAAAATATCCAGTCATATTTTTATCAAGTCATAACAAATGTACATCCATATGCAATAAACACCTAAATTTTTTCTCTGAATATTTATCAAACATACAATAAATAAAGAGAAAAATCCTAGGAGTAAAATCGCATACCTCCTCAGCATGGTTAGTAGTTGCTTTGTCTCGTATTTTATCCAATTCCTACAAAACATGCATCATCAGTTTTTTCACAGATCAATGTTCCCTTGTCGATTGTATTCTTCATGTTATAAAACTCAATGAAAGGTTGGTATTAGTTCAAAATATACAACATCATATAAACAAAAACTAACTTTATAACTTTTCTTAGATAAGATAAGATAATAAGATAATTATATTAATGTTCAATGAATGACCATAAATAACATAGATATAACATTTTGATCATTTTATAACAACATAGATCAGATCGAAAAGATAATTTTACTAATATCCTACACATGACCACAAAAGTAGGTCAATGGGATTAGATAAGACATTAATCTCTGGTCTACTTATCCATTTTTCTTTCTCAAACTTAAAAAACTGTTTTGCCTCCAAAGCCTTTTATTCCAAAAAAAAATATTACAGATTACAAGTGCAAAGCTTAAGCAGCCTTTCAGTCCTCTGAACATGCCAAATAATGGAGAGAATCCTTGATTAAATAGCAAAATGAAGAAGTGGGGGCGCATTTTCCAACGAGGAGTTAACTGCAGAGACATGGAGTTTGAAGAGGGAGCTCACATGAGTGAGTTTAGGGGCCAACTAGAAGAGAGTTTGAGTTAACTGGATGCTTCCACCAACAATCCACTCCTCAAATGCCATGTCGCCAGAAAAAGTGTGCCCTCCTCTCATGATGAGTACGCCCTTCTCCAAAAGAGCTTCAATCAAGATACTAATCAACAAACTCAGCCCTCCTCTAACTCACCTTTAACTTGAGACCGGATTGCCACCACTCCAGATGACTAAAACATGTCCCATACATGCTCCCTGATTTATGGGATTGCTAATTTTCCCCAATTATTTGACTTTTAAATGTTATTTTCGGGAGAAAATCAATTTAAGTGATAAATAATCACTAATTTGACTCTCAAAGTAGGTACTTGGGTAAAGTGGGTGCTCTAAGTTAGAAAACGAGCACCCCCATGGCAAAATTCACCCCCTAATACCACTTTTATGCTTTTTTAAAAAATTTACAATTAAAATATCCCATTTTACGAGATTTTTATTAAATGACGAAAAATTAAAAAAAACTAAGGGGGACTCAACGCATGTCCACAAGACTCTAAGAAATTGTCTAGCATGGTAATATACATTAGACATTGGGCTTTAGTAACCCCCTAAGGCCTAACCACCAAGACAATTACTCCAGCTTTGGAGGATTTTAGTGAAAAACTCAAAAATTATAAGCCGTTGAAAAGCAACAAAGAATTAAGCCATTGAAAAGCAACAAAGAATTAAGAAGGAAAAAACACTCTAAGTAACATATTGATGACTAAGTCCTTGGAAATCCAAGCTTGTTACAATAAGTCATCATGCTACGTCAATTATTACAATTCCCCCAAGGGGGTATGAACATGCGTAAAAGAGAAAAAAGGGCCAAAAATAGCCTACTAGACTTCTGAAAATTGATGATGAACAATTAACTTGTTCAAATCTTCAACAGCTCAACTGCAAGTCCAACTAAGTGCAACTTAGTGGGTAACACCGATCACATGAAGCATAATGTGATCTTTCACTACATCGCATAATGTGATCTTTCAATACATCAAGAATAATCTGCTTTGCCTTCACATTCTTCTTGTTATATTCAACCAAAGGATCAGGATCAAAAGGAATTGTGACAATTTTCCCAACTATTCCTCACAACTCAAATTCCTCCAACAACAAGGTGATCCTCTCCTTCCATAGAAAGAAATTCGATGCACCCTCGGACCTATCCTCAAACCGCAAGCCAAAAGTCAAAGACATACTTCACTGACCAACCAACAACTCAAGCCCAAATCTGCTGGGTGAATTAAATCAGCAATACCCTTCCTACCCTCTTGTGTTAACTACTAGTTTTCTCTGTTCACGGCTCTGATACCATGTAAAGTTTTACTCAATCTCAGACTTGGTTTCAATACTGAACAAATTCAATCCTCAAATTAATGCACAGAATATTAAATGCATTCTAATGTCAAATTTGTAAACTGAAACACAAGAGATTTAACCGACAACAAACCACGAAATTTAACACAGATATTTTTGGGTAAATTACCCCTGGAAAAACCCCATAGGGAAAACCAGTTCAAAGAGAGATATTTTTATTTCATGCCACGGAGAATTCTCAACAAAAATTTTACAACAATTAATACAAGAATTAATGCACCTGGAAAATCATGCCAACTGAGAAAATCGTGCCAACAGAGAAAGTATGGCCTATACAACCTCCATTCAGATCTGTATGGACTGTACAGACTCGTAAATAGTCACAAGAAACTACCTTGAAAATCGTGCCTCAACAAGCTGCTTGGAAATTCATGCCTAGAAAAATGTGTTGAATCACAGTTGTACGGACCTCGATTTTTGTGCCATTGTTCCAGTTGTACAACCCTAGATTTCTATGCCTAAATTCTCAGCCATATGGACCTGCATTAAATTCAGGTATCCTCCTTGAAATTTGTGCCCACTTTCTTCCTTCGAATTCATGCCTTTCCTTCCTTGGAGTTCGTGCCTCTTCTCTTCAGCTCACACTCTCTCTTCATTTGTGTCTAATTGCTCTCCTAGAACTCCTTTTGCCTCTTTATAAATGAGAAATGACTTTAACTCTTCGTCTTCCAAAATGGATGGCCAAGATTAAATCTTGGGATCTCAAGATCAATGGCTGTGATATTTTTGCACTTTATCACAACTTAAGTCATTTTCTCTCATCATATATCAAAAGTCACTTTAACTTTATAAAAATAAATTTAATGTCTAGAAAAGTCACTTTTCGTCACTTCTACATGCTTAGACACCAAGCACGTAGAAGACCATCCTTGCTATAAAACTCAACACTTATCACACTCCTTAATAAATCCAACCAGATTGCACCTTAATTCAAAGTTGATATCATTTTAAACTCGGCACTATAAACATATACCAAGTGGCTTGCACATTTTACTCATCACCTATAGATTTTCCCTAGTCAGTATTATTCTCAGGGATATTTATATCAGTTATAACTTATATATGGACCCCCTTAGTCCACCCACAGTGTGCCATATTTTTAGACCTTTTGTTAATTCTATTACACACAATGTCTTCCTACAAATCAATCAAGTTAGTACTTGAGAAAGTTGGACAACCTTTGGCAAGTATCCAGGAAAAGTTGGTTGGGGACTTCTCCCGTGGTTAGTCTAGGTTTACCTAGGTAGACTTAGGAAACCTAAAGAGAGAGGACCCTATTTGTGTGACACTTAGGGCTAGTGTCCTGAGGTTCTGCCAGGTTCGCAGCCGATTACTCCTTTCAATCCAACGGTTGCTAGTTTGTGCAACAACAATACCAACAATAGGAAATCTACTATTTTTAGACAAAAAAAAAATACTTAGCTTCAATGAGGTCATGTTTAAGTTAAATCCATTAACTTTCCCAAAGTCATATGATCACAAGCCCAGTGGATCTGAAACAACCCGTTATCACATACATTGTAGTTGGAGCTACCCTGATGCAGCAGACTCTATTTCTTTTCCAATCAGTGCAAGTCCCAGATGTGTGAGCATATTCTTCCAGTGATCATAGATGGTACAGCCAGTCAGAGCCATTTCTACTTATCAGCAGCGGTATCCCATAACATGACTTAGCCTTGGATGACCCATTGCGACATACTTGTTGTAGCCATGGTTCACTTAGCAGAGTAGCAGAGCACGCATCTGGTACATTTCCCTTGCCCCATTAGAGACAGATATATGGCCGGACCGGTATATGTGTGTATTTGGGTACTACTAAAATGTCTTGCTCATCTTATTAGCCTTCACTTGACATTGGAATTGATTTTGGTGATTATGTATGGTAGTGCTCTCATAGAATTATTATTATGAGTTGATCTATGCTTTTAAATGTTAAGACTTTTCTATATGCTCACTAGTATTGCCTACCTCATGCAGACTTAGCCTTGCCTATGTTATGTATGGCATCACCTTTTTCACTGTCTCCCTCCATCCAGTATCTCTCGTTTTTTGGTTTGATTCCCGACTTGAGACTTTGACTTGTGAGATTGAGGAGCTTGCCCCCCACTTTGACCTCTGTTGTCCGCCAAACTGCACACCAACAGCAGAAATCTTTCGAAAGCTATCTCCCTCACTGGAAAGTGGGGAGAGGTGTGGCCTTGGGGGCAAGCAATGAGCCAGGTACTAGCACCTGAATCCCAACTCCTCCGTTTAGGCTAACTCCTAACGAAGCCAAGGGGGGTAGTCCCTACAAAGAGTTTCACTAAGGCTCTTGTGTTTTATATGTTTTTAAGTGTGAAATGATGCGGATGGGTGTTGTTTAGGAGTTTATTATGATGAGACCAAATTAAAAGATGAGATAAGCGCAAGATAACAAAGCAATCCACGTTGCTAAAATGAAATAACAAGACTAACAGTATATTGCAAGACTTATGATCAAATAAAGCATTCACAACATGAAAATTAACACAAGGACAAATGGTCCTGATTAAGATATAAATTGTAAATACCAGTGCCTTATGGAGTCACAGAAAAGATGATTGTGATGCTAAATGTGTGGGTCTTGAAAGAATGATGTTTGTGAGATTGTTATGAAAATTATCTTGGTAAATTGAATATTTTAATGGTCTTTGATTATTAGGCTAAAACCAAGGATATCAAAAGAGTAGAACCTTAACCATGAAAAAATACTAGCAACCTCTTAGATGATAGGTCGGAAGCACCCAAATTGCAGAGAGGATAAGTGTACAATGGCTTGACCACCCTCGAGTCTGACAGTGGATTCCCAGCACCACCTATTTCAGGATGCAACCTCAGTGATTTGATGCTGGTTTTGGTTTTGAGTAAAGTTTTAATTATGTTATCACTTGTAAGTTTAGCAAGTCCTTCACCTTTCTGAGTACTAGCCCAACCTTTGTAGGTTGGCAGAGCATACGGGTGTTGGACAATCAATCAAAAATAAATTAATTAAGGGGGATGTGAGTTGAAATGTTTTATTTTTAAGAGCGTCGTTCAACCCTTCGATAGAGAGCGCTCTTGACTTAGTCTTAAGACCAAAGTTCAAGAGACTTTTCTAATCTAATATGCCTAATGCAAGGGGAAAATGCAAATCTAAAATGCTCTCCAACAGAGAGTGCTCTTGACTTGAATTTGGCCAAGTTCAAGAGGCTTTGTTTATTTTATTGCAAGTAAAAGCAGTTGTAAAAATAAACCATATGATAGCTCAACAGATATAAAATACAACTAGCATGCTACTTGCGAAATGAAACAAGATAAAAAGACTTAGTGTTCTATCCACAAATTTAATCTAAGGTGGGGTCTTCCTCCAAACAAGGTCAACCACTAAGAACCGCTAGCACTTGAGAACTTCCCAGCTAGCTGAGATTTCGACCAAGGCAACTAACGGGGAGAGAGGAGTAACCACAAAGTTATGTGGTCCTGCCCTTGAGATGAAATCCCAAGGATACTACCTCCGGTCAAAACTTGGAAGAGAAGTATGACAAAATGAAATAAAGACTACTCTAAAGCACGAAATAAAAGCTCCAAGCTAATCAACCACAACACTCTTCCCCAAATGGGGAAGAAACCCAAAAAGTGGAGGACCCCTCCACTTGAACTTTTTATTAATCTTATACAATTGCCTTTGGGAATTTAACCCTTGAAAGGTCTTTTCTAAGAAACTTAAGATAAACAAATTATTGCAATAAAACCTAGAAGCCTTTGCAGGCTAGTACAAAAAGGAGATTGTTTCTTGGTTTGTTGCTTGATTTGGATCCTCTTCTTGAATGTACTTGCTCTTCTTCAAATATGCTCACTAGTTTGTCTTTTTTTTCAAAGAGACCTACACAAGCTTGGAAAAAAGCACTCAACAAGCACCCATTAGAAGTTAGAAATCAAGCGAAATTGAAAACTATTAAGTCTAGAAATGAAAACTAAGATCTAACATGTAAAAGCATGAGATTTTGGTTTGAAAAATTTAATATGGGAAAACGGACCAGCGAACAAAAGATGCCTAAAATTGCTAGAAATGAGATCTAAGACTTTAAAAATTTTAAGAAAAAATTTATGAAAATATTCTATCTTTCAAATTGGAAATTTGAGTCAAACAATGCAAGTTATACTAGTGCAAAAGAAGAGATCTAGAATGCTTCTAAGCTACTCTTTCAATGCATGAGATTTGTAAACTAGATGCAAAATTAAGATCTAACAATCAACTTCTTAAACTAACTCTAACTTACGCAAAATAACTTTAACCAATTCGTTTTTGTTTTTTGTGTGTGTTTTTAGGGCTCTTTATGATGGACGAATGGAGCCTTGAAGACAAAGGTGAAATGGAAGATGAGCTTGGGAAGATGGAAAAAAACGAAATGGATGAGAAAAAAGATGGATCTAGGGCAAAACGAATGGATGAATGAGAGAAAGGGCAAAACGAATGGGTGAGTGAAGCTAGTCTAATGGGGATGAGCTTGAAGAGGTAAGCTTGAGGACAAGTAACCAAGAAAGTTTTGAGAAGTTTGTTGATGGAGGAAGAGACCAAAACTCTTTAGAAGTGTTTCTTCTCTTTGAACAATGAATCTTTTGGAAACCTGCAAGACAACTTCGATTAGGTGCTAATAACCAATTGGAATACAGAGAGCAACTTGATCTCCAAGTCATTCTCCGCCTTATGTGAATCCTGCAAAACCCTTAAACATCAAACAAGTTAAACCGAATAATACACTTCTATGATTTATAGAACATATATTAAATAATGCGAAACTTGAGATAAGGAATAAGGTGAGAAGAATATCACCAAGCAATGTGACAGACAACCCCAAAGCACTTGTGTAGACCTCCAAAGTCAATATATTATTCAAAAAAGTAAACAAATATTACAATAGTATTTTGGCAGAGTGTTCATGCTCAAAATCTCCATGAAGAAGAAGCCTAAATGACCTCTTTATATAGCAAAGGCTAGCTTCCAAAACCCTAATTCGAATTTGGCATAAGGAGAGCCAAAAACACTTGACAAAACTCCAAATTCCAATCACAAACCAATCAAATCTTGGCTTGGAGCAATATACAATCACATAAGTCGAGTTTCAAGGAGTTGCAACTTGAGAGGAGCCCATAATTTGAGGAAGGAGCCCCACATGCATTGATTTCAAAATCCAACAACCCATTAATCAATTGCCAAATCACAAAAACGAATTTGCATGAAGGTGGGCGAATTTCTCAACTGTAGATCACTCCCAGTGCTCCAAAACTGATCTGAATCAGGTGCGTGAACATTCCAATCATCATAAATGCTTTTTGCCATGTCATTTTGACTTTTACTTTATTCAATTTGGCCTTTTTTGGAGAGATTTAAATTATCTCCAATTTATTATTTTTTGAATACTTTAATTAATATTTCTCATTTTTTTTATTTTTTGAGAAAATATTAATTATGAGGCCGAATAATTGTCTGAAACTTAGGATTAGCTGGTCCGGGGATCATGAATGATTTTTGGCTTAAGGTTGGAGCCTTCAATCATCGAATTCGGATCCCGGATGACTGACATATTACAAATTGAAATTTCTCCATTTAAACTATAGAGAAATTTATTAAAAATTTAAAATAATTAAAAACCCAAATTTCGACGGACCCGGTAAAAAATTTTCGAAATTTTTTCTGAGGGTCCTAGAGACTTAGGACATGACCAAAACCTATTATAATAGTGTCTGGTAGGCTTATATACATTAGTTGGACTCTAATAACCCCCCATGGCTAAAATTTTCAAAATCGGGCATTCCAACTTTGGAGGAAGCGGGAGAAAACCTCATCGATTATAGCTCGGCTATAGGCAAAGTATAATTGACAAGGGAAAAAACTCCCTGGAATACCTTAGTTGCTTAATCAAGTCATGGGGAACCGAGACACTCAGATCCTACTAGCACACTTTATTACAAACCCCCATGGGGCCATGGTCATGTCGACTGAAAAACAAAACTGGCTAGTCACAAATGCAATCTGGAACCCAGATACTCTGGAAGTGAACACTGATGTGTTCCAACACTGGCGGCTCAATAAGATTTCAACTATTTGTACAAAATAGGTGATAACAACCTCTATATTTGATAGACTCCATGTTGTTTTGTGTCTCGACTCTGAGTTGTGCGACAGAACTTGTTGAAGCCTTAACCCTTCTGGGCCGAAGGAACCCATCGATGTTGGGTCCTAAGCCTAGGTAAGTTGGGATTCTGAAGCCTTGACCTCTCTGGTTGGTTACCCCCGATGTTTGGTCCTAATTGTGAATGATTCCCGCCAGTTGACCCCATGTTTCACTTATGGGCCAGAAGTACCCGCTGGTGTTGTGAAATGAGCTAAGACTGGATAGTTTACCAAGTTGTGTTAGATAGACTTGAAGCAAGTGATCCTATCATCATTACATGCATCAGTATATCTTGCTATATCCAAAGATATGCAATCGAAATGAAATGCAAAGTGCAGTTAGTTGTGCTTTTAAGCACATGCAAAATCTGAAGGGTCATACATGAAATTGGCCAATTGAAACCAGATACACAATTACTGAAAATCTAAATGACTGTTGGCCTTGAATTTAATGTAATGATTATTCTCCACGGAGCCCAAGGGTTTGGATGTGGGATGGAGTAAGGGACAACTAATTCTAAGTGTCCCCTAGAAATTCAGAGTTACGGTTGACTGTGCACCTAGTACAGTGGTTCTAGAAAAGATCCTCACGGAGCCTGAATCGAGCTTAGATGCGAGCTATAGAACACTTGTTAAAGTTGCAGGGACATTTCTCAATCAACTTATTCCATTTGTGAGACACCTCCTTCCCCTATTGTCATATATCTTATGCATGTCACTTTGGATCCCCTATTGTCCTTTATCCTCCGAGAGATCATTATGTCAAAGTCAAAGGTCAATTCCCCTTGTCCTAGCCTTATTTCTTTCACCTCACCCATCATAGCAATTTGGTTAAGTTTGTTAATGAGCATGTATAAAGGACTTCATGAAAAAATCATTTATTTACTCTAACGTAAGTCTTATCTTTATTGGATCTATTGAATTATCACCATTATCATGTTACTTTTGTTATAGTTTGCTAATAATATGAATAAGAGTTATATTTCACCCCTCATACATATTGGATTGATCAGATTACACAGCAAGTTTGTTATTTTTGACTTGGTCAACACAGGTCCCAAGATGGATATGGTTACTGTTATTCTATTCTTATGTTTTGTTTCCTTTGGAAGCCATTCAGACAATTCCAATGCTCCAGAAATGCAAAAATTGGTTCAATACAATATGTGGTAAATTTTTAATGAAATGGACCAAATTTTATCAAATTTGAAAAAATTATTTGAGGGCCTTGTTATCACACTATAGTGGCAGGGCTACTATACTTGTTCAGCAGATATCTGCACATTCCAGAGCTTCCATTATTCCAGAGCATGGCTATATATATTGGATCACTCATGATCAGAGCAGTATATTATTCAGATGTATGTTTGACCTTGTGTCAAGGCTGAGCTTTGAGAGTTCAGATTTGATGACTGATGTGACCCTTTATCCCATACAGTTTCAGTTCAGTGCCTAGAGATGTATTGCAGCAGTGTTTCAGAGGGTGCATGATGATTATTATTTTGATGATGTTGTATGATCTATGGATATGTTATCACTGACTGTGGATTATTATCTTGTTGATTTAGTCATGATTACAGCATGTGCTTGGTATATTATTCCTGATGTGGCAAACTGTTTAAAATGAACTGTAAATCATAAAATGGACAATTGCTTGCACATTTAGGTCATTTAACAAAACCCACTGGTTTTTCACCTTACATAGATATGGTCTTTCGTGACACCAGTTGTCTGCTAGTGTGGGCTCCATATTCACTTGACTCCATCCATACATGACCTTCCTGTTTGACTTTAAACCCTGACTTGTCTCACTTGACTTTCTGATACCGAGGACTTCCCCATTTTTCTACCTCTGTGTTTGGACCGCATCCCTGTGTATTCAGTGTCTCGGCTCTGAGTTGGTGACAAAACTTGCCTTTGGTGAGTTGGATTGTAGGCCTAAATCATTCTGGTCGGTTGTCCCGATGTTTGGCATTGGCTCGAACTCCCCCTAGTCACTTGAGATGTTGTTGGCTAAAACTGAAAGCTCATGTTCTACCTATGGAAACTTAAAAATTCGCCCATGGAAATAAAAAAAAGGGCAAGAGCGATGAACAGCTAAAAATACTCCTCGAAGAGTATAAGAAAGGTCCAAAAAGCAATGGCTCTTAAAAGCTATATCTAAACAATTGCTGACCTTGTATGTATAAAAAAAAACATGCCCTGGATGAAAGCTGCAACTAGTTGTGCTTATCAGCACACCTGAGATCTGAAGGGTTATGTAGGCCAAAAAGGTCATGGAATAAAATTGAATGATCCTAATGAACCTGGATCAACTTGATGTAGACATGATGCCTAAGTTGAATAAGCACTCTCAGAACAACTTATCCATTTGTGAGGCACAGCCATTCCCCGTGTTATTTTGTCCAACACAGAGTTTGTAGCTTCCCCCCTTTCTCCCAGTCCAAAGTATCTTTGAGTTAAGTTAGATAAGTCAAACCCTTGGCCCAACCTTGTTCCTAGCCTTCACCCTTCACTAGCAGTCTGACCATGTCCAATGGGTGAGTTTGTCATTTGAACTATTGTGCAAGCAATTTTATATAACAACGGAATATGTTAACTTGATTAGTGCCACTGAATGGAATTTATACTTTGAGCTTAGCTGTGAGAATGATTAGAGAAGCATTGTCTTAGTCTACTGATGTGATTTATCCTTGGTTGTATATTATTGGGATCTATGATGATGTGGACCATGTATAGATGATTACTGATGGTGATTGATGGGCCCACATGCTTGATGATGATATCATATGATGGACATATGATGCAGATGATGATTGATCCAGTTCAGCAGGTTTTATTACTACTTCAGATCCGCAGATTATACATTGTCCATATATGGTGGACCCTACAGCTGGCCCATTAGGGCAACCCATGGTGTATGAGTACACATTCCTAGTGGATTTGGGTCTTCTGGATCCATTGAGACACTTATCTTTCAGTTCCGGGCACTTCTGACAGTGATTGATGCAGTTTTACACTTGTTGACCAGATTTGGGGCTGATTTCCCAGCCTGAGCAACAGGGGCCCCGAGAGGCCAGTTCACCTAGGGCGCTGATGATGGAAGGGGTGGTCCAGCCACTTGTTTTTACCATTTACCCCCCCTTCTGGAGAGCCTGGTGGGCTCAGATGGACAGCGCTAGCAACCTAGGAGGCAGTTTTGGCACTTTCACAGTTCCCGAGGCATTTAAAAAATGGGATAAAGTGGTCACTGAGGAAATCGATTTGGGCAATTGAGGCAAGGTTTTGGCATTTGGTTTTCACAGAGGTCTTCCAGGGTGGCATCACTATCTTCCAGTCAGTTTTCACCATGTGGGTATGCCCAGATTGATCACAGGAGGACATTTACTGCTTGACTGTCATGGATTCTGAGGACAGTTTTGATCATTTATATTGTCTTGGACATATTCTATTATTTTATTGTGCCTTGGGGATGAACTAGTAAGGATTGATGCCTCCTAGCCCCACCATGTGCTTATATTGTCATGTCCTAGTCACCATGAGGTGGATTTTGGTACTTATGTTTCTCTAGTGGATGACGTCACCCTCTTATTGTACCATTTAGTGGGGGCGCTATTGTTATATTGGGTGATCCATGTGATATATTGTTATGGTTCATCTTAGCCATTGATTGTATGATGAGATCTTTTAATCTCAACCACTCATTTGATGTAGTATTGTGGAGTGGTATAGGGTTTTGGTCTTTATTATCCTATATAAGGAGGAGACCCCCCATTGTATAGCTCACCTTTGGAGCTCTAGAATATTGGAATAGAAGGTTTCTTTGTGGAGCACATCTCTCTTGTATTGTGGATTCTCTTGCATATTGAATATACAGTATCTCTTCTATGTATCATTGTGGATTTTGGTGCTTCTACTAATCTTTTGACAGGAAAGTCGAATTGGCGGAGAGGAGGGCGACTTCATGAGGGTTATTGTTGGAGGGATCCACATATTCTCTCTTGGGTTGATCTTGTGACAGGGAGTATCATTATTGTATCTTTGTGACATAGTTGATGCTTTCTATTACATCTTTCTACCATTTTCATAATCATCTTGCTTGACTTGTTTCTTTGATCTTGTCTTGTAGGAGGGGGACAATTTGGCTATCTTGGAGAAGGATGTTTTGGTTGGAGCTCTTGGATCTCACTCTTGAATATACACATGGGAGAATGCTATCAATTTGCAAGGTGGCCATAAGCAATTGAGGTAAGATCTGCAAGGTATGTGCCTCTTTCATCCATTCTATCTTCATTGGTCATAAAACCCTAATTCATTAAAACCCCAACTTTGGTATTTCTTAGATCTACTTAGATCTAGCCTTGCTTTCGAGAAGATTTTGAAAACCCACCTCTATAGCATCCACCCCTAGTTGGATCTGTAGTTTGGTGGTGATTGGCTTAGTATTGACACACTTTTCAAGGCAAAAAGCCCTCCTTAACCCAAATCGCACTTCCTAGTGAGAGGCTTGTTTGGTTAGATCTAGCACATGGGTAGGTGAGATCCCACTTGATTTGCAATCTAGACACTTGATAACCTACCCCCAGATTCTTACTTTGGTGAATTCTACCTTGTGGACATCTTTCCATGTTTTAAGGGGTCAAAACCCCCTTTTTGAATTTCTTGGCACCTCAAAACTCAGATCTACTAAGATCTAGCCCTTGGATTAACTTGATTTTTGGAACATACATAGATCGGGGTACTAGCTACTTAGATCTATAGTTTGGTGGCCATTGGACTTGAATTGGTCCACCAAACCCACCTTTTAACCCTCCTTGAACAAAGTCGCACCACCTAGGGAAGGAAAGTTTGTCCACTTTGAGGAAGTGGGTGTTTGAGATTTTTGGAGATTTGGAACGGCCATACATTGAAACCTAGGTCTAGGGTATCTTTTTGTGACGATCTGCCTTGGGGGTAGCATTCCTTGTTTCAAGGGATTGTGGTCCACTTAGGGTCATTTCTTGAAAACCTAGATCTAGCAAGATCCAACCATTAGATCTCATTTAGCCCACTTGACTTGGCTTCTAGGTGTCCCGATCTATACTTTGACATACTTTTTGACCCCATTAGCCCATCCAACAAGGCACTAGTCCTCCTCAAAGCAAGTCGCACTCCTTGGGATTTGTGTCAAAACCTAGATCTAGCACATGGGTATTTCTAGAATCAACTTGGATCTATAGATCTAGTCATTACCTAACCTCTAGTACCAACATTAAACCTAGCTTCACCTTGTTGGCCCTCTTAAGACCTGTTATCACACCATAGTGGCAGGGCTACTATTCTTGTACAGCAGATATCTGCACATTCCAGAGCTTCCATTATTCCAGAGCATGGCTATATATTCTGGATCACTCATGATCAGAGCAGTGCATTATTCAGATTTATGTATGACCTTGTGTCAAGGCTGAGCCTTGAGAGTTCAGATTTGATGACTGATGTGACCACTTATCCCATTACAGTTTCAGTTCAGTGCCTAGAGATGTATTACAGTAGTGTTTCAGATGATACTTGATGATTATTATTATGATGATGTTGTATGATCTATGGATATGTTCTCACCGACTGTGGTTATTATCTTGTTGATTTAGTCATGATCATAGCATGTGCTTGGTATATTATTCCTGATGTGGCAAATTATTTAAAATGAACTGTAAATCATAAAATGGACAATTGCTTGCACATGTAGGTCATTTAACAAACTTACTGGTTTTTCACCTTACATAGATATGGTCTTTCCCGACACCAGTTGTCTGCTAATGTAGGCTCCATATTCACTTGTCTCCATCCATACATGACCTTCCTATTTGACTTTAAGCCCTGACTTGTCTCATTTGACTTTCTGATACCGAGGACTTCCCCATTTTTCTACCTCTGTGTTTGGACCGCATCCCTGTTTATCCAGTGTCTCGGCTCTGAGTTGGTGACAGAACTTACCTTTGGTGAGTTGGATTGTAGGCCTAAATCATTCTGGTCGGTTGTCCCGATGTTTGGCATTGGCTCGAACTCCCCCTAGTCACTTGAGATGTTATTGGCTAAAACTGAAAGCTCATGTTCTACCTATGGAAACTAAAAAAATTCGCCCATGGAAACAAAAAAGGGCAAGAGCAATGAAAAGCTAAAAATACTCCTCGAAGAGTATAAGAAAGGTCCAAAAAGCAATGGTTCTTAAAAGTTATATCTAAACAATTGCTGACCTTATAAATATGTGAAAAACATGCCCTAGATGCAAGCTGCAACTAGTTGTGCTTCTCAGCACATCTGAAATCCGAAGGGTTATGTAGGCCAAAAAGGCCATGGAATAAAATTGAATGATCCTAATGAACCTGGATCAACTTGATGTAGACATGATGCCTAAGTTGAATAAGCACTCTCTAAACAACTTATCCATTTGTGAGACACAGCCATCCCCCGTGTTCTTTTGTCCAGCACAGAGTTTGTAGCTTCCCCCTTCTCCCAGTCCAAAGTATTTTTGAGTTAAGTTAGACAAGTCAAACCCTTGGCCCAACCTTGCTCCTAGCCTTCATCCTTCACTAGCAGTTTGACCATGTCCAATGGGTGAGTTTGTCATTTGAACTATTGTGCAAGTAATTTTATATAACAACGGAATATGTTAACTTGATTAATGCCACTGAATGGAATTTATACTTTGAGCCTAGCTGTGGGAATGATTAGAGAAGCATTGTCTTAGTCTACTGATGTGATTTATCCTTGATTATATATTCTTGGGATCCGTGATGATGTGGACCATGTATGGATGATTATTGATGATGATTTATGGACCCACATGTTTGATGATGATATCATATGATGGACATATGATGCAGATGATGTTTGATCCAGTTCAGCAGGTTTATTATTACTTCAGATCAGCAGATTATACATTGTCCATATATGGTGGACCCTACAGCAGGCCCATTAGGGCAACCCAGGGTGTATGAGTACTCATTCCTCATGGATTTGGGTCTTCTGGATCCATTGAGACACTTATCTTTCAGTTCCGGGCACTTCTGACAGTGATTGATGCAGTTTTACACTTGATGACCAGATTGGGGGTTGATTTCCCAGCCTGAGCAGCAGGGGCCCCGAGAGGCCAGTTCACCTAGGGCGCTGATGATGGAGGGGGTGGTCCAGCCACTTGTTATTACCATTTACCCCCCCTTCCGGAGAGCCTGGTGGGCTCAGATGGACAGCGCTAGCACCCTAGGAGGCAGTTTTGGCACTTTCACAGTTCCTGAGGCAGTTAAAAAATGGGATAAAGTGGTCACTGAGGAAATCGATTTGGGCAATTGAGGCAAGGTTTTGGCATTTGGTCTTCACAGAGGTCTTCCAGGATGGCATCACTATCTTCCAGTCAGTTTTCACCATGTGGGTATGCCCGGATTGATCACAGGAGGACATTTACTGCTTGACTGTCATGGATTCTGAGGACAGTTTTGATCATTTATATTATATAGGACATATTTTATTATTTTATTGTGCCTTGGGGATGAGCTAGTAAGGATTGATGCCTCCTATCCCCACCATGTGCTTATTTTATCATGTCCTAGTCATCATGAGGTGGATCATTGTACTTTTTACCCCTCTAGTGGGATGACGTCACCCTCCATTGTACCATTTAGTGAGGGCGCTTTTGTTATATTGGGTGATCCAAGTGATATTATGTTATGGTTCATCCTAGCCATTGATTGTATGATGAGATCTTATAATCTCAACCACTCATTTGATGTAGTATTGTTGAGTGGTATAGGGTTTTGGTCTTTATTATCCTATATAAGGAGGAGACCCCCCATTGTAAAGCTCACCTTTGGAGCTCTGGAATATTGGAATAGAAGATTTTTTGTGGAGCACATCTCTCTTGCATTGTGGATTCTCTTGCATATTGAATATACAGTATCTCTTCTATGTATCATTGTGGATTTTGGTGCTTTTACTAATCTTTTGACAGGAAAGTCGAATTGGAGAGAGGAGGGCGACTTCATGAGGGTTATTGTTGGAGGGATCCACATATTCTCTCTTGGGTTGATCTTGTGATAGGGAGTATCATTATTGTATCTTCGTGACATAGTTGATGCTTTCTATTACATCTTTCTACCATTTTCATAATCATCTTGCTTGACTTGTTTCTTTGATCTTGTCTTGTAGGAGGAGGACGATTTGGCTATCTTGGAGAAGGACGTTTTGGTTGGAGCACTTAGATCTTGTTGCCAACTAAGTTGTACTTGGTTGGATTATCAAGCGAGCGGGCAGAGTGGAACATGATACACGTTCATTTTTGGTGATTTGATATCCAGCTGGCCTTTTAAAGGCCCCCGTTTTTTAATTTTTTTTCCACATGTCCATGGCCCTGCGGGGTTTGTAATAAAACGTACTAGCATGGGGTTTTGTAAAAGACTCGGTTCCTTAGGACTTTTTGGCTAAGTCAGGTATTCCAAGGAGTTTTTTCACCTATCTATTATGTCTTGCATTAGTGCATAACATAATTAATTGGTTTTTCTCCTGCTCCTCCAAAGCTGGAATGCCTGGGGAGGCTGACAGGCCTTAGGGGATTATTAGAGTCTATGGGTCAATGTATATGAACATGCTAGGCGTTAATTTTGTGTCGTATGGACATGTGCTAAGTCCCCCTAGGTTGTTTTTAATTTTCGGCAAGTTTTAATTTTTCCGTAAATTGGGCCATTTTTTAATGGTTCAATTAAAAAATTTGTAATTGGCTATAAGGGGCATCTTGAGGTATTTTTTGTCTTAGGGGTGCTCGTTTTCTAACTCAGAGCACCCCCTAAACCCCTAAACCCACTCTTTCTAATGTTTGGGTGATTATTTTTCCACAAAAATCCAAAAAAGTCAAAAAACCCCAAAAAGTCATAAAAAATTGAAAAAGTGAAAAAATGACTTAATAAAAATATTAAATTTTGGTAGTGATTTATGGACTGATTTTTTCAGCTATGTTTTAGGAGTTGTAAGAGCTGATTTTGAAAAGATTTCGGGCAGCTATATTAGTGGGATTACTTCCCCATTTGAGGGGGGCATATTTCCCAAAATTGGGCCCCTTCAATCATGGAATTTGCAGCTATGTTTATGGGCTGTCACATGGCTGATTTGGGGCTGATTTTGGCAGCCCATTACATGGGAGTGGGCAGCCCCATTTTCTCCACGAGTTATGCCACTCATTCCACCCATTTCTCTCCATCTTTGGCTATTTAAGCATGGCTGCCCACTCCATTTTCTCTGGTTGGAGAGTGAGCAGAAATATGTTGTAAGCTTATGCTATTTTGTTGATCAATAAAAAGACTTTGGAGGTCCATATGTGTGATACTTTGTGAGTGGTTTCATGGTCTCATGATGTGGAGTGATTTGTAGCAAGTTCAAATTCTGGGCATGTAATTTCCAGCCATCTACTAGCCTGCTTGAAGGATTGGTAACGATTTTGTGGGAAGGAACAATTAATCTTGTTTGTTTTAATTTGTTCTTGCATTTGTCATATTGGTTAGAGATTCAAAGTTTATATGTTTCATTTGTTTATGCTCATACTATTTTGATTTCTAACCATGTGCATTTCTAGTTTGATGGTTTTTCTGTGAGTTTTGTTTGCTACAGGTTGACAGGTGTGGAAAGGGGGATAGCTTGTTTGCTCTTCACTTTTTCTTCTGTGCACATTTTGGTGGATCTCACCCTCGGTTTCCCACTTTCAAGCTTCCAAAGTCTTTGGTTTCAAGGACCATTCTGTCTCTTCTCTCTTCCTCAACTCTTATAAACAAAGAATTTTCTTTGGTTAACTGGTTACTTTTATTTGAAATATTTCTGATTTATATGCTCATGTCCACATTTTAAATAGATCAGGAATAATTTCATAAAGGTTTGATTTAGACAGTTACAAAGCTCATATTCTTAACTGTTAGATTTTTTCTTCATTTAGCATCTACTTTTTCAAAACTTGCAATAAAATTGTCAAATTTCTTTTAAGTTTTGTTGGGTAGTTGTTGTTCTGATTTTAGAAGTATATTTGGCTGTCCAAGAGCATACAATTTGCAGCTCATAAAGCTTGCAAAGACCCCAAGCCAAACTAGCATTACTGCTTGTTTTACTTGGTTAATTTTTGCAATTTTTACTTAGATTTTTACTTAGAATTTTTTGGGTTTTTTAGGAGGTGTTCCAAAGACACTCTTAAAGTGTTTTTGGGCATCTTATACTAATTATTGCTTGCTGGTTTGCAGCAAAAGACGAACAGGTAGGAGGAAGTGCTGCCGAAATTTCGAGGATCCAGGCAATCCGAAGGACAAATTTTCATATTTTTCAAAAAACCGGTCATTTTTCCTTGAATTTGTAAGCCACCAAGTCACTTAAAGTAGACTGGGGCACTTCTCTAAATCATTGTAAACAACTTTTAAACAAGAGCAAGTGGGCTAGCCAGCGCCCACACCCCATCCCCCCAGGGGTGGCCTGTGTCGTCTCATTTTCATGGCGTGATTTTTAGAGTAGTTTATTTCTTTGTTTTCCGGCATTTAATAAAATCAATTAGGATTAAAATAAACCTTGTTGGTCCGTTCCACTGGCAGGCCACAAGTTCACTCATAACATAGTTTTTCACATTTTTTTTACAAACGCATAACGCCCCCCTTGCTTTCCCGAAGTAGGGTTTTTGTATGAGGGCTTGCCCGAAATACATGCCTGAAAAGAGACTCCTGGGGTTTTAAAAAAGATAAAATTTGGGTTCATAAAATTTTCTATAAAAATACCAAGGTCTTCTCCCGTATGCTCTGTGGCCAGCTTGCAGCTTAGTCTGATCCAGTTGGTACACATCAGAAAGGAGGGGATGACTAGTAATAGGATCTAACACCGCCCCAATAAAAATCCTTTTTGTGAAAATCCGGCACAACACGCATTTTGTTGTCGTGGGCAAATTTCCCAGAAGGCTTGGGATAACACTGAATAGTGACCTCTTGGAAACCGTTAGGCTTGCCCTCGTTGGTATAGCATCTGAACACCTCCTCGAGACTCCGATTCAGTCCGAAGCTTGAGAGGGAAGCCACGCTTCAAAATTCCGGACATGTTCCCCCGTACCTTGCGTATATCGGGAACCCACCTGCCTTAATAAAAAGATCACCATCACATTAATTTTTAAAATAAACCAAGAACACTCGCACAACATTTACTTTTCCTGCTTATGCATTTGTTTAATGACTCCATTATAAGGCACTGGTCTTGTTTCAATTTTATTTTCATATTATTGACTAATGTGCTGTTAAATGATGATATTTCTAAATGGGAGTAAATGACAAATGAAATTTTTATTTGACAAATGTATGTGTTGTTTATTCTTGGTTACCAAAAATATTTTATAAATCCTAGATTAGACGCCTTAGTTTCTTTTTATCTTTAGGGTCCACCCCCCTTGGCTTCGCTAGGAAAGCCTAGACGGAGGAGTCGAGTCCCAAGTGACAGCACTTGACTCTGACTTGCCCCCAAGGCCACACCAGCAGCTTGAAGACTTCTGCTGCGTTTTCCCCAAGTGTGGAACCAGGCGGCAACAGATCTCACTCTTGAATATACACATAGGAGAATGCTATCAACTTGCAAGGTGGCCACAAGCAATTGAGGTAAGATCTACAAGGTATGTGCCTCTTTCATCCATTCTATCTTCATTGGTCATAAAACCCTAATTAATCAAAACCCCAATTTTGGTATTTCTTAGATCTACTTAGATCTAGCCTTGCAATTGAAAAGATATTAAAAACCCACCTCTATAGGATCCACCCCTAGTTGGATCTATAGTTTGGCGGTGATTGGCTAAAAATTGACACACTTTTCAATGCAAAAAGCCCTCTTGAACCTAAATCGATTTTCCTAAGAGAAGCTTGTTGGGTTAGATCTAGCACATGGGTAGGTGAGATCTCACTTGATTTGAAATCTAGACACTTGATAACCTATACCCACATCTTTACTTTGGTGAAAACTACCTTGTTGACATCTCTCCATGTTTTGAGGGGTTAAAACCCCCTTTTGATTCTCTTGGCATCTTAAAACTCAGATCTACTAAGATCTGGCCATTGGGTTCACTTGAAATTTTGAACATACATAGATCGGGGTACTAGCTACTGGGATCTACAGTTTGGTGGCCATTGGACTTGATTTGGTCCACCAAACCCACATTTTAGCCCTCCTTGAGCAAATCGCACCCCCTTGAAATTTTGAGTTGGTCCACTTTGAGGAGGTGGGTGTTTGAGATTTTTGTGGATTTGGAATCCCCATGCCTTGAAACCTAGGTCTATACTGTCTTTTTGTCACGATCCGCCTTGGGGGTTGCATTCCTTGTTTCAAGGGATTGTGGTCCACTTAGGGTAATCACTTAAAAACCTAGATCTAGTAAGATCCAACCATTGGATCTCATCCAACCCACTTGACTTGGCTTCTAGGTGTCCCGATCTACACTTTGACATACCTTTTGACCCCATTAGCCCATCCAATAAGGCACTAGTCCTTCACCAAGCAAGTCGCACTCCTTGGGATTTGTGTCAAACCCTAGATCTAGTACATGGGTACTCCTATAACCAACTCAAACTCATAGATCTAGCCTACATCTAACCTATAGAACCAACCTCACACCTAACTTCACCTTGTGGGCCTACCTATAACCATTTCACACTTCCCAAGAACATTGGACCCACTTGTGTAAACACATGGTACTACACCTAGTTATCATACCCCATCATGTGGCCTAAACCATACATAGGTTGAAACACTAACAATCTCTTACATCACCCTCAACCATACCTTAACCCTTAGGTCCACTTAGCCTTGCATTGGTTTCCGTAACTCATTACTTATCTACCCTTAGAAACCCTTGTTTGGATCCAATCAACTGTGATTGGGGTATAGGGTCTCCCCCTTGGTCTAGCTACACCTTGACCTAAAGTGAAGAGTGCCTCGGTTGACGTGACTCCCACATTGCATTGGGAACCGTGGCATCTCTTGGGTCACCTCTTTAGTTGCCTGACTCCTCTACCGTCCCGGATGGGATACCTCTAGGGGCAACTACAAGTTGTGTGATAACAAGACCATTTCACACTTCCCAAGAAAATAAGACCCACTTGTGTAAACATATGGTACTATACCTAGTCATCATACCCCATCATGTGGCCTAAACCATACATAGGTTGAAACACTAACAATCTCTTACACACCTTCAACCATACTTCAACTTCTACGTCCACTTAACCTTGCATTGGTTTCCGTAACTCCTCATTTACTTACCCTTAGAAACCTTTGTTTGGATCCAATCAACTGTGATTGGTTATAGGGTCTCCCCCTAGGTCTTGTTACACCTTGACCTAAAGCGAAGAGTGCCTCGGTTGACGTGACTCCCACCCTGCATTGGGAACCGTGGCATCTCTTGGGTCACCTCTTTAGTTGCCTGCCTCCTCTACCGTCCCGGATGGGATACCTCTAGGGGCAACTACAAGTTGTGTGATAACAGGCCTTCCACCAAAAGCGGTTTTGGGGTTTGAGTAATGAGTATTACCTGATTGCTAATTTTTAGAATTTTTGGTGCACTCGGATTTTTATTCCAAGCAGCGAAAAATGAAGTTATGGGCATTGTTGTCACATCCATAGTAGCCGGACTACCATGATTGTAGATCAGTTTCCAGTATAATTTTGAGTCAGTCCTTTACACATTTTGATGAGATCAGTTGATGATGAGCAGTATGTTGATGATCATTCTTACACATTTAGTGGATCCAAAGCTTGTACATTTACAGTCTCATGCCAGGACTGAGCCCCATGACACCAGGTTGGTGACTGAGTTAGCCATTCTTCTATCATCTAGAGCAGATTGATGACAGTGCCCATATTATATTCAGATGCAGTGCTTCAGTGTGATTCAGGATTTCAGATCAGGTACTCAGGTATATGATCCAGCAGGTATATGATTGGTGCATTTGGGTTGTTGATGTGCTCTTTCCTTTATCTAGGTAGTTTATGACTGGGTATATGATGATTGTTTACTGGCTTTATCTTATGATGATTTCTTGTTGTTTAAAGTAGAAGTGGTCAGTTACTATGCGTAGGAGGTTCTTGTGTATACTCGTTGGTCATACCCTTACTTTACGAAGTACAGACTTGTTCATTCCCTTATTTTGGGGGCCTTTGCTATCCATGGCATCATCAGTCACTTCTTCGTCCTTCCGTTACTTTCTAGTTTGGTTTCATCCCGACTTACACCTTAACTAGTAGTCTTGAGGACTTCCCCCACCTAAACATCTGTGTTGGATAGATTCCTTGTTTGCATTGTGTCTCGGCTCTGGAGTGTGTGATTTTGGTCATAGTGATTGTTCTCCTCTAATCCTCGAAACCAAGTATTCCTACAAACAGTGTTGCTAAACAGTAGAGCATCGGATCTTAAATGCTATATTTGAAGGAATGCTAAGTCAGCAAAAACAGTGTTGCTAAACACTACCATGCATATCTATATTAACTAGTCAATGGCCAAAGGACGAGCACTCATCCTTGTTTGATGTAAGGTCGTTTGTCCCCACAGGGCAACAGGGTCGTCACTCCATCGCACCTATGGACAGTGGCGGCCAATGGGGGTCTTACCGAGTCATATCTGAAGCCCAGAAGGCTTTCAAGGCACCTACTTTTGGAGGTTGGCTAGTGAAAATCTTTAAAGTGAAATAAATGATAAATCTCAAGTGAGAAAAGCTGACAAATAAATCAATTTGCTAAAAGGTTGCTTGTCTAGAGTCTATTGGAAACATTCTCATCACTCTACCCATTTG
Source organism: Larix kaempferi (assembly GCA_027924585.1). Taxonomy (NCBI): domain Eukaryota; kingdom Viridiplantae; phylum Streptophyta; class Pinopsida; order Pinales; family Pinaceae; genus Larix; species Larix kaempferi. The sequence goes on along the minus strand of BSBM01000033.1, from coordinate 4,978,442 downwards.
TGAGACAACGCCATCCCCCGTGTTATTGTCTATCCAACATATGTATAGGTGGTGTTGCTGCCGGATCAGCACACTTGGTTAACGCAGCAGAAAAGCTTTGCTACTGCTCGGTGTGCCCTTGGGAACAAGTCTCGAGTCAAGGCTGTCACCTGATCTTGACTCCTCCGTTTACGCAAAACTCCCAACGAAGCCAAGGGGGGTAGACCCTAATAAAGAGTTTCTAAGGCTCTTAAATTTGTTTGGTTGTCACGGATGAAAATAAGTTGTTTTTAGAAGTTTTATAATGATGACTAATAATCAACACAAGGTATTGCAACTTTAAATGTGATCAACAGCATAAATATGAATGCATTCACGACCTAAGATGGAGAACTTAAAATATAGCAAATAACAAGACCAGTGCCGTGGAGTCAATAAAATAGTGCTTGTTGTTGTAAAGAAAACTGTTGTGCAATGCTCTTGGTCAATTTTAGATTATTAGGGTGAAAACGATTAGGGGGAAAATGGGGATTCCTGATATACCTTGCGGTACGAGGAATATGTCCAAAATGTGATCTAGGTGGCTCCGTACAAGGACATGTGGGCTGGGACGAAGTCTCAAGAGCGGTGTTCAACACTACACCAACAAGGATGTAGTCTAACTGTGCTCTGAGGTCACCTCCCAGTGGTTCCCGCTTCCTTAGTCAGAATTTCCCCACTTTCGATCACAGTGTGGCAACGCCAGATTTTCGTTATGTTGAGGGTTGTTACTTTTATTATTATGAGTCCTTAGTTAAAATGTGAGAATTTATTAAGTGCTACAGTTCCACCTGTGGATGGAAAAGAGCGAAAAAGGTTTATTCAAGTTGTTTGTACAAATAAGATGTTACACTAATTAATAACGACTATGTGTCAACTTTCTGATCATCCACCACTAATCGGCAAAGCCTTTAGGTGGTGGTGAGAGCATACTTCGTGGCAACGAGTCGGCTTATTTGATTGCGAAAAAAAGAAACAAAGATGTAAACCAAATAAACAACAATGATACAAAAAACTAACCCAAATAATGAAGATGCAAAAGAATTACAAGTTTTCTAATTATCTACCAAAGAGTCTCTTTCAAGTCGGAAGACCATACTCGAGAGAGGAAGGGGGTTAGTATTCAGTTTATTCCCAAAATAAAGTAAAGTAAAAAAACTGAAAGAAAAGTCTAGATCTAGTTGGAAGAATTGAAAGAACTAATCTAGCAAGCGAAACTAATCTAAAGCAGAAAGTAAAGGAGACAAGTACAAGCTTCCCCGAAATGGGGGAAGGGGGAGTGGGAACCTTAAATCCCACCTGCTCTTTATTAATTTATTACAAATCTTAACTCTCTGATAGAGAGCGCTCTTGATCCGTAAAAACGAGATTCAAGAGACTTTTAAAAAGCTTGAAAAAGCTAAGTAAATGCAAGGGGTTGAAATATGTCATCTTCAAGGTTCAAACTTCCCAAATTCGCTCAAGTCCTTCGCTTTTCTATGACAAAAAGACAAAAAACCAGCGAACAACAAATTTATTAAAATGTTAAGGGATTAGTTAAAATTACAATAAAACACAATATTTAGTACTTGCAAATGATAGAAAATAATTTACTAGTTCAAGTACTAAAGATTCATGACTAGATCTAAGCATGAGATAACAAATTTAAAGCATTTTTTAGATCTAACATGTAAACAAGTAAATAACTAATGATGAAACTTTCTTAGATCTTATTTACTTGTAAAGAAACAAAGTAACTGAAAAGAGGGTGAATTTTTAGTTTGAGAGATGGAAGAGAAAACTCAAGCCCAAGTTTGAACCGTATGAAGACAAAGAGGTGCCTGCGAGAAACAAAACATTAGATCCAAAAAGGTTCTGAAGGCAGAAGAGGATGCAACCGAGCTCAACTTCTTCCTTCAAATAGATGACTTGCACAACCACACTACCTTGCACAAGCGAGATCAAATCTAGTATGATTCATAAAGGAAATTACGAGAGCATAAGTATAACTTACTACTGTCTGCTACTCCTAGATCTCTAATGATAAAGCATAAACAAGCAAGTTGAAGACTACAAATTCTTACTCCATGGCTGGTAGAAGCCTTCTAAGCTAGATAGATTAACAAGCCTATAACAAAAGAAGAGTAATAAGAACAAAATCACCTCAGGAAAGCACAGCATGCACAATAGCAGATAGTTTGCACCACATGGACCTCCAAAGTCTTCAAACTTTATTCAAGAAAAATTACAATATAGAGTACAAAAGCAGAGGTTCCACCATCCATGTGAAACCAATGGAATGGGCCTCGCTTTTATAGAGTTACAAGAGTAAGGAGAGGATGAGAGCTAAAGCATGAGGTGAAAGGCAAATACCACCAATCAAGGAGTGATTCGCTCGTAATCAAAACGTTAACCAATGCTTGGAGCTCGGTTGGTTGGTGTGATGCGCTGAGGTGCCTGCCACCTCATGAGAGGGGCGCCCCTCTCCCATTGGAACCAACGCCCAAAGCTTTGGAACCTTCACCCCTTCCATAAACGCGAACTCACAAGGAGGTGTCGCCCATGTGAGGAGGGGGGCGCTTTCTTCAAAATAAAAAATAATTTGCTATTCCAAAGTTGAATTTTGGCATGTGCCTTTAATCATATGCATGGTCGCCCTCCTTTTTAAACCATATATGCCACCTCTTCCATAATTTTTAATAATCATTTTTATTTTTATTTTTACTTTTGTACTTGGTGCATTTTTTAGAATAGTCAGCAATTAAGTGTTGATCTGTAGCATTTTTAATGAAAAATGCTCCTCGAGGTGGCGTAATGGCCCGGAACGTGGAGAAAATGGGCACTAGGGTAAAGGAGACGCTATGAACGTCAAAACGAGCCTCCCCTCGCCAAATTCCGCCTCCAGATGAAGCTTTTATTACATTTTGGATATTTTCCAATTAAACCATTGAAAATGGTCTATATACATATATATGTATATATGTCTATACATATATACATATATATGTATATGTATATACATGTGTATACATATATATGTAGAGATATATATGTGTATACACATATATATCTCTAGATATATATGTGTATACACATATATATCTAGAGATATATATGTGTATACACATATATATCTCTACATATATATGTATACACATGTATATACATATATACATATATATGTATATATGTATAGACATATATACATATATATGTGTATATATATGTATGTATACATACACATGTGTACACATGTGTATGTATACATACATACACATGTGTACACATGTATACACATGTGTACACATGTGTATGTATGTATGTATACATACACATGTGTACACATGTGTATACATATAGACATACATACACATGTGTATGTATACATACACATGTGTATGTATGTCTATATGTATACACATGTGTACACATGTGTATGTATATGTATATATGTATACATACATACACATGTCTATATGTATATGTATATATGTATACATACATACACATGTCTATATGCATATATACATACATACACATGTTTATATGTATATGTATATATGTATACATACATACACATGTCTATATGTATACATACATACACATGTGTACACATGTGTATACATATAGACATACATACACATGTGTACACATGTCTATATGTATACACATGTCTATATGTATACACATGTGTAGACATGTGTACACATGTGTATGTATACATACATAAACATGTGTACACATGTCTATACATGTGTATGTATACATACATACACATGTGTAGACATGTATAGACATGTGTAGACATGTGTACACGTGTGTACACATGTATAGACATACATACATACACATGTCTACACATGTGTATGTATGTATACATACATACACATGTCTACACATGTGTATGTATGTATACATACATGTGTATGTATGTCTACATACACATGTCTACATACATACACATGTGTACACATGTCTATACATGTGTATACATACACATGTCTACACATGTCTACATGTGTACACATGTCTATACACATGTATGTATACATGTGTATAGACATGTGTACACATGTAGACATGTGTAGACATGTGTATGTATACACATGTATAGACATGTGTACACATGTGTATGTATGTAGACATGTGTATGTATACATACATACACATGTGTACACATGTATACACATGTGTATACATGTATACACATGTCTATACATATATATACACATGTATAGACATGTATACACATGTATACACATGTATATACATGTGTATACATGTGTATACACATGTATATACATGTGTATACATACATACACATGTGTACACATGTATATACATGTGTATACATGTATACACATGTCTATACATATATATACACATGTATAGACATGTATATATATGTATACACATGTATATACATGTGTATACATGTGTATACTCATGTATACACATGTATAGACATGTGTATACATATATATACACATGTATACACATGTATATACATGTGTATACATATATAGACATGTGTATACATGTGTATGTATATATGTGTATGTATACATATATAGACACGTGTATACATGTGTATGTATACATACATACACATGTATAGACACGTGTATACATGTGTATGTATACATACACACACATGTATACACATGTGTATACATGTGTATGTATGTATACATACACATGTATACACGTGTCTATATATGTATACACATGTATATATATATATGTGTATACATGTATGTACATACATGTATATACACGTGTCTATATATGTATACACATGTATACATATATATGTGTATACATGTATGTACATACATGTGTATATACATGTGTATACATATATATATACATACATGTGTATACATATATATACATGTATATACATGTATACACGTGTATACATGTATATACATGTATACACATATATATATACATACATGTATACACATATATATATATACATGTTATACATGTATATATATATATGTGTATACATGTATATATATATATGTGTTATACGTGTATACACATATACACATATACGTGTATACATATATATACACATATACGTGTATACACATGTGTATACGTGTATGTATATATATATGTATACACATGTATATATATATATATGTGTATACATGTATGTATATACATGTATATATACCTGTATGTACATACATGTATACACATATATATACATACATGTATATATATGTGTATACACATATATATATACATGTATATACACATATATATACATGTATGTATATATATGTGTATACATGTATGTACATACAGGTATATATACATGTATGTACATACATGTATACACATATATATATATATACATGTGTATACATATATAGACACGTGTATACACATGTGTATACATGTGTATGTATGTATACATACACATGTATACACACACATGTGTATACATGTGTATGTATGTATACATACACATGTATACACATGTGTATGTATACATACACATGTGTATGTATACATACATATATATACACATGTATATATGTATGTATGTATATACATCTGTATATATACAGATGTATATACATATATACATACACATGTATATACATATGTATGTATACATACATGTGTGTACACACATGTATGTACATGTGTACACACATGTATGTATACATACATGTGTGTACACACATGTATGTATACACACATACATGTATACACACATACATGTATACACACATACATTGTGTGTACACACATGTGTATACACATGTGTATACATATATATATATATATGTATATACATCTGTATATATGTATGTATATACATATAGATGTATATATATACATATATACATATATATGTATGTATATACATATATATGTATATATGTATATATATACATCTATATGTATATACATACATATATATGTATATACATGTATATATATATATATATATATATATTGTCGAAATCGACTCAAACTCCTAGGGAACCTAGTGCATATCCATACGGCTTATTACTGATCGCTAGCATGTTAAAAATACATAGACACGTAGGCTTTAATAACCCCCCTAGGATCAACCGCCATGGAAAATACTCTAGCTTTGAAGGTATGAGTGAAAAACTCAGGAATTATACGCCACTGAAGCACAACGCATAATTCCTGAGGAAAAAACACTCTAGAGTATCCCCTTGATGGCAAACCCTAAGGTAGACCAAGCTTTTTACAAAAGAATCATGCTTAGACCAACTTATTACAATTCCTCCATGGGGGTCTGGATATGCAAATTTTACAAAGGGCCAAAAAAATTTGGCCTGCTGGATCTCGAAACACTGATGATGAACAATTTGATTGTCTTCAATGGTTCACTCGGAATCCACTACGTGCAATTTAGTGGATAACAGGTGGTTCCCCTGGTTCCTTCATCGGAGAGATTGCAGTGTTGAGGTTGTTAAGTCCTTCCCCTAGCCTAGCCTTTGTTTCTCCACCCTCACCCATGGTTAGCAAATTGTTCCAGTCTGTAAACGAGTATACACTTGAAATTCTTGTTTATAGTGATTAGTTACTTTGATCTAGACTTATCTTGGCTATATTATTTACTTGTTTTTGCCAATTAAACATCATTTTATGCTTTAGTCTAGCTACTGATATAATTGAAGGAGCATATCATAACCATTTGTACTTGCAGCAGCAGTTATTGATGGTCTGGATCATTATTTTGCTCATTCTTGACCTGGTCAACCTAGTTTGACCAAGTCAACCGCAAGGTCCAAGATGAGTTTGGAAAGACAGTGTTTGAAATGGATTATTCATGGCCCATATGTGTCCATTAGATGGTTCCATGCTTCATACACTAATTTCGATGATGGTTTGATGGATTTTTATTATTATTATTATTTACAAGCCATTATTTTATTATTCCGGGCATGGATGAGCTTACAGAGCTATCACTTGATGGTCACATAGTGTATGAGTACTCATTCCTAGTGGATTTGAGCATTCTGAGTCATGTTATCACATCCATAGTAGTCGAGCTACCATGATTTGCAAAGCAGTTCATTGTATATTTTTGAGCCAGGCCTTTACACAGTTTTGATGAGATCAACCTATGATGAGCAGTATTCTTCATGATCACTCACATATCAGAGCATCCCCAGATCAGACAGCAGTGAACCTTATGCCAAGACTGAGCCTCATGACCTCAGATTTGATGACCAAGGTGACCATTTATATTCCATACAGAGCAGTAAAGTGCCCAGAGTTTCAACAGCAATGTATCTAGTGGTTATTGATGATCCAGATGGCAAGTACAGGTATATGGCCCAGCAGGTATATAGTGTGCATAGGTTATGATTGTCTTACTCTTTTGGTCATCTTAGTAGCTTTACTTAGTATCTAGTGGTCATGATCTGGCGGTATATATATGTATGATATGGATATGGTTGTTAATGATTATCTAAATGGTCTTATTACTCAGAATTAGAAGCTCTTGTTTATACTCGTTGGTTTTACCCTCTTAGTAGTGTGGACATGATCATTCCCACCTTTTATGGCTTGCTAGCTTTGGAATCACCTTTCACTTTCCCCATCCATCCGTTCTCTCCCATTTTTTGTTTTCACCCTGACTTACACCTCAGCCTATGATATAGAGGACCTCCCCACTTTTGCCTCTATGTTGGATAGCATCCCTGTTAGTTTGTGTCTCGGCTCTGAGTTGGAAACAGAACTTACCGAAGCCTTGATCCTTCTGGGCCAGGAGAACCCGTTAGTGTTGGTTCCTGAGCTTAGGTGAGTTGGATTTGATACCTTGATCACTCTAGTTGGTTTCCCTGATGTTTGGTCCTGATTGTGGATAATCCCCCTAGTTGCTTGAGTTGTGTTGGCTAAAACCTGAAGCAAATAGTACTACCATCATTACATGCATATGGAAACTATTATCTTATCTTTTGTGCAAGCCCATGGAAACAAATTAAAACTGTGCTTCTCAGCACAATGAAAGAGGGCTATGGAAATTGAAATGTTAAAGCACCCTGGATGCAAGCTACAATTAGTTGTACTTCTAAGCATATGCAAAATCCAAAAGGGTCCTAAAGGCCTAAAAAGCAGTGGTTAAATGAATGTTAAATCCAAAGATTGTTGGCCATGAATTAAATGTAATGATCAATACCTCACGGAGCCTACGGGTTGGGATGTGAGATGGAGTAAGGGACAGCTAATTCTAAATGTCCCCTATAACTTCAAGTTATAGTTAGTTGTGCACCTAGTTACAGTGGTTCTAGCAAAGATCCTCACGGAGCTGGATTCAACTTGGATGTGAGTTGTAGACATTTGCCAAGGTCGAATAAGCACCTCTCTAAACAACTCATTCCATTTGTGAGACACTGCCATTCCCTGTGTGTTTATTATCCAACATAAGCTTGAGTGTGTATCCCTTTTCCCTTATCCGAAATATCACAGTGTTGAGTCAGTCAAATCATCCCCTTATCCTAGGATTGCATTCTTCACCCTCACCCCTTTGCTAGCAAAATGTTCACGTCTACAAAATGAGTATATTCTTGAGGTTTTGTTTTGAGTAAATGATTATTTTAACTTATATTTGATGTAATTATTGATTAATCGCCAATGAAATGATGTTTCTTACTTTAAGTCTTGCTGTTAGAATGATTAAAAGAGCATATCTTAACCATTTGCACTTGCAGCATCAGGGATTTCTAGCCTGGGTCATATTTTGATCAGCCTTGACCTAGTCAAACCTAGTTTGACCAAGTCAACCATGGGGATCTGAGATGAGTTGGACAAGTGATGTACGAGGATGTTGATTTATGGTCTTTTGATACACCTTTGATGGTTCCATATAGTGGACACAGGTTTCATGTGATGGTTGATATATTTTTTTATGGTTATTATTATTTTCAAACCATTATTTTTACATTGTCCAGGTATGGTTGAGACTACAGATGATTATACAGTTTGCCACAGGGTGTATGGGTACTCATCTCTAGCACATTTGGACCTTTTGAGTCCATTGGGACACTCAGATTTCAATTACAAGCACTTCCAGTGATGATATAGTCAGATTACCACTTTTCTCCAGTTTTGCCATGCAGAAATGGCCTGTCCAGTGCTTGCATTGAACTAGCACATTCTCCTAGGGCACTCCTGACGAGATGGGGGGTCTAGCCAGTCGTTATTACCATATTACCCCATCTCCAGATATTGTGGTGCAGCCATATTTGTGTCTGGGACACCAGGCAGAGAGCTACAGGCATTTTATTGATTTACAGGTGGTTTTCTGAGGATTAAAAATGGGATAAAATGGTCATTGAGGAATTCGATTTGGGCAAATGAGGCAAGGAATTGGCATGAGGTTTGTTCAGAGGTCATTGATGATGCATCCCACACCTTCCGGCAAAGTTTCATCATTTAGTGGGGTCCACACACTCTCCGGGTTATTATTTTGATGTATTATTCTGCTATTGAGGGGGCCACAATTTGGTCACTTGATCACTTTGTGATGTTATTGAGTCATATATTTTATCATTGTGCCATGGGGTGATGCTAGTGAAGGATATTAACACCTCCTATCCCCACCATGTGCTCCTTACACTCATCCTAGTCATCTTTTATGTGGTGCGACCCCCCCTAGGGCCACCTTAATGAGTACGCACCTCTCATTAGTGAGTTGATCCATGTGTTTTAGCTTCGGCTCATCATAGCCGTCGATTGTATTATGTTTATCTTTTGATCTCCACCACGCATTCATAAAGTGGTTAGGGTTTTGGTCTCTCTCATTCTTATTTAAGGAAGAGACCCCCTCATTGTAAAGGCACCTTTGGGCTCTTGAACTTGTTATCACATCCATAGTAGTTGGGCTACCATCGTGACATAGCAGATATCTGCACTTTTCTGAGCTTTGCCTTTGCACTTATTCAGTGAGATCAACTATGATGAGTAGCATTATTTATGATCACTCACACATCAGAGCATCCTTATATCAGACATTCAGTAAACCTTATGCCAAGGCTGAGCCTTGAGACCTCATATTTGACCGATATGACCTTTTATTCCATACAGATACAGGGCAGTGTTCAGTATTTCAGATTAAGTGTTCCCAGTGGGTATAGTTTGTCCATATTACAGATATTGATATATGACCCAGTATATATATGATGTGCATTGGTGTTATTATCTTGTTGTTTAGGTCATTTTGATAGCATTGACTTGGCATATAGCAATTATGATCTGGCAGTATATATGTGTTAAAATGAAATTGGTTGTTATGGATTATATGCATGGTTGTATTACTGACATTTGGAAACTCTTGCTTTATACTCATTGGTCTTTACCTTCCTATGAATGTGGACATGATCATTTTTGTCTTTTTGACTTGCTAGCTTAGGCACTGTTGCCAACTAAGTTGTACTTGGTTGGATTATCAAGCGAGCGGGCAGAGTGGAACATGATACATGTTCATTTTTGGTGATTTGATATCCAGCTGGCCTTTTAAAGGCCCCCGTTTTTAAAATTTTCCACATGTCCATGGCCCTGCGGGGTTTGTAACAAAACGTACTAGCATGGAGTTTTGTAAAAGACTCGGTTCCCTAGGACTTTTTGGCTAAGTCGGGTATTCCAAGGAGTTTTTTCACCTATCTATTATGTCTTGCATTAGTGCATAACATAATTAATTGGTTTTTCTCCTGCTCCTCCAAAGCTGGAATGCCTGGGGAGGCTGACGGGCCTTAGGGAATTATTAGAGTCTATGGGTCAATGTATATGAACATGCTAGGCGTTAATTTTGAGTCATAGGGACATGTGCTAAGTCCCCCTAGGTTGTTTTTAATTTTTCGGCGAGTTTTATTTTTCCGTAAATTGGGCCATTTTTTAATGGTTCAATTAAATTTTTTTTTAATTGGCCTATAAGGGGCATCTGGAGGTATTTTTTGCCTTAGGGGTGCTCGTTTTCTAACTCAGAGCACTCCCTAAACCCCTAAACCCACTCTTTCTAATGTTTTGGTGATTATTTTTCCACAAAAATCCAAAAAAGTCAAAAAACCCCAAAAAAGTCATAAAAATTTGAAAAAGTGAAAAAATGACTTAATAAAAATATTAAATTTTGGAAGTGATTTATGGACTGATTTTTTCAGCTATGTTTTAGGAGTTGTAAGAGCTGATTTTGGAAAGATTCCGGGCAGCTATATTAGTGGGATTACTTCCCCATTTGAGGGGGGCATATTTCCCAAAATTGGGCCCCTTCAATCATGGAATTTGCAGCTATGTTTATGGGCTGTCACATTGCTGATTTGGGGCTGATTTTGGCAGCCCATTACATGGGAGTGGGCAGCCCCATTTTCTCCACGAGTTATGCCACCCATTTCTCTCCATCTTTGGCTATTTAAGCATGGCTGCCCACTCCATTTTCTCTAGTTGGAGAGTGAGCAGAAATATGTTGTAAGCTTATGCTATTTTGTTGATCAATAAAAAGACTTTGGAGGTCCATATGTGTGATACTTTGTGAGTGGTTTCATGGTCTCATGATGTGGAGTGATTTGTAGCAAGTTCAAATTCTGGGCATGTAATTTCCAGCCATCTACTAGCCTGCTTGAAGGATTGGTAACGATTTTGTGGGAAGGAACAATTAATCTTGTTTGTTTTAATTTGTTCTTGCATTTGTCATATTGGTTATAGATTCAAAGTTTATATGTTTCATTTGTTTATGCTCATACTATTTTGATTTCTAACCATGTGCATTTCTAGTTTGATGGTTTTTCTGTGAGTTTTGTTTGCTACAGGTTGACAGGTGTGGAAAGGGGGATAGCTTGTTTGCTCTTCACTTTTTCTTCTGTGCACATTTTGGTGGATCTCACCCTCGGTTTCCCACTTTCAAGCTTCCAAAGTCTTTGGTTTCAAGGACCATTCTGTCTCTTCTCTCTTCCTCAGCTTATAAAATCAAAATTTTCTTGATTACTGGTTACGATTAAAGAGTGATTCTTGATTTATTTTTTGATTGATATATTCTTAAGTAGATCGGATTCATTCTTAGAGTTCTAATCTAGTTGTTTAAAGCTTTATCTTCCATTAGATTAGATCTTTCATTATCTATCATTACTTAATTTTTAAACTGGTTAAAAATTGTTAAAGTCTTGAAAAGTTTGAAAGTAGTGTTAGATCTGATATAAAAGTTTATTTGGCTGTCCAAGAGCATACAATTTGCAGCTCATAAAGCTTGCAAAGACCCCAAGCAAACAAGCATTACTGCTTGTTTCACTTGGTTAAATTTTGCAATTTTTACTTAAATTTTCACTTAGAAAATTTTGGGTTTTTTAGGAGGTGTTCCAAAGACACTCTTAAAGTGTTTTTGGGCATCTTATACTAATTATTGCTTGCTGGTTTGCAGCAAAAGACGAACAAGTAGGAGGAAGTGCTGCCGAAATTTCGAGGATCCAGGCAATCCGGAGGACAATTTTTCATATTTTTAAAAATCGGTCATTTTTTCCTCAAATTTTGTAAGCCACCAAGTCACTTTAAGTGGACTGGGGCACTTCTCTAATCATTGTAAACAACTATTAAACGAGAACAAGTGGGCTAGCCAGCGCCCATACCCCATCCCCCCAGGGGTGGCCTGTGTCGTCTCTTTTCATGGCGTGATTTTTAGAGTAGTTTATTTCTTTGTTTCCCGGCATTTAATAAAATTAATTAGAATTAAAATAAACCTTGTTGGTCCGTTCCACTGGCGGGCCACAAGTTCACTCACAACGTAGTTTTTCACATTTTTTTTTTACAAACTCAAAATGCCCCCCTTGCTTTCCCGAAGTAGGGTTTCTGTATGAGGGCTTGCCCGAAATACGTGCCTGAAAAGAGACTCCTGGGGTTTTAAAAAAGATAAAATTTGGGTTCATAAAATTTTTATAAAAATACCAAGGTCTTCTCCCGTATGCTCTGTGGCCGACTTGCAGCTCAGTCTGATCCAGTTGGTACACATCAGAAAGGAGGGGATGACTAGTAATAGGATCTAACACCGCCCTAATAAAAAATCATTTTTGTGAAAATCCGGCACAACACGTATTTTGTTGTCGTGGGCAAATTTCTCAGAAGGCTTGGGACCACACTGAGTAGTGACCTCTTGGAAACCATTAGGCTTGCCCTCGTTGGTATAGCATCTGAACACCTCCTCGAGACTCCGATTCAGCCCAAGCCTGAGAGGGAAGCCACGCTTCAAAATTCCGGACATGTTCCCCCGTACCTTGCGTATATTGGGAACCCACCTGCCATAATAAAAAGATCACCTTCACATTAATTTTAAAATAAACCAAGAACACTCGCACAACATCTACTTTTCTGCTTATGCATTTGTTTATTGACTCCATTATAAGGCACTGGTCTTGTTTAAATTTTATTTTATATTATTGACTAATGTGCAGTTAAATGATGGTTATTTTAAATGGGAGTAAATGATGAATGACTGTTTTATTTGATCAAAGTATATGTTGTTTATTCTTGGTTACCAAAAATATTTTCCTAACTCCTAGGTTAGAGGCCTTAGTTTCTTTTTATTTTTTAGGGTCCACCCCCCTTGGCTTCGCTAGGAAAGCCTAGACGGAGGAGTCGAGTCCTAAGTGACAGCACTTGACTCTGACTTGCCCCCAAGGCCACACCAGCAGCTTGAAGACTTCTGCTGCGTTTTCCCCAGGTGTGGAACCAGGCGGCAACAGGCACCATTTCCACTTGTCTCCATCCATCCATTTATCTTTCCTCATTATTGATCCTTACCCTGACTTACACCTTGACTTGTGATATGGAGGACCTCCCCGCTTTTTCCTCTGTGTTGGACAGCATCCATGTTTAATTCATGTCTTCGCTCTGAGTTGGCAACAAAACTTACCTTTGGTGAGTTGGATTTTATACCTTGATCTCTCTAGTCGGTTGCCCCGATGTTTGATCTTAATTGTGGAAGTCCTCATAGTTGCTTGAAGTGTGTTAGCTAAAACTTGAAACAAATTGTACTACCTTTGGAAATTGTTGATATATATCTTTTGTAAAGCCCAATGAAAAGGGTTGTGAAATGAAATGCAATGAAATGTAAAAGCACCCCAGATGAAAGCTGCAATTAGTTGTGCTTTTAAGCACATGCAAAACCTCGGACGGGTCCTATAGGCCTAAAAAGCAATGGATAAATGTATGCTAAATCTAAAGATTGTTGGCCATGAAATTATATGAAAAGAAATGAAAGGTCCAAATAAAGTAGTGGTTAAACCTATGCCAAATCTAAAGACTGCTGACCTTATGTGAAATTTTCCTCATTGAACCTACGGGTTATGATATGAGATGGAGCAAAGAACAGCTAATTCTATGCGTCCCCTAGAACCTCAAGTTACGGTTAGCCGAGCACCTAGTTCACGGCGGTTCTAGTAGTAGACATTTTTCCAAGGTTTAATAAGCACTTCTTTAAACAACTTACCCATTTGTGAGACACCACCATTCCTTGTGTATTCTTTGTCCAACACATGCTTGAGCGTGTAACACCATTTCCCTTATCCAAAGTATCACATTGTCAAGTCAGTCAAGTCATCCCCTTTTGGCCTAGCCCTGTATCCTTAGCCTTCACCCTTTGCTAGCAATTTGATCATGTTTACAAACGAGTATATTCTTGAAGTTCTTTCTTAAAGTAAATTATTAACTAACCTACTATTATTTATTAACCGCCAGTGAAATAATGCTTAATTCTTTAGAGTCTTGCTATGAAAATGATTTAAAGAGCATGTCTTAACCATTTGCACTTGCAGCAGCATGGCTTCTTTAGCCAGGGTCATATTTTGATCAGTTTGATCGGTCTAACCTAGTTTGACCAAGGTCAACCTTGGGATCCGTGATGAGATGGACCACTTATGTTGTATGATGTTGATCTATGGTCCTTTATATACCTTTTGATGATTCCATATGTTGGGAACCGGCTTCAGATGATGATTGATGCAGTTTTTATTGATGATTATTATTTCCAGATCATCACATTTTTACTTGTTCGGGTATGGTGGATGCTACAGATGACCTTACAAGTTATCATGAGGTGTATGAGTACTCATCTCTAGTGGATCTGGGTCTTCTGGATCCATTGAGTCACTTATCTTTCAGTTTCAAGCACTCCCGAGCATGATTTGAGTAGTTTTTCACCTATTGACCAGTTTGGCCATGCTAATGTGGCATGTCCAGCTAGAACATTGGAGGCTAGTCGTTGCCTAGGATGCTACAGAGGAAGGGGGTGGTCCAGCTACTTGTTATTACCATTTTATCCCCCTTCCGAACATGATGGTACAGTTAGTTTTTGTGCACAAGCACCAGACAGTGGGTTGTGAGCAGTTTGGTGGTTTTT
This sequence comes from Larix kaempferi, assembly GCA_027924585.1. NCBI lineage: Eukaryota > Viridiplantae > Streptophyta > Pinopsida > Pinales > Pinaceae > Larix > Larix kaempferi. The sequence continues at coordinate 4,963,060 of BSBM01000033.1, read as the reverse complement.
CAGGTGGAATAAAAATGGAATAAAAAGGTCATTGAGGAATTCGATTTCGGCAATTTAGGCAAGGTTTTGGCATGAGGTCTGCTCTAAGGTCATCTATGGTGTACCCCACTCCTTCCAGATCAGTTTGCAACAATCAGTGGGGTCCACACAGTCATCAGGATGTGATTTGATGCATTCTTCTCAGTTGAGGGGGCCAAGATTTGATCATTTGTGTACTTGGACATGTCATTGAGTCATATGTTATATTATTGTGCCATGGGGTGATGCTAGTGAAGGGAAGTAATACCTCCTAGCCCCACCATGTGCTCCTAGTCACTTGTCCTAGTCATATATTGTGGCATACTTGTATTTTAGCCACCCCCATGTAGTGCGCACCCCTCTTAGTCTCTCTATCATGTAGTGCGCACCCCCCTCATGTGAGTGATCCATGTTATATTGTACCGACTCATCTTAGCCGTTGATTGTAATTTTTGATCTTTTGACCTCAACCACTCATTTCAAAAGTGGTTTAGGGTTTTGGTCTCCCTCATCCTATTTAAGGAAGAGACCCCCATATTGTAAAGGCACCTTTTAGGCTCTGGAAAACTTGGAATAAAATACTATTTCTATGGATCTTCTTCTTGTGCTTTGATGGGATGCTCTTGTACATGATTAAACATCTATTGCTTTAGACATCTTTGCTTGTTACAGGTGATTTTGACAGCTACAGAGGGAGGTCGAATTGACTAGTTGCAGGGGTGCGAATTGCTTGAAGGGAAGATTGTTGGGGTTCTCACATCCCCCTTGGGCAAGACGTTTTCATCTTGAAGGGAGTTTTTCAATTGTGCTTTGTCCATTGATTTACTTCTTTTGATATGCCATGCTTAGATCTCATTCATCTGTGGATCAAATCTAACTTATTGTAGTTTGTTTTACAGGTTGAGTGGGAGGTTTTCTTCCTAGGGCTTGGACGTTTTTGCTTGCAATCACTTGGATCTAGCTTGGAATTGTAACTAAATGCAAGAATCATCTATGTGCAAAGTAGTTGCAAGCATTTGAGGTAAGATCTACAAGATACGTATCCGTTTTCTTGTCTTTCATCCTATTGGTCATTAAAACCCTTAAAATCAAAACCCTTACATTTTTTTATTTTTCAGATCTATGGAGATCTAGCAATTATTGGGGCTTAATAATTAAAACCCACCTCTACATTTGACACAATATTTCCGATCTAAAGTTTGGCGGACATTCGACTCCATTGCCCCCCCGATTTAAGGCACTGGGCCTCTCCAAGGGAGGTCGCACTAGTTGGGTGAGTGGTCTTTTGCAAGATCCCAATCATGGGTATTGCCTTTTCATCCTCAAAGTCATAGATCCATTGTGTAGTGTTGCCACCGGATCAACACACTTGGTTAACGCAGCAAAAAATCTATGCTACTGCTCAGTGTGCCCTTGGGGGCAAATCTCGAGTCAAGGCTGTCACCTGATCTTGACTCCTCAGTTTAGGCAAAACTCCCAACGAAGCCAAGGGGGGTAGTCCCTGTTGCCACCGGATTACACACCGTCTTTGTCGCAGCAAAAAGCTATGTTGTCGCTCGGTGTGCCCTTGGTGGCAAGTCTCGAGTCAAGTATGTCACTTGGTTCTTGACTCCTCCGTTTAGGCAAAATTCCCAACGAAAGCCAAGGGGGGTGGTCCCTATGGAAAGTTACTAAGGTTATTAGGGTCTTCCAATTAGTTGTTTATTAAGTTGTTTTTTGGGAGTTTGATTTAAAGGTTCAAGATATAATTGCAACAAAGTTTAAATAGCTTTCACCAGCATAAGTTCAAATAATCACTGTGAATTATAAAAGATGCACGATAACTTGATATTGATAATAAGCAAATGAAAAAGTGCAAGGACCAGTGCCTTACGGAGTCAAACACAGTGTGAAAATGACAATGCTGGAAAAAGGAAATGTTGTGCAATTCTCTTGACGAATTTTAGATTTTTAATGATGAATCTTGATTAGGGAAAAAAGGGGAAACTCTCGAGATACCGTAAGGTACAGAGAGGAATGTCCGGAAATTTAGAGATTGGTGGCTCCGTGCAAGGACATGTTGGCTGCTAAAGCCCTGAAAGCGTGTTCAACACTACACCAAACAAGGATGTAGTCTAACGGTGCCCCTAAGGTCAAAGTACAGTGATCCAGTGTCCCCAAGCAGAATTTCCCCACCAAACGTCTAACGAAGTTCCGGATTTTCACTTATCTTGTGGGTAGTTAATTTTATTAGGTGATTGATTAAGTTAATGTGGAAATTAAAGAGTGCTCCCAACTATTTCTGAGTAACCCAAAGGGAAAAGCATACGTAGTGGTAGCGAAATGATTAGTTCAAGTTTGAACCGGTAACCATTGTACTCTCCGACGGAGAACGATCTTGACTTGCTTTGCAGCTAAGTTCAAGAGACTTTAAGTTGTTAAAACAATTAAACTATGAAAGTAAAAGACAACTTTAAATGGAAAAAATATGGATGGCCAATCTTATGTGTCACTTTTCTGATTCAACCTCCACTAATCAGCAAATGCCTTTGGGTGGAGGTGAGAGCATACTTCGTGGCGACGAAGATGGTTTTATTTCTACTTTACTTTTGCAAAAATGAAAATGATTAAACTACAAAATATAAATGGAAGTATATGTTGTCACCTAAACTGTAGTTACCCCTATGAATGTATCCACTCATGGATGGCAATAGGGAAGGGCAACTCAAAAGGTGCAACCACGATCACCTCGACCTCCAATAGATGGTTGTCACGCCAGTCGAGGCAACCTTCACTTTATGTTATCTAGCCCAGACAACAAAGGGGGAGACCCGATCTACTCCCGATAGGAGAGATCAAAACCAAGACACCAAATCAAGTTAATTCTAAGTGAAGTGAGGTGTATGGTTTATCCTAGACCTTAGGATGAAGTCACAAGACAAGTGAGGGGTTCAATGAGTATAGCTTTGGTTCATTATTGATGTGAAAATGACTTATGATTTGTGAAATAGGATCCAGGATTAAAGTACTAGTTCAATGTGAGAAAATCCACTGCCTTGGGAACCGTGTCCAATGCAGGGTAGTTTAGGGGTTGAATTGGGGCTAACTAGTACAAGTGACAAACTTGATAATGAAGTATGATGGCATCAAAGGGTTTAGCTTCACTAATCAAGGGTCAAACCACAAGTTAATCCAACAATCTAGGAAAGTCGAATTGACTTGGAGAGAGACCAGTGCCTTGGGAATTGGGATAATGGAGTCAAAGTAAAGTTAACTTGTGGTTAAGGGCTCCTATTGCATGAGACAAGTGGGCAATTAAAGTCTTGATGGATGAATAGGTCTAGATGTAGGTTTGACCTAAGTGGACCACAATCCCTTAAAACAAGGAATGCTATCCCCAAGGCAAGATTTGACAAGGTGACCTACTAGACCTAGGTTTTGAATTATTCCCGTTCCAAATCCACTGAAATCTCAAGTACCCACGTCCTAGAAGTGGGATAACTTACTTCTCCAAGGTGGTGTGACTTTACCCAAGGAGGCTAAAATGTGGGGTAAATGGGTCAAGACAAGTCCAATGGCATCCAAACTTTAGATCCAAGTAGGTTGATCAAGTGGGAGTGTGGATCTACAATTTCAAGGCAATCTGATGGCTAGATCTTACTAGATCTGAGTTTAAAAAATACCAAGTGGTCCACAATGGAGATTAAATCCCTTAAAATGTGGAATAGGACCCACAAGGTAGAAATCAAAAAAGTGACAACCTGGGGGTAAGTTATTGAATGTGTAGATCATGAATCAAGCGGGATCTCAACTACCCACATACTAAATCTAGGTCAACCCACCAAACTAGGAAGTGCTCCCTTGCTTGGAGAGGCTAAATGCCTTGGGAAGAGGGTCAAATGGAGGCCAATCCTCGCCAAACTATAGATCCGGGATGCCGTGGATACTATAGAGGTGGGTTTTAAATATCTTACCCAAGAAGCCACTAGATCTTAGTAGATCTGAAAAAATGTAAAAATGAGGGTTTGAAGAAATAAGGGTTTTATCAATTTATGAGCTATGTCAATGGATTGAACCAAGATAAGAGAAACAAACCTGTGGATCTTACCTGGGTAACCTTGTAGATGCCTTGATGATGATGATCTATGCAAACCCGATCAATTTGAGAAGCTTTGAGGTAGTTTTCTATGCAATCGATTTAATCCAAGAAGCCAATGCGCCCTCCCTCCTGCACAACAAACGTCAACAATATCAGATTTGATGTAATCAAGAGATAAGACTAATGCCACAAGAGAAGTAACAGAAAGATAGCATAGATCACAATGATACTAATGATAACCCCCTGATACAAGCAAATGCCAAGAAAGTCGATTTGAAGAAGCCTTGCAAAATCGCCCTTGTTGAAGTCGCCCTCCTGTAGACAAGACAGTGATTTCCAAAATAGATAGATCTTACCACAAATTCCAAATGCTAGGTTGCAATAGACTTTCCAATCACCATCTAAGAACACCAGATGCAAAGGAGACCACAAGAATTTCCACAAGAAAGTTTTTCTATACCAATAATCCAAGAGCCAAAGACCCCTTACAAATGAGAAGCTCTCTCCTTTAAATAGGAAGGAGAGGCATCAAAATCCTAACCACTTTTTGAATGAGTGGCTAAGATTAAAAGATACAAATGTCTAATCAATGGTTGAGATGAGCTCAACAATAAAATACATGGATCACTAATAAAATATAATATAAGTGGACAAAATTGCCCTAGAAGAGGGGAATCCCACCAAATCATGATGACAAAATATAATAGGAAGCTTACGGTGGGTCCAAGGGGTAATTTTAGCCACCCTTGGTCAATCCCCATAGCACAATAATAATAATATAGTCATCAATATACCAAATCATGCCTCTATGGTCAAATCGTAGGCCTCAAAAGACCTCAAAAATCATCAGAAAGTGCCATAAGTGATGGATGCGGGCCCGGATGAAGCTGAAACTACTGGAGGAGGTGTGGAAGACATCAATCCATCATCACTGATCATCCCATGCCAAAACATTGCCTCAGTAGCCCAAATCGATTTCCTCAATAGCCATTTCTACCAATCCTGAAATGCCTCGAGAAGCGTGAAACTGCCCCAAACTGCCTCCTAGAGTGCCCGCGTTGTCAAGGTGAGGGCACCAGTGTGTCCAGGAGGGGGGTAATATGGTAAAAACAAGTGGCTGGACCACCCCCTCCAAGCACAGCGCCCTAGGTCAACCGGATAAAAATCACATCTGCTCTGACAAGGCCTCCGACAGACCAAAACTGCACTAGGATAGCCTACTGAGGCTCAATCATCACTGTAAGTGCCCGGAACTGAAAACAAACTGTCTCATTGGACTCAGAAGGTCCAAATCCATCAAAGATGTGTACTCATACACCATATGAGTCTCTGCATGATCAATATATATATCCAATATACCGGAACAGGGCAAATAATAATAATCTGTAAATGATCAAATACTGCTGTAAACCAAGAATCATCATCATAACGCTGTAGCTGCTGCATAGAATCATCATATACATGCACATAAACCATATATCATCTATCCATATCATCACAAGGTCCAACCATCTCATGTCCTATGGTTGACCTTGGTCAAACTAGGTCTAACCAAGTCAACATGACCAAATATAACTCAGACCATCATCCAAAACTGCTGCAAAGTGTCAAAGGTTAATGCATGCTCTACAACTTATTCAAATAACAATTATAACACAAAGTAATCATTACTGGCGATCTAAATCCAAATATATAATGTCATTAATTATTATTATTACTCAGACTAGACTTTCAAGATCATACTCACTTCATAGCTGTGATAAATTTGCTAGTGAAGGGTGAAGGCTAAAATAACTAGCTAGGCTAAGGGATGACTTGACTAACTTAACTTTGTGACACTTTGGCAAAGGGAAAGGGAATACACACCATAGTATATATTGAATGAGCAACAACACAGGGAATGGCGATGTCTCACAAATGGATAAGTTGTTTAGAGAGTGCTTATTCAACTTAGGCATCATGTCTACATCAAGTTGATCCAAGTTCATTAGGATCATTCAATTTCATTTCATAGCCTTTTTGGCCTACATAACCCTTCGGATCTCAGGTGTGCTGATAAGCACAACTAGTTGCAGCTTGCATCCAGGGCATGTTTTTTATACATGTATAAGGTCAACAATTGTTTAGATATAGCTTTTAAGAATCATTGCTTTTTGGACCTTTCTTATATTCTTCAAGTATTTTTCAGCAGTTCATCGCTCTTTCCCTTTTTAGTTTCCATGGGCGAATTTACCAGTTTCCATACATAGTACATGAGCCTTCAGTTTTAGCCAACAACATCTCAAGTGACTAGGGGGAGTTCGAGCCAATGCCAAACATCGGGATAACCGACCAAAATGATTTAGGCCTACAATCCAACTCACCAAAGGTAAGTTTTGTCACCAACTCAGAGCCGAGACACAGTAAACAGGGAAGCTCATCCAATACAGAGGCTACAGTGGGGAAAAGTCCTCCATGCCACTAGTCAAGTAGTAAGTCAGGGTGATAAACTAAAAGGTAGGCAATGGATGGATGAAGACAATGAATAATGGAGCCAACACTAGCAAGCCAAGGTATGGTGGAATGATCACCTCTATTCTCCCTAAGGAGGGTAAAACCAATGAGTATGAATAGTGAACTGCTAAGTCTGAGTAGGGACAATATAATATATATAATAAGATCAACCAGGTCCACATATCTATATGATCACCAAATCATGACACTAAGTGCTAAGACATGCTATAAGAATAAGTATAAAAGCAATATAACCATAACACAATGATATATCTGCTGAGTCATAATACCTGAATGCTCATCAACCTGTACCATCATCTGTCCTCTGAAACTGCTGCTGTAACTCTGGGCACTACTGACTGCTCTGTACCAATGGTATAATGGCTACATCGGTCATCTCTCTGAGTGTCCTGAGACTCAGTCATGGCATGGGGAATACAACTGCTGTCCAAAATTTGATAGTGATCCAATATAGATGCTAATCTCAGCATCTCAATGTAAGAGAACTGGCTAAATAGTGTACTAGCATCAGAAAAATAATGTATGGTAGCCCGGCTACTATATATGTGATAACAGTATACACCCTGCAATTCAATAGTGAGTGTGTGAATTCGTGGAGTTAGAAAAATGCAATCTCACGAAAAATTTACAAAATACACAAATCCCACCAAGGGGGATGGGATGTGGGTGTTGGTTACCCCACTGCTCTCATTTATACTTTTTACAATTATGCTTAAATGAAGATGCCTCTTAGTCCTTTTAGACTTGGATCTAAGGGCTTACAAGCTGGTATTACAAAATATTGATAAAATGGGTCTTGTTGTCCGCCGAGATGCACACCAGCAGCGAAAATCTTTCGAAAGTTGTCTCCTCACTACAAGTGGGAGAGGTATGGCCTTGGGGGCAAGCAATGATCCAGGTACTGTCACCTGAATCCCAGCTTCTCCGTTTAGGCTAAACTCCTAACGAAGCCAAGGGGGGTAGTCCCTACAAAAAGTTTCACTAAATCTCTTATGTTTTGTAATGTTTTTTGATGAAGTGATGCGGATGGGTGTTGTTTAGGAGTTTTTATGATGACACCAAATTATAAATGGGATAAATGAGATAAGATGCAATCCACGCTGCTAAATAAGATATCAAAAATGACAGTACTTTTCAAGACTTGAAGTTTAAATAATGCATCCACAAGACAAAGTAAAACCACAAGGACAAATGGTCCTGATCAAGATATAATGTTAAAATAACCAGTGCCTTATGGAGTCGAAAAATAACAAGCATGTGATGCTGAATATGTGGGTCTTGAAAGGTAGTTGTTTGTGAGATCGTTATGCAAATTATCTTGGTAAATTTAAAGTTTTAATGGTCTTGATTATTAGGCTGTCAAGGAACAAGGATATACGTCCAACCGGAAATAGTATACTGGTAACCTCTTAGATGATAGGTCGAAGCCACCCAGATTTCAAAGGAGTAAGTGTCCAATGATTTACCCACTCCCGAGTCTGACAGCAGGATTTCGACACCACCTGTTTCAGAAAACTACCTCAGTAACTCTCTAAAGCAACGCCGGTTCGTTGGTTGTGGGGTGAAAATTTTATTATGTTATCCAACTTATCAAATCTAACACCTTTCTGAGTACTAGCCCAACCCTTTCAGGTTGGCAGAGCATACGGGTGTCAGATAACGACCAAGATAAATTAATTAATGGGGTGTGGGTTGGAATATTTTAATATTATTAAAGCACACAGTTCAACTCTCTGACAGAGAGCGCGCTTGACTTAGTCTTAAGACCAAAGTTCAAGAGACTTTATTTGATCTAAATGCCTAATGCAAGGGAAATGCAACAACTAAAAATGCTCTCCGACAAAGAGTGCTCTTTGACTTGGATTTGGCCAAGTTCAAGAGGCTTTAGTTCTTTTTTAAGAATAGAAGCAGTTTAGCATAAAGAACATGAATTAAGCTCAAGAAACTGAAAGTGAAATGACAGATATTTAAAAGAAATAAGATGATTGCAATAATAATAACTAAAAAAGACTTAGTGTTCTACCAAACAAGATTTATCTAAAGGTGGGATCTACCTCTGAACAAGGTCGACCACTAAAACCACCAATCCTTAAGAAATTTCAGCTAGCTGAGTTTCGACAAGGAGTCTAATGGGGAAAGAGAAGTAACCACCAAATTATGTGGCCCTGCCCTTGGGATGAAATCCCAAAGATACTATCTCAAGTCAAGACTTGGAAATGGAGTACAGAAAATAAAATATTAATCTATGAACTTGAAAAAAAAAAGATCTAACCTAAACAAAGCACAACACTCTTCCCCAAATGGGGAAGAAGAACCCAAAAGTGGAGGACTCCTCCACTTAGCCTTTTATTTAAACTTTTACAAATGCCTTTGGAAAAATCCTTGAAAGGTCTTTAAGAGGAATAAATAACTATGAAACAAGCTTAGGAGCCCTTGATGGCTTTTACAAGGAAGAGTATACATAGTTTATAAAAATGGTTCAAATCTTCTCCTTGGATTTAACTTTTGATCCTCTTTGAGCTTTGTCTTCACAAGTATTTCTCCTCCTTGAAGAAACCTACACAAGCTCAACAAATCTTCTACAAGGCACCCATTAAATGTTAATGAAAATCAAATATTTGAAACTAAGTACAAATCCAAGATCCAATCTTAGAAATGAAACTAGATACGAAACTAGCAAACTAGCATATATGCTCAATCACTTTTTAAATGCAAATTTTGACTTTTTCGAAATGAGATCTAAGCATGAAAACTTCTTACTTGAAAAAATAAAGTAGATCCTAGTGCAAACTTTTAAATAAAATATGACTTTGAATGAAACTTTTGATATGCCTATATGCTACTTTTCAAATCATGAACTAGAAACAAAACTTTTAAAGATCTCAGCCTTCAACTATCTAAAGTGCAATGCTAACATGAATTAGTTCTAATACTAACCAAGCTAACACTTTTATTGCTTTTTCTTTTAATTATTTGTGTCTTTTGTTTTGAAGGTGGACGAATAGGATGAGGAGAAGGCAAGCAAGGAGAGACGAGAGCAAGGTTGGGGAGAAAAAACGAGAGGGAAGAGGAGTAGAGGGCTAGTAAATGGGAAGAAAAACGAAAGGGTGAAGCTTCCAGAGATGGAAAGAAGACTAGGATAAATGGAAGAAGGAGAGGAGCGAAAGCTAAAGGAACTAGGAGGGACGAATGAAGGAGAAATGACAAGGAGACAGAGGAAAATAGGCTAAGCAAATCAAGGCAAACGAATCAAGGAGAAAGCAAGAGAGGCTTGAAGAAGAGAAACCCTAAGGTAACCAAGGTGATTGTTTTGAAAAGCTTTGATGGATGAAGCAAGATCTTTTACTCCTTGATCTTGAAAAGATTGAACCTCTTTGGCAATATGTAGAGTGTAAGATGAAAACACACAAAGACTTGATCCTTGGAAAACACCTGCAAAACTAGCATACTCAAGCGAAAAACATAGATATATAGATGCATGTGCTAGATTGTTAGCCTTCTAGAAATATAAATCTATGCTTAAGAATCTCAAGTACAAAAAGCATTACACAATGTCACCTCGTTGCAAGATGAAGCATGGCCACCAAGAGCCTCCACGAATTGACCTCCAAAGTCACAATTTTATTCAACAATTAAATGGTTTACAAAATTCCTCCAGAGTTTCTTTGCTAAAAGTCCGTGAGGAATGAGGAAAGAGAGCCTCATTATATAACAAAAGACCAAAGCTAGCCTACCCTAATTCGAATTGGCATGATGGAAGCCAATAGCACCTAACACAAGTCGAATTCCAATCTAAGTCTCAATCAACACCAAGTAAATGCCAAGTTTTGGAGTTAACTCCACCAAACAAGTCGAGTTGCAATGGATGAGATGAGGAGGTGGCCTCCACCTTGGCAAGGCGCCCCTCATCTCCAGCTTGGAAGTATCACCATGCGAATAGATATGTGCCAAGTGTAAACTCGAGCTCCAAGAAGAGGTTGACATGAGGATATCAAGGAATTTGAATATGCCACATAACACAAGCTTGGAGTGTAGTGGGTGAAGGTAACATGAGTTATGAAAGGAGCCAATGCTTTGTGATTGCACAAATCAAGGATGGCACCTACCATATCCATTAATGCAACCAACAACCCAATAGTCATGTGCCAACACATCAAATCGAATTCATGGTGAAGGAGGGCGGATTCTCTTGAAGGAGATCTCTTGCAGTGATTGGATACTGAACTGAATGTCAACTGAGTTGATTGGAATCTTCATAAATGCTAGGTGCCATGTCAATTAGCCTTTTATTTTAATCCATTTGGATTATTTTGGAGAGATTTGGATTATCTCCAAATATTCACTTTTTAATATTTTAATTAATAATTTCTCTATAACTGGGTTTTTTGAGAAATTATTAATTATGAGGCTGAATTGACATCCGAAGCTTAGGATAAACTGGTCCGGGGATCATGAATGATTTTTGGCTTAAGATTGGAGCCTTCAATCACTGAATTCGGATCCTGGATGACTGACATATTACAAATTGAAATTTCTCCATTTAAACTATAGAGAAATTTATTTAAAAATTAAAAAATAATTAAAATCAAAATCCGACACCTCCGGTAAAAAAAATTCAAAATTTTTTCTAAGGGTCCTAGGGACCTAGGACATGACCAACACCTATTCTAATAGTATCTAGTAGGCTTATATACATCAGTTGGACTCTAATAACCCCCCATGGCTAAAATTTTCAAAATCGGGCATTCCAGCTTTGGAGGAAGCGGGAGAAAACCTCATCGATTATAGCTCGGCTATAGGCAAAGTATAATTGACAAGGGGAAAAACTCCCTCGAATACATTAGTTGCTTAATCAAGTCATGGGGAACCAAGCCACTCAGAATCCTACTAGCACACTTTATTACAAACCCCGTGGGGCCATGGTCATGTCAACTGAAAAACAAAATTGGCCATGCAAAAATGATGGATCGTCTGATACACTGGAGTACAAACATTCATCATGTTTGTCAAATGGCGGCTCCTCAGATAATCCAACTATGGTACAAAATAGGTGATAACAAGTCCTTTGGAAGGTGATTTTGGCTATATTTATCAATTTTTCTCCAAAGCTTCCTCCTCTTTTTCCTTGGACCTGCTAAAAACCAACAAGTAAAACACTTAGAATATGATGGCAAATGCAAAAAAGAAATAAAAGATTTTGAAAAATTTTGTACTTAGAAAGATTTCGAAAAATTTTGTACTTAGAAAGATTTCGAAAAATTTTCTAAGTATAAAAATTCCAATCTCTAGCTTAGATCTAGTGCAAAATAGACTTTTAAAGTACTTAGATCTAACTAACAATATGCCAAAGTGCTATAGATCTGAAAGATAAGCAAAGTATGATAGATCTAAGTCGTAAACACTTTGCAAAACAAAACAAGAAAAGTAAAGAGAGGGTTTGGATTTTGTTTTGTAGAGAAGAGAATGGATCAATCCAAACCAAAACTTGCTTGTTGGAGTTGCTACTTGGAGAATCCTATAACAAAATGTAAGTAAAAAAATATGTTTCCCAAAGTATAGAAGCTTCAACCAAGTTCTAATCCTTGTGGGTTTCCTGTGATCTGCAGCTTACAAAGAACAAGCTCAACACACAAATTAATAGATCTAGTGTGTTAGAAATCAAAGAAATGAAGAAGAGTCTAAGTATAACCGAATACAGTTGGCTACTTCTCTACCTCTAAAACTCATCCACAATTAAACAAATTGACAACTGCAAATGTTTAATCAATACAATAGGCTAGATCTACCAAAGCATGAAAGCATGAACAAATAGTAAGCACAATATCACCTCAAATAAGCTCAATACACATGCACATGATGGACCTCCAAAGCCTTTCAACAATATATTCAGTAAACAACAATTACAATTTGGCAGAGGTTCTATGCATCCGCACTACTTGAGAAAGATGGAGCATGAACTTGCTCTTCTAGAAACTCCAAAGGAAGAATTCGAATTCTAGAAGGAGAGTAAAGCTAGGGTATGGGGAATGACATGTGGAGATCAAATCCCGTGATAGGAGGAGTGAATGGAGTTCCTTCATTCCTTCTTTCCATGGCATCATCAGTCACTTCACATCCATGTTATCTTCCAATTTTGATTTTATCCTGATTACACCTTAATTAGTGATCTTGAGGACTCCCCCCACCTAAACCTTTGTATTGGATAGATTCCTTGTTTACATTGTGTCTCGGCTCTGGAGTGTGTGATTTAAGTCACAGTGATTGTTCTCCTTCAGTCCTCGAAAACAAGTATTCCTATCAACAGTGTTGCTAAACACTAAAGCATCGGAGCTTAAATGCTATATCTAAAGGAATTTTAAGTCAGCAAAAACAGTGTTGCTAAACACTACTGCTTATATCTATATTAGCTAGTCAGTGGCCAAAGGATGAGCACTCATCCTTGTTTGATGTAAGGTCCTTTGTCCCTGTTATCAGATATATAGTAGCCGGGCTACCATATTTTATTTTCAGATTCCAATACACTTCTCAGCTAGTTCCCTTACATTTGACATGCTGAGATGAGCATCTACATTGAATCACTATTTGATTATGGACAGCAGTATATTCCCATGCCATGACTGAGTCTCAGGAAACTCAAATTTGATGATTGATGTAGCCAATTAGCCATTTGCAGAATAGTTGGTATTGCCCAGAGTTGCAGCAGCAGGTTCTCAGTGGACAGATGATGGTTCAAATTGTTATGCACAAGTATATGACCCAGCAGGTATTATCTTGTGTTATGGTTATTATTGCTTTTATACTCATTCTTGTGGCATGTCTTAGCACTTAGTATTATGATCTAGCGATCATATAGATATTTGGACCTGGTTGTATCTTTTATATATATATTGTCCTCACTCAGACTTAGAAGTTCTTGACCTATACTCATTGGTTTTACCCTCTTTAGGGAGAATAGAGGTGATCATTCCCACCATCTTTTGGCTTGCTAGTGTCGGTTTCATTATTCACTTTCTCCACCCATCCATTACCTTCCAGTTTGTTGACTATCCTGACTTACTACTTGACTAGTGGCATGGAGGACCTACCCCCACTATAGCCTCTTTGTTGGATGAGCTCCCCTGTTTTATTGTGTCTCGTCTCTGAGTTGCCTAAGTTGTGTTGGCTAAACCTGAAACAGATAGTGCTACCATCAATACAGTGTATATGGAAATGAAATGTATATCTTATGTGAAAGCCCATTCATGTAACAAGTGTTTCTGAACACACGTGAATGCAAGGCAAGCCTAATGAAATTGGCTTTGAAATGTAAAAGTGAAATGTGAAATGTAAATCTATGGAATCGTGTTTCTGAACACACATAGATCATAAAACCTAATAAATGTAAATCCAAGAATGTGTTTCTCAACACACACGGATCAAGGCTATGGAAACTCAAAGGCCTAAAAAAGCAATGGTTCTTAAATGTTATATCTAAACGGTTGTTGGCCTCACTTGTATTGATTTATCCCTCACTAGCTTGCGAGTTATCATGTGAGATGGAGTAAGGGACAGCTCGAGTTATGTCCCATAGAGTCTCAAGTTACGGTTTGTCGAGCACCTAGTCATGGCGGCTCTAGAAAAGATCCTCACGGAGCTGTATCAGCTTGGATGTGAGTTGTAGGGCATCTGTCAAGGTGAATAAGCACTTCTGAAGTAACTTACCCATTTGTGAGACACTGCCATCCCCCGTGTTACTGCTTGTCCAGCATACGCTAGAGTGTGTATCCCCTTTCCATATCCAAAGTGTCACAGTGTCAAGTTAGTAGTCATCCTTTAGCCTAGCCTATTCAGTTTCAGCTTTCACCCTTCACTAGCAAAATGGTCACAACTATGAAGTGAGTATGATCTTGAAAGTCTGGTCTGAGTATTAATAAATATTGAAAACACTTTACATTTGGTTATTAGATCGCCAGAGTAATGATTACTATTTGTTATAATTATCACTTGAATGATTTGTAGAGCACGTCTTAACCTCTAACACTTGCAGCAGTTTGATGTTAGCCTAGGTCATATTATTGGTCATGTTGACTTGGTCAAACCCAGTTTGACCAAAGTCAACAATAGAACATGAGGTGGATAGACCTCGGATGATGCAGGTGGATGATATATGGTCTATTACAGGTCACCAGATGGTTCCATGCATTGGTTACAGGTGTATGATGATGATTTGTGGTTTTCAGCATATTTGATCATTTACAGATTATTATTATTTTATCTGTCTGGATGTATTGGAGATTTTATATGATCATGCAAAGATCCATAGGGTGTATGAGTACACACCTTGGGTAGATTTGGGCTCTCTGAGTCCAATGAGACAGTTGGTTTTCAGTTCTGGGCAGATACAATGATGGTTTTCCTCAGTTTATCATTCTAGTGCAGTTTTGCAAAGTTAAATGGCTTGTCAGAGCAGTATGATGATGAGATTGGTTTTCCTATGGCGCTAAAGAGGGGGCATACAATATAAACACTTGTTTTTACTATATTGTTTTGTTCCCGGACACATTGGTGCAGTCAGATTTGCCCCCAAGTGAGCAGACAGAGAGTTACAGGCATTTTGATTCTTGCCAAAGGATTTACAGAGGATTAAAAATGGTTAAATTGGCTACTGAAGGATTCGATTTAGGCTACTGAGGAAAGGAAATGGCATGGGATGAGTTTTGATGATCAGTGTGATGTCTTCCACCCCTTCTCCAGCAGTTTCAGCATTCAGTGGAGCCCACACCCATCTCTCCGGCACATTTCATGGTTTTTTGGAGCCTTTGGAGGCTCACGACTTTCTGAGAGGAGCACGATTTGGTGCTTAGCTTGGTCTTTTGATGATATTGTGCCATGGGGACACACTAGGGGTGTTAGATATTACCCCCTAGACCCACCATGAGCTTTATTCATGTTTATTTTATCACATTGAGTGGGACCCCCTCTCCTAGGGCGATTTTGTCCATTGACATGTTATATTTTTGAGTTGATCCATGTACTTTATGTTGATCTCATCTCAACCGTAGATTAGAACATTTTGATCTTTTAATCTTAGCCATCCATTCAAAGGGTGGTTAGGGTTTTGGTATCTCTCCATCCTATTTAAAGGAGAGAGCTTCTCGTTGTAAAGGGTCTTTGGCTCTTAGAATCTTGATAATAAAAACTTCTTGCAGATATTCTTGGGTCTCCTTTGCATCTAATATTCTTCGATGGTGATTGGAAAGTCTATTGCATCCTAGCATTTGGGTATTTGTGGTGATATCTATATTTTGTGGAAAACTTTGTCTTGTCTACAGGAGGGCGACTTCACTTGGGCGTTTTTGCAGGGCTTCCTCAACTCGTTCTCTTGGCATTGCTTGTATCAGGGGGTTTTCATTAGTATCATTGTGATCTATGATTTCATCTTGTTACTTCTTCTGTTGCATTTGTCTATTTCTCTTGATGCATCAAATCTGATATGGTTGACGTTTGTTGTGCAGGAGAGAGGGCGCATTGGCTTCCGTGGGCAAATCGATTTGTATAGATCACTCACTCAAATCTTCTCAAATTGATTAGGAAGGCATAGATCATCATCATCAAGGTATCTAAAAGGTTTTCGAGGTAAGATCTACATGTTTGTTCATTATTTCTTGGTTCCAATCCATTGGCATTTCCATTTTATTATTAAAACCCTAAGCTAAAATAATCGAAAAATTCCCTGGCATTAATTACTTGGCAAAGTGGCAAAACATTTCTGGGTTTTCTGTTCCAAGCCAAACCCTAGATGGGTTCTCCAAGGCGTCATCCTTGGAGGACTCCTAGTGGCCCAAATCCCCAGGCACTGATCTCCCTAATCCACCTGAAGGAGGTTGTTTTGCCTATTGTTGATGCCCTGTCTGGAACTTGTGTGCTTTGATACTATCATACCTGTCAAACAAGTCTATCAAGAGGTACTAGATAGCCCCATCCTGTTCCTAACCCATATACATTGGACATGGTTCCCATATCATGAGGTACTAGATAGCCCCATCCTGTTCCTAACCCCCATACATTGGACATGGTTCCCAAGGCAGTGGATATTTTCATCATTTGTTGGTACCTTGATTCTGGATCTGTTAATTAATCTCATAAGTCACTTGTACAGTCACATTGGATCAATTTCACATTTTATAAGCCTCTTGATCCAACCCATAACTCACCTTGTGACTTCATCTATAGATCTAGGATTTACTTCAAGTGAAAAAAGCTGACAAATAAATCAATTTGCTAAAAGGTTGCTTGTCTAGAGTCTATTGGAAGCATTCTCATCACTTTACCCATTCGTGAGACACTGCCATCCCCTATGTTACTTTCTATCCAGCATATGTGTAGGTGGTCTCCCTGGTTCCCTTATCCGATAGATTACAATGTTGAGGTTGTCAAGTCTTCCCCCTTAAGCCTAGCCTTGTTTCTCTGCCTTCACCGATGGTTAGCAAATTGGCCCAGTTTGTAAATGAGTATACACTTGAGGTTCCTATTTATAATAGTTGGTTACTTTGATCTGGACTTATTATTATTATTATATTGTCATGCTTACGCCAGTTAAACATCATTCTATGCTTTAGTCTAGCTACTGATATAATTGAGGAAGCATATTTCATCCTTTTGTACTTGTAGCAGCAGTTATTTCTGATCTGGATCATTCTTGACCTAGTCAACCCAGTTTGACCAAGTCAACCACATGGTCTGGGATGAGTTTGGGCAGACAATGTTCGAGATGAATTATTCATGGCCCATATGTGTCCATTAGATGGTTCCATGCTTCAGATGACAGTTTCAGATGATGGTTTGATGGATTTTTATTATTATTATCATTTGCAAGCTATTATTTTATTATTCTGGGCATGGATGAGCTTACAGAGCTATCACTTGATGGCCACATGGTGTATGAGTACTCATTCCTAGTGGATTTGAGCATTCTGAGTCCATTGGTGCACTTGTTTATCAGTTCCGGGCAATTACAGGTGATGATATGGTTAGATTACCACTTTATTGCATTTTGCCATTCAAAAATGGCCTGTCCAGCACTTTCATTGAGCATGTATGTTCTCCTAGGGCGATCTTGAGGGGATAGGGGTCAAGCCAGTTGTCATTACCATATTACCCTATCCCTAGACATTTTGGTACAGTCATATTTGTGTCCGGGAAACTTGGCGGTGAATTACAGGCATTTTTGCACTTTCAGAGGTGGTTTTTCGACAGTAGAATGGCTAGCAAAGAAAATCGATTTGGCTCAGTGGGGAAGGAATTGGCATGAGGTTGGTCTGGTACGTCGTGATGATATTTTCCACACTTTCCAACATCGGTTCCGAAATCAATGGGGTCCACACGTCATCCCATTTGGCATTTTGGGGGTTTTATTATGTATTTTGGGACACACATCCTAGTGTCTTTTGACACTTTATCACATGTTATGTTATTATTGATGTAGCTGGGGCATTAGTCTAATGAAGACTTGATCTCCTAGACCCCCCCACCATGTTATGACGTTACTGTTATCACACCATAGTAGCAGGGCTACTATTCTTGTACAGCAGATATCTGCACATTCCAGAGCTTCCATTATTCCAGAGCATGGCTATATATTTTGGATCACTCATGATCAGAGCAGTATATTATTCAGATGTATGTTTGACCTTGTGTCAAGGCTGACCCTTGAGAGTTCAGATTTGATGACCGATGTGACCCTTTATCCCATACAGTTTCAGTTCAGTGCTTAGAGATGTATTGCAGCAGTGTTTCAGATGGTACATGATGATTATTATTTTGATGATGTTGTATGATCTATGGATATGTTATCACTGACTGTGGATTATTATCTTGTTGATTTAGTCATGATTACAGCATGTGCTTGGTATATTATTCCTGATATGGCAAACTGTTTAAAATGAACTGTAAATCATAAAATGGACAATTGCTTGCACAATTAGGTCATCTAACAAAACCCACTGGTTTTTCACCTTACATAGATATGGTCTTTCCCGACACCAGTTGTCTGCTAGTGTAGGCTCCATATTCACTTGACTCCATCCATACATGACCTTCCTGTTTGACTTTAAACCCTGACTTGTCTCATTTGACTTTCTGATACCGAGGACTTCCCCATTTTTCTACCTCTATGTTTGGACCGCATCCCTGTGTATTCAGTGTCTCGGCTCTAAGTTGGTGACAAAACTTGACTTTGGTGAGTTGGATTGTAGGCCTAAATCATTCTGGTCGGTTGTCTCGATGTTTGGCATTGGCTCGAACTCCCCCTAGTCACTTGAGATGTTGTTGGCTAAAACTGAAAGCTCATGTTCTACCTATGGAAACTTAAAAATTCGCCCATGGAAATAAAAAGGGCAAGAGCGATGAACAACTAAAAATACTCCTCGAAGAGTATAAAAAAGGTCCAAAAAGCAATGGCTCTTAAAAGTTATATCTAAACAATTGCTGACCTTATATATATATTTGAAAAAAACATGCCCTGGATGCAAGCTGCAACTAGTTGTGCTTCTCAGCACATCTGAAATCCGAAGGGTTATGTAGGCCAAAAAGGCCATGGAATAAAATTGAATGATCCTAATGAACCTGGATCAACTTGATGTAGACATGATGCCTAAGTTGAATAAGCACTCTCTAAACAACTTATCCATTTGTGAGGCACAGCCATCCCCCGTGTTCTTTTGTCCAGCACAGAGTTTGTAGCTTTCCCCCTTTCTCCCAGTCCAAAGTATTTTTGAGTTAAGTTAGATAAGTCAACCCTTGGCCCAACCTTGTTCCTAGCCTTCACCCTTCACTAGCAGTTTGACCATGTCCAATGGGTGAGTTTGTTATTTGAACTATTGTGCAAGTTATTTTATATAATGACCAAGGAATGTGCTAACTTGATTAATGCCATTGAATGGAATTTATGCTTTGAGCTTAGCTGTGAAAATGATTAGAGAAGCATGTCTTAGTCTACTGATGTGATTTATCCTTGGTTGTATATTATTGGGATCTATGATGATGTGGGCCATGTATAGATGCTTATTGATGATGATTGATGGTCCCACATGCTTGATGATGATATCATATGATGGACATATGATGCAGATGATGATTGATCCAGTTCAGCAGGTTTTATTACTTCTTCAGATCAGCAGATTATGCATTGTCCATATATGGTGGACCCTACAGCTGGCCCATTAGGGCAAACCATGGTGTAGGAGTACACATTTCTAGTGGATTTGGGTCTTCTAGATCCAATGAGACACTCATCTTTCAGTTCCGAGCACTTCTGACAGTGATTGATGCAGTTTTACACTTGTTGACCAGATTTGGGGCTGATTTCCCAGCCTGAGCAGCAGGGGCCCCGAGAGGCCAGTTCACCTAGGGCGCTGATGATGAAGGGGGTGGTCCAGCCACTTGTTTTTACCATTTACCCCCCCTTCTGGAGAGCCTAGTAGGCTCAGATGGACAGCGCTAGCACCCTAGGAGGCAGTTTTGGCACTTTCACAGTTCCCGAGGCAGTTAAAAAATGGGATAAAGTGGTCACTGAGGAAATCGATTTGGGCAATTGAGGCAAGGTTTTGGCATTTGGTTTTCACGGAGGTCTTCCAGGGTGGCATCACTATCTTCCAATCAGTTTTCACCATGTGGGTATGCCCAGATTGATCACAGGAGGACATTTACTGCTTGACTGTCATGGATTCTGAGGACAGTTTTGATCATTTATATTGTCTTGGACATATTTTATTATTTTATTGTGCCTTGGGGATGAGCTAGTAAGGATTGATGCCTCCTAGCCCCACCATGTGCTTATATTGTCATGTCCTAGTCACCATGAGGTGGATTTTGGTACTTATGTTTCTCTAGTGGATGACGTCACCCTCTTATTGTACCATTTAGTGGGGGCGCTATTGTTATATTGGGTGATCCATGTGATATATTGTTATGGTTCATCTTAGCCATTGATTGTATGATGAGATCTTTTAATCTCAACCACTCATTTGATGTAGTATTGTGGAGTGGTATAGGGTTTTGGTCTTTATTATCCTATATACGGAGGAGACCCCCCATTGTATAGCTCACCTTTGGAGCTCTGGAATATTGGAATAGAAGATTTCTTTGTGGAGCACATCTCTCTTGTATTGTGGATTCTCTTGCATATTGAATATACAGTATCTCTTCTATGTATCATTGTGGATTTTGGTGCTTCTACTAATCTTTTGACAGGAAAGTCGAATTGGTGGAGAGGAGGGCGACTTCATGAGGGTTATTGTTGGAGGGATCCACATAGTCTCTCTTGGGTTGATCTTGTGACAGGGAGTATCATTATTGTATCTTTGTGACATAGTTGATGCTTTCTATTACATCTTTCTACCATTTTCATAATCATCTTGCTTGACTTGTTTCTTTGATCTTGTCTTGTAGGAGGAGGACGATTTGGCTCTCTTGGAGAAGGACGTTTTGGTTGGAGCTCTTGGATCTCACTCTTGAATATACACATAGGAGAATGCTATCAATTTGCAAGGTGGCCATAACCAATTGAGGTAAGATCTACAAGGTATGTGCCTCTTTCATCCATTCTATCTTCATTGGTCATAAAACCCTAATTCATTAAAACCCCAATTTTGGTATTTTCTTAGATCTACTTAGATCTAGCCTTGCTTTGGAGAAGATTTTGAAAACCCACCTCTATAGCATCCACCCCTAGTTGGATCTATAGTTTGGTGGTGATTGGCTTAAAATTAACCCACTTTTCAAGGCAAAAAGCCCTCTTGAACCCAAATCGCACTTCCTAGTGAGAGGCTTGTTTGGTTAGATCTAGCACATGGGTAGGTGAGATCCCACTTGATTTGCAATCTAGACACTTGATAACCTACCCCCAGATTCTTACTTTGGTGAAATCTACCTTGTGGATATCTTTCCATGTTTTAAGGGGTTAAAACCCCCCTTTTGAATTTCTTGACACCTCAAAACTCAGATCTACTAAGATCTAGCCCTTGGATTGACTTGATTTTTGGGACATGCATAGATCGGGGTACTAGCCACTTGGATCTATAGTTTGGTGGCCATTGGACTTGATTTGGTCCACCAAACCCACCGTTTAACCCTCCTTGAGCAAAGTCGCACCACCTAGGGAAGGAGAGTTTGTCCACTTTGAGGAGGTGGGTGTTTGGGATTTTTGGAGATTTGGAACGGCCATACCTTGAAACCTAGGTCTAGACTATCTTTTTGTCACGATCCGCCTTGGGGGTAGCATTCCTTGTTTCAAGAGATTGTGGTCCACTTAGGGTTATTACTTGGAAACCTAGATCTAGCAAGATCCAACCATTAGATCTCATTTAGCCCACTTGACTTGGCTTCTAGGTGTCCCGATCTACACTTTGACATACCTTTTGACCCCATTAGCCCACTTAACAAGGCACTCGTCATCCTCAAAGCAAGTCGCACTCCTTGGGATTTGTGTCAAAACCTAGATCTAGCACATGGGTACTTCTAGAATCAACTTGGATCTATAGATCTAGTCATTACCTAACCTCTAGTACCAACACTACACCTAGTCATCATACCTCATCATGTGGCCTAAACCATACATAGGTTGAAACACTAACAATCTCTTACACCACCTTCAACCATACCTTAACTCTTAGGTCCACTTAGCCTTGCATTGGTTTCCGTAACTCTTCACTTATTCACCTTTAGAAACCTTTGTTTGGGTCCAATCAATTGTGATTGGTTATAGGATCTCCCCCTAGGTCTCGCTACACCTTGACCTAAAGCGAAGAGTGCCTCGGTTGACGTGACTCCCACCTTGCATTGGGAACCGTGGCATTTCTTGGGTCACCTCTTTAGTTGCCTATCTCCTCTACCGTCCCAGATGGGATACCTTTAGGGGCAACTACAAGTTGTGTGATAACAGTTACATTGTGTCCCTAGTCATCTTTTATGTCTCACGCCCCCCCTAGGGGGTCATTGAGGGAGGATGTCCCCTCTATTTTTAGTGATCCAAGTATATCTTATTCCCGCTCATCTTAGCCGTTGATTATCATTGTTATATCTTTTGATCTCGACCACTCATTTAAAAAGTGGTTAGGGTTTTGGTCTCTCTCATTCCTATTTAAAGAAGAGACCCCCTCATTTGTAATGGGACTTTTGGCTCTGAGCTATTGGAATAGAAAAATATTCTTGTGAGAAATTCTTAGATCTTGGGTTGAATGTTTGGCTATGGTGATTGAAACTACGTTTTCATTGCACTGAAAGATCTTGGTAGCTATTTTGCATATTTTGGATCCACAATTTGATTTGCAAGTGAAGAAGGCAATTTCAAAGAGGGGCGCACTGGCTCGGGAGGCCCTCCTTGTCTCTCTCTTTTCGAATCCGGTTTATTCAGGGAGTAGTTTTGTCTGTTTACCAATTATTCTCTACATATTATTTTTCACTTACATCTACCTTCATTGTTGCTCATTGATTGAGCTTGTCTCCTTGGTTTTGCACGAAGAGAGGGGTGCACTTGTGGACTTGGGAAAATCGTGGGAGCAAGAGAAGACACCAAGCTTTCATTTGATCTTTGCGGGAGTAATCCTTGTCATACCGATATTCATTCTCATCATCCAGGTACGGTCACAAGGTACGTATTTTGTTCCTTTAACTTACCCATCTGTCATTTACTTCAAAAAACCTAACTGCTAAATCTTCTAAAAATTCTCTAGGATTAATTATTTGGTTGACTGGCAAACCATTTCTGTGTTTTCATCCTTAAGCCTATCCCCAAGTGGGTCCTCAAGGGCGTCTTGCTCTATGGACTCCATCAACCCCATTCCCTAGGCACTGATCTCTCCGTGTTTGTGCCCTCCTTGGTTTGTTGGTCTTCTGAGTGGTTAATTCCTCTTTTTCGAGCTTGTGACCTTTGATACTGTTAGATCTATTGCCAAGTTGTGCTAGGAAGCCCTAAACTTATCAGATCTGCTACTTGGGACCATTTTCCATATTCTAAGTACACGTTTCCCAAGGCAGTTGATTTTGATCATTTACACTAGCACCTAGATCCTAGATTCATCTTTAATTTTGAGTTACTGTAACTGAACTAATCAACTTTCACATCTCATCTTCCCTAAGCCTCTACAATAGCTCCATTCCTTAAATCTAGGGTTCTTCACCCTTCACCTCACATACCTTATTTGATTTGCTTGATTTGGTGATTGGGTTAGATCTCTCCTGTATGGAGTAGATCAGGGTCTCCACCTTTGTTATCCAGGGCTTGGATAGCAAGAAGCAAAGAGTGCCTCGATTGGCGTGACAACCAATCCACCTTGGGAACCGAGGCCCTCTTGGGTCACCTCTTTATTTGCCCATCCCCTCTACCATCCTGGATAGGATGACTTTTAGGGGCAACTACAAGTTGTGTGATAATAGTTACAATGGATTTATGATTTTACTTAGCACTTGTCTGACTGGTTAGAGTAAGGTAAGTAGGACTAAATAAGCTCATTTGAGCAGTAGTTAGTTTCGTTTTTGCCATTGAGTCTAGCAATTTGTTTGTCTATTTATTTTCCTTTCTGCATTTAAATAAAAATTTCATTTCAATTATTGGAGTAGTATTTCATTTCAGCATTTTATTTCAGTGTTTTATTTTTCAGCATGATTGTCTCTATCACATATGTTGCACTGACAGTTGGTCTACAGAGATTGGTAGAATGTTTGCTTCATGCAGGAACAGGTAAATTTTGAAGATGAAGTAGATGTTCGGGTGCATGAACATTGACACTGAGAGGGGTGTTTTGGACCAGAGATTCTAGGGTCTCAAGCACTCTCTCCCTTAGAGCACTTGTCCCAGCTGGAGCCAGATGTTATCACATACATTGTAGCTGGAGCTAACCTAATGCAACGGACTCTATTTCTTTTCCAGTCAGTGTCAGTCCTAGATGCGTGAGCATATTCTTCCAGTGATCATCGGTGGTACAGCCAATTAGAGCTATTTCTATTGATGAGCAGCAGTATCCCACGACATGACTTAGCCTTGGATGACCCATTGAGACGTACTTGTTGTAGCCATGGTTCACTTAGCAGAGTAGCAGAGCACGCAGCTGGTACATTTCCCTTGCCCCATGAGCAGTCAGAGTTGGAGACAGGTATATGGTCGGACGGGTATATGTGTGTATTTGGGTACTACTAAACTATCTTGCTCATCTTATTAGCCGTAACTTGACATTGTAACTGATTTTGGTGATTATGTATGGTAGTGCTCTCATAGACTTGTTATTATGAGTCGATCTATGATTTTAAATGTTAAGACTTTTCTATATGCTCACTAGTATTGCCTACCTCATGCAGACTTAGCCTTGCTTGTGTTACGTATGGCATCACCTTTTTCATTGTCTCCTTCCATCCAGTATCTCCCATTTTTTGGTTTGATCCTCAACTTGAGACTTTAACTTATGAGATTGAGGAGTTTGCCCCCCACTTTGACCTCTGTATTTGATAGACTCCATGTTCTTTTGTGTCTCGGCTCTGAGTTGTGCGACAGAACTTGCTGAAGCCTTGACCCTTCTGGGCCGAAGGAACCCGTCAGTGTTGGGTCCTGAGCCTAGGTGAGTTGGGATTATGAAGCCTTGACCTCTCTGGTCGATTACCCCCGATGTTTGGTCCTGATTGTGAATGATTCCCGCCAATTAACCCCTTGCTTCACTTATGGGCCAGGAGTACCCGTTGGTGTTGTGACATGACCTAAGACTAGCTAGTTGCCTGAGTTGTGTTAGATAAACTTGAAGCAAGTGATCCTATCATCATTACATGCATCAATATATCTTTCTATATCCAAAGAAATGCAATTGAAATGAAATGCAAAGTGCCATGGATGAAAGTTGCGGTTAGTTGTGCTTTTAAGCACATGTGAAATACAAAGGGTCATATATGAATTGGCCAAATGAAAGCAGAAGCACAATTACTGAAAATCTAAATGACTTTTGGCCTTGAATTTAATGTAATGATTATTCCCCACGGAGCCCAAGGGTTTGGATGTGGGATGGAGTAAGGGACAACTAATTCTAAGTGTCCCCTAGAACCTCAAAGTTACCATTGACTGTGAACCTAGTACAAGGGTTCTAGAAAAGATCCTCACAGAGCCTTAATCAGGCTTGGATGTGAACTATAGGACATGTGTTAAAGTTGAAGGGACATTTCTCAATCAACTTATTCCATTTGTGAGACACCTCCTTCCCCTATTCTCATCTATCTTATGCATGTCACTCTGGATCCCCTATTGTCCTTTATCCTCCGAGAGATCACTACGTCAAAGTCAAAGGTCAATTCCCCTTGTCCTTGCCTTGTTTCTTTCACCTCACCCATCATAGCAATTTGGTTAAGTTTGTAAGTGAGCATATACAAAGGACTTCATCAAAAATCATTTATTAGGTGTCTTCTTGGATAAGGGCTTCACCAAATTTTTCGTTTGATCTTGTGAAAGCAATCTTCATTATTAGGAAAATCATCTGTTATAGCCAAGTAAGTACTTTTAATGCTTTTCTCTGTTGAATTTTCATACAGGGGTTCCTCTCAGCAAAAATAAACATTAAAACCCTAACTTAAAATTTCTAAAAATTCTCTAGGTCATATAAATTGGATTTTTGGCGAAACTTTTCTGGGTCTTACTCCTTACCCCCTAGGCCACAAAATCCCTCCTAAGGCGTCATCATTGGGGACTCCATTTTCCCGGCACCCAAGGCACTAGTCTCTTGGGCAATTCACACCCCCTGGGGAGTTAGCCATTTTTTTTTATTTTGTGATTTGGTTTTGGGTTTTGCTTGTAATTTTGGACACTGTCATGTCTTTCACCAAGCAACTTATATAAGGTGTTAGGAAGCTTTAAATCTCACTTAAATCATTATCTTGGGTATCCCTTAATTTTCCCATTCAAATACCCCCAGGGTAGTGACTTAATCATTCTTCACCTAGCACCATTATCCTGGATCTTGTGTATAACTTATTAGCCACCAAAATTATTCATTTGGATTGTTTTTCCACTCCTTAAAGCCTCACAATCCATTCATTGTGCCATTGGTGGTTATCTTTATTGATCTAGGGTTTCATTAGCTATACACCTTACGTATTCTGTAGCCATAGTCTGATCTGGTGTCTTAGCTTTTAGGTCTTTCCTTTTAGGTTAGATCTAGGTCTCCCCCTTTGTCACTCTGTTCAAAGTGGCATAAAGTGAAGAGAGTCCTGACTGGTGTGACAACCGATCCATTCTGGTGGTCAGGATCCTCTTAGGTCACCTCTTTAGTTGCCTAGATCCTCTACCGTCCTAAATAAGATTCATCTCAAAGGGGCAACTACAAGTTGTGTGATAACACAACCTATTGATAAAAAAAGTAGATAGAACTGAATCCAAAAGTGAAGTTAACATAAGAGATTTATTATTGACCCCTAACTAATCCTCCCCAGTAAAGAGAAAAAAGAACAACTCAAATGAAATTTATATTCATCACAAAGACCAAATATTTATGCAAAATGAAACAGGAAATGCAGTGGGATTATTTAATATTGTCATTTATATCAATCCATGAAGGTTCTTCAAACAAAGATGCAAGTCCTAATAAAAGATACATCAAGTCTATAATATTGAAATCAAATGCAATGAATTTTATATTAATGTCCACTGAAGACCGCAAAGAGATCAATGGGACTAGAGATTACACCAGTCTTGAGAAGTCCATAGAATAGAGTAATATTTAAATAAATGATCTCACTTCTGTTATTTCTGATATGAATTTGCAGCTGACAAGTTGAGAAACTAATAAAGGTGTACGACAGTGGGGACATTGCGGTTTCTGCTCCAAAAGCCAACGCTGTAGAAATAAGGAAATAGTATCATTATTATCATCCTCCAATTTAGAAGCCAAAAATAATAAGGAAAATACTAACCAACAAAATGCTAACATGATGAGAAAAATTGACAGAATAAAACTAGAAGAAATACATCAACAAGAAGGTAATAAAGCAATATCGATCATTTTGAACCAACCTGGATACATGTTAGACAAACCAACTTCGAGCAGCAAGGACACAGCTGTGCATCAGTAACCTATAAAATAACAACAATGATTTGTTACTTGCATGACAAGTGAAAAGGACCTTGAAATCCAAAAGACAATCTTAATAGGTCCTTCACCACTCATTCTCATCTTCCTATTTCTATTGGAAAAGAATAGAATAGTTTGAACATTGTTGTCTTAAAAATTGCATTATATTACTAAACATGAGATTTATAGTAAATCTTTTGTCCGCATATTACACCTTCCTGAACTAGCATCATAGCCCTCTAATATCCATAATGGCATCATCCTTACAGTGATTCCATTGCTACACATGATACACAGTTTCTGGTATTAGGATTGATTATTCGAGATGATGCTTCCTATTTGTTCATCTAATAGCACCATTCTAGTGGTTCAGTCATCTTTACAGAATTGGCAAATCTCTTCTGTACTAAAGCAAGGTCTCCTTTCAAAGTTGATACATAATCATGGCCATGCAGTTTAGCATGCTCTTATTTTTATGCTGTTATTTACATGGAAGCAAGCAACTCTAAGCTCCTTCCAGGGTGCCTTACTACAGAAAAAATATTCACCATTTCAATAGTTGAATCTTAGAGAAGTATAAACTAGTTTTCATTTCTAGGTAACCTATTCCATCACCATTCCCAGTGTGTTGCTTATACTAGGCCAGATCCTAGGGCTCATTCCCTCTAACTCCATTCTTGTCATTCAGAAATTTTTTCCATATATGACATGGGATACCGAGTAGAGTATTCCTTTAATGAGAGTTTGAGTTATCCTTCTTCAAGAATTCAATGAGCCTTTTAACAGTTGATTGAATGCCCATCATCTAAGGTTTGTCATTCACATCAAAATGAGAGGTGGTGGGCCTTATTAGGACACAACATGATAGAGTTATGAACGCTTGAATTGATCACATGTCATGCTTTCAAGTGAATACATTTAAACCTTCAAGTCATAGGCAATGAATGAGATTTAGAATGGCAATTCCAAAGTCCAACTGTTAACTAAAGGAGGAATATTTAGAAAAATAAATGACGATTTTATAAATCCTATTAGGCAGATTATTTTTTTGGTATTTTTTTTCATTTTATTCTTTTTCAAAATCGAAGTGGCAGGGTATTGTGGTAGTAGAACATGTTACCACTCAAAACTGGAATGAATCAAACAGACAATTAGAAATAGTGTCAGTGTCACCTCACACGGTCCCTCTCACTTCGGATTAGTGTTTGCTAGCCTCAATGGGGAACGAACCCCTAACAATCTGAAACCAAAAATCTTCAATTATATCCTGTAAAAGACTTCAAATCCGTAGAAATACTCATTGAAATCTTAGAAACTACTCTCATATCTGACCTTAAACACTTGAAATCAGCAAGCAGGCTTCATATTATGCATAAGAATTTTCAATCATCTTTTGCATTTGTAAATCTGCTATAAACTACTTCAGATATGCAACAAAGAGTTGCAGATTTGCAACTAAAATACTCAAAAATGGCAAAATAAATTATTAATTTTATATAATTTCCAACCAGTGCCTTATAGCCAATGGGCATGGAAAGAAAAGGGGAAGAAAATTGATGAGGCAACTGTTACTCAAACTCACCAATTCAAAAGATTTCACATCAAAACGTTGAATTCAGTCAAAACAGTACATAGCCACCGAAAGAGTTTAATTCTCCATTTCAGCATTGTAATACAAGGTTTGCCGATATCAGATTGATATTACAAAAGGACTTAAGGGGATGTCAACTCACTACTCAAGTGCTTTAACCTCACAAGGGCTTATTTTTGCTTCACTCCACTGATGTAATCCAGACTGCTGTGGCCCTTTTTCTGCTTATGGGCCTGTTGTCACATTTATAGTAGCTGGGAGCTACTATCATTTCCAGAGCAGTTATCACAGCCTGAGCCAATCCTTTACATCAGGTGAGCATTCATATTCCATGATGATCAGTGACAGAGTACATACAGAGGCAGCTAGCCTGTGTGGAGCAGTATTATCAGTACATCCTTGTCATTTCTGAGCCCTCTTCATGATCCTGGAGGGATATTTGCTAGACTATGATTCACTTTTGTCAGAGCAGCAGAGCCACCAGCTGGTGTTTTCCCTTGCCCATGGCAGTCAGAGTTAGTATGCATTATCATTTTCAGAGACAGGTATATGGCTGAACAGGTATACAGGTTGTATTTGGGGTATATTCTTTTCTCTCTTGTTTATGGTAATAACTGTGACTATGCATGGTAGTTGACAGTGGTGATGTGTTATATGCTCTAGTTGTTGTCATGGATTTGTGGTCACGAGTTGACTGACAGTTTGAATGTAAGACCTTTTCATAGGCTCACTAGTTGCTTACCTTATGCAGACTTAGCCTTGCCTTTGCTATGTATGGCATCACCTTTTCACTTCCTTCCATCCATTCGTTTCTTCCATTTTTTATCTTTGACCTTTGACTTGGACCTGGACTTGTGAGATCAAGGACCCTTCCCCCACTTAGACCTCTATGTTGACAGTTGGATAGACTCCATGTTTACTTTGTGTCTCGGCTCTGGAGTGTGTGGCCTGATCCCTTCTCGTCTCCTTGTATGATGCCTTGTGGATTGGTTGAGTGGCCAGTGTCACCGGATTGTCTTCCTTTAGTCCTCAAAACAAGTACTCCCCAAAAATGCATCAGAACACATAAATGGTATATCTAAAAGGAGGCAAGGCCAGCTACAATAAGTTGTGTTTTTAAACACTAGGCCTAAATGAAATCAAATAAAATATTTTGTAGCTAGTCAGTGGCCAAAGGATGAGCACTCATCCCTTGTATGATGTAAGGCCATTTACCCCTACAGGGCAACAGGGTGGTAATTGCATCGCACCTATGGACGGTGGCGGGCAATGCAGGTAAGATCGAGTCATTGTCTGGGGCCCACAAGGCTATCCAGGGCACCTGCCCTTGGAGGTTGGCTAGTGAAAGAATGAACAAATGTTAAATGTGAAATGTTGCAAAAATCTATGCTAAATGAATGTTATAAAGGATGTTTGTCTAAAGTCTACTCGAGACCTTTTAAGCACTCTACCCATATGTGAGGCACTGCCATTCCTGAAGTATCACGTTGCCCCCTTCCTAAAATAGTAGCTTCATTCCACCCCAACGCACTCCTTTTCATCACTGTTTTTCCTCATTTAAATCTCATAGACTCTTATTTTAACATGATTTATTTATGTTGAGAAGATTTCCCTGTCAATAAGTACTGAACTAAGGCCTTGTGGGGTGCTAAGTTTCATGCATTCAAGATCTATTTTGGGAATATATCCATGGCTTGTGAGTGCCAACAATGATGATCTGTCCTTTCATAACTTGGACACTGATTTCCAACTAGAATAAAGAGATGTCACCTATCGATGTGTCCATAATGTTGAAGGAAAAGGAAGGATGTTAATCTGATTATAGCAATATTAAACTATCGACAGGGATAGAAAACTGGAACTGCTGATGTGAAGAATTACCAGAGCTCTATTCATGATCGAAGGTAAGAAAAAGGCTGCCCCACTTTGTTTTAATATTCGAACAAAAATAACTTTCATGAATTCATAAAGAGAGTAACCAAGTGCTAAAAGTTTCAAGTACTGACATCTGAAGATGTCTATGAACAACTTAAAACGAGTGTGTTGCAACCTCATCACATACCCCAGTAATGGCACTATGTAATAAAGGTTCTGCATCACTTGTCCTCACAGCCATTTCTTGTAATCTTCTAAGAAGTTCTGATCAGAACTAAACAAGTCTCTGCAGTATTCCCAACAACTGGTAGAAGAATAAAGCAATTAACATGTTCCAAGTCTGAGATGCCCACTCTATTGTATTTAAAAGATAACCTAAGAGAAAAGAAATCCAAGAAGTCATGATCTACGTTGCGTGGGAGCGCACCCCGCCCCCGCTCTGAAAGCTGGCTCCGAGCCAAAGCGAAGCGGAAGCGCTCAAAAAGCGCGCTCCGCTTTCGCTCCCGATCGGGAGCGATTTTTGGGAGCTCACTTCCATGCGAAAATTTTCGCTCCCTGCCTCTGCTAGGGAGCGATGAGGGAGCGACCAGGGAGCAATCACTCCCTGGTCGCTCCCTCATCGCTCTCGTTCGCTCCCCGTCGCTCCCAAGGAAATCCGCGGCTAGAAGAGGATGGGCTTTTTTTTTTGTTTTGGGGGGAGTTTGCTTGGGCTATAAAGCACTCCCCCACTAAGCTGCGGGGAATCGCTATAGACCCCTCCGCTTCGCTCTCAATTCACGATCCCGGAGGAATCGATGAGGTATCAATCCCGGAGGAATGGATGAGGAATCGATCCCGGAATCGCGATTCCTCGTCGATTCCTCCTGGGATCGATTTCCCAATTCGCGATTCCTTGGAGAAAAAAATGCTCCCTGGAATTTTAGGAATCGATCCGGAATCGACGCTTCCAGATCGATTCCTGAGCGATCCCGACCAAAAAAAATCGCTCCCAAAAACGCTTCCTGAGTGATTCCGCAATTTTTCTCATTTTTTTTTTTATTTTTTTTAGGGATTGGCTAGGGTTAATTTGGGCAAATAAAGTCTATTGGACTCCATTTGGACTCATTCTATGCCCTCAGTGGTAAACAGTTTAATGTGCCCCCCATGGTAAACAGTTTAAAACTTTGATGTGCCCCAGGTTGGCGAAGAGTAGTTTCACAGATGATAAATGCATTTTCTGCCCCAAGATGAAGCTGTCAAATGCATTCTTTGGAGTGTCGGTTTTCTTGTCAATGTTGGAAATTAGCACAACAGAGGTTCTCTAAAATGATCCAGGGTACCATTCATTGGAGAGCAGTTGTTCTTAGGGACTAACTCTTTCATCAGTCACCTTATCAAGGCTTGTGGCATTGTATCCATATTGCTGTTATGTTCTCTTTATGGAAATTGTGTTGTAAGTGTGTTTTTGAGGACTCTAGTGGCACTGTTCTTCCTTTCAAGGGCTGTGGATGGATGAGCTTTGTGCCCTGTTACCAACTGAGTTGCACTACAGTTGGATTTCAGTGAGCCGCCAGTATTGCACATTTACTTGTGCCTTTTTCAGAGTTCAGAAGTTCCAAGTTTGGCCTTTTCAGGGCCCATTTGTCAGTTTTTTGTAGTACATGACTGTGCCCCACGGGGTTTGTAATAAGCGTACTAGCATGGTGGTCTTTGAGTGACTCGGTTCCCTAGGACTTGACAACCAAAGAAGGTATTCCAAGGAGTTTTTTCCCTTGTCGATTATGCCTTGCCTTTAGCCGAGTATAATCGATGAGGTTTTCTCCTGCTCCTCCAAAGCTGGAATGCCCAAAGTGGGGGTTAGGCCTTAGGGGATTATTAGAGCCCATTTTGTAACATGTATAAACATGCTAGGCGCTAGAATTTCATCGTTTTGTCATGTACTAAGTTCCCCTGAAGTTTCAGTCGATTCCGAGAAAAAATATTTTTCGCATTTTTTAAGCCATTTTTTAATGGTTTAATTAAAAAATTTCAAAAAGTGATAAAAGTCTTATCCGGAGTAAGAATTCGACGCAGGGATGCTCGTTTTCAAGCTCAGAGCATCCTCTTTACCCCGGTACCCAGTTTTCCTACATTTTGGGCGACCGAGAATCCTCGTGGAGCAGTTTTGTCATTCAGAGATACATTTTGGCACTTTAAATGCTAAAATTGCTACAAAATGCACTTTGGTCAAAAGTCAAAATGATTAAAAAATGGAATAAGTCACATGTCAAATGACATGGCACTCATTCACTTAAGGTAAAGCGACTATGCTAAATGGATTAATAAGTTATATGGTGGAGAAATGAAGTCAAACGTTGAAGTCTTGAAACCAAGGAAACGCCCATCCTTCACGTGGGCACCAAGTGACTTGGCATCATTTTTTTTGATGGACGATTGAGGTTAATATTAGAACCTTATGTTATAAATCGAGGTGGGAAACTTTATTAAAGAATCAAAGCTTGTGATATAGTCGATTTAAAGATTGAAGATTTTAACACCAAATCCGTACGGTTATATTTCACGTGGGCCAGCTTCCCTTCACGGCCTTGTTTGTTTTGGTTGAGGATAGCTTCGAGAAAGATGGGGGCGGCTTCTACAAGTAACGTGGCATTATCCACATGGTTACCATTTAAAAGCAACTAACCCCACCACCTCAACGCAATATGGAAACATCAACTCCCCACTCGATTTTCTCCTCATGTGCGTTGACCGATGGCTCCACATGGCTGTGTATGTTCTGTTTGATGATAAGTATTGAGGTGGCATACCCCACTTGGATGGGCTGCCAGTTATTGCAACCAATCAGAATCCAACACAACAAAGCTTGGAAACATCAAAAGTTCGAATTCCTCCTTCACGTGGGTATTCTCATCAATTTGGCATTTTCCAAGTTTTATTGTTTTTTCGAGTTTTTGTCCAAGTGTGATGGTGCATTACCATTGGCCATCTAGTTTGCTTGCTCTACAATCAAGGAGTTGTGTCTCCTTAGGGTTTTGCGCCCTAGCTAGGTTTCCATTTGCTATAAATTGAGGAGCTTGGCTCCATTGTAATGATCTGGAAGGTGGAACCTCTGCACATTTCTATTTGTAATATTTTTATTTTTGAGTTAATAAAGAGAAGGCTTTGGAGGCTAATCTGATTTGGTGATTGTCTTGGATTGGATCTACATGCATGAATGAGGTAAACTGTACTTATGTTCCATTGATTAATATTGTTGGGATTGCATTTCTTGGGTAAAGAAGTTATCTTCTTATAGATCTGTAAGTAACTCTTTATAGGCTGCTTACATATGTAAATGATATCATGATGCAAAGAATGATGGTGTTTCTTGCTTGAAATTCATTTTTCTATTGTTTTATGGTTTATTGTTATACAAATGCTCTTAATCCCCTTGTTAGTTCTTGGTAGCTATTTACAGGTAGCCCAAGTTGGAGAGCACAAAGAACTTGCTTGATCTTGTCTTCATTTCAACATTGTCGATCGAAGTGTAGATCTTATCGGTGCATCAAGGAGTTTGACTCCATAACCCTTCTCTTCAAAAGCACTCAAACCCCATGGGTTCACTTTTCTAGATCCATTTTTTTATTCTATCTCGGTTACTGTCCTATTTAAATCTAAATCTTGCTTCACAGTTCATTTGATTAATAGATCTAAGCAAGTAGCAATCTAAAGAGTCTAATAGCTTCATTTTTATTTAGTTCTAGGTTGCTAGCTAAGTTAGAAATTTTTGCAATTTTTTGTAGCAACGTCAAAGACACTTTTTAAGTGTTTCTTGGCATTTTTAAGACTAATTCAGTTCGCTGGTTTTTTTTGTCTTTTAGCAGGTCCGAGCTTTTTAAAGCTCAAAGTCTGAGATTCAGAGGTGTCCGTAGCCATCCGGGGAGCTAGTTTTACCTCCCTTACATCATTCTAACATTGTAAACTGACTTGTTCCCTAATGATAAAGGGCAAGCAGTATTTCTCTTAAGTTTCCAAGTTGTAATAAAAAAAATAAAAAGAGCACAGCAGGCAATTCCAGCGCCTGAACCCAATCCCCCCAGGGGGGATTCGCACCCTTGTTCATTTTTTTTATTTTTTCGTTTTAGATTAGTTTTCTTTCAAGCAGTAGTAATTAGATAACTCACTCAAGCACACAACGTCCTCCGGGGACCTGTTTATCTTTTTTATATGCTTTTGTGTTTATTTCGAATTATTATCCTGTGCTTAAAATTTAATCCTAAAATTAACCCCCCTTGCTTCATGCTTGGGGTTTAGTGTAGATTAATCATCCACTCATACCTATTTAATAAAACGAACAACGCCCCAAACTCGGAGTATGCTCTTGACCACTGCAGCTTAGTCGGAACAGTTGGCTCAATCAGAAACGGGTGCAAGGTAATTAGTGTTAATAGGATAATCCATCAGAATCCAATCCTAAGAACTCGGGAGGTTGCATGGACTGAATCCACAGAGTCAGCAGGTTCTTAAGCGGGTTCATCCTCGCCTGGTTGGACACTTGGTAAGGTTGCTAGAGCACTCAGTTCGAAGTTTAGGTTTTCTTTTGGGCCAAACCAAGAATCAACCCACTCCTTAACTACTCATTTAATAATTATAAAATTTACCAACCGAGCCACTGCAATACTTTCACTGAGACTACACAAGCAACCCCACACAACAGTACTTACAAGCATTTTTACATTCTCGGCACTGGTCTTTAATTTTCTGTGTTTAAGTCAATCATAAATGTCGTGAATGCTTATTTACCTTATGTTGGGTTAGCTATTTGATTTAATTCATAAGCAGTGCTTTGTTGTTATAATTTTATCATCTCGTCATCTTTAACTCCTAGAATAGACTTTATCTTTTGTTATAGATTAAAAGCCTTAGATTATTTTATAGGGACCACCCCCCTTGGCTTCGCTAGGAGTAAGCCTAGACGGAGGAGTCGAGCAATCAGGTGACAGCACTTGACTCTCACTTGCCCCCAAGGACACACCGAGCGGCTTGAAGGTTTCCTGCCGCGTCCCCCCCAGGTGTGTATTAGGCGGCAACATTTTGGCGCCGTTGCCGGGGATAAACCTTTCTATTCCCGGGTCACGACCTTTGTTTCTTTTTGTGTTTTTTACTTTGTTTGATGTATCCTGTGAATATTTAAATTTTTACTCGGTCCATCTGGCGACTCCACTTTTAAACAATTCAACGAAGTATTCAACAAGAAGAAATTCGAAAGGATTATTCAATTTTATTCCTGAACCTGAAAAGGTATATAGAAGAAGATTGAATAAACAAAACTCTCGGAGAATACTCGAAAATCTTAGACTTGAGTCAATCTTAGATATTCACCATCTGTTTGAAGAGTCTAATCCACCAGAAGACATGGGAGATTTTTTTAGCCCTCTAGACTTTACTGCAATCATAGGGTACCCTCATGTCGTAACTGAGAAGGCAATTGAAAAGTTGCCTTCATTTCAGGGTAACAACGCCATAAGTGCTAAGGCACATTTAAAGTCTTTTTCACAATGTTATAATAAATGGTGTCTTAACGCTAAACATGAAGATGTGCAGATGAAGCTGTTTGCACTATCCTTAGAAGAAGATGCCTTTGATTGGTTCTCAGACCTAGATGCTGGCAGTTTCAAAACATTCAAAGAGTTTGAGAAGGGTTTCCTAGCCAAGTGGGGAGACAAGAAAGAAGATAGGTACCTGTTAGCATCCCTAAACAACATGAAGAAGAATGAGAATGAGACTATGGAAGAGTTCAACAAAAGATTCAACAATCTCATCTCAAGCTTGCATGCCGAGATTAAGCCTCCTGATGGCTCAATCCTCATACATTATATTGAATCTTTCAATGGAGAGATGAGATATCAACTTAGGGATAAAGAACCTGTTGATCTTAAGAAAGCCCAAGTTATAGCTGAAAAGATTGATAAGAACATGCAGTCATCCGGAAAGTCCAATCTTCCAGGTTTCACTAGAGGTACTACATCAAAACAATCAGACAACAAAGACAAGTCAGCATCAACAGATAGCAAGGACCTAGCAAAAGATCCTTTAAGAGAATTGACAGATGTAATAAAAGCTATGGAAGCCAATCATGCTGCACAAATGAATTCCATGCAAAATAGACTCATTGCTATGGAAAGAGAAAAATCTCACATGCCTTCCAATAGGTTTCCTCCTAGACAGAACAATGAATGGAAGCAAAAGTATCCATCCAACAATCAGAGGATCCCTAGTCAACTTGATTCAGCCAACATGGTTATGGAAGAGGTGCCCCCTTTCTGTAGGGCTTGTAACGAATTTCATGATGAGTCAACTTGTCCTAAGTTTAACTACATAAATGAACAAGGTCCTCCTGAAGTCAACAACTTTGTAGGGTATTCAAATCAACCTGAGTATATCAATCATGTTGGTAAAACTCACACTTTGCCAAAGGATGTTTGGAAACAAGCTAAGGAAATGGCACAAGAAAAGGACAATGTTACAAAAATTTATGGAGAGAAACCTACACCTGAAGAGATCAAAGAATTAGCAAAGTTCAAAGGCTTCACCTATCAGAGAAGGAAGACTGCCATCCCCATCAAATCAGATCTGCATATTCCTAAGGTAACTCATCTTCCTTCCCCAGAACTAAATGTTGATGTAGTTAGCTGGCTAGCTGGTGCTAAAATGCTTGTTCCTGTAACTGAAGTAATTAAAATGCCAGGTCAAAAGGATAGATTGATAAAGTCTTTAGAAGCTAGTGGAAATATTGATGAAGCACCTACGGAAGTTATCTATGAAAAACCTAAGGAAAAGGTCCTAGAAAAAACTAAGGATAAAGTTCAGGAAAAACCAAAAGAAGTAATTCCTGAAAAACCTAAACAAGTCATTCCTGATGTTCCTAAGAAAATCAATGAAGATCTTCCTATTATACTACATAGTATAGATCCTCGTAAGGAAGAGCATCCTCCTTTCTATGTATCCTTAGTCGTCAACAACATGTTGCTCCATAACTGCATGCTTGATTCAGGTGCCACATCCAACGTCATAACTAAAAAAGTCATGGAACAATTGAACCTGAAAGTCACAAGACCTTATCAGAATGTGTGTGCAATGGATTCTAGAGAAATTGACACCATAGGCATTATCATGAACTTACCTGTTAAGTTAGCTGCATATACGGATGTGAATTTGACTATGGATGTAGTTGTGATCGATGTCCCTAACATTTGGGGCATGTTGCTATCTAGAAAATGGGCTGCTTCCCTTGGTGGTTGCATACAGATGGATTGGACCTATGCCATGATCCCAGCTAATGAAGATGCTCATGTTAGGTTATATAGGGAAAAGGAAAGAAAATTTCATGTTGAAGACCCTAATGTGCTAGATAATGAGTATGTTCACGAGTCAGATGGTTCTGGGAACTATTCCATTTTTGCAAACACATTAGCTCCTATTAAAGAAAAGATTAAAGATGATAGAGTAAATGGATTGTGGAGGATGAGTTTTGATGGTGCATTTTCCAGATCAGGAAAGGGTGCTGGAATTGTGATTACTTCTCCATCTCAACAGACTTTCAAGTTTGCTTTCAGACTGGAGTTCGATGCTTCAAACAATGTTGCAGAGTATGAAGCACTCTTGCAAGGCCTTGAAATAGCTAAAGATATGGGTATAAAAATTCTAAGTATAAAAGGAGATTCAGACTTAGTTATATGTCAAATCAAGAATACCTTTGCATGTAAGAATCAAAGGTTAAGGAAGTATAGGAATGCTTGTTGGGATACAATGGAATTATTTGATGCCCTAAACATCACATCAGTACCTAGGGAAGAAAATCAGGAAGCAGACCAACTAGCAGTAGCAGCCTCAACCCTCCAACCGACTGAAGAGATAATCAATGGTGAAGGAAAATTTGAGATCAATTTCAGACCCTCCATCCCGGATAATGTAGATCATTGGCAGGTATTCAAAGATGACAAGCAAATCCTTAGATTTATACATAATGTCCAAGAGTTCACTGATTGTAAGATAGGCTATAAGGAAGAAAAGTATGACTACAAGGAAGATGAGGATCAACCTAGGAATGCCATACCTAAAAGTATAGTTGAATGGGAGCACATCTTTGACAGACAGGACAGGCATAAGCCAGAAAAGGAAATATTAAAGGCTGGAAATTACATAGAGATCAATATTGGGACTAAAACTGAACCTAAGCTAATCAAAATTGGTAAGGGTACAAGTGAAAAGGAAAGAAATGACCTTATAGCCCTAATTCGGGAATATCGGGATGTCTTTGCCTTTTCATATGATGAGCTCAAGTCATATCGGGAAGATGTTTTCCAACATACTATCCCTTTAAAAGGGGATGCCAAACCCTTTCGCCAGAAGTTGAGACAAATAAATCCCAAGGTGGCCCCCATAGTTTTGAAAGAGCTTCAGAAGATGCTAGCAGCAGGAATCATAGCCCCAACTAGACATTCCTCATGGTGTTCAAATCTGGTTGTTGTAAGAAAGAAAAATGGAAACCTAATACTGTGCATTGACTTTAGAAACCTGAATTGGGCATGTTTAAAAGATAACTACCCTCTCCCCAATATGGAAACACTGCTTCAAAGAGTAACTGGTTCTGGAATGATGTCAATGTTGGATGGTTTTTCGGGGTATAACCAGGTAGTGGTCAGCAAAGAAGACAGGCATAAGACAACTTTTACCACCCCATGGGGTACTTTCGAGTATCTTAGAATGCCTTTTGGATTGCTCAATGCTGGGGCAACTTTCCAGAGATCCATGGATTATGCTTTCAATGATCTAATCGGTAAGATCATAGAAATATATCAGGATGATCTCACAGTTTTTTCTAAAGAAAGAAGTGATCATGTTGGCCACCTAAGACAAATCTTTGAACGATGTCGAAAATTCGGCATATCTTTAAACCCAGCTAAGTCTGTCTTAGGTGTTGATGAGGGAAAGTTACTTGGTCACATCATCTCCAAAGATGGGGTCAAAATTGACCCAGAGAGGGTAGAA
Source organism: Larix kaempferi (assembly GCA_027924585.1). Lineage (NCBI taxonomy): Eukaryota > Viridiplantae > Streptophyta > Pinopsida > Pinales > Pinaceae > Larix > Larix kaempferi. Next base: position 4,922,898 of record BSBM01000033.1, on the reverse strand, counting down.
GCCATAAAGAAAGTTCCTTTGCCTTGTAATAAAACAGCTTTACAGTCATTCAACGGGCAAATCAACTTTATCAGACGTTTTATTCCCAACCTAGCAGAGTTAATGAAACCCATGCAGAGATTGCTTAAAAAGGACGCTAAGTTTGAATGGAATAAAGAGGGTAAAGAAGCTTTTAGTGGAATAAAGGATGCTATCTGTAGATCACCTGTCTTGATCAGTCCTGATTATTCCAAAGATTTTCAAATCTTTTCATTTGCATCACCAGACACCATAGCCGGAGTTTTGTTGCAAAAGAATAAGGATGGCCAGGAGCAACCCATAGCCTTTATGAGTAGAGCCTTACAGAATTCTGAGCTTAAGTACACTATCATGGAAAAACAAGCATATGCCTTAGTTAAATCACTTAAGCATTTCAGAATGTATATCGGATACTCGAAAGTTATAGGGTATGTGCCTCATGCGGCGGTTAAGGACATTTTATCACAACAAGACTGTCTTGGTATAAGGGGTAAATGGGTCTCTAAGATCCAAGAATATGACTTAGAAATCAAACCCACCAAGTTAGTTAAAGGTCAGGGTTTAGCCCGCATGATGGCTGAAGGGAACGAGCAAGCCTTAGGGATGGTATGTCAGAACAATGAGTCAGTACAGGTCAGATCAGAAGAGCTTCAACGTCTTGAACAGGTTCCTTGGTATTCAGACATCATATATTTTCTAACCAACCTCACATGCCCAGATCATCTTATTGGCCATAAAAGAAGGGCCTTGAGGTTAAAAGCCACAAAGTTTTGTATCACCCAGGATGGGCTGGGATGGAAAAATCCAGATGGTCTAATTCTTAGATGCATCGATGAGCCAGAGTCCAAAAAACTCATGGCTGAGTTCCACTCTGGATTTTGTGGAGGACATTATGCGACCAAGACAACAGCCCATAAAGTCCTTAGAGCAGGGTATTATTGGCCCACTTTGTTCTCAGATGTTCACAAGCATGTCAGAAGTTGCCAACAATGTCAACTCTTCACAGGAAAACAAAAGTTAGCATCCTTGCCTCTTAAACCTGTAGTTGTCCAAGCCCCTTTTCAGCAGTGGGGCCTTGATTTCATTGGTCAGTTTAAGGATAATTCTAGCAACGGTTATTCTTGGATCCTAACTGCCACTAATTATTTTACCAAGTGGGTGGAAGCAATCCCCACGAAAGCGGCAACCGAGAAAGTGATCATGGATTTTTTAGAAGATAAGATTATCACTAGATTCGGTGTGCCCGCTAGGATCACCACGGATAATGCTAAGGCATTCAGCTCAGCAGAAATGTCATCCTTTTGTTTCAAGTATGGTATCATCCTATCACATTCATCAAATTATTATCCCCAAGGTAATGGTTTGGCAGAATCAAGTAATAAAAACTTAATGACCATAGTCAAGAAAATTGTTGGAGATAATAAAAGAGCTTGGGATAGTAAGATCAGATTTGCACTATGGGCAGATAGGATTACTAAGAAAAGTTCAACTGGAAAGTCTCCTTTTGAACTGGTTTATGGATTAGATGTTACTTTACCTGTGCACCTAAAGCTGCCAGTGTATCAGTTACTAGAAGAGTGTAACACAGATCTGGATGCATCTCAGTATAGAATGGATCAACTAGTTGAGTTGGATGAAATCAGACGAAAGGCGGTTGATCAAAGCATAAAGAATCAGGAGAAGGTTAAAAATAATTTTGATAAGTCATCAAAGCCAAGGGTATTTCAGATTGGTGACACAGTACTACTTTGGGACAAAAGAAGGGAAAAACCTGGAAAACATGGAAAATTTGACAGTTTATGGGCAGGCCCTTATCTCATTCATGAAGTAGCAGGCACAAACGCTTTCTACCTAAGCAGTATGGACGGCGAGAAGTGTACCCTCCCAGTCAACGGAGGCCTTCTCAAACTATTCTACACTGAAAATATCTGATGCCCATGGGGGCATCTTTGTATCAAAATTTCTAAACCCTACTCCTGCATTTCATTTTCTAGTTAGATTTATTTTATGTATATTATTGTTTTGTACATTAGATTGAATTTTGGTTATGCATAATAGTTTCCTTTTATGAATAAATGTCGTAACTTAGATGTTTCATTTGGTTATTTTTCATATATATATGGGACTGATGCACTTACGTTTCCATGCAGGAAACTGAGAATCTGGAGTTCTCGAATGATCTCCTTTCCTAGGAAAGATTAATCACACGTCCCGCAGTTGGAGCCAGATGTTACCAACTGAGTTGCACTACAGTTGGATTTCAGTGAGCCGCCAGTATTGCACATTTACTTGTGCCTTTTTCAGAGTTCAGAAGTTCCAAGTTTGGCCTTTTCAGGGCCCATTTGTCAGTTTTTTGTAGTACATGACTGTGCCCCACGGGGTTTGTAATAAGCGTACTAGCATGGTGGTCTTTGAGTGACTCGGTTCCCTAGGACTTGACAACCAAAGAAGGTATTCCAAGGAGTTTTTTCCCTTGTCGATTATGCCTTGCCTTTAGCCGAGTATAATCGATGAGGTTTTCTCCTGCTCCTCCAAAGCTGGAATGCCCAAAGTGGGGGTTAGGCCTTAGGGGATTATTAGAGCCCATTTTGTAACATGTATAAACATGCTAGGCGCTAGAATTTCATCGTTTTGTCATGTACTAAGTTCCCCTGAAGTTTCAGTCGATTCCGAGAAAAAATATTTTTCGCATTTTTTAAGCCATTTTTTAATGGTTTAATTAAAAAATTTCAAAAAGTGATAAAAGTCTTATCCGGAGTAAGAATTCGACGCAGGGATGCTCGTTTTCAAGCTCAGAGCATCCTCTTTACCCCGGTACCCAGTTTTCCTACATTTTGGGCGACCGAGAATCCTCGTGGAGCAGTTTTGTCATTCAGAGATACATTTTGGCACTTTAAATGCTAAAATTGCTACAAAATGCACTTTGGTCAAAAGTCAAAATGATTAAAAAATGGAATAAGTCACATGTCAAATGACATGGCACTCATTCACTTAAGGTAAAGCGACTATGCTAAATGGATTAATAAGTTATATGGTGGAGAAATGAAGTCAAACGTTGAAGTCTTGAAACCAAGGAAACGCCCATCCTTCACGTGGGCACCAAGTGACTTGGCATCATTTTTTTTGATGGACGATTGAGGTTAATATTAGAACCTTATGTTATAAATCGAGGTGGGAAACTTTATTAAAGAATCAAAGCTTGTGATATAGTCGATTTAAAGATTGAAGATTTTAACACCAAATCCGTACGGTTATATTTCACGTGGGCCAGCTTCCCTTCACGGCCTTGTTTGTTTTGGTTGAGGATAGCTTCGAGAAAGATGGGGGCGGCTTCTACAAGTAACGTGGCATTATCCACATGGTTACCATTTAAAAGCAACTAACCCCACCACCTCAACGCAATATGGAAACATCAACTCCCCACTCGATTTTCTCCTCATGTGCGCTGACCGATGGCTCCACATGGCTGTGTATGTTCTGTTTGATGATAAGTATTGAGGTGGCATACCCCACTTGGATGGGCTGCCAGTTATTGCAACCAATCAGAATCCAACACAACAAAGCTTGGAAACATCAAAAGTTCGAATTCCTCCTTCACGTGGGTATTCTCATCAATTTGGCATTTTCCAAGTTTTATTGTTTTTTCGAGTTTTTGTCCAAGTGTGATGGTGCATTACCATTGGCCATCTAGTTTGCTTGCTCTACAATCAAGGAGTTGTGTCTCCTTAGGGTTTTGCGCCCTAGCTAGGTTTCCATTTGCTATAAATTGAGGAGCTTGGCTCCATTGTAATGATCTGGAAGGTGGAACCTCTGCACATTTCTATTTGTAATATTTTTATTTTTGAGTTAATAAAGAGAAGGCTTTGGAGGCTAATCTGATTTGGTGATTGTCTTGGATTGGATCTACATGCATGAATGAGGTAAACTGTACTTATGTTCCATTGATTAATATTGTTGGGATTGCATTTCTTGGGTAAAGAAGTTATCTTCTTATAGATCTGTAAGTAACTCTTTATAGGCTGCTTACATATGTAAATGATATCATGATGCAAAGAATGATGGTGTTTCTTGCTTGAAATTCATTTTTCTATTGTTTTATGGTTTATTGTTATACAAATGCTCTTAATCCCCTTGTTAGTTCTTGGTAGCTATTTACAGGTAGCCCAAGTTGGAGAGCACAAAGAACTTGCTTGATCTTGTCTTCATTTCAACATTGTCGATCGAAGTGTAGATCTTATCGGTGCATCAAGGAGTTTGACTCCATAACCCTTCTCTTCAAAAGCACTCAAACCCCATGGGTTCACTTTTCTAGATCCATTTTTTTATTCTATCTCGGTTACTGTCCTATTTAAATCTAAATCTTGCTTCAAAGTTCATTTGATTAATAGATCTAAGCAAGTAGCAATCTAAAGAGTCTAATAGCTTCATTTTTATTTAGTTCTAGGTTGCTAGCTAAGTTAGAAATTTTTGCAATTTTTTGTAGCAACGTCAAAGACACTTTTTAAGTGTTTCTTGGCATTTTTAAGACTAATTCAGTTCGCTGGTTTTTTTTGTCTTTTAGCAGGTCCGAGCTTTTTAAAGCTCAAAGTCTGAGATTCAGAGGTGTCCGTAGCCATCCGGGGAGCTAGTTTTACCTCCCTTACATCATTCTAACATTGTAAACTGACTTGTTCCCTAATGATAAAGGGCAAGCAGTATTTCTCTTAAGTTTCCAAGTTGTAATAAAAAAAATAAAAAGAGCACAGCAGGCAATTCCAGCGCCTGAACCCAATCCCCCCAGGGGGGATTCGCACCCTTGTTCATTTTTTTTATTTTTTCGTTTTAGATTAGTTTTCTTTCAAGCAGTAGTAATTAGATAACTCACTCAAGCACACAACGTCCTCCGGGGACCTGTTTATCTTTTTTATATGCTTTTGTGTTTATTTCGAATTATTATCCTGTGCTTAAAATTTAATCCTAAAATTAACCCCCCTTGCTTCATGCTTGGGGTTTAGTGTAGATTAATCATCCACTCATACCTATTTAATAAAACGAACAACGCCCCAAACTCGGAGTATGCTCTTGACCACTGCAGCTTAGTCGGAACAGTTGGCTCAATCAGAAACGGGTGCAAGGTAATTAGTGTTAATAGGATAATCCATCAGAATCCAATCCTAAGAACTCGGGAGGTTGCATGGACTGAATCCACAGAGTCAGCAGGTTCTTAAGCGGGTTCATCCTCGCCTGGTTGGACACTTGGTAAGGTTGCTAGAGCACTCAGTTCGAAGTTTAGGTTTTCTTTTGGGCCAAACCAAGAATCAACCCACTCCTTAACTACTCATTTAATAATTATAAAATTTACCAACCGAGCCACTGCAATACTTTCACTGAGACTACACAAGCAACCCCACACAACAGTACTTACAAGCATTTTTACATTCTCGGCACTGGTCTTTAATTTTCTGTGTTTAAGTCAATCATAAATGTCGTGAATGCTTATTTACCTTATGTTGGGTTAGCTATTTGATTTAATTCATAAGCAGTGCTTTGTTGTTATAATTTTATCATCTCGTCATCTTTAACTCCTAGAATAGACTTTATCTTTTGTTATAGATTAAAAGCCTTAGATTATTTTATAGGGACCACCCCCCTTGGCTTCGCTAGGAGTAAGCCTAGACGGAGGAGTCGAGCAATCAGGTGACAGCACTTGACTCTCACTTGCCCCCAAGGACACACCGAGCGGCTTGAAGGTTTCCTGCCGCGTCCCCCCCAGGAGTGTATTAGGCGGCAACATGCCCAACTCAAGGATGAAGGGTTTTTGCTCATTAGAGATGAAAAAAGTGAATTGATAACTCCATATTCAGAATTTATTGCAGTTGTAACTGCAATAAGATAGCTGCTACAATGTCTGTATATTCTTATCTTTTCTTGTACAGATTTTGTTCTCCTTGTACATAACTGTTTTGTGAGTAAAATAAGAAGTATATTTGAAATAAAACACTTTTACAGGAGTTTCAAAAAGATCTATCCCATTGTCTGTCAAAACCCTGGCCTTGGGTTTACCTTCACATCATATATCAGACAATGACATTATAGAAATTGGACGAATAAACAAGGAAAATTTGGCAGTACACTGGTAAAGGGGCCTTTTCAAAAGCACCTTTGCAATATCAATAAAGTTCATATTCTATTCGGAAGGGATAAAAGTATAAAATAGAAAACCGTCTGCATGTTAATTTTATCAAATTCTAATTAATACAATTTGGTTATATGAGAATAATGGTATTGACATATGAGGGTCAAATACATGCAGCATTGTCTTAAAGTCGATGCCATCAGCGACACATTTGTACTTCCCTTACAAAAATTCAACTTCTGTTACAAAAATTCAATCATAGAGTTTGTTTGATAAAGTAAATCTTAACAATAACTTAATATCTTTGCAAGTTTGATATTGGATTTAAAGACATCACTTGCAAATGGTCATTGCCATAGTTATGTCATTCCAGAAAATCTTCTGAGATGTCCTAGATGATTGATGTTATATCAATGTGTACTAAATGATTATATGAATATCTATGTTTTCATGTTTTCTATAGCTAATTTGGCATAATACATGTTTTTTTAATATATATGCATCAAAATATATTAAAATATATATTATATAAAAAACGCTCCCGAAACGGAAGCTTTTGAAAATTTCGCTCCCGCTCTGCGCTCCCAACAGCATAGCTCCCCCACTTCATTTCACTTCATTCTTGCCATTTCATTCACCATTGCAATGGTTTGAGGAGCTTGGAGTGCATTTGGAGATTTTGCAAGAAGATTGGACTCTTGGACTTGGAGAGCTTGGAAGAGAGATTGAAGGGAGCCATTTGTGAAAGCTTGGAGGGGAGATTGAAGGCTTCCATGGGGTTCAAGGCTTCAATCCTTCAAGCATTGGAGAGCCAAAGAGGTAGGCTCTAAACTTATCCATTTTTTTTGGCTTGAAATTGAATGCTTGTTACTTGTATGTTTTCTTCTCCTACTCTTTCCCATTCCTTCTCCCTCATTCTATTGCAGGCAAAGGGTTATTCTTTGAACTTAAATTAAAGTTTGAAACTTTGAAGGCTTGAACCTCTACAAGCATGATGATCATGGGTATTCCAATGTGGCTTTTCTTTTGGTTCCATTGTTTGTTATGATGGCGTTGATTGGAAACTGGAGGAGAAATGATGAAGAGGATGAAGAAGTGGCTAGTGGTGCATATCAAGGAGAGGAGGAAGAGGAGGGAGAGGGAGAGGATAGTGATGATGATGGAAGGAAAAACAAAGAGAACCACACACCCTTGTGGAAATATGTCACAAAGCTTGGGGGAGGGAAAGGGGGTGGAACCACAAAATTTGCATGCAAAAATTTGCATGCCCCCATTGATGAGTAACATTCACAGGTTCATATACCCGTGTGAGAAAGCATTTATGTGGGGTCATGCCATGGGATGAAAATAAGACTATAGGAGTCAAAACTTGTTCTGCAGTGCCATCAAAAGATAGAGCCAAATATAAGAGGGAAGAGGAGGAAGCACAATACCAAACCAAAAAATCAAAGGTTGAACAAGATACCTCAAGCTCACATAGAGGATTCAGTGCTCAAACCCCATCCACCCATGGTAATGGATCCTCGGCCATGCCTGCAAGTTCAGGGCGTAGAACAATATCAGATTTCCTTGACCAAGGTGGTAGGGATGACGTGGATGCAAAAGTGTTATGGTTTCTCTATTGATGTGGCATACCATTCAATGTTCTTCGCTCCCCCTATTGGCATGAAATGATAGAAGCCATTCGTTCTGCCCCTAAAGGATATAGGAGCCCTGGGTATGACAAAGCTAGAATCGTAGGTCTTGACAAGGAAAAAGCCAAGATCCAAAGTGCTTTGGGGCAATTCACAAATGCTTGGAATGAATATGGGGTTTCCATTGTATCTGATGCTTGGACAAATATAAAGGGAAAGCCATTGATAAATATTCTTGGGGTGTCTGCTAGTGGTGCAATCTTCCTTTCATCCCATGACTGCTCTGATCGCTTCAAGACCGGCCTCAATATTGCAGAAGCCTTAATTAAAACCATTGAATCTATTGGGCCATACAATGTCATACAAGTCATTACCAATAATACTGCTAATTGTAAGGCAGCGAGAGCAATCATTGAGGATAGATACCCCAACATATTTTGGTCCGGGTGTTTGGTTCACACATTGAACCTGTTGATGCATGACATTATCAAGATGAAGGAACATGATTATAAATGGATTGGTTCATTGTACAAGAAAGGCAAGTTCATGGTAAGATTCATTACCAATCATAGTAATGCCCACCACATTTTCCAAAGTCACTCAAAAGTTGGAGCTATTGAAGATTGCGAAGACTAGATTTGCTAGCTATTACCTCACCTTCAAGCGCCTTTTGAAGGTAAGAGAGGCATTGGCTAGTATGGCATCAAGTGACTCATGGCAAGATTTGAAAGACAGGGCTACATCCGCATCTGATAGGCAAGATTTTCAGGAGGTGGAGACCAACGTTCTTGATGGTCAGTTTTGGGCAGGTGTAAGGTATGTTTTGAATTTCACCAAACCCATTTATCACATGATTCGGTTTGCAGATACTAATGAGCCGATAATTGGGGAGGTGTATGAGCAAATGGATGGCATGCTAGGCCAAATGAAAGATATTGTTGAGCCAAAAGATGCCATCTTGTATGATCATATTCGCAAACATGTGGCCAAAAGGTGGGATAATCTTAATGTTCCACTCCATGCCTTAGCCTATGTCCTTACACCCAAATATTATTCTCCATCTTGGTTGGCCAAAACAGCACCTAGGGGTGGGATCAGGAAAAAACCCCACACAAATCCAGAGGTATGGAATGGGTACATGCAAGCATTAGATAAGTTGGTCCTTGATGAAGAGGAAAGTGCCATATTGCATGCTCAATTGAGCAAATATCTTAGTCAACATGGGGTGTTTGGTACTTTGCATGCAAACAAAGATCGAGAAAGGATTCCTCCTATCGAGTGGTGGAATATGTATGGCTCCGCCGCCACACAGTTGCATAAATTGGCCATTAAAGTGCTTTCACAGGTGGTTAATAGTTCTTCTGCAGAGAGGTGTTGGAGCACCTATAGCTATATCCACAATGTGAAAAGAAACAACCTAAATGATAACCAGGCAGAAAGCTTGGTTTTTGGACACTACAACTTGAGGTTGTTGTCTCATTATTGTGAGCGGGCCAAAAGTGATAGAACATTTGTCACTTGGGACAACAACCCGGAGGAGGATAATTTGGAGGATGGAGCCATGGTTTTAGAGCGCTTGCAGGCTGAACTTTTGGCCGATGATGATGTTATTGTTGACCGTGCAGCAGCAATAGCAGCGATGCCACCTCCCTCCAGTAGTAGTTTTCTACGTCCACTTCCATTTCCACTTCCAGCGACAGTCCCAGATGTACCGGTTTTTCCTCCAGCTTCACAACCTCCATTGTTTCGTGGGGGTCGTGTAGCTGTTGGACGTGGTTCATGACCACTTCCAGTTCCACCTATTAAGGAAGACGATCCTGATACTACTGCTAGCAGTGCTCATAGATCACGGGAAAAGAAATTAGAAGTTTCCCGTGGAAAAAGGAAATATTAGTACTTGTCTTTTTCTAGTTTTTCAGTACTTTGCATTTTGCAAATTGAACCTATTGACTCTTTAATATTTCTTATAGTCAATTTTGAAGACATTATATGGCAATTTAAGTTTGATGTTTCAAGTTTTGAACTTTGAAGTTCATTGCTTTGTGAAATTGAATCGTTTCATTTCATGGTTGAACACTTGAACTTGATCATTTTATGTTCTTTGTTATAGTTTGGTAACTTGGTTACAAGAATTATGAGTTTGATGATTGATCATTGATCATTTGATGAATCATGCCAAAATTACAAATGTTATATATTGAAAATGGTTGATGCTATGGTTGATGATTTGATGATTTGATCATGATGACAATGTTATAAGCTATAGGTTATAACTTATAACTACTAGATGAATGGTGTTATATAGTTTAATCCATGTTTTTATGTTTTTTGTAACTAATTCAACATTTTGCATGGTTTTGTTCACATATATGCATCAAAATATAAAATATATATATATTATATAAAAAACGCTCCCAACCCGGAAGCTTTTGAAAATTTTGCTTTTCTCTTCGCTCCTGCTTCCCGCTCCCCGCTCCCGACGGCGTAGGTCATAATAGCAAACCATAAGATTATGTCCTCATTCAGTCCCTTCCAAAACTCTTAAACAACATTTTGAACATCTTTGACATCATTATATGCTACTACATCAGTCCTTGATTCTTGAACTCGACACAATAACTTTAGAAAAAACTACTTAATAAATCCAAAGATCTTAATTTAACAACTGCTATGCAAGAGGTGCAATTCCAAGAGTTAATAGGTGTTGTCAAAACCCTAGAGATGTAACTGACTACAAAACTAAGATCCAACTTTGGTAGTTGTAAGTTAGATCAAGCTCCCCCACCAATTGCCTATTTATTGACTCATTTGCTGATTTTGAGTCGGTTTTGGCTCAAAGTTTCAGCCCATTGTCTATAGGAGTAGATGATATTTTGTTATCTGTTACCTCACAAATTAGCACCCTTCAACTAGGTCACGAGGATCGGTGCTAAGATCGGCAATTTTTCAGGAGATGCAGCCACTGTCACCTCAATGCACTCTCCTCTCTTTAGGCCTGCTCCTTGGGCCACGGGAGGCTTCTCAAATATGGTACAAATAGACCTATAGGACATGCAACAAAAACAACTCTATCTCTACAAAACCTTCCCACTAAGTCAGTATATCAGTGCCTTAATGGAGTCAAACAAGATATGCAATAAAGGATTACGAGCAATAAAACCTGATGTTGATTGATTAACAAGGTAAATCAATTTTCTGTAGTAAAAACCAACAACATAAACTTGGAAGAAAACCAAAAATTGATCATGGAAATACCTCCCGAGGATCAGCAACTCAACGAAACTCAATCCCCCCTAGGGCGCACTTCTTTTGACGGATGAATGTTGTGTTATGGGACTGATTTCACCTTCAGGTCTGTAATTTTCTGAAATAAAGGCTGAACAACTTGGTTTAGCATTTCAAAACCCCTCTTGGTCAACCCCGGAAGACTTGGAGATGAACTAGGACCTTTCACAACCCTTGGGGTTTGATCTTCATGTCAAAATGAGCCTGCAAAACAATTGTACCAGATCTGCAATAACCCTTGAAGGCTGACGTCACCCTCCCTAGGGATGACATCACCCTAAATTTGGGCTTTTTTAACTATAAAATAAATTTTTTATGGATTTTTCAACGGTATATCAACTTCGGAAATTTATAACATTAGCAATTGCAGAAATAAATAAATAAAATGATTTCAACGATTTAAAATTTTGGATTTTTCATACAATATTTGATTTTTAGGGTTTTTCTATATTTTTACTTTTTTTATTTTTTCCAATATATAGTACAAGAAATTTGATAAAAAGATTTTGGTGAAGATGAGAGAATAAGACCTAGCTATCGTTCCTTCCGGGGACCGAGAAATCAGGGTTAATGTTCCTCATAAGAATTGGCAATTCAATATTTGTATGAATTAGGGCAAAGCCAAGAAACCCTAGGTTGTGTTAGCTTTGACTAATTAGGGAAAAGAAAGATGCCAAGGTTCAACACAAGAGAGACCCTTTAAAATGGATGTCTCACTTACAAGACTATACTATTATGCATAAAAACCCTAGGTTACTCTCACCTTGGATGCCTTCGATAGTTCAAGACAAGAGACTCAAAGATCTTACCACAATTGAGGAAGAAAAGAGAAGAGAGTAGCCTCCCAGGAATTCTTTCACCTTAGACAAGCCTTGAAAGATAGTAGATAAGCCTCAAACATCAACTTCAAACTTGAAAAACCCCTAGAATTCACCAAGAAAAGAGGGGCGCACCACTAGATTTGCTCATGTACACAAGAAGAAAGAGAAAAAGTATCTTATTTAATGCCATGATCTTGATTTACAAACGAGAGGAGGATGTCCTATTTATTTAAGAAAAGTCATGCCTTTTCAAAAAATATAACTTTTCACTCCTCTACACCAACCTACCTAATTTGTCTTTAAAATGACTTTTAATGATTTTTTAGGGTTTGTCACCCACAATCTCAGGACTAAACCACCTAAAACATAAAATAGTGATAAAAATGATGAAACGCTTCAACGTGATGAAAAGTTGAACTTGGAAGGAGGATGTCATGCCCCATCCTAAGTCACCGCATTCGCCAATTTTGAATCTTCAAAATCGAAATTCGGCGGATTTTATCGGACTACAAATTTATGGGTGAAATTCGCCAAATTTAATGGAGCCCTAACCCTCGAGCCCGCATTTTATGTTCGGACTTCGACTGAGGAACGAGAAATCTCCTGCCACCGCACTTGCTGTCACGAATTCGCTTGTCGTGATGCCCCCGTGCTGTCGATTTGCGTCTATGCGTGGTCTTCGCTCAACGCCCTCAACCGGAACTGACCGGAACTAAGAATTGGGTCACGAATTTGCTCGTCGTGTGCCGCTTGTATAAGTCTATGCTTCGCCCTCGCTCGAAGCCCTTGAACCGTAACTATGATTCGAGTTGTGTTGCCAACTAAATTGCCAACTAATTTCGCTTTGAAGTTGTCTAAAACATCTACGATTTCACCCAGAAATCCGAACTCCGGCGAAATCGTAGATGGTCGGTCCAGGCTCAAAACTTTACTTTAAACTCGTATTCGCATTTTAAACTTTGCTTTCACTCATATTATCATTTCATGATTTTTAAAGTTCAAAAATTATCATAACTTTAATTTAAATATTATCATAATTTAAATATTATAATATTGAAATGATGGGTTTAAACTTTGCTTTCTGACAGTGGTTGAATAATGCTTACTGCACTTATTCTAGTTTTTTATAGTTATCTGATAGGGTATTTTCATAATGGTCACAAAACACGTATTGCAGATTATTGTTTAGAAAATGGTCAGAACACATGTATTGCATTCATTGTAATTTATGATGATTGTCCAGGGGTTTTATGAATTATATATATATATATATATATATTAATTTTCAAATTCTATAGTCTCTCGAATTTAATGCCGAATTTTATCACTAAAATTTTTATTGCCAATTTTTTTACGAACTTCAAGGTCGCCGAACTCGAACACGAATTCGAACCAGGTGACTTAGGCCCCATCTAACCCCAACATTGTGCTTTTGCCCTCAACGCCCTCCTTTAGGTTGGTACGGCCTCTTCTTACTTTCTTAGAAGGTGGACGGTTTGCTCTTGATGACCTAGATGACCAAGAGGGAGGAGTAGTACAAAGAAAATGTAATGTCCCCATTCAAATAATTGCATAGTAAGACAATCCCATCAATCCTACTAGTTTACTAGGTTGGATGGGTACATGTGGAATTGTAATAAGGAAGCTAATAAATGATGTTTAGACATTAGAAGGGTTCAAGTATTTAATAAATATCGTGAATAAATAAATTCAAGAGAAATTCTAGGTGGCAAGTGGTTTTGGAGACATATGGAGGGTGTGGGACCCACACTAGCTTGATTTTTCAATGACACGTGGCATCTCTCTCTTGCCAATTCGAATTCATGGGAAGGTGAACACTCTTGGGTGAGTTGGTAAGTTAAAACACATGGCATTGAGCATCTTAGGTCGAGTTGGGATGGATTGGTAACCTCCATGGAAGATAAAGAGTCAAATTGGAAGTTTGTGGACACTTGGGCTAAATTCCCTAGCCCCTATAACACCAATGATGGAGAATCTATGACAACTATGACAAATTGTAGACCTGACCTCTGACATCTGACCATTATGACATGTCAGCCCCAAAAATAGGCTCAAGGAAGGCGCTCATGGGAGTGGAAGAAGCCAAAGAGACTCAAATTCAAATTTGGGAGAAGATGGAAGGTTGGAACTAGGAGATAAGTGGCAAATGTGGAATATTTCCTAAGTGGAAATCTCTTGAAGCTATTGAGAGGATTTCGACCCTTAGAAGGCTAATGTTGGTTATAAAATGTAGAAATCAAGTATGGGAATGGCTTTTGATGATTTGAGAAAAATTACATTTGTGAAGAGAGAGCTAGTGGATGACTAGTTTCTTGCCTTAGCCAATTTCAAGGGTGAAAGATTCCCATCCAAGTTGGTGTTTGGAGAGGCCACTCAGGTCTTTCATGGAGCTTTAATGGAGTTTTATTTGCAGGTATCAGCTACAGAGCAGCTCGTGGATTTTTTTAGTGCAGCACCATCTCTCAACCATCTCTAGTTTTGAAGGCATATTCATGCTCCTTGAGGGAGGGCGTTTTTGGTGAGCTATTGTGCTTCTTGGGAGAGCTTCTATTGATGTATTTCTGATTGTAATAGCATTATATACTCTGTTCTTCACTTTCAGGAAGTCTCAGGTCGAAATACCATGTGGTTGTGTGTAAAAATGAAGATTAATGAGCAAACAATGTCCATTTCCCCACTACATTGATGTATGCCATTATAATGATGATGATTTCGAATAAAGGAATGTTTCTCTGATATATTTGTGATGAATGGACTGCCATTAATGTGTATTACAAGTTTCATATTCAGTACTTGAGCATTTGAAGCCATTATACTTAGTTTATTTGCATTTGAAGAAGATTTGGTGCCATTTCCCCAAGGGTCGAATTAGTGGTTTTTGTTGTTGTTTGGGAGAAGGTTGGAACAGACCTTATAACTAATGAATGATGCATTTGGGACCTTAATAACATACCTGAAACATCCCCTACCTCTGTTCAAAAATTCGAATGGGTTTGGAGGCATTTGGGAAGCTCTTTTCAGTACTTACCCCAGGGGGATTTGAACCCCAAATTACTAGTAAAATTGTATACTTGAACCAGAATCTTAAGAGAGTTTGCAGAGGTATTTTGGTGGCCATATATCATCCCTGAACATCATATTTAAGTCCTAATATCAGTAATACACTTTCCCTGAAGATTTGGGACCATTTGGACCAAAATTGGGACCTAGACATCAAAACTAGTCAAGGGTCGAAATTAAGTGGAAAATTGGGCATTTTCTTAAAAATTAAAAAAAGGGACATTACAGAAAATAGGTCCAAGGGGGTGTCCATGAAGTGTGCTAAGGCGGGTATGACAACCCTTACAAGCGGAATTACCTCTACAAAGCATAAAACATAAATGTGGTTGGGGGCCCCAAGCCATGTGTCCTAATAGACTCATCCCAAGGTGAGTTGGAGCACCCACCCAAGGCATAAATGCCCAACATGATGGGGGACTTCTGCCCATCAAGGGGTAGTCAGCAAAGCCACAAGGCCAACACTCCTTGAAATGAGAACCAATAGAACCTTCCATGACCAAACCATGGGTCTTAAGCCCCACTAGACCAACACTTTTACATAAACAAGCCCCAACTTGGCCTTTACAATGGAAAAAAGACCTCCCCTCTTTGGCAAATTTGGTAGGGTGCACTACAGAGAATATGTAGGGTAACACTATCAATCGCTCTGAACTTGTCTAACAAACCTATAGCATACTGGGTATGTGACACACCCATTAATCTACCAAACCTCTACACCTAAGAAATAATGTATGAGGCCTAAATCTGTCATGTCAAAAGAAGAACACAATTCAGGTTTACTTTCTTAACCGCACTGACCTTGTTTCCTGTGGTAATGATGTCATCTATATAAATCACCACTTCACCATCCTTGGTTTTGAGTCTTGACATAGAGATTAGAATCATATGCATTTTTCCCAAATCATTCTTTGTTAGGTGTTTGTCAATTTGATGCACCAAGCTCTAGGAACTTGCTTCAAATTGTAAAAGGTTTTAACCATTCTACATACCAAGTGCTCTTTTCCTACTACATGGAGGATGGAATCCCTGATATTAATACATCTAGACTTCTACCTCCAGATATCCATTGAGGAAGTCGCTTTTTATGTCCATTGATAAGAAGTTCTAACCAAAATATGTTGCTATGGTTAGAACCAATCTAATAGTGACCATTTTTGCATACGAGGCAAATATTTCTTCATAATCTACCCCTTACTACTCTACAAATCCCTTTGAGACCAACCTTGTTTTATGTTTTTTAATTGTCCCATCCGCCTTATACTTCACTTTGTAAACCCATTTGCAGCCTATAGGTTTCTTACTAAGTTGCGCAATACCGGGAAACAAGTACAAGTTTCCAAAACAGGAACGCCCTAGAAACGTAACCTATCATTGGGGTACATAAAGGTCTTGGTGATCTTGATTAAATGCCAATCCCATACCACCAACAATCAATGCCACCAACATTGGGGTACATAAAGGTCTTGGTGATCTTGATTAAATGTCAATCCCATACCTTGATACATGATAGGATCTAAGGAAAATACTGCAATCCTGCCAATTTTAAAATCCTGAAAACTGTTAAGTCTGCCGAATTTTGAATGGGCTATCAAATTCTACTTTCTCCATATGAAGTCCAATGAGGTTGGAACCACTCTCAAACATCCTGAAACAATTAATGGTAATGTTAAAAACTTAAGTAAAACTGTAAAAGGGTAGAAACCAGCATTAATTGCCCATTTTTTTGTGAAACCTAGTCAAAAACCAAGTCAAAATAGGCAAAAATGAGCAATCTGGGCCCCGTTAGTCAAATGGGTAAGAAATTGAGCAAAAATCAAGTGAAAACACAGCTGTACAATGCAGGTACGGCCTGGAAGTGCGTCTCCAGTTATACGAAACACATTTCCCACACGTGGGAGACATTCGTACGACTAGAAACGCATTTCCAGGCCATGCCGTATGCATATCTGTACCGAAACACAGCTGGTATGGCAGGCCTCAACACATTGCCTGCAACATAGGTTTCTTATTGGTGAGCAATTCCTCCAACACCCATATTCGATGCAAATCGTCCTTTGGCCTCTTCATAAGACTGAGGTTCAAAACAACTATGAACATTAGACATCAAAGCATATTTAACACGATCAGTGATCTTACCTTTTCTAATGGGTCTACCACACAAACTTTCTTCCCTTGTTTGAGGAAGCTCCTCCAACCAAACATCTTCAATTGTCCAATTATACCACTTTAGTCTTTTCTTCTACTCTTGGCCCCTCGAACCAATAATATTTTCTTGCTGATTTGAGCAACTTTCAGCAGCGTCGTAGCTTAATTCTTCCTGCATACCAGCACAAGACTATTCTCCTTCCTCATGCACAACTTCCCCATTCATTGTGCCTGATTTTCATCCATTTCACAACTTTCTTTGCTAATTTCCAGATCTGATTTAAAATCTGAATTTGGCTAAAACGGACCTGCATTCTCATCAATGACAGCATCACAGCTGAACATCCCTTTGTTTTTTTCAACATCAACTAATATATAAGCTTAGTGCTGTTCACGACAGCCCATACCATCCACTAAAGGTCCATGAATGCGAGAACCTTCCATTGTTGGGTCTCCGGTGTTTGTTAACAAGTCAAATCCAGCTGCTCTAGCATTAGAGTAGTTGAATCAATTTTGTGATTTACTCTTCTAAAAAAGGAAGTTAGATAGAGAATGAGGGGGAAAAATAGGAGACATTCTTGTGTAATAGTTTTTGAGTTAATAGATGAATGAAGCAGAGATTGAGTTGCTGCCAATGATAATGTCTTCTGTGCATCTCTGTTCGACTCACCCAGAAAACAGAGTATTCTGTCTCGCATTCAGTCTTCCGATAATATTTTCTTCAGTTCTGGTTTTCTGTGCACAGCTTGGTGGCTGTAGAAGAAGAGGTTCACCATCTGTTTTCAGATCTATCCAGATCAGTGCCTGTAGCAGCCTGAAGTGTCTGCATCAGTTTTGGTATCATAGCAACAATAAAAATGGCCCAGAGGGGAGCCCATTTGGACTGGGGAAGGAGAGGCAGGAGGAATGCTGGACTCAGATGGAATGATGGGGAGGAATTGCTTAGAAGATTAGCAGCACTTGAAGCCAGATTCTGGCTGGATGAGACAGAAGATGAACAAGATGATGTGACAGCCCCAGTTGGAGCAGTAAATCCCGTGGAAAGATTAATAGAAGCAATCTCAAAACAAGGACCAACAGTTAAGGCCAAGGTCTCAGACTTCAAAGGTGATCTGAACACTGAGTTGTTAACGGATTCGCCGCAGGAATTGGAAAGGTATTTTGACATGGAGAACATGGATGCAGAAGACCCAAGGAGAGTAAAGTTTGTTGTGGCAAGGATGAAATCACACACTACTTTATGGTAGGATAACCTTTAAAAATACCCAGAGAAGACAAGGCAAAGACAAGATTATGTTTGGATTGCATTTTCCGGATATTTTCTCTCCATATACTTCAATGGATTGTGTGGTGGATGCTAGGAATGCTTGTTGTAGGGTCATTCCATGCAAGGTTTCTAGTGGTGACCAAGTCAAATTGGATAGTCACTACTCAAAAAAAGAGTGTTTTACCAGTTCTTAGTTCTATGAAGAATGGCAAGTCGCCAAGGATGGATGGCCTTCCTTGTGAGATCTACAAGGCCCTATGGGACACTATCGGGGATGATTTTTGTTGTATGGCAGCTGAAGTATTCTCTTCCAGAAGGTTGCCTAAATTTTTCAATCAAGACCTTATCAAACTCGTTCCCAAGAACGCAGCTAGAAACACCATTGCGGGTTGGAGGCCCATTACCTTGCTCAATGTCGCATACAAGATTATGGCTAAAGCAATGGCTCTGCGAATTCGCTCGATTCCATGGAAGGTAGTTTGACAAGAGCAAACAAGTTTTGTATAGGGTCAATTTGTCCCGACACTGTGATCTTGACTTGGGAGGCCTTGGAGTGTGCTCGAGAGACTAGCCAGCAATCTGTTTTTCAAAAGATTGATTTTGGCAAAGCCTATGATCGGGTAGACTAGACCTTCATCACAAAGATGTTGACTTGCTCAAGGTTTGGACTGAGGTGTGGTCATGGTGAAAACATAGTTCTCTAATGCATCCGCATTAGTTTCTATTAATAATTCACTGTCCCCTCGGATTTTGCTGCATCGAATTATTCACTAGGGGTGCCCCTTGGCCCTGTATTTCTATGTTCTAACAATGGATGCCTTGGGTTACATGTTGGAGACGGCTTGCGATTAGGGGCAAGTTCAAGGCATCTAGCATCCTATGGGTCAAAGATGGTCAACAATCCTTTGGCTGATGACTCCCTTCTTTCTAAGTGAGTTGAGCAAAGATCGGTTGATGATGCTCGTGATTGTTGGGATCTCTTCTGCTCAACGTAAAGTGTTGCAATGAGTGACCACAACACAAATTTTTGGTTGGTAAGGATGGACTCTTGACCTGACTAGATTACCACAACTTGTACTTATGTTTGGCTTGAAGTAATTGTGAGGTATCTAGGCATTCCATTTTGAGTGGAGCTCTTATCAATGTCTGTGCAGGATTGGGTCTTCAGCAGCTTTAGACTCTTAGAGTGAGCTTCATGTTTGGCATCATAAGGACCTCCCCGCATATTTACCATGTATCTTGTTGGTTGCCTAGTAGGACTCATTTTCAACGTTTAGAGCAAATCCTGCAGTCATGCATGTGGATGAAGTATGTTGGGGAGAGGGGTCTTCCTCTGGTTCCTTGGGATGTGTGTATTATGCCCAAGGATGGGGGGGCGTGGGTCAATTGATGTTGCCACTCAAGGTAGCATTCTTGCCACCAAATGAGTGGTGAGGAGCTTAGTGGGGTCTGCACCTTGGCAAGTTTCGTTTCAACATTGAATGATGACATAGCAGCATGTAGGTAAGGTCTAGGGTGCTTTTGATTTGCCTCATATTATTTCATCCCCCCACCTATTTCAGGTCTTTGGCTCGGTTATATTCAAGGGTATCTAGTCAACATGTAGATCAACTGCGGGCCGAGTCATGGGGAATCTAGAGGGCAGCAGGGGAGGGTGGGATCTAATGAGACACCCTATTTGGAGCTGGAGGTTGAAAGGTACTTGTATTGCAAACACGCCACGCTTCGAACTCACTGTTTGAGCAAGAAAGGCATCTTATTTTAGGAATATTTGTGGGATACAATTGCTCTTTGTTGGAAAGACTGGTGTACCTTAGCACATGAGTATGCTCTGCTTTCCCCCTGATGGACCATCAATCATGGCATTGATAGAACTCATCCCTAAGTCAAATGTGTTCAAAGTGAACATTGAAATGTCAGGGCCATTTTGGAGGGTTGAGGTGGAGTTTTGGTTGGCCCTTGCAGCACTATGAATCACGAAGGCTTTATTCTTTGTTGAAGGCTTTATTCTTTGTTGCATCGGCAGTATTCGTTAGCCCCGATTCTCAATGCAAGATGAGTGTCGATTGTTCCAGAAGATAGGTGGGTGCACAAATAATAAATTACACAATGTTTGGTATGTTCGGCTTTCCTAGAATCTGAGGCTCTTTACATAGCTTGTCATTTGCCAAGAGATCCCCTATAAAGGCCCAGTTGCAAAGAGTGCGCCTTCTAATGGTCTTTGCCCTGTTTGCCACCGTTCCGAGACAATGAAGCACATCTGTTGGGAATACCCGTTTGCTAAGAGTTGTTGGAAGCATATTCAGGACCACTATTACCTTACAACGATTTATATATAGCTTTGCATTGGACTCTTAGTCAGTGATCTGGTTTGACCAAAAAACTGCGAAACTTGAACTACTCACCTTGCTTCTCCTACAACTAACAAAACTAGACACAAAGAAAATGCTAGCATTTAACTGTAATTTAACTTGCCCAAAAATATATGTTTATCTAATTTCAGGGAAAAAGCAACTAGCTTTCTCTTATCGATCCTAATCTTTTGACAAAATAACAACAAAGACGCAATGCAATTAAATATAGCAAGAGTTTGCTGCGCTTAACTCTTTTTAGCTAATAATTTGGAACTCTTTGAGAAATTGTAGAGGAATAAATTTGCTGACTAGGTTGCCACAGTTAGTCATTATTTGAGTTCAAGGCTTCATGAAGACTGCGTGAGTAAGTTTCTGTAGGGCTGGCGTTCCAAGTCACACGCCAGCTCTATAAAAACTTCCTCACGCAGTCTTGATTAAACCTTGAACTCAAAGGAATAAATTTTGCAATTAAATAGTAACAATTTCCTCAGCTTACCTTTAAATAGCTAATAATTTGAAACTCTTCGGAAAATGTACAAATAATATTTAAGGAATAAATTTTGCAATCAGATATTGTAGTTGCGCTTGCCTTTCTCTAGCTAAGGAATAAACTTTGCGATCGAGCACGGTAAGAATTTGCTGCGAGTGTCCTTTTCTAGTTAATAGTTCAGAACTATTTGAAGATTTGCAAATAATGCTTGCGGAATAGAATTTTGCGATAAAATACAGCAGGAATCTGCTGCGCTTACCTTTTTGTAACTAAGAATTTGAAATTCTTTAAAAGCTTTGCAAATAATATTCGTTGAACAAAATTTTGCTATTGAATACAGTCAGAATATGCTACGCTTACCTTGTTCCAGCTAATGATTCAGAACTCTTCGGAAGATTTTGCAGTTAAATACGGAAAGAATTTGTTCGCTTACCTTTTTCCGGCTAAAAATTTAAATTTCTTTGGAAGATTATATAAATAATGCCTGAAGAATAAATATGTTTACCTTGCCAAAGCAGATAAAGCATTTAAAGATTTCAGCTATACTGGAAGACATCTCGCTTCCGGTTTCAAGGAGACTCCATTCATCGCCAGTTTTGGAGACAATCCTGCTGGAACTTCCAGTCTCAGCCATCGAAACCTGCGCTTCGTTTGCGTCACTTGCCTGCTCTTGCGCATTCAACTGCGCCGACCTATCACCATCGTCAAAAACCGGAAGACTCGTTGTCAGGCCGTCATTTTCACGGCTGTCCGTCGCTGAAATTTCATTTTCCGTCGGCCTCCTCTGCGTCGAAACAGCCGTCGCAAGGAGATCAGGCGTCAACGGAGCCGCAGCATTCAATTGAACATTAATATCGTTGTCTTGGTTGGAACTCGATGACGCCTGTAGACGACGACTATGATGATGACTTTGAAGCCTCCGTCGACGGCGTAGCCTTAAGCCGAACAAAACGTCTGTGCAATGTACGCAACTTGGCTCCAGAATTTGCGAACGAGGGTCGGAGGAGGAGGCCGGACGTGTAGGATTCGAAATCCTGACATCTCGAGTGTTGGAGCTCGGACCTCTAGAATTACGGGCGGCCATGGACGTTGTACTGTAAGTATCAAAATTCCTTAAAGGAAGAGGGAAACTGCCAAAATTGATGCCAAGTGATGGCAAATCCTCCTGTCTGATTATTATTTTCGACTGCCTGACTACCTCTATCTGGATTCTGGGCTCTCCAAGCCCCACGCTCCGGAAGGAAGGACGGATTTAGAAACTGTCATTTCCCCGCCAATAGCTTTTACCTTCTTATGTCGAGATTGCTGCCTCCATCGACACGAATTTCAAGACCATTTCTTTCATGCATTTTCGTACGTGTTTGTTCCATGTTGCAGATTGCAGCCACCAACTCAAACCTCATCCATCCATTCGGTTTTGTTTTCCTTTAGTTCTCCACTGACCTTCCTGTTGTTTTTAACTATAGTTAATTATCCATCCACCGAAGCCCCGAGGGTATCCTCACTGCTTTGGATGGAAAATTGGCGCCTCTTAAGGAGAGCGTAACCCTGGCTTAATTTTAAAATATATTTTATTTTGAGAATCAAAATCTATTAAACAATTAATTTTCTTTGAAAATTTTAATTTTAATATTTTCTAAAAGGACGAAGTATCTTTTAAAATAAATTTGGTTTTTTATATTAATTTTTTTCCTCTTCACGTCCTTACATTAATCATGATGTTACAAACCAGTTATAAATTACGTCCTTACATTAACCATGATGTTACAAACCAGTTATAAATTTATGATGGTTATATATTTTGCATAATATAAAAAAGGAGTAATCAAAAATTTTAAGTAGTATGATATAATTATTACAAAACAAAGGTTTAAATAATCAAATTTAAAAAATCATTTATGATCATTCTATATATGATAACAATTTGGAGAAAGTGACTTCATGTAAATGTTAAAATAGATCTTCATCATAAGTTTAATTGAAATTATAGCATTGAGAAAAGAATTAATGGAGGCTGGAAAGCTTATTATGGACTTGAAAACAATTGTAAATTAGTAGATATGGGAGAGGAAGAAACCCCTCTTTGAAACTCTCGTCACCCATGTGATCTTGTATGGATGTGAAGTTTGGGAATCTTATATGGATGTGAAGTTTGGGATTGTAGCATCTCTAGAGAATCATGGAGAATGGTAGAGCAAATCCAAAAGCACTTTATAACACATAAGCTCAAAATTAAAAGTAATAAACCCTAGGCTATCCTCCTCATAGAAGTCACTCTCTCATTGAGAGCATGGCTATGACTAGCTACCTAATATACAAGAACAAGATAAACAACATGGGAGACAATAGGCTTCCTAAGATTGCTCCAGGATTACTAAATCTAAATTTAAGGAGAAGGATGTGGTGTGATAAAGAGTTAGAGAATAAGAGAAAATTAAGATATTATAGGAGGTTGTCAATCCTAATCTAGAATATCAAAAGTATCTCTCTTTTTAATTATAGTAAAGAAAATCTCATGAGGTCCATTGTGAAACAAGATGTGGACAATTCCTAAAATGCCATGGGATGTACAATTCCTAAAACGTCATGGGATGAAAATTTTATTATCTTTGTGACGCAAAGAGAGTTCAAGATGAAAATCATTTTCTCATAAGAGTTCAAGATGAAAATCATTTTCTCATAAAATATTACACTCACATTAAAGTGCAATTTCAAACATTTGTTACAATAACGACATTCCTAACATTTTAACTCATCACAAATATGATGATTTTAATCAAATGGCTCCTCACCTTTTTAAGATTTTATAAACCAAAATTGACTTCATTCAAAATTAATAACTATCATCACTATTATCATCAATATATTAATATTTAAAATAAAATAAATAAATAAAACTTATAAAATCATATTAGAAAATGAATTTAATGATAAATAAATGAACAACTTCAAATTTATGAGTTTAGTGACACCATAGTTTTTTTTTTTGTGTAAAGCCTTAAGACTATAATACTATAAAAATATATTTTTTATAAAAGTAAGGGGTTTAAATGGTGAAAACAAAGAGATTTGGAATGGGTATGTGAAAACCTTAAGTGTCATGTTATAATAGTGGATAGGGAGGATGCTTTATTATGGTGTAGCAATGTTGTGGGAGGTGCATATTCTCTTGATTTAGGATAGAGAGTAGTAAGAGAGGAGGAAGGTCTCCATGACCCTCCCTGGTGGTCTTCCTTGATTTGGAATCTTTGAAGTGTCCTCTGAACACAAAGATTTTCTTGTGGTAGCACTATCCAATAAAGCCCCTATGCGGGATCAGATAGTTAGAATATTTTGGGTGGGACCAAGCAGATATCCCCTCTGCAAGGAGAACAATGAAAATATACCCCATTTGTTTATCTCTTGTCCTTATAATCTTAAGATGTGGGAGCATGCTTCATTGGTAAAAGGGTTGCACTTCAATTGGATAGGTCAAAATTTAGAAGCAGCTTTACAAGCCTGGGTTAACAATCAATCCAATAAGGAATATATGGCCCCACCTATTATTTTGATACGGGGAATCCTGGTTAGCCAGTAATAGGGCTATATTTGAGGAGTTTTACATAAATCCTTCTATTTGTGCCACAAAAGGACTAGCTACTTAAGTCACTATCCAAAATATGAAGCCTTTTATCAAAGAGAGAAAAATAATAGATGAACAAATTGATAGATGTGGAAGTTGGTCATGTTTTGATGGTGCTTCTCAAGGCAATCCTATCATGGGAGGAGCAAGAGGTATTATTCACATCACAGATTCACATTAGGTAAAGTTGTATGTTGGTCTAGGGATGAGTACCAATAATATAGCAGAGCTTATGGCTTTAAAGTTAACACTGCTTGCTACAAATTCTTATGGGATTCAGAAGATTCAAATTTTGGGGGATTCAAAACTGGTAGTAGATTGGATGAGATATAAGAGGCCACAAAAAAACATCCAGTTAAGGCCCATTTATTAGGAGATAATGCGCATCATAGGTATTTTTCAAGAGGTTAACTTTTGATGTATCTACGAAGAAAGAAATGGCCTGGCATACCAACTATCAAAGAATGGTTTGCAAGTGGGTGATGGCATTTGGCACATGTGGAGATGATCAATGATACTCTGAAAGAGATTAACCTTGGCCCACACTTGGGATGATTCCCTCATAGCAGAATATCAAAGAAAAGAATGCCCCTGTGTATCACATACACACAAGTTGCATAAGCAATATCAGTTTATGTTTATTATTCATGAAGTACAAGTTTTTTCCTTGTTTACCAGTTTGAGCATTGCAGCTTTGTTTTTTCTTTTGGACCATTGTCAAGCAATTTTGGCTTTTAACAACTTTATTATTAGCTTTATTGTTAACCTTATGGCTTAATGGGTAAAAAAAACAATAACAGATTCAAATTTTGACAATTCTATAAAAGAAAAGGCCTCTATGGCTTCTAAACCAATGCAATTTATTTATCTTATAAATAAATTGCGACTAATAAAAAAAAATTACAAAAATATTTTTTTATACGTTGAGTCATAGAAAACATTGTAAAAAAGAAATAGATTAAATAAAAAATCTTACTTTTAAATGTTTATTTTTTTCGATATAACTTTTATTTTTATTTTAAAATATTAAATATAAAAATAAAAAATAAAAAATATAAAAATATAAAAATTTATATATGTTTTATTTTCAGTTTAAAAGATTTAATAAATTAAAAATATTTAATTTTTTTATAAAAGCTTTAATAATTGTATCATGTATTATTTTATATAGTTTTCCTTGTCAAGAATGGAATGCACTTCTAAATTTTACAATGTATTATTTTTCAATAAAAGATCTTAATAATTTTACAAACATAATATCGACTTCCTATAATGGGATTCCTTTTGATTTTATATCAAGTCAATTTTTCGTCCATGATTGGAAAGCCTGGAATACAGTTGTACACTATGCGCTAAAAGGCTCATATCATTTTGTAACTATTTTTTTCATTTCAAACCTATTGTCCTTTACATTAAAGGAATTTCTTTCACTTTTATATAGGCCTAGACTACAGTCGTACACTATTAATAAGGCTCGTATCATTTTGTCCTTTCCAGTAAAGGGATTTCTTTCACTTTTATATAGGCCTAGACTACAGTTGTCCACTATTTTGTCCTTTCCTCCCCGTGAGCCAGTGTCCCGTGACTCCCTCCTTTGCCTTAGCCTAAGCCGATGCAAATGGCCTACGTTTTCATGTTGATTCAACAAACCCAACTATAATAATATTAATACACACAAGAAGTTTTCATGCACGTTTCATACTTTTCAAACCAAGAGTATTATGTTGCACTCGTTAGGATCTCAAATTTAATTGGACAACTAACTATGTCGTTGTCTTCGGTACGACAATAATTCACATTTGTAAATGCAACGGGACAACCGACAGCTCAAGTTCGATATTCAAGGACTTGTTTCAAAGAGACCAACCATCATTAAATCCCTTACCCTCACACACCACCATCAATAAAGGTGCAATTGCCCCATAAAGTGCAGAGGAATTTCGAAAGGACAAAAAAACATGGAAAATAAAGTAAACTTGATGAAGTGAAAAAGTGAGCCGTAACATAGATGTCAATGAAAAGCTTCTTCCTCATCATAAAAATGTCCTTTTTTATTGGCTAAGATATCACAGGAAAAATAAAAAAAACTAAGTAAAATTGAAGTGAGTTTGAAATTTTTTTTAAAATGTAGAAAATCATTAGGATCCAATTAATTTAAAGGATATAGAAAGCCATGCATATATATGTATTCAATGTTGACATTTAAAGTGACATATTGTAGAACCAACTTTGAACTTAATAAATATTTGTATTTGTTTTTTGTTTGAAGTTTTATATGTAAAGTATTTGTAATACTAATGACTTGATTAAGATATAAATTATTTTAGATAGGTAGACACACTAACAGAGGAGACCATCAATAGGGATCAACCCAATAAAAGAATAAAAGCATTGAAGCTTAGAACAAGATCCTAGGGCAAGTGGAGAATGAAACGTTATTTACAATAAAGTAGAGTTTATGTACAAAACAATTTCATATATTAAAAATACAAAATATAGCTTACGTGTACATCCATCTACTTTGAAGAAAACTATAAATTCCATGCTTGCTTACTTAATAAAAGTGGAAGAAAATATGTGATGGCATACTTGGTTGTGTATCAAGGATAATAACATTAGTCTATAATGAGGAACATCTAAATTTGTAATTGTATCCTATATGTACAAGTATCTTTTTAAATAGTTTTGAATAATTCTTAACAACAAAATATAGATACTGCAAGGTTGCAATTTTCTTCAAGTATAAGTCATACATTTATCATTTTCATAGTGTAAATTCAAATATGGAAAGCAAACCACAATATAAAAGTGCTAGGAACAAGCCACATGAAACACGACATTTTATGATGAGCCATTAATGAAAGAAACAAGCTCAATATAACATGGCCTTCCCTAGCATAGATACCTCTTACATGCACAAACTCTTGTGACCATGAAGTCCAAACACTTGTGACAAGAGAGAGATTGCATAATCCATGTGTCTCTCATTCCATGTTTGTTAACGACTAACTCAAACCACACATTCCCATGTTAATTACACTTATGGTTAGTAGTTCTTGGGTTTTCACGTGGCTTGATGACTTAAAAAAAGTAATAAAAATTAATAAGAAACATATCATAGTGTCGTTATATGCCTCTTATGTTTGCATTAAAGCATATATGTGACATGATTATATGTGAATCATATATATAAATATTTTATGGAAGTGCATATGTGACTTGAAGTTATTGTTGTTATGACAAAATAGCAAGTCTTTTGATGGACATGTAGCAAAGGAAATATTGACTTTGTTGTGTGCTTGTTGGATGACCTAAATGCACAACCCAATAAGTGAAGGGATGGCATACCAAAATGCTTGGTTGGAAAAGATGTTCTAGTGTAACAAGAAATTGTACAACCATGAGATAATTGACATATTTTTTACAACTTATCGTTGTTGATCTCACCCACGAGAACCTTTCAAAATAGTTGCAAAAACACGTGAAATGATTTGGCCTCAAGGGTTGTGGGTATTCCTATAAACATGGTATCATAAAAAAAGTGGAGATGAGAAATGGGATATATATGGGTAGAAACTACAAATACTTAAAATATTTGTATGTTAGAAGTTATAAGGTGGCATTGAACTCCTGCCAAAATGATAAATTGGTAAGGATCCAATGAGCTTCTAAAATAGTTAGAAGTTTATTTTGGTCTTTATAAAATAAAAGAATCACAATAAATTTCTTTTTCCCATTTAAAAATGTTTGGACATGTTTTGTTATGATGGGAGGGCTATGTAGATGCCTTGAGGCAAAGAAAAAAATCCATGGTTACAAAATGTGAGGATTTCAAGAAGTTGTTGAAATCACTTTCTATCCATGGAAGAAGCACATTCAGCTAGAACAAGGACAAAGTGTACAAGAATACATGTCTATATTTAGGAAGCAAGCCATCCAATTGGGTATTTCATTGTAAGATCTCGGGAGAGTGGTGAAGTACCTTGGAGGACTATACACCTGTATCCGAAGGCAATTGTAGTGTCTTAGCATGAAATGCATAGGTGAGGAAAGCAAGAAATCTCTACACTTTAAATTGCACTTCAATAAGGGGTGACAACAAAAGGATGAAGAAGATACCACACCAACAAGATGAAATGACAAAAATATTGCAACCACAACCCAAAAGGGGAATGATCCCAATAGGCAATGCAAAAGTTGTAATGTGGATGGGCACACAAATTAGGAGTGAAAGAAACCTCATATAGTGTTTCATCCAAAATGGCACAAATCTAGGAGTGGAGCAATGGTAACTAACAAGATGGGAGGAATTGAGGTAGAAATCACCTTCGATTTAGATGTAAGTCATACTACGCACCACATTGTTTTAGAGCATGAAAGGATCCACAAGAAATAACCAAAAGGTAAATGATTTGTTTAAAAATGGTTCACAATGTAATCTGATTTGTAAAACCTTAGTTTAGGAGCTTCCTCTGCAAACTTATGGTCTAGAACAACCAAGTTCATCAGGTTTGATACAAGATTATTTGGAATGAGAATCACCACAAGATGTATGATTAGGTTAGTTGTTAATGCTTATTATGGTGATGAAGTAGAATAGTAAGTTGTTCCACTAAATGCATGTGAAGTGGGGTTTGGTAGCCCATAGTTATGGGATAGGTATGCGAATTTTTATATGAAATATAACAAATATTGCTTGGTTAATGGTCTTAAGGCCTACCTCATCAAAGCACACAAAGGGAGTGGAAAAATATATCTTTTAGTGATAGAACAAGGACATGCAATGGTGGACTTGGGGAAATGAGTGGAAGCCTTGTGATTCCATCTCCTTTGATGATGAGCTTTTTGTTGAAATTTGGTTGAGATTTTATCTTTAATGCTTTTAGATGTAGTGACTTGAAGCAATGAGACAATTCAATCCATGAAATTCATACAACCATAACATAAGACATAACCTGGGGAAAATCCTCAAAATTATGAGAACAAAAACCCCAACAATTCTTCTGAGTATAATATAATGGATATCAGAGAATGCCTTTCTTTTACAACATAGCAGATTGCTTTCGAAAGATAAGATATCACCAAACTTCTTGGTGAAGATACGTAAGCAATAGAGAAGAGAGATCAATCGGATGTGTTCCCAACACAACGATAATAAGTACGAACAATACCCTGCACAAAGAGAAGCGCCTTGCCTTCAATGGAGAAGAGAATTTGATTCACACTGGATTCAGCAATCCTGAATATCATATTTATACATTCTTCTCTTATATTTTTAACTTCTAACTTCATGATAAACTTTCCCTCAAATTGGATGTATTAATCTTGCATGAGAAGTGGGGCGCACCACTCCATGCAAGATTAATACATCCAGTTTGAGGGCGAGTTTATCCTGAAGTTAGAAGTTAAAAATAGAAGAGAAGAATGTATAAATATGATATACAGGATTGATGAATCTAATGTGAAGCGAATTCTCTTCTCCATTGAAGGCAAGGAACTTCTCTTTGTGCATGGTATCAGCATCAGGAGACATTCTCCAAACCAATCTTGTGTAGCCAAGATTGATCCTCTTCTATAGATGTGAGCACTTCGATTGCCTTCCGTGTAAAGGTTATTCCTCCCGTATAGAGGTAATTGATCAAAGTAATGATGTTGTAAAGTCTTGTTGGACAAGGATCCGAACTTGTGTGTATCAAGTCATGATTATCATGTGAACCTTCTGTATAAAGGTATCCATGAGATGGACCTCTCGTATAGAGGTGAACCTTCTGTATAAAGGTATCCATGAGATGGACCTCCCGTATAGAGGTGAACCTTCTGTATAAAGGTATCCATGAGATGGACCTCCCGTATAGAGGTGGAACTTCCGTATAAAGTTCATGCTTTACTTGTTAAAAGCATCTAAATGTTGTGTGATATATTATTAACCATGATCACCAGATTGCTATTAAGTCTCCTTTAGATATTGATCACCTCTAAAGTGAATTACTTTAGCATATGATCATTTCGTCTGGAATAATATAATATGATCACAACATCCGATAATTATTCTTAGTATAATGTAATGTGATGGATAATTAAAGTTAGCACATATTGACCATGCAATAAGAGATAAAGAAATAAAAGATAAAGCATAGAGATCAAGAGAATTTGAAATTGCCCATGTAGACACTTCAGCTAATTAAAAGGAACTTGAATTATTAAAGCTTCAGTTATAAGGCTCCAGTTAAGCATCAATCCTTCATTTAAAGCATCAGTTAAAGATATGTCTCAGTTAACTAAAGAACTCACAGTGGTCACTTCAAGTAAATCAATCAACATGATTTTAATTAACTAAGTGTTAAATAAAAGGGATTAGTTAACTAAAGTATTTACACTTTAGATAAACAAAAAGACGACACTTCAGTTAAAGAGAAGATCCAGTTAACTAAGTGTTATTGCATGACGACACTTATGTTAAACTAAAAGATGACATGTGAGTTGTGACACTTGCATGTCGACACTTAAGTTAGCCACCTAACCAGGTGGGCAAGCTTTGAGTTAAGAGGTGAGTTCATCCTAAGTGACAACTCAGTGAGATGAAGCACTACATGAGAAGTGGGGCGCACCGCTCCATGCAATATTAATGCATCCAGTTTGAGGGCGAGTTTATCCTGAAGTTAGAAGTTAAAAATAGAAGAGAAGAATGTATAAATATGATATACGGGATTGTTGAATCCAATGTGAAGCAAATTATCTTCTCCATTTAAGGCAAGGTGCTTCTCTTTGTGCAAGGTATTGTTCGTGCTTATTATTGTTGTGCTGGGAACACATCCGATTGATATCTCTTCTCTTTTGCTTATGTATCTTCACCAAGAAGTTTGGTTATCTCTTATCTTCCAAAAGCAATCTGCTATGTTGTAAAAGAAAGGAATTCTTTGCTATCCATTATGTTATATTGAGAAGAATTGCTAGGGTTTTTGTTCTCATAATTTTGAGGATTTTCCCCAAGGTATATCTTATGTTATGGTTGTATGAATTCATGGATTTAATTGTCTCATTACTTCAAGTCTCTACATCTAAAAGAATTAAAGATCAAAGCTCAACCAAATTTCAACATGGTAGCAGAGCTTAGGTCGTGAAGGAGCTCAGTTTTTCATGCCAGCTAGAGTCTACATTGATCCTGAAAAGTTGAGCAAAAGATTTGAAGACTATGGCATCTGTCTCTGTACAACCGGAAGACCGTCTTGAGGGCACCTCAAACTTCAACACTTGGACAACTAGGATTCTCAACATCCTAGAGGAACATCACTTGGATGGCTATGTATACACTGTGGTGTAGGAGCCTATATATAATGTAGGGCGCATCAACATCAAGAAGAATCAAGCTAAGGCTAAACGGATCATCTACAATTCGGTAAAAGATAACTTTATGCCCGTGATCACACCGTTGAAGACCGCGGAAGAATGTTTTGATACATTGACTAATATATATGAGAATAAGGCCCCGAGTCAAAAGAGGGAATTTGAGAATAAGCTTTGGAACTTAAAGATGGAGACAAATGAGACAGTGGCCTCCTTCTTCTCCAAGATATCTCAGGTAAGAGATCAGCTTACTAGTATTGGGGTAGTGGTGGATGAAGATGATCTTCTCCAAACCGTTATTGATGGTCTCCCATCCTCGTGGGAGACATTCTTGGCAGCGGTAAATGGCTGAGAGGTACAACCTAACTTCAAAAGGTTGCGGCATGACTGCCTCCAAGAGGAGGGGTGAATCCAGAGCAAGTTAGTGTGCATCAAAGAAGAAAATATTGCCCTCACAACAAGAATGAAGAAAGGAAAGAAACCCTTCTTCCAAAATAAGTTCTCTCGTTCAAAGAAGAAGGAGTTCAACAAAGGATTTGACAAGTCAAAAGCTATATGCTTCAATTGCAATAAGAAAGGCCATTTCTCAAAAGATTGTAGAGAAAAGCAGAAAGGAAATTTTCATGCTTCTACCGCCATAGAAGATGAAATCACTCAAATGAATGCATCCGAAGAAAAGGAGACAAGAAGGGAGTATTATCTTTTCTCATCCCTTTCGGGATCCGTCATCACAAATGCAGACACATGGTTGATTGACAGTGGTGCATCCAAACATATGACTGGTTACAAGAGTACCATCATCGATCTAAAATAGAAAGAATTCACATGCATGGTAGAGTTGGGGGATAACTCAACTTATTCGATCCAAGGAGTTGGATCCACCTCATTCCAACTAAGCAATGGTGATATTATACACATGGATGGCATTCTACACTCAGTTTAGGTTCTTGAAGACAAAGGCTTCCGAGTTATCTTCATGGATAACAAAGCACTTTTATGGCCAAAGAACAAAAACCTACAATCTACTGCTGTGATTGGAGTTCGAGAGGGAGGACTCTACAAGGTACCCGGGAAGTACATTCAAGCTATGATTCCTCACACTATCAGTGCATGCAAGCTATGGCACCGAAGGCTTGGACACCTACACTACAAAGCACTACCAGGACTTCAAAAGATGGTAACAGGTATGCCCATATTTGATTTTGAGCATGATAGTGTATGTCGGGGTTGTGCACTTGGGAAGAATGTTAAGAAAAGTTTTTCTAGTAGTTCTGCTAGATATAAAGGGATTTTACATTTAATACATTTTGATGTATGTGGTCTCATGTCATCCCCCTCCCTGAGTGGCTTCTTATATTATGTACTATTCATAGATGATTTTTCTAGGAAGTCATGGATTTATTTCATGAAGGCTAAAAGTGAAACTCTTAGCAAATTTAAAGAGTTTAAATCCCTAGTTGAAAATCAGAAAGAAAATCACATTTGTGCATTAAGGTCTGGTAATGGAGGTGAATTTGATTCACATGCATTTAATGAGCTATGTAATGATGCAGAAATATATAAACAATTAACAATACCATACAACCCTTAGCAAAACGTGGTTGTTGAAAGAATTAATAGAACCATATGTGAGGCTGCAAAAGCCATGATGCATGATCAAGATATGTCTACCTCATTATGGGAAGAAGCCACTCGTACAACTGTGTACATCCGGAATAGAAGATCACATGCCATTTTATATGAGAAGACACCAGAAGAAGTGTTTACCAGTGAGAAGCCAGACATCTCACACTTGAGGATCTTCGGGATCCCAGTATACATTCATGTACCGAAAGAAAAGAGAACAAATATGGAGCCTTCTGGAAAGAAAGGCACGTTTGTGGGTTATAGCGAGTCATCCAAAGCATACCGAATATATGTATCTGGTGAGAGACACATTGAAATCAGCCGAGATGTTACCTTCCATGAGGAAGTTGCTTTTAAAAGATCGAAAGAGATTCGATGTGATTCAAAGATGGGGGATCCCAAGTTTGATTCTCCCCCTTTAGAGTTAGAGAGGGAGAAACCAGAAGATGCCTCAGATTCGCTAGCTCTTGAAGAACCAATAGAACTGGTTGAGAGGTCACTTGATGAACCTCCCACTAAAAGAATATATGCTTGGATCCGAGACATCTTACAAAATGCAGAGAAACATGGAGCACCAACAGGCTCATCCAGAGAGCACAAGCAACCTGACAGATATCCAGGGTATGTTTCACTGATGAGTCACATCAGTGATTCAGAACCAACCTCAAATGAAGAAGCTACAAAGAAACAAGTTTGGAAAGATGCAATGACATAAGAGTACCACTCTATAATGAAGAATGATGTTTGGGAGGTTGTTCCCAAACCTGATGGGAAGTCAATTTTGAATTCCAGATGGATTTACAAGATAAAGCATGCTTCAGATGGTAGCATTGAGAAGTATAAATCCATATTCGTTTCCATAGGTTTCTCTCAGAAAGAAGGCATCAATTATGATGAGACCTTTTCCCCTATGGCAAGGTACACCACAATCCGAGCAATGATTGCACTTGCATATGTTCTAGGATGGAAACTTCACCAGATGGATGTGAAGAAATCCTTTCTCAATGGTGAGGTTGAGGAAGATGTCTATATTCAGCAGCCTAAAGGATTTGTGATGCATGGGAAGGAGTCTCATGCTTTCAAGCTAAATAAATATCTATATGGGATTAAGCAAGCCCTTAGGTCTTGGTACTCCAGAATTGATAGCTACCTTCAGAAACTGGGTTTCTGTAAGATTGAAGTTGATCCAAATTTGTACTTTAAAGTAGTGAAGAACCAACCGTTGATATTGGTTCTATATGTTGATTATTTGTTTCTCACTGGCCAGGAACATCTGATTCCTTGGTGCAAGAGGGAGCTCACCTTAGAGTTCGAGATGAAATACTTAGGTCTAATGAACTACTTTCTTGGCCTTGAGATCTGGAAAAGAGAAGATGTAATTTTTCTATCTCAACGGACGTACAGTGTGGATATATTGCGCAAGTTTGGCATGATAGATTGCAAATCTATGACTACATCGATGGTTTCTAATTTGAGGAAACTTCATGAGTCGGGATCTGAATCATATCCAGTAGATCCCACTTTGTATAGACAACTTATAGGCTTGCTAATGTACTTGATGCATTCGAGCCCTGATATATGTTATGTTGCGAGCATTCTGAGTCAATTTATGTCTGATCCGAGACACAAACATTGGACAGCTGCTAAACATGTGCTTAGGTACCTTCGAGGTACAATTTCATATGGACTCATATATGCCTCCAGTGGAGGAGTCATGTTACTTGTTTATATAGAATCGGACTGGGGAGGAAGCATTATGGACCGTAAGAGCACATCCGACTACTGTTATAGCCTAGGATCAACTATGATATATTGGTCCAGTAGGAAGCAGGGTTCTGTAGCCCAAAGAACTACCGAAGTAGAATACATAGCTACTAGTGTTTCATGCCGAGAAGCAGTGTGGCTCAAAAATCTACTTCCAGGGTTGTTCGGTAAAAAGCTTGAGCCTACCATTCTTAGGTGTGACAATCAGAGTTGCATCAAGCTTTTCGAAAACCCAGTGTTTCATGAAAAGTCGAAGCACATTAAAATGAAGTATCACTTCATCTGAGACATGGTCTAGAAAGGTACAGTGAAACTTCAGTACATTTCTACTGGTGAGCAGATTGCATATGTGTTAACAAAGCCTCTATCAATGACGAAGTTCGGGTACTTCCAAGACAAGCTTGGTATGGAAGAGAATGCCTCCCTCGTTGAGAGGGAGTGCTAAATATACAGCATCAGGAGACATTCTCCAAACCAATATTGTGTAGCCAAGATTGATCCTCCCATATAGAGGTGAGCACTTTGATTGCCTTACGTGTAAAGGCTATCCCTCCCGTATAGAGGTAATTGATCAAAGTAATGATGTTGTAAAGTCTTGTTGGACAAGGCTTTGAACTTGTGTGTATCAAGTCATGATTATCATTTGAACCTTCCATATAAAGGTATCCATGAGATGGACCTCCCATATAGAGGTGAACCTTATGTATAAAGGTATCCATGAGATGGACCTCCCGTATAGAGCTGGACCTTCAGTATAAAGGTCATGCTTTACTTGTTAAAATCATTTAAATGTTGTGTGATATATTATTAACCATGATCACCAGATTTCTATTAAGTCTCCTTTAGAGATTGATCACCTCTAAAGTGAATTACTTTAGCATATGATCATTTGGTCTGGAATAATATAATATGATAACAACATCTGATAATTCTTCTTAGTATAATGTAATGTGATGGATAATTAAAGTTAGCACATATTGACCATGTAGTAAGAGATAAAGAAATAAAAGATAAAGCATAGAGATCAAGAGAATTTGAAATTGCCCATGTAGACACTTCAGCTAATTAAAGAGAACTTGAATTATTAAAGCTTCAGTTAAGTATCAATGCTTCAGTTAAAGATATGTCTTAGTTAACTAAAGAACTCACAGTGGTCACTTCAAGTAAATCAATCAGCATGATTTTAGTTAACTAAGTGTTAAATAAAAGGGACTAGTTAACTAAAGTGTTTACACTTTAGTTAAACTAAAAGACGACACTTCAGTTAAAGAGAAGATCTAGTTAACTAGAAGTGTTATTGCATGGGGACACTTATGTTAAACTAAAAGATGACACGTGAGTTGTGACACTTGCATGTCAACACTTAAGTTAGCCACCTAACTAAGTGGGAAAGCTTTCTGTTAAGAGGTGAGTTCATCCTAAGTGACAGCTCAATGAGATGAAGCACTGCATGAGAAGTGGGGCGCACAGCTCCATGCAATATTAATACATCCAGATTGAGGGCGAGTTTATTATGAAGTTAGAAGTTAAAAATATAAGAGAAGAATGTATAAATATGATATACATGACTGTTGAATCCAGTGTGAAGCGAATTATCTTCTCCATTGAAGGAAAGCCACTTCTCTTTGTGTAGGGTATTGTTCGTGCTTATTATTGTTGTGCTGGGCACACATCCGATTGATCTCTCTTCTCTATTGCTTTCGTATCTTCACCAAGAATTTTGGTGTCCTCTTATTTTCCGAAAGCAATCTGCTATGTTGTAAAAGAAAGGCATTCTCTGCTATCCATTATATTATACTGATAAGAATTGTTGGGGTTTTTGTTCTCATAATTTTGAGGATTTTCCCCAAGGTATATCTTGTGTTATGGTTGTATGAATTTCATGGATTGAATTGTCTCATTGCTTCAAGTCTCTGCATCTAAAAGAATTAAAGATCAAAGCTCAACCAAATTTCAACACTTTTGGGGACCAAAAGCCTCCCAATGGGGAGGTGTGAATCAAAACAGGATCATGGAAATGAAATGGTTTGTTGATGGCTTAGTAGAAGTTCAGATCACAAGTTTATTGGCAAGATAATAAATGGAGAACATTGCTACAAAATATGCTTATAAGGGAACAATTGATACAGAAGAATGGTCCCCAAAATGGAAAAAAAAATACCAATAGAATAATTAGAGATTAGCTTAAAAAAGACTCTAAAAACGATTAAGTCTTTTGGTGTTTTGGAAATTCTTCTAAATCACTTCTCTCTTCTCTTGGATTATTAATATGTTATTTTAAATCATTTTCAAAATTGTGTATTAAATGGAGTAAGAGAGATTTGAATCAAGAGGATATGGAGAGTAATATTGGGAGGTTGTTTCGCTAGTTAACCTCAACCATATTCCCCATGTGGTATGAAATCCACTTCAAATAAGACTAGTGTACACTGAAAATGGTTGAATTGGAAATCAAAGGAAAATTTTGTTTCTCTTCCTCTTCTTGTCATTTGTTATCCTCATTATGAGGAAGGGAGGATCCTGATCATTGGAGGAGGTGGAATGCTTCCTCTACCAGAGTGTAAACAAAATGGAATCCAAGATCACTACAAAGAAGGGAGGACAAAATAGTGAAGGTAGATTGGTGTCTCGAGTATAGATGGTGGGGTTGAAGGTAGGTGAATTAGAGGTCTATAGAGCAATTTGGGAGAGAAGATAGAATTTTGTGTGGATTGTTTCCATGATAGAAACAATCCAAAAGGAAAACAAACTGTTGAAATATGAAACAAGAATGTTTTGTTGTAATATTTAGAATGATCAAGTTAGGAGGCCATTTTATCCATGGGTAACTCTAGTATTTTTCCATCGATGTCATTATAATTTGAATGTATGACTAAGATTAATTAAAGCCAAATGAAAACCATTATGTTTCTAGTTTTCGTTAACTAATCATGTTCTCTATTAGATAACCAGTTCTCTATCTGGTAACTAATCATGTTTCCAAAAACTAATTTTGCAGTCAATATTAAACTCTACAAATTCAAAATAATATGTGTATAATATAACTCACGTAAAAGTTGTAAGCCACAGATTTATAGTTGAAAAATATTTGTAGGTTGCAGCATAGTGCAAGGGTTTACCACCATCCCTCAAGGTGATTGGAAGTTGTTTGAGCGGAGAACCTCATTCCATTTGGAAAAGTGTCAAGGAGAATATTTCAAGAGCAGAACAAATATGAGAATATCATAGAGATGAGCTTGTTAATCACCTAGAAGTGAGTATAGATATCCTTGATGATGTACACAAGCGATACTTTTTGGACTTGGGGGAATTTCCTAAAGGTAAAAATCTCAACGTAGGTTTGTTATTGGACATATGGGCATATGTCCATGGGATGGAATAGGACGATGATTTTATTGTCTTGTTCAAACTTGGGAAAAGAAATCTCCTAAATCTCATAAGCAACCCTGGGTATGAAACATTTTTGCATATGCTCCCTTCTATACTTTGTTGGTTGTTTGTTCCTCTTCGACATACATGTTTTTTAATCTCTAAATTCTTGCTTTTGGATCCTTTCATTCTCTAAAAGAATTAGAAACCCCATGGTCAAATCAATCGATATGTTGTCTTAAGGTAAAAATCAAAGTAGTCTTTTGAGTTCACTATCATTGGTTTGGTTTGATCATTTGATGTGAGGAACATCGTGTCCAATATAACTGTGTCGTTGTGCTCATTTTTTTCTCAACATGATGTAATGCAGGATGTAACCTTTCATCAGAAAAGCAAGGATAGTATCATCCATTGTAAGAGGCTTTTTATGCCTTTACAAGAGGATACTATTTTGCATATTGGAGGAGGACTCTCACAAATCAATTGTTTGGCACTCAACTTCTTTAAATTCATAAAGGCCGGGTTGCTCCTCACAAAACATGCTTTATTTCCATTTACTTTCCTAAAAATTGAATATTTATTAGTTCTATTCACTACTTTTTCAAGTTTGAGATTATTAAGGTGTTTTATAAGCATTTTTATCTAGATATTATATGGACTTTTAGATTTCGAGGACTTGTAGGTCCAATGCAAGAGAAAGCTTGGTGTCAAATTCATTTCCATGGTGTGGAAGCTTTAGCTTTACTCTTTGCGAAAAAAAATATTGTCTTCCAACATTTTTATAGGCCATCATACCAAAATTGAAGGTTCTTATATTATACAATTACAATTCTCAATATGCAATACTTATTGGGTTGCCAAGTTTTCCTTCACCTATTAAAAATAGGCCTATGCTTCTTAATAAGTTGTATGTACATCCTCCTCTTTTCCCAAGCTATAGACCCTGGGAAAGGATGGAAAAATTGTATGTATGTTTATGTGAGGACCTTGGAAAGATCACTCTATTAGATATGGAATCTGAATCCCTTAACATTCCAAACATTAAATAAATTAATATTGATTGTTGTTGTGATTTGAGCAAACTACCAGATAATCTCTCCAATTTAACATCCCTCCAAAGGTTGTTTGTCACTAATTATCATCTTCTTCGAAACTTACCCGATAATCTATAAATGTTAAGCTCACTTAGTGTGCTAACATTGTCCACATGTCTAACCCTGTCAAGGTTGCCACCTTCCATTTGTAATCGTGGGAAACCAGAATATCTTGATATTTCATTGTGTTGGTATTTCTAGGACCTTCCCTCTAAATTTGAAGAGCTATCAAATTTAGAGACGTTGGACATAAGGGAGTGTGCATGATTGAAGAAGCTACATAAATTCAACCGAAGTTCTTTAAAGCGTGTAATGATATTTTATCCGGATATGGAAGGAGAGTGGTTTTCCATTCCAAATCTCACCATTGATATTGTGTTAGAATGATTTAGTTTGTTTAGGCTCGATGACTGAACTTGTTAGAAGCTTAAAAATAATTAATGTTGTGTTATAAGTCTTAAGTTTGGACTGGCTTGATGAGTGAAGCTTAGGGATAATTAATACAATGCAAGCCATAGAGGAAGTTATAAATGCAGTGCATAGGCATGGATCTAAGTTTTGGCAATAATTATGATATTTGTTTCAGAACTATAAAGCTACCTAGGAGACTGTTATAAGGAATAATTATGTAACCATTTCAGAATTTCCGTGTAGTTCTCTATTTTAAGTGATTTGGCATGAAAAATTGTAAAATTCATGTGCTTAATAAAGATTTGAATATGATGTTGGCTATGAGAGATGCTTGAAATTAATTCAAGCAACCTCTTTTTTAGCAAAAAAGAAATGTATGATATATGAATATTAGTTTTTGGCTAATTGAAGAAAATGGATGATATGTGAATGGCAATAACAAATTGAATAACAACCAATTGAGTTTGGAAGAATTCTAAGTATGTTTATGATTGTAGAAACAAGGTTCTTATCGAGGACTCTAAGGAAAAGCACATGTCTATAATAATGAAAATAACTATAGTTTTACAAAGAGTATGAAGACACAAATGCCAAATACACTTTAGATTGATTGTGTGTAGACTTAATCTTTGTAAAAGTTGTAGATGATATGAAACCCATTGTAAAAGATTTGAAAATTGGTCATTAACTGTGATTGATGATTTTTACCATTATTAAAGAGTTGTATATTAGATCAATGTGTGAAAGTATATAAGATTCTCCATGGTTATTAGTGTATTCTATTCATATTAAATGCCATATTATATGTATAATTAAATGTCTAGTGTATTCTATTCATATTTTGGGATATGATTTGTATTTTGAAAATTGATTTTTTCATTTTTAAAAATTCTATTCACACTTTCAAATCCTCTTTTTGCATTTTCATGATCTAACCTTGTATTTTCCAAATCTAATTTTGTGTTTGCTAAGTCCCATTTTGGTACTTTCCAAACTCAATTTTAAACTTTAAAATTACCCCTTTTCACTTTGAAAACATCAATTTTGACATATTTACAAAAATAATTGACTAGAATAAAACCAAACTTAATGGATTGGACATAGTGGATTCACTATTATGCTATTTTCACAAGATCACAAACAAAATAAACATGACAAGATCACCAATAAAATATATATGAGATGAAATAATGCTTGAAACAAACCAAGCCTAATGAATTGGGCATAGTGGGATCATTACTATTATGCTATGTTCAAAGACCAACAACAAAATATATTTGAGATGATACAATGCTTGAAAATAGAAGTATAATATTCAACTTCATGTAAAACATGGCTAATTTGATGAGACATTCCTCTTACCTTTAATTGTGTATCTTGTCATCTTGCCTTCAATTATGTATCTTGTCATGAGCAATTGTCTTCAACTAATTACACAAATGTGTAAATTGAACTTACAGCCATCTATTATTGACATATATTCTTTCTTGCCATAATTAGTACAACCATGACAAAACCTTCCTATGAACCAAAGGTAAGGAGATCAAACACTCAAAGCTAAATTAATCACCCTAGATACATTAATATGTTGGAAAAACGTTACAACAACAAGGACATGAAGATCACTATTATTAGCTACTAACTATATGATAAGAAAAATAAGAGGATAATCCGATCTTAAGCCTTTGCAATCTAATCCATGATACTCTCAAGGCATTCTTGGACTCTATGAGCATACCAATGTTGCTTGACAAGATGCTCCTCTTAATAGCAACCTTGGGGATCACTTCCATTATGTGCTCCATGGCACCAAAATTGGGACCTCCCACTTGTGTCAAGATCTAATAGGTAAACTCAATGATCACCAATTTTCTGCAAATGAGTTGGAGACTCAAAGGAATCCCATCACCCATCCTCGGAGTGACCATCCTCTAATAGCCATCAAGCCCATCTGCATATAGTAGGCTAGCCCCGTGCAGTCAAGAGGAAAACTCAATATCTCCGATACATTCACGTCAATTCCATCTAGTTCAACTGCGGTGTAACCGTTGTGATTGGCATAACTCATCCTTTCAATGAAGTGGCTCTTCGAAATGAGAAGCCAGCCGTATTCTTCTATATATGTCTGACTCGGAGTGGAGTCTAGTGATAGTGATTGGAATATACACATAGTAGACTGCATACAAAATCGATAGATGCATATACAATGCTGTAAAATTGCTTAACCTCAACACAAATTATTCTTTGAATAAAAGTTTTGCATAATTTTTAAAGTACTAAACATATAAGAATGTTATATCCATTTTATCCAAAATTTACTATGTATGTAAGGATCTTATAAGAAAAACACAAGCTTTTAAGGTTGTGGCCGCAAAAAAAATTGGTTAAGATCCGTATAGACTTCTTTTCCGATATATTAGGATTTTTTATATTTTAATTTGTTATTATTACATACACACATGACATATCTATTCCACCTAAAATTGTAAGAGATGATGATCGAAACCATGGTAGAAGTAGATTATGTCTAAAGCTAAAGGTACTAATTGCGATAGAAGCTGGCATTTGTCCAACTAATGGCTTCAATATCCATCATACCATGAAATTCAGGATTGGAAATGGAGAATTTCAAGCAATACAGAGTATGGCACTAATTGGACGCCTGA
Source organism: Larix kaempferi (assembly GCA_027924585.1). Lineage (NCBI taxonomy): Eukaryota > Viridiplantae > Streptophyta > Pinopsida > Pinales > Pinaceae > Larix > Larix kaempferi. Next base: position 4,879,792 of record BSBM01000033.1, on the reverse strand, counting down.
TGAGGAAAAGCTTTTTTTGGACCATCAACTCAACTAACTCATGTTACTAACTCTATAACTCTATAACATGAGGAATGAAATCAACAGTACTCTATGGCACTGCATTGCTATGACAAGTATTTCTCTAAAATTTATACGCCAAGCATAACGATCCATGAAGGAAAAGGCTCCGCAAATTAGCCCCCAAAGTAGGCATAAGTTCCATGACATGGGCACTCTTTAGCACATCTCATCGATTAATGCTCACGAGTCGAGTCCATAAAGAAAGAACGGTATTGGTCACTAACACAAATGCTTCGATAAGACCAAACAATGTGCCAGAACAAACTCCATTGACCAAGACTTACGCCACTTGGCTCTCCCTTTGTCAGCATGGCCGTTCTTTGTGCGTCGAAGGGTCCGATATATGAAGTTGTCAAGGCGATCACACAGAGAAGAAGAATAAGATCGACCATCCTTACTTTATTAATTGCAACCCCACTAACAGAGTTGGCCTAGGCACACCCGTTAAGTGGTTCAACTTAAAAGGCACCGAGTAATCTTCAATGGGAACGAGATCATCTAGTCTTCACGTAGGGTGTGTGACCTTCATGCTTTCTCTTCTGGATAAGAAAATATGAGGCTCCATCACCTCCATTCAATATATATTCAATGCTTTCATTTTGTAGTTACTATACAGGACAAGAGATATGAGGCTCCATAACCCCCATTCAACATATATTCAATGCTTTCATTTTGTAGTTATTAGACAGGGCAAGATTTCTTGTTACAGAGATCAATCATTCGTTTTTTTCAGCATAAGATCCTGCGCAACTCTTCGTGCAACAAGGGTAAATTATTTTCAAGTCTAGTAAAAATCTATATTATTTTTATGGCATTTATCTCATATCCAAACTCACTACCAGGATAAATTCTTTCATTGTAGGTTTCAAGGCTTACAATTAAGCATCAACAAGTTTAGTAAAGATCTATATTTCTTTCCAATCATGATGGTTTCTAGTTGTGCTGGGAGTGCCTTCTTCAAGTGTGAATGATGCACTTGTTCTTGGAGTAGCTTTGTCTAGGTACAACTCATTTCAAGTGGTATTGGCCAAATCCTTCAAAGATTATATATTCTCTCCCAACATTGTTGATCCTTTTCGGCCTTGAAGCCACTTTATCATAGAAAATACAATGACGTCTTGGAATATATCCCTCATATAAGATTATGTAGATCAAGCTATATTCCTTGAGGTTTTATGATTTGATATGTCATTTAACATATTTTTGTTCGCCTCCCAAATCTTCATAAGTGGATTTATTAGGTATGGAAACCCCTTCTCCATGAGGAATATTTAATCTAACTATATGCTTATGGCTCCTTTATAGTATAATTTGATTATGTTGAGGATATGACAACATTATCCACTTGCTTATGCATGAAAACTTAATCCCCTTTTTTTCACATTTCTAGTCCCCAAAACATTGCAACATACATATAAAAACCTAGGCTAGATTGCATGTAAAAGTGGAATTCACAAATCGCTTGCCAGATGATATCTTCATCAAGGTAGCAAGCATGGTTTAGAAACATAAATTAGAGTATAATTAGGAATATCCACTTTGTGGAAAGCAATCGAGGTACATTATCATCTAATAGAATGGAGGAATTCAAAGAAGGTGGAAGTTGAAGGTGAAAGAAAACCTCATGTCTTTTGTAACTCTCCAAAGAAAGTCCCTCCTATTATTCCTTCTTATAGGATGAGCAACCAGTAGGATGGATTAACGCAAGGGAAGAGAAGGAAAAGAAAGACACTCGAGGATATTTTTGGAAAGGAGAGTCATTGTTCTCATTAAGATCAAATAGTTCTAAGCCTACATAGGTTATTGATAACACAACAAAGGAAGGAAAAATTTTTGATAGCATTGGAAAGGAAATATTCCAATGCCCAAATGATCCATGAAAAGTTTAAAAACTTAGATCAAGTGAAATATAATTGTCTTGGTATAATTTGTTTGACAAAGCGATAACACAAATTCTAAGCAATTTATTATTATATTAACCTTTATGGATATTAGTTATAATGTTTTTCTATAGATTTATTATTGTATCCTTGTTTGCAATGCATGTTGTACATGATACCTCTTGTATTATAATTTTATATTGAACAAAGACTTAGCTTAGCTAATGGAATCCAAAGTATTATGTTGTAGTCAACCCATTTGAAATTAAATATAATGTGGCATAATTAAGCTCTCTTGAGCAAAGTGTCTTCTTTACTAAAAAATCATAACATTCATGCCTTTTTTACTAAAGGATCATGGCATTCATGTGCTCTCTTTCATTGTTGAAATAAGCCATTAATGAGTAAAAAGGAAACATTTCATTAATCAAAAGGACCAAGGAACCAAAGTGCATTTGAAGTTAACGCATATGAATGGTGAGGTAACTAGATAGTAAGGTGGGTAGGAGATACAATTTAGGTAGGTTCATTTATTTATGAGAGTAACATTTATGTAAATCACCACAAGCCCCTCATTGAATGCTCAATGAACATATATCAAAAGGTTGCATGATACATTCACTGAAAATGAAGGGAAGGAACCCATTGAATCTTATAAGTCGTCGATCTCCATTTTATTTGTTGTGGAATTTGCAATGTGCTCATCACAAGGAAATAAAAATGACAAGCATTACAAGCAACTTAGTCTATGCATTTAGATAATTAAAAAATAAATTTTATTTTGCCTTCATTTTTTTTTATACAAATACTATCAACACAATGCAAATCAAATGGGTAATTTGAATCAATGAATTAAAACAAGCCAATACTCAATAGTATTAAATGAAATTAGTATATGCATCTCGCACCATATGTACAATGGGAATCGTCAATCTAAACAAGAATAGCATTTTTTAACATCGTTGCAATAAATCCATGTAACATAATAAAACAAGTCATTTATAGCAATAAGCCATGAAAGATAACCATGTTCTATCTTATAGATAACATCAAATAAACAATAAAAATCTTATCCATAAGTCTTCAAAGGTTATCAAAGGTTTTCAAGGATCAATGTGATCGCATAGCAAGAAATATGATTTACATATCATTTTTTACTCTAAAGAGTGTTAACCACTTGTCTACTCATTGAAGCATCTAACTATATAACAACAAGATGTTAGGAAAGTTCATAAACATGATTGCACTAAAAAATTATTCATTGTGATATTGTCCATTTTCATTTTTGCAAAACTAAACAATCCCTACAATCTATGGATAACCATGTTTATAATTTTTAAAGGACCATTTTAATGATCCTCTATGTTCATTATCGAAAGGTATTAAGCAAGTAGAACAATACCGTTGTCTTTAAGAGATAATGTATTTTAGATAGAAGCCCTTGCATTAGTTGTACTATCGCATTCTAATAAGGGAGGTAGTACACTTTGATCTCTTCACAAATGTAACATGGTCATTGTAATACATGGTGTGGAGAATGCTTTGGTAAAGAGTGATATGAACTATTTCACAAAGAAATAATCGATAAGGCTTTGTCCAATGTGCATACATGAAATACTTAGAAACAACATTACAATATTATGAAAACTACAATAAACAATGTATTCAACATTTTTACTTAATTTAGTATCCTTTCTCCTTAACATCATGTTATTCTTGTAATCTCAAATTGGTTATTTTCATAACTAAAATAAATTAACAATTAAATCAATAATGGATAAGCTCTAAAACAAAAAAATGTAAATGCAATACAATCACAACATAACTTCATATAATATTAAAAATAACCAAATCAAATTATGGTGTCGTACCTTTTATTAAAGCACACTCTTATCAACCATTTGCTCAATCTTATTAGCCATGGCCTACAGTGGCCTTTTATTAGTTTAGATTAATTCTAAAGAACACTACATTTGTTTAATGTCAAAATGGTACAAAAGCCACAAAGCAAAAATCATTATATTAGTTGTGTTTACTTATAAAGCACACTTCATTTACTCAATATCAAAAATAGCACAAAATCCACAAAATAGAAATCAAAATATAAATACAATACATCTATAAAACCTAGTTTAGTTGACCGCTTCACCATTGCTATTGTGACCAACTTAAATAGTTTTAACAAAGATTCCATATTTTAAACAAATTTCTCTTTTTAAATGTTTTAAAATAACCTACAATTATACAAAATATATAACCAGCCGAAAAAGTTCCAACAAAGATTGAATATTTTAAACAATTTTCCATTTTTCTAATAACTTAAAATAACCTACAATTATATAAAATATATATTTAACTCGATATTTAAAAAAAACCATTATTTAAAAATTATAAAAATAATATGAGAATTAAGTACACTACCAATAATTTGCCCACATTATGTCTTACCCTAGAATAAAGATTGATTTTGTAAGAAAAAGAAAATCCTCACATTATGTCTTACCCTACCAGAATAAAGATTGATTTTGTAAGAAAAAGAAAATCCTAACCGAGCATCTTCTAAAGCTGAATTTCAAACATTACAATCTTGATGATGCAACGCTATTTGTAAAGAAAGTTGGAAGATCTATTGTGTTTCTTGTAGTATATGTGGATGATCTTTCGATGACAATGAACAATGAGATTTATATAGCATCCATGAAGAAAGACTTAAGGAAAGGCTTTGAAATGACTGATTTTGGACATCTTCACTCTTACTTAGGAATTGAAGTGACTCAACATCCTAAGTACATTTTCATTTCTCAGAAAAAGTATATTGGAGAACTGTTGAACAAATTTGGGATGACAGATTGCAATCCGTTCTCAACTCCAATGGAACAAAAGCTAAAGCTCACATCAAGTGAAGGAAAATAATTCGAGGATGCAACCAAGTACTGACAGCTTGTAGGAATCCTTATCTACCTTACTACTACCAGACCATATATTTCTTATGTTGTTAGCATTCTTTCACAATTTATGTACAAACCTTGTGAAGGACATTGGTCTGCAACAAAAAGAGTTATAAGATACTTGAAAGGGACTCAAGACTTTGGACTCATATATTCTAAGGTGGATGACTTGAGACTTATTGGGTACTCTGATTCAGACTTCAATGGTGACAAGGAAACATGAGTATCCACTTCTGGATATACAATGAGTCTTGGATCAACGACTATCTCCTATAGATCACACAAACAATCAGTTCCAATAGATTCGAAAACAGAGGCAGAATATGTAGCAGCAGCAGACGCAACCAAAGAGATTGTGTGGCTCATGAAGATACTTGAAGATTTGGAGGAGAAACAAGAAGACTACTCTCCACTTTTGATTGACAACACTTCTGCAATCAAGTTGGCCAAGAATCCTAGATTCCATGATCAAACCAAACATATCAACACAAAGTATCATCTGATTCGACATAATGTAGAGGCCAAGACAGTTCATTTATGTCATTGTTCCACTAATGATCAAACTGCAGATATCTTCACCAAAGCACTTGGACGAGAAAAGTTTGAAAGATTTAGAACCATGCTCGGACTTACAAACACCCCTTCGGATTAAGGGGGGAATGTTAGAATCCTAGGGTAGTTTGTAACCGTAGAAGACAAAGAGTCGTGAAGACTCCAACTGACCCGTGGAATATGAAAACCAAAGGTCAGAAACCAATGTATATATAGACATATTTGGTTAATGAATAAGATATCCAGGAGTTATTGCCTTTCAATATATTTAAGATTTACAAGCTTTGAAAGACTTATTAGTGTCTTCAATTCCCAGCAGTTTTGCAGGTGTAGGCTTACTAGTTCTCATGGAAAGCCATTAACATGTTGTAACCAAGCATATTGATAAAGATTAATAGTTTTGAGGCCGCAATGCATCTATTCTTTAAGGTGAGATTTCTTAAACCCAAGAACACCCACCCAACTCACTAGCATTTTTCTTTTATCTGAGAGCCAGATCCCAAGGATATTGTCACTATGTGACTCTTGTTCTAATAGGTTCTATGCCACCACCCAACTCACTAGCATTTTTCTTTTATCCGAGAGCCAGATCCCAGGGACATTGTCACTATGTGACTCTTATTCTAATAGGTTCTATGCTATACATTAAAGCTTCCAGAACTAGGTGTTAACTCCATCATAATGACTCTAGAATAAATATGTTAATTAATGCCTTTTTCTTTCATTTTAAACCAAATCATATTTTACCATATAAATATACCAAATCATTCTTTCATTCTAAACCAAGATCATATTTATATAAATAAACATGTCAAATTATTAATTAGTAATGCGTTTTTACATATATAACTCCCTTATTTTGAACATACAAACATATTTATAACTTTACACTTTCTTTGTTTTAAATCTAAGTTATATATATATATATATATATATATATTTTTTTTTTCCTTGGAAAAAAGCGTAATTTCATTAAAGTATCATCAAAGTACATACTGTATAAAGGCTTCAGAGAGCCCTTTCAGATAGTAGCTTTTCAGCTTCATGTATCAAAAATGAAAAAAGAGTAGTTTCAAGCTCTTCTGTGAGAGCTTAGTATACAGAGTACAACTAGAAATATCAGAAGAGTGCTATAAAGAGTGTCGCTAGTGCCCCAAAATATGAAAGTGTAGTGAAAATCATTCAATTTTTTTGTATGTCAAGTCCCTCGATGAACGGCCTGTGGTAGTGTTCATGAAATGTATCATTGACCTGTTCCAAAATGTGCCATTGACCAAGAGGAAGAGTCGGGCCCTATTTTGATAGGAGATCTGCGTCCTTATTCCTTTCCCTATCAACATGTTTACAAGTGAAATTGTCAAAACTTCCAGTAATTATCAAAGTTTCTTCTAAAATTGTGCTCAAGACCAGATTGTGGCACCTCTGAATTTGATTTACCCAATTTATGATGATCATGGAGTCACCAAAAATTTGTAAATGTGTGCAGTGTAGTTCCAATGCAAAAAGAAGCAGCAGTTTTAAGGCATATAGTTCAGCAAAATTGTTTGTTCCACGGCCTAGCCCCATGTGAATCTTGTAGTAGTGAGATTTGGAGAGATAAAGTATTGCTCCTCCTCCACAGATGTTGTTCTGAGAAGCACCATCGAAGTAGGTTGAGGGTAGAGATGGGTTTATAAGTTCGTCAGTGGGGATGCGGGGAATGGGAAGAGAATTCTCCTGTGGAAAGTGGGAGAGGATCGCGATGCAGTGATTTACCAGGATAGAGGGAGTAGTTGTTTTGTCACAAAAGATCAAATTATTCTGTGCGAGCTAGATGCCCCAGATAACAATCATAGGTAAGGCACGGATGTAAGAAGTGTCTGGGGAGTCATGCCAAAGTTTCCAGGCATCTTCGACTATCTGCCCTACCCACTTACCAGCAGCTACGTGTATGAGCTTCATCTCAGTCCAAATGTTTGTTGTGAACAAACAGTGAAGGAAAAGGTGGGAAGAAGATTCCACGCCCTGTTTGCATAGAATGCACTGGCCCAGACCTTCAATATGTTTGTTTCGAATACAGTCCCTAGTGGGGATTCGGTTTGCAAGTGTGCACCACATAAATATTTTTGATTTTGAGGGACAATGAGACTTCTAGATCTTCTGCCACCACCATTTTTGTTCAACATGTTGTTGTTTTTGTTCCATTAACAGTTTGTATCCCAGTTTAGGGGCATATATGCCATTTGATGCCGACAACCATATGAGATCATCAGGGGAGTCTGAGATACGAGCATGTGAGAGACGCAGTGCAATAAGGTAGTCATTCCAGTGGTTGATGAAGTCAACTAGCAGATTCAACTCCTTCGAAGTCAGCCAACCTTGGTGCCAGAAGGTGGTAGTCAGAGGGTCTGCTATTTGGGAGAGATGGAAAAATCCATTATGTTGTAGAAAATGTATGAGAGGATCCGGGAGGATGTGATGATTTTGGCACCCGATCCACGGGTCCTAGCCTATACGGATTTGAGACCCGTTTCCAACTTTCCAAGCGAGTCCCTGAGTGATGAGTGGAAGAGATGCCAACACTGCTTTCCATATGATAGACATTCCCGTCCGAGGCTTTGTGGGGTTACGAATCCACTAGATGAGTGATTCAGGGGCAATATATTTATGTTTGATAACCTCCGTCCACAAATTATCAGTGTCGAGAATTCTCCAGCCCACCTTTGCAGCTAGTGATGTTGCGAAGGCGTGTATATGTTTGAGGCCCCAACCCCCCAATGATTTCGGCAAGGCGAGACGTTCCCACTGAACCCAAGGCGTTGTATAGGTATCCGAGTGACCAGACCAAAGAAACCGGAAGTAGAGCTTCCTTGATTTTTCCCGAATACCCTTTGGGATCCATGCCAGTGACATCCAATACACGGGGATGGCCTCCAGAACAGATTTAATTAGAATAAGACGACCAGCTCTGGAGAGCCAACAATGACTCCAAATCATTAATCTTTTTTCCAGTTTTGCAAGAAGCCAAGTCCAGTCGCACAATTTGTAACCATTTGGTTTCAGATGAAAACCCAGATATTTTAGACCCTCATCCAATAAATAGATTTCAAAGGGGAAGAGTGTGAGGTACCTGTGATGTTCAACAACAGACAGTTTGTAGAGAGTGATAGAGGATTTGAGGACGTTTATGACCATTCCAGTGGCATCTTGAAAGAGTGATAGAATGTTGTCAAGTTGTTCAGCGTCCCCAATCGAACCATCACAGAAGATCAGAATATCATCCACAAAGAGTAGGTGTGAGAGCCGAAGAGCGTTGGTGATGCGAATTCCATGGAAAGTGCCCTTCCTTTTTGAATCAAGAATAGCACGGCTAAGACCTTCTGCCACGAATAGAAAGATAAGTGGGGATAAAGGGAAGCCCTGGTGGAGTCCTCTTTCAACATAGAAAAAATGTGAGGGTGAGCCATTTATGAGCACAACAAATGAGGTCGTAGTGATGCAGCTCATCGTCCATTTTATGAAGGCATAGTCAAAACCGAGCTATGTCATTAGCAGTCAAAGATAGATCCAACTAACTCTGTCAAATGCCTTTGAGAGATCAATTTTTATGACAGAACCCTTTATTCCCTTTAGCTTTTGAGAGTGTAAGCCTTCCTGAGCAACTCCGTTGACTTCATGAATTTGCCTCCCCTCCAGGAAGCCAAATTGTTCCTTGGAGATGAAGTTTGAGAGAACACATTTGAGCCTTCTTTCCATGACTTTTTCCACAACCTTGTATGTGATGTTGCGGAGTGAGATGGGGAGAAATTCATCCATGGTTACCGGTTTACCAGACTTGGGAATAAGAGCAATGAAAGTGGCATTTAGGGGGGGATGAACCAGACCCCCACGTCTAGATTCTTTGGTAAGAAGAAGAAGATTGTTGCCGATGGTATCATAATATTCGAGGAAGAATTCAATTGTCCACCCGTCCGACCCCGGGCTCTTATGCTTTTGAAAACTGTGCAGGATTTCCTTAAGTTCCTCCTCAGAGATATCGTCCATAACATGATGATTATCATCCTCAGTTACAGATCCCAGAAAAAATTGTGATAGTCGGATAACTTCAGCAATATTTGCACGACATGCATCCGAGAAAAGGGTTTTGAAGTGAGATGTACCCAGAGTGGCCAGGTCCTCAAAGGAGGAGATAGTCTCTCCATGTTCATTTTTAAGATCCCAAATAGTGTTTTGAGCCTTCTGTCCTTTAGCATAGGCTTGGAAAAACTTTGTATTTTCATCACCGCTTTCAAGCCATATTGCTATGCTTTTTAATCTCCATACTTCCTCTTTTTCAAAGAGTATTTTGTTACGAGTGCTTTCCAGGGATTTGAGTAAGTTGGTGGACTCCTACGAAATGAAGTCGCCCCCATCAGCTTCCAGTAGATAGGACAATTGCCTTTCAACCCGTATCAGCTCAAGTTCATCACGTTCACCGCTTTTTGTATGCCCAGTCTTTCAGTAGTAATTTGACTCTAGATAGATTTTTCACAAAGTGCTGAGCAACAAAAAGACCATCGCCAGGTTGGAAGGGGATCCAAGAATTTTTTATGAGGTTTGCAACTTCCTCCTCTTTTAACCAAGCAACACAAAGTTTGAAGGGGATAGGGGGTTTTGAGGATTTCCCCAGGATCTTCAGACAGATAGGTTGGTGATAAAAAATGCCCCCATAGTCGACCCATTGTCGTATCCTGTAGTGTTGATTCGCTAGTTCCTTAGCAAGTAGAAAATGATCCAATCTCTTGGATATATTCCCCTCCCTAGTTCTGTGATTGGTCCAGGTAGGTTTCAGAAAGGGTGGTTGAAGGCCAATAAGGTGAGTATCCTTCAGTAGTAGGTCAAAGTAACCAACAAGTGCATCGCCCCGAACAAGAGGGACCCGAATTTCATGGGATCCAAGAGTGAAGTTCAGATCTCCACCTAAGATCAGATCATTCCCAGTAAACAGAGAGCTGTGACGGAAAGTGTCCCAGTAAGCCACATGGTCCAGGTAGGGGCCGTAAATGTTAATAGTCTTGAAAGTCCTGTTTAAACCAACATGGAAAATCTCCACCCCAAAATCAGAGGAGAAGCCCCAAGAGTTGAGGCCTTTTGTCGAGAATTTTTTCCAGCCTGAAGCAAGCCCCCCAAAGAGACCACGCGCACTGATAACAGCGAATTCATAAGTAGGAAATAGAGTTCAGAGAGATGCCAGAACATCAGCTTCTAACCCCATAGTTTCTTGTAGCAAAAAAATATAAGGTTGGTGTAAAACAATCAACCTCTTTAGGGCAAGTTTTTTAGGTTTAATTGGCAAACCCATACAATTAAAATACAATAGTTTCATGGGTTAACCCCAGGATAGGCCTGCAATGCTCTAAGTGCCCCTGTCGATGGGTTTTTGTTTGCAGTTCGCAAGGTCCTGGATAACATGTTGTTGCGCTGAAGTGAAAAGTGAGGGTCGATCGTGACCGCGAGAGAGTTTGCGAGGCAAACGATTGAGGCCCAAGCCAGTGCCGACGGGTAGAGTGGTTGTGAGGATAGGCATGTCACGAGAGCGTAGGTGAAAGTGGATGGGATGTTTAACGACGGATGTTGGTTTTGGGGGGTCCATGGAGTAGTCCATGTTTAATAGAGGAGTTTCCAGGGGATGGGGGTGGGACAGTGGGGGGAGATTTTGTAGATTTTTAGGGAAGTGTGGTGCAGAAGGACCCCCTGATTCCAGATTCAATGAGAAAAATGAAGATTCATTAGTGGAGAAAAGAGAAGAAGGGTTTTCAAGCGTACCCGGAGCAAAAGGAGTAGCAGCAGCCACTAAGCAAGCCGACGATGGAGCAGGATCAACAACCGTGAGAAACTCAAGGTTCGAGTGGGGGTTTGTTGCCACCCCACCGGTGTGCTCCTGTCGAGCCCTCACAGTGTCCAAACAAACCGAGTCACGGGGATCATTCTGCAAGTCCTCATCCAACCTTCCCGCTTTAAGTGTGCCCTTCTCGGCCCCCGAGTCCATGCCATTTGTTCGCTTGTGAATATTGTCCGATTTTGGATGAAAGGTGAGCCGACAGTGTTTAGCCAGATGCCCATATCCATGGCATCCGTGGCACCAGAAGGGAATACCTTCATAGTCCAGTTTTTGAATTCGTTGTGCAAGTCCCCAAGTGAAGGTGAGTTGTGCATGTAGCCCCTCTCTGACATTAATGGAGACCAAGATACGAGAAACTGAGAATTTCCAAGTCTGTGTGTAGGACATGTCAGCATCGATATATGCTCCCAGGGAATTGTCGATATCTCTGAAGGATTTCGGGTTCCAGAACTCCCAGGGTAGGCCTGGAAGGCAGACCAGATAGGGATAACATCAAATTTCTTAGTGTCAGCATCAAACATTGGGGTCTAGCTCTTGAAAATGATGGTCGTGTTGCCTAGGCTCCAATGTGTCTTGAGGACATGACTTGTGTCCTCGCGGGTGTTAAATTTGAGCATGAACCAGCCTCTGGAGAGGACCATGACTGCAAGTTTGTAGGAGAACAATGTCGCTCAGTTTGAGGAGACCCACCTATCCAAAACTTCAGAGTTGGGGTATTTTCCCCGTGCGCGTCCAATGATTTCCGTCTCTGCCATGCTGAGGGAGTTCGCCATAGAGACGTTCTTGCCGCAGATGAGGTTTATTGAATCCTGAGCGTTTTTCAATAAATTCCCTTTCTGTATCCGCGTGGGCGAGACCTCCCGATTTCTCAGGGGAGGTAAATGGGGGCCATGACCTGCAACACTGACACTGATATTTGGGGGAGCAGGACCAGAGTGTGTAGGGGAGCGAAAGAGAGAATCGATGAAATCGTCAGGCGTTTGTGAAATGGGAACCTTTGCAAGGTTTGCAGTAGGAAGCAGGTGAGCAGTCTGATCCCAGAATGGCCATCCACACTCCTGCAGTTCAGTGAGATATGTCGAGTCCAGCGACCAACCCTCCGATGAAAGAGCAGTGTGAATAATCGTTGAGGTTGTAGGAACCATAGAGCCAAGGTTGTAGAGCGGTGGAAGGTCCAGGAGGGAGTAGGGTGAGCCCCTGAGGCCCGGGGCAAGAGGACGTACAGAAAAAGGGTCGCCAGAAAGGAATCTATCTGCCGTGAGTGACAAGTGGTCTGCGAAAGAATGAGAAGACATTGGATACTCCCCACCTGTTGTCATTAAACCGTATGAGTAGCCAAAATTGTCTGCCAAAATTTTTTACACGGCGTGAAACCGCTGCAACGCTGTTTAGGGCGGACCGCGGTTTGTAATCCCGAGTGTGGTAAAAGATGGTTTTACCCTCTAGTGGATCCAGGGAGTAATCAACATCGTCCACCGTGTGATAAACAGAGCCCATGTCAGTTGAGGTGAGTGGGGGATCCATCGAGTTCCATGTCGCCGTCATCTCATGAACAATTTAGGGTTTGCAGGTTGGAGCCCCTTAGGGTTGCAGAACCCTAAAACGTCCCATCCTCAAATCGCATGAGTTCCCACCCAGCAATGTCAAGGACTTCTAGTTAGAAAGATGATGAAAATAAATCTAAGTTATATATATATATATCCAAGAAAAAAAAAATATATATATATATATATAGATATATATATATATATAATCAAATCATTGAAAAGTTAGAACATCAAAATTCTAAGAATTCAAAACTAACCAACTTTAAGAAAAACTACTCCAATAACTTTGAAATCAATATATAAGAAAAACTACTCCAATAACTTTGAAATCAATATATAAGAAAAACTACTCCAATAACTTTGAAATCAATATATAATACTATAGATAATGCCTTTTTATAAAAAAAAAATCACCAAAGAATTTACCAAGAAATTATTTCACATCTCAATTTTATTAGATTATAACCATCATCTAAATAATTTTCAATTTTGATATCATAGCGTTCTAAAATATGATAATATTTAAACGATGAAATTTATAGACTTAAAATGCGCATGACCTTCATACTAAGGAGTAGCTAACATCCACATTTATAGATATCCATTAAATAGGTCGGAGGAGGTGAATTCTCTCCACAAATTGGTACGATATCATGTTTGTACTTTAATAGAAAAGAAACAAGCAAACATTGGAATTTTTTTTTCAAAGAGAAAAAATTCCATACTATTATAAAAGATAGTATATAAAATGTCATAAAAGACAGGAAATAGGCCGTTTCACAACGAAGCCGAGAAGCACTATAGGTGCCAAAATAATAAAAAATCTCAGTGGGCTTGACTACAACACGGATAGTCACTATCCCAAGAATAAAACAACAAGGAAACTGGCCACCCCAAGCAAGCCCAAAACGCTAACAAATGGCAAGAACCAGGTAACATGTAGGGCTACGCATGATAGCAAGTGGCTCAAAACCACAAAGCAAAAAAACATGTCACAACATATGAATAATATCCAAAATGTGGCCGAAGGAGTGCAGGCCCAAAATCGGCATAAAGATATGCCGATAAAACAAAAAAGATAGTTGATCCAAAAGTATATATGCCGATATAAAAAGGATAGTATATCCAACAGAACTCCAACAAGATGTTGAAAGACGAAAATAAGTTCATCAAGTGCCTGCATATAAATAAGGATAAGAGCCGCCAAAAAATAACTAGCAAATAATAACTATATACAAAATATAACGAAGAAGTTCAAAATATCTGATATGAGCCATGGTTGGTAAGATGATCATCTTCCCAAGTCTCCCAAAACAATAGTCCTTCCTAAGCAGACAGAGCCTGCTTCGAGAGACTATCTGTAGTTAAGTTAAAATCCCTCCGGATGTGTTGAAAATATATATGGTCGAAATGACCAATAAGTAGATGGATCTCTTCCATCCGTGAGCGCAAAATTTGAACAGAAATGACTGCCTTGTTCATCACCCAGTCGATGATCACTTTTGAGTCCCCTGCTATCTGAATTTCCCAAATATTTCTGGATTTGGAAAAATATAAGAGGATCTAAAGAGCCAATAATTCGCTCCTTGTATTTGAACCATGCCCACAACTTAAACATAGTTTGAAACAATAAATACTTGTCTTGATAATAGCCCCCGCCCCACTCTGACTGGCATTACATTGTGAAGCTCCATCAAAAAACACCCGAAATTAGAAACAGAGAAGGAAGGGCCACCCGATGAGGTCAACTTCACCTTTGGAGATGCCAATTTAGGTTTAAAGTATTCATAACAGGAGTCCATAGCTTTACTGCTAACAAGTCGGGCATATGGTGGCTTACCCTCAAAGAGTAACCAATTCCTGGATAACCAGATTTCCCAAGCCATAAAACACAGGAGGTCCTTCCATCTATCCTCTTTAGGACACCAATTTCTTAGACTATTTGAGAAAGAACCAACCTTCCAGATATCACAAGACGACAACGTAGCTATAGTGAAATCCCAAACCTTATGTGCAAAAGAGCAGCTCACGAACAGATGGTCTACAGATTCGGCGTCTGCACAACACAACAGGCATCTATTAGGACCATAACCTCCCCTTCGAATATAATTAGCCCAAGTGAGAATGAAATTCTCCAATGACAACCAAATGAAACAAGTGATCTTTAGTGGAGAATTCCAATGCCAAGCAGCCACATACCACCAATTGGGAGAGGATTTTATCATAATGAAGTTTACTTCTTGAAAGCATGCATTGTGTATAAGATAGTCAACTCGACAAATCTTCTCTCCTATTAGGTAAAATTGACTATTTTAAAACTGTAACTGAACATTAATATTTAATATTTTTTGTTTAAGAACCAGTCGAAGTAAAACTACGCAGATCGCTCAAATTGGGTTTCATGCCAATGTGGATCAAGCCACCCTCTAGGAGAACCTTTTGGTGCCATTGCACTTCCTTTACCACCAATCAGGTCTCGCAAATCTTCTAGCTTATTTTCATGCCCTATTGAAATGCTCTTTTCACCCGCTTCCTTCAGTGGTTGCCTAAATCATTGTTTCTTTCCAGCCGCATTGATTTCTTGTTGTTTTACTAGTGAAGGAGGGGCTCCATGTGGTCTTAAATAGATTTTTCCCTCTTTGATTCTTACCTGTCCGAAAGGAACGCAAACCCAGTCAAATACTCACAGGAATGATAAACATTGCTAGAATATCAACAATGCAAATTAAGATTTCCTAAGAGCCACAACACACTTGTTACAAGATGACAGAGTATTTTTTAAGGATTCTAATATTATACTTAAGTATAGTATTATAGGCGATTATTTTGGATTGAAAAAAACATATATATAGATAGGTAGGCGAATATTAAATATGGAACATACAATTTACTACTAAAACTTGTGAATTTTGGCGATGTAGATATAGGCGATATTAGAGACTAAAAATGACCAAATAGCGAATTTATTTTTTGAAAAAAACCCCAAAAATAGCCAATTGGCGAAATTTTGCCCCTAAATATTTCCTTGGTTACAACTGCTTTCTTATTGGCAGGAAATTAGCTGCCTTGCAGCTTTTACTCTTGTTAGTATACTATAAAATTAAATTATACTAATAATTAGGTCACCACACTTCTAAGGGATTATTTATTTATTGTTTAGCCTCTCCTCTCTTAAAATACTTAATATTCACGTAACAAAATTAAACAAAATCAATCACACTTTTTTTTTAAAACATTAACAATGCTATTAATTTCACTTATTTTAAGAAGCAATACTAAAGAGCTTCACTAAATCCACTTGTTTTTAAATCATAATCATGTTATTATCTTTATGAAACCTTTGATATGGAACATTGTTCCAACTTAGAAATATTCATTTCCTAAAACTCTATGTTAATTCTTTCCAATGATAAGCCTCAACAACTAGCTCAGTTGGTTGGGCCCCAACTCTCAAGCTGCTGCAGGCTAGAGGTCAGGAGTTCAATTTCTAGGTGTTGAGGCCAGGTTCTTCCGTTTGACGTGCCGATAGAGTGAGGCCCCTTCAAGTGGACCCCTAGCTTTATCCATTAAAAGAAAAAAAATCTTTCCAATAATAATCCACCACATATCTATGATCAAGATTCAAAACATAATTTAACTATAAAAAAATTAATAATTTCCATGTTACGTAATTTCCGAGGAGTATCACGAGCTAGTATTGCATAATAAAAAAAAATTTAATAACTATAAAAAAATAATAATAATTTTCATATATTACGTAATTTCCGAGGAGTATCACAAGCTATTATTACGAAAGCCATATGATTAGATTTTGTTCATATGTGACGTACTTTCCGAGGAGTAGCACAGGCTATAATTGCCAAATCCATGTGATGGGATTTCTTTGAGTTTTATATTGAATAATTTTTCCTACATGGTTGGAGTGGCTTGTACTACACCGGCACAATCGAGGAAATTAATTTGCCCATACCATTTGTTATTATCAGAAATCACCTTTTGTTGTCTTCGGCTAGCTGTCCCAGACTCCCATGACTCCCTCCTTTGCCTTAGCCTATGCAATCGGCATTTATATTAATTATGTAGTTTTGCATGTTAGACTTCAACAAGCCCAACTGAAATATACACACAAAAAAGGTTTTCATGCACGTTCAACTAACTTATTTTTAAGACCAAGGAGAAGGTCTTACACTCACTAAACTAGAAACTTAAAATAGATAACAAAAATTCATGTGCGGAAAGTCGAATTGGACAACTAAGTGTTAGTTGTCAAGTCCGATATTCATGAAATTGACGTCTAAGACATTGACCATATATTAAATCCCTTATAAATTAGGCCCTCACACACTCCCAACTCGTAAAAGCTTAATAATAAAAGCCCACCTACTTATTCTATAATATGTGGTTGGCATATCTTGTATATATCTTTGTCAATGAGTTTTCTCTCTTTTCTATAAATTTTAGTATCGGACAAAAGCATGTTCATTCAGATTCCTCTATGTATTTTAATATCAAAATTCGCATCGAAAGCATTATTTGTATCATAGAAGAGAGCATTTATGAAATGAGTGAAGATGATAATGAAGCCATAAGGGAGGACCGCGTAATCATTTTAAAAAGGACAAATCCACTTAAGAGTAATAAAAAAAAGGAAGAAGGAAGAGAATGAAGATGTAAAAAACCTAAGAGATAATGATGATATAGTTATCCTAAGGGAGGAAAAAGGTGGATCCATAATCAATTTGTTGAAAGATGATTACTGTATGCAAAGATGATTGACCATTTAACCATGAGTGATAGCTACACGAAGTTGAGCTGTAACCTAATATCAAAAGTAATTAAGGAAGTTACAAGGATCATACAGAGTATAACCTAGACAATAGAACGAATAGGAGATTAACTCCGAATTGTGAGATCACCCTTGGAATCTATGGAACCTAGACAATAGAACGAATAGGAGATTAACTCCGAATTGTGAGATCACCCTTGGAATCTATGGTCTTCCAAACATCCATAAGGAAGAGGTTCCTCTCACGTCGATTGTTAACACAATTGGTTCACCCACTTACGAGCTAGTGAAATATGTTGCGAGACTCTTAAGTCCCCTAGTGGGTAACATAGATTCATTCATCAAAGATTCAAGTGACTTCGTGAAACTTGTAAAAGCGGAAAAAGTGGAACATGAGGACATGCTCATAAGCTTTGATGTTGTCTTGCTCTTCACAAAAATCACTTTAAATGAGGTTGTGCAAGTAATCAATGAGTTCATAGACCCATGAACAACAAGATTGGTAGAGGTATGTCTCCGCTCAACCTTTTTTAGTTTTCAAGGTGAGTTCTATGAGCAAACTAGCGATGTAGAAATGGACTTGGACCCTCTTTCACCCATTGCCAATCTTTTCATGGAACAATTCGAGAAGAAAGCCCTTGACTCTTACCCCCTAAGACCATCAAGGTGGAAAATATATGTGGACAACACTAATGTAAAATGGCCCTATGGAGGAGAAGAGTTGAATAAGTTCTTTGAATATCTCACCTTTTGCTTTGAAGACATAAAGTTCACATGGAGTTAGAAGAGAATGGGAGCATCCCATTCCTAGATGTATCGGTAACCAGGAAGCAAGATGGAAGAACCCTTGGACACAAAGTCTTCAGGAGGAAAATTCATACTGAAAGTTATCTCCATGTTAACTTGAAACACCACCCCTCTCAAAAGATTGGAGTCCTTACACCTTAGCCATGAGGGCAATAAGAATATCACACGATGAGCATCTTGAACATGAGAAAGGCCACCTAACCAAAGTCTCTAAGAGCATAAGATATAGGAATACCGATATCAAAAGAGCTATGGAGAAAGTAGGTAAAGGACCTCACCCTCACAACATTCAAACTTCTAATAAGAAATCCTACCTTCCCTACATTTGAGGGGTTACCGATAAAATTGCAAAGGTTCTAAAAGGGAAAGTAGTTACAACCTTGTTCAAGCCAATGGAAACCATCATACATAAAATGAATACTATAAAAGACTCTGTTGACCAACAACAATACCAATACATCTGCAAGGTGACATGGTCTTGTAGAAAATGTTATATTGGAGAAACAAGACGTTCGTTCCATATAAGGTTGAAAGAGCATAGAGAAGACATTAAGTATGAACATAGATGCACCTCAACATTAGTAGAACATTCGCTTAGAACCAAACACCATGTGTTTTTGGAAGATATTAGAATCCTTGCAAATGAAAATCACTATCTCAAACGATGATTCCGAGAAGCTTTGGAAATAATCAAGCATATGAACAACCTGAATAGGGATGGAAGACTTGAGGTAATTATGAATTGGCTCCCACCGATTAACCACCAAAAAATACATAGACATAAGATATGATTTTTAGTTGTTTTTATTCATATTAATCTCACTTCAACTATGATATAAAATATAATAAAAAACATTTAAAAAAAATAACATAAAAGCAATTTAACTATAATTCAAATATAAAGCATTGATAAATGAAATAGTTATAGGAAATTAGTAAAACCATCTTTAAGTTCAAAAAGTCTCAAAGTATTTAAGACCTTATACTCCTAATGTCAATCTTATAATCTTATAATAATGATAGTTAATTAGGTATTAAGTTAGGTCAATTTAGAAATTCAATAATAACTTAATAGGTATCCTTATCACATAGTTTAAATATTATTTTTAATGGGTATCTTTATTACATAGTTTAAACAGATTTACAATGAATAGAATGAAAAGAACAAGAGGAGTTGCAAAGCTGCATGTCCTTGCCTTCAGCGTTTGTTTTCTATTGGCTAAAGAAATAAGTATTTAGCAAGAAGAGGTAGTTATATCAAGCTAAAGGTGCATTCTCATCAGCTGAGCATTGATTACACTACTAATAAATGATTGTAATCACAGAGCTCTTAGCTACAAATTTATAGTGGTACTATAATCTTCGATGTCCATTGGAGGGGTTGGAAGAGCTCTCTTCCTTGATGTCAGGATTGTACATTTGAGCCTATACTTCATTTCAACAATCTAAGAAAGTATTGTCAATGGAAAAGCCCAAGCCGAGGTGATTTTTATGGATTGGATTTCTTTATTGATTTGATTCTCAAGAGTGAAACCCAAGCCAAGTTATTGATTGTCTTCTCAAGGCTCCTACCTACACTCATTTCAGTGAATTTGACTAATATACAACCATTCATTTATACAATCAATTATGTTGATCCATAAGTATCTTGCTTTAATAGTATATTCAAATATTGTGAAATTCTTGTTGAGGTGATTATTGAGCACACACTCATATTTTGATGAATCAAGATTCCTATTTTAAACATATCATAAGTAAAAGGAGATTCATATATTAATTATTCCTTTTGTAACATAGTGTTATGAATTCATAAATTTGATCTTTGTAAAGTTTAACTACAAATTCATTATTTGATCCCTATTGTCATTATAATTTAGAATAGGTTTTGTTTATAATAAAATGGAAAATATATTCTCTCACGTCCTAATATGATCTAGATTTGATTATCCATATTTCAATTCTTATACGTGGATTCTACAACTTATAATAAATTATGAATTAGAATTGTGCAGAGTAGTTATATAGAAAATGTTCTAAGGGTTGAGAAACACATCGAAGCTTCTGTAATTCACATTGTCATTGGTTTAAGTCTTATATTACAAGTATAGCGCAAAAGAAACAATATGATCCCTATTTTATTCTGAATTATGTTGAAGAGAGTTGTAAGAACATTATGTAAATTTATAGCCATTATGTAAAAGTAAAGTACCATACTTCTGTTGCATCACTATGAGTACTTTATATAGTTTAATTGGTCGATATTTCGATGTAAAATTGTTATAACATATCACTAAATAAATACTATGTATCTATTCAATAGTTTTAAGTTGGTTTTGAAATTAATATTCAAGAGTGAATTGATTGAATTTGGTTAGAATTAACTTAGTGTTCAAATCTAATGTAAAAACTCTAGATACTTTGATGTTTAAAATTTATATTTTAACAATAATGTTCAAGTAGTTGATATAAGAATTATAAAACGGCGGAAAATAGGTAGGATAGTAACACATGTTTTCAATAACCAATGAGTTGTATAATAGTAATTAGAAGAGGAATTTATTGATTAAAAGTTATGCTATAGAAGAGGAATTTATTGATTAAAAGTTATGCTATAGAAGAGGAATTTATTGATTAAAAGTTATGCTATAGAAGAGGAATTTATTGATTAAAAGTTATATTATAGGAGATAGAGCAACTCGTAACTATAACCAAAATTGTGGGTTTCTTTGTTTAGACGTTTTGTTTTATTGTATTTGCCTCCAACAGGTTATATAGTAATCGTTTGGTATAATTTTGATAGAAGAGGAATTTATTGATTAAAAGTTATACTATAGGAAATAGAGCAGCATGTAACTATAATCAAAATTGTGGGTTTCTTTGTTTAGTCGTTTTGTTTTATTGTATTTGCCTCCAACAAGTTATATAAGTTATATAGTAATAGTTTGGTATAATTTTGATTTTAATTAGTTTATATTTTTTTCTAAAGTTTTATTTAAGTTTTGTAAAATTTATATATAAAAAAATTAAAAAATATATATTTTTATTCTTTAAAATATATTTTTTGTTTTGTTATTGGTTTATTTTAATGATTTGACTAATTTAATCTGGTGTACCATAAAATATCAAATATAAAAAATCAATTAAAAATAATAAAAAATAAAAAATACATCATATTGCCAACTATCCTATAAATTAATATCATTAATATGATATAATTAAATAATTTTAAAATAAAAATATTTAACAAACTCTAACACTAGTAAATGTATTGTTAAATAATAATTATACTGCAACATTATTAATACTGACAACTGACGAAAAAACAATCCATTCAAAATTATCTCATTATTCTAGAAAAGTATCCTATAACTAAATTCCAACGTAGAGACATGCGACATCATGAAGTTTCCTGGAAGAAATGTTGCTGGTTGTTGTTACGGGTGAACACTTATATCAAATCTGGGTGGAATCTGGTCGATCGGATCTCAAGTTATGTGCCATGTGGATAGGTTCTCGTTAATTATTATGTAATCAAGAACATTTGTGTCTCGCACCATTAAAATATATTTCTAAAATATTAAAACTAGCAATTGCCCCAAGAGGGGCAAAATGAATGCCGAGAGGAAAAGAGCACAATGAAGGAAAAATAGTTTGGCTAGATTCTAGGCAATGGGTTACATCAACATCATTGAAACACAAATCAAAATTACAATTGAAGTAGGTAGTGGGGAAGCTTTGGAGCATTGAATATGGATAGGATCCAACGCAAGGAATGTGGATGAACAAGAAGCTTATGATGTTAGTGATAAGGAAACCATTGCCATCATTGCTATGGTAGTGTTAGATGACAACTAACATGTGCAAGATGTAAACAGATCTCTACAAGATCATGAACACTGATGCTCTCTAATGAAACCATAGTTCTTTATTTGAGAAACAAGTTGTATAATTTGAAGATAGTATAAGGTGACTTAGTCATTTGTCATCTCAATACTCTAAAAAATATAGTACATTGACTTATGGTTTTAAATGTAAAGATAGAAAACAAGTTATGATCTTTATTGCCCTAAACAATTTCTTGGCCTATTCAAGTATTTGCAACAATTCTTAGCTCATTAAGGAGAGTTTAATTCTTACCCATAGTTCTTTATGAGGATTGCTTTTACAAGAGGAGCAAATGAATAAACTTTACCATGAAGGAAACAGGTTTGTATATACCTTCACAACAAAGCACAAGGGAAAATAAAGGCAAAGTTTTAGCCAATTAAGAAACAAGAAAACAATCTTGTTATACTCTGGTTTGACAACAATACAAAAAACGAGGAGTATTTTGAAAATTCAAGGAAAATTTTGAGAAAACTAACTTTGGAAGATAAATACAAACATTGGCTTAGCCAATGCACTTGCTAGAGGTGAAAACTCCAACACTGGGAATTTGTTGCTCATGTAGTCACTACTCACACCATAAACTTTAAAACACTCTCAAAAAAAGAGAGATACCATTAGTTTAGAGACATAAATGACATTGTTTTGAAGAGACATAAATGCCATGTTTTCAAGTAAGTACAAACATCACTGCATTCCATACAAATGTAGATAAATTTATTTAAGCAAGTACAAACACCATCATTACATGCGATGTTATAGTCTACATTAGCTATACTTCACCATTTACTATCTGTGACTTTTGCACACACTTCACTTCCACCTTGTAGTGGTTGAGGATATTGAACTAACACCCTTTACTATTTGTGACTTTTGCACACACATCACTTCCACCTTGTAGTGGTTGATGATCTTGAACTAATAATGGGTGGCACTAATCATATTAGATCCCAATTCAATTCAACACTTTGATTCACTAGGTTATCTTCCAATGAATTTAATGATTTGGCTACATCAATAAATGTAATATATTGAACATTATGAAGTTTTGAAGCATGAATGCTATGTTTTGGCTACATGGATAAATTATGAAGTATGAATTTTCACATCCAAAGCCTAAAAGGAACTCTAACAAATATGTTAAAAAGGAGTAGGATAGAAAATAGTGCTAGTTAAAAAAGAAAGAGAGTTTGTGGACTCTTATTACTTTAATAGTAACCAAACACATATATTAAGAGGCATAGTATATAGACTTAGGTTCCATGAGGGTCAAGAAAAACAAAAGGAGTGGTTTGCCTCATTAGAAGATGGTTACTTTAGGAGGTGGCATTGGTGCACTTGGTCAAAAGCCACAAATAATTCTAATGAAGATGGCTAATGGAGGTGTTAAAGTTTGTGCATGATGTGTTATACATACCAAGTTTGAAGAAGAACCTATTGCCAATGAGTCAAATTTGCAAAGAAAAATTTCAAGATTGAACTCAATGAGGGTAAGTTTCTCTTAAAGGGCAAGAGGAACCACTATAGAATTGTTGTAGAAGGTGTTGAAGGAGGTGTTCTTTAAAAGTCTATTGTCATAAAAGTGGGATGACAAGATTTAATGGTTGAGAACAACTCCAACGTCAAATTTGGCAACAAAGGTATGGATATCTTAGCTATAAATGTATTGAACTTTTGAAGAATTTTAATATTGTTTACAATATGTGTCCATCTTGGCATGAGAAATGTGTTTGTGAAAATTGCATTTTATGCAAGTAACATAGGGATAAATTGAAGAAAGATGGGCATCCAATTTAAGTGGTGTATGGAAGCTTTTGTGGTCCCATGAAATCTCCATCACCTTTAGTTGCAAAGTACTTTATAACATTTATTAATGCTTTTTCAAGAAAAAAATGATGGTATTGTCTTAAGTACAAATCAGATGCTCGTGAACCATTCAAGCAGTTCAATGCCATGGTTGAGAGGCAAAGTGGGAAGAAGGCTAAATTTATTAGGACAAACAATGGGAGAGAAGACAACCGTTATGATTTATTTTGGTGTCACAATGCTGATGATATTTATGATGTAATTTATTCCTATGATTTAAAATATATTATCAATGTCATTTTCAATTCAATGCATGGTTACTGACATTTTAATTCCATATTCCACTTTAATAGAGTAGAAATAAAAATTAATGTTCAAATTATTTGCATGTTAAATTAAAGTCAAGAATTAAATTTGAAAGAAACATATTGAAATGTTATTATTTAATTAATTTATGGTAGAGAAGAATAAAGTCCACAAGAATTTCTGTCTAGGAATCCATAGAAAGATAACAACTAATACGTTACTCTTGCTAAAGCTAGGCTAAGTGCATCAGAGCTGCGACATTCGCCTTTTGTTGGATGTCCCCAATTGTACATCCCCTTGATTCCATGTGAATAATCTCTATTCTTGACCTCACACACATGAAGATCTAGGAATATCTCTTTCATCTTCAATAAGTTTAAAAGGTTGTGGTTAACATATAATTAACATTCACCTTTTCATAACAAATATTATTTTTATTATTTTTTTATATATCACATATAAACATAGGAGATACAATTAAATCTACAATTAGATTCTACATCCATGTTTTTACAATCTAAAAGATACTGGGTCTGAAATATAGCATTTCAAATGTCAATGATGAAATACAATATGGATTCTCTTTAAGTATGGTGGCACAACAAGTCCATAAACTAAATTGTTATTTTCCTAAGCACTTCAAAATTTCTACAATATCTGGTAGACAATTTCGTGTATTTACCAACTTCAAAAGAAGTTACATTAGGTTTAATTCTAAGAAATACCCCATTCCCTACTTATTTAGTGTATTTACCAACTTCAAGAGAAGATACATTAGGTTTAATTCTAAAAAATACCCTATTCCCTGCTTGAAATTTTTGTATGGATCATTTGGGAACGATTAAAATTTTATACCCATCCTACTCAACTTTAATATTAATGTTTGCTTTATTTATAATAGATCCTTTTATTAACCATGCCTTTTGGAGTTGTGATAATCATGATATTGGACAATGAGAGAAATAGTTGATTAATTGTTAGCTAATTCAATTTTCTTAATATGATTTCCTTCAATATCTGTCTCAAATCATCCATAATAATTATCTTGTGTCTTTATTGGGAACTTTGGAACATGGATATTTTTTTTAGTGGTACATTATTTTTTGCAACATGGGAACTTTGGAACATGAATATTTACTAATTCATTTCTTTAGTACTAAGTTATTTTTTGAAAGTATGAATTGAAATTTTCTGCAATTGGCTCTTCTAAAGGTGCAGTAGAAAGTTAGATAAATACAAATACATAGACTCCATTGAGATCTGATGAAGTGGACTTCCAGATCTTTTTTAAAATATAAATTCTCATATGCTTTTTCAAATTTTCTCAAGTATGTTTGGTTGCTAGCTTTCACCTTAGCGTTGCTATTGCATTCATACTGGATATACTATCCAGTGTACAACAAAGTGTATTTATGTTTGATGTTGGTAAAATTTTATCTGTGACACACTCATTGAAACATTTATCCCTTTGAGCATGAAAATAATGTACTTGCCTTGAATTTTAGCTATTCAATTCTTCCTGGAAATCTACAGATTTGAGACTTCACTACAAATAATATTGTGTATCTTGTCTACATTCAAATTGTTTGCTTTTGCATTTCTTGTTTAATTTAGGGTTGAGGTTCTATCTTCCTATGAATGTAGAAAAATTTGATGCAATCTTGTCGATATGGACACTTGGAGGTGGTGCCGACTCTTCTTCTATTCAAAGCAAATGTAATAGCCTTATTTTTTATTTCTAGC
Organism: Larix kaempferi; assembly: GCA_027924585.1. NCBI lineage: Eukaryota > Viridiplantae > Streptophyta > Pinopsida > Pinales > Pinaceae > Larix > Larix kaempferi. The sequence continues at coordinate 4,853,609 of BSBM01000033.1, read as the reverse complement.
TTCCAATTCTCAAGGCAGTTTATTCATTAAGATTTTTTACCAGAATTTTCAGGAGAGTACTAATAGCACATTGGATTCCAAGTCACTAGAGAAGATTACCTTAGTGGTAGGAAAACCTTGCATTTCGAAGCCATGAATGGTCACACAAGATGCTAAGTGCACCTTACCATTTGAGTATATATCCAACTTCTGGAAACAAGGATGATGCCTCACCTATGAGATGCCAGTTTGAATTGAAATAAACATTTATAACTGGCTAGATCTGTTGCTGAATAGAAAATTATTTAGGTTTGGAGCATCTTATATTTGCTCCATGAAATGCTCTATCCATTTTTACCAGTGTTGCAGAAAGCTTTGAATACTATCGACTTTTCCAAAATTTTCAGGTTGCTAAAGTTTTGTTGATTTTTTCCCAATTTTCTTGATTTTCCAAGTTGATGACCCCTTTGCTTTTTTTCCAATGCCAAGTTTTGCAACATTGAAATATACAGTTAGAGAGGATGGTAAATGACGAAGGTTACAAGTTTCTATTAAATTTTGTGGGTCAATAAACCCGACAGTATATTGATGTTGCCAGACTTAGACCTGCCAAAGACTTCGCTGGCCTAAGGCTTAGCAAGACTCTATGACTTGGGAAAGACTCGGCCAATAGAAATAAAACTCAAACTATAGTAAATTTTGCGCTCAAACAATACACTAATGAAATTTCCAATCTATATAAATTATAACACCACATTTTATGTAGAATATCATATGGATCGTACACTTCTTATCTATCATATATTCATCCATTTGTTATCTCTTATTTGATTAATTCTTTTTGAATTATCTCTTATATTATGTTTTTGACATGTATTTCTTGTTCTTTCTTTTTGAATTATCTCTTATATTATGTTTTTGTAATGCCAGAGCTGGTGGTAAACATGCAATAATGTTTTAGTGTGTGACTTGATCTTTGCTAATTGAAGCTCCATTGAAAGCTATGGTGATCCATTGCAACCAATGCATCAAAGAGACTTGTGAATGTGATCCAACTCGCTACGATTCCTTTGAACAAAAAAAAGGATTAGTCAAATGCCAAAACCGATTATGAAATTCACCCGATCAAAATAGTTTCACGATTAGTCTCACAAACAAATGTGGTTGTTTCTGGAAACATTAATGATTGAGCAATAAATATGAATTCAAAGCTTAATCCATGAGAAATCAATGGAAATCATACACTTTGTCTCAAATATTTAAGGCCCATAATAATGGGACACATGACTTAGTAGTTGTATATAGGTTGTTAAATTACATACTAGAAATGAGGACTTAGATGACGAGATGGCAATACAAGTTGACTCATCATTCATATTTAAAAAAATTAGGCCATTTAAATTATTTAAAATAATTTTCATGTCTATAAATTCCACCACGTTTATCAAATTTGGTTGAATAAGACCAATTAATATGAAATACAAAAATTCAGTTTGCATCTTGAATTAGTTATTTTGTTCACTATTAAAATGACTTTTGAGAATTGGTCAATCCATTGCGTAGCTTGTAGCTTGTTGATCTTTCCACCAATGTAATTCTACATTTCAAGGTTTCCTTAAACTTCCTATGGAGAATAATTTTTGAAAGAGCATATGATTAACTTTAATATCCATCATATAAACAAGTTGCTTTCAATTGTTCCTAATTAGGGATGAGTGACAATCTTATTAGTTTTAGTGATCAACTTTGCTTCAAGAAAATTTGAAAGGTACATGTTTTAGTATTATGTCAAAATGTTGTTATTTGTAGATTGTTAATTAGCATGTTTATTTATGAGCTATTTTGCATAAGATCAAATAAATTTAGGCAAGCCTTTTTTTGGCTAAATATAAAGGAATTTTATTTCCTAGATGTGGGAATATGCCCTTATGTCTTAAAATTATTAGGCCCAAGTCGTAGTACTCTTTTCTTCCTAGGGGATGGAGAATGAACATCCCAAAAAATAAGATGTATTAGCTCTTCTTACAGTCAATTGAAATTGACAGGCAACCATGGGATCAAGTTCAATGCCTCAACTACCTAGAACCAAGCAACATTTCATATACTAATATTTAATATCTATACTTAATTTCTATTTAATTTCTTTCTATGTAATACTTAATTTGTACGATGATTGAGAAACTAATTTGCCAATACTATATACTTACAAACATAGAATAATACGTTAACAAAAGTTAGGAAGCCCTGGATTTATTTGAAGCATAGCATTGTATTACCCTAACTTCGTCCAAACATAAGGCCAACAATTATTTAACTATTTAAATTTTTTATGTCAACAACTATTTGACCATTTAATTGTTTTTCTATCCACTTGTTGTTTACTATCAAACTTTGGTATTATACCTAAGATCTTTATGTTTGATAATTATTATAACTTTTAGAATGTGCACAACTAATTTAGTAAAAATTAAAGCCAAAGTGCTTAGTTGCTAATTTGCTATGATTTCCTTGTGAGTGGGCCTAATGCTTCTAAGATACCTAAAAAAAATCTCATACAAGTGTTTCATTATTGCAGGGAAGGGAATGCCTGTATGAGAGGTAGGTGTTGCATGCTCATAGCATCAAATTGAGGTAGGATTTAGTGTTCTGCTCTGATTCCAAATGTAGGGACCCCTCCTGTAGGGTCCTCACGAACTGAACCTGAAACTCAACAACTTAATACAAAACATATTAGATACCATAATTACTAGAGAAATAAAATAAATTAATTGAATAACTTAGCAAATGCAGACAAAACCATAACCTGTTGACCATAGGTCGTGACCGTTGTCGAAGGAGAAGTTGTTGTTAATCCGATCTAGCTTGTGCATTGTTGTCCGCGTCTTCCGTAGGATCCCTATGGAAAATATTCACATTCATGACTTCAAAGTTGAGACCAACAAGGAAGGACGGATGGAAGATGTGATTTAACTCCAACACTTCTTAAAACTCTGTTTTTCCCATCATAATATCAATTCTTCGAGCACAAGGAATCAATACTTCTCTCAACACAAGCATACACTCTATTTGCATATGTTGAATCTCATACTCTTGTGAACTTATGATATTAAGAATTTAAAACGAATTAGTACAATGCAAATAGTTTGATTTGTTATGATAATTATGAATGGTTAATTATGTGATATTAGATAACTTTGATAGTTTCTTATCTAAAGGATACATGAGTACTTTTCTTTTAGTTTGACCATATTTTGGAGTGTCATGGATAGATTTAATATGCTAGAAAGTTTCTATATATCAATTTATTTTTAAAAGGTTTCAAAAAGTTCAATTTACATTTGTAACATTCTCAACGCTTTATTAATAGTTGCTAACATTTAAACATTTCTATTTTTAAAGGCATGGAATAGCTTGTGCACTTTTTTCTTGCTTTTAGATTATGCATACAAAATAGATTTTTACAAGTTTCAAATGTTTCATAAATATTTTAACTTTTGTTTTTAGCCTATGCATAAATAACACATTGTTACACGTTTCAAATGTTTCACAGCGATTTTAACTTTTAGCTTTAGACTATATACAACTATTACATTTAAACATTTCTAAGAGACATGTATAAGTAGCTTTACTGCTAATTTCACTTGTTAATAATTACATCTACTTGGAGATTAGAGCTGGAGACGCATGTCCAACTTAAAAACAAATATTAGAGCTGGAGACACATGATACCAAAAGTTGTTTGCCTAGATCCAAAATTGTTAGCACCTATCGCCCTTTGAAATGTACAAAACCATCATGTATTGTTTATATTTGCAACTCCTTATAGCTACCTTCATAGAAAATATAAAATGTGCACTCATTGACAATGCATGAGGTTGGAGACTGAGCATAATGAAATTAATTGGGTTAAACTGGGATAGAAACTGAGTAATTAATGCGTGCTTCAACGAGCTCTGTGCCTGGACTGAAATCCCATCATAATTTCTTACATTCATTCTCAACCATACAATGGATGTTGAGATTGTCACCGATATAGCAAAGGATATTGCAGGCAGTGCTATTGCTGGAGTTATCCAACAAATCATGAATGTGGTTGAGTTGGATGAAAAGCTTCATCTTCTCAAGATTGACTTTAGCTTTATGAATCCCTTATTACTACAAATTGTCTGAAAATTTCAAGAGCAATAAATAAGGCTATCGAATTCCATTGAAGTATGTTTGAAAAGCATGATCCATCACCTCATAGAGATCCAAGGACTCATCAATTGCCCCAATTGACATTGAAGAGGGTGCTTTGGTTGCTGCCTCATATGCAACACCAATATGTTCACACAGATTATAGATTGGAAAACCAGATTCAACCAACTCTTTCAATATCTTGAAAGGGTATTCTTGATAAATACTAATACTACACAACTTGTGTCCACCATCTCATCGAGAGTTATATTCTCCCACATGCATTAAGGAGTAATATTCTCCTATTTCCATTCATTATATAAAGAGGTGGAAAATCATTTATCCCACATGTATTTTTGGTTGTAATTCTTTCATACCTCTTGGTATATAATAGAGGTGAAGGAGAGCCTTTGGGCACATCTCGTGCATTGCATTGTAATGCTATTGTGAAGCATATGTGAAGAGGAGCTCATTTGTAAGACTGGAGATTTATGAAGAATAAAGAAGACTACCTTCTAGTGGATGTTTATCCATTTGGAGTTTTACCATGTATATCTAGTGTATTAATCTCTTGTCTATTGGGAACATCTTGTGCATTGCATTGTAATTCTATTGTGAAGCAAATGTGGAGAGGAGCTCACTTGTAAGATTGGAGATTTCTGAAGAATAAAGAAGACTACCTTCCAGTGGATGTTTCTCCATTTGGGGTTTTACCACGAATATCTGGTGTATTGTTCTCTTCTCTCTTGTCTTTTGTTCTTACATGATTATTTGCTGCTTGCATAGATAGAAGTATAGATTAGTAGATTCTTGCTTTGCATGTTAGCAAAGGTATTGTTGTATGTTTATGCATATTCTCAATTTTCTAACATGATATGTTTTACCATATGTCCAAAGCACAATTAATGATATGCTTTACTATATTTTCAAAGCTCCAAAGCACAAATATTTAATGTTTGTCAACTAATGTTAAATTGGGCTTGGCAATAATTTACCTTATGATATGAAATATAAATATGATCTTGTATTTGTGTCTTTTAAATCAGGAATTTTAGTATTATTGACCTTGAATTTCCCTTTGCTTTGATATGCAGCCAAATAAGACCTCCAAGTACTTCATCAGTCAATGACAAGTTTTAAAGTTTTTTAATGAAACATTTACCTAAAACTATAGGTTAAATGAACGATAGACACATGGAGTTGTGTCCACATTATTAGAAAGACTGCATGCCATTTACTGATAGTGCAGGGACTAATAATGTCGTAATATAACATTGTATGTCATACTTTAAATAATAAAGCATTGGCTATTTAGCTTTATCACAAGCCCGCCGTTTAATAAAGCATTAGCTAGGGCATATAATAGGTTTCTTTTTATCATAGTTTAATAAGGTTTAGAGTGAAAATATAAAGATGAATAATGTTTTTTATTAATTAAACATTATATGTCAGATTATAATAATAGTAAAGTATTAGTTTTTCAACTTAAGTACCAGTTTAATCAATTTTAGTTATTTAGCATAATTAAAGATCTTATTAGCAAACATATTAGTCTTCATAATTTTTTAAATTATGATAATATTAATAATCTTTTTGAAAACCCTAATAATTATTCTTAAAAATTGTTAATCATTGATGCAAGAGTTAGTGTTAAATTGGAGTCTCAATCCACACCATTAATATTAATAGATCAGTTCCTTAGCTCCTACATTCGACGCTTTATCCTAGTGATGGATCCCTCTTTGGATTCAGAACATCGACAGATAAAATGGCCACTGTGGATCATCTATAAGAAGATCATTCTAAAATCTAGTTTACTTTAATAACATCGCGTGTATATAAGATTTTGTTTTGATATCCACTTCTCACTCTATTAGAGATGGATTTTCTCATACAAGACACTACTTATAGAATTTCATCCTTTGTGATTCTCTAATTTGAACACTGAAAACATTAGGTTAGAATAGTTTGGTATTCAATTAGACAAATTAATTAAGAAAAAACTTTATTGACGGGGCATCGAATATTAGCACACTAAAAACATTAACGATGCGCTTAATAGCACTATAAGTGCACCGCTAATGTTTTCAGTGTGCTAATATTCGATGCACACCAATGCTGGAGCCCACCGGTAAAGTTTTTTCTTAATTAATTTGTCTAATTGAATACCAAACTATTCTAACCTAATCCGGTGTGACCTTTACACATGCACTAGTGCAGTTATTTTAGTGTGGAGCATCGATATCTATTTTATTTTATTTTAAATAAAAAACAATATTTAGCATTCTATAATAATAACGATTATTGGTGTGCCTTATTCATTTAGCATCTATGGGTTAGGTCTATTAATGCACCGGTGCATATGTATTATTTTCATGCACCAATATAAAAAAAATCCACAAAAACCTTCGGCCCCTTGCCTCTGCTAGCAACCTCCACTATAAATGAAGAATAGATAAATTTTCGGGGAGGTTCCGCAAAACAATCCACTACAAGGTGTTCTCCTTATAGAGTAAATACATTCCCACTAAGTCTTTTAAAAATATTCATTGGAATAAGTATGGAATAACATAAGACTCAATGCAATCCACTTTATGTGTTTGACAATAAAGCCTTGACACATATTTATGACGAGAAAAGGAAAGACTTACAACCTAAAAGTGAGAAGTGCATTTTTGTTGGTTATTTAGATGATGTAAAAGGTTATCACATTATGGTGCAGAATGCTGCAAAAATCATTATTAGGAGAGATGTTGAATTTGATGAAGGTCTCTTAGATTTCATTCCTAATTCGACATTTGTGCACACTTCAGCTTGAAATCCATCTTTAGCACATATGCATTATCCTTTTACTTCTTCTTCTTCTTCTTCTTGTTATCATATTTCTTCTATTATGGACTAGTCTCCTTATTTAAATGAGGACAATGAGGATGAAAATAACACTCTACCTACTTCCTTCCTCATCTAGATTATTTTATTAATCATGAACCTACACCAACTCTACAACTTCCTTGATGGGTCCATTCAACAAGGAAAATAATTGGTGATATAGTTGATGGTCCATTTTGTTAGGTAAATCTTGACTCCACTGACTCGATTATAGGTTAATATTGACTTGGTTGGCTTGGTTATAGAGTGAGTGAGATAACCTGGATCTGGTTAAACATATTTATCGTTGGTGGTTTACAGGCCCACAAGTTTTTAGGTAACTGATGGTATTTTCCCATGGTATTTCATGTGATGAAGCCTACTTAAAGGATTAAGTAACTCCATTGTAAAGTGCTTGAGAGTGGTCGGCATTGGCCAGATTGGTCAAGGGTAATAGATCTATTATTGTTAGTTTTCCCAGTTTTGGGCTTCATGGGTAAAAATCTTCTTCATTTTGTATGTGTGCTTGTTGATTATGTATTTTAAATGCTAGCATGTGTTTTATATTTGCAATATGTGGTTTCTTTAATAAGCATGTCCTTGTGTAGTTTACTTGTAAATTCCAGAATTGAAAATTGAATAAGTGAGGTACCTCTAAATTTTCTCTCAAGGAAATATATGTCGGTTGGAATGCATGGAAAAGGCATAGCAAGCAAAGCAATGGCAGAAGAAGCACGCCAAAGAAACCTATGAAGAAGAGATCGACTCACTATACTATAATTTGTTTTATAGAGTTGGATTTAATCACAATGTAAATGGCCATACGGTTGTAATGTGTATTTAAGCATGCGTACCCCTAGATTGGTGGGTCACCTATGAAAAGTCTAGACGTAGATTTAAGTACATTGAAGAGGGGGGTTGGTTACTTTATTAAAAATTTGAGGGGGTTTGGTGATTACCTCAAGTTGACTTGGTTATAAAGTGAGTGAGATAACCTTGATTTGGTCAAATGGGTTTACTATTGGTGGTTTAAGGGACCATGGTTTTGGTTAACGCAAGGTATTTTCTCGTGGTATTGCATGTGATGAAGCCTACTTAAAATCTTGGGTAAATTCGTTGTAAAGTTTCTGAGAGTGGTCGATGTTGGTTGGATTGGCCATGTATTGGTCAGATTGGAGAAGCGTAATAGATTTATTTTTGTTAGTTTTCCCAATTTTTAGTTTTCAGGGTAAAACCTTCTTCATTTTGTGTGTGTGCTTGCTCATTATGTGTTTTAAATTCTAACACTTTTAATCAGTGTCACACAACTTCACATTCAATAAGCCTCTTCTCTTTTGGCTGAGGTTTTAGAGAGTGGGGATCCATAAATATTAAAAAATTATTTTACCATCTAATATTGGATGCAACAATGAATGAATAATTTTCCTCCTTAATGACAAAAAATGCTTGGAATATAATCCGTATTATGAAAGGAAGAAAAAATGTTAGAAGCAAATGAGTTTACAAGACTAAGTATGCAACATATGGAAAGATTGACAAACATAAGTCCATATTAGTTTCCATTTTTTTTACATAGGTTGAACGCATTGATTACGGTGAAGCATTTTCCCTCGTTGGAAAAATGAATTCCATCTACCTTGTTCTCTCCCTTGCAACATCAAATAAATGGCATATCCATCAAATGGACATCAAATATATCTTCATGCATGCTGAGTTGAAAGAAAAAAAATGTGGAGCAACCTCCTTGGTTTGTTTGGAGTGATTCTAGCCTTGTTTGTTGGATCAATAAATCCATCTATGGCCTCAAGCAAACTCCTCAAACTTGGTTTGAAAAAATGGATTGAATTCTTCTTGGCTATAATTTTTCTAGATGAACTACTACATTTGGGGTCAAAATTCGGCGTTTCAATGGATGTTTGGTGAAAAAATCAACTTTTAATGTTGAATTGAAGTTGATCGAGTGTAAAATATGAAGAAAAATGTATGAGATATCTCGACAAATGCGCATTGAGCGATGTTGACATGGTAACGTCTCTTAAATTATATTAAAGGGACCATTTAAAGTCACTTAAGTGACATTAAATTTGTTTTAGGTATCTTTTCCCCTTTTCCATGACATTTAAAAGTCAATCCGACAAAATAAAACAATACATTTTTTGAGAAAAACTGGGAGAAGGTGAAATTTGGTTATAGGTGAATTTTCCTTTGGTTTGAAATTATCCTTAAAAATAATTTCTTTTTGAATTAAGAAGATTACTATTTGACATTTCTTCATCATGTACCCTAGTTGCTTTCTTATTGCAAGTATGTTTCTATGCTTTGAACTATTTCCTATTATTTTGAGTTGATTAGGATAATTTGTTAATGATGTTATTGTAACATACATTAACACATTTAGCACACATATCTTTCACAACACTACCCGATGAAGAGAAGTAAATATGGTGTCATGTGAATGGATAGAGATGGTTATGCATTTAGGACATCAATGAAAGATGGCCCATTTTCAATAAGAACATTGTAATGTTAGACTTATAATGGAAACTGATAGTGTCAATCCATTTGGAGAGATTAGGACTAGTTACTTTGACTGGCCAGCTTTTGTTATAAAAAATATCCTTCCTCATTGGATGTTAATAAAGAGGGAGCATGTCATGTTGGAATTAATTGTTTAAAAAATGTATTTTTAATATTGTTAAATACATTTATTTTTTTTACATTTTTGCTTGTACAAAAACTTAAGTAAGCATATTTTCAAATAACTAGGTAAGAATCATGTTACAAATATGGATGTATATATTGAGCCTCTTATAAATGAACTTATAATATTATGGGCCGACAACACTATGTACAACATCTCCAAACCAATAGGTTAAAAAAAATTCCAATTCCATGGAATACTTATAGGGACAGTTTATGATGCACTAGTGCTTACACATTTTTGTGCTATGTAAATTTGTCATGTAACTCTATATATCATTTATCACTCAATTTTTTTTTTGGAATATTTTTGAAATTCTATTAATATTATTCTATAACTTGTATGGACTCAAACAAAAGTTAAATATTCATGTCCAATATATGGTCCAAGAACAATATCTAGATGTCCAAGAAGTTTAGGAAAAGAGGTGTACAACAAGTTCAAGAATTTCCTCCCTAAGGACCATAGGTATTGAATTACTGGAAAAAAAAATCTCTCTTTAATGGGAAGGATGAGAGTGGGAGAAAACCACAAAGAATAACACCTCAACTATGGAAAAAAAGGCATTTGAGAAGATTTGTGGTAAACAATTGGTTTTAGTTGCATTCATATTTGTCACTTGTATTATTTTTTATATTTTCATATTTACTTTGATAAAAATATCTCCTTCCACTGATGCTTCTTAAAGCTTGTCAAGGTGATATTCCAAGAGGACTGAAACGATACTCTATCCAATTCAGTCGATTCCCATACTATGAGAACCTACAAGTAGCTCAATTGTTTGACACAATGCATATTGGAAATAATGTCACATAATGCTTATGGAAACATATACGTTGGAGGAATAACAAGGATAAAATATATAAAGTTATCAATGACATTGAGGAATCTAACTCTTGATGCAAGATTTGACTCATTGTTATATTGATGGAAATATGACCAATCTTCCATGGTTATTAACATAGCAAGAGAGTGATGTTGTAGAAAAGGTTATACAAAAGATCAAATTTCCCATTGGTTTTGCTTCAAATATAAATAATGCATTAACAAAGCACAGTGTTTTTCATGGGGATAAAACTCACAATTGACATACCTTTATTAAGTTTTGACATTTTACAATATTTATCATCTTATGATATATACATTATTTGTTAGTAATACATGTTTGCTTCTAATCAAAATTAAATGAAAATGCTTCATTCCTTGTTGCAGTATGTTCTACCTATAGCTCTTCAAAACAACTTTGACAATAAGATAAAGCAAGTTATAGATGATATCGGAAAGTACACATGGTATGAAAAAAGTTATAATTGAAATTTTAATTGTAGAACTTGTTAGTATTTGTGTTGCTTGCCTTATATATTTTAATGTTGACACATCTAATTTCTTTGTACTTGTAGGTGGTTTTCATCTGAAAAACTCCATAAAGATGATATCAAGCATTGGAAGAGATAAATTCCCCATCTAATGTGGAAATGAAAAAGTATCTACCTCCAAGAATTTTCAATGCATACTGGAACACGACCTCATACACCTAGTGGAGGAAATTGAAATATGCGGACCCATACACACAAGGTCAATGTGGTTGGTGGAGAGGCACTTGAAAGCATTGAAGTATTTTGTTAGACAAATATCACATCCAAAGGTCTCAATTGTTGAAGGTTATATGGTTTATCAACCCACTATATATTTTAGTGAGTATTTGCCCCAAGTAATGGGTGATATCAATGTGCCTCTTATTTGGGATGCCAATTGCACCAACAAATTTAAAGGGGATGTGTTGTTGGGGAAAGGTATATTGAGAAAAGTCATAGGTAATAGATTTTATTGTATTTTCCATCTTTCTACATACTTTTTGAAGCTTGGTTGGTTCACTAAATCTATTTTTTTTCCCTTCATCCAGGTAGTGGAGAGTGGGATGAAACCCATTTATACATCACAAATAATCTTCACTGGATGAAGATATGGATAGAATGGTGGAAATAAGTTTACCATATCTTATCACGGATTAGGACCTATCAAAGTTGATTATACTATCTTATTTGGATAAGGAAATTGATCTAGCATATGGTGCAAAAGATAGAAATGTAAGCAATATTTTACTTTGATTTTTACATTCAAAATCCCATTTTTGTGTTTTTTTGTGGCTCAAATTATCTTATACATATAGTTATCATTTCAAGATATGAATTTATAACATCCTAAGAATGCATGTGAAACATCAGAAAGCTACGTGGTGTAATGACAAAAAATATTGCACCAAAAAATTGGATAGTAAGAAGAAAACCCACGACAATGGAATAATTGCAATTTTTTAGGTTACTAATATTTCCCATAGGGGTGACATAAATCTGATCACATTTTATATGAGGTACTATATCTATTTGGAAGATATATTGGATATATACTTTAACCTTCAAAGTGGTTCTCTTTAAGGTCATGTGGTACATACTAGTGCGACAAGGTGATGAAATGAATGTTATTGATCATGACAATGGATTTACCATGACTAATACTACTAGCTATGAGCTAAATACAGATCCCTATGTACTTCCAACTCAACTGTGAGAAGGTATTTTATTCACAGGTACCATGTAGAGCAGGTTGGTCATTTATTGTTAGATTTGATCTAAGAGGAAGGCTTATAAAGTATATTTTTCCTAAAGAATATGTTCATTGATAAGAAGAAGATGCAAGGGAGGAGGAAGAAGTGCACTTGGATGAAGAGGGGAATCAATTTGATCAAATATTCATCACCTCGCATCCTATGCTTTATCTTGATGACGATGATGATTTTGATGATGGCTTAGTGCTAAACATCCCATATGTTGTTATGGAAAATCCTTATAATGATTCCAAAGGGTTAGATACAAATTCCGATCTTAATGAGTTAGATATTGAACTGGATGAAGTTCAAGATCAAACTAATATGTATATGTAATAGATATTATTTAATAAAATGATCAACTGATTCAAATTGATTACTATTATGATTTCTCTTTTCGATTTGAGCTCCTTCTTAATTGAAATCTTGATGGTGAATTTATTCTCAGATGCTATGTGACTTGGATAGATAGTTGACATTAGATAGATTGCTTGGATAGCTCAAATTAGATAAAAAGTTAAAGTATTAGTATTGTTACCCTCTTGACACTAATAAGACACACATAATTTCAAAGTGTCAATCCTAATATACACAGCTAAGTCACCTAATATACTCACCTAATCCATGTAATCCACCTAATAATCTAACCTAAGCCACCTAAGTCACATACCTAACCACCTAACCTAATGTCCTCATGCACACACCTAAGACATGCACCTAATTATATGTGCACCTTCTATTATCTGTTGTAGAAGAGACACGAATAAATTTCCAAATAATATGTGGGTGATAGTTCCTTTCATTGTTTAAATGTTGGATTTTATAAAAATAATTGTGCATTTTTTTCTATCATATGAAGGTTTTTATTGATATTTTGGTGTGAGAGAAATATGCTTATAATATGAGGTTTGAGGGAATTAAAACAAATAATTATCTTTCCCACTCTCCCCATACCTACAAAATGCATGTAAGATGGCAGTGAAATGGAAATAGTTAATATAAATCGTTTACATTGTACACAATTATTGATATAAACGTATAAATCCAGGAAACTATGAGTGCATGAGTATCATAGGTAGCATTAGGATCCCAACACAAGACATAGTAAACATGGGTGGTAGTAAGCACCTTTATGTGAATTTGGTAGCGAATTTCCAAATATAATATCTCAATAATTAATTTTGTTTAGAACCAATATGTTTTTGATGTGCAATAATGGATAAGTGTTCATGATTGTTATTTTGTTTAAGAGCCAACCGTCCATATACATCCTTGATGTGCCATATTTATTCTAAACTAGATCAATTATAGATCCACAAAAGAATTAGTTGGGTCAAATGTATTCTTTATCCATAAACTCTAAAAAAACACCTCTCAATCCCATCATTCTCCAATAATAAATTAATGAGAAATACCACATTCGAAAGAACAATTTCTTGTTGTAGGTCAACATACTAGTCAATTTCATATCTCAAAGGAAATTCGTGCATCTCTTATAATAACTAAAAATGGTGTTGTAATAGGTTTTTCAATTACTTTTTCTCTTCTAACTTCTATTGCATTGGATTTGGATTAGAAGAGGCCTCAATTTCTTACCATCGTTAGATTTTATCACAATTCCATAAGTGTGGGTTGTTAAAGATCATACTCAAAAGGTAAAATTTAAAACTCTATTTTTATCTTTGTAATTAATTGATATGGATAACTTGACTTTGCATTTATATTATATGCACAAATAGTCGTTTGTAACTAAGCCAACACGTAGTACAATTTAGGACGTATTATTATAGGTCCATTCAACTTCTTCACTACCACATTTGAGATGGGATATCCATGTTTCTAATATTAAAAACGACACTAATAAGTTCCAACTTTATCTAGATCTTAATAAATAATAAGTTATCATGCTTTGTGTAACCTAGTAGGATGATTGACATAAGGCAAATGCCTTCCATCACAAAGTTGGGTATTATTTACTGCATCCAAAGTTAATCTAAGTGCAAATTTGGTTCCCTTACATAAATAATCTAATTTTAGAACATGTTACATCCTCTTATGAATATCATGATCAACTATGTACACAAGTTAGAAGTTGTTAATGTTTTCATAAGAAGGGAGTTAGTTCTTGTAGTATGGTGATGATCTTAACATAGTAGAATGGTCTAAAACTTAACTATATTATAGTCTTCAATGGATATCCTTACCATGTTTTTACCATATTTGTATGTTTAAATTGATACTTCCATGATTAAGTGGGATTTTCTCAAAGATAACTTTTCACAATATAATTAAAATCGGGTATGTTTGATTTATTTTCATTGTTTTCTAAACCAACCCATAGTAGGTTTTATGATCTATTTTTAGAGGTGGATTCTAATTTTTCACTACCACATTTATTTGAAATGGGATCTCCATATTTCTAATATTAAAAACTACACTAACAAGTTCCTTCTTTAATTGGAACTTAATAAAGAATAAGCTATTATGTTTTTTGTAACATAGTAGGATTATTGACATAAAGTAAATGCCTTCCATCACAAAGTTGGGTTTTATTTATTCACAAAGTTGTAGTAGTATGGAACTAGTGATTTTAAGACATGAGAATGGTCTAAAACTTAACTTATTATAGTCTTCAATGGATATACTTACCATATTTGAATGTTCAAATCGACACTTTCATGATTAAGTGGGGCTTTCTCAGAGAGAATATTTCACAATATACCTAAAATGGAGTTTGTTTGAATTATTTTTAATGTTTTACCTGAGTGAGGATAGTTGACTTGAAGTATTCATAAAAACAGTTAAATAGTTCAAATTTCACTTAAGCGACGTTCGTTCGGTGTACAAACTATAGTATCGATGTTCCTAGACATCTGACAAACATCAACTTAATGTTAATGATATAGTTTGTATGTCGAGCAAACGCCGCTTATGCGATGTTGTAGAAATCCACATTTTTTGGGAAAAAAAGAGTTGGGTTGGGGGCGAAGGCTTGCATATGGTTTAAATGTTATAGGAGTTTAGAGATAGAGGATACATGGATAGTAATTAGGCGTTAAGGGTTAGGAATTATAGGAATTTAGGTTAAGGTTTTCAAGGATTACAAACTATAGTGATTATGAACTAAGCATTACAAAGATGTCCTCATAGTGATATCATTGTTCTCTCTCTCTTTGTCTTGGTCCTATAGACAAATTTAGTCTAAATGAAATTAAAACACCCTGTCATCGTCATTATACCGTTTTAACGTGTTATAGAAGTTATGCATTTATGGGGTTTAAATATTATGCATTATAATGGTTAGGGGTTATGGTAATAATGTTTAAGTGTTAATAATTATAGGTAATCATAACCCCTCAAACCCTAATACCTTAACCCCCTAACTCCTAAACCCCTTAACCCTTAACCCCTAAATCCCATAACCCTTAAAATTCTAAACCCCTTTACCCCTGATATTTTAACCCCTAACCCTTGAACGCCCTAACACCTAATCCCTTAAGCCCATTTACCTCTAATCCCCTAACCCCCTAAATCCCAAAACCCCTAAATCCCCAAACCATTAATCCCTAGCCCCTAACCCCCCTAACTAATTTACCCCTAAGCCCTGAACCCCTGAACCCCCTAACCCCTAATCCCTTAACCCATGAACCCTGAACCCCCTAACCCCTAAGCCCTTAACCACCTTTACCCCTAAACTATTAACACCCTAACCCCTAAGCCCTTAACCCCATTTAACCCTAATCCCTTAACCCCATTTAACCCTAATCCCTTAACCCCCTAAACCCTAAACCCCTTAACCACTAATCCCTTAACCCTAGAGCCCTTATCTCTTTAACCCCTAAGTCCTCGATCCCATAACCCTCAAGCCATTATCCCATAATCCCTTACACCTTATTCCCTAAGCCCTTAACCCACTTAATTAAAGAATATAGAGAGGTGAAATTTACCCAAAACAGTACATTTAGGGTAGTTGGTACATGAAGCAACATCCATAAGGGTTGATGTGGGGAAAAGACTCTTATGATTACATATTATAAAGGCTAAGTTTTATATAGGATATAGGGATTAGAGGTTATAAGAGTTGGGGCTAAGGTGTTATAGGGTTGATGTATTAGATGTTATTATTGTTAAGGTCTAAATTTTATATGGGATAGGGATTATATAGATTTAGGTATATAGGGGTTATATAAATTAGTATGGGATAAGTGTTATGATATTTATATATGAATTAATGAGATATTAGGGTTTAAATAGGTTATTAATGTTAGGGGATATAGACTATAGGGTTTATAGTGGTTATGTTATTAGTGGTTGTATGGGACATGGTTGGGAGGGTTATAAGGGTTAAGGGTTATAAGGTTTATAGGGGTTAAGATGATTATGGATTAAGGTTTATAGGTTTTATGCTATATATGCATTAGGCATTATGAGGGTTATAAGAGTGGTAGGTGAGGAGTTAAATGGGTTAAAATGTATACAATTTACAAGGGATAGGATTTAATATTAGTAGATATATAGTTTAGGATTTAAATTTTACATGATTGATAGGGATAAGTTCATGGTTATATATGTTATTGATTAGCGGTTTGAGATTAGGGGTTATAAGTATTAAGACTTATAGGCATTAGGTGATATAAGGACTAGGGTTAATATGATTTTTTTGGATTATATGGGTTATCCAAAGTATCATTTATAGATTCTATGGCTATAAGTGTTATAAGAGTAACTTGGAAAAATGTGTTATAAGGGTCAACTTTTATAAGGGTTTGGGATGAGGTGTTATAGAGGTTAGGATGTATAAATATTAACAATTAGTTTTATGGAAATGATGGTACCGATATAATGATTAAGAGTTATAATGTTAAAGATTGAAGGGTTTATAAGTGGTTTGAATTTTTGGGTTATAACAGTTATAGTTATTATGCGATAGTTGTAGTTATAAGGATAACATTTAGTTGTTATAAGGTGTTGTAAGTATTAGGTTTTAGTGGGGATAAGGGGTTATGACGATCTTGATGATGAATATGATGACAATGACGATGAGGATGATGATGATGACGATGATGGCGATGGTGATGATGATGACAATGATGATGTTGATGATGGTGGTGATTACAATGACGATGTCATTGATGATGAGGATGATGATGCATATGATGTTGATGATGATGATGATGATGACAATGATGATGATGACAATTATGATGATGACAATGATGATGATGGCAATGATAATGAAGATGATGACGATGATGAAGTTGATGATGGCGATGAGGACGATGACGATGAAAATGATGATGAAGTTGATGATTGCGACAATGAATATGATGATGCCAATGCTGGTGAAAATGACGAGGATGTTGATGATGACGAGAAGCATGATGATGATGATGATTGCGTTGACGATGAGAATGAAGATGATGATGATGATTGTGATGATGATGAGGATGATGATGATGATGATGATGATGATTATGACAATGATGATGAGAATGATGATGCAGGTGATGTTAATGGTGGTGAAAATGACATTGACGGATGAGGATGATGATGTAGATGATGAGGACGGTGTCACAAGGATGAATATGATGATTATGATGATGATGATGATGGTGAAAACAATGAGGTTGATGATGATGATGACTACGATGACGATGATGATGCCAATGATGATTATGGTGATGATGATGATGATGATGATGATAATGACAAGGATGATGATGATGATGATTACCATGATGACGGTGATGATGATGAAGATGACGATGGCAATGAAGATGATTATGATGATGGCGACAATGATAAGGATGATGATGATGATGATAAGAAGGATGTTGTTGACGATGATGATGGAGATGATGATGAGGATGATGATGATTATGATGGGGATGACGATGATGATGATGGGGATGACTATAGTGATGATGATGATGTTGAATAAAATAATGATGATAATAATGACAATGTTAATGGAATCGACGATGGAAATAGTGATGAGGATGATTATGTGAATGATTTTGATGATGGTGACTCTAACATCTAACCCCATAACTCCTAAATACCCTAGATAAACCCTAAACCCTAACCCATTAAACCTTTAACCCCTAATGATTAACCTAAAACCCTGTAACCCCTCAACCATTGACCCCAAATCCTAAATCCCCTAGTTAAACCCTAAAACCATTAACCCCTAAGAACGTAACTCCTAAGCCCTTAATTCCTACCTTTTTAACCCCCTAACCCCTAAACGTAATAATAACCCATAAATATAATATATACTATACAATATAATACTAAATATATGAAAGTATAATATATATTATAAATTATATAATATATATCATATACATTTATGGTATATATTATATACTTTATAATATATAGTGTAACATGGAGAGCTTGTGTGTGCCCATTGAAAACGGTATATATTATATACCATATTACATTTCAAGTATGGTATTGTTATACTCTCCAATAGCAACCAGAACAACGATTGCATACCATTTCAGTCGAGCTTGCACCCACATTCAACCAAGACCATGCCCACATCCCAAGCCCAAGGTCGAGACAGTGACCTAACCCATGAAGTTGTGGAACCCACACGCACTTGACCCCATGATACCAGTTGAGCTACAGGAGAAGGAGGCAAATCGACCCAAAGGAGACAATGATGACCCCAAGGAGACAAATTGACCCCACAATGTTTGAAAAATCAATAAGTGCCTAATTTTTTTCTTGTTAAAAAGAAATATATGTTAAACCTTTGTTTTGATTGGGAACAATATATTTTAAACTTATGTGTCCTCTTAGTTAGTACAAATGGACGAAGAAAATCCATTCTAAAATGCTAAATTTTTTACATATGGAGGATGGGGTTCAACTCATGAAGGTCTCTAATTTAGGTTTAATGGAAGCTTGTTGGCATTATTCACATCTCCTCACAAGCTTAAAGTAATCTCACTAGCCATAATATACTATTTGAGTCATTATGGTAGTTGAGAAGTGTAGGATGGTTTGGGTTAGGAACATATCCCATTAGCCATCCTTTGCTCTTGTGTTATAATATTCCAATTTGGGAGCGGAATCCACTGTAGATTCCTATTGTTGAGTGGTGAATAATGCTCCTTTGTAACTAGTTTGGTGGACACATTTATGATAAAAAGATAAGTGCTCTTCTCTTTTATGTATGGCTTATTTTTGTATTCATATTTATTTGTGTATTCATATTTATATGTTAGTATTGTTGTCAATAAGATCTAGGAATTTTGTTATTATAGTGAATTATGTTAACGAAAAGACTAGCTAGTGAAAATGTTGTTAAGAAGTTTGATTGTGAATTTGGGTTGGATTTATATAATGAGTCTTCGTTATACAATGTTAATTATGCATATGTATTATAATTACTTATAAATTCTAGGTTGTGCCACTATTAAAAGTCAAATTGACTTACAGTTGGGATGTCTAATTGATTAATGTCAAAAGGAATTTAATTCATTAGTGCTTTGATGGCCAAGAAAGACATATATTAGCACATTAAGAAAATTGTATATTTAAAAGTTTGAATATCGAACATGGATCAAATGGATTTCGTAATGAAATATACAAATGTGTCAAATATAATAATTGTGACCATTTATGCAAGAAGAAATCTTAAATTATTTACCATTAATGATCTTAATATAATGGAGGAAATCATGTTGATGTTTGGTTAATTAAGGAAACAATATAAGAAAGCTCAAACTAATGGATTATTGTGTTGAAAGTCCATAGTTCCTAAAAAACAATCAAAAATAATATATGGATCAAATAACTCTATGTTCTATTAGCCTATGGGGGCAGCTCAAGTGGTAATGATGATAAGTTGTAATTAGTTGTAAATGGAAGGTCACGTGTTCGAATCCCCCCAATCTTACCTGTGCGCCATGGTTCGGGCCCTGTGGATGCACCTAGAGGTATAGTGGTAGCGAGATTGGATCCCTGGACCTTGTGTCACCCGAGTACCAGGCCAACTCCAGTTGCTGATTCCCCTAGTTAAAAAAAAAAACTCTATGTTCTATTGAGATCTTAACCAAGGTGAGGTGTATATATTAATATGTTGAAAATAAAAATATGTGACATATATGCATCATTGATTTTTATAGGTCCACCTCAACAATTACAGTTCACTTATTTTTTTGCAATTGTAGTGGTTATTGAATTTCCAATTCAATTATCTAATATGATTTGAATGCATTCAATCAAATTATCAATTAATTTGATTGTTATATATATATATGTTTGGTGTCAAGCACAAAAATTGTTTGTTTATGCACTCATGAAACATGTCAATATAAATGGAAAATTTTGATAATGTTTCAAAATAAGCAATTATTGCATACAAGAAGGTTTTCTAGAACTATGTGTGTTTGTAAAGAAATACATCGAGGTAGGAAAAGTAAGTTGATTTATTCTTTTTAAGGATTATATCTATTATTATACCTGTTGAAGGCCCTTGTAGGTATATTGTATTCGATAAGCTTTGACTCGCAATTAGTTTATCGTTAACTAATTTAATTTTGCAATTTATCCTAACTTTTACATTGGACATTGAAATTTGTATTTTTCTTTGATTTTGAATATTCATTTGTCTAGCCTGTGATTGGCTAATCCAATTGAAGCGTTAGTGCCCAGCCGGGCGACGAGCTTATTGACAATGCGAATTTTTTTTGATACATTCAATCTACGTAAGTCCGCGTGTTGGATGGGAGAGGTCTCCACTACCACTGCCTCAGTCTCCACCGCCATGCATTGATAGCCACTGATATTGGGATTGGAAACGATGTTTAATGCACCTCCTGACCTCCTCGATGCGTCCTGCATCGCACTGCTTTTCACTCAAATCATTGTAGTGATTTTCCAGATGCTGCTCAATTCTATTCCCATGGGAAAGCTTGGCACTGCCGACTACCTGTGCTTTTGCTTGCTTTGAAGCTGCTATGAGATTGGAAATGTTGAAAAAAAATATCCACTGAGAGCAGCCAATTTCAACAATTCAAGAATAATAATAGAACATAACAGAGCAGTGGATTCCATTCTTGCAAAAGCATGGCAGAAGAAAAATATTAAAATCGTATCATGGCATAAGCATACAGGTGATAGAAACTAACCTTCGGTGTAAAGGAGTGATTTGTTCGAGTGCCTCACATAAGACCAACAACGTTGTCAATTGAGAGACGAAAGAAAGAAGTATCATTTGTTACCGGTGCATATGGATTTGGATCTTGATATAGGTATGGATATTAACTTGGAACGTAGTATTTTTAGTTGCATTTGCTTTTAGTAGTAGTAGGTTGTAATAAAAATTGAATCAATTGCTAAATTTGGTTAAAATTCAATTCATTGAGCATGAATTCTGTTACATTTACAGAGGTACGCTATATTTACTAACGTTGTCCTTTCAACCCTATTTTTCTATGGGAATCTTTGAATTCATTCCTTTACAAAAAATTAATGCTGCTTGAGTACTCCCAGACCCTCTGAAATAGGAGAAAACATAATGTCTAGTTACATCTCAAGAAAATGCCAACAAATAAAATTGAAATCACTCATAAGTTTTGGAATATGGAAAACCCAGAAAAATGGAAGTGAAGGAAGAGATTGAATTCAAGAAAAATGAGTCGTTCGAGGAAAAATGCTGATTTGTTTTGTTTTACTTAGGCTATGTAAAGGCTGCTTCTATATCTGTATGTGGTTTTCGCCAAGATGGATCCACTTTTAACAAAATAATCAAGGTGGGCGAATAAATGTATTCCGATTTTTACTACTTTACTAATTGACTTTAGTTAAGATTGATCTCTTAAAAAGAAATCATAGATTGAAATGCATTTCCGCTCATAGGCATGGAATTACTTGTATTTTACAAACAAAACTATAGTAGACTGCTCTGGCTTCCATGGACGTGATCCTAACACTGGTCACAATCACAGGAAACTATAGTGTACAGTGTATTTAGTAAATTTGACAAGCACTCAGCTTCCCAGCATATAGAGGCTTCCCAGTTCGAATGGAGTAGTTCGACAATAGGGGTTCACACCTGTTCGATGTCAGATTCATTGTCTTTTCTATTCCCACCTTTCTTCCCTTTACTTCTTGTCTCGGTGATGTCGTTTGTTATCAATTGCCCTGAAATTTGTTTCTGTCCTGTGAACTGTGCCATGTGAATACCTCGGTGTTGTGTGTTTCATCTCCGCCAGTCATGTCTTCGCGTCACCTTCTCACTACCTCTTGACAAATCAATAACGCTCAATAAAATCTGCAACCGTGTTCGTTGGTAGTGCCACTTGTTTTTTTAATCATTTTTCTCGCCATATCATGGTTTCCTTAGTTGTTTGTCTTACCAAGTTGCATGCATGCTAGGGATTCATGACATATATGAGGATCCATTCCGCCTCGAGGAGAGCCCAAAAATCAGTTTGTATGATGCCATGGGGCCCACCAACATTTTTATGATCAAAATACATATCTTATTAAAAAAGGACAGGGTAGTAAAGGCCATAATATTGTCATTGGACGAAGAACACAGAGGATTCTCATGATTCTATATACAAGTGGTAGACCATTTAAATTTTTTATTGTCATTATGCTGGCCTCAATTACTGTTTTGTGTTGTATCAACACCTGTTTGATATCAAGCTATTAGATGATAAAGTTTTGTCACCCGTGGTTGGTTGGTGCAACTAAGCATGTAGCAATCACATCTTTAACTCCAATGGTTGATTCTGTGGATGATGGATAATGCACACGTGCATCAAATCAATCTCTTAGACTTTTAAATGCATGATAATGAACCGAGTCAAATTAATAGTGGAACACTTAGGTAAAGGAGGTCATGGTAAAGTATAATTATTTGAGGCCAACAACAACCGCAATAGGTTTAGGAGCTACAACCATTCCTTCCTTCTGCTTACTGGCTAGAAAATGAGAGACATACTTTCCTACTGGCAATTCCTTCTATGTATGTGTATATATCTATCTCTGGCTGGCTAGTTACGCTCGTGTAATGACCGAAAAGGAAGATATAAGTAATCCATGAAGTTCTTACCTTTCTTATATCTCTAGTTACAGAATTATTATTCACAAAGGAAAGTAAAAGGCAGAGGCATAAAGTGAATAGGCTATAATCTTAAAAGTCTGGGATACACACAATGATATGTAATAATTATTGGCCAATCCATTCAATATTTAGAGATAAGGACTTACCAGGATTCTATATCTAAAGACTTATATTTGGGAAATAATTAATGCGGTACTTCTTGCTTTCCAAAGAACCGGAAGGTCGCCTGTCGTAATTAATTGAAGATTTTATCTATGCATGTCAAGTTGTAAAATTTTAATGAGTGATGGCAGTGGGATAAAATGAAATCGGGATACAAGTTACTTACATAGATGTGTGAAATAGGTGTTTTATATTCAATATTATATTTATAAAAAAATTAAAAATAATTACATATATTATAAATCCAATCTGTGTTAGCGTTAACTCCACTACAAAATATTTACATATTAATTTTTAATTTTTAAGTATTTAGAATCAATTACCTATATTTTTAAATAATTATTTATAGAGTATTTTGCTAACTTTTTATTATCATTTTTTGTGCATGTCTTTGGTAATTTGGTAATTTATGAATCGTATCCTCTGGCAATTGGAAATTTTACTTTCTCATAAATTCAAATGTTACGTTAGGATTGATATTGTTGTTTTCTTGCTTTATTGTAACAGTTCACGTACATATGGATGGTTTCCTTCGAATTAATATAATGATTATAGATTTTGGATTTTTTCTTTTTGTATATCTGTTACAAAGTTTTTCTGGTGGAAAAAATAGATCGTTCATTACGGTGACAAGTTTTAGTTTGTGGTTGATTTGTTCATGCTTGCGGGGTCCAGCTACCACAAGGCTTAGTGAGAAATAACTATCTGAAGAAATATTTGGCTAATGTCGATCACATATAGTTGTATGTGTAATGTTTTGGTTATGCTATATTATCTAGACTACCACAAAATTACGACTTAGAACAACTAGGGAGACACTAATTTTTTATTTCATTTTTCAATAAAAACACATGGATGCATTGAAAGCATATGAATTGGCTGCTTTGCTTGACAAACTCCATCGCTTCTCCCTGCTTTTTCCGATTCCAGTTAACTTAAAACTTAAACTTTTGTATTAAAGGCTACGTAGCAGGTATCCGCTACCACATAGACTTGTTTTAATTTGAAATTGTGGCAAAATCATTGACAAATTTTCAAGGTGTTAATTTACCCATTCAATTCCAATACCAACTAACCAAAAATAAAATACTCAAAATACTTAACCATTTTCTTATAAGTTAAATACCCAACAACTTCTAGAGCTGGTTTGTTTCATATTAAACGAGTTCAATTGCACTGCACATTTCTCTTCAGTTTCATACTTTTGCACAAGCAATTTTGATGGAGGTTAAAACAACATAAAAACAATTGAAAACATGATGGAGTTTTATTTTCCAAGATCATTATAGCTTCGTTAATATTCAATTGCTTGCGAACTTCAATATATTCAAATTGTTGTCTTGGAATGGTGAAAATAATGCTTATCAACTTTAACGTACACAAATTAGTTTCAGGGATCTCAACAGTAGGTTGAATTTTTATGATCATTCTCACATCAAGCGATTCCTCTACTGATAAATTTGTCTACATTATAAAATTATTTTCTATTTTGTCTCGAAAATCCACTCAACGATGAAATTATTGTCAAAGGTGAAAAAGAAAGGCTTATCTAAAGGGAAGGACGACGTAGAGTGAAGGCGATTCGATTCAACTGGAGTGTCGAAGGTAATCTTCAATTCTAATACATTAAGGGAATCTGTACTATACTGTACAGATCTGCAGTTAAGGAAATATGTATTGTATTGTACAGATCTGCATTTAGTAGGGATTAGTACTGTAATATACAGAGCCAATCGCTACTGCGAAGCTTGGCTAGTCTAAGGAAAACTGAACGGCGGGAAAGAATAATGGCTACTGCGAAGCCAGTTTATGGACAACTAAACAATGAGACAACCGAACGACGTACAATTTTTTTTTAAAGATATAGACACATGGCTCGATATGCGAGGAATCTATAACAGTGTCATGTGAACATATCTCAATGAAGATACGTCTATATCTTCAAAGGTAATATTGAATTCTAATACATTAAGGGAATCTGTACTGTACAGATTCCCTTAATGTATTAGAATTGAAGATTAACTTCGAAAATATAGACGTATATTCATTGAGATATGTTCACATGACATTGTTATAGATTCCTTGCATATCGAGTCACGTAGGGATTAGTATTGTAATGTATAGAGCCAATCGCTACTGCAAAGCCTGGCTGGTATAAGGAAAACCGAACGGGGAAAGCATAATGGCTGCTGTGAAGCCGGTTTATGGACAACCGAACATCGAGACAACCGAACGACGTACAAATAAATTTTTAAGATATAGACACGTGGCTCGATATGCGAGGAATCTATAACAGTGTCATGTGAACATATCTAAATGAAGATACGTATTCGCCGTAACTATGGCCTGGACTTATATAGTTGGGGCACATACAAGGTAATAGCTTATGCATATCATAACCTAAAACCTCATGAGGAACAGTATGCCACACATGATCTAGAATTGGAAGTGGTAATGTTGGCACTAAAATTATGGAGGCACTACTTGGTAGGAAGAAGCTTCACACTTAAAACAGATTATCAAAACTTACAGTATATTTTTACACAAACGGATCTAAATTACAGGAAGAGGCGATGGAGTGAGTTCATGAGTGAGTACGACTTTGGCATCTCATATATCAAAGGAAAGGAGAATGTAGTGGCAGATGCTTTAGTTCGAAGGATGAGAAATTTCTCCTTAATTCCCTTGAAGGTTGACTTGAGGGAAAGAATACTAGGAAAGATTTTAGGGGACAATTGGTATCTAAAAGTAACCTCATCTATTCAGAATGAAAAGAAACAAGATTCGAAGTATGATGGGTACCATCTAGAGGAATTTGGATTGATGCGGTATCAGGGGAGGATGTATGTTCCTAAGGAAGGTGATATCAGGGAAAAAATGCTTAGAGAGGCCCATAGAGCACATTATTGTGCGCACCCAGGAGTGAAGAAGATGTATGCTGACATGAAGAAGCTCTTCTTCTGGCTAGGTATGAAGGTTGATGTAGTGGATTTTGTTTCGAAGTTCCTCGAGTTTCAACAGGTTAAGGTAGATCATCGTCACCCAGTCAGTCTCTTACAACCTCATGATATTCCTATAACTAAATGGGAAGTCATTTCCATGGACTTCATTGTAGGATTGCCACTCACATCTATGAGGCATAATGCTATTTTGGTGGTGGTCGACAAACTGACCAAAAGCGCTCAATTCATTCCATTCAGAGACACCTATGATGTGACCGATGTGGCCAGGGTATTCATAAATGATATTGTACATATTCATGGAGTTCCTAAAAAGATAATCTCTGACAGAGACCCTAAGTTCACCTCCAGATTTTGGAAGAGCATGCAGTCAGCATTAGGGACACAGATGAACTTAAGCTCAGCTTATCACCTCGAGACAGATGGACAGACAGAGAGGGTAAATCAAGTCATGGAGGACATGATTAGGATGTTTGTTATGGATCAACAGACTCAATGGAAAAAATATCTTCCTTTAGTGGATTTTGCATACAACAATAGTGATCATAGCTCCATTGGTATGCCTCCATTCCAAGCATTGTATGGGAGACCGTGCAGGACACCACTCAATTGGTACAGGTTGGAGGATCGTGTTTTAATTGGGCCTAAATTGATTCCGGAAATGTAGGAACAGGTGGTATAGATTTGGCAGTTGTTAAAGGAAGCACATGATAGGAAAACGAGTTATGCTGATGCACACTGATCCGATAGAAGCTATGAGGTAGGGGATCATGTATTTATTCGCATAAGACCAAATAAAAGTACCATTCGGTTTGGAAAGGGGACTAAGTTGTCACCTCACTTCATAGGGCTCTTTGAGATTCTTGAGAGAATCAAACCAGTTGCTTATCGCCTTGCGTTGCCGCACCCCACTTGCATAGAACTCATAATGTATTTCATGTTTCTGTATTACGACATTACATAACTGTATTACGACATTACATAGCTGATGAAACTCATAAAATTCATTGGAAGGAATTGCAGGTCTCGGACGAGGGAACCTTCATGGTCAAACCATTACTCGTATACTTGATCATAGGGTTTGAAAGCTCCGTAGTCACCATGTAGACCAAGTTAAGGTCGATTTGGACAAGTATAGCGCAGGATCTGCTTCCTGGGAGGACGCAAAGACTATGCGTCGATATTTCCCCTATTGAACAAAATAGATGTATTTGCAACACACACATATATATATTTTTTCACTATCTAGGAGTTAATACATTACGACAATAAAAAACATGCACATAAACTTAGAAATTCCATTACAATATTTAGTCATTTAAACATTTTAAATATTGCATATAATTAGAAAATAACATTTGTAAAATTGACTAAGTGGAATACCTGTATCCGAAAGGGTGTAATAGATTCCTCAGTCCTTGCAGCTCCCGCAGGTTTCCTTATATCCTATTAGAAACCAACAAAAGATGAGTCTACCTTGCCAACCAGCTATTATCTTGTTGGCCCTAGGAAATCAACGGATTTCCTATCCCTCGAGCCCACAAACCAATAATTCCAATAAAAATTTTACTTCTTTTTTATCTCCCAATAAGAGTTTTCCCCTTCCTCTATGCAACAAGAGTTTTCTTCTTCCTCCTTGAGTGCTTCCAACAATTACCTTCCTCTCCTTTCAAAATTTTCCCAAAACAAAACAAGGTCCCCCTTCCGAACCCTTGACCACTCCCTCATGTATTACCTATATACCCTATCCCTTTCTCCTTCCTTCATCCTTACGCCACCGCTCCTGTCTCATCTCCCCACTCCCGAAACATTTAATATCTCTTATCTATTTTAGACTTTGAATCATATTAAAATATATATTTTGTTTTTGAGTAGTTAAATGTTGTCATAGTTAATTAATTTGGTTTAATCTATTGGTTGTACAATATTTACTCTTCTCTTGAAGTGTTCACTTCGGTATCCATTTTGAGGAGATGGTTTGGATCATCTGTCCCAAATTTTAATAATTAATTTCGATTGAATAAAATAATAGTTCCTTAGTGATTTATGTTGACCCTTCGGGTTGTGTAGCGGTGGCTTATCTTTAATGGTTGGTTCAATTTACCCATTCATGTCTTAAATGATTTTAGGTTAGAATATTAACTAATAAATGCGACTGGACATGATGAGGATTCCAATTTCCTGATTACTCAACAAACTCAAATTCGACAAGGATTTCTAGATTTGTTTTAAATGCTCATATAAGAATAATACCATATTATTTGATTTATACTTTAATTCCATATTTGTTTTTAACCCATTAATGTTCCACTATCCAAAGGAAAGGACATAATTAATGTGGATGTATTAATTTACTAACATAATGAACTCTCGTATACGACAATAATACTCATGATGTTATTAATAATAATAATGATTTAATCCAATTATTAATAATAATGCTAACAATCATAATAATAATAATAATAATGAGGGCGGATTCACGAGGACGCGGTTCTTGGAGCGAAACCCTTGCATTTTGAGAGTCGTTCTTTGCTGTAGCTTGGGCGGCCAGGGCTTGGCCCAGCCGCCCCTCCTTCCCTGTACATTGCTGTTTTCTTGCATTCCTGAAGGACGGCGTGCGGTGGAGGCATCGCAGGTTCTGGCTTCAGGGTCTCTCGGCAGGCTAATGGCGGTTCTATGCGGCTTGTTGCAAAGATCACAGGCGGAGCAGTGCTGATGCGTTGGGTTACTGGTGGTCGGTGTCGGTGGAGGCGTTTGGGGCTCTTGGTCCGGGGCGCACATTTGCTACGGCGGTGCTCTGGTTTTTGTCTGGCCATTTTCTTCATCAGGAGTTGCTGGTTGAGTTTGCCGGTTTGGGAGATCCATTGAGTTTGCTGCTCGTCCACAGACTTGGATCTACTGTTTCTTCTGTTGAGGGTTTCAGTTCTAATGGAAGCTGAAGACGTCTTGCTAAGTTTGTCAAGGGTTCTTGGTGGACGGCGGGGGTTGTGGCACCTTGCTTAGGGTCTTGCTGAGGATTCTGCTGCCTAGGGCTTGGAGGCCGGCGGGTCACCTTTCTCGGCGGCAAGTCTTCAGGCTACTGCTTCTTCGACGGCGGCTGCTAACTCCTTCGACGACGGCTGCTACATCCTCGATGGTGGTGGCGATCTCTTGGTTTCCTTCGTATCCAGATATGAAACCGGTGGCCCTATTTTCACCTGATGTTCAAGATTTCTGTTCTTCTTCTTGTGGCAACGTTTGGGTTTCTCTTTGCTGTTCAAGATTTGTTCATCTTCTTGTGGCGAAGTTTTTCTTTGGGTTTCTCTTTTTTGGTTCAGCTCTTAATAAGCTGTTGTTTCTGCTTATATGGGATAGAAATATGTGAAAATGTAGGGATCCTTGTGATTCTACTACATGTGCAGAATGTAATTTTGATCATCTTTTTGAAATAAAATTACGGACTTTTTCCAAGGAAACCAAGGAAATAATAATAATAATAAATTAATGAATGTTAATTAACAGTAATTGTTTGTTTGCTTCCTAAGTATCTGATTATCAACCTATTACCTCTATACTTATAGACAAAGTACCCCTAAGTGTTTAACCAATCATAATTAATAATTAAACAACACAATTTTTAATGTCGAATATCGAACAATGTTCATGCATATTTACGACAATTTCTGATATTAATTCCAATTGACAACACTTAATAAATCATTTATTACAGTGATCACATATTATCTTAAGGAATACTAAATGACTTGTTTAACACATATCTTAAATTCCATTATCAAGGTTTAATAAACTTACTACTTCGCAACAACTTACACAATTATTTAACCTCGTAAGCAATTGTATAACGATACTAGTGTATATATGCAAAGTCTGCATGCGTGTCTAGCGTATGCATAGATTACATATGTACTATAAGTAAGCATATCCTTCCTATGTGTATCTACTAATTATCAATAACCATGCAGATGTAATAATCATAGATACTTAACATAATCAATTGGACATTATGAGTTGTTTAATGGTTTAACAATCAAGGTTTAATCATTATTATATGTAGGTTTTCAGTAATCAATTAATCAATTACTACAGGGGAGGTGTACCTACTACCACTACATAGTGCGATAGAAATTCTAATTCCCAACAATACTAGCTAACACATCCTCCCATCCTATCCCTATTCTGCATCCTCCCTATCCTTCCTTTGTTAGTAAGGATGTGGTATCGACTTCACCGACCTGGCCACATATAAAAACTGAGAGTGGTAGCGTCGGATAAATAGTGGACCTAACCTATCCTAGAAAGCATTTGACCATCGTCATCACACGTCTATGGGAGCGTGACTCAGCACAATCCCGCCACGACCTCAAGTCTCATAAAAAATAGGGTGGGAAATGCATCTATCCCTCTCAACATACTAGGTCTCTACCATGTCAAATCATATTGTGTTGTTACTGGGATTATCGGTTTGTGTCATCGTATCATGTTGTTGGTTGCTAAGATTTAATGTTCACTAGTTGCTTATTCCTCATCTCATATTAGATATCTAGCTACCACATAGCCCCTGTGTCCTGTAGATTAGTATTTTGTAGACATATAGCTATAACAAATATTCCCATTCGATCATTAGTTGGTCCATATTATCAACATCATTTCATTTCATCACACAAAATCATTAAATCGATCATATCAAGGGTTGGTATCCACGTACCACATCATATATATCACATTTCATCAAGGACGATTATTAAACATACACTGTCATTATGAAAGAAATCAAACTCATGATAACTACAACATAGTAACCACATAAACATAATAACATCATGAGAATGGTAACATCATAATCATAGTATCAACATAAGCATAGTAGCATCATAAGCATAGTAGCATCATAATCATAGTAGCAACATATAATTAGGTCTAACATGCCAAAAATATAGTTCACTCAGTCTATCCGATTCCAATAGATAATAAGCAAATAAAGTGCAAGGTGTCTGACACGCCAAGTCAAAATATGGGATGTTACATACACCCACCCTTCGGGAAACTTCATCCCGAAGTTATGGTCAAAATAATGCTGAAAAATCTTGATGCATAGTCTATGCATTCTCGCAAGTAGCAGGTCCTGGCCATACTTGTCCTACTTAGCTTTAACTTAACCAAATATGTCGATGTTATCTTATGGTTTTACTTCTTTTATCCCTTGATATGTGTTCTAATAATTTAAACAACATTTAGATTAATCCTTCTATCGAATCTCAATATTATATCTAGAATTCCTAAAGGTTATAATCCAGTGCTATCCACCTTAGCATCCTACTTCTTACCTTTTAACAATATCCTTTAATTTACACCATCCAGACGCTTTATCGTTGGGATAAAGCAAGTTTTTCCGAGCAGATACACAAGAGCGGGGACGACCCCAACACGATGTCCATAAGCCACGGTCTCAATGTGACCACAATTTAATTGCTTCCTAGACCCATAGATGAACAGGGGTCACAACCGCATTCTAAGGGATCATTTAATATACAAGATGTTGATAGTATAGGAGTGATTCTCCAAGCTCTGTAGATATTCATTGAATCAGATGTGCTTTTTTCAAATAGCCTGGACCACTGAAAATGATATTCCTCACTCAATCTAAGACAAGGGTTAATTTGTATATAGTTCCAAAATAATTTTGAATGAGATGTTATTAATGTGGACAAACCCTTTATCGGCCTCCATTGCCGCTTCTATACTATAATCAAATGAGTGTTGCTAATATAGAATCTTGAAGATGTTCAAATGCTGAATTTGGCACTATGATGAAGGCAAGTATTGTATATCTGCAATATAGCCAGAATTCGTTCAAGTCCAAACCTGGGCATTTCCCTAATGACATAATCCTATGTCCAAATCTATTGTCTATCGTCCATTATCCATAATCCCGTAGAATGTTGGTACCATAATAGTGACATAATTAATCTATATGCTGGGAATGGAATAATTCAACCATGCCATTCCATACTGATGTCATGCAATTAGTATGGTCCAATTCATACTAATTACTACCATTAATTACTGTAAACATAACATGAAATTTAATGACAAATAAGTTACAAAATGTAGAGGACTTCAATGGAATTAAATATTATAACGTACCAAAATATTCAGTCATAACCGTGTAGCTTTTGTAGTTAAAACACTTCCGCCTGCATTTTCATATATATCTTCTTACTTCATTTTCATATATATCTTCTTACTTCAAAGTTTAGACAACACCTACAAGATGTGTAACAGAACCTATTCATTAATGAGGTTGAGGCATGACTATTGGCAAAGGCCAACACTTTGCATGTAAGGCCATGTGTTGGATAGATGACATCTACCATTCCATTTATTTGATTTAAGACAATTTAAACATAAGAAATTTGTTGCTTCTTGTTTGATATCTTGCGCAGATTTCGATATTGTTCAATTTCAAGCTCATGGTCTTGGTCTCTATAAAACTCATTCCCATTGAAGGCGTCGTTCTGTCTTCCATCTCAAACTTGCTCAAGTTGTGGTCATATGTTATGGGAACGAAGTATTTGGAATGTTCTCTTGTTTCGTGCACTATTGCATGGACAATGTAATCCTCATCAAGTAAATGCTTGAATAGACACGAAGCCATAGAGCGTGTTTATTCCACAACACAAACAATGGTTGAGTTAAAATGTGGAAGCCATGCAAAAATTGATGTGTTTGTTGCAAATTTACAAGGGATGGGATTTATTATTAGTAGATATATAGTTTAGGATTTAAATTTTACATGATTGATAGTGATAAGTTCATGGTTATATGTGTTATTGATTAGCGGTTTGAGATTAGGGGTTATAAGTATTATGTATTATAAGTATCAAGACTTATAGGCATTAAGTGGTATAAGGATTAGGGTTAATATGATTTTTTTGGATTATATGGGTTATCCAAAGTATCATTTATAGATTCTATGGCTATAAGTGTTATAAGGGTAACTTGGAAAAATGTGTTATAAGGGTCAAATTTTATAAGGGTTTGGGATGAGGTGTTATAGAGGTTAGGATGTATAAATATTAACAATTAGTTTTTATGGAAATGATGGTACCGATATAATGATTAAGAGTTATAATGTTAAAGATTGAAGGGTTTATAAGTGGTTTGAATTTTTGGGTTATGACAGTTATAGTTATTATGAGATAGTTGTAGTTATAAGGATAACATTTAGGTGTTATAAGGTGTTGTAAGTATTAGGTTTTAGTGGGGATAAGGGGTTATGACGATCCTGATGATGAATATGATGATGATGACGATGAGGATGATGATGATGATGATGATGACTACGATGGTGATGGTGATGGTGATGATGATGACAACGATGATGTTGATGATGGTGGTGATTACAATGACGATGGCATCGATGATGATGACGATGGTGATGCATATGATGTTGATGATGATGATGATGATGATAATGACGATAACGATGATGATGATGACAATGATAATGAATATGATGACGATGACGAAGTTGATGATGGCGATGAGAATGATGACGATGACAATGATGGCGACAATGAATATGATGATGCCAATGCTGGTGAAAATGATGAGGATGTTGATGATGACGAGAAGCATGATGATGATGATGACTGCATTGATGATAAGAATGAAGATGATGATGATGACTGTGATGATGATGAGGATTATGATGATGATGGGGATGACGAAGATGGTGATGATGATGATGATTGTGATGATGATGAGGATTATGATGATGATGGGGATGACGAAGATGGTGATGATGATGATGATTATGCAATGAAAATGACAATGATGATGATGATGATGATGATGATGATGATGAGCATGATGATGCAGATGATGTTAATGGTGGTGACAATGACATTGATGATGAGGATGATGATGCAGATGATGAGGACAGTGTCACAAGGATGAATATGATGATGATGACAATAATGATGATTATGATGATGACGATGATGGTGACAACAATGATGATGATGATGATGATGATGCCAATGATGATTATGGTGACGACGACGATGATGATGATAATGAAAAGGATGATGATGATGATGATTACCATGATGACGGTGATGATGATGTGGATGATGATGATGAAGATGACTATGGAAATGAAGATGATTATGATGATGGCAACAACGATAAGGATGATGATGACGATGATGATGATGATGAGAAGGACGATGATGACGATGACGATGAGGATGATGATTATAATGATGATGATGATGATGGGGATGACGATGATGATGATGGGGATGACGATGATGATGATGGGGATGATGATAGTGATGATGATGATGTTGAAGAAAACAACGATGATAATAATGACAATGTTAATGGAATCGACGATGGAAAGAGTGATGAGGATGGTGATGTGAATGATGTTGATGATGGTGACTCTAACATATAAACCCATAACTTCTAATACCCTAGCTAAACCCTAACCCCTAACCACTAACCTAAAACCCCGTAACCCCTCAACCCTTGACCCCCAAATCCTAAATCCCCTAGTTAACCCCCAAAACCCTTAACCCCTAAGACCGTAACTCATAATCCCTTAATCCCTACCTTTTTAACCCCCTAACCCCTAAACGTAATAATAACCCATAAATATAATATATACCATACAATATAATACTAAACATATAAAAGTGTAATATATATTAGAAATTATATAATATATACCATATACATTTATGGTATATATTATATACTTTATAATATATACTGTAACATGGAGAGATTGCATGTAACCATTGAAAACGATATATATTATATACCATATTACATTTCAAGTATGGTATTGCTATACTCTCCAATAGCAACCAGAACAACGATTGCATACCATTTTAGTCGAGCTTGCACCCACATTCAGCCAAGACCATGCCCACATCCCAAGACTAAAGTCGAGACAGTGACCTAGCCCATGAAGTTGTGGAACCCACACGCAGTTGACCCCATGATACCAGTTGATCTAGAGGAGAAGGAGACAAATCGACCCAAAGGAGACAATAATGACCCCAATGACACAAATTGACCCCACAATGTTTGGAAAATCAATAAGTGCCTAATTTTTTTCTTGTAAAAAATCAATATATGCTAAATATTTGTTTTCATTGGGAACAATATCTTTTAAACTTATGTGTCCTCTTAGTTAGTACAAATGGACGAAGAAAATCCATTCTAAAATGCTAAATTTTTTACATATGGAGGATGGGGTTCAACTCATGAAGGTCTCTACTTTTAGGTTTATTGGCACTATTCACATCTCCTCACAAGCTTAAAGTAATCTCACTAGCCATAATATACTATTTGGGTCGTTATGGTAGTTGAGAAGTGTAGGATGGTTTGGGTTAGGAAAATATCCCATTAGCCATCCTTTTCTCTTGTGTTATAATGGTCCAACTTGGGAGCAGAATCCACTGTAGATTCATATCGTTGAGTGGTGAATCATGCTCCTTTGTAACTAGTTTGGTGGACATATTTATGATAAAAAGATAAGTGCTCTTCTCTTTTATGTATGGATTATTTTTGTATTCATATTTATATGTTAGTATTGTTGTCAATAAGATCTAGGAATTTTGTTATTGTAGTGAATTATGTTAACGAAAAGACTAGCTAGTGAAAATGTTGTTAAGAAGTTTGATTATGAGTTTGGGTTGGATTTATATAATGAGTCTTGGTTATACAATGTTAATTATACATATGTATTATAATTACTTATAAATTCTAGGTTGTGCCACTATTGAAATTCTAATTGACTTACAGTTGGGATGTCTAATTGATTAATGTCAAAAGGAATTTAATTCATTAGTGCTTTGATGGCCAAGAAAGACATATATTAGCACATTAATGAAATTGTATATTTAAAAGGTTGAATATCGAACATGGATCAAATGGATTTCGTAATGAAATCTACAAATGTGTCAAATATAATAAATGTGACCATTTATGCAAGAAGAACTCTTAAATTATTTACCATTATTGATCTGAATATAATGGAGGAAATCATGTTGATGCTTGGTTAATTAAGGAAACAATATAAGAAAGTTCATACTAATGAATTATTGTGTTGAAAGTCCATAGTTCCTAAAAAACATTAAAAACAATATATGGATCAAATAACTCTATGTTTTATTAGCCCGTGGGGGGCAGCTCAAGTGGTAATGATGATAAGTTGTAATTAGTTGTAAATGGAAGGTCACGTGTTCAAATCCCCTCAATATTACATGTGCGCCATGTTTCGGGAAAAATGGATGCACCTAGGGGTATAGTGGTAGCGAGATTAGATCCCTGGACCTTGTGTCACACGAGTATCAGCCCAACTCCAATTGCTGATTCCCCTAGTTAAAAAAAAACTCTATATTCTATTGAGATATTAACCAAGGTGAGGTGTATATCTTAATATGTTGCAAATAAAAATATGTGACATATATGCATCATTGATTTTTATATGTCCATCTCAACAATTACAGTTCACTTATTTTTTTGCAATTGTAGTGGTTATTGACTTTCCAATTCAATTATCTAATATGATTTGAATGCATTAAATCAAATTATCAATTACTTTGATTGTTATTATATATATATATATATATGTTTGGTGTCAAGCACAAAAATTGTTTGTTTATGCACTCATGAAACATGTCAATATAAATGGAAAATTTTGATAATGTTTCAAAATAAGCAATTATTGCATACAAGAAGGTTTTCTAGAACTATGCGTGTCTGTAAAGAAATACATCGAGGTAGGAAAAGCAAGTTGATTTATTAGTTTTAAGGATTATATCTATTATTATACCTGTCGAAGGCCCTTGCAAGTATATTGTATTCGATAATCTTTGACTCACAATTAGCTTATTGTTGACTAATTTAATTTTGCAATTTCTCCGAACTTTTACATTGGACATTGAAATTTGTATTTTTCTTCGATTTTGAATATTCATTTGTATATCTTGTGATTGGCTAATCCAATTGAAGCGTTATTGCCCAGCCAACGGCAGGCTTATTGGCAATGTGAAAGTTTTTTGATGCATTCAATCTACGTAAGTTTGCGTGTTGGATGGGAGAGGTCTCCACCGCCACCGCCTCAGTCTCCACCGCCATGCATTGATAGCCACCGATCTTGGGATTGGAAACATTGTTTAATGCACCTCCTGACCTCCTCGATGCGTCCTACATAGCACTGCTTTTCACTCAAATCGTTGCAGTTTTCCAGATGCTACTCAATTCCATTCCCATGCAAAAGCTTGGCACTACCGGCTACCTGTGCTTTTTCTTTCTTTGAAGCTGCTATGAGATTGGAAATGTTGACCAAAAAATCCACTGAGAGCAGCCAATTTCAACAATTCAAGAATAATAATAGAACATAACAGAGCATAGGATTCCATTCTTGCAAAATCATGGCAGAAGAAAAATATTAAAACCGTATCATGGCATAAGCATACAGGTGATAGAAACTAGCCTTCGGTGTAAAGGAGTGATTCACCCGAGTGCCTTGCATAATCCCAACAACATTGTCAATTGAGAACCGAAAGAAAGAAGTATCATTTGTTACTGGTTCATTTGGATTTGGATCTTGATATAGGTATGGATATTAAATTGGAACGTAATCTTTTTAGTTTCCTTCGCTTTTAGTAGTAGTAGGTTGTAATAAAAATTGGATCAATTGCTAAATTTGGTTAAAATTCAATTCATTGAGCATGACTTCTATTACATTTACATAGGTACGCTATAGTTACTAACATTGTCCTTTCAACCCGATTTTTCTGCGGGAATCTTTGAATTCATTCCTTTACAAAAAAATTATGCTGCTCGAATACTCCGAGACCCTCTGAAATAGGAGAAAACATAATGTCTAGTTACATCTCAAGAAAATGCCAACAAATAAAATTGAAATCACTCAGAAGTTTTGGAATATGGAAAGCCCAGAAAAATGGAAGAGAAGGAAGAGCTTGAATTCAAGAAAAACGAGCCGTTCGAGAAATATTGTTGATTTATTTTGTTTTACTTAGGCTATGTAAAGGATGCTTCTATATCTGTATATGGTTTTCGCCAAGATGGATCCACTTTTAACAAAATAATCAAGGTGGGCGAATAAACGTCTTCTGATTTTTACCACTTTACTAATTGACTTTAGTTAAGATTGATCTCTTAAAAAGAAATCACAAATTGAAATGCATTTCCGCTCACAGGATTTGAATTACTTGTATTTTCCAAACAAAACTATAGTAGACTGCTCCGGTTGCCATGGATGTGATCCTGGCAATGGTCACAATCACAGGAAACTATAGTGTACAGTGTATTTAATAAATTTGACAAGCACTCACCTTCCCAGCATCCGTAGGCTTCCCAGTTCGAATGTAGTAGTTCAACAACTAGGGTTCACACCTGTTCGATGTCAGATTCATTGTCTTTTCTATTCCCACCTTTCTTCCCTTTGCTTCCTGTCTTAGTGATGTCGTTTGCTATCAATTGCCTTGACATTTCTTTTCGTCGTGTGAACTATGCCATGTGAATACCTTGGTTTTGTGCATTTCATCTCCTCCAGTTCTGTCTCCGCGTCACCTTCTCATTGCCTCTTGACAAATCAATAACGCTCAATAAAATATGCAACCGTGTTCGTTGGCAGTGCCACTTGTTTTTTTAATCATTTTTCTCGCCATATCATGGTTTCCTTAGTTGTTTGTCTTACCAAGTTGCATGCATCCACAACAGATTGCATGCATGCTAGGGATTCATGCCAGATCTGAGGATCCATTCCACCTCGAGTAGAGCCCCAAAATTGGTTTGTATGATGCCATGGGACCCACCAACATTTTTATGATCAAAATACATAACTTGTTAAAAAGGGACCGGGTAGTAAAGGCCATAATATTGTCATTGGATGAAGAACACAAAGGATTCTCATGATTCTAGATACAAGGGGTAAACCATTTAAGTTTTTTATTGTCATTCTGCTAGCCTCAATTGCTGTTTTGTGTTGTATCAACACTTGTTTGATATCAAGCTATTATATGATCAAGATGTCACCTGTGGTTTGTTGGTGCAAGTAAGCATGTAGCAATCACATCTTTAACTCCAATGGTTGATTCTGTGGATGATGGATACTGCACACGTGCATCGAATCAATCTCTTAGACTTTTAAATGCATGATAATGAACCGAATCAAATTAATAGTGTAACACTTAGGTAAAGGAGGTCATGGTAAAGTATAATTATGTGAGGCCATCAACAACCATGACAGGTTTAGGAGCTACAACCATTCCTTCCTTCTGCTTACTGGCTGGAAAATGAGAGACAGACTTTCCCACTGGCGATTCCTTCTACGTATGTGTATATATCTGTCTTTGGATGGCTAGTTATGCATGTGTAATGATCGAAAAGGAAGATATAAGTAATCCATGAAGTTCTTATATTTATTATATCTCTAGTTATAGAAGTATTATTCACAAAAGAAAGTAAAAGGCAGAGGCATAAAGTGAATAGGCTATAATCG
This sequence comes from Larix kaempferi, assembly GCA_027924585.1. Classification (NCBI taxonomy): domain Eukaryota; kingdom Viridiplantae; phylum Streptophyta; class Pinopsida; order Pinales; family Pinaceae; genus Larix; species Larix kaempferi. The sequence goes on along the minus strand of BSBM01000033.1, from coordinate 4,813,514 downwards.
AAAAAGTCTGGGATACACACAATGATATGTAATACGTATTGGCCAATCCATTCAAGATTCAAAGATAAAGAATTAGCAGGGTTCTATATCTAAAGACTTACATTTGGGAAATAATTAATGCGGTACTTCTTGCTTTCCAAAGAACCGGAAGGCCACCTATCGTAATTAGTCGAAGATTTTATCTATTCATGTCAAGTTGTAAAATTTTAATTAGTGATGGCATTGGGATAAAATGAAACTAGGATACAAGTTACCTGCATAGATGTGTGAAATAGGTGTTTCATATTCAATATTATATTTATAAAAAAATTAAAATAATTACATATATTATAAATCCAATCCGTGTTAGCGTTAACTCCACTGCAAAATATTTACATCTTAATTTTTAATTTTTAAGTATTTAGATTCAATTACCTATATTTTTAAATAATTATTTCTAGAGTATTTTGCTAATTTTTTATTATTATTTTATGTGCATGTCTTTGGTAATTTGGTAATTTATGAATCGTATCCTCTGGCAATTGGAAATTTTACTTTCTCATAAATTCAAATGTTATGTTAGGATTGATATTGTTTTTTTCTTGCTTTACAGTAACAGTTCACGTACATATGGATGGTTTCCTTCGAATTAATATAATGATTATAGATTTTGGATTTTTCCTTTTTGTAATATCTGTTACACAGTTTTTCTGGTGGAAAAAACAGATCGTTCATTACGGTGACAAGTTTTAGTTTGTGGTTGATTTGTTCATGCTTGCGGGCTCCAGCTACCACAAGGATTAGTGATAAATAACTATATGAAGAAACCTTTTGCCAATGTCAATCACATATATTTGTATGTGTAATGTTTTGGTTATGTTATATTATCTAGACTACCACATAATTACGACTTAGAACAACTAGGGAGCCACTAATTTTTTATTTCATTTTTCAATAAAAACACATGGATGCATTGAAATTATATGAATTGGTTGCTTTGCTTGAAAAACTCCATCGCTTCTCCCTGCTTTTTCTGATTCCAGTTAACTAAAAACTTGAACTTTTGTATTAAAGGCTATGCGGCAGGTATCCGCTACCACATAGCCTTGTTTTAATTTGAAATCGTGTCAAAATCATTGACAAATTTTCAAGGTGTTAATTTACCCATTCAATTCCAATACCAACTAACCAAAAAATCAAATACTCAAAATACTTAACCATTTACTTATAAGTTAAAATACCCAACAACTTCTGGAGCTGGTTTGTTTCATATTAAACGAGTTCAATTGCACTGCACATTTCTTTTCAGTTTCATACTTTTGCACGAGCAATTTTGCTAGAGGTTAAAACAACATCAAAACAATTGAAAACATGATGGAGTTTTATTTTCCAAGATCATTATAGCTTCGGGAATATTCAATTGCTTGCTAGCTTCAATATGTTTGAATTGTTGTGTTGGAATGGTGAAAATAATGCTTATCAACTTTAACGTACACAAATCAGTCTCATGGATCTCAAAAGTAGGTTGAATTTTTATGATCATTCTCACATCAAGCGATTCCTCTACTGATAAAGTTGTCTACATTATAAAATTATTTTCTATTTTGTCCCGAAAATCCACTCAACGATGAAGTTATCGTCAAAGGCAAAACATAAAGGCTTATCTAAAGTGAAGGACGACGCAGAGATGCTATGGCGATTCGATTCAACTGGAGTGTCGACAATAATATTTAATTCTAATACATTAATGGAATTTGTACTGTACTGTACAAATCTGCGGTTAAGGGAATCTGTACTGTACTGTACAGATCTGCAGTTAGTAGGGATTAGTACTGTAATGCACGGAGCCAATCGCTACTGCAAAGCCTAGCTGGTCTAAGGAAAACTGAACGATGGGAAATAATAATGGCTGTTGCAAAGCCGGTTTATGGACAACTGAACGACGTACAATTGTTTTTTTAATATATAGACACGTGGCTCGATATGCGAGGAATCTATAACAGTGTCATGTGAACATATCTCAATGAAGATACATCTATATCTTCGAAGGTAATATTCAATTCTAATACATTAAGGGAATTTGTACTGCACTGTACAGATTCCCTTAATGTATTAGAATTGAAGATTACCTTTGAAGATATAGACGTATCTTCATTGAGATATGTTCACATGAAACTGTTATAGATTCCTTGCATATCGAGCCACGTAGGGATTGATATTTTAATGTACAGATCCAATCGCTACTGCGGAGGCTGGCTGGTCTAAGGAAAACCGAACGACGGGAAAACATAATGGCTGCTGCAAAGCTGGTTTATGGAAAACCGAACAACGAGACAACCGAACGACGTACAAATAATTTTTTAAGATATAGACACGTGGCTCGATATGCGAGGAATCTATAACAGTGTCATGTGTACATATCACAATGAAGACACGTATTCATCGTAACTATGGTCTTGACTTATACAGTTGGGGCGCATAAAAGGTAATAGCTTATGCATCTCATAAGCTAAAACCTCACGACGAGCAGTATGCCACACATGATCTAGAATTGGTAGCGGTAATGTTGGCACTAAAATTATTGAGGCACTACCTGGTAGGTAGAAGCTTCACACTTAAGCAGATCATCAAATCTTACAGTATATTTTTACACAAAGGGATTTGAATGTCAGGAAGAGGTGATGGAGTGAGTTCATGAGTGAGTACGAATTTGGTATCTCATATATCAAAGGAAAGGAGAATGTAGTAGAGGATGATTTAAGCCGAAGGCCGATAAATTTCTCCTTAACTCCCTTGAAGGTTGACTTGAGGGAAAGAGTACTAGGACAACGTTTAGGGGATAGTTGGTATCTAAAAGTAACCTCAGCTATTCAGAATGGAAAGAAACAAGATTCGAAGTATGATGGGTACCATCTTGAGGAATATGGATTGATGTGGTATCAGGGGAGGATGTATGTTCCTAAGGAAGGTGATATCAGGGTAACAATCCTTAGAGAGGCCCATAGAGAACATTATTGTGCGCACCCAGGAGTGAAGAAGATGTATGCTGACATGAAGAAGCTCTTCTTCTGGCCAGGTATGAAGGGTGATGTAGTGGATTTTGTTTCGAAGTGCCTCGAGTGTGTTAGTTTTTCAGAATTTACTTCAATCTGATCTAGGATCTTAACTGAGAGAACAACATGTACAACATATATACAGCATACACAATAATGCAAGCACACAAGATACAGAGAGTTTCACCGAGGAAAACCAAGAAGGTGAAAAGCCCCGCAACTTCCTCAGAGATAGATAGAGCAATGATACAACCCAAGTACAAGAGATAGTCCTCCTAGCAGCAGCTTCTCCTCCTCCACTAGTGCGCCACTCTCCAATGAGTGTGTGAGTGAGAAAGTGATTGATCAAATAGAGTGCCTCCCGCACTCTATTTATACACTAACTTGACTTGCCTAATAACCTTACTAGGTCGGCCTTAACTTAACCACATAACATAATGCTGACAGGGCCGACCCCCACTAGGGTGGTCTAATAACCCTTTTACCCACATGACTCATACAGGGCCGACCCCATCAAGGTGGTGTAATAACCCATCAAGTATAAGTTACGACACTTACAATATAAATGACAACACTTCCGTATAGAGGAATAATAACATCTCTATAGGACTACAAACACTTCCGTATAGAGGAATAATAACATCTCTATAGGAATACAATATACATAGGTGAAATACATTCCGAAGTTACAATTACATCAACAGAGTGTCAACAGGTTAAGGAAGATCTTCGTCACCCAGTAGGTCTCTTACAACCTCATGATATTCCTATAACTAAATGGGAAGTCATTTCCATGGACTTCATTGTAGGATTGCCACTCACATCTATGAGGCATAATGCTATTTTGGTGGTGGTCGACAAACTGACCAAAAGCGCTCAATTCATTCCATTCAGAGACACCTATGATGTGACCGATGTGGCAAGGGTATTCATAAATGATATTGTACATATTCATGGAGTTCCTAAAAAGATGATCTCTGACAGAGACCCTAAGTTCACCTCCAGATTTTGGAAGAGCATGCAGTCAGCATTAGGGACACAGATGAACTTAAGCTCAGCTTATCACCCCGAGACAGATGGACAGACAGAGAGGGTAAATCAAGTCATGGAGGACATGATTAGGATGTTTGTTATGGATCAATAGACTCAATGGCAAAAATATCTTCCTTTAGTGGATTTTGCATACAACAATAGTGATCATAGCTCCATTGGTATGCCTCCATTCCAAGCATTGTATGGGAGACCGTGCAGGACACTGTTGGGCCCTGGAATTGTCCATTTTTCCATCACTTACCGACATACCTTTCATCCATTTTCTTACCATTATTTCTCATTTATCATTTCATTTTTCATTCATTTGTTGTAGCTGCGCGTTGAACAACCTGCTACTTCCATTGATGTTTTAAGTGGTTAATAGTGATTATTTTCTTTTATCTTTGATGAATTAAAAGACTATTATGCATAATTTTACTAATGATGGTTTGTGGAGTGAGTTGTCATGTACAGGACGCTCATAGCCAGCTCTTACAGCCTTAACCAAAAACGCATGCCACATAAGAACACCTTGATTCGCATCTTGATTTGCGGGCAGATGGAAATGAATCTCAAAAATCCGAGACATGGGTTTTGTGCGTAACATCCTCATTTACCTGAATCGCAAGGAAATCTCCAAACAAAGGTACGGTTTGCGATATGCAGGTGGTTCTTCGAGAGGGTATTTTCCAGATTTGGTGTTGCGGCCGGTTCCAAAGTTGCCAACAATTACGACCGTGTTCCAGCTGTTGCAGATCACACGTTGGGGGCTCAATTCTTCATTTCCATGAGATAATTTTATGTATAAATATGTAATCAATCTCATTGAGAAGGGAGGATAGATTGATAAGGGAAGCATGATAGATTAGGCAGGATAGGAGATGGATGATAGGAGATGTAAGATAGGAGAGAACACAATGTTATGATGTAGGATTTGATCAAGATCTATTGTAATTCTTCCATTATGATAATATATGCTGGCAGTTTCTTAATTCTGGAGTTGTAGACTTTAATTGTGGAGATCCAGATCTGCTCAGTGGAGGAAGGGCCCTCTTCCCTGAGCAGATGCTGGTAGTGTTAATTGTAAGTGTTTTATTTTGTAGATCTGTTAATTGTTAACTCATGCTTTCATTCATTAGATTTATCATAGTTGTTTTATTATTCAGTTCATGTTTTATTCATTTGATTTATCATAGTGTTCTTCTGTTAATTCATTTTGATAGATCGTTGGCCAACTTAGCATTGCTTTCAGGTTTATGTAATTAGATCTTATTTCATGATAATTTATTTTGTTAAAGTGTGATTAGATTTACAATGTGATTTAATGAATAGGCTAAGGATTGATTTACTTTCAAGCATGTGTGATCTAGTCTACAAACAATCACGATTGCATACCAATAGATAACAATGTCAGGTAGAAATTGTACTCGCATATATTTTGCACGATAGCTTTGAAATAAAAGACTTCCTCGGGTTGATAATTTATGTTTAGCACTCTGCATGTTAAAGTTTTAATTAACTGGCATATAGTGGGCACGACATTTTGGTGCCGTTGCCGGGGAAGTTATCAATTGTGCAATAGTACATCTGACATTGTTTTGCAGATGAATTGTTAAAATAGGGCATGGAAGTTGCATGATTACATTTCAGTTTATTGAATTTATTTTGAGTGTTAATTTTCTGTCTTTACATTCAGTTTTATTTCATTTTCAATCTTTGATTCATAAATCTTATCATTCCCCTTAGTGGTGTTGTAAGCACCACCCATTCTACTAACAAGTTGACAGGAACATTCGAAGGAGGAGCCTCAAGATAGCACCCAAAGAATCTAATGAAGAGATGGCAGGTGAAAAAGATGGAGAAGTTGTTACCTTCGAATTTTCCATTAGAAATTCGAGAGGAGTGGCACCAACGAAAAGAATTCCCCCACATGTTCTACCAAATTTTCACGGTTTGGAAAACGAAGACCCTGATATATTTTTATTTCAATTTGAAGTACTTTGTAGAGGATATGGTTATTGTGCTAATGATCAAAAGTTGAATGTATTTCCCCTTACTCTAAAAGGAACAGCCCTCCGATGGTTCATGAGCCTCGGTGGGAATTGTATACAAACTTGGGAAGACATGAAACATGTGTTCTTGAAAAGGTACCAAGATTATTGCAGGGTCAATGAAGACATCTTCGAAATGACACAAGGAGAAGAAGAGAGTCTGGAGGAATACATAGAATGATTTCAATATAACCTCCAAAGATCCAAACAGAGGAAACTGGGGAAGGAAATCTTAAAAACACTTATACTCAAGGGAATCCAAGCTGAATGTTTAGAAATATTGAATCTGATCGGAACAGGTAATGTATTTCAGTTAGCATATGATAATATTTGTGAGTTATGTAGAAGGTATTCAAGAGGAAACTTCAAGACTGGTAAGAATTCTAAGGAACTTTTATTTTTATTTTTGAAATCTGCTGCAAAAACAAGAGTTTTACGAGCTAAAATCAGCAATTTATTTAAAATTTCTAAAGTTGATTCATAATCGGTTGTTTTGCAGGATAAGGAAAAGCAAGAGGAAATAAGGGAAGCAAGGAATTTCCCTTTGGATAGTCTTGAAATTTGTGGTATATGTGACTTGAATCATTCCACAGATCATTGTCCCTCTTTACCAAAGATGAAAGAAACATATCATAGAGATCTGGGAGTTGCAGCCAGCTCGTTGCAACAGTCATGTCACCAATGGCCTACATCTATGGTTCAAAATTCTATCCCTCCATTTTCTTACTCTCATACTCAACCATTGAATACTCTTCCACCATGGCAGCTGTTGCAGCCTCAATTTAACTCTTACCTACCTTACCCACAAGGTTGGAATGGCCCATCTTATGATCATATGGCCACTCTCCCTCATGCTGCAACACAACTCGGTCCTTCAATATCAACCTCACAACTCAATCATCTACATCAGCCACATCTATCTTCTCATCAAACTCCTTGGTACCCAACACAATTTCCTGTCCAATCCACCCTCCACCGTAACCATAATAAAGCAGTACAGTATGCTTACAGTGCTGAACTGCAAAATGTTCCTACATTTCCCTCTTGTTCTACCTCATCTACACCGCTGCAAAAAGGCTGTGCGTTGTTGCAGCAAATCCATATGAGGCCTGAACATGTTTTAAATCCAAGTTTTGCAGATGGAGTTTCTTCTAGTCCTCATAAGCGAGTAGACAAGATCAACAATACACACATAATATTTGATGGAGAACAACCATTGGAACCAAAAGCATCATTCACATCATTAGATCCGAAACCCTTATGCATTGAGGAAGATCAGTTTATTAAGGAGCTTCACGGTGTCACATCCATGAGAAATCAAGGGAACAAAGACTATATTGAAGCTTGGTTTCAATCTGTCATCGGTCTGCAGCATCATTTCATACTTCACCAATTCTTGGCACCATCATTTCAAGGGAAGTTGATCTCTCATATCCTAGAATTCATAAAGTTATATTTTTCTATTGGGAGTATGAGCATACTTGAATCACTTTTTTGAAAATGGCTCCATTGGAAATATGCATACACTGGAATTTTTTTTTTTTTTTAGTTCCAAATAGAATAGGGTAGGATAGAGTAACAGAATAAAACCATGCTTTTGTTTGTTTAAGTTTTTTTATTTTTGAATAAGTATGCTCTCTTCCTGTGCCTTGTTGCGATCTGGAAGATCAGAAAGTAGAAAGATAAGGAATGGGTATGAGATGTTTTCATTAATGCTTTGGAATTGTCGACTATTTGAACAAAAATGTTTGAGTCCTTTTTGTCATCCATTTCCCAAATTCAATTTGTCTCTATTTGTTACAAATAAAAATAAAAATATCATGAAAAAAAAATTACAGTAATTCGAGAAAGTGAAAGAAGGATCCACAGGAAAATGAGCCCATAATTATGGAACACTTCAAGCTTGAAATTTGACATGAATTTGTTAGCTGGAACACCCAGCTGTGAGTGATTACTCTCAGCTACAATAATGAGTTGCAACACTCGCTGTGACAGGGAGCTGCAACACCCAGCTGTGACTGTGCTACAGGTAAAAATTTATGAGTTTGAGATATGTGTGTGTTGCACATCATGATATGTCTTTAGTTTTTATTTTCCATAAAAATTCACATGCTTTATTTCAACATTATGTCATTTTTTAAGAGTTGCAGCTGCGGCTGCAACAGACTGTGCAAATCAATCTAGGTGCTCAATGCTTGAAATTTTTGGTATGGATGTGTTTTATATTTAAATTTACATCATTAAAATCAATCACACCTATTTTGATCACTTTTTGGGGGTTAAATTTAATTTATTGGATTTTTGTGACATTTTGGCTTGAAAATTTTACTGAAACATAGACGGGACAGTCCATTTTTGGGAGACCAAATGAAATTATTTTTAAAACCTGTTTATACCCCAAGTAGCCCTTTGAATCTAGTTTCCAAAACAATTTGAATTTTTACGATTGGGTGTCAAATAAAAATTTTATGGCCAAAATACTAACAGGGTGTCAAGCTGGCAGCTTAGGAACAGAGCTGGGACAGTCCATTTTTGGATGCCTTATTGGACATATTTTGCAAAACTGTTTCATTAGTATATTCCCCTATGAATTTAGTTTACAACGCAATTTGAATCACTCTGTTTCGATATCGTATGAAAATTTTATGACCAAAATACCGACTGCCTATCACAAATCTGCATTTCTAAAACTCTATTTTCTGGACTGTTCATTGGCTTATTTGACTCATCAATTCTTGTTGGATTCGAAATCTGTTTCTAATGGAGATACTTACATGAATCTACTTTCATCTCCAATTGGAATCACATCAATCCTTTATCAAACGAAAACGTTAAGCCTAAAACCGTGACTATTGGTCTAGTCCAGAATTCGAAAAAAACATCTTGTCATGCATGTTGTTACTGAGTGATTTGGAACATCATTACATAGAATTTTAAAAACCTGTTTCTATTGGAAATAGACCTATGAATTTACTTTCATTTGGATTTGGAATCACTCAAATTAGACAAGGAACGAAGAAGCTATGATCAGAATACCGTTGGTGAGTCTAGATGGACATTGCTCTCCCGCAGGTATAAAATGGATTTTGCTTTGTTCATTTTTCTTTGGATTTGTTTTATAAGTAATTGATTGTTGTTTTTTTATAAGTGTTGGGTGAAGAGAGACCAATCATCTCTCTTCTTCCATCATCTCATGTTTTATTGCAGGCAAATGCTAGGTTTTTGCAGGTCCTTGGAAGAAGAAGGTCAATGCATGCACGAGTGACTCTTGAAGACTTTTTCTCAATTTGCAAATGGATTGAGCACATAAAAAAATTGGAGAGATTGATGTGCAAACCATACAGAGTCCAATGTTTCCGAAGTCAAGTCCCATTGCTACATGCCAAGAATCATTTTTAGACACCTGTCATCCCACTTGTTGCTGAAAGAAACCCCTCAAGAAGCCAATTTCCCTATGGTAGATTCATTCACTCTCCTCATTTCAAAACCCCAAAAATCCATTCATGTCGAAGTCCCATTTTCCACTGCTTATGTAGTCACCATAACCATTTTATTTCCCCATCACTACTACATCATGACTTCACATATACTTTCCGCTTCTGAGTTTCATGTTGGTCCTATTTTTCACTATGATTCTTCACAATCATTTATTTTGTACTCGTATTGGATGATGTGGAATGCATTAAGGTCCACCTTCCAATGGTCTTGTCCCATCGACTCTGACACATCATCTGGGATCAAGATTAGAGTTTCTATAGTGCCCTGGTACCTGCATGAATCAATGGCAGATTTCCTTGTTGTTAATCATGGGGATTCATCAATGCCTCTTGATTGACAAATCTTGCAAGTGACTCGACTCCAGCACATCCATTCGTACCTGTCAAGATGCACTAAGGTACTTTAGAGCTCACTGTCATCAAATGTGAGTTTCTTCACATTGGTTAACAGCATACATTAATGGCTAGTAATCCAATGATTTCTTTCCATGCTCGACTTCAGCACATTCATTTGCATGGTAAGAATTGTACCCCGGTTTTGTAGCAGCTGAATATTATGTGATCTAATGGTTTCAACAATGATTTGCAACATCATTTGTGCAGTAGTTTTGCAATTCCTTTCCATTTTCAGTTCAACAGTTGATTTTCAGAATAAGGGAAAGGACTTTCTGCTTCTATGGTAGAATTTCTGCTCATCAATTGTCTCAGCAGTTAGTCTTACATGCAACCAGCACAACATCATGGATCAAATTCAGTCTCATCTAGTTTCAGCTCTCATATACTTATGTCTCAGCATCATATCAGCCTACATAGCTCCAGCATACACCAGTCCATTCATGTCAACCAAGGCTTCCATGGAGGTAAAAATTGAGGTAAAATAGCATGAGTTTTTGATTTATTAAAGATTTGGGGAAATGTCATGAAGAACCACTAAGCATTAGCCATTTCCATTTTCTAAATAGCATTTTATGTCCATCCATTCCCATCATTTCCCACTCAGTTTTAACACTTCATCATTCATGCACATCCACTTCAAATTCCAACCCAACATCTCACCAACCCAACTGACCAAGCATGAAAACAAGGGATACCTTATTGTTGTCACACAAGAACGAACAATAAGAAGTCTTGTTGTTGTCACATAAGAACCAACAGTAAGAAAAGAAGTCTTGCTGCTGCCACACAAGAACCAATAGTAAGAAAAGAATCATTACTACTGCCACATAAAAACCAATAATGAGGAGAAATGAAGCAGCTGATACACAGCTTGAAAGACAAGGATAGGCTGGACACAAGAACCTACAACATGAAAAATTGATGTAGAAGCCATTCCTTCTCAAGAGTATGCTGTCACACAAGCACGATAGAAAACAAAGGCATGATTTCTTTGATTTGTTTGCTTTGTTCAGTGGTGCACATAATGGTTCACATCTTCATAAGTTAAAATTATTGAGAACCACATTTTATATGGTATATGGATTTTCCACCATCTTATACATATGGTATCTTTACCATCCACTAATGCATACATTGGTTTTAGCCATCATGAGCATGATACATGCACAATGGAAATCCTGTAGCAGCCTTTTCAAGGTCTGATGTGAAGTATATCTCAGCAGCATGAAGGTAATGATTACTCTCAGCATTGGTCATTTGTCAAGTTCGACAGAATTTCTGAAACGAGTTTGATTGTTGTGGAATGTGCAAAAGAATGTTTGGCATTATTTGAAGTGTTACAAAGCACTCCATGATAAGGGCATAACCAACGAAAATTCTAGTAGCCTTCATTCAACCATGACAATGGATGAAATCTACTGTGGTTTATTGCAATAGAATTTGCCATGAATTTGATGAGAAAATGGTTCTAAAACTCTTTTATTTCCCATGAATGATAATTCCTGTAGTGAGTTTGGCTTGTGAAGATCACTGGTATTTTTTTGGCACTTGTGACATATGGAGGGTCTACAAATTCTATGATTGTCAGATGATATTTGAGCAGCTTGGGTCATCATAAAAGGAAATTTGCAAATCTGATCTCTTGTTGGTATGAATATTTCCTGTGCATTGTCATTTTATTTTATTTTTGCAATACATTATGAGCACTTAACCACAACCATGGGGAATAAAAAATTGAGCTCACACAGTGAATTTCAAATAGCATACAATCATTTTTCAGGCAGCCTACAGTCATTTTTGTAAGTCAAGGATGTGTTTCCAGCTAGCACATATACAAAAATTGGATGTTGACAGTGATAGTGTAGATACAAGAAAACAAAAGTCCCAAAGTTCACTTGATTTCATGAATGGAAGGTAAAATACTCAGTTTGGGGGAAATGGTTGTTCACAACTAAGACGACAACTCCTCTTTTGCATGAGGACATGCAACATATTCAATTTGGGGGAGTGGTTTTTGACATATTGTGCATACTGATTTTTATTCATTCACAGCTGGCAAAAATGAAGAATTTGATTTAAGGATATCTCACAAACCACGAATTGGATCCTCATGAAATTTGGACAGGGAATGCATAACAACATGATGAACAATTGTGGTAAGTTTCAGCTCAATCCAGTGCACAATTTTCGAGAAAATGACCATCATCACCTACAGCCAATTCGCATTTTTCTCGAAATCCGTAATGTGGGTTCATCTAATTTTTGGTGAGGAGATGCACTATAATGGTATTTACCTGCTTGAAAAATTTCAGCCCAACCCAGTTTGTAGTTTTTGAAATATTGGCTCTGGAAGTTCAGCTGCAATACATTTTTATTCATATTCAAAAGTGCAGAATTTGATTTGGGCATATCTTTCAATTGGTAAGTTAGATTCTCATGAAATTTGGACAGGGAATGCATAACAACATGATGAACAACCGTGGCAAGTTTCAGCTCAATCCAGGTCGTGGTTTTCGAGAAAATGACCATAATCACCTACAGCCAATTCGCATTTTTCTCAAAATCTGTGATGTGGGTTTGTCTAATTTTTGGCGTGAAGATGCATTAGAGTGGTAGCTACTTTCCTGCAAAATTTCAGCCCAACCCAGTTCGTCGTTTGGGAGAAAATGGCTTTAGAAGTTTCCTGTTCAAAAAGGCTAAAACGCCGTAAAATATTGCCGTTTCCCGTTTTCCAGTGCCCGTTTTCCGGCAGCTGCGACATTTTTTCCGGCGACCGCTTTCCGGCAGCTGCAACATCTTTTCCGGTAGCTGCAACATATTTTCCGGCGACCGCTTTCTGGCAACTGCGACATTTTTTCCGGCGGCTGCGACATCTTTTCCGGCGACTGTTTTCCGGCAGCTGCGACATCTTTTTCGGCGACCGCTTTCCGGCAGCTGCCCGTTTTTCGGCAGATGCGACATCTTTTCCGGTGGCTGCGACATCTTTTCCGGCGACCGTTTTCCGGCAGTTGCGATATCTTTTCCGGCAGCTACGAGTCTGCCAAATATGCCGCTAAATTTAGCGATGTTCTGCCAAATTCGCCGCTAAAACCTTCGCCAACTTCTCTGCTAAAATAAGCTGACTCTGCCAAATTTGCCGCTATATTTAGCGTTGTTCCGCCAAAATCTTCGCTAAAACCTTCGCCAAATTGTCTGCTAAAATAAGCTGTGACTTCGCCAAATTTCTACTAAAGAGCTGTGAATCCGCCAAATTTTCTGCTAAATCCTCCGCTAAGTGACTCTGCCAATTTGTGTTAAACTCTCTATTTCTTCTAGCTGCAATTGTGCAAATGGTAAAATGAAGGAACAAGTGAATGAGTTTTTTTTTCAAGTTGGATGCTACACAGGTATTGGGTTGCATGAGGACATGCAACAAGTTCAGTTTGGGGGAGATGTTGGGCCCTGGAATTGTCCATTTTTCCATCACTTACCGACATACCTTTCATCCATTTTCTTACCATTATTTCTCATTTATCATTCATTTGTTGTAGCTGCGCGTTGAACAACCTGCTACTTCCATTGATGTTTTAAGTGGTTAATAGTGATTATTTTCTTTTATCTTTGATGAATTAAAAGACTATTATGCATAATTTTACTAACTATGGTTTGTGGAGTGAGTTGTCACGTACAGGACGCTCATAGCCAGCTGTTACAACCTTAACAAAAAACACATGCCACATAAGAACACCTTGATTCACGTATTGATTTGCGGGCAGATGGAAATGAATCTTAAATATCCGAGACATGGGTTTTGTGCGTAACATCCTCATTTACCTGAATCGTGAGGAAATCTCCAAACAAAGGTACGGTTTGCGATATGCAGGTGGTTCTTCGAGAGGGTATTTTCCAGATTTGGTGTTGCGGCCGGTTCCAAAGTTGCCAACAGTTACGACCGTGTTCCAGCTGTTGCAGATCACAAGTTGGGGGCTCAATTCTTCATTTCCATGAGATAATTTTATTTATAAATATGTAATCAATCTCATTGAGAAGGGAGGATAGATTGATAGGGGAAGCATGATAGATTAGGCAGGATAGGAGATGGATGATAGGAGATGTAAGATAGGAGAGAACACAATGTTATGATGTAGAATTTGATCCAGATCTATTGTAATTCTTCCATTATGATAATATATGCTGGCAGATTCTTAATTCTGGAGTTGTAGACTTTAATTGTGAAGATCCAGATCTGCTCAGTGGAGGAAGGGCCCTCTTCCCTGAGCAGATGCTGGTAGTGTTAATTGTAAGTGTTTTATTTTGTAGATCTGTTAATTGTTAACTCATGCTTTCATTCATTAGATTTATCATAGTTGTTTTATTATTCAGTTCATGTTTTATTCATTTGATTTATCATAGTGTTCTTCTGTTAATTCATTTTGATAGATCGTTGGCCAACTTAGCATTGCTTTCAGGTTTATGTAATTAGATCTTATTTCATGATAATTTATTTTGTTAAAGTGTGATTAGATTTACAATGTGATTTTATGAATAGGCTGAGGATTGATTTACTTTCAAGCATGTGTGATCTAGTCTACAAACAATCACGATTGCATACCAATAGATAACAATGTCGGGTAGAAATTGTACTCGCATATATTTTGCACGATAGCTTTGAAATAAAAGACTTCCTCGGGTTGATAATTTATGTTTAGCACTCTGCATGTTAAAGTTTTAATTAACTGGCATATAGTGGGCACGACAAACACCACTCAATTGGGACAGGTTGGAGGATCGTGTTTTAATTGGGACTAAATTGATTCAAGAAATGTAGGAACAAGTGGTATATATTAAGCAGTTGTTAAAGGAAGCACATAATAGGAAAATGAGTTATGATGGAGCACACAGATCCGATTGAAGCTATGAGGTAAGCGATCATGTATTTATTCGCATCAGACCAAATAAAAGTACCATTCGGTTTGGAAAGAGGACTAAGTTGTCACCTCGCTTCATAGGGTCTTTTGATATTCTTGAGAGAATTGGACCAGTTTCTTATCGCCTTGCGCTGCCACCCCCAATTGCATAGCACTCATAATGTATTTCATGTTTATGTATTATGACATTACATAGCTGATGAAACTTGCAAACTTCATTGGAAGGAATTGCAGGTCTCGGACGAGGGAACCTTCATGGTCGAACCATTACGTATACTTGATCGTAGGGTTCAACATTTCTATAGTCGCCATGTGGACCAAGTTAAGGTCCAGTGGGACAAGTATAGCCCAGGATCTGCTACCTAGGAGGACGTAGAGACTATGCGTCGAGATTTTCCCTCACTATTTTGACCATGAATTCAAGACAAAGTTTCCCAAAGGGTGGGGGTATGTAACGCCCCATATTTTGACTAGGCGTGTTTATCAGTAAGAAACCTTGCACTTTATTTGATTATTATCTCTTGGACTCAGCTAGACTGAGTGAACTATATTTTCGGCATGTTAGACATGATTATATGTTGCTACTATGTTTATGATGCTACTATGCTTATGTTGATACCATCATTATTTGAATCATACATGACACACTACAAATTCTCATTCACCCTAGCCCCGTAGTGGTATGTTTTGATCTGCATGGTCATCTTGTGTTCATATAGTGCCCAAGTGTGCACATGCTGTACCCAAAATGGTAATCAAGATCATTGTTTTGTACCTGTAATTTAATATGAAAACACTTCATGATATTAGAAGAGGATCAAGAAAAAAATACCTGTTGAAACTGCTACCCATACCTTGATGAATTTCCATCTAAAGAAACTCAAGCTTTTCCAGGACTTTTGGTTTTTTTACAAGTAATATATCACACTCAATGGAGTCAACCTTGAAGCCATTCAATTCCTATATAAATCGCAAGAGCCTATTTCCAATTATTTCTTTCCAATATTATTTCTCATCCCATCTCATCATGTCTTATCCCATTATCAATTCATACTGTAGAAAATCCATTTTAGGTTTCCAAGAGATGATGGTTTAGATCACGTTGTTGATGATTATACTAGTTCATTGTCAGGAACATAATCATCATTCTCACAAAACAAAAAAATCATTAAAAAAATGAAATTTCACCAAGTGATGCTCCAAAATATTTGTAAATGAAACTGATAAACCTCCATACTTGAACATAATTTCTATTTCGCTGGTTATCCATCCCCATTATAAACATAGCCAGTCAGTGAAAAATATTGTAAATGCACTCAAGCAATCATGTCATTTTCTTCATAACAATTGTAAATTAGTCCAGGTTGAACCATAATGCATTATATGTCCACTAACAATGCTTAGAATTACCAACCTTGCAGCTGATACACATGCCTCAGACAGAGCCTGCACACGATTTGTGTTACCACCTACCTCGCGTACATCGGGAGCACCCGTAGACTTATATCTTTCAAACCAAACTGATCCATATTTGATATAGTTCATTCAGCCAGGCGTATTCACATAATGTTCAGCGTGTCGCCCTCCATCATGGTCCTGGTCTGAGTTTTCTTGAATGTGTGATTAATTTCATCGCTAGGAACTCCCAAGAGCCAGCGTACTAGTGGTCGAACCAGCGTGGGATTTTGCAGATACATTGATCAGGTCAGTCGAGTCATTTTGACCATTTTACAAACTTTGAAAGACTGTGTTGGGTTTATTGTGTTTTGCATTTGCATGAACGTGATAGTATTTTTCCATGCATGCACGTGTTTGGCTGATTTCCTCATATCCTCCAATTAGCCTCATTTCCATGGTTTCTTTCTCTATCTTGGTGCAATGCTTGAATGCGCATCGATGATCCTTCCATCTTTCAACTAGTTCTTGCACTTTCAGGTTCCGTTAGTGTCCATGTATTTCATCTTTAACAAATTACGGTTGATCCTGCTCTAAGTCGAGTCGTGGCATTCGCATGAAGGCTTCATCTACTCTTCCTTAGACTCCTTTCGTTATATGTGAATGTGACAGACTACAGATGAGCTAGGTGGTGATGTGCATGGTAGTCTGTTTTGTGTGCAAGGAAGAGGGCACTGTAAGAAAATCGAATCCAAAATTTCCTTGTTAAGGTAGTCGGTCCTCGGCACCATTAATTATGCCACGTATAAGAATGAATTATTATTACTTGTTTAATTGTTTCATCGTAATATGGTAACATGAGTTTTATGGGAAGAATGATCTGTGGAGTAGGGCATACAGGAGGCGATGTATCCATCATACTCAACCCATTCCTAAAATTTTATGTAATTTGGCTCAGATAGAGTCTATTGAACAAAATAGATGTCTTTGTAGCACACATATATATTTCTTTTTCACTATCTAGGAGATAATACATTACGACAATAAAAAACATGCACATAAACTTAGAAATTCCATTACAATAGCTAGTCATTTAAACATTTTAAATATTGCATATAATTAGAAAATAACATTTTTAAAATTGACTAAGTGGAATACCTGTATCCGGAAGGGTGTAGTAGATTACTCAGTCCCCACAGCTCCCGCAGGTTTCCTTAGATCCTCTTAGCAACCAACAAGAGATGAGTCCACCCTGCCGACCAACTACTATCTTGCTGGCTCTAGGAAATCAACGATTTCCTAGTCCCCCGATCCCACAAATTGATAATTCTAATAACAATTAAATTCCTTCTTTTTGATCTCCCAATAAGAATTTTCCCCTTCCTCTATGCAACAAGAGTTTTCCACTTCCTCCTTGAGTGTTTCCAGAAATTACCTTCCTCTCCTTTCAAAAATTTCCCGAAACAAAATAAGATCCCCGTTCCGAACCCTTGACTACTCCCTCCTGTCTTACCTATATACCCTATCTCTTTCTCCTTCCTTCATCAGTACTCCACCGTCCTGTCTCATCTCCCCACGACCTCAGGTATCATAAAAAATAGGGTGGGAAATGTATCTATTCCTCTCAACATACTAGGTCTCTACCCTGTCAAATCATACTGTGTTGTTACTGGGATTATCGGTTTGTGTCATCGTATCATCCTGTTGGTTGCTAATATTTAATGTTCATTGTTTGCTTATTCCTTATCTCATATTAGATATCCGGCTACCACGTAGCACATGTGTCCCGCAGATTAGTATTTTGCGGACATATATCTATAACAAATATTTCCATTCGATCATTAGTTGGTCCATATTATCAACATCATTTCATTTCATCACACAAAATCATTAAATCGATCACATCATGGGTTGGTATCCACGTACCACATCATATATATCACATTTCATCAAGGACGATTATTAAACATACATTGTCATTATGAAAGAAAGCAAACTCATTACAACTACACCATAGTAATCACATAAACATAATAACATCATGAGAATGGTAACATCATAACATCATAATCACAGTACCAGCATAAGCATAGTAGCAACATATAATAAGGTCTAACATGCCGAAAATATAGTTCACTCAGTCTATCCGAGTCAAACAGATAATAAGCAAATAAAGTGCAAGGTGTCTGACTGATAAACACGCCAAGTCAGAATATGGGGCGTTACATACACCCACCCTTCGGGAAACTTCGTCCCGAAGTTATGGTCAAAATAATGCGGAAAAATATCGACGCATAGTCTCTGCATTCTCACAAGTAGAAGGTCTTGTCCATACTTGTCCTACTTAGCTTTAACTTTACCAAATATGTCGATGTTATCTTATGGTTTTACTTCTTTTATCCCTTGATATGTGTTCTAATAATATAAAGAACATTTATATTAATCCTTCTATCGAATCTCAATATTATATCTAGAATTCCTAAAGATTATAATCAAGTGCTATCCACCTTAGCATTCTACTTTTTACCTTTTAACAATATTCTTTAATTTACACCATCCATCCAGACATGTCATAGCTGGGATAAAGCAAGTTTTTCCGAGTAGATACACAAGAGAGGGGACGTCCCCAACACGATGTCCATAAGCTACGGTCTCAATGTGACCACAAGTTAATTGCTTCCTACAAGTTAATTGCTTCCTGGACCCATAGATGAACAGGGGTCACGACCTCTTTCTAAGGGATCATTTAATATACAAGATGTTGATAGTATAGGAGTGATTCGCCAGGCTCTGTAGATATTCGTTGAATCGAATGTGCTTTTTTCAAATAGCCTGATCACTGAAAATGATATTCCTCACTCAATCTAAGACAAGGGTTAATTTGTATATAGTTTCAAAAGCATTTTGAATGAGATGATATTACTGCGGACAAACCCTTTCTCGGCCTCCAGTGCTGCTTCTATACTATAACCCAAATGAGTGTTGCTAATATAGAATCTTGAAGATGTTCAAATGCTGAATTTGGCACTATGATGAAGACAAGTATTGTATATCTGCAATATAGCCAGAGTCCGTTCAAGTCCAAACCTGGGCATTTCCCTAATGCCATAATCCTGTGTCCAAATCTGTCGTCTAGCGTCCATTATCCATAATCCCGTAGAATGTTGGTACCATAATAGTGACAGAATTAATCTATATGTTGGGAATGGAATAATTCAACCATGCCATTCCATACTGATGTCATGCAATTAGTATGGTCCAATTCATACTAATTACTACCATTAATTACTGTAAACATAACATGAAATTTAATGACAAATAAGTTACAAAATGTACAGGACTTCAATGGAATTCAATATTATAACATACCAAAATATTCAGGCATAACCGTGTAGCTTTTGTAGTTAAAACACTTCTGCCTACATTTTCATATATTTCTTCTTACTTCAATGTTTAGACAACACCTACAAGATGTGTAGCAGAACCTGTTCATTAATGGGGTTGAGGCACGACTATTGGAAAAGGCCAACACTCTGCATGTAAGGCCATGTGTTGGATAGATGACATCTACCATTCCATTTATTTGATTTAAGACAATTTAAACATAAGAAATTTGTTGCTTCTTGTTTGATACCTTGCGCAGATTTCAATATCGTTCAATGTCAAGCTCATGGTCTTGGTCTCTATTAAACTCATTCCCATTGAAGGCGTCGTTCTGTCTTCCATCTCAAACTTGCTCAATTTGTGGTCATATGTTATGGGAACGAAGTATTTGGACTGTTCTCTTGTTTCACGCACTATTGCATGGACAATGTAATCCTCGTCAAGTAAATGCTTGAAGAGCCATGAAGCCATAGAGCGTGTTTCTTCCATCACACAAACAGTGGTTGAGTAAAAATGTGGAAGCCATGCAAAAAATGACGTTTTTATTGCAAATTTAAATCGCGCTGCTCACTTGGTACGAGATAGTTACGTGGCTATAAAGTTGGAATCATACATTGTGCAAACTGTGAACCAGATACTGGTTTTCCAGACTATTGTTTTTCTACAAATGGTTTGAATCTTACACCGATTTTGATTGATTATATCTATATGTAACTCTTTTGTTAATAATTGTTTTGTTAATTCCCTTCCACTAATTTGCTGAATGATGGTGAATAATAAAGTGGTTGCGAATTTTAAGCAGTTCGTTTGGTAGCAGTTCCTTTGGTTTTCCATGACAAGCTTCTAGATCTCATGTAAATGATTTATATTGTGAACTAATATTTATCCACTACATCTTAAACTACAAGAGGCACCAATTTAGAGGTCGGCTATCAATGCATATCAATATTTTAAAATGGTCCATATCAATGCATAGAATTAACCTACCAATCCAACTTCGTCCAATTTCAACAGGTATCGCTGCCATGCAGCCTTGTTATAATTGTCATGGTATTATTTATAACCTATTAAATACATGATGGTATTATTTATAACATATTAAATACATGATGCCATATTTTATTTTTACAAGATTTTGTTATGTCATTTTTTTTTTTTGGAAAAAAAAGCGTAATTTTACTTCATCTTGCAAGTACAAAATTACATTTAGATAGCTCAGAAGACTTCATCGAGCCCAATCTAGTAGCAGCTTTTCAGCTTCATATAATTTCAGGTACCAAGGCACCTTAGAAAAATCCAACAAAAAACTAAAATCCTAAACCAGCTAGCCATGAATGGCTCACATACAATGACAAAAAAACAACTTCGAATGTGTTGCAGAAAAACATAAGAAAAGAAAAAAAAAAAAAACGATTTATTCAAAACGCTTGAAATGTTGCAGAGCCACTGGCTTCAACAATGAAACCCCAGACTGCTATAAGTAAGCCTCTCCATGACAGATAGTTGCAGAGATGGCTCCCCTCGGCAAAGAAGCAACCGCAGTCTCAAAAGAGCACGAGCCCACCGACAGTCCGTTGAATTCAATGCTATCGACAATCCACCGCCGCTTGTTGGGACCTTGTGCTCCTTCCTAGACCCGTCGTCACCAACAAACCAGGCCTGGATATCCCCAATGCGCAACATCCCGCCGCCGTCAAGGAAGAACCTGCCGCTGCCAAGGAAGAATGCCCTGGAAGAACCTGCTACCACCAAGGAAGAACAGCCGCCGCCAAGAAAGAACAACCCCCGCCCAAGAAGAAAACCTGCCGCTGTTGAACCTGTAGCCCGTGTGCCACAGTCCTCCGAAGCCTCTGTCTTCACGAGCCGAGGATGCCTAGCCCCTGATTTGCTCCACTCATCACGAAAACCACCACCGTCGCCACTGGGAGGCAGGAGGAGCCCGCTCCTCAATGGGTTGCTGCGTGAAGGCATCGCCACTGTTCCAAAGCGTAGGAACCAAACCCTACAGTCAGCCAAAGGCAAAAAGCAAAGCAAGGGAGGAGGAGGAAAGCGGCCATGGAGGATCCATGGCCGCCAAGATCAACTCCTCGTTATGTCACTTTTACATAGGTTGTAGGGGAAATTATTTTAATAAGGAAGACATCATGGATGTCATTACTCTCTTTTATATAAACAAATCACAAAAAAAAAAAAAAAAAGAGGTGCCAAAATTTCAAACTGCAAGGGAATAGGTATATAAACAACTGAGAAGAAAGGTAACCCAACGTTTTAATAAAGTTATAAAGGTTACATTTTAACTTTTAATAGTATGAAACGAGGATGATGTTGGCATTGGTTCCAATGATGTTGCCACCCTTGTTATGAAGAAGAAACAAGATAATTTCAAAAGAGTAATGTCTATATATGTTTCCATTCCTTGTGATCATGAAGATATTGTTGATTTAGATGAAACTCTTTTAAATTTTAAAATTTTAAAATGCGGAAATTAATTTTGTTGAATTTGATGAAGAATCCATAGTTATCTCTTAATATAACAATGAAAATTCTATGGGTAGTAGGGAAATTATAATGTTGATTGTTGACCTAGACAATGTTGTTTTCAAAACAACATAATATATCATTCAAGATTGATTGAGGAAAAATAACTTGATTAACAAGTGTTATACAATTATATTAAATGTGAAGCATGGCCAATGGGGATTCAATTGAGACATGCCACTTGCATATTCACAACTTTGAAAAGGTAAAATATATTTGTATTTTGTAGTTGACTCCATCGTTTTTGCTAACCCAAAGAACATTCTTAGTAGGGATATATTCAATTGTTTAAGTTTTTTTGAATGTTGTTATTATGTGATTGCTGGAAATCATTATGTAAAGGGTAGAGGAAAATTGATGCAAAAACATCCTAATAATCCCATTTTTTAAACAATCTTGAATGTATCATTTGTGTTGGTTTAATAGAAACATAAGTAAAGTTATTGGCGTGGGATCCTACAATAGATAGTGAGTATAGGATGTCCATGACATCCATCAAGAGGGTTATATTTATCCATAATTAATTTAAAGAAATATGTAATGGGGTCAAATTATATAAATTGATGGATATTTTTAGAAGGAATGTTATATGGAAATAGGCTTTTTATTTGATGAGGAAAGCGTGAAAAAAAAAACACCTAGTGATGTATTCAGAATCATGGATTCTTATTTCCAGTTAGAATTTAAACTAGACATACATGAGATATTATTGATGGGATATTTAGCTTATGGGAGAATATTGGTATAAAAATATAAAAAGTTAAAATGTGTAAGACCTTTGTCATAAGTAATGGAGGCAAGTCCTAAATTCAAACATCTACCTTAAGACATGTGTATAACCCCTTTGGAATCAATTTAAGAGTGAAGGAGGGAAATTATCATGTGTAATGTCAGGAGAATTATCATTGGAAGACATGACTAATGAGATTGAAAAGTAAGTTTGTTGATTTAGTTTGGATGGATGTTAAGTTTATAAAAACTAATTTTCTAATTTAACGTATAAAGAATATGTGTTGATATCAATATAACGTTGTTAATTATATTTTTATAGTCATAAGATTTATATATAAATACAAGTGAAAAAAATAGTCAAATTGTTTAATGAAGAGAGTTGGGATCATGTTAAACACTGATATTGAGAGTCAAGCTCTATAATGGCCCTCAAACCATTTTTTTCCCTTGCATTCAAAAATATATGCCGGTTTCTTATATACATATATATATATGTGTGTGTGTGTGTGTGTAGACATATATATGTATATACATATATATATATGTCTATACATATATGTATATATATGTATATATGTCTATACATATATGTATATATATGTATAATGTATATACATATATATACATATATGTATAGACATATATACATATGTCTATACATATATATATACATATACATATACATATATATATATGTGTGTGTGTGTGTGTGTGTGTGTGTGTACACCAAAAGGAAAATGCAATACCAAAGACCTTTAAAAGTCATTTTCAAAAATTCAAGTTGGAAAGATAAAGAAGACAATGTCTTAAAAACGTTCAACTTAATAATATGTTGAATCACTAGCTCTACATTGTACAATATCAAATAATATTAGCTGACTACAAAAATATTGAAAATATTGTTCGTAAAGGGGAGTGCTCCCTAGTTATTGCATATATCCCTTATGGTTACTATATCCAAAACATTGGTTATGATTATGACCCTTTTACTTACCAAGAATTCAATAAAATGGTTATGATTTCTAAATGTCATGTCACCACTTTGTAATTTGTGGTTGTTCATTCGAAACCACGAGTAATATTAGTGTTAGCAACCTTCTAGGGTTAAGAAAATTCAAGAAAGTAAATTTATTTTTAAGATATATAAATTTTATTATTGTAGTGTTTAAAGTTAGAAATCAATTTTAATTATTTACAAAGTAAGTTAAATTCTTTTTGTATTTATGTTACAAGCATAAACCTAATATTCCTATCTACAACATTGACCCATTCATGAGTGGTATTAAAAGGATGCATCTTGCATGCTATGTTAGAATATAAGGCTTACATGTTGTAATAAAATTCACTTTATGTAATAATTGAACCAGTTACTCATAATTTCATATTGTGTTATGTCTGTAGATCTTTCATGTGTTAAAATTTTATCTTTTGCAATATGGTATCAAAGCGAGAGTGAGCATAGGACTAGTGATCTAGATAAGAGATATTATTTTGTTTTTTATTGAAAAGTTAAGTATGCTCTTATCTTGCATTGAATGATGACCTGGAGAATTAGAAAGAACTTTGATTTTATTTTTCCATCAATGTTTCCAAGCATATCTAACAAGTTTGGACAATATTGTTCATAGGATTGACACAAAGTTCATGTTTCCAATATAAATCCCAATAGAAAAATATTTTGGATTCAATTTCCACACTTGAAAAGTAAAAATTAAGAAGCTACTAATTAAATGAATAAAACC
Organism: Larix kaempferi; assembly: GCA_027924585.1. Taxonomy (NCBI): domain Eukaryota; kingdom Viridiplantae; phylum Streptophyta; class Pinopsida; order Pinales; family Pinaceae; genus Larix; species Larix kaempferi. The sequence goes on along the minus strand of BSBM01000033.1, from coordinate 4,788,808 downwards.
TGTGGATTATGGGAAAAGGGATTGATAAATCAAATGCAAATCCCAATAAATTACTAGAATGGTAGAATAACGTTGAAAAATCCAAACCCATTATTGGCGTTTCCCTCTCAGATTTAGAGTTACATGATATAGATGTGGAAAATTCATCCAAGGAAATCTACGATAATTTGAATTCTTTGTTTGAAACAGAAGCGGTAAATGCAAAGTTTTATTTAAAACTTAAATTGCTCAAATTCAACATGTTTACTAAAGTCACTATGTCTTACCACATAATCAGTTTAATATTTCTCTGAGTATGTATGTTTCCACAGTAGTCAACCATTGTGTCAAGATTTCTGGAAAGTGACTATGTAGAGATTTAGATTTAGTAGAATTCAAAGCTATGGTGGAGGAAGAGGATGCCAAAGCCATCATGTTAAATAGTCTTCCTTCTAAATATAACAATGGTATTTTTACTCTCAATCAAATGTCTTTGCAAACTCTAGAAGACATATTTGCTTATCTCTTAGCTGAAGAAAATAGAATCATTTCAGGAAATATAGATGATGATCCCCAACCTAAGACAACATTGCACTCAAGATGCAACTGTAGAAAATCAAATAAATACAAAGAGGGAGATGGAATGTTACAATTGCAAGAAAATGGGTCACACAGCTTGGAACCATAGATTTCAAGCTAATGATGTTCTCAATGGAAAGCTCAAGGACAAACCACATGTAGCTGTTAAAGTTGTTGTTAAAGATCCACTGGATGCAAACAATGGTGAAGAGATTATTGAAGAAATGATATTTTACGCATTTTAAGAAGTCCGCACCTTGAAGACAAGAAGGGATATAATGTAGCTAAAGTTTAGCATGGATGGATGCTCAAATAGTTTGGGAGTTTGTGAATATTTAGAGTTATACCATTACGACGACCATGAGACAACTTGATGGAGCAATGTGGATGTAGCTCAAGATGGATGTTTGTCCAATAATTCGGGAGATTTGAAATTTGCATGTTTGGGAAGGTGGAATCTGGGAACTTGGGAATTCAACTTGGGAGCTACATCTTTACGAGGGTTTCAAGGCAACTTGATAGAGCTCCATCTAGTCCAAGAATTGTTTTTAAAGAATAATCTTCTAAAGTATATTTGGTTATGAATACTTATGATATGTTATTTCCAATCAATGTGTGTTTGTTTTCAATTAGTTGGGTTTAGTACTATAAGCATTAAGAGTAGGTGTTAGTATATAAATTTTATATGTTGTAATAAAAGTCACTTTATGATTTTGTTGTGTTTTTTTACTTTTTTATCTAAATAAAATATACTCTACTTTCACAAGTGGAAATGATTTGCTCCACGAATAACCATATTTAAGGAAGTGAACCCCTATGTAATAATCACACAAGTTACTCATAATATCGTATTGTTTTATTGTGTGTATCTCTTTCATGTGTTAGGATTTTTAGTTTTTGTAATATGTTGAACACAAGAATATTCTATAATCATATTCTTATCAATTATTACTTATTACTTATGTTATTATAATAATTTATTTTCCATATTTTGTTATTAGGTACAACGTTAACATATTTCTTACATAAGTGAAAAAATTGCATATCCATTGAAATGATACACTATAATGCAAATGTTTTACTAATTAATGCTATTAAAGTTCTTCTAGATGAAATGCAAGAAGTCAATTTGAAGATAGGGAAATTCAGTGCCATACATGTGTAAAAATATCAAGGGAACCTCAATGATCATTAAAAAGGTTGTTTGTAAAGGATTACTTTGGAAAACTTGAAAACATAGAAGAAAGTCAAACTCCTGAAATTCAAGTTCTTCACCATATTATTTGGTTTATATTTTAGCATTCATTTCTATTTGAATCATTACTTTAGAGAAAATGCATTAAATATTGTCATTTTAATAAATATATGAAAATATGTTAAAAATGTTCTTTCCTTTTGAATTTCAACCATGAAATTGGTTCATTTGACATGGTATTTAAAAATAAAAATAAAAAGCTTATAAATGTACATGTTTACATTATAATCAATACCAAAATGCATATTCTTTTATTAAATGTTTGAATTAGTGTTAAAATGTAATGTATATATTTTTTAAAATGTATGTATCATAAATGAATTAAATTAGAAATTAGAAAAAAAAGCCAATTTCATATAAGGGACGAGGAGGATTGTATGGTTTAGTCCAAAGACTAAGGCAGGTAGATATACATCAACGTAGGAATTTCAAGTGATGCAATCGTTAATTAATGGTGATTCTAACTAGTGATGGACCAAAATATGGAAGTTAAGGGTTTTAAAGAAAATAAAGATATGTATGTGGTTATGTTTGAAAAACAAAGTATTGATATAGGAGATGCTCCAATGCAAAAACAAATAAGGTTCAATTATTTATATTATTTGTACGAAGGATTTAAAAATTATTATGCATTAAGTAATTAAGTTTTTATATACACTTTAGTTTTAGAAAGACATAGGACAATGGTTAGGTTTATATTTAATGTTTGATTGAGAAATGTTGTTGATGAATGTCCACATTCTTAGTTTTTTAAAGAGAATTTAAGGAATATTAGAGTTGTCCCTTTTAAGATCTTATGGAGTATTTGGATTGCCCAAAACTCCTTGTTATTTGAAAATAGATCCATTCAAACATTTCAGTTCTTTGAATAGGTATGCTTTACATTTCAACTTTATAAATTGAATCACAAAGAAAAAATCCCATAACAAGTAGGTAAGTGTTTGGTAGACAAAAATAAACATTAGGGTTTTTTTTACCAGGTGTGCCAAGGACAATATTATAATTGTGGGATTGGTGGCATTCTTTTGTACTAAATTAGTTTTATAAATTTCAAATCTAATGTGGGGAAGGGACAAATAAATATGCATAATTGCTGGCTTCGAGGGAATTATTAAAACTAGGACATATTGAGGGTTTATGATGTCATTAGGTATATGAGGAATTCATATGAGAAACAAACATTGTGTTCACAATATAGCTCGGCTCCCTATAACAACTTATATGAAGGAGATCATTGTCTATTTGATAGCATTACTTTCTCCCACATTAATAAAAAGTTTAATTCTGGAATCAATTCATTCTCTAAAGAATGTATATATTGTTTTTATACTTTATTTTTTATAGAATTATATAAATGCTAGTTCTTGGAGTACAAATTGATCCTACAGTTTTATAATCTTATAATTATTGATACTTAATTCTGACATTATGTATATGAAATACACATGTTTTTATGATTGTGAAGTATATTTATTAGTTTTATAATCATTGACCCTTAATTCTGACATTATGTATATGAAATACACATGTTTTTATGATTGTGAAGTATATTTATTGTATTAATTTACTTAGGGAATGCATAACACCATTGTAATAGTTTTGCAATAAAAAATTTGAAATGCCTTTTTTTGGGAAATCGGTAGGTTTAGTTTCTTTTTGGCATAAATAGGCTAACAAGAAAATATGGAAAATGCAACAAACATTAGTGTGATCAACATTTTGATGCTAGAGAACAAGTTCATCTTTATTGATTATATAATGTGTTGAAAAGCATAGTAAGAAGGATTATTTTTATTATATTGGAATTGTATTTTTTTAAACAAAGATTTAAAAATATATAATTAGATAAAAATTATAACTTTAAAACAATAAATGAAATATATAATTATTTATAAAAAAAAAGAAGAAGAAGAAGTCAATTTTAGGTTTTGACAAAACATTGAATTTTTTTGAAAAACACAACATTTTTTAAAAAGTTAATATTTTATAACTAAGAAAAATCAAAATGACAAAAAACCACCTCGAAAAAAATGCAAAGCTACTAGTAGCACTACTTTTTGAAATGAGGGTAAAAACAACCATTAAATGAGACCTCTAAAAAAGCCGAGAACTTTGGATGGTTGTTCACAAATTGGTAATTATGTTTGTTTCTTTCTTGCATAAAAGAAAAGAAAATGGAATTAATTCATCACAAAGGATATGACAACAAAGCAAAAAATTATTGAAAGCAAAATTTGTGAGGAGTACTTGCCTTTTCTAGGCTTAGATTTCATATTTGTTGTGATTTTTATATTAAATTCATTAATTTACAAATATCCATAGATGTCTTCTACAAGATGTTCATGTACAAATAAGAGTCATCAAAGCATTTGATTAACATTGGATTAAATATGGTTTGTGAGCGTAGGTTGGACTATTAACAGTTAATTGAACAATTTGTAAGTAGTTATGTTGTTTTACATCCTCTATTTTATAAATATTGAAACAACAATAAAATTTTAATTATCTCTAAACATTTTTATGGTGCATAAAATTCACATGAAACAAAATATGGAGTGGGTCCAATTGAATATATGTTGCGAGACAACATGAAACACAACTTGGAACATTGTATTTTGTTGATGAAACATTCACTATGATTGGAAGTTTCTCTATTCTTGTAATCATGTATATTATAATATTTTATAAATGTAGATACACTCATTAGACTTTATTTTTATGCTTGTAGGTGGAAGATGAAGAACATAAACAAAATCAACTTAATCAACAAAACATTGCAAATAACCCAAGTACAACATCCCCTATAAGGGGTGAAGCAATGAGAAACTAAAGCAACTTGAGAATTGATAGCGGCTTGAGAAATGATTGACAATCATCGAGATTGTTTTAGCTATAATAAACCTTCACTAAAACCTATGTAAAAACCTCTATTTTTCACTAGTAGAAGTTTTCACGAAGGTTTTCAAGCAATTTTACCCAATCTTGTAACACTAAAAGCCTCTGTTAATTGGTATTTTCCTTGTAGTATGAACTCCATACCCTCTCTCCATGACTCCCATTCTCAAACTAGTCTCATAAGAGAGCCCATGTTTACCTAAGCTTTGATACCAACCAAAGCAACATAATAACAAGCATACTCATAACAAGAACATGCAACAAACATAAATATGCATATGTATAGATGATAATAATAATAATGATGATGATGATGATGATGATGATGATGTTGAAGAATCATGGATCACACCCTTTCACCTTGTGACCATCAATATATATTTATATGCAGTCACAAGGACCATCTTAAGGCATCCATTTATTCAATTATTATTTTAAATAAATTGTAAACATATCTCTCTGATATTTATAAAACCACTTGTGTTCTTATGGTGATATCGAAACCTAAGGGTAGTAGGTGCGGGAGGGGTCTTGTTGGACCATGGGGGGGTAATTGTGAACACTTTCACCTGGGGGCTAGGAATAACAACAAATAACCAGGTGGAATGGTTACATTGATTATGAGAGCAAAATATCTTGTTGCGCATCAAGTGGGGAAAGTGATTGTTTTGGGTACTCTTTACTTGTCATTCGCTCTATCAGGAAAAGTCTAGGAAAGGATTAGACCACTCAGGGACGGATACAAAAGTGTGTCTTTCAATATCTAAGGAGATAAAGGATTTGCACCTCATACATATTTGAATCCAAAACAACTCCTTAGCAGATGCTCTAGCAAATCAAGGAGTTATCTTGGATGAGGGCGTATGTGACAACGTGGATGGTTTACCCCTACAAAAGTGGATCCCATAACCATATGCACATTATGAATCAATCCTTGGCTCTAATGAATAAACTCATGGCAATAAATTCTGCTAACATTTGCATGGAAAGGACATTCCACTTGGCCCATGGAAGCCTCTCGAGGCATATCTCTTGGTTTAAAGTTCCCTCCTTCAGTGTCTGCACACAGATCTCAATGGCGGATTTTACTTCCCCTCGGGAGGATGGTAAATCTCACGAAGTCTAGAAACTTCCTCTTGCGCTAGGGCCCCATAACGGTTTTTCCTCTATGCTTTCCTTTGGTTCGGTTCTTGGTGGTTTGAGCAAATTGTGGCTGTGAAGGCACCCCTTAATACTTGTGTTACCTCTTGGGATCCTCTTATGGGAGCGGTTGGAAGTATCCTTGGGTGCTCAGTGTTAGGTCATCTCCAACAATACTTTTTTTATGTGTGATTAGGATTTCTAGTCGGAAGGGACCTCACTCAATCCTCAAAACAAGGTCTCCTTCTAGGTTGGATTTTCTTCAAATTCTGCTCTTTGTATCCTTAGTGGTTGAGATGTTTGGGTATTTGGTCAACCTAGTCTAAGGAGGAAAGAAATAGTTGAGCCTAGAATGTCATCGTGGAAAGCAAAATTGCGAGCTATTCGGGTTGAGATAAGTGATGTAAAATCCATGCTTCGAATCATGTACTCTCGCTAGGATAGTTTAGTTGAATCCACACAACAAATTTCATACCATATCTCTCTTATAGACACGTGGATGGATGAGGTTGAAGACCATGCTAGAGTGCAGGGTGGGCAGTTTGAAAAGTTAAGGAAGATATGAACAAGTTATTGAATTTGGATCAGGAAATTCATTGCCACGCTAATTCTCTCGCAACTCTTTGGGCTCAAGATGAAGGCTTTGTCTGCTAGCATTCAATGGACTACATCGACCTGGACTCTTCTAGGCAAGCCGGTAGTGGATAATTGCATGATGTTGCAGTCTAGTTTTTTCCTTTTTGATGTTGTTGTGCTTTATAGTTGTGTGGTTTTATTAGGCCAGTTTATCTCCATATACAACATGAAATGCTTTGTAGTAGTTGGGAAAAATTTGTATATATCCCCCTGGGACATGGAAATTTGGCTTGTTAGCTCTTATTTTTGGTTCACCTCCTTTGCTGGGTGACATACTTTTTTTGTAAATTTTGGTTGTTTCTCAACTTTTTTAATATAGTTTTATAACTATTTCCATTAAAAAAATTGAAACCTAAATTGAGCAAAATTAGGTGAGTTCCATCCATGTTTTTCATTGGACGTTGATTTAGAACATCTTTCCATATAATTATGTACACTCTCTTTTCAGCTTATCATAGTAGACAACATTATATTGTATTCTCATAATCACATCACCCCAATACCCATTTTTGTTTCTCACTAAGAAATCACACAACCCATACCCATTTTTGTTTCTCATTAAAAAAATCACACACAACCCACTCATTTGTACCCTCACATTCTAGTCACCATTTTATTTCACTAAGAAATCACACACAACCCACTCATTTGTACCCTCATATTCTAGTCACCATTTTTATGATTTCGCCATTGCATCTCATAGCCATTGCTAACCTAACCGTCATTTTTTTCCTACATTCCTCTAAGCTTTGCTCCCATTTTCTATCCATTACCATGGACGACACCACCAACATTCTATCACTCCAACAATCTTCTTCATTGTTCCAACAAACACCACCATCGTTCCACCCAACAACGATTGCCATTCACTCCAAGCTCGAGTTGTATCAACCTTGGAGATAAATTAAATACCTTGGAGATAAATTAAATTTTGATGTAAAGGGATATTAAACTTGTATAAAAAGTATAAAATAGTTAAATTTAATATCATAAAAGAGAGGCTAAAAGGATATTCAAGCTATTTCAAAACAAAGATGTCAAACCGGAGAAGATTGCCACGGATTTAGACTTAAACTATGTAAGGGATAAAATATAAAAAAAAATTCAAGAATGAGATGTGCAAAATAAAAGAATGGGCAATACTGAAAGAAAAGGATGTAGAGTAACTCAAGAATTTAATTAATAATAGTTAATTCTATACAGACTCTCTTGACATATTCTATGGCAAACCAAAGCCCGCAAGTATGCCTAATCCATCGATTTATATATTGAAAATGCCACCATGCATGTCGAACCATTCAATGTTTCGCCCCCATTTCACCCCGTTTGGATATTTGAATATTAAAATTGAAATGTTGATATTTAATGGTAACCATTCAATGTTTTGCCCTCACTTCACCCCGTTTGGATACTTGAATATTAAAATTGAAACGTTGATATTTAATGGTAAGGATACGAGTGGAAGTATGAGATGGATAAATAAAGATTATCAATACTTAGAACTACACAATATTTAAGATATAAAAAAATTAAAATTATTTTCATGCATTTTAATGTGCTTGCATATTATTGGTTTATGTGGTGAAAATCTCAATAAATTAATGTATTTTTTACTAAGATATTTAAAAATGATTTTTTAAACATTTGTAAGATTTCAAAATATTGAAGAAAATAAGATAATTGTAAAACTAGCGACATTGCATCATAGGTGTGATGTGATACCACATTAAAGAGAAAACAATAGACATCGAAATTCAAGATTCAATGATAAGTAACACATTTTAAGTCGCAAATATAGAGAAAAATAGCCATCAAATAACATATCCAAATTAAAACAATTATACAAGTACAAGATTATAAACGAAAAAAAAGTAGAGGGTTTTTAGATCTAAAAAATGGGTCTCCAAGCAAAAAATGTATTATCAAATCAATTTTATAAGCATCAATAAGATTTTAGAGAATGACATCATCCCTTATGGTTGAGGTGGCATTGCTTGAGTTAAAATTACTTAATTGTCAAATTCTAAATGGTAGATGAAAATCTATAGTTAACCATTTATAATGAAAAAAATATTTATAAATTTAAAATATATATACTTAATACTTTTAATAATTTAACTTATTTTCACTTTTGAATATAAAATAAATATAAACAAATAAAATTCAAACTTCAATTTAAAAACGAAATCATAAGTACATACTTTTGGGATCATTTCTTGGATATAATGTGTATCTTGTACTTACTTAAGTTTCCTCTATCGTAACGGCGTAAACATTTATAACATGGATTACCATTCAAATTCTTAATTATAATATATGAAAAATTTATTAGAACTTATTGTAGAGTGTGTTATAGTTATAACGTAGGGTTATGGTTTAATATTTATATTAATGTAAGGTTATAACATGAACCATTATTGGTTATAACTTAAGAGTTATTGTACTTTGTTTAGGGTTATAGCATATGAAAAAGTTATTATAATTTTTTTATTTCGAGTTATATTATATTATAATATATAATGTGTGAATAAAGTTATTAAAACATGTTGTAAAGCATATTATATGTATGTGTTATAAAGTGGTATTATAAATTTATAGTATATGTTATGTTATAATAAATATAATATATGTGATGTTAAATTTAATTTATGAATATAGATTATAATTTTATATTAAACAAGTTAATATATTTTAAAATAATTTATATTTATTTTATATAACTTACAATTTATTTACAAAAGTTTAATTTAAGTGTATAATTTAAAAGTAAAATATTTTATTTTATGAGTATTTTATTTTTACGTTGAAGGCGTTCTTTCTGGGAAGACATTCCTTTTCACTGTAGTTGGTTACGTTGAAGGCTTTCTTTCTGGGAAGACATCCATTTTTAATGCGTCTTCATGCAGGAAGCTTTTTAGCGAGAAATTTTTTTACGGTTAACCTGCTATTTTAGCGGCTTACATTTTAGGTTTTTTCGGGCCTCGAGGAAGGAAATATTTTTTGGGGGGTTTGCTCGATGACATACATTGGTTCAAGAGTTCACAATCGCCGCAGTTTCGATTGTGGGAAAACCCCCAAATTCTGCGTTCATTCTCATCCTAACGTTTCATCCATGGCGGCTGGGACTCATGTTCATTTGTTCACAGCTGGCATACCTCATAGTCACACCAGCTCTTGAAGAAATCCAGTCATGGGAATCGAAAAAACGCTTTCTTTGGCCTTGGATTGGGAATAAATCCTGTATTCAATCGCAGATTCGGAAACGGAGCAAGCATTCACAACAATACAACAGGTGGGTTGTGGGACCCCTTATGGTCGTTTCCAAGAAGTTTGTGGGAATCGAATCGATCTGGGGACCAACAATTCAGTCGTGGCGGCCATGGAAAGAGGAAAACCCACCATCAATGAACGACTCCTTCTATGGTTATTTACTCCAGGAACAGTGACCGTCTCGCAGGGCAGATCGCGAAGCTGTAGGCCATGGTAAACCCCGAGTATTTATCTTCACAGGATAAATTTGGCCTTTATGTATATGTTATCATGATTATTGGCTGAAATTATAGTGTATTTAGAAGATACGAGCATGGCTTTTTAGGCAAGTGCATATTCATAGGTAATATCCCACATTTATTCTTACTTGTAATCTCCTTGGTTCAGAACCCTTAGGACATTGTTGAGTACTGACCAGTGTAAATAAATTCAATTTAAACTTTAAGCGACTGTAATCTACTTAATCAATTACTTTATCTTTAGATATTAATAACTTAATGACTTTGCCTTCAGCCTGCTGGTTGCCTTGAGTAAGATCCAAGTTCCAGAGCCAAACATCTGCAGATTTGTTGATTCATTTCAAATTGAAAACATATGTTATATTTCTTCCCCAAACGTTTGGCAACGTGGGCTCACAGGGAAGATCTTAATGTTTTGATCCTTAAATGGAAGCCACAGGTCTTTCTAGAATTCAAATGTTGAGCCTAATTGTCCCACACATATACATTTCAGACTGTTATTTCCTTATTAGGTATTCAAATTTTATCGGTTTGGAATTCTATGTGGAGTCATTTCCGGTTTGGAGTTGATTTAGAACTCTATTTTTCCTGCCGCAAAAGGTGGACCATGTGAACCAATAATATAGCTCGAGATTGAACTGCAATGAGAATTGAGCCTCTCTTTCCCTGTGACTTCAATGATGAGGAAGCAAACACTCCTTATCCTCCCTATATTTCACCATTTTTTTCATTGTCCAATGCCATAGAGCTACCTGCTGAAGGGCATCAATGGACGCATGAATGTTAGCCACGCCAAGATTGTCACCATCAAGGAGAAGGGAATTCCTTCTATGTCCTGGCCCTTCTGGAAATTTTCATCCCATCCTCTTGGTCTTAAAACTTAAGTGGATTTGAGACTTTCGTGAAAGCAAGAGGGAAAACTGTTGAAGGCTTCTAGGTTTATGCGGAGAACCCAAGCCATTTCAAGAGTCTTTTCTTCATAGACATGCAGCATAAGCTTTTCCTGTGGACCCTTTAGTAGATATGCATTTAGGTGTGCATTCAAATTTGCATTGCAATGTGTGAAATAATATCTTTGGATCTTTCTGCCATCTCCCTTGATATCTTTCTTGGTATATTTGGATTAAAATGTGGTTGGTTGTTTGAGATTATATCGAAGGTCTGCTATAATCCATGGCTGTCTTCAACTATTATCAAAGTTAGGGCTGCTTAAGTAATTCTTATTTAAATGATGTCCAAACTTCTCATATGACCTGCACTTCAGTTGTCCACAGTAATTATCCTTAAAAAAACCAGCAATCATCATATGTAAAGCCATTGTCAAACCTCCAAGTCTACTGTCTTTAATTTCTGTTTGTTGAAAGAAATCGAATTGATCCTTGGACCTGTAACATGCATTCTTCTTCATGTACTCTTCTGCAAATAGCACTTGGGTGCCTTTACGAGTTTAAGATTTTTCTTTTGTGACTCTTGATGATCATATTCATGTGCCTGCTGCTATATCTTCAGATGCGTTCAAAACAATCAGATTTTAAGTGAACAAACTTTTAGATGTCAGACTTCGTACCACAAGAACATTGCCTTAAAATCCACAATTTTGCTGCAAATTCCCTGTGGCTTGAGATGAGACCCGAGAGGTGTTTTCACTATTTTCAGATGTCAAAGTTAGATCACAAGAATGATCTTATTTTCCTTCAACGGTTTTGTTTCTGAGATTTTGAAATTGCTCAACTTGAAATTCCTTGTCAAGAAAAATATGTTTGAATCAATTTGCAAATTTCTGAAATGCTCCCAAAAAACCTATTCTCAAACTCCTCGAATAAGAACGACTTAGACGTTAGTTATTCACTTAGGTTAATAATCTCAAAAACTAAAAGACTATTGATGTATTGATCTTGTCTTCTTGCATTCCAGAGAGGATGATGACCACACATGTCTAAGAACACCACCTCGAGGTGGGGAACTTTGAGGAGCATATTGAGTTCTTTGGGCAGAATTGTAGCTGGTTGAGATCGGCCTTTATGGTAGGCCGTGGACATTGTAGGCTGCAAAGTAGACTGACGCTGCTTTCCTACATTACTTCTCTTGTCATCGTAGTCCAGCCATCTGTTGGTTTGGTTTTGCAACCAAGCTTTGTGCAATGGGCACCTATCAACAATGTGATAGCAGTTTCAATATTGAAAGCAAAAAACAATTATAAATTAAATCTAAATCTAAACTAGCATGTGCATATAACAAATAATTTTTTTTTAAAACGATTTAAGAACAAGAAATAAAAGAAAAAGTATTTTGTATTAAGATACCTCAAATGGTGAGGATTTGTGTTGAGCAACTCCCAAGGTGAGTAGCTCCAAGCTCCAAAGGTCTGTTCTCCAAGATGCTAAAATGGCCAAAAGTCTCATGAGTGATTTTGACAGCGTGAGGATATGATGATGGATGGATGGAAAGTGAGGAGCCCCTACCACCTTTTTATAGTTTTTGGTGGTGGGGAATACCATTATGGTTTTGAGGAAACCAATGGTATTGACCAACATGGTTTAGGTACCTTTTCCCTCCTTTTTCCTTTTTTGAATATTTTGAATATTTTTATTCCCTTTTTAATATTTTTGGGAATTCTGGACCCTTTTTTAGGGTTTTTTATGCTTTTTGAGGAAAAATATTCATTTTGATGGGAAAAATGGGTGTATTATGGTCTTTTGGTGACCTTTTGATGGCTTTAGAGGCTCAAATGGTGGAAAAGTGGACAAATGGGACATGTGAATAGGGAAATGAGCTAGTGAGCACTTTTTGGGTGTTAACAGATTGCCCCCTGATGTGTGAGGGCAGGAGCTCATCGTATAGCCGATAGACATCATAGTTCTTTTGTCTTTTTCCTGGGGTTTGGGGAAGAGAAGAGACCAGTTGGAGACTGGATCCACGGCCCTTGGAAGCTACAAAACAAACAATATTACATGGCCTCAATATGAATGAGGAATAATATCTGATAATGGACGAGGCGGGCATACCCATGCTCGTATCAAGACATATATATAACAATTAGTCCCAAGAAGGGGGACCTAAATAAAAAACCTGCTGGTACATCATGATGGTCCAAAGGGAACACTATTTTGGGATGTACTCATGATCATAACATACTGCATAATACTTTGAATAAAGGCGACCAAAATGGGGAAGCTCCCATATGAGTAGACATGATCTGTTGTGGCGCCGAGAAGCACCATTGGGTCCTTCTTCATAGTTTTAATGAGCTCCAAGAAGGGATAAAAGTGTGCTCTGAAATGTTACTGTCCTGTGGATTTTGTGAGCCCAAGACTGTTCCTGCTCATGGGTGCTTTCATTTTTAAGGAGTCTGAAAACGATAAGAAGACTCTGCAGTGGTTGTGAGTACCATCTTGTGGGTTTTTACGAGCCCAGGATGGTGATTGCTCGTGGTCGCTTTTATGTTTAGAGAGTCTGAAAGCGGTAAGTGGATTCCATTGGTGTTCTTTTTCGTAAGTTAGTCTCCAAGGCCCGAAAAAAGCATAAAATGATGCAAATGGAGAACTCTTCTAGCCGATGTGACTAGAGTATTCCTTTTTCGTAATTAGTCTACAAGGTCCGGAAAATGGGTAAACTTATACCATGTAGACGCCCTTTCAGATACATTTAGCGAGCATGAAAGGAAGCAAGGTTGCTCGGCAATCTTTTCATTGTTTTAGGAGTTATAAAAGAGCTTAGCAGAAACTCCCTAAGTGTCTTTTTTGTAAAAGGGATTGCTCGGCCCGAAAAAGGGGTAAAACTATACCGAACAAAAAGGGATTGATGAGAGCGAGAGAAGGTCTCAAGCATCGTCATGAGTGCGGAATACTGAATTCGGTGACATAAAGATTGTCAAAAAGGGGCAACGGCCAATGTGGCACGCAAACCAAGGTGATGAGTGGCATTTTGAAAAAATGCTCGAAAATTATGGGGTGAGAGCAAGAAATTATCTCAAGCATCATCACGAGCGCGGAAAACTGAATCCGACGATATCAAACTTGTCAAAAACGGACGACAGTCGATGTGGAACGCAAACCGAGGCGACGAGGGGGCATGGGAAAAATGCCCAAAAAATATGGAGGTGAGAGTGAAAAATGATCTCAAGCGTCATCATGAGCACGGAAAACTGAATCCAGCGATATGAGACTCGTAAAAAACGGAGGACGGTCGATGTGGCACACAAACCGAGGTGATAAGTGGCATTTTGAAAAAAATGCCCGAAAATTATGGGTGTGAGAGCGAGAAATGGTCTCAAGCATCATCACGGGCATGGAAATATGAATCCTGCGGTGCAAATGGTGCGAAAAACGGAGGTCATAAGGACTCCGGAATGGTCCAAGGAAATAACTAGGTTAAAAAATGGCTACAAATGAAGGTGACCCCACCAAGCTAAGGATGTAGTGGTGGGGAGAAATGATGACCTGTGGGGGCGAAATACTATGTGTATCAAATCAACTCAAATATACAAGCGACACGTGACCTCAAAAATGGTTGAGATCATGAATGTGAAAAAGTGAGCAAGGTTAATGACCTGCCCCCATATGATGTGCATGGGGTTTGTGATTGTGGATCACATATGTGTTGGTTTGAACGATGGGCTCATTGAGGTGTTGAGATAGAGGTGATGGGGTAGGGTCAAAATGATTGATCATGCCCCCTATCCCAAGTTCGAGGTAATCTATTATGCCCCCTAACTCAGAGGTGTCAATGTGGTGTAAATGTTGTCTCAGAGAGGGATCAATAGGGCATTGAGCAACTATTGGCGGGGGAGTGTACCATGAGGCTGTGGGCCGTGGTGGCATACTGAAGTGATTCCCCTTGTGGGTTGGATTGCCCCAGTATCTCCGATGAGAATCACGATGATAATGAGTAGGCATGGTTTTGGGCCTGCCCCCATGTTGTGGACATGTGGATTCCTCGTCGATTTGAAAGGGTTGAACATGTGTGTCAAAGGGATCAATGGAAGGGGTCGACCGGACAGAGGGGTATCCAGTGGAAATCGTGTAAATGGTGTTAATTTCTTCCGAGGAGGAAGATGGTGGGGGATGAATTTCCTCAATGAGAAGAGGGGATATCTCTAGGTCGACGTTATTCAACTCGTACAGTGCTACTCTGTAATCTAGGAGATCGAGGCAGTGATGTGAATAATGGCCGTAGATTCCGCATATTGCACAAGGATGGTTTGTGCGCAATGATTTATCACGAGGTTGAGGGGGGAGTTCTAGTTTGACTACTGGAACGTTGGTGTCGTCATCCAACATATTCATGTGTTCTTGAAGTGCTGGTAACTATGGACATTGATGGGTGGCATGGTCTATGTCGTCGCACAAAGAGCACTTGGGGGGTATGCGGTTTGTTGGGGGATTCTTCGCCAACTTGGGGGTCACTGGGGGGGTGCGAGTCGTGGGTCCAGTGGTGTAGGTTTGTGGACCTCTACCCCCTGTGTTCCGTAACGGAGGTGGGGCGTTTCTGGACGTTGATGCCGTAGTCACTATTGGGGGTGGTCTGTTTTGCAGATGAGCGATCGGAGGGGGTGGGTGGTTGGTAGTAGGGATAGGTTGTACCAATTGTAAAATAACAGTCGGAGTCAGCAGGGGGCTCGGAGCAGGTAAGTACCACACAGGTATCCCTAATGTTAAACCAGGAAGGTTGAGTGTAGCCATTACTGGCGAACTAACAACTCTGGAAAATGGGAACAAGAACGGGATAGTATGAATTGGTGTTGTGCCAATATGAGTAGGAACTGTGGGTGTTTGTGGTAGTGACAAAGGCTGCTGTGTGGTGTGCGACAAGGTGCACAAATCCGATGTTTTTGTTATCGGTAAAGGTGGTGGGATCGATGGAAATGTGGAAGTCATAGGTGACTCGTGTAGATTCCAGGACCAATTGAAGACACAAATGATGTTGGTGCGGTTTGAATGGTTTGTTCAATCATTGGTAGCACATTTTGAGGGGCTGCGGGGGCGTTAGGATCATAATATGTGAGTTGATCAATCTTGATAATGCGTCCTTCATGTGGGAACATCATGAGGTGGAAAACAGATGAAGCCATTGCTTTCATTTTGTACACATAGCTACGTCCAAGAAGGAGGTTGTAGTCGAGTTGGGCATTGATCACTTCGATCTCGATAAGAACTAATTTGCTGCCTAGTTCTACGGGTACGTTCGCTAAGAGGCCTTGTGGTTGAGTTGAGCGCCCGTCGTAAGCTCGTAATGCCGTGGTGGATGGTTGTAAAGTGGGGGAGCCAAGTTTCTGCCACACAAGGGTGGACATAACGCAAGTTGAAGCTCCTTCATCGATGATGCATCGATGCACAACAAGGTTTTGAATGTTTACTGATACTTGGAAATCCAAATTTGATGGCAATCGAGGTTCGGCTTGGTCTAAGTCGAAAGCCATCATGTGTGTGTCGCCAGGGTCTACTCCTCCGATGGCGAATAGTAGTAGTTTTCGTTGTGCAGGGCATGTTTTTAGTACCTCTAAAGCAGACATAGCAGCGGGGGATTGTGCTAGGTCTTCCACGACGTTATAATTGGATGTTGTGAGAGCATTAGGATTGTTGTTAATCCTTCGCAAAGGGATGCGAGGGGATTTAGGTCCTCCGTCCAACGGCATATTTGGTATGCGTAGTGGTTGATCTGGTGGAAGGGAGGTAGGTACGTCAGTGGGAGGAGTTTCTGGGGGTGGGTCGTACTGATTCCTGCGAGTTAGGAGGTTAATGTCATTGGATGACATCATTAATAAATGGTGTGTGCCTAGATCCGTATGCTGATAATAAGTTGCGGCATTGGTGATTTGCTGCTGGGGTGCAGCAGATCCTTGTGGGGGGTCCATAGGGCGAGTATTTACCACTCCCTGGTTTGGAAATGGGTTTTGTAATATCATGGGTTGCAGTTGATTAAGTGGAGCTGGCTGTCTAGCGTGGCCTTGGCGTTGGGCATCGTCAGCCCAAAGTTTACGTGCTTTCTCTAAATGGGAGCAGTTATGAGTGTAATGTCCATAGACTTCACATATAGAACATGGATGGTTTGTTCTCAGGTTATTGTTTTTTGGCTGCTTGGGATGACGATCAGGATTCTAGTTGGGAGGAGCAGCATTGTTATTATTTGGAAGATCGGGAGGTGGTGGACCTTGATTATGTGGTTCGTTGTTGCCGCGGTTACGTCCTCTTCCGCGATTTTGTTGTCCGCCCTGGTTGCGTTGGTTGTTTTGATGTTGGGGCTGATTGTGTTGTGTGTACACTTGCCCTTGAGTAGTGGGAGTATTTTGGGGTGTCGCAGGTGCGGGAGCAGGTTGCGGTGGATAATAAGCTGGTGGGGCTAGAGGTGGTCCAGTTGCCTGCTGGGGTTGTTGGTAACCCTGAGCTATTGGAGGTGTTGGGTTAGCTGTTGTAGCTTGCTGTGGGTAATACATTGGTGGTGCCGGTAAATGAATTGGGTTATGGGTGGTCAGTTGGTTATAGTATGTGGGTGGTACATATGTCAATGGCGCTTGCCCATAGCAATGTTGTGGACAAGAAGGTCCATGAGTGTGATGAGTCTGATTCGTTGGAGCGTACGAAGTTGTCACTCCAGAATTAGATGTATCCCTAGAGAGGTCTGGGGAATTTATGGTGCTCACCATGCTAAAAGGTTTATTTTGTGCCGTGACTTAGCCGATAATACCATCAGCGGCATGTGATGCCCCCGGAGCGTCACTGCGTGAAGAATCACCTCTTGGGGCGTCTGGTATGATGGTGTAGAGATAGCCTGACTAGGCATAAATCAGGTCGAATTGCTAAGCTTTAAAGATAGCTTCTTCCTCTGACTAGGGTCGTTCAGAAGCTACGTCTTTGGCTATGAGGGGTAGGAGTGATTTAAGAAACCAGTCCAAAAATATATGGTCGTCCAATTTTATCTTACAGAGGCTACGACGCTTGCGCCACTCATGGATATGGTCGGTGATGTGGGTAGCTGTGTTTTGTCTGCAAGACAACGGTATTTCAACTCCTGCATCATAGCGTACAGGTAGCTGAAAAAACTGAAGGAAAGTGGAGGCAAGAGACGTAAATGTATGGTGGGTCCCATGTGGTTGTTCGATGTACCACTTGGCTTCAGAGCCAGTGAAAGTTCGTTGCAACAGTCTTAGTCTAATGGAGTCATCCACTATGGAGTTAGATGAACACCATAGGTGAAATGACATTATGTGGTTTTGGGGATCCTCCCCAGGTCAGGGATGATTTTAAGAACCCCCCCTAAATTTATATGTATAAAAAATGGGCGAATCCCCATGATACATAGAAAAGTGTGAAGACTATTTTTATCAATAATATAATATGTATATATAATGTTTTGGCGAATCTTTCACAGAATTATAAAATCTTGTAAATTTTGGGCGAATATTTCACAAAATGATAAAAATTTGTAAAAATTTTGGCGAATCTTTCACGGAATTAGAAAATCTTGTGAAATATTGGCGAATCATACACTAAACCATAAAAACTTGTAAAGTCTTGAAAAATTGGTTCAAGCTTAAACAATTTTGTAGCCATTAAAGAAGATGCCAATGCACATTTTGAATCCCTTTACGTGGAAGAAGAAGAGCCCGATCTTGAATCAACACAAATCATGTTGGAAAATATACCCCATTTGGTCTCCGATGGTAAAAATGACGAACTAATATACCCCATTTTGTCTCTGATGGAAAATATATCCCATTTGATATCCCTTGCAATTATATAGTTCTTTGGTTCTACACCTATGGTTGAGTGCGCATTTTTCTTTGCAACAAGGATACTTGGGTTCTCCCTTTTTGCATCTAGCATTGCAAAAATCTTGATCTTAATAGTCATAATCTTAATGTTGCCTCACAACATTTCATTCATTTGGTTAAAGTGTAGCTTGTCGTATGCTTGCAAAATTCCATTCATTTTACATAAAGAATACTTGGCAATGACCTGCAAGATTCATTTTCACACATTTATCCTTAGGTCTTGCCTTCTCAATGGAATTTATGTTATGCATTTTGATCTCAATTCTATAGACCCAGTACATTAGTTGCAAGCACTTACCACTGACAAGTGTTCTATTGTCCCTTTCTATTTAAGCAAAAAAATCATGCAGAACTTCCCTTTCCAACTCTAAATCATTTTAAAGAAGTCTTTGAATCTATCCCAACATAATTCAGAATGAGAGTAGCTTGGTTTGTAATTATCCAATATATTCATTATATATCTTATTAATTATTGGTTGTGTTTCTTAGTATGGTAGATTCATTAATAGGAACTTGTATAAAGAGATAATTGCAAAGAATATCTAAGGGATAAGCATAGCCAAGGGGGTTAGAGGAATAAACTATTCATAGTTTATTGATGCCATGATGCTAGTTGGGAGTGCTTCCACCATTATTGTTGAGAGATTTCAAACAATCCTAAAAAAATACTTATGTGCGGCAGGAGGCAAAGTCAACAACAAGAAGAGTCAAATATATGCTTGGAAATTAAAACCTTAGCTCTTTCACTCTATAGCTGGATTTCTAAAATTTCCAAGCATTGATGATTATACTTGTTTTAAATACCTTGGCATGCCCCTATCGCTTGGAAAAACAACATTAATGTGGAAAAATATTATAAGCATGATGAAAAAAATTCCATTAGTGGGGCACCCACTAGCTCAATCTAGTAGGTAGAATTGTTCTCATCAAAACAATTTTCTCCTCCCTTTCATTCTATTGGTGCTCAATGATGCTAGCTTCAATTTGGGGTTATGAAGAAAATTGCATGTGAAAATAGTAGGCTTCTTTTGAAAGGAGGGAAGACCAATGAATTAACTGGAACATGATCAAATCTCCAATAGAGCATGGGAGATTTCACCTGTATGAGTATTCTTCACAGCTTCACAAAACACTGCATTGAAATTTGGTTGATGCACCATATATTTAACTACAATAGAAATGAGTTCCAACTTCAATTGCATGTTCTGCACATCGCCTTCGCACAAATTCACCTGATCCAAGCATCTCTGGAGAAACATAATGCTACTATCCAATCCATATCTTGTAAGATGCTAAAGAGAACATAAATGGCATTAACAAACTCATTTCATTTGATTACAATGTGTACATTCAGATGTCCAGTTCAAAATTTAAATATGCAAAATAAAGGCAAACATATATCGAAACCATTTGTTTAAAATGAATGAGATCTAGCATTGACATTGGGCAGATAAGATGGAAGCACCTCTCCTCCACAAAGATTCTCAGCCCTGCCCTCTGAACTAGAATTCACCCTATCCATCACAAAGCAGATAAGATAAGATAAGATAATTATATTAATGTCCAGCAAATGACCACAAAAGTGAAATGCAGGCCAACTGTGAAGTATAAACAATTAGTAACTAATAAATTGAATGAATTGTGAGATTTATTATGGGTTATCCTTTTTGAATAAGTTCAATTCAAAGCATGAATAAAGATGGATTTTAATGTTGAATGGTGAGTTTTCAAATTTCTAACTCATTAAGTAAAGATGGATTTTAATGGTGAATGGTGAGTTCTTGACTTTGTAACTCATTAAGGGAATTGCATGAAATCAAATCAATTTGGTAATGGTCAATGGTGAGTTCTCAATTTTGTAACTCGTGAAGGGAATTGCATGAAATCAAATCAATTTGTTAATGGTGAATGGTGAATTCTCGACTTTGTAACTCATTAAGGGAATTGCATGAAATCAAATCAATTTTTCCCATTAAGAAGAAAACGAGAAGCGAAGGCACATTGGGGTCATAACATCACATACTTCCACATATTATGACGAATTTGAATATATTGATGGCATAGATGTGTTTGACTTTAGCTTTCTCTCCATGGATCCTTTGGATCTATATAATTGCAAATATGTGTCCCACATTAACTGAGGGAACATATATTAGTTTGTTTATATGCACAAACATTTTACCATTTAGTTGACACGTTG
Source organism: Larix kaempferi (assembly GCA_027924585.1). Taxonomy (NCBI): domain Eukaryota; kingdom Viridiplantae; phylum Streptophyta; class Pinopsida; order Pinales; family Pinaceae; genus Larix; species Larix kaempferi. The sequence goes on along the minus strand of BSBM01000033.1, from coordinate 4,767,845 downwards.
TGAACAATATACATCCCTTGGTTCATGAGGCAGGTACAATCAACACTTGATTATTAGTTGGATAATGGCTTAAACATTCGTCTCTATATTTGGCTTAGTACATTGAATTGGAAAATCAAGATGGCAGTTGGGCTTGATTGGAACCCAAATATTTTTAGCAAGAGAAACCTTGTGACACCCATTTTTCACTTTCACATTGCAACACACATTAGATCATACTATTGGTGAGGTGAATTGAACCATATATAAAAAAATTCAGCTATTGGCATTAGATGTGCCCATACAAATAAGAGATAATCCATGCAAAATATGAATGCATGTGTCTATTAACCATTGAATATCCAACTACAAAGCTAGAATAGGATCACTGAATAATCTATTCATCCTATTTGATGCCTATAATTGGACATTAACCATAATGCATCTTAAATATAGAACTAATGAATAAACATTTTGCACCCTTAATTAAGAGCATTGACTATGAGGTTATTGTAGTCATCCTCTTCTAAAAGTATTTCCATGGCAAGAGGGTTGACTACATTAGCAACTGGGGTAAATGAAAGTGAAAGGCATTTGTGTCTATAGTAAACTCTCAGAGGCAATACAAAGGAAAGTCTTAATTTTGGAGCTAAGGATATTTGAAAAGACAATCCATCCATGGTTGCTACAAATGACTCTAGCCCAAAGTGAAAGCTCTTTGACAAGCAAATCCAACCATGGTTGATACAGATGACTCCAATACAAAGTGAAATCCCTTAAATAAGATGCACTACCACAATGATGAAATTAAAACGAACAATAATATGCAACAAATAAATAAAGAAGGTAGCCCGTGGGGGGAAACTCAAGTGGTAAAGATGAGAAGTTGTAATTGGTTGTAAATGGAAGGTCACGTGTTCGAATCCCCCCAAACTTACCCGTGCACCAAGGTTCGGGCCAAGTGGATGCACCTAGGGGTATAGTGGTAGCGAGATTGGATCCCTGGACCCCGTGTCATGCGAGTACCAACCCAACTCTAGTTGTCAATTCCCCTAGTCAAAAAACAAAAAAACAAAAACAAATAAATAAAGAAGGTAACATCGTCTCCGAACAATAGAAGACCTCCACTTGCTCAATCTAGTAGCTTTGTTGAAGCCTAAAGCTTACCCAGCATGTCACTAACAGAAGGCGAATCGTCACTTTAGGCTTCCTGGGTCCATTAGTGAATGAAGCTAGACTATCCAAGGGGGAGCCCCCTAGCCAAGATTTTGCTTAAGATTATCTAAGGACAATCCTAAGTATACACCTAGCACTGATTTTTCCAATGGATAGAGGAATATGATGACTATACACTCTCTAAGTTAAGGTGATTATAATGTATTTAATAAATGTAAAGCATTCACCATAAATCATTCAAAATTTGTAAGGATAAACAAAGCATCTAACATTTGAACCATGGAGATGACAAGAACATCAAAGCATATAAAACATTATCATTCCATGAACACAAAAGATATAGCAAGATTATTATTGTTTATCCCCCAACCCAGGCTAGATAAGACAAGTTTCAATATTCTAGGGGGATCCCTGATATACTCGATGGTATGTGGGGCCTGATTCCGTGTTCAAAGTCTACCTAACGTAATACTACTTGTGTGGGGTACTAAAGCAAGTAATAGTGGTAGCCAACACGACATCCAGCTAACCAAAAACAACCGTTTGCACTTTCAACACTAAGGCTATCAAACCAACTATTTTTAAACATGTATGCTCCATAGCCGCAGGTTTAAATGCCGACAATATATCTGTGCAAAGTTCTTTAGAGACATCGAAACACGTCTTCTACCCAAATAGTGATGATTCCAACTATATATCCAAAGATTAAAGCACCATGTCATTCAATAAAAGTACTATAATGTGATAACATCCAAATTGATATAAATGAAATAAGTGATATAAGATCAATCCTGGAGCTTAAAAATAACATCATCCAACCATTAATCACAATCAATTTCCACATAAGAAATAATACTTGTAACATTAACTTTAAAATGCCATTGTGTGGAAAATAATTTAATTGTATTTGTGTTATGTGTTTATATAATTATTTATCTTAAACTAAGCACTCACATCATAACACAAATAACAATGTACCGATAGAATGACCAAGTCACTCTAAAGCCACCCAAGACAAGAGACAACTAGTCCCAGAAGTGCACAAGGGGAGCTAGGCAAAGCGAAGATAGGCTAACCCAAGAACACAATGACCAATGAATAAAATCACTCTAGCTCACTAGTTTTTGGATGATACAATAGACAATGTCTTGATAGTTTGTTACTATAAATAATGCCAAGTCTCAAAAGAGACTTGAATCGATGATATTCTTTTAGCTTTAATGATCTCTTATACTTAAATTACAAATCTTTGTAAATCTAAAGCCACAGACACCTTGATACAAAGATCAAGAAGAAACAAACCTTAATAAGTTGTCAATCTCCTTCACTCAAATAGGGACCAATGATGATAGCCTCAAATCAATACAATAAAATGTCAAGCATTATATAATTCACCCATAACATAAAGTATTCACCATAAAAGTAAATATGAGATGGAGAGAGACCCAAAAATAAAATATCGCCCTTTTGCAAAGTCTAAAACCAATATTAAAATCTAAATGATTTAAATTTGCTTTAAATAATCCAAACGTCAACCATCTCATAAAGTATTTCCAAAAGATCAAATTTTAAAACCAATATTAAAATCTAAATGATTTAAATTTACTTTAAATAATCCAAACGTCAACCATCTCATAAAGTATTTCCAAAAGATCAAATTTTAAATACATAATGTATTTGGATCTCAAAATATTGGCATAATGGAACTTAAGATGACCCCATGCTATTATTTATTTCCCTATAATAAATCAAAACGTTAACCATTTAGAAAATTATCATAGCTCTTTTTAACAAAATTATAATAAGCATGATAAAGTAAGGACCCCTTTTAATTTTGAGAATGCTCTTAACCAAGTCGTGAAAGGGAGGATAGCTTCCTTAGGATAATAATGAATCGATTTGGGCTCAGATTATGTTATTGAGTTTTATTTAAAATTGTAAACCCTTAAAATAATAATTATGACAAAGAAATCCAGTTTGGTTGGGCGACAATCCAAGAAATGTTTAAATATGAAGCCTTCAAATAATAATCTTCACAAATTGTATGCCACGAAATCAATAGAAACAAATCAAATCGGTCAGCGGCCCAGCTTGAAAAGGAGTTCGGAATTGAGACACGAAACATTCCAATCGAAACGTTATAACAGATTTTTAATCATATCAAAGTGGGGATCTCCATGAGTGCCGATTTCAGCAAATCATTGGGTTTAGATGAAAATCGGTTTTGGCTCAGTATTATAATTTGAATTTTCAAAGCTATTGAAATATTCTTATAAAATATTCAGATTTAAGGGAGACACCTGGTATTCTTCAGGATGACTTACCATTCAAAAAATGTTTAAATTTTATTTCTGGAGCAAGTTAAAACAGAATTTTTAGAGGGAGCCAATTTCAACTTGTGGAGGGCATCTGCATCCACAGTGACCATAATCGAATACCATTCTAGACAGATTTCCCAAAGCTGTGTTTGAAATTAGTTATCATGAATTTTCAAATCAGTTGAGAATTGCAGTACAATGGGAAAGACACAAACACTGACATCTTCAGTTAAAAGAAAGCAAAGGAAAAGGGATGGTATTATCAGTAGGAATGCAGCCCCTTCATGTCACTCCCAATCAAAGGATCTGCTCCCAATATCACTTTTTGTCCTTCACCTATCAGCCAAGCTCAGTGGTCTTCACTTCTCTGTACTGTCTATATCTATGTATTTTATGCCTTATGATTCTTTTCATCAGGCTGGCGTAGAATGCAGGGGAATTTGTTGTTACTTTCCCAAGAGCATATCATTTAGGGTTCAATTATCTTTACTTGTTAATATAATATATAAATTTTTAGTGTAAAAATGGCAGAATTACAACAAGGATGTCATGTTGTATTTTGCTTGCTTGTGTAATTTTTCTGCATGCCTGTTTTACCATCAAAACAGTCACACCTCAATTGTAGAGTTCCAGTTCAAATGAGAGCATATTTATTCTACCAAATATCCAAAGTTAATTCCCAGTCAATCTGAATCATCTCAGCCTGTTTGAGGGTGAATTCTAAAGGATGTGTCGTCACCAATTCTTGGAAGCAATTTGATTCTTAACATGTTAAACATTGAGGATCATCATGCCATACATTATCTGGCACTTTAAAGCAAGGGTTTATAGATCTTGGACAATAACAATTTGTAATTCTTGTTGTTTTACTTTTATGGTTTGTCATGGAAGGACAATAACAAAAATTAAAATTTGATGGTATTTACAAGTGGAGGGGCTGGACAGACTGACATGCTAAAAGCTAATGCTTTCGTTTAAGTAATGGAATCTAGGAACCTAGTAAAAACTATATGGACCTTATCTGACTAAGAATGGTTGACAAGGCTAACCCAATAAAAATAGCCTTCCAGAACTGGTTACCATCATTAGCATGCGATACATATTAGACACCCATGAACATAAATTTCTCCTAAAAACAAACATCATGAGTTACAAAATCCATCCAAGCCTAGTCATCAATTCCACCACTGATAACAAAACCTAAAATGCAGAATGTAAGTTAGATAATGACCCAACTTACAATGCCATAAACTTCAATATTCATAAGACATATATACACTCAACACTGTCAATCCCAAAACAATATACAATGAATGGATGCAATAAAAACATTGGCATGCATTACAGACTAAGGAAAACAAAGAAACATGTATATACACTGTACCTAGCAAACACTGATCACAGAATACTATGCCAGTGACCAGAGAGATTTGGATTCTCCATAAGAAACTCCAACATTTCAAAAAACTACATGAACTACAAAGGCAATCATGACCAAACACAATGATCTTATAGAAAACTCCATCATCATTCTCATCACTTCTTTGACTCCAGCAATGGGGCAAGTAGGCACCCCTTCATGCCTACAGTGCATGTTTTTTTCATTTTTCATTGATCATTATAGTACAATATGCAAGGAAAAAGAAAATGAATTAAATAATCTATCTCAATATACCGTGAACTCAAAGAAAACTACACACACACAAAATATACTGTGAAATGCATTAAAGCTTACTGGAATAAATATTTAATGCATATGAGCTTGAAGTCAAGACAAAAGAAGACCAAACCCCACCATGTAATAGTTCTAAAATGTTCTGCCTATTTGGGTAAATCAGGCTACTACGAAGGAATCGTCCTCTATCGTCCTATGAACATAGGACGAGACCAAGATTCATTGCAAAGCAAAGGGAGGTCAAGAGGCAGCCAAAGAGATGAATCCAAACACAATCATCTCTTCTTCAAACCCACTTAGCTTAGTTTGTAATATGCGATATTTAGCATGCATGATAGGAAGGAGTTAATCAAGTTCTTGATGAGGTTTAAGTCATTAAAAGCCATTTCAATTTCATTCTCAAATGAGCACAATAGGATCACATTGAAAATCTCAATAATTATGCATAAAACAGATTTTTAAACATGTGGATGTGTGAAACGTTTTCTTTATGAAACTTACAAACATGATGTTTTTGTTTGACCTAATACTCTACATAGAAATCCCTCACAAGGAATATATCACAATAGAATCTTCATTGATTTCATATCAGTTGCGCTTCAAAATTTGCTTCTTCAAGTTATTCAAGCTATGTGATATTTTTCGAAGTGCCTTTAAAACATAGATAAATACTTTAGTATGGTTGAGTGAAGTATATATACAATGAAATAAGATGAGTGATAAGAGTAACACCATTACTCTGTTACTGGTGATAAGAGTAGCAGTATTTACTAGTTATCATGCCATACCAGACTGCAAGTGATGATCATAATTTAAGATCATATAGTATGCTTTTATAAACTACCAAGATTATGTATCAGAATACTAAACATCATGAAAATTCTACTACAAATAGTTGTTCATCTGCTCAACATGGATGTCAGTGCACCATGATGGTATAATAAAATTTCAATAGAAAGAGCTTTCCATGGGGTACTTTATGGGTTAGAGAGTGGAGAAATATTAAAAATGCAGAGAGTGTTGAGTGTTAAGGCTTGCCTAGTTGTCGTTGGAATGAGTTGGTGGTATTTGGACTAGTGATTGGAAAGATGTGGACGAGAGGTTGTATTAAGGTTTTGACATTAGAATGGTGGAGATGGGAGGGGAAATGACAGTGGAATAGTGGAGGGAGGCTGAGGTGGAGGGGTGAGGGGAGGAGATGGCTTGAGATGTGAGGGTGGTGGAAGTGGATAAATGAAGATGAGACCTAGATGTAGGTAGTGGATTTTTGTAGAGTGACAGTGAAGGATGATTAATAGGTGTTTGAATATGCGTCGATGGTGGTGGTGCAATCAGTGGTGCCACTTTGCCACTTAAAATACCTCATCGTGTATTTAAGTCATATTAAAAGGATTCTTATTGTCAACCATTTGGAATTGAACTTCAAAGCTTCCCCAACTGGTATGTTTCGTTGGCCAGAGTTCCTATGATGAGGATGGGGTTTGTGGATCGAATGTTGCTTGTGTGGAATACTTGGAGGTGGAGGGGTGGTTGGAGAGGGGGGATCAGGTTTAGGCCTAGAAACACGTGTTGGGGGTGATAGTGGTGGAGACCATGGAAGTTTTTTTATTGGAGAGCCACCATAGGAAGGGGAGTGAGCCTTCAGAGGGACACTACCAACTTTAAGTGGACTAGATTTAGGATCTAGAATTTGATACCCATGAACAATTAATGAAGGGGAATGAGGAGTGTTTGGAGTGATTAGGCTCATCCTCCCTTGAGAGGCTCATCTTTGCAAGGTGGATCATGTGTTATATAATGAGCTCAAGATCTAGAGGAATAGGAGAAAGAGGAATACATTTGGTAGGAATCCTCTTTTTGAATGTCTAAAATGCTGGAACTAGGGTTCTTTAGAAGCCAAGAGTAACGATAACACAATTTTATTTGTTGGACACAATAGTGTACTTTGTTGGCCAGAAGAATATCTCACTTACACTCGACATTTTTCATCCCTCAACCAAATCCTGTGATTCCAGATACCTGACTAACAATTTCTCCAACAGAATATGAAATCAATAGCTTATTGACAACACCCTTTATCTTTCCTGGGGGGACATTTGGACACAGGGTTGACTTGACAATTTGGATGATAACCATATATTAGAAAGTGATTGTTGTTCCCTATATGCAACTTTTGTTTTCTATATTCATGTACACTGATGCTTAGATTACTTTGCAGAAACAATGATGTCTTTTTAGGAAGAGCATATTATTTTTGTAAAATAAAACTTTTCCCCTAGATGACTACATTTGGAATTTCATTATTTTATAATGCAGAGAGTTGAGCTATTTTATTTTTGACTTGAAAAGTTGATTTTCTGAAGTCAACACCTTTGCCTCTAAAATCTCCTAGACTTCATTCCAAATTTATTTGTTATCCGATCATTCAAAATCCTTTTTATGTATATAAGGTAGCTCAACTGCTATCCACAATAGTGGTTGGTATCACAATGGAACTCAACCTGTGAACCACATTCTCACAGAAATTTTAAAGAGCTTGTGACCTCTTTAAACTTCAATAATGCCTCATTTCCCTCCCAATTCCTAAGTCTCCCCTCAATCGACAAACCTGCCCAATACAGTTTTTGACCAGCTTAAATGTCCAATTCCTTCCACACCTATATTGTGTAAGAACAAGTACATAACAAGTGAGAAATCGATGTTTCCCCATTCGTGTTCCTTGACCAAAGAAATTCATCTTTAGCCTCAGAAATTCTTGCATGACTAGCTTTGAGCTTAGAAATATATGCTTGCCACATCTCAACCTGGCTCCATGGGAAGATGATCTATGTACCTCAAGATTCAAAACTTCAATAGTTCAAAGTTCAAACTACACAAGGTCAATGTCTTGTTCTGATACCATGTCAAAATTTAGGGCACGTGTACTATTCATATAGATGAAGGTGGAGAGAGTAAAATATATTCATTAATGACATTGCAGTGATACACCTCTCACACACCTTTATATCTTGTCTCATTATAATTTATAATAATACTAAGTGGTTAATGTGGTTTAACCACCTAACCTTAAAATCTAAACATTGCATTGTTCACATCCTTGATATAAAGTGACGATTATACACAATTTTATTACTCCTAAATATTATTGGTTTGGACATCGTTTCTCGTTTGAACAAAACTAGGAGTGACCCTGAGGTGCACTCAATGTGGAGGTACTAGGCCATTTGTAAATGGCATGTCTCTTTTAAACACAAGCTTTCTGGGTGGCTTCTGCTCTAGCAAGGATCAACTTTCAAAAGTATGTTTCATATAATTGTTGCAACAGATGCAACTATTGTTCTGTGTGGGAAGGATGAAATAGTTGAGCTTGCCTTTTGGAGATGTTGGGATGACAAGGTGTTTTGGACATGGTCTTAGGATGAATATCATTTCTTATTTACTACCCCACCATTGTGGAAAGCTCCCCTCTTGGTAGAGACCTGGATGATTAGGGACCACTGCGAATCCTTGTGGCACAGAGTATGGTTGAATGCTATTTTCTTTCTCTGGAAACATTGATGTAACACTACTTTTCAGGAGGATCCCTCCCCTTTGGCTCAAGGGAATTGAGGAGTTTTATGTAGGGGATGGATTTTCTTGTGAGAGTCAAACTCAGTATCTTTGATTGTGATGTTGAGTCCCTTTCTCTTTGTGCATAGGAGCATATGCTTACCCTTTCGACATTTTTAGGGTGGGATTTTCCCGATACCCTCATTGGTCATGTGATGTAACTTTCTTATCTATGATATTTTAGTTTGTTCTAAGAAGAAATATACGAAGCATTAAAATTTTGGGGCATTAATTTAAAATTTCCCATTTGTATTTTCTTGCAAGAAATATTTATGTCAATCATAAAATATTCATATATTCTGCATTTGCTAAGGATATGAAAGTTTGGAACTTAGAACAAGGACGTGTCTTTTGTCATCCAATCTGTTGTATCTACTATTTTTATGCAAGCTTTCCTTTATATTGAAATACTATTGTACAAAAAAAAAAAACAAATTAGAGGTAAAACAATGAAAACTCAAAACAAGAAATGTGAGAGAAATCTCCATCTCTCTTTCGAAATGGCCAAAGAAGACTTTTTCCTAATGCTTAGAGTACCTATTTTTTATAAACCCGAACTATTTAGTGAATATTAGCACAAGCAATGGCAACATGAATTTCTACATGAGAAAATGATGCAAGAAACTACTTCTCAAGGAATGAAATATCAACATAAAGTTCACTAGTGAAGCATCCCCTTATAGAAAAAGAGTCAAAACTAGTAATGAAGGATGGACAACATCTTTGCTTTTGAATGGCTTGACAAACATTGGGAAACACATTGGAACAAAAGATTCCACGATATGTACGTTCTATATCCAGTAATGCAATAGTAAAGTGTCATCACAAAACATACAACCAAGCTTGAACTTGGTTTAAGACAAATACTTTAGTTACAAACTATAATGCTTCAACAGCGGAATAGCATTAGAAAAATCTCCAGTGGTATAAATATATGAATAATCTCTTATTAGAACAGCTCCAAGTCTAGTTAAAGAATAAATAAGGGATTCACAAAAATAGATGAGTACAACAAATCACTCCCCTCAAAATGAATACCAACTCTGATTAACGACACAATCCAAATGTGTGTGTAAATATGGTACAAAACGAGATATATTTTGTGATTCAATTATTCTTGATGTGCAAGCCACACCCACTCATCTAAATCCATCCCACTTAACTCTGAATTGGCCTGGTCTAGCTAAACCCCTAATTATACACATGGTTTCATTAATACCAAGTATCATACATAAGTTTCCAGATCAATCTATGACAAGCTGCCACATAAAGCCTCTTATTGGTCCTTTCCCACAATATCTATGCTTAAGGAAAAACACTAGAAATGGCATCACCCAGGTACCCAGAAATATCTTGCAAAAGAAGCAATAATTAAAATTTTCAATTATAACATAACGTAGATAGGACAAGAGCCCAACCCATGGATCTAATCTCACACAAAACAGGGTTACTGGGAAAGCACTCTTGTGAATCCATAGATGTCAGCTGATCATATCCTTTGTAATTTTGATAACATATAGATTCATTCAAGCATTATTGCACTTGATTCTAAGATATATAATACAATCAATTGTCTAATGTAACATGTTGGGAATGGAATTCTAAGCTTATTAACCAAGGAACAATCATATATTACTTAAAATTAATGTCGGATTGACAGTAAAAATCAAGCTTACAAATGCCATTGTTGTCTGCATAAAAAAAAAACCATCAAAGATAAATTTTAACTAGTATCCATCTTTCCTGCAAAATATTTCCAAAAACCCATGCATATCCCCTTGGACACAATCAAGTTAAACAAAAACAATAGAGAAAAACCACCAAGCCAATTCATGAAATACAATGTATTAAAATGCAAGGTGAAACTTTTAACATGCCGGCATCACAGTTTTATTTTAAAATGGTTGCATTGTACAATAATGTCTGAAGTGCAAAATCTATAGCCATCAAAAATATTCTTGTGCACAAAAACTAAAATTGACAATCTCTACAAGACGTTAATGTTCTTAAGTGTATCATTCTTTTAAAGCAGAGAAAGAAATTGAATTAAAACGCATATTTTGAAATGTCTCTAGAAGTAGAAATTCCATTAATATGCAGACTCTGAAATGTATCCAGAAACCTGTAGATAAGTGGTTACAATCAAATAGTGTTTTCATGAGATACATCAAATGATAAAAGTAGGCGAATCAAGTGATATGTGTTGACCCTGTCGACTTTTTGGGCCACTTATATCTTGATCTAGCTGGTTGGTCTACCCTAACCATACCACATCTTGATTGAGACTATAGAGTTGGTGGTGGTTGGTAGTGAATAGACTGTCATTCAGACATAACGGAAATGGTTGGAGCCAAGCCAACAATCAACCTACACTAAGTCCAGACTCCACATACAACCAAGTCCAACAACTGAAAAGAAAATCTTAGTCTGAGCATAGAGATATAGAAAACCATAAGCATTTCCAAACAAAAGCTACAGGAATAGGCCTGTGCCAAACACGAGCCTAACGATGGATCCTATAAGTCTGACCTACCTTAACGGCAGGAAACCAAACCCAACAAAACAATATTTATGTCTTGAAGTATGAACATACCTGTAGTTTGGAGTCTAGACGTGATTGCAAGAGATGAAATTCCAGAGCCTGACAATCTCTGAATAACCTTATCAAGAGTATGGCAACGCCAGAATAACCTTTGAATCCTGATTTTCCCAAATTGAAGCCCCATTGAGCTTTGAAACCCGATTCTATCAATATATAGGGACAAAATCGATCCCATTCTGCCTCAATGCCAGGATTTATGGACGAATTTCATGAAAAAAAATCCCCATTAGGAAAATCCAGGGGCGATTGGCCCTGGTATTTGGATATCCAAGAAATATATTGGGCGAATTTTCTACTATTAAACTCCATGGCCAGAAATCGGGGGCGAATGGAGAATTTTAAGGGAATTTCTCTCGGCGAAAGCCATTTTTCCCTATTTTTTTAATAAATACGACTAGGCTAACCTGCTTTGGAGGTTTTTTTGGTAAATAATTTTGGGGCTAAATTTTAATAATGAAAAAATAGGGTTTAATATACAAAATTCGCCCATTAAATTTTTAAAACCACCCCAAATTCGCCCATGGGCGAAAATTCGCCCCTAAAATCATCTATGCCCCAGGTTTTCCTTCAATGCAGAGCCAGTGAAAGTTCGTTGCAACAGTCTTAGTCTAATGGAGTCATCCACTATGGATTTAGATGAACACCATAGGTGAAATGACATTATGTGGTTTTGGGGATCCTCCCCAATTTTTCCTTCAAACTTGGGGATGTCTGAGGGTAGCTTTGTAGGCATGGGTGGCCATGTAGGGTTGTGCCTGATAGGATCGTTGGTTAGCCTAGCTAGGTCTGTTAAGTTCAGACTAGCCAAGTAAGGTAAACTAGCAGATGGGTGTGGCGTAGTGACTAGGACATAACTATTAATGGTGGCATTATGTAGTGGTCCGGTAGTCCCTAAGGGTATGCTAGGTATTGAAGGTATGTGTCCTCCGACCGTTGTGGTTTGGGATGGGCCAGCTCTCCCAAGTGAAACATGGGTTACAAAGGGGTTAGGAATAGTGCCAGGAATTCCTGGGATCTGGGTTGTGGTAATGAGAGGTGGTGTGATTCCTATGTTTGGCATACCCATAATAGGAGGTAGTCCTGTGTTGGGCATACCTAAAGGTGGGGTGTCCCCTATATTAGGCATGCCTAAAGGAGTTGTTGTTACCATGGATGGAACAGTAGCAGGAGGGTTTGTGGATATATTTCCAATAGTACTGGTGAAAAGTGGGTCATATTGTGATCCATCCATGAGGTTGGTTGGTGATATTTCAGTAGGGTTTTCGGATTCAACCTCAGAATCAGATGTGAAGTGAGGCATGTCAGAATCCGGATGACTGTGTGTTTGGCCGATGACGTGTCGATTCAAGGGATAAGGCTCGACGTCGATGACGTGTAGAGCCAAGTATACCGAACTGAGGGGGTTCACCCTGAAGACGACGAGATCGTCTTAAATTCTCAATGGTGAGAAATATATTTTTAAAAATTTCAGTGTAAGGTGGTGATGTAAAAAACTCGAAACCCTAATGCAACAATGAGTGCAAGAGGGGAGTGAAAAAATAAAGGCTCTCAGGCCAACAACCAACCTCAAAAAACACTTATTATAGCAGTTGTGCTATAATAAGTGGAGGGATGCAACAAAATTGATCAGAATACCAAAAGTCAAACAGTTTCTAGAAAAAATGGGTGTTACTAGACCAAAGGTGGGTAATGTATCATGCAAACACCTAACTAGAAGTATTGTGAGTCAGCAAACGATATCCTCTGCAAGGTGATGAAATCCAAGTCAGACAATATAGAGTGTTGAGTCAACGGCTAGATATCCCCCTACCGGGAGGGATACCGGGTAGACAATCCTAAAGAGTGGCAACTAGGATACCTCGTTCATGACACGTTCGGTTGGGTGAATCTGCAGTTTGGTTCTATCGCCGCTGTACACTCTCTTGGGTGTACACTGAGAACTTCGAAAGGTATCCTTCGGTTACTGAATGGATTGTGGTATTCCACTTAGACTTCCGGAACCATTTTGGCTACTTCAACCCTCCTAAGGGAGAGGCCTTCCCGATAAATTGGTTGATAACTGTGTCAAAATTATAAGAGATTTTGGTACCGTAGAGGACAACCACTATGTCTCAAATGTAATAATTGAGGGGTGTTATCTGAACACCTACCCCCCCAATTCTACCTAACTACAAAATTCTTTTAAGTGCTCCCCAAATGGGGTTAAAAGTTTGTTGAGTTTAAGGTAAATTTTAAGGCTCAGTTTAAATTATGTGGCAGAGTGGGTGCAAGTGTGGTATTTAAACTGAAACTGATTTGCCTCGCTTGGGCGATTGATTACAAATGAAAGAAAAGACGCTTCCAGTTTTGCAAAAAATAAAGGCGTTTTTGAAATGTAAATGCTTGAAAAAACTATTCAAAAATAATGGATCTTTGAAATAATTTAAAGGGAAGCAAATAACATAAATATTTCAAGAAATAAATGGATTTCTTAAAAGTTGCTTGGGCAAAGTATTGAGCAAATAAACAGTAAAACCTTGATCTAAATAAAATGTAGAAAATATTTCTTTCAATTATTGAAAATTTTTAAAAAGACTTTTAATGGAGCATATATAAATAGTAAAAGATTTAATATGTCTGTAAAAAATGCAGAAAAATTAATGCTGTAAAATATGCTAAATGGGCAAAAAATACAGTAAAAACTATTTTCAAAAAATTTGCCAAATTCAAAAAAAAATTGCATCGCGAGTTTTAGGAAAACAGCCGCGATGTGCAGCGCGGGCTTCGGTCGCGCAGTCACGATGTGCAGCGTGGGTTTCGGCCGCGAAGCCGCGATGTGCAGCGCAGGTTTCGGTCACACAGTCGCAATGTGCAGCGTGGCAAATGGCCGCGAAGCCGCGATGTGCAGCGCGTAAAATGGCCACGAAGCCGCGACATGCCACGGGGAAAAGAGCCGTGAGGTCGCGATGAGCCGTGCGACTGTCGGGCGAAAAGCCGTGAGGCGAAAGCCAAAAAACAGACGCTGAAAAACGAACCCGAAAATGGAAATTTCAGGCTGTTAATGGCAATAGAAAGGGCCAAGATTTAGAACAGCAATGGATCTGCTGTCTAGAATGGTAGATCTATGGATTAAAATGATTAAAACTAAAAAAAACTAAGATCTAAAGCAAAAAACTGAGATCGAAGAGTTCGAAGCCAGTGGAGTCGCCAAAAACTGTTGGCTTGGTTTTGCAACCAAGCTTTGTGCAATGGGCACCTATCAACAATGTGATAGCAGTTTCAATATTGAAAGCAAAAAACAATTATAAATTAAATCTAAATCTAAACTAGCATGTGCATATAACAAATAATTTTTTTTTAAAACGATTCAAGAACAAGAAATAAAAGAAAAAGTATTTTGTATTAAGATACCTCAAATGGTGAGGATTTGTGTTGAGCAACTCCCAAGGTGAGTAGCTCCAAGCTCCAAAGGTCTCTTCTCCAAGATGCTGAAAATGGCCAAAAGTCTCATGAGAGATTTTGACAGTGTGAGGATAAGATGATGGATGGATGGAAAGTGAGGAGCCCCTACCACCTTTTTATAGTTTTTGGTTGTGGTGAATACCATTATGGTTTTGAGGAAACCAATGGTATTAACCAACATGGTTTAGGTACATTTTCCCTCCTTTTTCCTTTTTTGAATATTTTGAATATTTGTATTCCCTTTTTAATATTTTTGGGAATTCTGGACCATTTTTGAGGGTTTTTTATGCTTTTTGAGGAAAAATATTCATTTTGAGGGGAAAAAGGGGTGTATTATGGTCTTTTGGTGACCTTTTGATGGCTTTAGAGGCTCAAATGGTGGAAAAGTGGACAAATGGGACATGTGAATAAGGAAATGAACTAGTGAGCACTTTTTGGGTGTTAACACCATCCTAGCTAGCATTGGGAGCCAAAGGTGCCACTTTGGCTTGGGGGACTTGAGCGGCTAGATTGGTCACCAATAGTTTGACCGTCAACAGACAATCCTTGATTTGGTGATCTGGTCTTTTGGCACCCAACAAAAATACTCAACATTATATCTCATTGTCTGATGATTACTCTATCCCCCACTTGGATATCAATTGAATCCTCAAGGTTCTTTTGAAGATTGACTCGTATACAGAGTCACTTATTGGGATATGACAAGAAAGTTCTCTTAGTGGCAGATAAATATGCCAAGAGGGTTGGGAGAGATGTTCCAAAAGCACCAAAGTTGAGGAGAAAGGTTTGGGAATTCAACTCAGATAGGGTATTGAAGCTGAACAAAATATCAGCTGAAAAATCCTCTCTCCTATGAGTGAAGACCATCAAGGTGTTCCTACACAGCTAAGGACCAGATTGCATTGCATGATGGCAATGTGGCTACCAGGATCCCTAAATATTGGAATATGAAGAAATCCTTGGTCAGGTTCATGATATTGACAACATGCGAGCCAGACAACTTTAAGCTTCTCATATCTAGGCCCAAATCATGTTCCCTGATGGAATATGGCCAACATAGTACGCAACAAGGGCATTCACACAATATCCCCACAAAGCATCTTCATACTCATCATCACAAATTTTACCTGGAGCTTCAAAGGAATCATCCGGAGGGGCAGGAATATTACCTTGTGGAACACTTTTGGTAAAAAATTGTGAGCCTTTTTGGATGGCATTATTCCACCCAGTTGCTCCAGCAGAATGTGCAGCAGTGGGAATGCTGCATATTATGACCCCCACCTCCATGGTGGTAAAGGCTCACAGTACTGAAAATGAACTAAATGTAGGATAGACATAGAACATGTGAAGCAGGGCATAAGTAAAGATGGATAGTGCTTCACAAGACCTTACACGACTTTCCTTTTTCACTTCTAATTATTTTATTGTCTTGATTTACATCAAAGCCAAGTTTTCAACTTGCAAAAAATTGTATTTTCAATTTTTCAGTCTACGAAAGCTTGGTGAATTTGTTTTTTTTGTATAGGAAAAGATATCTAGAGTTAAAACCTCAAACTGAAAATGTTGGGTTTATCTTTGAACAGTTTAACAATGCATGCATAATTTAGTGTTTTTATTTTAAGAAACCGTCTTTTCTAGATACGTCCAGATCATCCTGATCTTTTTTTGGTTTTACCTATGCATTAGCCTGTCATATTTTGCAGGCACAACTTGAAATTTCTTTTATGATGCTGAATTTCATGGTTTGAATGAAAATTTCTTACTGATTTTTAACTTTCTGCATCTATACTCTGCGGACTAGGAAATATAGTTTTATATCTAGAATCTATGTTCTGTGGTCTGCATTATTTTAGATATGTTCTCAGTTGAATGAAAGAAAGGAAGTCAATCAAAGACTAATGGCTTTCCTACAGGATCAAATATATCAGGAAAATGCAGCCCTTATTGGAAGCTAACTTCTATTTTTAGCATCATTACTTGGAACATGTTACTGATACAAACAATGTTCATTGTAGAATGAAGAACTTCCAGCTGAAAATGAGAGAAATTTGACAGTGGTTGAAGATGAAGATCATGGAAGTGAACTTGCAATGGAGAAGAACTTTCATCATTCAACAGTATCCTCTGAAAAAGGACATGATGTGACTGAGCTGGGGACATCCGGTGAAAGTTCTAGCAGTCGATTCAGAGAAACAGTGACTGGAAGTTCTGGAAGAGGGATTGATACTGGAAGTGGTCAAGCCTCTGATTTTTGCTCGGATAACAGGATTTACCATCTGGGAGAGTCGAGTGGAGTCATGGATGGTAACCTTTCTGGTATTGTTGGCGATATTGGGCAAACAACTGCTGTGGATCTAGAAGCATCCAGTTCTCACCTTGCACAGTCAAGTAATATCCAAGGTGAATCTTGTATTTCTGCCGAGGGAATGAGGCAAGTGAGCACATTTAATAGCGAACTTGAATTATCTTCGCCTTTAGAGGGAGGAGGATCACTCACAAATCCTCGTGATTTTGGTGATGAATCTGAGAACTCTGATGCAAACTCCCATTCTGTTGTTTTAGATTCTACACCAGCTGAAGGGCAGTTAACAAGTGAAGAATCTGTTTCTCAAGATTTATCAAGGACTAATCCTAAGCCAAGAGAATCAGAGAGCAGAAGTATGCTTCATGCAGATGCGGTGAGTCTTTCATCCAATGAATCATCCAGTTCAATAGGACATGTTAGCAATCAAGAATTGAGAAGGAACAGTCGGAGGAGATTGTGGGATGCTTTGACCAAAGGAACTTCTAGGAGGAGGAATTTGACTCCAGCGATACTTCTGTCAACAGATGACATTGATGATCTTGGTTCTTCAAATGATAGGTGGCTTCTTGATTTTAGTGGAGTTCTATATGATGATGCTTTAGAAGATGATGGACTCAATAATGGCTGAAGCTCTACTGACTCAGAAGAAAGGAGATGGCGCTTCAGATCACAGGTTGGTTTTTTCATTGTTGAGTCACTCTAAGAGTCTTTGCAAAATTCACATATCAGGCGAGAAGCCTTGTATGTTCTTCAAGGCTCAATGACGGATGCATGTATGGATTCTTATCTTGCTTTAACTCTGCTAGAAAATTGGGCTAAACTGTAAGGTAAGAGAGTGGTGCCACCGTCATTTCCCTTTGTAGTCCTGTGAAGGTGATGATGTCTTATAAATTTCTCTAATTAACACTGCTTTCAATGCTTGGTACAGTACACAAGCAAAAAGTTGTTCCTTAACAACTTTATACTAGTTCCACTAGATTCATTTTTTCAAATTTGGCCATTTTGCTAACTGTTTCAAATTGTTCGCAATGCAGGCGTGGGCTCTGCAAAGATTGCGCAGAGGTTCTGATGGAGCCTCTTCTGGTCATTCAAGGTTTTGTGCATCAGGTACCCATGCAAATGGTCACTACTCTTGCGAGGCATATGTGATGACAGAAGAGACAAGCACACATGCAAGCATCTCGCGCATGGTGATGCTTGCGGAGGCTTTGTTTGAGACTTTGAGGTAATGTTGCACCCCCTGTGACTTTCCTCCTGTATTAAGTTGACTTGTTTACGAGGTTTTGTTTCCACTTTGCACTACAATAAGAATTATGTGCTTGCTCTGTCTGATATATTTTTAGAATAGATGCTTTTATTTTTGTGAAATAAGTTTTAAAAATTCTTGTATTTTCAACAGGTACTGGATGAGATTCATCGACAGTTAGTTGCTCTCTCACGGTCAACGTCATTATCACTTGTCTCATTTCCAGCACCTGAGTCTGTTGTCGATTCATTTCCCATTCGGAATCACAAGAACCCTGAGAAAAATGAAAATGTAAATGATGAAGCAGCACAGTAAGTTATTTTCTTTCTGTATATTGTTTCCTTAATTCTGGGCTTTAGCTGATAATGAAGCCCATCGCGTTTTGCAAATCCCTTACAAGTTATAGGCTTATCAACGTAGAAATGGATGATAATGGATTCCATAGGTTTACAGTTTTGTAAATCCCTTAAAGGCATATCAACCTAGAAATGGATGAACTTTTGTTTAATTGGCACTTGTTTTTGTTATTAGGTGCTACATTTTCCTTGCAGAATATGAGGAAGGAGAAAAGATCAGGGTTTTTCCCTGTCACCATGAGTACCATATGGCATGTGTTGATAAATGGCTAAAAGAAATACACAAGTGCTTATTTTACCACGCAACTCTTACAATATGGGTACTCTAGTTTTTGTTACTTTCACCTTTGGATTAAAGAACATTATCTAGCAGGGCTTTCTAATCCATAATTTGGCACCATTAAGAGAGAAGGATAAGATTGTATTTTTTGCTTTCAGAGTATGCCCTTTGTGTTGAGGGAATGTATGCGAACAGAACGGAGCCAACTCCAAAGCTTCTAATTCTTGATGTGAATTATTGTACATATATCTGAACAAAGATTTACTATATTTCTGTATATTAAACATGATGTATATTTTAAAATTCTCTGCAGTGAAAGAGATTTAACAACATAAATGAGGCATATGATATATATCATTTAGAGTAATCATTGGTGGTCCACCTATGAAATTGTGAATTTTCTGAAGTTAAAGTGGTATCTAGATTCATTACCAAAGAGGTAAGCAAGCTGGAGTCATTCATTCCATTGATGCCTTAGTTGTCCATGCTGCAGCTTTTGTTTCTATTATTGAGGGGTCTTCGTGGCTGCAATCAGAGTTCCAGGCAGTAATTTTTTTGTTCTTTCATCATGATGGATTTCATTTGCTTTTAATATCCTGTTAGGTCTAATTTGTATCTAGTGTACTGTGAAAATAGGACAATGTAAAAATAGAACATGCCGTTTTGCATATTTATCCTTCTTTTGCAATGATGTGGTCAGTCTGGCATTTTTGGTTAAGAACCCATATCCACCAGTAATTTAGCCCCATAGTTGAATTTAGCCCCACCCAATTATGGTGGCTCGTCAGCAGCCTGCCCCACCCCTCAAGGTCCACGAGTTACACGGGAAAAAATGGCAGAACGTCAACTCAGGGGTCTCTGCTACAACTGTGATGACAAAGATTCTCCAGGGTAGAAGTGTAAGGAACACAAATTATTTATTAATTTAGCATTCTACAAAGAAAAACTACATATGGATTTAACAACTATGCCCTTAGAGAGGGTATCGCGTACAACCAATTAGGAAAGCTATAATTTTGT
Source organism: Larix kaempferi (assembly GCA_027924585.1). NCBI lineage: Eukaryota > Viridiplantae > Streptophyta > Pinopsida > Pinales > Pinaceae > Larix > Larix kaempferi. The sequence goes on along the minus strand of BSBM01000033.1, from coordinate 4,747,838 downwards.
GTTTAATGTTGTACTAGTTTATTGCCTCTCATATATATATATTCTTCCTCAATGCCGAGGAACACTGGTCATATTTCTGCATTAATTACTAATTAGTCTTATAAATAAATTAGATTTAGTTGTAGAGGAGCTTTACAACATAGGGTGAAGGAGTTCTCCATGTCTGCATATCCGTGTTACTTCCATGGGCATTCCCAATAAAATGTAATGAAAAAAAGACGAAATCCATATCATATTTTCTTCATAAAATATATTTTATTTCATTTAATTTCCATCATGTAAATAAAAACATAAGTGGCAAGAGGTTTGCAACATTTTTTTAGAATCTCTCTCGGTTAAGATGAAATTTGAATCTCCATATTTGAGCAGTCCACATCCAATCAAAGCTCCCCACTATATCATAAACATTATTTCCCAATCAATTGTTGAGCCTGTTAAACAGAATTGATTTTTTTATTTTGAAGTGTGGATTTCACTTTTGATTGATCAATGTGAGTCACGAAATTTCAACTGCCATACAAATACCGCGAATCACACTTTTTAGAATGTTGTTGTGCTGGGGACCTACCTATTTTTTACCGTCTACGACTAGCCTAGATTTTCCTGTAATTTAAAACCACTGCAGAGACCTAACCTGCCTTACACTAGTCACACTTTATTAAATAGCTTCATAGCTGCTACTGCACCAATATACCTGATATTCTCGGGTCGGGATTATAATACTTATCTCCAGACACTTCTTACTACCTTCATCCCAAGTTTTGAGTGCCACCCATGGGACCTTCTATTAACATTACCTGATCTTAGAAAAAGTGAGACCGGATGGATTGCTGGATTATGGGATGATGGTTTATTAGCCGAGCACTCTTTGTAGCATGTGCACAAATCCACTTTAATATAGAGAGATTCAAATCTGGTACATCTCCTAAGCAAGAGAAATGGCTATAGAGAGATTCAAATCTGGTACATCTCATAAGCAAGAGCAATGGCTTCTCGATTGGTCTCTTCTCAATCGGTGTGGGTTAATTTTTGTTATTATTGTAACTTACATGCATTATACTATCTTATTTAAGCTGACGGTGTATTTTGTATAGTGGTAGGACGGTGTATTTTGTAGTGGTCGGTGTCTTAATGTAATCAATGATGATAAATTTTTTGACTCAATAATATTATTATTCTAAATCAACGATTTATTTTTATGACTCGATAATGAAGTTATCGTGAATAAAGTTTAAGATAAATTTTTTGACTCAATAATATTATTATTCCAAATCAATGATTTATTTTTATGAAGTTATCGTGAATAAAGTTATAGCGATGATAAATTTTTTGACTCAATAATATTATTATTCCAAATCAACGATTTATTTTTATGACTTAATAATGAAGTTATCGTGAATAAAGTTATAGTTATGAGTGTGGATACTTCATCCTTCAAGTTGTTGGAGTTGTTGGTGTATACAGAATCAACATAGATTCATCTTAAACCCGGATCTATCAAGCATCGAGAGAGATCCAATTTTAAGATATCCAGGTTTAAGATCAAATCAATATTTTTTTTGTTTTTGTTTAAGCCAACATCATTTACATTTTTATTTCTTTTTTATTGGGATGTCATGTTTTACATAACATTACACAACGTTACACGTTGAGCATCTCGCTACTCTCCGTGAAATAAATATTTTAATGAAATGAATAATAATAATAATATTTATAACATTAGGAAGACCACCAAGAACTATGTTTCCTATCAAAATAGTGTAATATTTAAACAAAGCAAAGGCTAAGCCAATGAACCAATATACATTATCAAAAACCAATTTGAGAAAAATGCCTTTACATATCTAATACAAGCTATCGAGGGCAAAGTTACTAAAAGTGATATTTAATACAATCTATTTAGGGTGAAGTTACTAAAAGTGAAGGAAGGCAATGTTACCAAATTTGTCATGGCATGCAATGTTTTCGATATTTAAAGTGTTTTTTTTAACTATTTTTTTATATTTATTATGTTGTATTTTATTTGTATTGTATTTAATGAAAATCTTATTGAAAAATATTTCATATTTAATTTTATCATCCTTTGTGTAAAATGTCATTGTCCTCAACACTTTAGTCATTAGAGCTCATTAAACAAAGCTTTTTAGAAAAATATTCTTCATACCTAATTTTATCTCCTTTTAAATGTCATTGTTCTCAACACTTTAGTCATTAGAACTAATTGAAGTGAGATATTTAAATGTTTGAAAAACCAAGCTTTTGAGTTAACACCTAAATCTTGTTCCATGTGAGCTCCCAGGCCTATGTTGTGTACATTCAAAGCATTACTAATAAAATCATTAAAATCCTAAACCATGTTAAAACAATATGCATCTTTTAAAGAATTTTTTTAACAATGTTAAAGACAAGTTCTATCCTTCCTATAATAAGGTGTTGATGATATCTCTAGCTCTTTGTGGAGTTTTTTATACATGTTACAGTGGATGGTCCAATTTTTCTCCCAAAAATTGTGACTTCATTATTGAGATGAAGAAAGTAAAATTCAAAAATATGTCCAAGCACGTGGTTAGCTAGAACTGTTATTGTTCAGAAGGGATTATAAAATAAAAAAACCTACCTTACTTCCCGTACAACATATATTTTGAAGACACAAAAAAAGTCAAAGTAAGTTCTACATGTGTTAATATACAATATCTCCATGATGGTCCCAAAAGAGCTTCCCACTATTCAAGAGAACAAAATGTTTTGTTGATATATAATATCTCCAAGATGGTCTCAAAAAAGCTGCATATTATTCAAGAGAACAAATTGTTCATAGATGAAAACAAAGGCATAATATTAAAATAAATTTCAATCATCATCGTAGACCAAAACTATCTCCTCTTGGATCTCCTCTTCATTTCTAAGACCCATGAGAGTCTTGCCAAACCACTTCTAGACATTATAGGCTATCATTGGTTTTCTGCTTGTCGTTAAGAAATTTGGTCTTCAGGTGGGGTCTAGCAGTTAGGTGGGGTCACATGCTCAGTGATACATTCCCTTCGAGGCAAGCTCTCTTCGGGTAGCAGTGGATGAGTTTTCTAGGTTCATGTGGGTCTGATTTAATAGGCCACCCCCTCTTTAGGGGTATCTACATAGCAGTTTGTTACTTCACCTCGGCCTCATCTCAGTTTGCTATTCATGGAGAGTTAGACATCGACCCATATATGGATCTATATTTGGGTATCTTTCAACACTTTGTTACGGGGGAGGTCATCTTATTAGGCGATTTTAATGCTCACACCATAGCCTTCCAAGTCTGCTTCAAGATTGCTCTGAGGATGTTTTTTGTGTTCAAGAGATTGATCCAGCTTCAGTGGGACTGCATCAATCTGATGATGCTTTGTGGCCTCTTACAAGGTACGACAGGTACCTCTTGCGGCTTGGAGAGTCCCATGAGTTACTGATCCTCAACAATCTCCCTTGTTTCTTGAAAGATACCGTTTATCCCCCTCTGTAATGGCGTTCTAGCGAAACTCAACATCTCTCATTCTCCTGGCCACCGCACTTTCATCTTTAAATACTTGTCCCCAAACACTCACCCTCGAACCGCCATTAACAAGCATAATCAAACTAATAGGGAATGGATTAATGGATATGTGCATGAGCAAGCCATCATTCCAGCCCTCTGACATCTTTCCTCCATTAACACCTTGAAGTGTCACGTACCAGACGTTCTTTCTCCCATCGTCTTTAACTGCCTATGACAGCAAATCAGACAGACTCACCTCTATGGTGTCTCGTTTGCATAAATATTCGCAGCCTACCTTCACCTCAACAATTACACCATCTCCTCCTCGCACGTCTTGCATTTAAACCCTCCCTCTTTCACCGACCAGAATTCCATCTTTCGACACACCTTGTTCATCTCCAGGCTCCACGTTATCGATTTCATGTGGGCCCCCGGCCACGTGTGCACCCACATCCGGGGCATTATTGAAAAAAATGTCAGTTTTAATTATAAAGACTAAATTTATTGTTTAAATAAATTTAAACATTTAAATGTACATATAAAAAACTTTAAAATATAACATTAAAAATATAAAATATTAAAAATAGAGAATACAAATTGTATAAGACATATGGAATAAAATAAATATATAGAATAGAGATTATTGAGATTCTTCTATACTCTTAATAATTCAAAGACTATTGCAACTAAATTATACGAGGATAAATGCTCTAAAAAGTTAGAATTGGCAATTGCAATTGTTCAAAAGTGAAAGTAAGTAGATAAAAATGGGTTATAATTAATAATTATAATTTTCTAAAAATGTATTAAAGGTATATATATTATTTTTTAAATTTTATTAGATGTTAGTTTAAATTTAAAAATATTTAAATTGATTGCTGAGTATGTATTGTATATCTTGTTTTGTATTTTAGAGGTTACTTTGAAGCTTTGTGATGTATAGATTTGAGATGATAATTTAGATAAAGACCTCTTCATTTCATAACTTGTATTAAAAAATCCATTCCATCAATTAATGTTAATACTATAAATAAATGGTATTAAGATACTGTAAGATTCCATGCTTGTATCTATGCAAAATATTTCATGGAGATTTATGGATTTCAATCTTATTGTATCGATCTATCTAGGACAAAAAAACTCTAATTTCCATTTTTCCTTTTATTAGAATCGATTAAATAACCCTTCTCCATTGTGACATTTCTTTATATTGATGCAATAGGCATGCCCCTCTCCAAATTCTAAAGTATTTAAATTTCTCCTAGGAGAAGAAACATATAGCGCCTTTAAGACATTTTATTGATAGGGTTGGGTTTTATGTTTGATAGAAGATCAATAGACCATGATCTTCACGACTTGATTATAAATAGTTGTAAGGCATCTCAGACACTTCCAAGGAATATCGTAGCATTATAGGATGAGGTAGAGAACAAAATTTAGTGTGGTGCAATTTTTCTTTACCTGGTACATTCAAGTGTTCCCTTGCATCCCTCCCTTTTCAGTGGGGGTAAAGTTTTAATCTTAGAAATACCTTCATTTACATTTTCATGTATGTGGCACTTTTTCAATGCCCATAATATGAAAACTTTGGCTTGGTTGCATTTCACATTACTTGTAAGGCTTAATAAGCAATTATTCTGATGTTTGAAAGACACTCACTACAATTATTTCAAATGCTACTAGCGGGTGTTCTCTAAACATTTTGTGGAGTTTGTGCCTCGTGGTTGCATCATGCACAATGGACCCACCACATTTCTTTTGAGATAATCCTATCGAAAACTATATGGGTTTGCCTCTCTTAATGTTAATCTTATAATACATTTTTCCTCTTATTTTTTAAGTTTTCCAAGAACTTAGTATTGTCAGGGCATAGTTTCCTTCAAGCTCTTTTGCTTTACATTCTTCAACAATGATTCATCCTTGTATTCTTCAAGTATAATTTAGTCTTACTTTTTGTGCACCTTTTTCTTTGTGACCTTGGGAGTAAATGGTTTAAATTTCTTGTATGGAGATTTTTTGTGTGTTAAGTTTTCCTATTGGACTATTTTGGAGATCATCGTTTTACACCATGGAAACCAAATACCATAAAGATATAAAACATAAAACTTTGGATACATAACTCTTGAATCTCTTTCAATTGCTCACATGTGTAGAAGACATATAAACACCAGATTATAAAATATATAAATATGCCCACATTACTCGTAAATCTCTTCAATCTAAACAAAAATATATGCCTACATTACTCATGAATCTCGTCCACTCTACTCACCTAAAACAATAGAAGAAACTTTCCACCTACATTAAAAAAACCTATCATATCCCTAAATGACACAAAATTACAAATTGTTCATCATATTGATATTTTTAACAATTAAATGGGTTTGAATCTGTTCATTCATCCTCACCATGCATTATTAACATAAATGTTATGTACATTTAGGCTGAATGGAAACATAGCCCAAAAAATCCCAAGAATTCTAGGGCTTCAGAAATTGAATGTTGTGGAGTACATGACCTCCTTACAAGATATGAAGGCAGATGATTTGAGTGTCCACAAGTACCAATAAAGCTCAATATTTGGTGGGCCATCTATCAAAGCACCCATATGTTTGAACCATCCCCCAAAACATTACATATACAAAATTGAGAATCCATGTGATACAACAAACATGGTGGCCTTAGTCCCAATCATAAATAAACAATCATCAAGTTTCACCACATTGGGTGGAAGATCATCATAGGATTGGATCCCAACTTACACAAAAAAATTACTCTCTTTCATTTCATCACATCACTTTACTTCCTCCTTTTTTTCCTTTCGGCGTTCCTTTGCACTTTTTGGGGCAATTGCTAGTAATACATCTATGTATTCAAACGTACTCATGTTTCTAGTCATATCAAAAAGGATTTTATATTAATTTTATTTGTACACATTTTTTCACTTTAACTTAACCATAGTTACATGAATTGTAGTGCAAGAGGTGAGTTGTAAATATACCTTCCCCACAAAATGACAAACTCACAATATTTTATTATATCTCTTATGGGGCTCTTTTTAGACCTCAAAACTCCACTAATGAGGTATGATGTAAAAAAACTCATAAGTATTATAATTACATTACAAATAAACCTTCCAAACATTCAAATTCAAATCCAAAACATGGATGATCCTTTAGAAGCAAAGATGGAAGTATCAGGGAAGACACATAAAGAAGAGAAAATATGTCAACATAGCTTTCCTCGAGAATTCTTTGAGAACAAAGTATATTATATATTTAAAGGTGGCAAAGAAGGAGGAGGAGGAGGAAGAAGAAGAAGAAGAATTATGGTTCACATCCTTTCACCTTATGATTGTTAATGTAAATTTGTATACATTCGGGAGGGTCATTGTAAGGCATCAAGAAGAAGAAGAAGCATTACGGTTGACATCCTTTCACCTTATGATTGTTAATGTAAATTTATATACATTCAGGAGGGCCACGGTAAGGCATCCATCATTATTTAATCATTATTTTATATATAATTGTAACTATATATGTGTTCTTTTTAAAATGACAATTGTGTTCTTATAGAACATTAATAATTACCCTTGAAATCCTTAACTAGGAAAACCAACTTTAAATAAATATATATTATTACCTTGGCCAATCCAAACAAACCAACTACTTGAACAACTTTACAATCTAGACAATAAGCCCCTTGACTAAGCTTCCTTCACATGAATACCATGGTCTAAAACTATGTGCCACTATAAATCAACCCATGACCAAGTCCAAATTAACTTAACCCAAAATCCCCATTAGGTAGATTCTTGGCTAGAGAACTATTGGCTCCCACTTTTGTAAGGGAAACTAGAAATGTTTTTCCTGTGGTAGAGGGTTTTAAGCATTCCTAATAGAACTTAAAGAATATCAAGATCTTATTTTTGTGAGATTTGCAGAAATTGATCTAGAATCCAAATGAAACAGTAATATAGCTAGCAAGAGATAGAAGAGAAAGAATACAAGTAATCATCCAACCAAGTATTATGTATTAACAATGAATGCTTCAAGAGAGTACATGAATGAATCCCTAATCAATGAGGAGCATGCCTTCATATATAGGCAACCTACCTTGGGCTTAATTACATGCACAAGCTTAATGCTAGTGAAACCTTCAATAATTACCCCTAAATGATCAAGTGCACTTCCCTAAGTAAACAATAATGATCATGTGCAATTAATAAACAAATTCACCCTCCATGGAGAGTAAACTTGCTATACATGAGTGGCTAGGGTTAAATAGCCCTAGAACTACCTCAGTTATGCATGTGAAACTAAAGTCTAATTAGCTTAAATTAGTCAATTAGGTAGTTAATTGAGCTAAAATAGCTTTAATTGTTGTTAGGTTAATCTTAAATCCATTACAAAGTCAAAGATGGGTTTACCATTGGTGGTTTATAGGCCCATGGTTTTGGGTGTCCCATGGTATTGCATGTGATGAAGCCACTTAATGGCTTAAGCAACAACATTATAAGGAGTGGTCAGTGATGGTCGGATTTGATGTCTTAGCTAGAGTGGTTAAGGGTAATAGATCTATTGATGATGGTTTTCACGGTTTTGGGTTTCCACGAAAAAAAAAAATCATTATGTGTGTGTGTTCCTATTCCAAACAATTGGTATTAGAGTTGGGCAACTTGGACTCTATGAAAAGATTGGTTTGATGCTTGGAGCAATGGAGGGAGCAATTGGGATGAACTCTCAAGCTAGGAAAGGACGTATAATCATAATGGCACATGAAAAAAATGCATGGCATGGATCTATGTGAAGCATTATCATAAGAAGCACACATAATATATAGGAAGATGTAATTGACTCACTTTAATATATGAATTTTTTAGGGAGTTTGATTTAATCACAACATAAATGGGCATGCAATTGTAAGAGATGTTTAGGCACGCGTACCACTGGTTCATTGGGTCACCGATGGAAATTCTAGACATAGATTTAGGTAGATTGAAGAAGTAGGGGGGCATGTTGTATTCCCAGATACCCGGTTACAAATTTGATGAGGTTTGGAATTTACCCTAAGCCAATTTAAATGGGGGAATGTTAGGTTAATCTTGACTTTCTTAAAGAGTGAAAGATGGGTATATTGTTGATTGTTTACAGATCCATGGTTTTGGGTGTCCTGTGGTATTTTACCATGCTATTGAATGTGATGAAGCCTACTTAAGGGCTTGAGTAACTCCATTGTAAGGTGCATGAGAATTTCTGGTGATGGTCGAATTAGTCATTTCTTGGTCGCAGTGGTCAAGGGTAATAGATCTATTGTTGTTGGCTTTCTTGGTTTTAGGTTTCCGGGGAAAAAATATTCTTCTTCATTGTGTGTGCTTCTTATTGTGTTTTTATTTCCTAACAATTGCTAACTTCAGTGCACAAATTCTAAGAAAAGATAGGCAACTCATGTAAGAGAGCCTTTAATCCCAAGAAAATAGCAAGAAATCCCTAAAAACAGGAGTGGGGGGGAAAGAAATGTGCTTTGAGAGTAAAAATAGGGTTTTTACCCTTGTGAGTATGCTTTTGAGGGTAAACCATTTTTTTTAACCTACTAAGTGTGCTTTTGAGGGTAAATAAAGGGTTTTAACCCTAGTAAGTGAACCACTAACCCTAGAAATCTAAAAGTGGTGCAAAATGAATGTGCATGTGCACCAACAATCTATAGTTATGCAACACACTTCATGGGAAATAGGGGTATGTACATGAATCTTGGTCTTTGGATTACAAAATAAAGGAAGACATTATAAAGAGAATGCATGTATAGGTGACACTACACCATCTCCCTCTGATTATCTAGGATGACATGACCTTGTCCATTGATATATTTGAATCAAATCTGAGTTAGTTTGCATGTGCATGACCTTGTGTTGAAGTAGAGATTGAAAAAGGGATCCCAAAAATAATCCAACTAGGCGTGGATGGATGGATGAATCCATTTACAAGATTTCTATTACAATCAATTATTGTTCAAATGTAACAAATTGGATGACTATGGACATTTTTCCAAGGATTACAAGAAAACCAGGGACATTAAATGGATCAAGAGAAAATGGAACCTCATGGACATCAAATCCAAAAACTACAAATTTACTTGAATAATAAGACGCTTGGGTCGAAGCATATCATCGAAAGACTAGAAAACGTATTTCTCCTTCAAATATATTTTTCCTCAAATGGAATCCAATCCCACCCAACTATTATTCCTTCTTCAGTGTCTAATAACAAGCCACTCATACTAATAATAGAAATATGACAATATCAAGAGCCAACCCTTTATTTAGATTCATTACACTTCTCCTCAACATCATAATATCAATTATGGGTTCCTAATAATCATAAGTCTCCCCTTTTTCTTTAGGAGAAAAAACTTAAAATACTAGAGAAAAAATTAAAGAATTGGGAAGGGACCACCTCTATAAACCTTGTTAATGAAAGGAAAAACTATTAGAGGAAATTTGGGTAAAAAATGGGCCTCCTAAGGAAAATAATAATAAAATAATAAAATAATAGTAGAGAGAGAGTAAAAAACTATTTTTTTGGATCATATTTTCAATTTATCTCCTTGTAGGTTTACTCAAATTTCAAGCGGGAGGACTTGTTGGATGCATAATTAAATTATGCATCCAACGAGTATCCATGTTGCATACTTTTAACAACATCCACACCATGAAAAATTGAAAATACATTAAAAAACTATGTTTCTAGTGAGAGAAAACACATTTTTAATGTATTTTCGATTTTTCATGGTGTGGATATTGTTAAAAGTATGCAACATGGGTACTCGTTGGATGCATAATTTAATTATGCATCCAACGAGTCCTCCCGCTTGAAATTTGAGTAAACCTACAATGAGATAAGTTGAAAATACGATCCAAAAAAGTAGTTTTTATTTTTTCCCTCCAATTTTTTTAGGTGCTCCCTTTTTGAATTTTAAAGCATTTTGATTGGCTAATACATGATGACATGGAATTTGTATTATTTTTTAAGGCCCATTTTAAATTGAAATTTCCTCTAATCGAGAAAAAAAAATAGATGAAATATAATCCAAGTTAGAGATAGATACATGGTTGTTCCCATGAACATAGGTAACACTTTTTGGCAAGCATAGAGTGCGAGTATGTGAAAAATGACCTCAATCAAGCTTTTTTACAAACCCTTGATCAAGTTGTAAAAAGCTTGATCGAGGACTTAACTAAGCATTCAAGCAAGCTATTTTAAAATGCTCGACCAGGGGTTAATGAAACCCTCGATCAGTATATGTAGCTTGATCGAGGGTTTTTATTAACCCTTGATTGAGCTTTCAAAGCTCAATTGAGTGTTCAAGTCCGATAAAAATTTTAAAACAAAAGGCCACAAAATATTTCCTACTCGTGGAATTTAAAAGCTTGATCGAGTGCCTGCAACAGTTATAAAAATAAAATAGCAACATATCGCAAATTATTTCACCACGTCTGTTGCATAGAAGCTCAACAACCGTGACTTATTTCATTGTGTTTGTTGGATAGAAGATCGACCGAGGACTAGTAGAGAGGGGTTATATATATAATAGTAGAGTAATTAGTGTTTATAGATGTGACTGAAATCATGGAAAATAGAAAGAAGGGTCATTTAGTTCTTAATCCTTGTGATTAAGAACCAAGAACCAAAGGACACTTATCCCCATTTTTCATAATTTTAGTCACATCTATAGGTCCAATTACTCTGCAACCCATATCTACACGTATAAAATCTAGAGGAAGTGGTGGTCATGCTTCATTTACCTGATTCTTCTTCAAGGTATTTACTAGTACCCACATGTATCATTCTTCTTCTTGAAATTATGTTTTACTAAATTTGATTATCTTATAGTTGTATGTTTGATTTTAATTTATTTGGAAGAGCTCGATCCCATGAAGGTTTTAAATATAATAAATATTAACAAATTTATTAATTTACAAGGGCACCTAAATATTTAATAACTTTAAGAAGAAGAATGGGCACCCGTAATTATTTTTAATCGAATTTTTTAGAAGCTCGATTGAGCTATAAGCTTGATTGAGCTAATAGCTCGATTGAGCTTCTGTCTAACCACACATAGCCCCTTGATCGAGGTATTTAAAAATGTGCATAAAAGTTCGATCGAGGGTTTTAGCCCCCTTTTCTGGAAATTTAATTTTACTAGCATATTTGTCAGGCGTAAACCTTGTCCTGGGATGCACCTTAGGTGGCGGATTTCATACCGATGTATTCATCAATGATTCGTCTATCCATTGACATATAATTTACGGGTTTTTGAGTTCATATGATAATTTTTTATTTTTTTTTTCAAACTGACACTTTAAAACCATGTCCAAAACTTCGAATCAATGCAAAGAAAAATCAACAACATAAAATGTACACAACAAAAAATATTCAAAAATATATATATGCTCCACATCAACTCCTCGTCTTCAAAAGGGTATTTTTTGTTTTCGATTTTTGTAACGAGTAAAAAAAAAAATGCGTGCACATACATGTTGACAAAATGTGATTAAAATTTTCAATGGTCAGCTTTGAAAAGTAATAAAAAATTATAATTTTCCAAAATAAATTAAGAAATGTATACGTGCGCCCTGGTGCATTTTGTGTAGATTGTGTTCATATATTCTTTTTCTTCAGAAATTATGCATTTATCACTAAATTATTTTACGTGCACACAAACCACTTGTTAACTTTTCCTGAAATTTACAAGAACAAACACATCATTAAATGCAATTTTGGCATATTATTATTATTATAGGTGGAAAGATAACATAATTCCGTAAAAAAAAAAAATTGTTGCATGCTGGAATTCACAAAGCATATATGAGTTTTGAGAGATTCAATTTAATAAATGAGTAAAGAAACGAATTTTCACCATTAGTTTTGGCCAAAAAGTGTTATCCATCTTCATGGATTCACCCACATAATGGAATTTCTAATAGTAAAAGAGGGAGGCTACTCCAAATTACTTAGATCTCCAAAAAATGTAGAATGTTAGCATACAAATTCTAGAAGCTTGTGATTGAAGGTAGGGAACAAATACACCAAATACTTTGACATGTAGGGATTAAAGAAAAAAATTAGCATCCATGAAATCACTTTTCCTAATTGATCCGTAAATGGTAGGCCTATGGCCCATCCGTTTTACCAACACAGATACTTTTGTGGAAATAAAATTAAATGCTTTCTTTGCAATGAAAATTGTGCTGACTAGTTAATGAAAACTACAGCCATAAAAAATGTTTGTATTCATCCTCCAACAATTTAATATGACCAGAAAAGGTTTTCTTCATCTACAACAGTTTAATATGCACCCATTAACAATGGGGATGTGTCTGGCACTGATTAAAAACACTCAGTTGCTATGAAAAATTTCCAGGCATCTATAAGTTTGCCCCAACACTTGTAAACTCGCCTTAGGCAATGAAATAAATACCCTAGGCACTGCAAATTTACCGCAAGCAATGTAAATTCTGTTGATGTAATTGTAACTTCGGAATGTATTTCACCTATGTATATTGTATTCCTATAGAGATGTTATTATTCCTCTATACGTAAGTGTTTGTATTCCTATAGAGATGTTATTATTCCTCTATATAGAAGTGTCGTCATTTATATTGTAAGTGTCGTAACTTATACTTGATGGGTTATTAGACCACCTTGATGGGGTCGGCCCTGTATGAGTCATGTGGGTAAAAGGGTTATTAGACCACCCTATTGTCAGCCCTGTCAGCATTATGTTATGTGGTTAAGTTAAGGCCGACCTAGTAAAGGTTATTGAGCAAGTCAAGTCAAGTATGAATAGAGTGTGAGAGGCACTCTATTTGATCATTCACTTTCTCACTCATACACTCATTGGAGAGTGGCGCACTAGTGGAGGAGGAGCAGCTACTACTAGGAAACTATCTCTTATGCTTGGGTTTTGTATCATTGATCTATCTATCTTTGAGGAAGTTATGGGGTTTTTCACCATTATGGTTTTCCCCATGGAAACTCTATGTGTCTATTGTCTCATGTGATTGCTTGTTGTGATTGATATGCTTGATATGTTGTACATGTTATTCTCTCAGTAAAGATCCTAGAGTATGTTGAATTAATGCTCAAAAATTAACATGGTATCAGAGCTAACCTGAGAAGAAGACACTATGCAGTTGCGGAAGATAGGGCTTTTTGTTTTTGGGTTTCTCTCCACAGATTTTGGAAAGGCAGTAGGGTATATTGACTCTCCTCAGCAAGGCACATCTTTCATTAGGAGAATTTTGAGGTAAAAAATGGGCCTCAAAACAAAAAATGTACTATCAAAATCAACTTTTAAAGAACCAATCACATTCTAGATGATGACATCGTCTATAATAGTTGAGGTGGCATTGATAGAGTTAAGGATGTTTATTTGTCAAATTCTAAATAGTGAATGGAAACCCATATTTAACCATATCAATGTTGTAAGTTAAATACTCATAATAAAAAGAGTACTCTTATATAACTTTTGAATATAATATAAATGTACTAAAATACACTTACAATATTTGAAAAGAAAAGTATTCTTAATATTGAAATATAAAATAAATTACAAATACAAAAGATAAATACACTATTCAAAATAAAAATCATATAATTACTTTTCAATATTTAACATATTTTTTAAATTATTCAATTAGAAAATCAAATACCAAAAAATTGCAATACTTTATTCAAAATCAAAATACAAAATAATGTAAATACATTTTATTATTATATAATATATACTTTTTAATATTTAAATAACATACGTATCATTCAAATTTTATGTAAATACTTTTTATTATTACACAATATATACTTTTAAATTTAATAATTAAATAAGATATGCATCATTCAATTTTTCAAAACAAAACAAGTTATATTAAAGGCACATACGTGCTACGGTATGGTTAGGTACTAATATCTATGATAATGTGATAATGGTTAAATGCTTTATATATATAAAAACAAATAATCTTAAAAACATATATATGGTGCTATGGGATACGTGCTATGATTATGGTGTAAAATGGGGGACCAAGGGCCATGCCAACACCAAGGCTCCCATTCGAAGTTATATAATATAGCACCATGTTTCAAACTTTATATTATAAACCATTTGTTAAACATTACATTAACATGGAGCCATACCATATTGTTAAACCATGGCGGTGGAATTATATCAACGTGGAGCTATATAACAAACCATATGCATAGAGGTCCAGTTTGTGGAGAATAACGTACATTATAATCAGGGAAGAGTACAATAATATCACAATACGTATTGATCCACAAGAGCAGCTTGTAGATCTGAAAATGGTACGACCCGATCTTGAAATCGACCTTCCCCGATATGGTGGTAGATAGCTAGGTATATAGGGGGAGCTTCTGATCACGAGGTTAGTACTTGAACAATTAATTATGAATTTAGTGTTCATTCATATAAATTTAAATTTAATTTGAATATGTGTTTTTTTTATATAAATTAAATTTAAGTTTTATTTGACTATTTAAGTTGATTGAGTTTTAAGTTTGATATGGGCTAATCTTGTTGTGCAATCTTCTATGAATATGTTTTTTTAACTAAATTAAAGCATACAAATCATGCCTAAGCTTGGAAGATGAGACTTACTAAATTTTTTTTACCAAACTAAAACATGTATATGATTTCTAAACTTGATGGAACATGAGGCAAATTTTTATATACATCTCTCATATTCTTCTACCCTCCATCCATTTGTTAATGCACTCCACTTTCTATTTTTTTTAAATCTCATTGTTCACAATTTTTTTTTATGATTAGCACATCATCTCTTTCAAAATGTGTTTGGCACACAATTTACTTTCCTTTTCGGAGGCTAAACTAAATTGATATGTGTGATTATAATATATAAAGCATATATTAGGTAATAAGCGTACCTTTAACTATATTTTTAAATAATTGTATTTAGAAGTGTATGTTTAGTAGATTAAAGTTGTTTTTGTAAATGTTTGATATTTGATAACTTTGACAGTTTCTTATTTAAAAGTCTAGAATAACATCTTTTTTAAGTAAATACATTATTACTGATGTTTGAGATTCTATACTTCAACTTTTAAGCCCTGAAGTAGTGGTGCATTTCTCTATTGCTTTTAGGCTATACATAAATACACATTATTACCGATGTTTGAGATTCTATATTACTCATATTTAGAGTTGCTAAAAGATTTTGTCCATTATATGTATATAGAGGGTTTATTTTGGGAATGCTAGAATAACATCTTTTTTAAGTAAATACATTATTACTGATGTTTGAGATTCTATACTTCAACTTTTAAGCCCTGAAGTAGTGGTGCATTTCTCTATTGCTTTTAGGCTATACATAAATACACATTATTACCGATGTTTGAGATTCTATATTACTCATATTTAGAGTTGCTAAAAGATTTTGTCCATTATATGTATATAGAGGGTTTATTTTGGGAATGCTCAGCAATACTCACATAGAGATGTTGATCCTTTAGAAGCATCTGCTTAATCTAGAATCCATAGTTTTTTGGAAGTGAACTATCTTTGCAAAATATAGTATATTAATATAAATATTCTGCAGTTTTTTTTTCAAGGAAAAAAATAAATTATTACAAGTTTCATAACTATTTTAGCTTTTAATTTTGGACTATGTACAACTATTACATTAAAATATTTATAAATTATTTCATTAAATCATTTCTAAGAGACAAGTATAAGCAACGTTGTTGCTAATTTTACTTGTTTATATATATGTATAGGGTGGTAATTTAAATTTAAAAATGGTAAAGTGATTGTATTAATTTATATAAATTAGATTTATATAATGGTTAGTAAATATATTTTATAGGTATTAAATATAAATTTGAATTGGATGAATATATAATTGATTTTTATTTTTAATGAATATAGGTTGTATTTATATAATGAATATTTATTTTAAAATAAATAATTATTTATTGTTTAAAATTGGAAATATATTATGAATATTGAATAAGTTATACTCAAAAATGTAAAACTAATATAATTATTTTATTTTATGATTACATTATTTTATAAGTACACACATTATATTAAATTCATAAGCAATTTATGTATTCAAAAGTACTCGTACTTTTAGTCACATCAAAGAAGATTTTTTTATTGATTTTATTTTGAGACATCTTTTCATTTTAACTTAACCATAGTTGCATTGGTTGTAGTGTAAGAGGTGAGTTGTAAATATACCTCCCCCACAAAATGCCTAACTCATAATATTTTATTATATCTCTTAAGAGGCCCATTTTAGACCTCAAAATTCCCCTAATGTTGTTCAATCGGAATTCAATTCTGAGCATTTTTAGTTTTGGCCCTAAAAATTAGGGTTTCCACAAAAAGTGGAATTTTTGAAATCTGAGACCATGGCTGGAAGCTCCTTGGAAAAATCAAAGTTTAGAACTTTGGATCAAACTTTTTGGTTGGGTGAAGCTCCGGGAAAATCAAACCCTAGTTTTGGGTCCTGTCCAGTGAAGCCGAAAATTAGGGCTTTTGCAAAAATTGAAATTTCTGAAATCTGAGACCATGGTTGGATGCTCCTCAGCAAAATCGAAGTTTAGATCTTTGGATCGAACTTTTTGGTTGGGTGAAGCTCCAGGAAAATCAAACCCTAGTTTGGGGTCCTCTCGAGTGAAGCCGAAAATTAGGGCTTCTGTAAAAGTTGGAATTTCTGAAATCTGAGACCATGGTTGGAAGCTCTTCTGAAAAATCGAAGTTTAGAGACCTAGATCGAACTTTTTGGATGGATGAAGCTCTGGGAAAATCAAACCCTAATTCAGGGTCCTCCTTAGTGAATTTGGAAGTTTGAAAAGCAAATTTGAGGGGTGAAACTTTGCAGTTTTCAAATTCTGAGTATACCAGCTTGATCAGCTCATCAAGGCGCATCTTTCTATCCTTTCAAAATTTTGAAATTCAAAGTTTGAATTTTTAGGGTTTCTCTGACAAACCCTAATCCAACTCCAGATCCAGATTTCTGCAAATCAAGTGGAAGAAGCTCAGATTGTAGCTCGAGAAGAGAAGATGGGGAATGAATATCAAGCTCTCACAGCACATACCAAGAAAATGACACTTTTCCTCAGATTGTCCTAAGAACAAAAGGAACAACAACAACTACTACAAGCAATCTAACAAGTCTGACTTACAGGTATGTTTTGAAATCTGTTCATGATTAAGTTTATAATATGATTGTCCTCATGTTATTGAGTTTAATAACAATCTTGTTTACTTTTAGACTTTTCTTATCACCCTAGTAAAATTATGAATGCATGATAGAAGACATTCATTGATTATGGCTATGACACTTATGATTGTATTATGTTTGTACTAATGCACTGTGGTGTTGTATGAGGAGAATGTTATCCGCTAATATGAAAGGTACAAATCAAGCTCTTAATCAAGACCATGATGACATGAAGATAAAGACTCATCCATAGTCATGGATCACATAGAGGTATGTATAATTTGGTTCTACAATGGTTAAATTATGAGTTATGCAGGTCATTGAAGAGAGCAAGAAAACATTGCTATACATAACTAGCAAATATGATGACCATGTATGTTTTTCCTATATCAAGTTAGAATCCTACCCTATGTAAGGATCTTATACTTTTGTATGATTAATAATGATTACTCATGAAGTTACAAGTTTGAGTAATCTAGGGTTTATGCATATTATGTTCCTTACTTTGATTAATGATATGACTAACCAGAAAAGTCCTATATAAAACTTGAATACTAATGCTTATTATCTGTGTTTGAAATGATCATGACTATACATGTATAAGATTATTGTGTTTTGATAGCATTAAGATTATACTAATGAATGTATGATTATGTATGAGATCTCGAGGATAACACAATGATGATACTAGTAAGCATGCATAGTGATCGAGGATGGATATAAGTTCAAGGGTAGGTAATCCAGGAAGCAAAGATCAAGAGGGAGCACACTCCAGTAGTTCCTACAAGGAAACAAAGATTGAGAGGAAGTCCACGCAACAAACAAACAAAGATAAGTATTTGAATTGTCATTTATTGTATATTTGATTGTTTAAATAATATTGTTCAAAGGTGTATATACTTATGTTCCTAGACTTAGGTTGTTTATTATGCATATTAGAATAATTGCATTAATGAACAGTATACTACTAATATGCATGTAATGGGTAAGCTGCCTATGGCACTATACAACATTCCGTTGCTACTTATCTAGAACGAAACCTCTTTGCTGACATGTTGGGAGTTGTGCACACTCCTAACAATGTTCTGGTAGAGATTGGAAGGCATCTAGAAAGTTACGGGATATGGATAAATGTTGTATTGAAGCATTGGCTAAAATAATTGATGACTGTATGACATATTTATTTATGTGTAAGAATTTGTTCTAAAAACTATGAGATGTTTCTAATCATGCAATTCAACTTGTCTTGTAGGAAAGATCGTATACCATCACCTACAAAAGAAGGACTACAACATTTGTTCCAGCAACAAAGTTATCTATTGAAGATATTGAAGAATCTGAAGTTCCCAAGATTCGGGATGAAGTAATGGAAGGATGCCATGAGTGAAGAGTACTAGTCGATTGTGAAGAATGATGTTTGGGATGTGGTCCCAAGACCTGAAGAGAAGTCTGTTGTGACTTCCAAGTGGATCTATAAGATAAAGCATGTTGCAGTGGGTAGCATAGAGAAATACAAAGCAAGATTTGAAGCTCGTGGCTTCTCCCAGAAAGAGGGACTCATGTGTGCAAACTGAAGAAAGCCTTATATGGCTTGAAGCAAGCTCCTAGGACTTGGTGAGGATAGATTGATTGCCGACACAAAGAGGAATCTTGTTGCCGAGTTCGAGATGAAGGACTTGGGGATGATGCACTATTTTCTAGGAATGGAGGTGTGGCAGAGTGCAGATGGGATCTTCCTTGGACAAGGGAAGTATGCAATAGAGATCCTGAAGCGGTTCGGGATGATGGACTACAAGGCCATGGCCACACCTATGGCATCGAACCTGAAGCTTCTGTGTGATGCTTCATCTGATCCGGTTGATGTCACGATGTATCGTCAAATGATTAGGTCCTTGATGTACCTAACGAACACTAAACCAGATATTTGCTTTGCAGTGAACACATTGAGCCAGTTCCTGATGGATCCGAGAGGTGTTCACCTGATTGTTGTAAAGCATATTCTGAGGTACCTGAAGGGTACAATTGATTATGGGCTCAAGTATGATGTGAATCAAAAGTTTAACCTGCAGGGTTATGTTGATTCAGATTGGGCAGGCAGTGCTGCAGATAGGAAGAGCACTTCTAGGTGTTGCTTCAATATGGGATTAGGTGTGATCTCTTGGTTTAGCAGGAAGCAGTCCTGCGTAGCACTGAGTACAGCCGAAGCAGAGTATGTTGCAGCTTGTTCGGCTAGTTGTGAGGCAGTATGGCTCCAGAAGCTACTGTCTAAGTTATTTGATCTCCCGTTGGATGCTACTGGTATCTTTTGTGACAACCAGAGTTGTGTGAAGTTGTCTGAGAACCCTGTGTTCCACGATAGGTCGAAGCACATTGAGATCAAACATAACTATATCATGGATATGGTGCAGAGAGGATCAGTGAAGCTCCTGTATGTTGCGACGGATGAGCAGTTTGCAAATGTGTTGACAAAACCACTAGCCAGAGTGAAGTTTGGGTACTTCATAGAGAGGCTTGGTGTTCTTCAGATTGACGACACTTCAAGGAAGAAGTGATGGACACATTTGCAGGATCCATTTCAAGCATGGTGAGAGGAGGATCCTTCCCATGGCTGTGGATGTAAGCACTATGTGATGAGCATCAGGACGATGCTCCAGTTACTGCTTGATATGATCAATTGGATCATGTATATGTATATGCATCAGTTGGATCATGTATATGTATATGCATCAATTGGATGCTTGATATGATCAGTTGGATCATGCATATGTATATGCATCAGTTGGATGCTTGGTATGATCAATTGGATCATGTATATGTATGCATCAGGACGATGTAGTGATGATGATCAGGATGATCATATGTGATGATATGTATCAGGTGGATACATTACAAAATCAGTTGGATTATGTGTGATGAGTTCCGAAGACACAGATGCACATGGGCTTTTCGGACATGGTTGTAGATGTGTCTTCCCATGGCTGCGATATAAGTGCTGGGGCCATTCGAGCATGGTTGAAGTATGTCTTCCCATGGCTACGATATAAGTGTTGGGCCATTCGAGCATGGTTGAAGTGTGTCTTCCCATGGCCGCGATATAAGTGCTGGGGCCATTCGAGCATGGTTGAAGTGTGCCTTCCCATGGCTGCGATATAAGTGTTGTGCCATTATCGCATGGTTGAAATGTGTCTTCCCATGGCGTAGATATAAGTAATCAGCCTTTCACGGATGGTTGAAGTGTGTCTTCCCATGCTGGTGAATGTAAGTGTTGTGTGATGTGCATTTGGGTTGTGCTTCGTGAATGATGTTATGATCAATACGATCATGAATATCAAGATGATACTCTGTGGTCGTGGACAGGTTGTGCTTGGGAGGAAATGTAAGACCTGGGAGATCCGATAGGTTGGACTGTGTGCCCGTAATAAGTCCTGGGATGCTCTTGCGAGGGTTTGTGACGCATGTAATAAGTCCTGAGGATTCCACAGTATGGCCAGTGATGATGAAGATCTGCAGGTGGTGTGCCTACATCCAGTATGAAAAAGGACTGGCTCTGTAGAACTTCCTATGACAAGTAGTTCAGATATTGATGGAGATAGCAGCAGTAATGACGATGAAGATGATTCGATGTCGATGATCCAGTGATGATGATCCAGAGAAGAAGACTTGTGCTAGAAGACCTGTGTCGAGAAATACCTTCTTAGTAAAGAGGGAGTGTTGATGTAATTGTAACTTCAGAATGTATTTCACCTATGTATATTGTATTCCTATAGAGATGTTATTATTCCTCTATACGGAAGTGTCGTCATTTATATTGTAAGTGTTGTAACTTATACTTAATGGGTTATTAGACCACCTTGATGGGGTCGGCCCTGTATGAGTCATGTGGGTAAAAGAGTTATTAGACCACCATATTGGGGGTCAGCCTTGTCAGTATTATGTTATGTGGTTAAGTTAAGGCCGACCTAGTAAAGGTTATTAGGCAAGTCAAGTCAAGTATAAATAGAGTGCGGGAGGCACTCTATTTGATCATTCACTTTCTCACTCATACACTCAATATTCGAGAGTGGCGCACTAGTGGAGGAGGAGAAGCTGCTGCTAGGAGACTATCTCTTATGCTTGGGTTTTGTATCATTGCTCTATCTATCTCTGAGGAAGTTATGGGGTTTTTCACCTTTATGGTTTTCCCCATGGAAACTCTATGTGTCTATTGTCTCATGTGATTGCTTGTTGTGATTGATATGCTTGATATGCTGTACATGTTATTCTCTCAGTAAAGATCCTAGAGTATGTTGAATTAATGCTCAAAAATTAACAAATTCATGACATGCAATGAAATAAATACCCTAGGCACTGCAAATTCACCCCAAGCAATGTGAATCCATCCCGGGAAATGAATACCCCAGGCATTGCAAATTTTCCCTCAGGCAATGTAAATTCATCCCAACTATGATTAAAACGCCCCAGGCACGGTTAAATTTGCTCAATGCTATTTTAAAATGCCCCAGGCATTTCTAGATTTGCCTAGGAGTGTTAAAAACGCCCCAACATTTTTTAAATTATCCCAAGACTGTTTCAAAATGCCACATGCATCAATAGAAACTTCCAAGCATCAATTTACACATCCAGACATAACTAACAAACGCCCCAGTATGTATAAATTTTCCCAACACTTTTGTATCATGTCAACAAATGATTTTTCCAACGATTAATGTGCCCCTTCAAGTAATAGCTTCATACAAGCAGTGGTATCTATTGTCATTTATCAATTTCTTAAACAAAGACCATCAAATCCATATGTCTGAGATTGCATTTGCATTTAATAACCAGAACAATAATTGAAATGACGACAAAGAATTTAGATGCCCAATCAACACAGATTATTTTACCCTAGAAACCCAAATGGGAAAACCAACATTCATGGGGAATTATAATTGCTCAGAAATTTATTACAAGGGTGAGATATGCACTCTGTGATGAGATTTTGTTGCATTGTTACTCACTAGCATTATTACAGATGCCATGGCTCAGACAACCTTTTGCTCATGCATGGATAGGTACAATAACTCCTTCATCCATCAACTCTTGAGCAGGCTGCCTCTTCGAGCCCTCTTCTTCATCAATGCCCTTCTTCTTCCCAAGCTTCAATTCTCCCTCTGGTTGGCTTCTCTCTTCTTCAAGCCAACACTCTTTAATAGAGCTGCTCGGAATGCCAACCATCAAGGTGATTTGTTTCACCTTCTTGAGGTCTTTTGTCCTTCTATATTCAAGCTTAAGGATGAATTAAATTTCCAAAAAATAAATTTTGATAACAAAGTATTATTGAGGATCCATTTCAGATCAAATCTCTCTACACAAAATGTTAAAGAATTTATTTGACCAAGAAATAATAGTATCCACATGGACCATCGACCTAAATAAGGCACTAGGACTAGATGGATTCCCACCAACTTCTACAAACAAGTCTGGCATGTAGCTAAAGAGGCACTTGCATCCATTGTTCCAGACCACTCAAAGAAAAATTGAAAAGTGGGAGAAGATATCAACCACTTCTTTATGGCCCTAATTCCTAAGGGAAAACCCCTACAAGGTTAGACTTATTTCATTGTGTGATGACTCAAACAAAATCCTTTCCAAAATTATAGCCAAGATATTCAAATTAAGACTTTATGAAAGGAATGTTGATAAGTGAAAATGTATTCATAATGTAGGAAGTTGTCCACAAATTATAGTCAATCGTTGTGGGAGAAAGGAATGGTCATCAAACAAGACATGGGAATCAATTTTAATAAACCCAAGCATAATTTTCTCTTCTCAACGATGGAGAGAATTGAATTCTTGAAACACTTTATCAATTGGATAATGTCTTTCAATAGTTTCCCCTAGATACCTCCACCAGTTAGTGATTAGTCAGCCACATTTTTTAAAATGTTTAAGACAGCTCTGAAATTGTTGACCCCTCTCCACTCTCTATGTATTAAAATAGCATATGAATTAAGAAAGGAAACCCTAGTGTGCTTTCGAAGAATCACTTGAACCCTAGAAGGTTGATCTACTTGATTTGTCATTTATTTTGTTTTGAGGTGTTCTTCAAATTCATAGGGATGGATACTCTCGATGTTAAAGAGTGTGAAGGGTCGGGAAGTTGCTTCCAATTTTACACCTTATAAGTTGAGAAAGAGATCATTACATCTATGAACCTAAAATTGTCAACTAGTCCTAATAAAAACGAGGCCAAGGAAAAGAGAATTATTCTTGATACAATGAAGATACTCTTGACAAACCATCTCTTAACCATCCACATGAGGGACACAAATCCAATGGTTAGATACCAGGGAAGGATCGCATAGTTAAGAGACCAGTTCACTACCATATGGACAAACGTGGAGGATTAAAAGTTAGTGCCTTCACCTTAAATGGGGTAAATTCTTTATCTTGGAAAAAGGGTAATTTTTGCAAGGTGTTTGTGCTCATAAGAAGTTACCATCTTTTGAGAAAATTTGGACTGGTTATGTAGGAATAAACAAGGATAAAATCCAATTCAACGAAGCAAAGTCAAATAACAAACCCATCCCTCATAAGGATAATGAGGAAAGTAAACAAGAAAGGACCCACGAAGGGTAAGAAGGAAGAAGTATTCGAGCAATGTAAAATGTTTTAGGTATCACCAAAAGGGACATTATGTTAGAAAATGTCCAAAAATTAAGAGGTAGGTTGCAAGGAGTGTAGAAATTGTAGTTGGAGTGTATGAGTTAGCATCCAAACTTGGCACTATCATTTCCATGTTCTCTTGTGTATCTACCAACATTGTATCAAAGTGTTGAGTGGCAAGTGGATAGTGTGTCGTCGAGACATACGACTTATGGTAGGAAACTATTTTGCATGATTTAAGAGAAAGGAGGATAAATAAGCATGGAGTTGGGTGATGATGCCACTTATGAAATAATTGGGTTCCATTTCTTTCTAGGTACCATCAAGGGATGTTCTTGAGTTGAATGATGTTTTGTTTGTTCTCGGTTTGAAGACAAATATTATTTCAATTTATTATCTGGCATATTTGCATTGTATACTTTCTTTTAAAGATCAACCATTAATGATTGCAGTTTAGCAAGTCTGAGGATTTTGGCTAGATTTGTTTGGGTTGGTGGAATTTATAGGTTACTAGCTAATCATGTGGAACTTATAAATGACAATTGGGTGTTGTGAAAGCCTTCTAGTTTTGAGGAGGAAAATGCAGAGCATGTATGGTGGGATGCCATGGAGATAGGTTTAAAACCTAGTATTCAAGGTTTTGATTCGATGGCCATAGGTTTTAAGATGCATGGGATAGATACCCACATTTACAAATTTATGAAGTCATTGTGTGGGTTGTTGTATGCACCACAACCTTGGAAGCTCAAGAATTGGTGTCAATTGAATTTGGCCTATGAAATTGACATGAGGGATGATGGAGTATGAAAAATTGTTGATGATCCAAAATTATGTTGCTTGAAATTCGAAATTGATCAATGTTCGTTGAAGGTTTGAGAGGTAGTGCTAGTATATTGGATTGAACAAGTTATACAACTTGACGAGAATCTGACATTGTTCTCATTTTTTGATGGTCAATTTTAGTAGCTATTTTTTCCCCCGTTTCAGAAAGTGTGTATACTGGTAGCACCATTTTTTTTTTATTTTGAGCCATTTTTTGTGATTTTGAAACTTCTTGGCCATAAGAAAACTATAACTTTTATTTAGAAAGGCGTTTTTTCAAAGTTTACAAAAAAATCTACATTTAGTAGCTAGTTATAATGAAAAAATACACACTTTTTTGAATTTTTTTAACTTTTAGAAACCATTTAGAATGAAATATATATGGATTTTTGAAGTTCTTTTTTAATTTTTCTCCTAAATAAATTATTTTATGAGCAAATTTGTAAAAAAAATGAAAAAATAGTCATTTCAGTCTTTTTTATGCATTTTAAGCCTTTTTATGTATAGAAGTAAAGAATTTTTATTTTTATTTTTAATTTGAAAAAACACTCGAAACAAAACAAAAATACAAAACAAAAATACAAAACAAAAGAAAAACAAAATAAATAATTAAATACAACAAAATTTCAAAAAAATAAAATCTAAAATTTATAACTAAATTTTAAAAAAAAAATTCAAAACTATAAAAAATAAAAAAATTTATATATAAAAAAAATTATATTTAAAAATAAACAAAAAATAAAAATTATTATAAAAAAAACTACCCATACCCCTCCCTCCCCCAACCCCTACCCCTTCTTCGCTCCCCTACCTCCCTACCCCTCCCGCACCCATCCCCTACCCCTTATCCGCCCCCCATCCCGTCGCCTCTACCTCCTCTCCTCCCCCCCTCTCGCTGCCCCTACCTCCTCTCCTCTCCTCCCTCTCATCCATTTCCCCTCCTCTCTCCCCCCTTCCCCCTCCCTCGCGCCCTCCCCCCTCCCCCTCCCCCTCCCCGTCGCCCGTGTGCTGCCCAGTCATCCCTCCCACGAGATGGCGTGATTCCAAGAATCGTGTCGCCGTGTAGAGGCGGCGCTTTGGTGCTAGTAGGGTAGGTTTTTTTTTTAGTTTTTTAATTTATTTTGAAATAGTTTTTTATAGTTTTAAATTTTTATAATGTTTTAAAATTTTATTTTTTTTAAATTAAGTATTTTACTTTTTTTTCAATTTTTTTAATTAAATTTTATTTTAATTTTTTTTTTAAAAATTGTTTAATTTGAAAAATTTTAAGAAAAAAAAAATTTGAATTTGATCTGTAATTTTTTTTAAATGTTAATTTTGGTTCTTAAATTTGTATTTTTTTTAATTTGTGTTTTTTTTTACAATTTTTTTTATATTTTTTAATTTTTTTGTTTTACAGATTTTCTTGTAAGGTTGTAATTTTTTATTTTTTTTTAATTTGATTTTTGAATTATTTTAATAAATTTTGCAGTTTTTAATTTTCATATTTTTAAATTTTTTTTTTTTTTAATTTTAGGAGGTCCACTTTTCAATCTGAGGGTCAGTTTAGGGTTTTGATTACAATGATATCACCCATGGTTCATTTTGAGGCTGTTTTTTGTTGTTTTTGATGCAAAAATAATAATTTTTATAGCTCAAGTTCTCGTTATTTATAAATAGTTGTCGTTTTAGAGTATACTGCATTTCCTCTTTCTCCCTTGTGCCCCCAAATATCATGACTTCTATATTTTATGGTTTACTCTATAGTTTTATTGTGAATAATATCATAAATCCTTTTATTTTATATGAAAAGTGTAGTGAAGTAATTTCTTGAATAATTTGTGTTTAACTCGATGCTAGATTTATATAGTGTTACTATGACATTTAATAAATACAATTTAAAATTATGATACAATGATATAGTAATGCCATTTTTTGAAAAAGTGTGCTATCGGTAGAATTAGTTTTCAATTTAGGGCTTGATTTTAAGGTTTTTGTAAACAACAATAAGGATTGTTTTGGTCTATGTCTATATTTTTAACCACAAAAAAAGTGGTGCTACCGGTAGCACCACTTTTTGTTTTGGGGTTGTTTTTTGGTGTTTTTTATACAAAAATATGAGTTTTTATGGCTAGAGTTCTCGTTTTGAGTATAAAGTTCTCGTCAAGTTGTATAACTTGTTATTGTTGAAGAACCTTTCACTAGGTTAATAGTGATTATTTTCTCACGGTTGCGTATTAAGATTTGTAGGTAGTAGATCCAGTGAATATTCAAGGGAATAATATTGGTGTTCATGAAAATAAAATAATAGGAAAAAGGGAGTGTTAACATTTGGGTTTCTCTAAAAGTGTTCACACCATGCTAGGGAGGTCTACATGTGATGTGGGGTGCATGGTGAAACTGTAAATTCTCGGGACCTAGGTGATTATTGTCTTATGTTTCTCTTTAATTAAATAAAACAAATATGAACTTATTTAACAACAAAAATAAATATTTTTGAACATGCAACAATCACCATATAGCTAAAAATGAATAGCGGAAGCATAAACACAATACACAAGAATTTTGTCCTTCAAATCAACTTATCATTGAAGAATCAAAACTTACAAGGGAACCTCAACCTGAGGTTTACATCCTGTTGAAAAGAAATAGTGCGCCTACATAGAAATATGAGGAACTATTGTACGGTGATATCCTAGCAGTTTTCCACCTCGTTAATCAATCCTCTTCATGTTATCTGCATTCTCTCCTCCTTGGATTGAATTGTGTGTGTTCTTCATAGAAATTCCTTAGTGTGTTCTTCAACTTCTCCTCCCATATTGTCTGATTTCTACTTTGAGATATATAACTAATCTCCTCGGTTTTAGCAACCAACTCCCTTGATTCTAGAAACCAACTCCTTAATTCTAGAAACCAATCTCAACTAATCTCCTTATCCTAGAAACCACCTTATCTCAACAATAAGTTATATGTCTAAGATTATATCAAATCCAACTCACTAATATTCTAGAATCTCTAGAACATTTCATTTCAATTTCTCAGACTGAGAAATCAAAGGAATTTAGACTTTCACTTTTATTTATTAAATGAAATTACAAGATGGTATTATTTCCCACTTTTACTAAGTGGTCACTAAGAAGTTGTCTCGAACTTCTTCTCACATGTTCACACCTAACATGTGCAAGAAACTCCATCTTCAGCTACATTTTTCAACACTCCCTCTTAGCAAGGGAAGGAATTTTGCACCAATCCAAGTTTTTCTTTGAATGCTTCAAACTTCCCTTTCGCTTCTGGTTAGAATATTAGATACATGTTGATATGTGTATATATATTGAAGCTTTATTGTTCCCTTCTGAATCATGTCTTGTATGAAGTGGTCTTTGATCTCTATGTGCCTGGATCAATCATGAAATATTGAATTAACAAAGAGTTTGATACAACTCTTATTTTCACACTAGATCATTGTGGGGCCCAACTCTTGATCAAACAATCCTTCAAGTAACTTGCAAATCCATGGCCTCACAACTTGATGTACTAGCTTCCATATTATACTCTACCTCTGTTGCACTAAGTGCCATAGAAGTTTGCTTCCTACTGAACCGATATATTGTCATTGATCCCAAACTAAAGCAACACCCTAAGGTGCTCTTCCTATTTATTGCATTGCATGCCCTCTAATTTTGTATACCCCTGCAAATTCACTTCACCATCTCCAAGATATCACAAACCATGCTCCATTGTGCCCCTCAAATACCCGAGCACAATTTTTGTTGCTACCCAATGCTTTTATCTTGGCTCCACCATGAACAAACTCAAGGTGTTCATTGCAAAACATATATCTGGTCTGGTTTTGACCAAATACATCAAGGAACCTATTAGTTGCATGTACAATGTGGGATCCACCAACTCTAAATCTGAAGTTGTTGCATTATTCATATTGGTGATCATGGGTGTGGCCATAAGTTTGCAATCCTCCATATGAAATCTCTTCAAGATCTCAATTGCATACTTACCCTTCCCAAGGAAAATCTCCCTTGGTTTCTACCAAACCTCCAAACCCAAGAAGTATTGTACTATGCTTATGTCCTTGATCTTGAACTTAGCTGTCATATCTACTTTAAATCTTGTAATGAGCTTCTCTAAACCTGTAAGAAACAATTCATTTACATACAACACCAAAATAAGTAGATCAACCTCAAAAAACATGTAATATAAGTTGGAATCTACTTCACTTTTGGTGAATCACATGCTTTGCAAGTATCCATTAATCGTAAAATACCATGCTCTCGATGCCTGCTTGAGTTCATACAAAGATTTCTTAAGCCTGTAAACATGGGACTCCTTCCCATTTACCTCAAATCCGTGAGGTTGATCTATGTACACTTCTTCCTCAATTGTCCCATCAGGGAGGTGTTTGATGGACAATCCACTCGAGCGGACGCGAGCCGGATCTCCCTAGCTCAACGTGAGTCTAGAACAAATAAAACAGACTATAAACCACTTTCCTAGATCTAGTTAAGGATCAAGTTATTAGATGTCTTACCTTAAGTTTGTAGTCCTTTTTCCTAGATGTTGTTCCACGCCTTGTAGTCGTCAGATCTAAGTTGCAAGACCTTCCAAGATACATAAAACAAGACAAACAAGTAAAAGCATCTAAACGATAACAGATCTAAGTAAATAGTTAAGCAGGTAAACTACACAATATCATCAACACAACAATATTGGTGGAAAGCATTTATATTACTGTAAATATAGGGAAAGTACATAGAAGAGAAAGACTACAACCAGAGCTTAACGAAGTAACCCTTATCCATCCAAGCCAATGCCATATCCTCCCAAGGAAGTGTGATTCTCTATATGGATGAGTAGAGATCTCTCCAAGATTATTTCACCAGCATGTAGACACTATAGACTTCCTCCCTTTGGAATGGGAGTGAGCTTCATTTATATAGGACTAAGTGGATAGGGTATGGATAGGGTAGGTTGAGATATGGTAGGAAAGAGAGATAGGGGATCCTCCCAAGAGGTTAGGAACCGAGTGCCGGCTCTCCCAAAAGGTCAGGGATAAGGATCCATGTCAATTGGCTTCGAGAATGGGCTCGAAGGAGCTATTTTTGTCTATTAACTAACATTGTCGCACCCTGCAAGAGAGCAAGCTGGGACGTCGCAGGTTGCATGAGTGCAGCCTATGACGACCTCTCAAAACATAGTGTAAATGAGTTCACATCTCTTCCAGGTTAAAGACATAGCCAAGGAAACTTTAAGGATGTATACACTGAATCTCATGATGGTAAGATTTTAGGTGTAACAGAATTTCCCCCAAGGCATGAAGCTGTTGAAAATTGAACAGGTGAAATGATTTGACAGAAGGAATGGCAATAGCTTGTCGGATGAAGGACGCTGCTGTAGTACAACTGACTATGAGTACACAGTCTCATATGACGTACAACATGGCTACCGACCAATACAATGTAGATCCATGGTAGTAATGACCGACTGAACATAATCATGGCTACTAGACACAAGTGTAGATCCATGATGAGATTATAACACATCCACGACCAATACAAATGTGGATCCGTGTGATATGACTCAATACAAACTCCATCGCAACCTCAGTAAAAAATGACTCACCAGGGTCTTCAAGCTGAACCCGCAATAATACGAATCTATCCATGTGATTACAAATGTCTTGACGTCGAACATGGTAGAAACCACTTGATTACCGATCATTGATGTATACCATTAACAAGCACGAGGGAAATCACCATTGATGTCAATGATTCCCAAGGTATCACAGTACATATCATCAAGCGTGAATAAATGAGTTGAAGTCAAACGCGAGATGAAATCTTTCAATCAAGAGTCAATGATGTAAACTCATGTTTGAAAGTGAGGTAACCTACCATTGAGTCATGCAGGGCCAAGGTACTTGGTTGGTTTCCAGATTCAATCCTCGGATAATGATTTAAAGTCAACAAGGATGAATCCATCGAAGGAGGGCCATGATGAATCCCCCATCATCGACATGAAACACGACAAAGGATGTGTAGAGCAGATCGGATGGTACAGTGACATGCAAGACTGACTCAGAGTAGACCGACATGATGGAAGGTGTAATGACTGCAGATAATGAGTGGTGATAATATTCTTGAACATGGGCGTGGCATGCCTTGGCAGTATTGACTTGACAAGTTATGGTACCAACTCCTAATCAACTGAGGGTGGAAGCATTCTTTGAATGACTCAAAGGAGTAACAAGACTCGGGAAATAGGTGAAACTCGGGAACAAACGGATGATCCAAGTGCAGTATGCAAATGCAAATGACTACCATGTTCAAGAAATGACTAGGTACTGCCACTGATAAAGGGTGTAACATAAAAGCTTTCATTTTTCCCCATCATGAACGATGAGTGCCTCATGTGTTTTTTAACGAGCTTTATGAGGGTAACCAAATGCTCGATATAGCTCATCTCGTAGATGAGTCCAATCCCAAATATTTTTCAAACCTAGGATAGGAGAGGTTCATCCCATGGCGGTCCCTTCAATGTGAAAGTTTAACGAGTCCATAGAAGGTAAACTCGGTCGTCATTTCATGTTTAGAGAGTCTGAAAAGAACTAAAGAAGACTCCAACGACCCTTTTTCATAAAGTTAGCCTCATCACCCGAAAAAAGGGTAAAACAACGCGGGAGAGGACTCTTCCAGTCATGATTGGCTGGAGTATACCTTTTTCGTAAGTATTTCCCCCTGGTCCGAAAAAGGGGTAAACTATCACCAGGAAGACGACCATTCAAATTCTTTAACAAGCGTGAACGAGACAAGTTCGCTTGGCAATCTTTTCGTATTTCGAGAGCCTGAAAAGAGCTTAAAGATAGACTCTGGGGGGGTTCCTTTTCCGTAGGAGTTTAACGAGCCCGAAAAAGTTATAAATCATAACTCAGTAACTTATTCTCATAATTTCAAGAGCATGAGAACGAACAAAGAGTAAGCTCATCATCATAAAATAATCACAATCTAACGAATATAAAATAATGACAAAACATTCAAGGGATTGTTCATACCTGAGATGACCGTTAAAATATGAGAACGACGTGCAAAGACCACTTAACAACTCCTGCACACTTGAAAACTAGGTCAAAAAGTCAACCGGGTATTCAAATGTCATAAAAATAATTCAAACTATAGCAAATGACCTAAAAAGCATTAAATATTTGAAAAAGAATATGGCTTTTGTTTATAAATAGAAACAAAAAAACAAATATAGTCACCATTGTTCATTTGCCAATTTTGGGAGAAGAAGTGTCATTTGGAGCCAAAACTTCACTTGTTGATTCTGGGAGCTACGAGTAACCATTTCATAAGTTGTTCGAAGCAGGTAACTCTATACTTCATCCATCATATTTAGTGGTTTACATTTTTATTTTAGTTCATTTTTGGGGTTTTTGAGGTGGTTTATGGAGGGCTATTGCGTCCTCGGATCGTCGCAGGTCACCCTTTCGGGATCTACGACGAACTCGACTCGTCGCAAATCCCACAAAAGTGGATTGCAACGATGTCGCATTGTCAGATTTGATGGGGTGCGACGACGGAAACGTCCAACCCAACCATCAAACCTAGCCCAAAAAATGGCCTTTCAATGGTTGAAGTGAGTACTAATGATGTTAAAATGCTCCTTGTGGTAGGTTAACATCAGCCAATCATGGTCTTGGAGTGGCGTGAGTGAGAACATGAGGTATATGACATACAAGCTGTAAATTATCCACAATGTGTGGAAGCACTGAGGAACTGTGGTCTCCTAAATTTATTCCAGATACAGGGCATGAGGGCCCAAATCTCATTGCTAACACATATGCTACGATGTTGGGATGCGGCTCAGCAATATTTTGTGATCAGTGAGCATATACTTACTATGGATGTCGAGGACATCTACTTTTTGACTGGATTATCCCAGAGGGGGGACAACGTAGCTCTTACCGGATCACGAGGAAGTGATCAGACCATGGGTGACATGATCCTATAGCATTGTATTCCTCAGAACCGTGCTTATGGTGGGAAGATTCCCATCAAAGAAGTACGGGAACGTCTGCTGCGTGCCATACTTTTTACCATCACGAGGATAGTGGGGAGTCAAGCTCCTCACTTAGCTACGAGGTCTCAGATGTTATACGCAGAGGGATACATGTCTCCAAAGATCTTCAACTGGTGCAAGGGACTCCTCACGAACATTCGAGCTCAACTGACCAAGTGTCGGCGGGGAGAGCTCAAACAATTCAGCTACGGGTCGATAGTGATTTCGTTTCTATTGGAGCGGATTCCCCTCTTGCGCCCATAGGTGCTATTGGATGACAGGGATCCTAACGATCCTCACATGGCTAGATGGACAGAGGTGATGGCCCGCCATGGTGGGGGCCCCATCATCGGATATGGTGTTGAGTTCTTCATCTGGCTAGAGGGCCAGTTACTCATGGTAGAGGACTACCCGTACAGTGGTACGGATTACAGAGATGACCCAGACTTGGAACTGCCCAAGGGAGCAGTATGGGGAGACATAGGTAAGAACAAAAACCCCTGTACTTTTTAGTTTTGTATACTTATGATTTTTTTTTATAGTGTTGACGAGTTAACAACACGTGTGTGCAGATGTGGGCCCCGTACAACTAGTGGGAGTCTCTCTTCTTGCGAGGAGAGAGAGAGGAGAGGGAGCAGTCATGGCTCCATCCGCACATGCTGCCATCATGGAGATGGAGGGCATCTATGCGAAACTGACTGGGTTGACATTAGACATTCTAGATCCGATGGTGGATGAGTTACCACAGCCCATGCAGGGGTATACGGTGGGAGCGTCTGAGCGCTTCAATGCGCTGCTTCGCAGGGTTGTGAGAGCAGTTGATTGTTTCCATTGTCAGCAAGTTAGAGCTGCTAGACCTAGTGGTGTACGGGCTATGCGTTAGGCCTTATGTTGTTATCATGTATGTACTGAGAGATTAGAGGCCTCGAATTTTGTACTACTGAAAGCTACGAGGATTCAGATTTTGTATAGACTCACTAAAAGCCGTCATGCTTCAAATTTTGTACCAGCACTACTTTTTATGATGATATATATATACAGACATTCTGGCAGTTTTATACATTATGTTTTTTAAAATGGATGAATGGTGTAGTCTTGTTTATGTGTTTGCTTATAAAATGAGTTATTTACATGTTATGTCTACTTTTAAAAATTCATGAATATGCTTATGTGTGTGCAATGTACCAATCTAAGATGAAGTTGGCCATAGAGTCGACAACTGTGTTCACGTCTCGTGGAATCTACAGGTACTGAATGGAATCGAAGGACCTTTCCAGAAGACGGACTCGTCTATAAAGACAGAGTAAATTAGGATCGCGGATGGCGTAGACTCAGTTAAGATGAGAGACCACTAGTTGAGAATCCAAGTGGATGACAACACGATACATACCCAAAGAAATAGCGTCAGTTAGGGTTCCAATGACTGCTTGATATTTTGCAATATTGTTGGTCGCGAAACCTAGACACATTCCTCCTGAGCTAATGAGCTCGCCAGTAAGTGAATAGAGTACCCGTGCTGCCGAAGCAAGGTTACGGGTATGCCGGCTGGCGCCGTCCGCGAATCCGTAGCACGTTTCCATCTGCACACGCAGACAGAACATGGTATAAGAAATGAAACAAGACATAAGCACGCAAAAAATCAAATCGTCACACCACACAAAAACACACACACCATGTACAGTATATACAAAAGTACTTGTGCATGAAAGACTCAGGCATAGTACCTCTTCAGGTAGAGCCCATTGCGAGGCTCACCTAAATATATCCCGTCGTAGTCTTCAAGCTCGTAAGCTCCCTTCTCTAAGACGCGTTTCACTATGTAAGGTCCATGCCACATGGACTCAAACTTTCCTGCCCCCAGCTTATCATGTTTTTGGTCATATGTAAGGACCAAATCTCCTTCACTGTAGGTGCGAGGTTCTATCGACTTGTCATACTGCGCTTTGATGCATTTCTTATGAGCCTCGTTGGCAAGAGAAGCATCTCGGTGAGTCTTGTCGAGCTTAGCTAGGTAGAGGAAGCGTTCTTCCTCGGCAATAGTGTTGGGTAGAAGTTCGATGGCGAGCTTGAGGGACAAAATCTCGCACTCAATAGGAAGGACAGCCTCCAATCCATACACTAGTTGGAAGGGAGTAAATCCAGTAGCAGTTTTAACGGAGGTTCGATAATCCCACAGTGCGGAGAAGAGCATATTATGCCAGTTGGACTTGTGCGTACCCATCATACGTTGGACCATAGTTTTCAAGACCTTGTTAATGGCCTCGACCTGTCCGTTTGACTGTGGGTAGTACGGTGTTGAGTTTTCATGGCGAAAACCCAATCTATCGCTCAACTCGTCAACCATATGGTTCATAAAGTTAGAACCATGGTCAATAACTATCGCTTGAGGAACTCCAAACCGCGCTATTACATGATTAAACATGAAGAGTGCGGCAGTCTTGCCGTCGTTCGTGTATGTAGGCATTGCCTTGGCCCACTTTGTAAAGTAGTCCACAGCTACAATGACGTAACTATGCCCCCCCGGCCAGGGTAGGCTTACAATGCATGAAGTCAATGCCCCATTTAGCGAAGGGGCCAACGGTAATAACTAGGTGTAACAGGACGCGATGGGTACGCTTTTTCGTATGGAAATGTTGACATGGAGGACATTTTTTTACGGCCTCGATACAATCTTTGAAGATAGACGG
The DNA here is from genome assembly GCA_027924585.1 of Larix kaempferi. Classification (NCBI taxonomy): domain Eukaryota; kingdom Viridiplantae; phylum Streptophyta; class Pinopsida; order Pinales; family Pinaceae; genus Larix; species Larix kaempferi. Next base: position 4,711,861 of record BSBM01000033.1, on the reverse strand, counting down.
CCAATAATATCCTACACGCAGAATCTTCTGGGTTGTAGCCATCCCAGAGAGATGACCGTCACAAGCCCCAGCATGACAGTCATTTAGGACGTGTTCAGCCTCATCATGAGTCAGAAAACGTAGGAGAATAGAATCGATACAACGGTGGTACAAATTGTCACTGATAATCAGATAATACTTCGCATGGTGGCATATTCGACAATGGTCATCACGAGACATTTGAGGGATGAAACATTGGGTTTGAAGATACAATGTGATATCTCCATACCACGGATCAGACGTACTGATAAGAAACAACGACTCATTCGGAAAAGAGTCATTGGGCTCAGATTCTACATCAGTACGGGGAAGGTCGCAGATGAGCTCAGTAAACACCAAATACTTTTTAGACTTGGATTTTTCGAAAAGAAGATCAAATTCTTGCAGTATCACGATCCTGCGTGAATACTTGCCCCCAAGCACCTGACGAGTCAGAACGTGACACATGGGGTTCGAATCGGCAATGATGGTAGTGGTGCGAAGAAAAATGTAATGTTGGAACTTTTGCACGGCGATGACTGCCGCGAGAGTGAGCTACTCAACATTCAGTGTCAATAAGACCTTTACTGGCATAGTATATCACATGTTCTTGAGCGTTCTGGCCTTCCTGTACCAAAACCATGGCGATAGTGGTGTCGGAAGCAGCGAGGTATAGAATGTAATCTCGATAGTAATTCGGCAGTTAGAGCACAGGGGCATGCGTGATGGCATGTTTCAAGCTATCAAAAGATTGTTGAGCTTGATCATCCCAAATGAACGGGACGTATTTTTTCATCAATCTCATGTAACCCTGCGTATTTTGCGCGAAATTACAAACAAAACACCTTAAATAAGTCGCACATCCTTGTAGAATCTGAAGTTCCGTAATATTAGTTGGAGGTGGAAGAGCGACGATGGATTCCACCTTCAAGGGATCAATGAGGATCCCATATTTTGAGATGATAAAACCTAAGAGGCATCCATACTCGAAACAAAAGATACACTTATGAGGGTTCAGACGAATATTGTACCATATGCATCTGAGGAAAACGACCGTCAGATGATCTATGTGGAACTCACGCTGCTTTGAGTGGGCGGGGAGGTCATCCAAGTAGGGTTCCACAAAGTCCTTCACATCATGGAAGGCATACAACATGGCCCGCTGGAATGTAGCACCAGCGTTTTTAAGACCAAACGGAAGATTACGATACACAAACGTTCCCCAAGGGCAGATGAATGCAGTCTTGTGTTGGTCGGCAGGGTGGATCTTAATTTGGTTGTATCCTGAAAAGCCATCCATAAATGAAAAAACGACACTTCCGACACAATTGTCGATAATATGGTCAATAAAGGGAGTCGAGTAGTTTTCCTTAGGACGAGCTTTGTTGAGATCCTGATAATCGACACAGATGCGAATGGTACCCTATTTTTTGGTAACCGGGACCACGTTTGAGACCCATTCTGTCAATGGGATAGGATAGATGAAGCCGGCCTTCAATAGTTTCTCAATCTCTGCCTTGATTGTCGCAGTCTTCCTAGGGTGTACCGGTCGCAACATTTGGCGGACAGGTTTTACGTCAGGATAGGTTTTAATCTCGTGTAAAATAATGGTGGGGGTCTATCCCAGGAATCTCCTCATAGGTCCAAGCGAACATGTCTTGGAATTACTTGAATAAGGCCGTACAAGCAATGACTTCTTCGGGGGAACACTTCTTTCCTAAATGAATGTGTTCTACTACACCAAGAGTAACCGAAATGTCTATCGAAGTGGTGGGTTCAACGTTGGCTAAGTTGCCTTCAGAGTCCATTCGACATGTAAGTATCAAGGACTGAGACCCAGATCAGACCTCCGGTGGAAAGATGGTGCTAATGATGTTCTCCAAAGTATCCAAAAAGGGAAGGAAAGATGAACGATGATGGAGGTATTCCCATGGAGGATCATCTGCACTCATGATTTCCATAATCGACTCGTCAGAATGAAAAGTCTGTAACAGAGGATCGGATGATGCCCGCTATAGAGAATAGGAAGTGGAGGCCACAGCTAAGTGATCCTCCAGTGCTGACTGGATAGCCTCGTACGTGAGTTCAGCAGGTGACAGAGGCATAACATTTCCAATCAGGTGTGCGGTGTCTTCATCAGGTACAATCCATGAATCAGTGGAGTTGGGGATAGATGAAATCTGCGAGGAGATCATTTTCATCGTGGCAACATGGTTTGGAGGATCCAAAGTAGGAAAGACGCTCATTAGGGATGAGTCCTTAAGGAGGCCGACCCCCACGCTCTCATACTGATGCGAAGATTGTCCAATTGAAGGAACGTTATCGCCCGTGAGTAGTGGTGTCACGTGTGCAGAAATCCAGTTGGTCGACTATGACAATTCATCCTTGATGGGGGAATTGTACTATGCGGAAGACAGATGATGCGACCGCAGTCATGGCATAAAACCAATTACGACCAAGCAAAATGTTGTAATCTAACGGGGTAGTGACTACTTCCACATTAGTGGTTGCGGTCTTGCCCCCCAGCTCGACTGCTAAATCTTGTAACATCCCATGAGGTTGAAAGCCACGTCCGTCGAAGGCTCTCAAAGTGGTAGGAGAACGGTTCAACTCGGGAGAGCCAATGGTTCTCCAGCATGAGATCGACATGACTGACGTAGAGGCACCTTCGTCCAAAATGGTACGATGGATGGTCTTCCCAGCAATGTTTGTGGCAACTTGAAATGCCAACTGATGGGAGAGCCTCGATTTGAAGTATTCCAACCGGAACATGATGGTATTCGATGAATCCGGGTCAACTGCACCGATGGCGGCGAGGAGAGTCTTGCACTGATTTGGACAGTTTTGCAAGACTTCCAGTGTCGACATAGCACAAGGAGCTTGCCCTAGGTCCTCTACAATGTTGTAGTTTTGAGCAACCCGAGCATTAGGATTGAAAAATGATTTTCTAATCGTGCTCTTGGGTGGACGCAACACTGACTGGAAAGAGGGATTCTCGATGGTGAGAGGAGCAGCCGGTACGGTGACATCAAGTATTGAAGTGGAATCTTTTTCAGTATTACTTCCAACAGGTTCCTTTGCCGAAACAGAGTCATACGAACGAGAACGGTTGTTCAAGTTGATGGTATCGCTATGCATCATGAGAACATGTCCGGTGGTAGATGCTTCTCCTTGGGAAGGAGAAGTGTGAGCGATCAACTACTGATTTTGAGCAGGGAAGGGATCATTGAGAACTGTGGGTGTGGGTTTTCCCTTAAGAAACTTTTGAACTTTGTCTCTATGGGGGAATTCTTTAGAAAAGTGATCATCACCACACAGTAGACAAGGATACTTCAACTTCCTTTTCTATTTGGTATCATCAGGGGTGCTCTTTTGTTCCTATTGGGTGGAAGATTTCTTAGGTTTCCCTTTGTTCTTCTTCTTACCACTAGACTTTTGAGGTGAAGCTAATGAAACAGAATTCACTTCTTCGGTGACAGTAGGAGCGAATGATTTGGTGGTGCTGTGACCAGCCTATGTTGGTGATGGGGAAGAACCCTGGGGATTCGATGAACCAATAGTTTGAGAATGAGGCTGGGTGTTAAGGGATCCAATGATGCCATTAGCTTGGGGTCCCTTAGGTGGTTTCACGAGGTCATATGTGTTACAGGGAAAGTCGGGAAGAATATCAAACGTGCCAGATTGAGCATAGACTAAGTCTAGCAAGTGGGCATCGGCGATGGCTTGTTCTTCAGTAAGAACACCTCCCATGGAAACATCTCGTGCTATGGTAGGTATGAGAGACTTCGTAAACCAATCCGCTAGGAGTTGATCTGGAATAGGATCCTTAATGAGAAGTTGTCTCCTCCGCCACTCATGTATATGATCTGAGATGTGAGTAGCGGTATTTTGACAGAGCAAGGTTAAAAGCTCTATACCAGTTTCATACCGTATAGGCAGTTGGAAATAAGTCAAAAAATTCATAGCAAGAGAACCAAAATCAGGAAAAGAATGGGGTGGTAGTTCAATATACCACTTGGCAGCCGAACCAGTGAGAGTCCGTTGAAATAACCTAAGACTGATCGAGTCGTCCATCAAGGAGTTGGATGAACACCACAAGTGGTATGTCATCACGTGGTTTTTAGGATCCTCACCTGGCTTGCCATCAAATTTCAGGATATCTAATGGAAGTTTCACCAGAATGGGTGGCCAGCTAGTTCTGTGGTAGATGGGGTCGTTGGTTAAGCGAGACAAGTCGGGCAGGTCCAAAGTAGCCAAAAAAGGTAGCTGCGGATTAGGCTGCGGGTACTGATAGTACTAATAAGGCGTGTAAGGACCTGTGGGACCTTTTATCGACTGACCATAGGGTGTTCCAGGAGGAAACTGTCCATAGGGGTACGGGCCTCCCAAACCAAATGTAGGTCCGTCGCCATAGTAAGGTGGTCCATTACCATAATAAGGTGGCCCATTACCATAAGGTGGGGGCCCACCTCTGCCACCGGGAGGGGGTGGGACGCCTCCAAATGGTGGGGGTCTGCCACCACCCGCCAAGGTAGGGTGGGCCGCCACCGCCTCTGCCGGAAGGAGGTGGTGGTCCACTACCACCACCGGAATAGGATGGGCCTCCACCACCTCCGTCGGGAGGGGGTGGTGGGACAACGCCGCCGCCGGAAGGGTAACAGCCTCCTCCGCCACCTCCACCATAGTAGGGTGGTAGTCTACCACCACCGCCACCAGGATGAGAAGGTCCTCCACCACCACCACAGGATGGGATGGTCCTCCACCACCACCTCCAGGGTGGGATGGTCCTCCACCACCACCTCCAGGGGGGGTGGGCCATGATGACCGAAATGAGGTGGTCCTCCACTAGAAGGTAGAGTTTCGCCTCCTCCAAAGTTATGTGGGGGCCCGCCGCCTCTAATGGGAGGTGGGGGTGGACCAAACGGGGGTGGAGGGACTTGAGGGATTGTAAGTGGGGGTCCATGTTGTAAAACATTTTGTTGTCCCCATAGAGTGTAAGGGTTTCTGGGGTAGGGTACCTCGTAGAGTGCGTTTCCGGGATTAAGTTGATCCGGCACAAGGTTAAGATGACCTGGATACACTTGACTCCATGGAGGTTGAATTACGTTGGACGGTCCCCCAACATGGGATAGTCCTGTAGTGGAAGGTCCGGGAGGTAAGGAATTTCCAACGGAAGGACCGATGGGAACTCCTGCTGCAGTATTATGGTTAAGAGACAGGGGTTTTCCCCCAGCAACAACTTGTTGACCACTAAGTAAAGGTTGACCCAATACCAGTTGTTGATTATTCACCGTAGTATTACCGTTACCTATAAAAAAGGTAGGGGGTAAAGACTATCCCCCCCCTCGAAGTTTGGGGTGCGGTACGAGCAGGTAACGTAACCGCGGTGGCCACAGGCGTGTTGGACTGTTGTGCTTCAACAGGTTCGGTCGTGAAAGGTACTGAACTGGTCTCCTGTCTAGGGGACATATGTGCAGGAATGGATGGTTGATCAGTTTCAGCAATGGTCACGTGTTGCGTGGATGATTCCGGTGACTCAAAAGATAAAGAAAAACCTAGGATTGGTCGATAAGGGGGTAAGGTCGGGTCTTCAACCCATCGTTGGAGACTTGATCTCCGAAGCTCCTCAGCCATAGAACGAAAATGAGCCAATTGGACACGATAGTAAGCTAAGGGATCGTCCGGAGTAGTCCCACTGGGTGGGGGTGCAACTACAAAATGGGCCACTGGGTGGCCTAGAGAAGATGTCCAATAAGCTGTTGAAGGGCCAATAGCTGTTGTGGGGTCATCCTGGGGTTTATTTATCCATTCCAACGATCCAGGCTCTCCCCAGAAAACGGGAGGCAGGTCATGTGAAGTAGAAGTTTGTGCTTCTTCACCCTGCGGAGGATGAGAGGCAAGTGAATCTGGAGGAAACATATGTGCTCCTACATTCAATGTGGGGTTTTCCACTTTGGGTGACATGACCCTGGCTTGTGGGTCCATTCTTACCCTCGAAATTACCTCCTAGTTAAGGGATATTCAGGTGGCAAGTTTTTAATCCTACGAGACCTTCTCCAAGCAAAGTCATCCAGAGTGACTGAAACAAAAGTTTCTCCTAAGGAAAGCTAAACAAAAGAAAAGCAGACCAAACAAACCCTACACGAACTAAGGCTACAAGCAAACTTATGTTATAAGAGTGGATTCAAAGGTCTGGAACCTCGCAGGATTGTCAAGGCTTCGCAAATCGCTATATACCGTAGGGTCCAACAGTAAAACGCAACAAGGAGGATTGGGATCGTACCCTTTCCTGAATACCCGATTACCTGGACGGTACGTGCGTAGTAATCTCCCCGAGTGTTGTTCTTAGTGTATTTCTACGCCAAGATGGCCAAAAGGTTAACTCAGTTGGTTTCAGGTATCCTAGTGGTGTCTCCCGATATCTGCAAGGTACGTGGGAGCTCAAATCCGTAGTGGTGCTGTCTAATGCACAATTTTACGGCACGAGACCTTCCGATATACTACCGAGTACATGAAACACCTTTTGATATACTTCAAGTACGTGTGGTACTTGGTGGGTGCGTGAAAGAGCTCAATATACCGATAAGTACGTGGAAGACAACAATACCCCCGAAATACAGTGCTGAAAAATAACGACAGCTGCCACACTTAACGACGTCGGAACACGTCTCTAACTTACACACAAGTTACCAAAATTTTTACCCTAGTTCTACCATTAATTTTATCTGGACGGTTAGGTGAATGCATGAGGTGAGTACATAATCGTAAACATAATGCAAGCCCTAACTACATGCAAAAAATATGCTTTTCTTTTGATGAACTCTATGTATGGGAGGGAGAAACTTCTTTCCAACTTTTTACCAAAGCAACACAATGCAAATGCAATCCCAAATCTACCAAAAAATGACTATGAAGTATTATTTTCCTTTTCACGTGAAACACGAAAAATAACACAACACTACTAAGCCAAATAAAGCATGTTTTTCTTTTTCTTTTATCTTTTCAAAAAAAAAAATTATGCTAAGCGATGAAAAGAGAGAGTTTCTAAGTAGAGTATGCAAGCTTTTCACTTTCACTACAATGTCCTAAGACCATAAAAACCAAAAGATGCATTTAAACCTTCCAAGCATGAAACTACTTTTGAAAAACTTGATATCTATTCGAATTTTTCAAGAAAATGAGCAACTCATAACTCATGAAAAACACAATGATCCAATTTTCTTTCAACTTTTCCAAAAGATCTACAAATGAGACATTCCAATGCATATACAATTCTTCAAATGAGCTTGAAAAAAAATGATGGAAATAAAGTACTTTTGATTTTTCAATGGATGTATCAAAATAACAATTTGATAGCAGCGATGCTTTTAAACATAAATACTGAAACGAAAAGATAACTTGCAGCACTTCAATAAATCGAAAAATCTCAAGAAAATATGAGCACTCAATGGACTGAAAGTACACACAAACACTCAAAATCAATCAGTAACAAGCAGCACTAAAGAAAGCAAAGCTCAAAAATGAATACAAATGAGGTCTGGAAACAGATCCAATACAATGACCAGATCCGGCAAGGAGAGGAGGGAATGCAAGGGTGAGTGGATGCAGGTGGGGGAGACAAGAGTGTCCACCCCTACCAAATCTCAGACTTGTCCAATATGGAACCCAAAACAACTCCAAATAAAACCAAACAACTCAACACACAAAACAGAATAGGGTCTCTGACTGGATCTTATAGTACAGAGGGAGTTCGCACACAAACCAAAACTCAAAGCAGAAATGGAGAAGGGCTACCTGTATGGAAAAAATGGCAGATCGGAGCACTCTGTGCTTGTACACAGTGCGACATCGCAGTTAACCAATGCGGGAAGTGAGACGGTGTTGCAAAAGACCAATGAAAGGGTTGCAACGATAGTCCCACAGACAAAGAATAGAGATAAAAAATGACACAGTGTCGGTCTGAGTCCACTGACCAGGTGCGACAAGCGATATCTAAGTTCAAAAATGAATCGATTCTCCAAACAAAGAGAAATGAAATGGTTTGAAAATGAGAAGTACAAACTCAAAGGAAGGTAATCAAACTCTTCAAAGTGAAGATCTGATGGTGAAACCAGTTTAAGAGGCAAATGACAAATAAAATGGCTTGTAACAAGAAATTAACTGAAAATGACATTCAAATTGACAACTACAAAACAATTCTCTTCCCCAGTATGGTCGCCAGATTTGTTTAACGGACAATCCACTCGAGCAGACGCGAGCCGGATCTCCCTATCTCAATGTGAGTCTAGAACAAATAAAAAAGACTATAAACCACTTTCCTAGATCTAGTTAAGGATCAAGTTATTAGATGTCTTACCTTAATTTTGTAGTCCTTTTTCCTGGATGTTGTTCCACGCCTTGCGGTCGTCAGATCTAAGCTGCAAGACCTGCCAAGATACATAAAACAAGACAAACAAGTAAAAGCATCTAAACGATAACAAATCTAAGTAAACAGTTAAGTAGGTAAAGTACACAATATCATCAACACAACAATATTGGTGGAAAGCATTTATATTACTGTAAATATAGGGAAAGTAGATAGAAGAGAAAGACTACAACCAGAGCTTAACGAAGTAACCCTTCTCCATCCAAGCCAATGCCATATCCTCCCAAGGAAGTGTGAGTCTCTCAATGGATGAGTACAGATCTCTCCAAGATGATTTCACCAACATGTAGACACTATAGACTTCCTCCCTTTGGAATGGGAGTGAGCTTCATTTATATAGGACTAAGTGGATAGGGTATGGATAGGGTAGGTTGAGATATGGTAGGAGAGAGATAGGGGATCCTCCCAAGAGGTTAGGAACCAAGTTCCAACTCTCCCAAAAGTTCAAGGATAAGGATCCATGTCAGCTGGCTTCGAGAATGGGCTCAAAGGAGCTATTTTTTACTATTAACTGACATCGGTGCACCCTGCAAGAGAGAAAGTTGTGACGTCACAAGTTGCATGAGTGCGGCCTGCGATGACCTCTCAAAACCTAGTGTAAATGAGTTCACATCTCTTCCAGGTTAAAGACTTAGCCAAGGAAACTTTAGGGATGTATACACTGAATCTCATGATGGTAAGATTTTAGGTGTAATAGGAGGCTATCTTCACATCCATTTTATGTATCTTCCATCCCATAATGAAACTAAAGACATAAATTCTCCAATGTAAGTGTACTTGTTGAATGGAGCAAAAGTCTCCTCATATTCGACTCCCTCTTTCTGGGAGAACCCGCTTGCCATGAACCTCTCCTTGAAATTCTCTAGGTTTACATTTGTTGCATGCTTGATCTTGTAGATACATCTAGAATTCACCATTGAATTTTCCTTCGGTCTAGGCACAATGTTCCAAACATCATTCTTCATGATGGAGGTGTACTCATCCACCACGGAATCCTATCATACATGTTGGTTTGTTTCCTCCTAAAAACTGGAAGGATTTGAAGCTATGATGTTGCGCATCAATTCCAAGTAGTTAGGAAACTTATTTGGGGGCCTACTCTCCCTAAATGTGCTCATAGGATCCCCAATATACTCATGATAATCCCTCAATGTTTGTGTGTACCATTGAGGTATCCTGAAATAAATGGTAGGAGCTGGTAACTTCTCCTCTAGATATGAAGGTTGTTTCCCTGAAATGGAAATCATTGGTGTCTCTAGCTCAACCTTCAAAGCTTCTTGTTCCTCATCCTTTGTCACTGGAATTGACTCACAAGACTTCATGGATGCAAAGTCTTCCTCAAAGCTTACATTCCTACTAGCAATTGTCTTTCTCTCCCCTAAAATATAGATCCTGTAGGCTTTTGAAGTCTCACTATAGCTAACAAACAAACCCTTCCTGTTGGAGGGATCCAACTTGGTCATTTTCTCGACTGGAATGTGGATGTAAACTGGACATACAAAGCTATGGAAATGACTCACCTATGGCTTCACACCAGTAAATGCCTCATATGGTATCTTGTCCCCCAAAACACTATGATGACACATGTTCTAGATGTAGATTATTGTGTTGCATGCTTATTCCCATAGAAACATTGACAAATTTTGGTCATGTATCACGGCCTTAGAAACCCCTATGATGGATTGGTTCTTTCGCTCTAAAATACCATTATGTTGTGGGTTGTATAGAACAAGCGTAACTCCCTCTTGATTCCTGCTTCCTTGCAAAAATATTCCAAATCATTGGAGTTATACTCATCCCCATTGTCTGATCTCAAAACCTTGATCTTCTTTCCTATATGGTTCTCCAAAAGAGATTTGAACTCCTAAAACTTGTTAAAGACTTCTTTCTTGGTCTTTAGGTTGTAGATCCATGTTTTGAAAGAGAATTCATCAATGAAGGAAACATAGTACATACTTCATGTGATTGATGCTACTGGCATCATTCCACATGCATCTGAATGAACCATATCTAGAAAGAAGGCCTTGAAATGCTTTCCAAGCATGCACCCCTTGCATACACCTTTCTTCTCAATGTTGAACTCTAGAATACTTGTAACGATCTCCCTCAGAATAGGTAGTGCTCGGTGATGTAGGTGCCCCATCCTCTTATGCCATAACTCACACAAGTTTGTTGTGCTATGAACTAGTGATCGAACAAGTTCACCCTCTAACCTGTACAAATTTATTTCTCTAACCCTAGTCACCTACACTGTTAATTTTTTTGCATTAATTCAACATACTCTCGGATCTTTACTGAGAGAATAACATGTACAGTATATCAATCATAGAATTGCATATCAATCACACCAAGCAATCACATGAGACAATAGACACACAGAGTTGCACTGGGAAAAACCATAAAGGTGCAAAACCCCACAACTTCCTCTGAGATAGAAAGAGCAATGATACAACCAAAGTACATAGAGATAGTCCTCCTAGCAGCTAAACCTCGTCCTCCACTAGTGTGCCACTTTCTGAGTAGTGTAGAAGTGAATAATGAGATGATCAAATAGAGTGCCTCCCGCACTCTATTTATACATGACCCGACCTGCCTAATAACCTAGCAAGGCCGACTTGTCTAACTCAGTCTAATAACCCATCACAACAAGTTACGACACTTGTCAATACAAATGATAACACTTCCGTATAGAGGAATAATATCATCTCTATAGGAGTACAATATACATAGGTGAAATACATTCCAAAGTTACATATACATCAACATGCACTAATCTTGGGCAAGACCCATTTGGTCTAATGAGGATTTGTTGGTTCTTGAACTCTACTACATATCCCTTATCTTCCATGACCGAAACTGAATGCAGATTCTTCCTGAGACCTGGAATAAATAACACACCATCATAGTCTAATGAGTTACTTGAATGGATTTGGAAGGGAATGGTACCAACTCCTACTACTAGATACTTGGCATCATCACCAAGATCGGTGTGAACTCCTAAGATGTGATTTGTTAGACTTGAAAAAAGTTATCGGGATGATGCCATATGCCTTGATGCTCTATTGTCCACATACCACATTTTCTTTAGAATTGTGGTGGAAGAAAGGAAATATACCATCAAGAATTCCATTCTTTAATTTGGAGGAAAACTTGTTCATAAGATTTCAGTTTAGGCTACTACGTGATGTTCCTTCTACCTACCCTTAACCTTCTTCTTCCCTATACATTGTGATGCATAATGGTCATTCTTATGACATATGAAGGACTTGATTTCATTAAATTCCTTCTTCCAGGTTGACTCCTCTCCCTTTACCTTACCCTTCCTAGGTCCTTTACCTCTGCCCTTATTCGCTATACCAATTAGGGCATGGTCATTATAACTACCCTGTCTGTTGGCATTTGACACCATCTAAATTTTCTCCCAGATACAGTCATCCCACTGTCTTTCCCATGATGAAAGTTTATCCCAAGCACAAACACTCTAGACAAATATTTCCCATTGAGGTGGGAATCCATTTAGTTCCCTAATTACTAGCTCTTTGTCTTCAACCTTCTTCCCAACTGTGGAGAGTTGGTCACAGATGTGTGTGACCTTCATTATGTAATTGGTAACGGTGTATGATATGGTCATCTTAATATATTTTAGCTTATTGTGTAATATCATCTTCCGGTTAATATTTTGGCTTTGGTAAAGGCTAACTAGGGCATCAAACTTGTCCTTTGTTATCTTCTTGTCGAATATGAGAGGAATCAAACGATCCTTTATAGCATCCATGATCATTTGCTTGGTTCTCACTTCATTATTCTTGTGATCTACCAAAATACGTGGATCTGTTAATGAAGCCACCACATCCTTGAAGATATACCAAAGGTCATTCTCTTATAATAGAAGAGTTACCTTGACTTTCCATGATAGGAATTTCGAGGCACCATCCAATCTGTCCTCAAACCTAAGGGTAGCTTATGCCATCATTGATATAATTCACAAACTTCAGTTTTGAAAATTAGTCCTTAAAGTAAATAATGAAACCCACTAATTGTTGGTCCTTCTTTCTGGTAGTTGATTTACTACTATAAATCGTTGAGAATATCAAGTAGAGAACCTCACTTTGATACGATGTACATTTATAGGCCCTAGGTGACTATTTTCCTATGTTTCTCTTTAATTAAATAAATCAAATATGAACTTATTTAACAACATAAATAAATATTTTTGAACATGCGACAATCATACATATACTTGAAAATGAACAGTGTTAGCATCAACATGATACATGTTGGAGGGGACCCCTCGGGCCCCTAATTGTCATCATGTATTAACATGTTATGTAATTGGAATCTTAATGGATGATTAGTTGGATCGGATGCAACTACTCCAACCATACTTACCGTGTATAAATACCCATCAACTACATGAATACAATTGGATTTGGAGGTCCCTTTCACATATTCTACATTGATGGTTTTATGTGTGTGTTAGTCTTTGCTTGAATGCATGTGTTCTTGGTGAACACAACATTGGCATTGTTTCCTTCCTCACTTGGTCTGGGTGAAAACAACAGCAGAAGAAGACCTTGTAAGATTATGGGAATAGGCCAAGAACATTGTTATTGAAGTTGTCAAGAATAAAGTGATGACTGAGCTCCAAATTCAAAAGAACTTTAATGGAAAAAGAAGACCAGTGTTGACAATTGTTCCAAAGAAAACTATTTCATTGTTTCTATTACCATGAAAAGATGCAAGTTAACACAAACCCCTCATGCAGATGAACCGGAGGCCACATTCCTACCTGACCACTCGACCTAATTTGGAGGCCACATTCCTACCTGACCAGTTGGATATCTCCCCTCTAACATCATTATCGACTGAAAAATGCCCAAAGAAGCCATTCCAACTCCCTTCTCTTAAGTCATTGATAAAACCTTTTGTTCCCCCTTCGATCGTCATTGCAAATCCTTCCCAAAGTCTACCACAATCAAATCTATTGTTAACACATATTACTGTCGACACCCTTGCGACTGATCTTATCACTTCACCATCAACTGCTCACCCAACTCAGTTAAAATCCACCATAGTACCGACTAAAACCCTGATTGTTACTTTAACATTATCTTTACCCCTTTACTCAGTTGGTACGAGTTCTCTTACTTCATCATTGTCCCTTCCAACTACCATAGCTTCGACCATTCTCACAACTACACCATTACCATCTATATCAACTCCACTGGTTTCAACTCCACCTACTTCAATCTTACCTATTTCGACTCCACCAGTGTCGACCTTACCTACTTGACCCTTCCCTCATCGACCATAGCTGCATCGAGTTCACCACAGACAACTCCAGTCACTAGCACAAGTAAGCAGAGGAGTTCAAAGAAAAGCAGTAAAATCTTGAAACCTAAAAGTCATCCTCAATTTACTTTTCCAGTACATCAAGTAGCAGTGTCATCATAAAAAACAATCGTTGTTTTACCATCCAAAGCATTAGACCAGAAGCTCGACAACTTCAATAGAGTCACCATCAAAGAACGTAATAAAAGATGGTCGGAGGATATTAAAATACTTGAAACCTTGAAGGATGATCAAGATAGAGCCTGGGTAGTTTGTTCGTCGAAGGTGGAGCAGATTATTGGACCCTTACCAAAACCCTAACTGGAAAGAACAATTGACAAGTTACAGTTCAAATCGTATTAGACAGTTTTGAAAGAATCTAGAACCAATTGTCACAACAACAACAAGAGGAAACCATTCCACTTATGGATGACCAATTCAGAACATTTGAAGAGAGAGACAAGCAACTAAAATAATATGAAGTTGAGGCCTCTGCATCATCGCTTGTCCTTAATAATTGGCATTCACATTATGGGAGGATTTGTGTTGAACTTCAAACAGTACAGGGTACAATTTTAGATCTATATAAAAGAAAGAACTCTATAGACCCAAACACGGCTAAAAATCTTGAAGAACAACTTATCATGGACCAGCGTCATCAAGAATACTTACAGAAGAAAGAATATCAATGGCTTCATGAAGCCAAAAAGGCACAAATATAAGTTAGTTGGTTGACTAGTCATATTTATAGATTAATGAGGGCTGCAAAAATTCAGCATCAATCTTTTGGGACAAATCTTCAGAACATGGTCAACCAACCTAAGAAAATTAAGCTGCTAAGTATGTCAGAGCTCACCATCGTCAGCACTAACATCAAATCTGTATTATCTGAGTAGGACAAATTTTAGCACCATCTTGCTCTCTCTACACTAACCATCGTCGAATCAATTCTTGTAGCAAGTCATCCTCGCGAAGCGTCCAACTCTCTGCAACCCTAAAGACTTAAATATTTTGTAATTTTGTCAATTTTTTGTAAAAATTTACACCCCCCATTTTCTTCGAGATGAATAAATGTTTTGGGGTGGGGGAGATGTTGGAGGATCCTAGTCAACTATGTCCTCTTGACCTACCACTGACCAATCACCGGGCTATTTGAGTCGGTTAGGCCGACTTCTAAACAATTATGTAGTTACAAATATCCAACTAATTGTATGACCCATATAAATAGGCTTGTGAGTCGGATGCTATGATGATGATTATCCCCCTTTTGTACAGTATGGCTTGAAGATATAATAAATTACTTGTTTCTACTGTCTCCATTAATTTCTTACTTTCTTGCTCTCTTTATGTATGTGTGATCTCGTACTTGATTTATATGTTATGTTGTGCTACCGATAACCTTATGTAATCTCATAGATTACAACAATCCACAAGATTTTTGACATACAAACTATCTTATCATTTAATAATCAAAACATACAAGGACATCTCAACCTGAGGTTTACGACCTGTTAAAAGGAAATAATACGCCTACGCAAAACTCTGAGGAACTAGTGTACCATGTACGACATTGTACGGTACTATCCTAGCAATCTGCAGCCTTGTTGGTCGATCCTCTTCCTGCTATTTGTGTTATCTCCTCCTTGGCTTCACTTGTGTTTGTTCCTCACACAACTTCCTTGGTGTGTTCTTCAACTTCTCCTCTCGTCTTGTATTATTTATGCTTTGAGGGAGATAATTAGTCTCCTCGGTTCTAGCAACCAACTTCCTTGATTCTATCAACCAATCTCAACTAATATCCTTAATCCTAGCAACCACCTTATCTCAACGATGAGGTGTATGGCTAAGATACTAATATTTTATAATCCCTAAAACATTTATATTTCTAAGACTAAGAGATCAAAGTAATTTAAACTTTCACATTTATTTATTAAGTGAAATTGCAAGATGGTATCATTTCCCACTTTTATTAAGTAGTCACTAAGAATTTGTCTTGACCTTATTCTTGCATGTTCACACCTAACTTGTGCAAGAAGCTCCTAGTCAAGCTACATTTTCAACAAAAACCGTAGTCATATAGTTGTCTCTTGCACCTTTTGTTTGATGAGATTTGGAAAGATTTCTATAGGTGTGTGTTTGACCTTGTACTCAGTGCTAGAATTGGTGCACTCTTGAGAAAGTTATCATTGTGGCATTTGTATCTTGTACATGGTGCACATTTCAAGAAGATGGTTACTCACATGAGAGGAGGACCTACCTTCGATAATGAACACTATGCACTATGAGAAAGGGTGATTGGCCCTATATGCATGAGGAACATGTGGCATACCTTAGGAGGATGAGTACTTCACTTCATGATGCTTAGGTTGTGGGTACATTACTTGGGGTTGATTATGGAAATGTTACACATATGTTGAACAGAATTGAAGCATTAGATGCCTTTCTTGGAGAGGAAGGAGCCTTGTGATGAGGATTTATTGACACTTAGAGATTATGCTTAGAGAATGCACCACTTGAGGATGGATATCTTGACATGTCTACACCTTGGAGAGAGAATTCTTCACTTGGATATATTATCTTGCAAATTATATTAGCTTGCTTGTGGACTAGGTCCACCTTTTCTAGTGTTAGCCTCCCTCACCTATTCTATATAATGGGAGGATATAATCTTCGATTATGATAGAGTAGTCATTAGATCACTGTATCATGTTGATTATCTTGTTTTCGATTTCTTCTACTTGTGTTGATGCAAGGGGAAAGGCACAAGTGTTTCTAAGAGGAAAAACCTATAAAATACATGATGTTTCAGGATTTTGATGTCCTTATGTGAGGAGGACCTCATCATTATGCAAAGAAACCTTAGAGGATACTTAGAGCACTTTGCTTGGATAGCTTGCATGATGCAATCTCAAAGAATCTCCTCAAGGTATTGTGTGTTTCAAGTGGGGGATCAATGGTGGACTTTTTGTTGTTGACTCTATCTTGTTGTTGAACTTTTGGAGTGGCTAGAAGTAGCTTGGTGTGATTTCTTTCTAGGTGATGTTCATTGTTTAGCATTTGTTGTTGATAGTGGATCCCCTAGCTAGGTCTTGAAGCATTTGGATTGTCATAACTTTTGATAAGCAAGAATAAAATGGTGTACCAACATGTGATGAGTTCATTAGTATGTACTTGTAACTTCATTTGTTATTTATATGAAGTCTAAATTGAGGTACAAACTTTGTGTACTTGCAAATATCATTTTCAACTACCAAGATAATACCAATTTATTACTTAAATATGGGTTTGGAAAGTAATGGATACATGTTGCAATTACCAGGAAAATTCACTCCCAACATTATGTGAATGGTTTCAATGTGATTTAGATCTTTCGTATCTAGACCTTAAAATTCATTCTCATGGGGATTGAGTAGTTTCTATGGTGATTGGTTATGTGTGTTTATTTAACATAACATTCAACATATTTTGTTGAGTAATTTAACAAGTAAACAAAAACTAAGAGGATAGAGTTGTGGTTGTAACAAATATGTTGTTCATAAATAGCTTTTAGTTCTATTATATGTTGGAGATTGTGCATTTAGGATTGTGAATCTTCTCACCTAGAAATACATTGTTTTGGCATTTATTTTCTTGGGTTGCATTATGTTTTAGTTGGATAGAAATGAAATATATGTTGTTGTAATGTATATTTCAAATTTTAGTCATAATGTTAAAATTTCACAAGAAATAGATCTCGAGAACTTGAAGTTTTGAGGTGAAATTTTCGACCATCCTAAGCATAGATCTCACGAAATTCTCACAAAGGAAGCAGCTAGTGTATTCAAATTAGTTTGTATGTTTTCTTTTAATTTCTTAGTGTTAAACCATGCTATCGAGAATATGCAAGAGACAAACAAGAGGTTGAACGAGAGATGTATTATCACTAATATTCACCAAATTACATAAAGTGGTCTTATATATATATAAATTTATGTTATTCCCATTGGGAAACACTCACCTAATTTACCTATTTTCATGAATACATTAACATAAGTGCCTTTTATTATGTATGACGTATTTCCAGTTTATGGCATTATTACTTTAGAACATATATTAAATATCCTTAGATAAAATAAGAATTACAATATCTAACACTCCATCTTAATGTTTATGTCATTTTCCAAAACTCCTAAAATCTCTCGAAATGTTTCAAACTTATCCTTGTTGACTGCTTTGGTGAAGATGTATGCCACTTGATCTTGGGGCATGCAATAAATTAGTTTTATATATTTGGTTTTCACTTGTTCTCTAATATAGTGATGTTGAATTTCAACATTTTTAGTTTTCGAATGATAAACTAGATTCTTCGTCATCTTGATGGCACTTTGGTTTCCAGAGTGTAAAGTTGTTTGGTGCAATTGTGGAAGTCAAATCACATAAAACTCTACATCGCCACACTACTTCACATGTTGCTCCAATGGATTCTTTGTATTTCTCTCATGTTGTTGAAAAAACTTGCCCATGAATTCACTCCACTATCAAGAGTAAAAGCATAATTTGTCATAGGTTTCCTTCCATTTGTATTACCTGCCCAGTTTGCATTTGAGAAACCTTTCAACATGAAGTTATCAATCTTCTCAAGCACAATACCAAACTATAAGGTACCTTTAATATTATACATAAGTAATCTCTTTGTTGCATTCCAATGTGTCTCCCTAGGACTATTTAAAACCTTGATATACCAACTACAAATGTTGTCTGGTCTAGTTGTGGTAAGATAAATCTATTTTCCTACAAGTTGGTGGCAAGGCAATTCATTAACCACCTCAAATCTATCATCTTTTGAAAGCTTTAAGTTTACCTCCATTGGTATTTTAATGGGATTACACTCTTCCAATCTAAACTTTTTCAACAAGTCTCGAACATACTTTAACTATGAGATGAAATTAATGGTTGGTTGCTACCAAACTTCAATACCCAAACAATAATGTAATAATCTCAAGTCAATCATATCAAATGATTTGCAGATATTTTGTTCTTCCTAAATCAATTCAATACTCAACCACGTGTAAGGATTGAATCATCAACATATACAACCATAGTGATAACTTATTCACCTTTTTCTATGATATACAAATTAGGGTGTTAATCACTTTTTTTGAAATCGCTTGATTTAAGATACTAATTAATATTTTCATATATTGTTCGAGGGGATTGTCTTAATCCACACAAATCCTTCACCAAATTAAAGAGCAATTTCTTTTCTCCTTCAACTGCAAATCCTTCAAGTTGATCCATGTACACTTCTTCTTGCAATTCCCCATTTAAAAATGCACTTTTTGACATCCATTTGGTGTAACTACCATCCAAACTATGATGCAAGAGTTAACGACATTCTAATTTTGATTAATTTTACATTGGGAGCAAATGTTTCCATGTAATCTCTATCTTAATTTTGTGCATATACTTTTGCAACTAACAAGGCTTTATATTTATCAATATATCCATCTAATTTAAACTTAGTTCGATATACCCATTTGCATCCAATTGATTTTGTATTTCGAGGTAATTCAACAAACTTCCAAGTGTTGTTTTTCATTAAAGCATCATATTCTAGTTATATTTCACTTCTCTATTCATGTTTCTGATTTGCTTCATTGAAATAAACTGGAGCATGACAATGCACAACTTCACTTATCAAAGAAATATTTACATGTGTGGAATTTGACCTTGTTTTCATCCCATCTTGTTACATCTCATCTAGCGTTGCATCTTGAAGAGTTCATTATAACCATTTTTGTCGTTTCTGAGTTTAGTTTCCATATTTATGAGATTGACTGCCATGTTGTCCTTCCAAGTCCAACTCTACTTTTTCTTCCTCTTCTTTTGTGTCCTCGTCTCTTCTTCACTGCCTATATGTGATAAGAGCTTTGAATTCAAGTTCTTCATTGTCAAATTGCAAAACTTCACATTTCCATTATGATGTATTCACATGTGGAGATCTTTCATCAAAAATTATATCTCTACTTGTAACAACATTTTCATTTATTGGGTCATATAATATGTATGCATTTGATTCAATGTTATACCCAATAAATATGCATTTTATACTCTCCTCTTCTAACTTATGTTTATATATATCTAGAACATGTGCATATAAGACAAACAACCAAAAACTTTGAAATTTGTTACCTTTTGTTTCTTACCATAAACCATCTTTGTCAGAATATGATTTAACAAAAATATTGTTGTCTAAATTTGCTTCAACCCAAAAATTATCACTAAAATGATGTCCTTTTATCCTGCACGTAACCATCTCCATAATTGAACAATTCTTTCTTTCTGCTACACCATTTTGTTGTGGTGTTTTGGCAACATAATTTTTCCTTTAAATACCATTTAGATAGAAAAAATCACAAAATGTGTTGGATTCATACTTCACCTCTATCACTTATCAACACCTTAATTCCTTAACCACTTTCATTTTCAAAAATATCCTTGAATCACTTAAAGATTGTAAAAATATGATACTTGAACTTCAAAAAATATACCCATATCTTTCTTGGAAAATCATCAATAAATGTTACAAAGTACTTAGCACCTCCAAGGGATTGAGTTCTCATTGGACCACAAGCATTGTTGTGAATCAATTCTAGTATCTACTTGGCTATTGTTTTGGTGTCAAATTTGAAATGATGTTGCTTCCCTACCAAACATGCTTCACATACACCTTTTATCTTCTTCAATTTTAGGCAATCCATTCACCAAATTATGTTTGTGAAGTAACTTCAAATAGAAATAATTAAGATGACTGTGTCTTTAATACTAGAATTGTTTCTCTAAAGTAGAACATGTCAAAAAAGTTGCTTGATGCTTGGGAATACCATTAAACTTGTACATATCATTGCACTACAATCCTTTGGCCATGATGGTGGTTTTACAATCTTTAATAAATCATTGTTTAATTCTCATTGGTGATTTTACCAATGGAAAATGGGTTGATATTTAAACCTTAAATATACAATAATCTAAATATTTTTTATGCAATATCTTGAAACTCTCATAGGTACTCCACCTCTTCTTTATACCTTGTCAACATTGTCATCACAAAGAATCATGATCTCGTTATCACACGGAGCAAGTTTGGAAAAAACTTCTTACTTTCTAGTCAAATGTTTGGTGGTTCCTGGATCAATGTACCAAACACATTGAGAAGAAAAAATGTCAATATGAGAAGCCATAAATAGATAAGTAATAATAGGTTCATTCTATAGAACCAATGTCTTCCACCTCTATGATATCCTCAACCTGATTCGAATCAACCTTATATATTTGCTTAAGATAACACTCTTCATTATGATAAGTCTTACTACAATAAATTCAATGTTAGAAAATTGAAAAGTACTTAGATGGTTTGAAGAATGCCACCTCTAATTTTGATGCCAACTATATTATGCTCCTCTATGACCTCTATCATTGCCTATTCCTCTATGTCTTCTTGTGAAAGCTCTATATGGTTCTACAAATTCAGTTTCTTGAGTCATTGTTCTTCTTGAAGTAGTAATCCCACAAGGTCTTCAAAGGTAGGAACTCAATTTCAAAAAGACACGCAAAATGAGGTTACAAAAATCTAATACACATCAAGTAGGTTATTAAACAAAATAGTGATAAATTATGTCTTTAATGCCTATATAAATCATTGAGATTCTTTAGAAACTACAACTTTTGAACATGGTTTGTAACTAAATATGATGCTACCATTGTTAGAAATATCACCAATACTGAGGGGTGGGGTAAATCAGTATTGAGTACGTTTTCAACATTTCAAAACTTCGAGTACAACATGTAAACATTAACCATTAACAACATCATTCATCATCACATAAATCATACACAATACACAAGAGATTTTACATGGAAACAACCATGGAATGCTTTTCTTATATTAAAACGAGATTACATTCATAGGAAGCACCAACTTCCGATTCATGAGCACCAACTCAAAATAGGCCACAACCCACTAGCTTTACCAGCTCCAACTAGAAGGAAGCACCCACTTTCTAAATTCTCTAGCACCCACTAGAAGGAGGCTACAACCCCTTAAGATCACAGGCTGCAACTTGCCCTAGCACCACCCTGCCACCCTAATATGAGTAAAAGTAACAATTTACCATTGTTATTGTCATTGTCATTAAAGCAAATTTGGGGTCTAAAATGGGCCTAATAAAAAATTGTGCCATTGATGAGTGCGATAAGTCAGATTTCTCAAACTAATAGAATTTCAATACTTTAGTCATCCATTATGGTTGAGTTGGACTTATGAAGTCAATGACGCTTATGTGTCATAATTTTATTTCACAATAGCTAACTCCATATAAATCTCACCTTGGTTAAGATTGTGAAAAGTTCATCGCAAAATACAATAAATATAATTGGAATAATAAATATAGAATATTAAATAATATCACTACTTCCAAGTCCTTTAAAATATAAATCTCGCATTAATTAAAATGATAGTGTAGTAATTTTGAAATAATAAAAATAGTTATATAATTAATCTTTTAAAAATAAAAATAAATAATATTTTAAAAATATCCTAAATAATAAAATAGGAGAGAGAAAAAAAAAGAATCTTTTGTTATTTTTACAATAACTTTCTCTCTCAAACTCAACAGTGGTATTTTTTTAGTACCATTGGAAAGGTCTCGACGAGTGCTACAACTTTTATGTTTTGATTTTTTCGAGGTTCTGCACCAATTTTTCGGGCGAATCATTTTAATACCCTGGTATTGAAATGACCTCCTCAAAAAATTGGTAAGTTATCACAAAAATAGCAACAAAAAATAATATTTTTCTCTCATATTTTCTTATTTACAATACTTTTTTAAATATTATTTATTTTTACTTTTAAAAGATTAATTATATAATTGTTTTTATTATTTCAAAATTACTCCACTATCATTTTAATTAATGCGAGATTTATGTTTTAAAGGACTTGGATATAGTGATGATGTAAAATAAAATAAAAATAGTGATTGTTTATTTTTAGTATTATTGTAATTATATTTTTTCATTATAAGTTTAGGTTTTTTTCAAGTTTTAGATTTGATTAAATATATAAAAAATTGTGGTACATTTATAAAAGAAAACAATTAAATAAAGTATAATATAAATTTAAAAGATTTACCACTATATCATTTATTTTGTGTGCACAAGAATCTAAACCTTTCATTAATATTGTCAACCCTTATCTCTTAAATCTACACTAACCTATCATACTTGTCAACTACCATTAAATGAGATAGTATAGGTTTACATTCACTAGATAACAACTTTAACGTAGTATGACATGGCATATTTGTAGTGTGATGGGGCATTTTTTATTATCTTCCTTAGGAGGCCCAGTTTAGACCCCAAATTTGCTATAATGCATTTTTATTGTCATTCTCTTCAAGTTGCCTTCAAATCATTCCTCGAATCAGCAACGAGACCTTCCTCAAATCACATGTCAAAGCAGTCATTCATAGACTTCATCTCTTCCATGAGAGGAGCCTTAATGCATGCCAAGAGAGGCTCCTTACATCACCAAAAGATAGAATCCCTAGTTCATAAGAAACATGTCCCTTCACAAGAGAAACCCTAGTCCATAAGAATCATGTCCCTAGATCAAAACAAAATATTCCTCTTGAATTTTGCTAGAAAACCGTGTACCTTTGCCTTAACCCTCTTGTACATGCGCATAAGAGATGATGAGATGAGTTGCTTCAAATGAAATCTTCCAACACTTATTTATACTAATGCTCCACATTTTTAATTACAGTTATGTTAGGTCGGCCCTAACAAAATTCTGGACCAGTTAGGTTGCCCCTAACAAAATTATGGCCCAGTTAGGTCGGCCCTAACAAAAATTCTAGCCCGATACAAAGAAAACTTCATTTCTTCTCAACCATGTGGAGTTAGGAATCGTGCCACCTATCACCGGAAAGGTCTTGCAATAGGCTATCTGATTATGGAACTTGTTCTTTCATTTGGGATACCTTTATGTGGTAAAAAATCATTTTTGGTTATAGCATCATTCTCATGAGACTCCTCCTGCTTTGACTTGTCTTCTTGACCACTTCATGTCTTTTTACTAAAGTTGACATCAATGACAACCAAATGTCCAACAATATCCCCCTTTGGCATTTATGGCAACTTAGTAAAACATTGTTGCTTCCCCTGCGAATATAAGGTCTTCCTTGAGCTGACTCCCCTTGTTTTCATGCTTCTTAACTCAAGCTTGTTTTATTGCTTTTCTCTCCCCCTTTAACATCAATGACAAAGGATGATTCTTCCTCTTGATCCTACTCCAACTTCCCTTACCAATATTCCTTCTCTTTGGGGATGCTCCCCCTAAACTCATGCTTCTTTTATGGCACTCAACAGTATTTCACCTTTCTTTTCTATCTTATTTTCTTCCTTGTTGTCTTCCATAGAGCTTTCCTATGTGGTTTCAATCATCTCTCTTTACTTCATCTTGGATGTATATGTTATTTGGTCTTCTTTTAGTTGTCACAACCAATCTTCCTGAATCTTCTTCTCTAATTTTACATCTTCGGGAATCAAATGTGAGATTATATCCATTATCACACATTTTGCTAACATTGAGGAGATTATGATTCAAATATTCAACCAGCAAAACATTTGTTGCTTATACATTTTCACTTCCAAGGCTCAATACACCTCTTCCAAGTATCTTGATAGAGTCATTTCCAAATGCAACACTGCCACTTCTTCCTTTCTTAAAATTGATGAATTTGTTATAATCCCCAATCATGTGTGTTGAGCACCCACTGTCTCTGTACCACTCATGTTCTTTATCTTCACCAAGCTAAGCTAGTCCACAATCTTCTTTGCTTGAATTCTTTTTCCTTTCCCATATTGTAGTTGGTTCCTCTTTCCTTACACGATAGGAGCATATTCTTTCACATTTCTACAATCACATGCCTTGTGACCAAGATTATTGCATTTGTAGCATACAATGTTCTTATCCATCAGTGGATCAAATGGATTGTAATTTCTGTTAACAATCCCATGAGCATTTCTAGATCTACTTTTTACATGGTTGTCCTTTAGATATCCATAATCATTTATGTTTCTCATTAGTTATTTCTTGCAAAGACTTTGATGAGCATGGTTGTCATTGATGACAACACATTAATGACAAAGGCTGATGACATGGCAAGAAAGCATGACAAGCATTGATAACATGGAAATCATGACAAAGGTTGATGGCATGGTGGGAAGCAAGGGCACAGGCATTTGAAGGACAGCATGGAGCCCCATGCAGGCTCTTCTAAGGCCTCTTGCAAGCATTTCATTGAAGCTATGCGGACATTTTCTAAGGCCCCTGTGGGCATCTTCTAAGGAGCAATGCGGGCATATTCTAAGGAGTAGTGTCGGAATTTCTATATGCCCTTGCGGGCATCTCTTGAAGCCCCTTACGGGCATTTCAAAGAAACCCTTGCGGGAATTCTATGGAGCAGCCTGCGGGCATTTTCTAAGGGTCTATGCGGGCATTCCACAGAGCCCTTGCGAGAATACAATGGAGCAGCTTGTGGGCACATGAAGCTTGCGGGAATTTTGGAAGGGCAGTAAGGACATGGGAGCTTGGGTATAGAAGTCACAAGCTTTAGGAGGAACAAATGACCCATGCAATGGTCATTTGTTGAAGATGTTATGGCTTGCTGATGATACCATGAACCCACACGTGTTGAGATTGTTGACTAAAGCCCTATCTCCTTTATTGAAGGAATGGCCACCTAAATTAAATCTTATTTGAATTATTTAATGATAAAAAGCAAAAGTAAAAATGATTGTCTTTGACATGTCGTCCTAGCAAGAGTTATGGAGAAGTGTATAAATAAGAGCCAAAGCTCTAATTCATATGATAGGGATTCGGTTGGGTGATTGAGTGTGTGGGCTCTATTTTTCGGGAGTAAAGATAGAGATCTGAGATTTTCGGGGTGCTCTGAGGCAGCAGCAGATCCACAGGAGCAGCAATGATGTAATATTTTCTCTCTTTTATTTTCTCTGATTTTTGGGCATCACGGAGGCACCAGTCTAGAGATTTTGTTGAACATATGGAGGACTGAAATTCGGATAGATAGGGACTGAGGCAGTTGGACAGAATGTGAATTGATGACAAGATTATGAACATAATTGATTGGACAGAATGTGAAATGTTGAAAGGTTAATGAAATGTGATGTGAAGGTATCTGTATGTAATTGTAAGCTAGGTCTTGCAAACCCCTTTCTTAGTTGGATCTAAGAAAATACCAAGCTGGGTCTTGCAAACCCCTTTCTTAGTTGGATCTAAGAAAATACCAAGTTGTTTCTTGGAATAGAAGTCGGTGCTTCTCAACAGTTGTAGCTGGTGTAACCTTACGGTTGTGGCCAATTGAATTAAATATAAAAATTTCACAAAGCTTATCTTGTGATGTGTCTCTAATGATGTGGATTGATGATATGAATGACATGTTTAAATTTGATGATTATTGATATATAGCTTAGTGTGAATGATGAACTCTACCTAGTGTTGAAGTGAAATTGTTAAATGATATATGTTTAAGTTTTGGAAAAGTTGAAATTAGTATAAAGTGTTGGCACACTGATTCACCCCCCCCTCTCAGTGTGCCATTGTGTCTAACAGACTTTACAATGAATTGCTTTGTGTCCAAAGTTTTGGAAAGCATAACAATGACCAAGACAAAAAAATCATACATGTTAGAAAAGGACTCTTTTGGTGTCTCGACTTTCCTGAAATCAGATCTTCTGCTCCATCTAGAAGAGTCATGTTCCTGTTGCCCTTCAACTCCTTTTTGTTTGTTGTTTTCACTACTTAGTGAATTGGCATTGTTTCCTTCATCTTCCCTTGGTGGCTTTGTGTTTGTATAGCCAAGTCTGATTTTATCAGTAGATGATCTCTGTTTGCTCATAATTTCATCCAACTTTTTAGTACTCCTTTCAAATTTTATGTTGTCATTCACCTTTGCGACTGTCAACATTAGCTTCTTTCTTATGTGATCCAATTTAGCTTTCAGTTGATCATAATCTTCTATATTCCTTATCAGCTTATGGTTCATGAGTTCTTTAGTCTTTTTGGCTTCATCTATCTAGGCCTTCATATTAGTAATTGTCGGTTGTCTCTCTTCAAGCTCATGATCATATTCTTCACATTTTTCAGTTTTCTTTTCAACTCTTTATTTTTGTTATTTAGCATCATTATTTCTTCCATAGCATGCTTCAAGTTTTCTTTGAGATTTGTCTCATCTTTAGTTTCTGTGTCGTCTTCAATTCCCCAAAAAGACTTAAGTTTGTCATTAATGCATTTTTCTTCAAAGCCACTTCCATCTATTTCATAAATTTTGTTGTCACCATTATGGGTTTCTTGAGTTATGAAGAGAACTTCCCTTGCATCCATTTCTTCTCCATCACTTTCATTTCAGAAATGGTTGTCCTTATTGGGGTAAGACTCTTTTTCTTGTAGAAGACTTTCTTTTCTTCAAAAGGACATTTCTTAGCATAATGTCATATTCTACCACAATTGAAACATTTAAATGGTAACTTACCTTTGTATTTCTCAGTTCATTTATTGAGTTTTATTTACAAAATTTGTTTCTTCTTCACCCAATTCATCCCTTGATCTTTCTTCTACCATGTGTCCTTCGTTCCTTGTCTTCTTCAAGGCTTTAAAAGTTGCTTCTCTTCTTGGTGGTTGTTCATTCTCTGCATATGTTCGTATCTCATGTTGTGAGGGTCCCGTGTCATTCATACATTGTCAATTTGGTCAAATCCATGGATTCTTCTATAGCCATTAGAGGAAATTTCAACTTAAAATGGATCTCCTAAGGAAAATGCCACATCAAAGCCATGTATGCGACATCACATTGCCATGTAAGCTAAGATAATATTAAATTATGTAATGAGAATTATCAATAATTATTATTATATGGTACTATATAATATATTATATTATATATTTTTACTTTTTAGTTATAGTTTGTTAGGTTAGTTTATTATATGGTACTATATAATATATTACATTATATATTTTTACTTTTTAATTATATTATATTATATATATATTCCATGGGTTAGCCCATGGATGTAGCTCGGATGGTTGGGAGTATTGATTGATAACCTCCCCACTCGGGTTCAAATCCTTGTTAGCGACATATGATGCTCGTATTGTTGAGCCCCTAATATTCCGACTATGTTCAACCTCCCCATATGCCTCATGGTATAAGGGAAAAGTACCGTGGACGTAGCGGCCTCTTGAAAGATAGAGACGTGACCCATATATATATATATATATATATTCCATGGGTTAGTTTACTATATGGTACTATATATTATATTATATTATATATTTTTACTTTAGTTATAGTTTGTTAAGGTTTAGTTATATTTTGTCGAGATTTATTATATATGTTGTTTCTTAGGAATTATTATCTATTCAAATTAAATAATTAAATAATTGCCATGTAATATTAAGGTGCTTAGTCATACATGCACCTCTTTTAAATTTGGAAGGATATTGATTGGCTTACACATTATGACATAGATTTTGTTAATGCCCATTTTAAGTTGAAATTTTCTCTAATGAGAGACCTTGGGATCATATCTCAAGAGAAGTGATCTCAACATTTTTTTGTACAATCATGGATTCTTCAGCTTCTTCTCTTAATCCTCTGATGGAGTTGACATCTTCATCTACTGTAAGTTGATAGGTTGCAATATTTTCACTTTCTTTCATTTTCATATTCTCAAACTTTGTTTTATGTAGTTGCAACTTGACCTGCTTGACTTTCTCATCTCCTTCATAAAGATTATGAAGATTGTCCTAGACTTCTTTGGCTGAGTTGCAACACATCACTTTGCCCTGAACGGTTTGTGACACTCCATTCATGATAGTGTGCATAGCTTTATAATTATAGCTACATAAATTCTTCTCCTCGAGATCAATTGGAGGATTTTTTGGAGTTTTCTAGCCATTAACAACATAGAGTCAAACATCCACCCCTAAAGCCAACAAGTAGGTTTTCATTATATTGCTCCATAATGCATAATTATTTCCATCAAATATCACAATACCATTTATATTTGAAGAGAATCCTTTTGGTTGATCCATATTTGTTCACGATCTTCCTTCCAGTGGTTAAATTGTCTTGAAGGTAACTCGCTCTGATTCCAATTGTTAGAAATATCATCAGTACTGAGACGGGGGGTGAATTAGTATTGAGTACTTTTTACTATTTCAAAACTTCAAGCACATGTAAATATTAACCATTAACAATGTCATTCAACATTACATAAATCATATACAGTGCACAAGAGATTTTATGTGAAAACAACCACATAATGTTTTTCTTATATTAAAACAAGATTACATTCATAGTAAGCACCAACTCAAAGGAGACTGCAACCCCCTAGCTTTACTAGCTCCAACTAGAAGGAGGCACCCACTTCCTAAATTCTTTAGCACCCACTAGAAAGGGGCTACAACCCCCTGCGATCACAGGCTCCAACATGCCCTAGCACCACACTGCCACCTTGATATGAGTAACAATAACAATCCACCACTGCCATTGTCACTATTAATGTTGTTGTCTTCAAGCTGCGTTCAAATCATTCATCGAATCTGCAACGAGACCTTCCTCAAATCACATGTCAAATCAATCATTCATAGACTTCATCTCTTCCATGAAAGGAGCCTTAATCCATGCCAAGAGAGGCTCCTTACATTACCAATAGATAGAAACCCTAGTTCATAAGAAACATGCGCCTTCACAAGAGAAACCCTAGTCCATAAGAATCATGCCCCTATATCAAAACAAAATCCTCCTCTTGAACTTCGCTAGACAACTTTGTACCTTTGCATTAACCCTCTTGTACATGTGCATAAGAGATGATGAGATCAGTTGCTCGAAATGAAATGTTCCAGCGCTTATTTATACTAATGCTCCACATTTTTAATTACAGTTATGTTAGGTCAGCCCTAACAAAATTCCGACCCAATTAGGTAGGCCCTGACAAACATTATGTCTCGGTGCAAAGAAAACTTCACTTCTTTTCAACCTCAAGGACTTAGGAACCACGCCACCTATCATCGGAAAGGTCTCAGAATAAGCTATCTCATTATGGAACTTGTGCCACCTTTATGGGGTAAAAAATCACTTATGGTTATAGCATCATTCTCATTAGACTCCCCCTACTTTTGATGTGTCTTCTTGACCACTTCATGTCTTTTTACCAAGGCATCAATGACAACCAAATGTCCAACAATCTTCAAACTAGCTAATTTGTTAACAATAAAATCCAAAGTTTATTGATAGTTTCATATAAATTCTTTAACTTTCTTCCCAGCATCAATAGCATTACTAAGACCATGAATTTGAAAAAAAATATTATCTTCTAAAGCAAATGTAAGAAGCAATGCATTTTTATTTTTCTGCTAATAATTAATTGTGTGATCACGTTTTGGAGTTGTCCAAGTAACTAGTTCCCTAAGATCATGATAAGACAGTTTATTCCATTTTTTGTTTCCGGGCAAGATAATTTTTGCCATTTAATTTATAAAACTCAACTCAAGCATCATTAAATTATTAATATTTACCATATTTATTTCTTTACAACCCAAAAAAAAACTTGTAACTTCAATTAGAAACATAGCTCTCATAACACCTTTTTTAAATTTATAATTCCTTTTTTCTAATTAAATTTGTACAACGCCTAAGAATTCCAAATTATGCAATAAGCATGTGTACCTCCAATGTCATCCGTACACTTATGAAATTAATGTAGTGTCTGTACGCTTCTTAATCAAGAAGCCATAGAGTGAAGTAGATTTTTGTACGAAAATGGAATTAATGTAGTGTTGTACAAAATGAAGTAGACTTCCGTATGAAATTGTTTAATTGGCCTCCGATATGGAATTAATTTGTCGTCCATACAGAATTGTCTTTGACATCCACCATCCAAATTTTCAAAATTTGCAACTGTCCATATGAATCCACTTCCATTTTAGTTATTTCACCAGGGCTACCAATCAAAGAATGAGTAGTCAAAATCTACCATTTTTTAAATTATGTTACCGAGACTGCTAATCAGAGAATCAGTCATTGAATATCACAGTGACCAAACAAAAAGCGTGTTTCCATACCAAATACATGTCATACGCTTTTCTTTCCAATGTCAGTATACGAGATGATTCACCCAGTGATTGTACGATTTGATTTGAATAACCATACAAGTTGCAATAAGAATGCTCTCTCTATATGGATTGATTTAATATCATATCTTTCTCCAAGTGTGTCATATTTTGATTTGATACTGTCTCTAGGATTGCCCTATGCCAAAATCAATGTGCCTTTGGAAACATGTTAAACTATGCTATGGAGAATATTCAAAAGACGAGAAAAAGATTGATCAAGAAATATATTATTCTTAATGTTCATCAAATTACATAAAATAGTGTTGTTTGTGTAAAGTAAGTTTCGTTATTTCTATTACGAGCTGATTTCACAAATACAGCATCTTTCTCCAAGTGTGTCATATTTTGTTTTGATACTATCTCTAAGATTGCCCTACGCCAAAATCAATGTAGCTTCGATACCATGTTAAACTATGCTGTGGAAAATATTCAAGAGACGAGAAAAAGATTGAACAAGAAATATATTATTCTTAATGTTCATCAACTTACATAAAATAGTGTCGTGTGTGTAAATAAGTTTTGTTATTTCCATTATGAACTGATTTCACAAATACAATAACTTGAATGTTATTTATTTCGTATGACTTATTTTCACTTTATGACATGAATACTTTAATCGATATATTAAATATCATTTAATAAAATAAACATTACAATATCAAACAAACATATATATTAACATTTGTCTTAGTGTGGAGATAACATTTAGAATCACAAAATAGACAACAGTTAGCAACTCCATTTAAAGTTTTCATAGTATTGTCATACATACATGGAAATCTTTTTTTATTAATTAAATCTAATTGTTATTATAAAAAAGAAAACCATTCATGATCTTCTAATATCTTTTGTGATGTATATTCATTACATTACAATGGACTGAAATAAGTTATTATATTCTGATAATATTAACAGGTAAAACAAATCTTTAATCACAAAATAGACAACCGTTAGCAACTCCATTTTAGGTTTTCATAGTATTGTCATACATACATAAAAATCTTTTCTGTATTTAATTAAATCTAATTGGTATTATAAAAATGAAAACCATTCATGACATTCTAATATCTTTTGTGATGTATATTCATTACATTACAATGGAGTGAAATAAGTTATTGTATTCTGATAATAGTAACAGGTAAAACAAATCTTTGAGTCCAATGGATTAACACAAGTCCTTGAGTGCTTTGAACTTCATGCAAGAAGTCTCAAGGTCAATTCTCTGCACTAGGATTTTCTGGACTGGCGGCCTAGTATTGTATCCCAGGCATCTATTTCAATTTTAAAGAATCATACAGACACGTATTCAATAAACAACGTACAATTTATCATTTAAGCGTGTAACATTGGATGAATATTATCAATCTAAAGAAATTATATGTAAAAAATAGGCACTGTAGAGAAGATGGCCAATTGGCTAAAATGTTATTTTGAAAAAAAAGGATAAATTAACTGACAAAAATTAACCACTAAAAAATACATTAACGGGGGTTGTAATCAATCAATACCAACAATTTTACACGGTACCATCTCCATAAAAATTTGTTGAATTTTACACGGTAGCATGACCTCTTCGTTTTTATTTGATTTCTTAGAGGAATTAGTAACTAATACAAAGGCTATAATTCAGTAATTGTTGTATTACAATATATGTTTGAATATTCGATGGTATTAGATAGCAACTACTAGCCTCAAATTCTGGGTTGCACACTTCCTAGCGACGTAATCGAGCACAAAGAGCTAGTTTTCCCGACGCAGTGCCAGAAAAATATAATGACTCAATTACATTTGCACTCAATCAAAAATGCAAAGTGAATTCACAACTCAAATTTAGTCATTGGACCAAGGGAAGCGCAATGCTCTACAGCGCGTCGGTGGAGATATTTCTAACTCTGTGTGTATACGTGTAAGACTTCAGAAAAATGAAAAAAAGTGCAATGTATTCTTTCTCTTAATTACCATAATTTCAAAGAAAAGACATGTTATTTATCTTACCTCATTTTTTACAACTATAAATACACTATAAAAGATCTTAAATCAGGATCTATTAAGCGGTTGAGAAGGGTATAGAAACAAATTTAAGTTTGTATCTGGTGTTTTTTATCCGTCTCAGCACTTAATAGATCATAATATAAGATCTATTAAAACACAATCCAGGTTCTTTGCATCTAGTAAACTCATCTCAGAAATAGAGCTCCACTGTCTATTACATGCATTTATCAGTTTCAGCAAAGCCCCAATTGACTCTCCTCCGTTTCAAGATGTCATAGTCACCTTTCACAACGAATGATACAAGCAAACCCTTCAATTGCTTACTGGAAACAGTTGATTGAAAATTTTGACAGCAACATCATTGTTAGATGAATAAAACATGTTTCGGGAGACCATCGAGACAATTTTGTCTATTGCATCTCCAAGTGTTCTTCAGCAAAGATGTTGTAGAAAAGAATACCTACATTACTGCTTCAAAAAGCATTGAACGGAAAACCTGTTACAGTGGACGTATGGACTGGATGAATATATCAAACCCCAAATTCTAATGTTGTTGAATTTTGCATACATCAATGCAAACATCTTGTAAATATGGTTCCTCTGAAATCTTATAAAAGAGAAAAATAATGAACTCTACCGCCATATGCTCCAACGATCATGGGGTGCTTTTCTTACGTAACTTCACATAAAACAAGCCCCATTCCAAAATGCTGATTTTACAAATATGTTGGCTCTCTTGCCAATTTACAATTAACTCTTGGAAATCAAGAAATATACATTTGAGCTGTTTATTTTCTTGAAAACCACAGCCGCCTTCTAAGGCTTCATACCAATTTCATGTGTAAATTACAAAAGCAAGAACAGATAAATTTGTATTACCTGATGCTGAGCAATTTAATCAACCCATCAAGAAAATAAATATGTGACAGACACCAATTTCTCAAGCTGAAGAAAACCATGGACCAACAGTGCCATTCAGATGACCATTATTGTGAATCCCGGGACCATTTACAATTATTGATGGCATTCCCACAGCCACCGAAGGAGGTGTGCCGTACAAGCTCAGTGGTGGAATAACTGGTGCATGACTCGCCAATGGATCCAAGTTTATTAGTAACATATCATTTCCTCCATTCCGCTGTTGTTGAACAGTGCGGACTTGTCTAAGCCCCTCTTCATGTATCCTGATAATCGTATCCAGTTCACTCATCGAAAGAGCTTCCAAACCAGCTCCATAAAGTGGAGCATGACGAGACATCTCTTCTTGTAGAGATGCTTCCAAAGATTGAATGTATCCCTGTAAAACCAAAACAATGGATTTTAGCGGACACCATGTCCATGTATCTCATACAACAAAGCTATATTGTAAATTGTCCAATGGTGTGACACTCATTTTGAAATAATGATAAGAATCTCTCCTTTTCAGTATAGATAGTCTATTCCAGCTGATCTGCTTTTGAATGTTACCCGTGGGAAATATTTAGGGCAGTCTATTGCCACTGGCCTTCTCCTGAAGCCTACCTACAGGATATCTTTAGGGCAATGTAGAAGTCAGGAAAAGAGTCACCCAACATAGTAAGACTAATTTCCTAGTGATGAACCTGCCTTGGAGGACTTTGCATAATATGCCCTTCGGTCCAGAAACATTGATTAACTACCAACTGAAAGCCATTCTAGAAAAAAGACATGGAAGGGTCCTTGACCTTTTACAGGATTCTACAGCTTAAATGTTGTCTGAAGCAACATCAAGCTGCTAAGAAGCTGGTCTTCAAGAGCTCTAAGCCACTGAGAAGCTCATCTTCAGGAGCGTTGAAGCATAATGCTTTGGGGGGGAATATGTGTCAATCCAATACAATACATTAAATACTTAATCCCAAGAAAGGTATGGTCCATCTAAAGGACACTTAAATATTTGCAGGACATGCCCAAAACTCTTGGAACTGTGCTGAAAATCTTAAGAACATATACCTTTAAGAGGTTAAATCTAGATCCCATGAAAGCACCAAAACTCTGAAAATAGCTTCAATTGGCATTGCAGTTAGATCTTCAAATCCAAATTTAGAGATTGTTAAAGTACCAAAACTCCAAAATTAGCTTCAACTGGCATTACAGTTGGATCTTCAAAAGCCAAATTTAGATTCCATTAAAGCACCAAAACTCCGTAAATAGCTTCCATTAGCATTGCAGATAGATCTTCAAAATCCAAATTGAGGAAGAATCAGACCATCAATAAAAATGTTCATGGGGAACTGATAGACAGAGCTGCAGGGGACAAATACAAAGGAATCTTTAACATGCACTTAGGAATTGCATATCTGAAAGAAAAATATTCAAGGAGGCTTTCAAACACAGAAATTAGTTGCACGGGTAACAAATAGGTTTTAAACTAGAACAAAATTTCAGAGCTGCAAAATGTAAGCACATCAATTGCAACGCCAAAAGATTCAAAGAAAGGAATTTTAGGAAATTTGGAATCCAAGGTGCAAGGAAATTGGAAATGAAGACCATAACGAACAAACACCTTCAAACAAGGAAAAGAAACACCATTCTTTTAAAACTCGGTCTCCTGCATAAAAGGAAATTGTGCAGAGATCATATAGAGTAGCAATGGAATGCTTTAAAAACTAATGAGTTTAAGCACTGCAAACAAAGTACAAATCGTGTAAGTTGTGATGGGGGGCATCCCTGAAGCAGTTAAGTCCAAGACAGCACTAAGCAAGCACAACAATATGATTGTGATAGAAAAGGAAAGTGCGCAACAGATATTGAACTATAGGTGCAACCAGAGAAGTGTATATGCAGTTTAGGCAAAGAGATGGAAAGTGTGTGATAGGCAAAAGAAAAGAGCATATGGAATGTTGACTTCTGGAATGCAGTAGAAGCACGACAATATAGACCACCTGGTGAAGCAATAGGAATGGCTTTGAAAAGTGACAAAAAACACTGACGAGACAGACTAGACATGAAGAGATGAAGGGGGTAAACGAAGAGTTTGGAGAAGCTAGGCAGCTAGTCAGCAAAATGAATAAATAGGGTTGTTATCATTGAGTCAGTTTAGCCAGTCACAAGAAACATAGAATTGTAGAGTCCATCATAGAGCCTTGTAGAGTCTGTGTTGGAGCCAGAGTAGAGCATTGAGGTGCATGTTTATAGATTTATATGTGTTTTTGCATTTCTGTTTCCGAGAACGAGTGGCACTGTTCCCCTGTGACTAAGGTTTGGTTCTGTGGTTGAATATCCATTCAATTTACAGTGGTGTATTTCGGTTTTAACCTGTAAGTTGCAGACTCTTGTGCATAGACTGTAGAATTTGATAAAAGATAGATTTGGGCCCATTACACCCCCAACCACACCATTTGGTATCAGAGCAAGGTTGAAAAACTCTGGGAGCGAACTAAGTGGAAGGTTTGGTGAAGACAACAAAGGTCATAACTTGTGTTGATGTTTCTCTAGGTGCAGCATTGGGCAGACAATCACTCACGGATAGCCATGCTGATTTGGCTAGTGAGGCCATGCAGATTTGGCTAGTAATGAATGATACATTCACATTCTAGAGGTGAATGGCCTGGGCAGGGGTGGTGCTTCTTCCAGTCATATGGTGTGGAGATGGACCACAAGGATGTTCTCACATTGCCTACTCCCATAACGGAGTGAACTATTCTATATTAGAGTGTTTGACGTGTTTATTTTATCATGGGCTTTCATCCCCTTGTGAAATATACACGTCTAGCCTAATGTTGAAATTAACATAATCAATAAGTGTCTGCGACTTCATAGTGTGGGTCAAATCAACACTAGGGCTCTATGCAGTGAATAGACGGGCATGTGGAGGAGAAGTATAACATCATCATAATGGACAACCTTTCCTAAAGAAGTGGGAAATTCCAATAATAAAATGGTGAACTTAAAATACAACATTGAAGTGGACAAACAAGCAAGTCAGCCCCAACTAAAGAAGACAAGTTGGCCCAAGTGACGACCAAGTGATTTGATGTGTATAAATAAGAGGAGTGATTCCTCATTTCATTCATCCAATTCATGGAGGACATCTTTCTCTCTTTGGTGTGCAAGTCTAGTAGAGCACAGTGAAGATTGAAGAAAAAGCATCTTGAAGACCTTTAATCTCTCTCTTGGATTTGCTACACTCTCCAACAAGTGCGAATCTTCTTTGTGATTGGGTAACAAGTGATGTTTGTAAAACCCTTGTGAACCAGGGTTCCTCTATTTTTTTTGTTGTAATCTTATTATTTGGAAATATTCTTCTTAAGCAAGGTTGCTGGGTTTTCTCCCAAGTTCAGGTTTCCCAAGCTAAAACTTTGTGTCTACTGTGCTAATTCTCTTTCAGTGATCCTTTTATTTTTTCCGTTGCAAAATTGAAGTTGAAATGTAATATCTATGGAATGAAATAAGATTTGAAAATAATAATGCGAAGTTAAAAATTCAACATGGGATCAGAGCAATACTAAATAGAAACCATTGTCAGTGACTGTTTCTGCCCTAATCTGGAAACTAGGGCTTCCAAGTTTGGACATTTCTATCCATAGATTGGACTTGAAAATATCATTTTGAAGCACGCCCTAGAAGGGCGCACTTATCTGTGGAAACAAATCTCAGTTTTGTGAAATTTCAATCTTGACCTAATTTATGTCGAAATCAAGGAACTAGGGCTTCCAGTTTTGAATTCTTCTGGCCACAGATTGGACTAAAAAATAGTGGTCTGGAGGTTTCCCTAGGAGGGTGCATCTATCTGTGGAGGAAAACTTCAGTTTTTACCTACTTCCTATTAGGGTTTCTAG
Organism: Larix kaempferi; assembly: GCA_027924585.1. Lineage (NCBI taxonomy): Eukaryota > Viridiplantae > Streptophyta > Pinopsida > Pinales > Pinaceae > Larix > Larix kaempferi. The sequence continues at coordinate 4,674,066 of BSBM01000033.1, read as the reverse complement.
GTCAAATTTCGGCTCTTGACATAAAGGTGTCCAGCCTCATAGTAGAAGACAGGTTGGATGGTGCCTCTAACTTCACATCTTGGAAAACCAGGATACTCTTCATCCTAGATGAAAATGAGATCCAAGATTATGTAAAATAAGATGTCAAAGAACTCGATAATGCTGAAGAGAAATCCAAGGTACAAGAAAAATGAAACAAAGGCTAAAAGAATCTTGATAGATTTTCTATAAAAGGTCATTTGATTCCATATGTTGCAGAGTTGAAGACTGTTAAAGCAATGATTGATGCCTTAGTAGGATTGTTCGAGAGAAAGAACACCAACTGAAAATTAGCCTTGAGAAATCAACTCTGTTGTATGATGATGACCAACTCAAATCCAGTGGCTACATACTTCATAAAGGTCTCCCAATTAAGAGATCGACTTAAATCCATTGGAGATACCATTGATGATTCAAAACTTGTTATGTTAACTCTTAATGGACTTCCCTCTTCTTGGGAGTCATTTGTTCAAAATGTTTGCAAATGGGATGAGATACCCAAATTTGATAGGCTATGGATGGATTGTATCCAAGAAGAGGCTAGAGTATTGTCTAAGAACAGTTTTCAGAAACCTCAAAATGTAGAAACTCAAGCTCTTGCAGCTCATGCAAGAAAAGGAAAAGGAAGAAGAAACTTTGGGAGGAAAAATACATGTGGAAAATCAGCTCCAGCTCAAGGACAGAAAAAGAAGGATCTCTCAAAGATCAAATGCTATAATTTTCATGATTTCGATCACTATGCCTCGTGGTGTCCTCAAAAGAAAAGGAAGGAAAATGCATCAATAACCAATGATGATGAACATCCACCAGAAAAGAAGACAAAGCTTGATGAAGTTGCAGATGAACTCCGAAATGAGTATTTCTTTTAGAAGCATTCAGATAAAGTCTCCAAGCAAGTTCCAGAAGTTCAGGACTTGACAAAGAAAGAGATCAAGACTACAGAACAAACGATGGAGAAGAGTACACTTCCAGAAAGTCCGGTGATTTCTACAAGGAGGCGGAAATCAAGAGGGAGTCAACAAAACAAAAAACTATAAGTATTTAATGTTTTGTGCAACAAGCGTTATTCATTCAAATTGAATTGCCATTGATAAATAGCATAACTGTTTAAATTAGTACCGGTTAACCCTTGTGGACATTTCTATCATAGGTCCATCGTAAAGATTGTGGAGACGATGATTAGTGATCAAGATCTAGCCATGTTGTTATGGGTAGATGCATCTAGTATGACAATTATGCTCAAATCAAGTGTCCTCACCGGATATTGGGGAACAAGACTCCTAAGAGACATTCACAGGAGACAATCAAGAGAGAATCTTTGGTTGTCTAGCATACACACATATGCTGAGGAAGAAGAGGATGATGATCATAGTCTTCAAGAGATCTAGAAGGTTTCACATGAAGTTTGATAGTGAGGAGCAGAAGGCTTCGAAGGATGAGTATACAAATCCCTATAGTACAGCTAATCATCCTTCAGACAATTAGGAAGAGACGATAAAGCCAACAGAGTCAGTGGATCTACCTAGAGATGTTGTAGTGAAGAGGCCAGTATAGCCTCGAAATACTTGCGAGCTGCAGAAAGGCATACGACATGCAGTGGTACTTCCAAGAGACAGTTCTAAGAATAGAAAGGAAGTCAATGGTGACTTCCAATTAATCGAGCATGCAGTTACAAACTCACAAACAATCGTGGATAGTATTCAAAGTTCTTGAGGAAGCAAGAGGCTCGTCTTAGTGGACCCACTTGATGGGAGATGACACAGATGGATACACAAAGATCAACAGTGTAGAAGGTAGCAGGTTACTTCAAGTGTAGGATACTCAGATGCAGAGGGAGCACAGTGTCCAGATGCAGAGGGAGCAGAGTGTCCAGATGCAGAGAGAGTAGGATGCTCCCGCAAGAGGGAGTCGTTGTAGCACAGTTTATTGAAGATAAAGAAGACTTTGTACGAACTCAAGCAAGCACCCAGGACGTAGTATGCCAAGATAGACGTATACTTGATGAGCTTGGACTTCACCAAGAATGATGTGGATTCCAACCTTTACTACAAGATTGTTAATAGTGATCATTTGATATTGGTGCTATATGATTGATGATTTGTTCCATGATTCCGTCACAAAAACAGAGAAGCTCAGTGTCGAGTGCAAGAGGGAGATGGCCTATGAGTTGGAGATGTCAAATCTTGTCCAGATGGATTGGAGGTGTAGCAAAGATCAGGTGAGACCTTCCTCACTCAAGGGAAGTACACAGATGAGATCTTGAGCATATTCGGTATGATGGACTACAAGTCCTATGATGACAAATCTGAAGAAGCCTGAGGAATTCCGCTTCAGATTCAGATTTGGTGGATCCCACGATAGGCAGATGATTGGATCTGTGATGTACCTGGTTAACACCAAGCCACATATTTGCTTTAAGCACCCTAAGCCAAGTACGGTTAAACCGAGGCATGTACATTGGGTTGCAGCAAAGCATGTGTTGAGGTACCTGTGTGGTACAGCTGGATATGGTTTGAGATATGTCTCAGGTGGTGGAGTGAGGCTGCAGAGATATACAGATTCTGATTGAGCAGAGAGTGCAGTGGATAGAAAGAGCACCTCAGAGTGTTGCATCAGCTTGAGATCAGCCATGATATCTTTGGTTTGGCAGGAAGCACACTTCCATCGCACTTAGTACAACATATGCAAATTATATTGCAGTCAGTGTGGCTTCAGGCACAACTATTTGATCAAGAGATCAAAAGTTACTTCATCTGAGACATTGTGTAGAAGGGAGTAGTGAAGCTCTAGTACATATCAACAGATCAACGGCAGACATTCACAAGAGGTGAATGGCCAACACATCATGATGGTTCGACAGATGAGCGACAGACATTCACAAGAGGTGAATGGCCTAGATATTGAGATGGTTGTACAGATGCAGCTGCAATACAGATGCAGTACAAATGTAGTACGGATATAGAAGTAGTACAGAATCAATCGTAGTACAGATGCAGATGCAGTACAGATACAATACAGATGCATATGCAATACAAACGCAGTACATATGAGTTGCATCGAGCAAACATTCTCCATAGAACATCCATGGTAGTGGAGAATGATACATTCACTCACAGAAATAGCTAGTTTGGCTAGCGGTGATTGGCCCAAGCGTAGTCCATACAGACACAAGATGTAGATTGTGGACATTCTCGCCACGTGTGAAACTTGGCATGATGCAGAATGTCTCCCTCGCTAAGAGAGTGTTGATGTTTCTCCAGGTGCAGCATTGGGCAGACATTCACTCACAGATATCCATGTTGATTTGGCTAGTGGGGCCATGCGGATTTGGCTAGTAATAAATGATACATTCATATTCTAGAGGTGAATGGCACGGGCAGGGGTAGTACTTCTCCCAGTCATATGGTGTGGAAATGGACCCCAAGGATGCTCTCACATTGCCTATTCTCGTAACGGAGTGATCTATTCTATATTAAAGTGTTTGACATGTTTATTTTACTAGGGGCTTTCATCCCCTTCTGAAATATACAATTCTAGCCTAATGTTGAAATTGACATAATCACTAAGAAGTGTCTGGGACTTCTTAGTGTGGGTCAAATCAACATTAGGGCTCTATGCGGTGAATAGACGAGCATGTGATGGAGAAGTATAACATCATCATAATGGACAACCTTTCCTAAAGAAGTGGAAAATTCCAATAATAAAGTGCTCAACTTAAAATACAACATTCAAGTGGACAAACAACCAAGTCAGCCCTAACTAAAAAAGAGAAGTCGGCCCCAAGTGAAGATCAAGTGATTTGATGTGTATAAATAAGAGGAGTGATTCCTCAATTCATTCATCCAATTCGTGGAAGACATATTTCTCTCTCTGGTGCGCAAGTCTAGTAGGGAAAAGTGAAGATCAAAGAAGAATCATCTTGAAGACCTTTTATCTCTATCTTGGATTCTCTACACTCCAACAAGTGCGCATCTTCTTTGTGATTGGGTAACAAGTGATGTTTGTAAAACCCTTGTGAACTAGGATTCTTCTATTGTTGTTGTTGTACTCTTATTATTTGGAAATATTCTTCTTAAGAAAGGTTGTTGGGTTTTCTCCCGAGTCTAGGTTTCCCAGGGTAAAACTCTGTGTCTACTGTGCATGGTTCTCTTTCAGTGATCCTTTTGTTTTTTCCACTACAAATTTGAAGTTGAAATGTAATTATATCCGTGGGATGAAATAAGTTTTGAAAATAATAATGCTGATAAAAAATTCAACAACTTGCAACTAAGAAAGAGAGCAGAAATAGAGAGAAGAAGTGGATGGATGGCAATTAATAGACAATTAAAAATGCATTAAGAAAAATTAGAAGACAACAAAAACAGAGAAGTCGAAGTAAACAAATCAGCACTAGAAGAAGAGGAAAGAGAGAAAGGTCAGAGACAAAGATTTGCAGCACAGCTAATGAGATTCTCAAGAACAAATGGGGGTCGATGCTAGAAGTTTCATTTACAATGGACAGTTGAAGGAGGGGCAATTAATCAGCTGGCAAAGTGAGATAGAGTGTTATTACAAATTCAAGAGAATGCAAGACCCTCAATGGACGAAATATAAGTTGCTAGGAAACATGGGTGCGGGGACGGGTGCGGGTATGGGTATGGGTGCGAGGGCAAGGACACCACTTTTTGAACTAAGGTACTTGGGTTCGTCAAGGTACTATATATATATATATATATATAAGTAGTTGTTACAAAACAATAAAATTAAAAGTTAAAAACATGTCACATGCATATTTGTTTATAATTCAATGATTCATCATTCATTCAACATTCAAATTGGAACATAAAATTTGATATCAAGTGGAAGTTATATTATGATTCCATTGTCGTACTACATTCAAAATTTCCCTAATGGACTAATGGCATTTCCAATCATGAAATAGAAAATTCAAAATTCAAAAAACACTGATGAGTGATTTCATTCAATGATTCTCCTTGTTGTAACAGAGTAACCTTATCGTTGTATTCAACGTAGAAAGCCCTTCACGATTTCACCAGACACTATCGTCGTGGAAAACCCTTCACCAAACGCTCCCACTGCTGAATGAAATGATTATGAGATATTTGAATGGCAAATTATGATGTTTGAAGAGTTTGGGCTCGTAATTTTAGGTTTGGGAGGGGGGGCACCTTTCCCCCCTTCCTTTTATTTATTTCACTGCTTAAAAAACCAAGGTATGTTGTCCCCTCTCAGCCAAACAAACCCATTTTTCAGGTCGATGTCTCAGGTTCTTCAATAAAGAACCCGGTTCGTCTGGGTTCGCCAACCAAGAATCCGCACTCGAATCGGAGACGTGGGTTCGTGAACCCAGAGGGACGCAAACCCTACCCCCGAGTACGCGAACCCATGCAACTAAGAACGAATTTGTTAGCATAACATTGAATGGACATGTTGCCATATAGTGGGATTTTGTGCAGTGTGAATGAGTTTGGAAGGATAAAGAGAAGATTTGCAGTAGGAGCAAGACGATCACAAAGTTGCAGGAGAGATCATTTCCTATAGATCAAGAATAGCCATTATTCAACCATATACAAAATGTGTGATCGAAATATTAGAGCGTACGGAGTACACACAAGAATTTTACAAAAATTTCACATATGCTCAACATGAGGGGGGTGCAGACCAACAAGCTTCAGCATATGTGAATCTTCTCAAAATTGCAAATCGAGATGATATAAGTCTTCACAAAATTTGTTATGTAGAAGAGGCATACAAGTTAGCATTGAAGGTAGAAGAATAAGAGAAGTTAGCATGCAAGGATAACAGGATAAACTTAGGCAGAGGAAAAGGTAGTTGTAGTAGTAAAGATCGCAATTCCACACAAAATGCAGAAGATGTGCGATGAGAAGCCAGATAAATCATAAAATAGAAGAGAGCATTGCACCAGGTAGAAATTGAGGTAGAGGTTCTGGTGGTTTGAGAGGACTTGGAATAGGCTTTGGCAGTTAAGGGCAAAGGATACATTGTTTTGCATGTGGAGATGAAGGGCATAAGTTGAGTGAGTGCCCACAAAGAGAAGGTGTGGTCAGGAATGAATCAAGGACTCAATCAGCACAGGGAGAGGAGTTGAAGAACTAACAAACAATGCAGCAAGGGAAAAACACACAAAAAAACTCATGATCAATAGAGGAATGATCACATCAATCAGGTAGAAAAGAACACCCAAAGAAAATGGGTGATAAGATAAGATAATTTTATTGATGTGCAACAAATGACCACAAAAGTAGGTCAATGAGACTACTGAGCACACATGTATCAATACAAAGTGGGAGTGCAGAACATGCTCATAATTAAAGCAAGAAGTAAAAAGTAAGAGAAATAAAATGAGGTATTTCCCTAATCTAAGATCTAAACAAAGCTCTGAAAGTTAACTACAGATTTGGGTAAGATGGACCCAAAATATGCAATACAAAGAGTGAGAGCCATTCAGGCTCCACTACTAACCAATCCTAACATATGAGGCCAAATGGGGGAAGCTTCTGATGGAACATTCTCTAGAAGAGAAAATAGAAACTACTCTAGACTCTGCATTGTACTGCTGTCTAGACCAGGTCGCCCAACCACTGAGACCTAGAAGGCATCTCCTAGCTGCTGTTGCAAGGTCTGGAGCGGCCATGTCATTGGGCTTGCTGAGAGGTGATGATAGTCACCCAAGTTCATATTGATCTCGGGTCAAGTATTGTATTGATAATGACCTATCTCTTTGTACCATTGGTAGATGGGAGCACCGGGAAGGAGACAATCCTCTAGCTGGACATTTGTCTATCTGGTGGCAAGCGAGTATGGGACCAGAGCCTGAGGGCCTCTTGCATGTAAAGAGCCAAGCAATAGTGATCAGGGTAACTAAAAAACTAGAAAGTGCCTACAACTCTTGAAAAAGGTGGTGGAACTGCCCTTGGATATCATAGTAGAGGGGACACCTAAAACTGAAATACTCCTCAATCTCAACCTCCTAAAGATGACACATCTATCAATTCCTATCTAATCAGTTGATCTAGAGATCTATCTCCACTCAAAGCCTATGAGAATCTAGACGTAAGTCTATCAAGGTTATAACATATAAGTGATTCTAGTAACACAAAAACTATAGTCCTGGTAGTCAAGATAAGATAATATTATTAATGTCCATAAGTAACCAAAAGGGTAGGTCAATGGTACTAGGAAGTAAAAATCTATAGCAAAGTGTCATTCAATATTGAAGTAAATGGATGAAGTTTTGTGCAAGCTTATACCTATGGATGCTTGTCATTTCTTCTTGAGAAGATCATAGCAATATGATAGACACACAATACATGATGAGAAGAACACCTATTCCATCATCAAGGATGGAAGGAGATTTCAATTCTACCGATTAATGAAGAATCAAAAGAAATTGTTGTCTACATAAACATTCTTGAGAGTGGTGAAAAGGACAAAAGAGTGTTACGTCATCATGCCATGGAAAGAAATTGAGCACAAGGAGATCACAGTGCTCGACAAGAAGAAGAAGATCCACAGAGATGTAAAGAAGGTGTTCAACGAGTATAGTGACATCGCATGCAACAAATTACTAGAGATTTTCCACTAACAAGGAAGACTACACATGAGATAAACTTGATTCCAGGAGCAATATTGCTACATGAAGCAACGCACTGAATAAGTCCATGGGAAAGCACAAAGTTAAACCCATAGATAGGTGAGTTGTTATCCAAATGCTTGATCAAAGAGCGCAGCATTCTATGCACAGTAGAGTGCTTGAACCTGTGCGCAATACCAACACTAATAATGTCGAAGAAAGACGCACATTGGAGGATGTGTACAAACTTATGCTGTTGGGAAAGGGGAGTGGGAGCGGGAGCAGGTGCGGAAAGCGAATTTTTCAAAAGCTTCCGTTTTGGTAGCATTTTGGGAGCATTTATATAATACATATTTTAATATATTGTGATGTATATGTATTAAAAAAACATGAAAAATGCCAAATTAGCTATAGAAAACATGAAAACATAGATATGACCATTTAGTACACATATAACATCAATCATCTAGGAGCTATAACTTGTAACATTGTCATCAAAAGATCAATCTTCAATCATCAACAACATCAACCTTCAAATTTCAACATATAATATTTGCCATCAACAAACTCTAACAGATAACATCAACCATGAAAAGATCAAAGCATCATAATATCATATTCATTACCAAAGAGTTCTAAAGATGCAATCAACAATTTAAAGTTTAAACTTCAAAAGTAGGTTGAAAATTCAAAGTTCAAAGTTCATAACAGTATTTCAGGGCATCACATTGATCATAACCGTTCTTCAAATTGTACGGCTACCAAATGTTAAGGTATGCTGATTTTAGATGTATGCATTGTTTAAACTTTATACTGGAACCAAATCATTTCATCCAGCTTCATAGCTCATTTTTATTCAATATTTGGTGAAAATATGCTTTACAGATCATTGTTCAATGATTGATGGAAAACTACCTGAAATTCCCTCTACTACATGGTCTAAGTTTTAAACCAGGGATCACCTCCTATTAGTTTTTTTTTTTTTATCATTTTTTGTTTCTCATCTTTGGAGATGTTGTAGGCACTCATTCATTGCTATTATTACTAGTTGTACTTTAGACTGCAACTGAAATTTGGCCCACTTTAGTCAGTAATGGACATTAATATAATATAATTTCATTCCTCCGTATTATTCAGTTACAATTAACAATCATTTTCAATATATATATATTTAATAGGTTGTCTATGTGTGTACCATAATTTTTCTTGTGAGTATATTGAATAGTTTTCACATATGCATAATCAAATGCAGAAGTTCAAATAGTGTTCACAAGATTGAAATGATGTAATGTCCCCATCCAAATAAATCACATGAAAGGAAAATTCCACCAATCTACTAGTTCCCTAGGTTGGGGTGGAAACATTTAGACTTGGAATAAGGGAGCTATAAGACCCCAAATGGACATTAGATTGACAAATATATATTAAAAGGGGTTAAATAAATATTAATAATAAGAAAATAAGGTGGCACTTGGTCATGAGGGTGCATAGGTAGTGTGGGACCCACACAAGGCAAGATTCTCCATGCCACATGGCATCCTATTCTCACCCATTCGAATCCAAGGTGGAGTCTAACGTTCTTGGGGGAGTTGGAGAGGCATTATACTTAGCATGACTCAACGAGGGTCGAATTTGAGTGGAAGAGTAACTCCCATGGAAGAGGAAGAGGCATCTTAGAGGTATTGTGACACTTGGGCTAGATTCCCTAGCTTCTATGACAACAATGATAAAGATTCTATGACACTTATGACAAGGATCGGACCTGATTGCTGACATCTGACCTATATGACATGTCAGGGCTAAAAATAGCCTCCAAGAGGGCGCACAAGGGAGTTATGGCAGCCAAGATTCCCCCCCATTCGAATTGATGGAAGAGGAAGGCTAGGAAATGTTGGACAAGTGGCACTCCTGGGAATCTCTCCCTAATTCAAGCTGGGATGAAGCTCTTGGAGCGAATTCGAGCCATGGAGGCCTTGGGAGGTTAATAAAAGACAAGAAGAAAGAAGGAGACCAGCTTTTGATCATTTCTCATTCGGCAAAAATTGGAGAGCTTAGCTTGTCCTTCCAAGGTGAATGCTTATCCTTCTTGCCTTAGAACCAATTTCGAGGGTGCAAGATTCCCATCCTAGTTGGTTGATGGAGAGGCCATTCAGACCTCTCAACAAAGCTTCATAGAGATGTTTTGATGCAGGTTCAAACCCCAACTGAGTTCGAGTTCATCTTCTCTCATTCTTCTCTATGCCTATTGTTATCCACTAAATTGCACTTAGTGTAATCCGAGTGAACCGTTGAAGTTGTGAACATGTTCAATGTCCATCATCAGTGTTCCGAGATCCATCAGGCCAAAAAAAATTGGCCCTTTGTAATTTTTGCATGTCCAAACCCCTGCAGGGGAATTGTAATAAGTTGGTCTATTGATGAAATTTTTATGAAAGGCTTGGGTGACCTTAGGGTTTGTTATCGAGGGGATACTCTAGAGTGTTTTTTCCTTAGGAATTATGCATTACTCTTCAGTGACATATAATTCCCGAGTTTTTCACTCACACCTCCAAAGCTGGAGTATTTCCATGATGGTAAATTTTGAGGGGTTATTAAAGCCTACTGAAATGTTTTTTTGTAACATGCTAGCCAGAAGTAATAAATCGTATGGACATGCACTAGGTCCCCTAGGAGTTTGAGTCAATTCCGAATAAAATAATTTTTTCCGTAAACTTAGGCCATATTTTAATGGTTTAAATGGAAAAAATCAAAATGTAATAAAAGTGTCGTCTAGAGGTGGAATTTGGCGTGGGGAGGCTCGTTTTGACACTCAGAGCATCCTCTATACCCTAGTGCCCACTTTCTCCAGGTTCGGGGCGATTATGTTGCCTCTGGGAGCAATTTTCATTAAAGATGCAACAATTGGGCATTTTAATGCTAAAAAAACTCAAAATGCACCAAAGACAAAAATCACAAAAGTCCAAAATGATTAATTAAATGGTTTGGAAAGGTGGCATTATAGTTTAAGATGGTGGGCGATTACATCAAAGTATGAAAGCATAATTTTAGAAGTGAAATAAAAGTCAAAGTTTGATTATTTATTTGAGGAGAGCACCATGCACTCACGTGGGCCACTTCACCATGCGAATGAGATGAGGGTTGACTTGGGCGTGGTTCCTTATGAGGTTGTGCAAATACTCGAATGAGTTGGCATAAGCATTAAACATTTACCAACCATATATTTTAGAGATTCCAATCAAGGATTGGATTGGAACGAGATTTCACCCCTTGGGAAGTGCGCACTCCCTCATGAGGACGTCAAGCTTGAGGTGGCATCCATCTTGTGGAGAGTGGAGTTAACAAGAGAGAAGGGAAGGTGCCTCCCTTAGGTGGCATCCTTCCCATTCAATAGAAACCCAACCACTTATTCAATCAAGGATTGGGAGCTCACACATGTCACTTCAAACCGTAGTTTGCCCCCTCCCTCACCAATTCGAATTCTTCCTTTGGAGAGCTATAAGAGCAAGTTCTATGTTCATCTTTTTCAAGTAGTGTGGATGCATAGAACCTCTGTCGGTTTGTAACAGATTGATCATTTTTTTAATATATTGTTGAAGACTTTGGAGGTCCATCTTGAGCAAATGTGGTGATTTTCATGAGGTGACATTGTACTTATTTCTTTCTTGCTTACATTTATCTGTAGATCTGGCTTACTGATTTGAATAGACATTTGCAGTTGTCAACTTGTCTATTTGTGAAAGAGTTTTAGAGATCTAGAAGTAGTCGACAATACTCGTTTGTATTTAGGCTATTCAGTTTTCTTTTATTTCTAACACACTGGATCTACTTATTTTTGTTGTGAGTTTGTTTATCAAGTTGCAGATCACAAAGCCCATAAGGACTGGATCTCGGTTGAAGCTTCTACACTTTGGGCAACTTTTACTTAACACTTTTGTTTCAAGTTCCTTCAAAAGAGCAACACCAATGCAAGCTATGGCATAATGGGGCTTCATCCCTCTCTTCAAAATTACAAAATTCAAACCCTCTCTTACTTTTCCGTTTTGTTTTGCAAAGTGCAGATCTATCATACTTAGATTATCTTTCAGATCTATAGCACTTTAGCATATTGTTAGTTAGATCTAAGTACTTTAAAAGTCTGTTTTTCACTAGATCTAAGCTAAAATTTGGAATTTTTATACTTCGAAAAATTTTCGAAATTTTTCTAACTGTAAAAAATTTTCAAATTTTTTATTTCTTTTTTGCATTTGCCATCATATTCTAAGTAGTTTACTTGCTGGTTTTTAGCAGGTCCAAGGAAAAAGAGGAGGAAGCTGTGGCGAAAAATCGATAAAACTTGCCAAAAACACCTTCCAAGGGAACCATTTTAGCATTGTTTCAAAGTTTCAACTTGTAAGCCCTTAGATCCAAGTCTAAAAGGACTAAGAGGCACTTTTATTTGAGCATAATTGTAAAAAGTATAAACGAGAGCAATGGGGTAACCAGCACCCACATCCCATCCCCCCTGGGGAGATTTGTGTATTTTGTAAAATTTCGTGAGATTGCATTTTTCTAACTCCACTCACTCACACACTCACTATTGAATTGCAGGGTGTATACTTTCATTTATATTTTGCAGTTTAATCATTTTTCATTTTGCAAAAGTAAAGTAGAAATAAAACCATCTTCGCCGCCACGAAGTATGCTCTCACCTTCACCCAAAGGCAATTTGTTGATTAGTGGAGGTTGATCAGAAAAGTGACGCATAAGATAGGCCATCCATATATTTTCATTTAAGTTTTGTCTTTCATTTTCATAAGCTCTTGAACTTAGCTGAAAAGCAAGTCAAGAACACTCTCTGTCGGAGGGTCAATGGTTAATTGTTTCAAACATGAATAAATCATTTGCCTACACCGGGTAGGCTATACCCACCAACAGTTCGTTTGAGCTGTGGGATACCAAAAGCAGTTGGAAGCACTCTTTAATTCTCACATTTAACTTAATCAGTCACCTAATAAAATTAACTACCCACAAGATAGTGAAAATCCGGCACTTCAAACTAGATTTTGTGTGGGCAAATTCTGCCTGGGGGCGCTGGATCACTGTACTTAGACCTTGGGGCACCGTTAGACTACATCCTTATTTGGTGTAGTGTTGAACTCGCGCTCAAGGCTTTGGCAGCCAACATGTCCTTGTACGAAGCCACCAATCTCTAGATTTTCGGACATTCCTCTCTGTACCTCACAGTATCTCGAGAGTTCCCATTTTTCCCTAATAAAGGTTCACCCTTAATAATTTAAAATCAACCAAGAGACATTGCACAACATTTCCCTTTTCAACGTTATTAATCTCACACTATATCTGACTCCATAAGGCACTGGTCCTCGTACTTTATTCGCTTTTTATCAATATCAAGACATCGTGTATCTATTTATTCACAATGATTATTTGAAATTATGCTGGTCAAAGCTATTTAAACTATTGTTGCAATTACATCTTGAACCCCACTTTCAAATTCCAAAAAACATTAATAAACAACCCATCATTTAATTGGAAGACCCTAACAAACTTAGTAACTTTTCATAGGGACTAACCCCCTTGGCTTTCGTTGGGAATTTTGCCTAAACGAAGGAGTCAAGAACCAAGTGACATACTTGACTCGAGACTTGCCACCAAGGGCACACCGAGCGGAAACATAGATTTCTGCTGCGACAAAGACGGTGTGTAATCCGGCAGCAACACTAATTCTACTATCTTTCTCTCAATGTCATGTAAATGTGCAAGGGTACACTTGTTGCATCTAGTTAGTGAAGGACTGTTATTTCGACTTCATGGACATGTTAGCTGTTATATATCTCTGTAATAATCATATCATCAAAGCCACAACTCGAAACATTATGTATTTCAAGTGATATTTACATTCAAGGAAAAGATTCAAGCCATTTTCCCCATAGCATTTGCATATTGATTTTGGAATGATATTGTACTTGTTTTATGTCAAAGTTTGCTGAGTTATTTAACATGTTATGAGTTGCATATGAAGTTACTTTGATGGCTCAAATGATGTGTTCAGACCTATGAAGTGTTACTATGGTTTATGAAGAAATTCGAGACTCCTTGCCCACCAATTTCACCTCAAAAACTAGACTCTAGAAGTTGTTGTTCATTAGGATGCCTATTCGACCCTAAAACCAAATCTAATGCTGCACATATACTGTTCCTAATGTCCTCTAACAGAGCCAAGTCTCAGACCAAGAATTAGTGAAGGTCGTACAACGTTTGGAAGAGCATCTAATGTCAGACCTAGGGGGGATCTCCACTTCTCAAATTAACTAGTCTTGTTCTGAAACTTCTTCCCATGCCACTTGCAGACCATGGATGGGTATATCAGTTGTTTGGATGTCTAATAGATGTGTTAATATGTCCTATGCCCCATCAAAACCTTTCTCCCCAAATTCGAAAACATTTGGAGGTGTTTAGAACCAGTTGTAAATAAAACCCTAGAGTCAAAACAAGGTGAATCCAAGGACTTTCCTTTGAAGGGATATTACAAATGATATGAATTTAAGCTTAAACATTTTCCTTGAGCAACATAAGACAAACCATCAATTGCTTGTTCCATAATATGAAATTGAAATGAGTAATGCTCTGGAATGATGCGAAGATGTCCACAATTAGATTTGGAATATAATAATATAACTGTTGATTTTTTAGCAGCATCGAGAGCCATTCTCTAGGAGAATGGAGGCACCTGGTCACTTACCAAGAATATCATTCAGTCTGGGACTAAGGCACTTGGTCAGTTACCAAGTCGTTGACATTGGTCAACTTGATTCAACCTGGCGCTGAGGCACCTAGTTAGGTTACTAGGAACATGATTCAGTCTGGGACTGAGGCACTTGGTTAGTTACCAAGTTGTTGACTTTGGTCAACTAGATTCAACCTGGGGCTGAGGCACCTGGTCAGTTACTAGGCCATCACTAAAAGCCCTAGACTTGGTCTAGGCAAGTGATGTGTGATGTACTCCTCTCCTTGGTCACTGTGCTATGGGACCTCCTCAAGGGACTGGCCACCACTTGTTGGAATAACTAGCCTGGGACCTTGGTGTTAGTGGGGAGAACAAGACACCCAAAGAATAATCTTCCTTATATATGATGATGTACTTGAATTGGCACGTGTGGACCATGGAGACCAAGAGAAGAGGCTAAGAATTTGTCAAAAGGTAACTTACCCAAGAAGGATGGGTTAAAAGCCCACAATGAAAGGGCCCCAACTAATGTATAAAGTGTTAAAAGCCCACAATAAAATTAAAAGGGCCCCAACTAATGTATTTTATATTATTTGTTGAACTCCTTGACTTATGGAAGTCACCCAATGATGGAATATAAATGAGGAACCCTCTCAAGTGAAAAACATAGCAATCGCCATTCAATCAATCACTCATCTCTGTCCAAGAATTCGTTGGGGTATTTTACTATTTTCAGCTGCTGTTCATCTTCTTCATCTCAGATTTTTTCTCTAAGGGTTTGGATCAGTTAGCAGGCTCACAAAGTCTTCTTCTACAGGGATGTCTTCTCTTCCTTGTGGCTGCCGAGGGTCTGTCTCAAGCCCAACAGGGCTACCATCTTCATCAACAGGGCTGCCATCTCATAAGGAAGGCTGCCGAGGGCTTAAGGAAGGCTTCCGAGGTTATGTTGAAGCCCTACAGGGATGCTGTGAGACAGATCAAGCCCTAATCAGGGCTGCCGTGGACAGTTCAAGCCCTAAACAGGGCTGCTGTCGACAGATCAGGCCATAAACAGGGCTGCCGTGGACAGGTCAAGCCCCAACAGGGCTGCCATCTCCCAAACAAGGTTGTCAGGGGTTTCTAGAAGGGCTTCCGAGGTCTGATATAGCCCTAGAAGGGCTGCCGAGGACTGCTATAGCCCTAGCAGGGCTGCTGTAGATTTGTTCTAGCCCTAGCAGGGCAACCATGGAACTGTTTAAGCTCTAGAAGGGCTACATCACTCCTCTATTGGGCTGCT
This sequence comes from Larix kaempferi, assembly GCA_027924585.1. NCBI lineage: Eukaryota > Viridiplantae > Streptophyta > Pinopsida > Pinales > Pinaceae > Larix > Larix kaempferi. Next base: position 4,658,433 of record BSBM01000033.1, on the reverse strand, counting down.
AACAGGTTGCCTTTATCATTTGGAAGAAGGCCTAGGGCCTACGTCATCTCCTAGAAGGCTGGCATCATCATTCAGGAGCAGACTGAAGGGTTTTACTTCAAGTACCAGTCAGAGCTTAAGGGCTGATCAAATCTCAGTTAGTAGGGCTTGCATTAGCGGGGCTCTTCTCCTTCCATCTCTTGGTATGCATACTCTAGTGGCAAATTTATATCTGTTGTAAAAGTCTGCTCTAAATCTGCTCATGTAAAATCCAGTCATCTCATATTAAGGAAGTTTGCTGGGGTTTTATTCCTGAAAAGGTTTCCCCAGGGTAAAATTTTGTGTTCTTGTGGTCGGTTATTTCTTCTTTACTGCTGGTGATCTACTGCTGGTTTATAATCTCAGAGAATTATATGCTAAAAGTCAGCTAAAAGTGAAAAAGACTGTTACTGCTATCAAATCAGATCTGCATTATAAAATTTAACAATAACCATTTACCACAACTAATCTAGTCAATGTTGCTGCTCAGAAGGGAATGTTCCCCATGGTTTGACAAATTTTCTGAATAGTGAAAGTTTATGCGCATCTCAAAAGACATTCTTCCACTCGTTGACACATTTTGTATATAATATTTGTCATGTCATTGTTTCCGATATAGAATAATGTTTACTAATAATAGGCCATAACATTATCAATCCATTGGAAATAATTGAGGTTTCTTTTAATGCTTTCGTCAACAGACCTCAATGGAATTCTGAGATCATAACTCTGGACCAAAAAAGTTATTTAATCTCTGAAATGATTTTGGCTATAAGCACCAGTAATGTTATGTATTCTTCCATGGTTAAAAGCCTAAAGGTTAAGTTTTCCCTGAATAAAAACTTAGCATAAACACAGTCTACTCTATATTGATTTCTTTCTCCTTCCTAAGAATGATAAAGCCTTCAAACTGTCTAGTTGCTTCTACCAGTCTAAACTCTATTTCAAAAGAGTGTTTAAATCCCCTAAATGAACCCTAACCATGCCAAAAAAATCAAAGCGGAACCATGCCTTGGTTCCAAAAACCAAAAAACCCAAAAAAAGTGCGCCTCAATTCATGGGAGCGATGAGGGAGCACTTTTGGGGGAATTTTCTGCTCTCGGGAGCGATGAGGGAGCACTCTGGGAGCACCACTCCCTAGTCCCTCCCTAAAAAACCAGGGAGCATTTCTTTTGCCGGAATCGCTCTTCGGAAAAACACTCGCTCCCAAGAGCAATTCCTGATCGCTCCCTCTGGGAGCACGCTTTGGGAACGAAGCGAAACAAGGGGGGTGCTCCCCCACAGCCTAGGTACAAACTCCTGAGTAATGAATAAAATCACAATCAAGTGAATGTTTCCATTACCAAGAAGGGATGATTTGATGCACGATTTGAGTGGCACTAGATACTTCACAAATATATATTTGAAGAGTATTAATCACCAAATTAGGACCAAAGACTAAGTTGCACTGAACCAAATAGGGGAACCAAAACAGATACCGATGGGGTGAACAGAAATGGCAAATTTTATAAAAGAACAGATACCATACAATAAGGAAACAACATATATATAGATATAGATATAGAATATGCATACAATGTCAAAGATTGATGTTGTACAATGTCAACATTTAACATACATTAATTGATTATAGATATGTGATCAAGATGGTTATAGGTTGCACTAAAATTGACCACAATATCAGATATCGCTTTAGTGCTTGAGTAGGCTTGCATTCATGCTAATCCTATAACAATCTTGCTTCATCATCTGCTACATGTGGAAATCAATATTTGACACTCAATTTATTCATTTTGGCTTGATTTTCCAAAAAAAGAATAGGTTTGTATGGGCTCTCCTAGACTACCATAACACAATTGCAGCAGGCTGAATGTTTCGGCATTTTTACAACAATTATCTACAACACCTTCAAACATTCAAATGAAATCTTATCATTAAAACAATTTATGGAAGTCAAACCAGCACATTTGATTCAACAAGCATTATAAGAAACTGGAATTCAAGGCTGGAAGGAATCAAATCTTCAAAGCCAAAAAACACACATCCAAGACCAAGTGGCAAGAGGAAGGAGTGAATGAGTGACAGGTCTGTCTCAAATATGCAACTTCATCTCCAAACTGTGGAATAGACCAATTGCCTTCTTCACTTTCAACAACCATTAACCAAGACTACTTCCGTGTTGCTTGCCTTATTCTTTTCCACCAGTACCCGAATATTATTGTAGCCAATGCTTCAAATGTTCCTAACACACCTTACTCCATTCACCACCCTAGAACTTGAACCTTCAAGCAATGAAGACTCCAAGCGATCAAACCCTCAAGCAATCCCAATGCCAACTTATCTCAGCAACATTACCAAATCCCAGAATTTAGAAAGTATTAGAGGTCATTCTAGGGTGAGGGTTTCTTCAGAGCACTTTTAGGGTTTGGAAGTCAAATTTAAAAGTCAGAAAGATCGGTTCAAGGGGCCCAAAACACATGCCGGAGGTCTGAAACATTACAAGAACTGCCTGAAACATTTCAAATTCTACTTGAAACATTTCAACATTTCCCAAAAAACTCCAGAAAGAGTTTCCAGAGTTTGAAACAACATTTCAGATTTTCTGAAACAGACATAAAACCTTTCACTTTTGTTTCAAGGGCAAATCCCCTCAGTTTCATGTTACATATATAAAATAACATTGTATTTCCTGTTGCCTATAAATACAAGGTTCATGGATTAGGGAGGCTATAACTGCCTTTTTTCGCAAAATAAAAAATAAACTCGATGATAATATCAAGAAGTCTAGAAATAAAATAGATAGAATATTTAAACAGATATAAGGAACACACTGAACCAGGACCTACTCCAAATGAAAAACTGGACAAACAAATAGTTCGAATTCAATTAGCCAATGAAGATTCTTACAGCAACGACATGAACATCTCAGAGAAAGAAGAAGATGAACCTACACACCAACCAGCCACTAGGCCTCCCACTCAGTCACATCATTTAATTACTCAACGTTGTATCAATTTGGAAAGCACAAACAGACCACCATATGCTACAGGTGTTCCAGAATGACCGAGAATGATTGAACAATCCAATCATTTCTAGAGAAAACTACATCTGAGAGAAATTAGCTTAAACACTACAATCTCCAATCAATGCAAACAGATGAACTTTTTTGTGACTTTCACAGGCAGGAATTTAATACTGAAAAACACATCAGGGTAATTTGTAACAGACATTACATAGTGTTTATGAAATCTGATGATTTAAATTTTTGTATTAATATTTGGTCAAGAGATGAATAGAGTTATAAAAACGTTACATGTCCCTATAAAAACCATTTGTGATATCTTTTGCTACAACAAGCACATTGATGCTTTGATAATGGTTCAGATACCTCAGGATAGAAGTGGATCTATATTAGAAACAGCCCCGATTGAATCATTCTACCGACAGGAACACCTATAATTAGCACACCGCCTACAAGCAGATACCCAAAAATCAGGTTTTGGATGTGGCATTCCCAACTGCAAGGGGTTTTCTCTAAACCTAATGAAAGACACCATTAAGTCTTTGAATTGAAAATTTACACCTCTATACAATACAAGCCGAGTTCGACTGTTACAGTTTTCACTGGCCCATCGGTTGATCTGTTTATATTGTCTCCGCTACAACCTCCCACTCTTGTGTTTCTCTGACGGCTCCGCCATGCACTCCCACGCACTGCCACTACTCTAGACAGCATCCTAGCTCCCAATCTGCCTAACTCCTCTGCAGTTTTGCATCCCACGAAATCAGCTACCTGGTCCCACGCCCATCAGCTGACACAGCACACAACTCATCGTACGACAACAGTTGTATGGTTGTACTTTCTCCTTTTTTTAATTCTGTAAACCTCTGCCAAACGTGATTTCCCACTCAGAGCGAACTTGGCTCTGATACCATGTTAGATTTTAATTTTACTAAGCCCAACTCTAGTTAATAGTCCTGAATAATTTACTGCAATTATTAACTAAAAACACACTGAGATCTAACAAATTTATGCAGCAGAAAAACACAATAAATCACACACATTTGACACTTAGATTTACCCCAGAAAACCCCAACTGGGAAAAACCAGCAACAGATAATTTTTATTAAGATAAAAATCCTGGGATAATGGCCCACTAAGGAAAAATACAATGACAGAATGCTAGCCTTCACACCTCAAGATCAGTCCTTTGATCTTGTTGGTTACTAGCCCTCAGCTACCCCTTGCTCCTATCCTCTGACCCTACCCCTACACCTACACACTTGGCTGAACCAATCAATCAATGAGATCTCACTCACTCTATGTGACTCGTGTGTGTCTCCTCCTCTCCTTAGACTTCCTTTTATAACATTACAATATGCAAATACCTTGGGCCAATACCATTGGCCCTCTAGATCTCCTACTTCATTTACATAAAGTAATTACAAAAGTACATTCACTTTAATAGTTCACCTAATTAAAGTGAAACTCCTAAGTCTGAGAGGTAATAATGAAGCCTTCCACCTGTTAGACACTGTCCACGTGGAAATACATGTCTGATGCTACAAAAATCAACAAAATGCAGAATACAAACAGGGTTTGGTGAAGAATAGAAACTAGCCATATGTAGATAGTACTTGCATTTCTGAGGCAGAGTATCGAAAGCTTTGTAAAGGAAAGATTGTTGAAAAGGAAGCAAATGATGACGGAACAAGTGCAATGTGAGCACACACTTTGTCTTACTCGCACGAAAAAGTTGAGGCAAGAGCATCCCCGAAACAACCAAATCCAAGAGCACACCAAACAAGCAAAACACAAAACCATGCAAAAAAAAGTTAAGCACGAAATTATTTAAGCATGGTTTCCACGGGAAAAAAGTGTAGCACACAGTTCAAACACGAAAATGGAAAGTGAAAAACAGGGAAAGGAAAAGAGGCGTTGAATGCTGACATCATCTAGCATGCAGTAGGAGCACAAAAAGAAAGCGTTTATGGTGAGAGAAATGAGCATGCATGACAGGAAAAACAAACAAGCATGGTGAGCATGAAGAACAAAACCGACAAAGAAAACCAGCCAAAGGTCATTGAAAGCCTACCATGGAAGTTGAAGTGATAGGAATGAATCCCAAGAGTTAGAGAGTTGAAGAGCCACATTGAACAGAGAGATACAGTAGGAATATAAAGAGTACAAAGATGATTTACAGTCAGCCAACAAAATGAATAAATAGGATTTATTGTCATTTCTGTAGGGTTAGCAAATTTCAAGAAATATGGTCTGTACTATGTAGAGATGTAGAGTTGACCATAGTTCCAAAGTAGAGCATTGAGGCACATATCTCAATACTTACATATGTATCTACATCTTGTGAATAATAATGAGTAGCCTATTCCCCTATAACTAAGAACTTAATTCTTAATGTTTCCAAAGTGATTGAATAGCCATTTTTTACTCTGAAATTTTGAATAGCCATTTAATTTCCTGCAGAGTTCTTATGTTCTAAGTCTAACCTATAAGTTGCAAGTCGTTGTGCATAGACTTTGAGATTGAGACAAGGTAGATTCATGCCCATTATGCCCCTAGCCACTCGAAGTTGTATCCCACTTCTAGACATGCATCTATGTCTAATCGTGCATTTCCAAAATGATTTTTTGTGCAATATTATGAAATTATTTTGTTGTGCTTTTACAAATTAATGGATGAAATCCAAGTGTTATCGTATTTTCTGGAGAGTACAAAGTACATGTTTCTAAAGGAGACACGTGGCCTTCTTCACGACATGCACTCTACCACCATTTTATCCTCCCTTTAGCTTGGATCTTTCCTTTCAGCTATAGCACCCCTGCTTTCAGGTATGGCACCCCATAGCACACCTTCTGTTCCGTCATCCGGGACAAGTCCTACCTCCATTGGGCTGAGGGGAATAGGATCTTCTCCACTTCTAGACCTAGCCATGCAGCCATGGAATGAGGTGGCATGTTAGTAAGCCAAAGATTGCATCCCCCTTGACCACACAGGGGCCAGCTTGAGAATATCCTTCAATGAAGCATTGGCTACACTTGCCATGTTCAAGCCTCACATTCCTCTGTTGGATGCTTCATCATGTAGAAAGTTGCTTCAACTCTTGTTATTTCCCTTGGCCTTGAGGTTGTGGGCCAAGAGGATTTCTACTTGGCCAATGATCTTATATGTTGTTTGAATGGATTTTGGCCTCAGCTCACAAATCTACATATATGGGTTTCTTGGCTATGGAAACACATGGTCTTTATTTTTTCATGGTGGACTTTGCCTGTGTTGAGGACAAGGAGCACATCCTTCATTACGGACCATGATTTATGGAATGTGATGGCTAGTGCAGAAATGCAGAAATCCTTATCAGACCCTATAGCAAAGGACGAAAAGCAGTATGGATAGCATGCAATCTTGTACAATATTTCCTTATAGAATTTTTATTTACCATCCTGAAAATCTATTCTAGCAATGTTGGTAAAATAGCCAAGAACAAATTCCAATTCATAAACACCAAGCAAGCATAGATTGCACGATGAGGTTTATTCTGATATCTGGAATAAGGGTCGCCTATTTATCACTCTTGAACAACAAAAAGACCAATCCCTACCTAAAGAGACAATTATCTCTGTTACTGTATGCATGAACAACTTCACAGAAAATACTGAATTTTAAATTTTAAAGGGCAAACAAAAAAAAAGGAAAAACACTGGACTGATTGACTTCATCAAAGGTGGAAAACATAGAAAGCAATAAGCTTTTTTCCTGGAGCACCCTACATTTCAAGAAATAGGCATACATTATCAAAGTAAGATTTAACTAAAAAAAGTAGCATACACAAAGTAGCATACACAGCCATGTGGCATGAAAAGTACAAACCTGGCATGCATTTAATTTTGACTCCAACCCATCAATATAATTTTCGCATCGCATAATCTGATCTTCTTTCTCTCTTAGGCCTCCTTCAGTCTGTCCAACTGTTTGTCTAAGACGTTTTACCTCATTTTCCAATGATTGTCGCACTTCTTCTCGGGTTACAGTTTCTGTTGCAAATCGTTTCAGCTCTTCATCAAATCTTTTCCTTGCAGACTCTGCACTTTTTAGCCTCTCGGCAAGTGCATTTTTCTCTTTGACAACCCTCTGCAATATTTAACGACATTAAACTGTCAACTTCTTATACATCAAAGACCAGCTTAGAAATGGTTAATATATGAAATATATTAAAATTCAGATGTTAGCTCTGCACTGGGCTCATGAGAAAAAAAACAAGGAATGTGCAGGAGCTTGTCGCTATAGAGGCAGAGTTAAATGACTTATATATTCAAGAGTTGGCTGGCTTTCTTAATGAGGAGTACAAGGATAGGGTAAATCAACTGGAGCAAATGAAAAGGAAGATTTTGGCAGATAAAGAAGCAACCTAGACATTAAAAAGCAGAGCCCTTTTATTTTCATCAATATGCAGTACATAGGAAGCATGTCAATACTATATGGCATATAACAAGAATGATGGGTCTGGGGCCTCCAGCTTTAAAGATATTGCAGATATTGCAGAAGAGGGTGTTAAATCATTTCAATGAAATTTATAAGGAAAAAAGAAGGATTACTATAACAGAAGTGGTAAAATGACTTCATTTTTTCCTAGCTTTGTGTCCAATGAAATAATGATAAATTACTGGAGAATGTTTCAAAAGAGGAATTGCAAGTAGTGCTTCATAGGAGAAGACTTTTATATGGCTACAGTGTTTCCACATTTCCTGAAATTTTGGAAATGTTGCTTCCAAATCTAACACACATTTCCTCTCTCCAGGTGACATAGATCAAGTGCAGTGTTGAAAAAGTAGCCGATTTTTCGGAAAAAAAACAGCAAAATCACGATTTTTTCCTCTAGCCAATTTTTGGCGAGGAAAAATCATATTTTTTAAAATTTGAATGTTACACAATCTTTTCTAAAAAATCGCGATTTTTTCTTAAAAAATCACAATTTTTTGGTAATTAGCACGCCATAATGGAATAAATCACCAAGGAGGCTTTTTCACAGTTTTAAAAACTCGGATTTAAAAAAAAATGAAGAGTTTTGTACAAGTGACATTGAAGTCAACAACAGCAAATGGTAATGTTAAATTCTCTTTATCTTTCATTTTCCATCCTTTTACTTAAATTTTTAATTCTCTTTAGCTTTCATTTTCCATCCTTTTACTTAAATTTTTAATTCTCTTTATCTTTCATTTTCCACCCTTTGACTTAAATTTTTAACATTACCATTAATTGTTTCAGGATGATTGAGAGTGGTTCCAACCTCATCGGACTTCATATGCAAAAAGTAGAATTTTAGATCCCATTCAGAATTCAACAGACTTAATGGTTTTCAGGATTTTAGGATTGCAACGTTTCCACTGTATTTTATCATGTATGTGGGTAAAGGATTGGAATTTAATCAAGCACATCAAACTCTCTATGTACCTTGATGTTGGTGGTGTCGACGCCTGATTGTTGAAGTTGATTGAATTCCTCTGTCATGACCTTAATAAAAAATGTACCCTTCAGTCAAGCAAAATCACTTATTAACTGTGTTACTGGATCCATCAGGGGTGACTCAGGGATCCGCGGATCCGCGGTTCCGATCCGGATCCGCCAGGATCCGCGACAGAACCGTGCCTAAACCGGATCTTTGAAAACGGAAACAGATCCAACCACAGTTAAATGGATCCTGTAATTTTTTTAGTGGTTTTCCTGTTCTTTCGGCGTTTCTCTGCCGCCACATTTTGCCCTACCTTCATTTCGCCGTAGTTTTTCTGCAGCCGCCTTTCAGGTTACCCACAGAGCAGCGATAACGCAGACATAGACTGACAGGGCGCAGTTAAGGTAAGGTGCGTTTAGCTCTTTCCCACCTGTCGACCGGTCCGGCTACTACTTAAATTTAAATTAAAAGTCTTTGGGGCACTCCGACTTTAAACTTTATACTATAGCAGGGACCACACGAAATGAAAAACTCGAGCCGGTTGTTCTCATACTTACAGAAAAATACTTCTATATAACAATGGGGCATTCCATAGAATGGTGCCCATAGCCATATGTACTTACTAGTGCGCCGGGATTCAGTATATGCTGAGGACTAGCAACATTTTTATAGAGCCCAGAAGGCCCCGCCCCTTAAGTAGTTAAGTAGAGGGGCGCATGGAAGAGCAATTTGGACTTGGTGATCGATCCGAGGGACTTTGGACCAGCAGTGGCATTAACCCAGCAGGCGACGACTGACAACAATCCAGTACCAGGCGGGTAGCTTGATGTTTGGCTAAGTCAAAAGATTTGTCGGATATTTTTTTTCTCTATGTAACGAAGTTTTTTTTATTATGAAGTTAACCATTTTAACTTTATACAGTATTATAAAGTTAACTTTTTAGCTTTTTAAAGTATTATAAAGTTAACCATTTTACCTTGCATAATATATTTTAAGTAATAAAGTTAAAAACTATACAATAATAATGTTAAATCATAAATATTAAAAAATTTAATGTTATAATAAATTCATATACTTTTAAAAGATATTGTAAATTTAATAATATATATACATATAAACAATAGAATTATATATAGTTATAATTTTATATATATTAAAATTAAAAAATATTATTATATTTTTGTGTACTTGACGTATCCTGGCCGTATCCGGATCCTGGCTTTTCAAAAATCTGGCGGATCCGGATCCGTATCCGTATCCCGGTAACCTAGCTTATTAAGCATGGGAAGCTCTTTCTACCTTATTTTAACGCTTGGATTAAGAAGTTTCAACAAAATTGTAGGGTGTTAACTGATGTCTTGGAGGATCAACTTCAAGATTAGAGGCAGAGGCAAAGGCTATAGCCTAGAGGTGGGGGACCATGGTGCCATTGATGAATAGGATCCCGACATACACAATTATTTTGATGATTATGTTTTTTCAATTTTGATTTAGATATGTATTGCACTTGGTGCCATTTTGATATATTCACCCTTAGATGCTATATACATGAGTACATTTTGCATATTTTGTCTCTAATGGTTTGGAATCATAGCTTGGAATCTTTAATATATATGTTTTTCATTGAAATTGTAAAATTTTATGTATTTTTGAGTAGTCCGAGCCATTGAAATCAAACCGCTCCGAGTTATTTGCATCCACTACATCTATATATCAGCACTTTCTCCATATTTATGTGCCAATGTGTTTATCTAATGTTGTTGTTGCTCTATATGTTTAAATTCTCAAAAAAATGAATATATTTTGTATTTTTTAATGTTTGCCGATTTTTTCGCCGATGTTGCTGAGAAGTTGTATTCGAGACCCTTGCCGATTTTTTGCCGATGCCGACTTTTTCAACATTGATAAAGTGTTGTGGTATCTTTGCAAAATTGCCATTTTAAAGGACAGAAACGTCCTATAAATGCTTCACGAAATGGAAACAGGGTGTCCCCCCTGCACTTTCCTATTCCAGGAACAATCAACTCTGCAACCACCAACCCCTTTAGAAAAAACAGAAAACCATTTCAAGCGACTTAACCCTAACATCATACTGTGAATACACAAGCTAATATTTTCCAAAGATTAATCAAATTATAAGAAATTTGTTATCCATCACGAAATCATCTTTTGTTTTTTCTGCTGTAGAATGATATCATTATGCAGTTGTGATTATAAGTACAAGAAATATTAACCAGCATTATTTATTCGAACACTCTAAAGATAATCTGCAGACAACTAGCCATTGCTACCAACTCAAATAACAGCAAAAATTAGCAACTTTCACTGCTAGATTCCAGAAGAAACCATTAACAAAATAAAGAATTTATCAAGCAACTTAATCAAGCTTCATAGAATAAATTAACCAATCACAACTGAACAAAATTGCCAGTCACCTAGCCCCTGTAACTACAGAATCAGATTAAAATCATAAAACAAAACATGTAAGTACAAGACTCTACAAAACATTGAAGATCCAGATTCTAGACCAAGATTGCAAAATCCACTCATTAGGATTTGCTTAAACTATCCATGAGCTTATAAAATACCTTTAATTCGTCACGTTTACGAGTCTTCAGTTGTGTAAGCTGTGTTTCTGCATCACGCAAATTGTCCTGAAGGACCTTCCTATCAGCAGCTAACTTAGCAATTTCTTCAGCTCGCTCTGATCGAACCCACTCTAGTTGATTTTCTGCTTCTTGCAAGCGTTCTGAAAGATCCCTTTTCTCCCGTGAAAATTTTTCCAGTTCAGCCTTCATTTCAGCCTTCATCACCACAAGAATCAGAAACATTTCAACAATGTTCAGCTTAAAATGTACACAGAAAAATCCAATGATGGTTCTGGTTGGAAGAAATAAGAATTCTTACAGATGAATACCTTGAGATGTGCTTGTGCCATTGCAGCATCAGCTAATCTTTGGGATAGAAGCACATTTTCTTTACTGATATTAGCAATTTCATCTTGTCTATCTTCACGAACCCGAATTAATTCTTCTTCACTCACGCACAACCGCTGCCACATAGCAGCTCGATCAACATTGGCGAGTTGAGCTGCCTCGTGCATCATGCTTAATACAGGTCTTGCAGTTCCTTCCTCTTCTCGTAAAAGAAATGCCAGAATATCCATGCCAAGGTCCATTTCATGATGACCATTTGTGTTTCTGCTTGCACACTCAACTAGTCCCCTCAACATCCGATCCCGATAACCCTCATTTTGATATACTTTAAACATTACTGCATACAAAGTACTCACAAATTCTCTCACTCGAGTGTCCCTACTGAGCATCAACACTTCAGCAAGTCCAAGCACAGCAGGGAAGTCCTCATCCTCTTCAGGCAAGGGCTGAACGGAAGAATCTGTACTAAAGGCCTGTGAACTCTGATTATCTGAAACATTACATCTGAAATCTATAATTGGCCTATGTGAATGTCGTCTTTCTATGAACATTGCTATTGACCTTTCCCCAAATGCCCCACGAGCAATAGCTCTCTCAAACACATGCTGTGCTTTTTCTCTAAGAGAAGGTACCAATAATAACTCTACAAGAATGTACACATCTGCAAGACGCCAACATGCATTTGCCACATGCTCTGCTGTCAACTGTAATTTTCCTGCGGCACCTCTACTCTCGTTATCAGCAACCACATCAATGGATGTGGGTTCTGTGAAATCGTTTTCACCTTTTTCACTATCAGAATCAATGTCTCTCAGTAGAGCTTCAGCGACATCTGCCTGACTAGCAACTATGTTTCTTAGACAATCTAGAATCTGAGGAGACACACCAGCTCCTAACTTCTTCAGTCTACCACGGACTGCTCCTGCCTGCAAAACATTAAGACAATGAATACATGGCATTTAGTCCTGAGGTTCAAATCTTTTTAGTGCAGCAACTTTGACATAAACACTTCAAAAAAATTTCCATCAGAAGCCATTAAACTTGAACCATTAAGAGCTCTTCAGGACTTTACCGCTTGAGGTACTTGTTGACACCCAGATGCAGCCTTGAAAATAGTACTTATAACAGCAGTAAGAGACTCATCATCGTAAACCAACAGCATTCCAAGACCTTCACACAATACTTGTTCCCACACCTCGTTGCCGATCTCCAGCTGACTGAGTGCACCCAGTACCTACAACAACAAATGATTTGCAACTGTCAAATAAGAAAAGGTGAAGTGGTTGATTTATCTTCACATTCAAGGAAGGACATATTTTCAAGCAGTGGATTGTACGAAATACAAATTTAATAGAAAACTACATAAATCGATGGATCAATCATACAGGTAGCCATAAAGCTGGTTCTGCATCTGTTTTGCGAAGTTGGTTTAACAATGCATATGCAGCCAGCGAATGCTCAGATGCATCCACAAGTTTTGGCACCAGCGAAATCAAATCTGGCTGCAAATGTTTAGGAGACCTCTCCAGAACAAAAGCAATCTTCTGTGCCGATTCTGGTCGCCGCCGAGGTTCTAAACAGCCTTGTGGCACAGCACCATCCAGTGCCCTCAGGGAGTTGACAATCAGTCTTAACAGCTCATCAGACTGCTCCGGACATTTAGGCTATAAAATAATGCAAAGATGTAAGAATATTGTTGTGGCATATTTAAGTATCAGTTAGCAAAGCACATTAATTCAATAACTAAAAGCAGGCCACATTAATTACTATAAAAGACTGCATCCATCAAATTCATGACAGAACTCTCTTATAAAAAGGCAAACTGGCATAGAACAGTGTCAATACAATTGAAAACTGCACACCTTTAGCATTTGGTTAGCATTGTTTACTGGTGAAGAGTACTGTACACCTGATTCTGGCACCGTCGAAGTAGGCGGAACAACAGCTTTCCCTGCCAACAGAGATTCCAATGAATCACTGCTTTGTACTGCCTGCATTTGCAATGCCCCATCGAGACTGACATCTAAACGTTGACCAATTGGACTCTGTGCAATGCCAGTTTTTCCAGTTGTACCTTGTAATTCCACGTTAGTTCTACTAATAGAATTTCCATTGGCATCCAAAATATCTTTTGACCCTGTATCAGAAATATCATTGTTCTTCTTTCCTTCAGTTGGCTGACAGCATTCTACCATTATATCTAAAAGTAGGTCAACAATAGCCTGTTGCAATACCTTCACACCCATTAACAAGTTCATAAGACTAGGAGATGAGTTTTCTCCTTTAGTACCACTTTTACTCCCACCAGTAGCAGATGACAATTTTGTTGGAAGCAGAAGCCTCTTCACTTTGGCTGGATCATCTAAATAAACTCGAAGACCAGTCAAAAAGGCTGCTATTGCACCAGCATCCATCAATAACTTTTCTCTTAATGTAACTTGCAGCTGAGATGGGTCTAGTAGAAGAGTTGGATTATCACCATATGTAAGATGAAAACCTGCCCTGGCAAGAAGGCTTCTGAAAATATCTTCTTCATCCCCGCTGATTCCTTCACTGTCATCAGAATCAATAAGCTCATCTGGATCCGTTGACAGTGCATCTTGCTCATCATCTGAAACCATTACCTACAGAAAGATTAAAATGATCCCATTAGGGAGCACACTACTAACACACAGTAGTAACATGTTGCTAAAACTTAATTATAAACTACAATACAATGAAACAGTAGCTGAGCGATGAAAATGTCAGAAAGTCAATAACAATTTGCCTGCAAACCATAACAACTGAACTCCAAAGAAACACCATGTCGTATTATGTGTAGTCTAGCAACAGACTAACAACCTATCTATTACATCTCAAACATTTTAACACATCAAGGAAAAACAATCAGAACAGTAACTTTCTGTCAGAATCGTGTTCTTTATCCATTACATATAGAGATCGACATGAGCAAAATAAGTCTGGAAGAAACCAATTATTTCCATATATTCCATACATGAGATGATTACCACACTCGAGCTGCCATCTATACATGAAATATCCTCTGTATAACTTCAAACAACCATGTCTTTAGTTGCCTGGAATATACATCTACAAGCAAATAATTCCCACCAAAATGCAATCCTCTGCCTCACTGTTTGCATTCACAGAGTTATCATCCCAACAGTGTATAATTTCAATGCATGCAAATCAAAAGAAAATGCTGTGCAAAATAAACTCAAATGATGAGAAATTCTAAGTCTCTTCAAGAGTTGTGCCCCCATCCATCTAACTTGTTCATCCTATATCCAAGCACAAGAATTTTGCCCAACAGCGCATTTACTTGTTGGATACAAGCACACAGTTGAGCATGAGAAATAGAGAAAATATGTTCTTCAAAACTGTGTTTGTTTTTGTATTACCAATGAGTACGTATTTATAATCAAAGTTTGTAACAAAATTATAAGAGGAAAAAGATTGTATTGCAGTAAACATTAGCCTAAAGATAAACCTCATCTTGAAGATACACCTTTCGGGATAAAGCTCAGCTCCCTATTAAAAGATTTCCCTACTCGATGATGTTAAAAATTGTCACCCTTATAATAGAATATTATTAACAATAAGTAAATGATGTGATTAACTAAAGCCTAAGAATCTCTCATTGCCAACAAAATTGTGCCCTTGACCACCTGAGTTCATCTCTACCTGCATACTTGTGAGAACATCATCCACTAGAATATCCTCTCCAATAACGAGGTCTTGTTTCTTCTTTTAGAGAAAAAAGGCTAGCCTCTATAGAGAAGCATATATCAAGATGTCTTGGAGAAAACAGGCCTTACCTAATATCATTCTTGCCAGTCCTAAAGCATTATACACAAGAGCTTTCCTTGAATAGGATGTTTCATCTCACTTAGGAGACTCTGTGTTCTGAGATTAATAACTCGATAATTTCTATTGTTTACACTTTATCCTCTTAAAATTGGGAATGCATGATTGCTTCAACAATACAGGGAAGTTTCTCTTCTCCCATCCTCTATCAACTTCAATGCAGGATTTGTACTTGCTAACATCTTGTATATTTTCTATTGGAAGAGGGTTGTAGAAACAATCTTGCAATTCAGAGGCAAACCAATTTTCCCTTCATACAAGTCTTCTCTCGTAACTCATAGCTCATATTGAAGAGGAATAATTTACTTATTGCATTCACATTATAAATTTTGAACCAAGGATTTCAGGCTTCAATAAAATCAATGTATTGTCGGTACAAGCATGTACTTCCTTAAACTCTTGCTGGTGCAAGAAAGTACTGCCTTAACAAAAGCATTAAGTTGATCAATAACTCTGAGAATCTGTTGCCACTTTATTACAGCTGGTGCAACTGCCTGGTTAGCGTGGTCTATTATATCTTGTATTTCAAATCCTCAGAGTTTCTTCAGAAGCAGCATTCAGAGTTCAAAATGCTACATCTATAATGTCAGTATTGCATAAAAGGAAAGCTAAAAGAACTAAGAAAAATGATAAAATCCAATTCTACAGTTCAGTCTTTTCAGACCCATGGCTTGGGCACTTGGGCTGCATTACCAATTTGCAGCCATTATTGATCATGCAGATTCTTTGATTTACTCAGAGACGTTTTATGTGAATGTCCAGCTCTAAGGCCAGCAACTTGGGTTCTAACTTCAAAGGCTTGTGGCTAGCTCAGAAAACCATATAGCTTTATAAGGAGATAAGATAAGATAATTCTATGAATGACAACAGGTGACCAAAGAATAGGTCAAAGAGATTAGAAAATACAGCTAGTTACAAACACAATGTGGGAGTGCCAAATCTACTCCTGAAAACTAAAAGATAAATAATAGATACAAGTGAAATTTGCAGAAAAGGGAGTAAGCCATAGAGAAGAGAAAGCCATCACTTAGCATTAGGTGACCCAAGGGTAATCACTAGAAAAGAGAGAGCTGCCACTTAGCATAAGGTATAGACGTAGAGGAGTGAGCAGAAACATCTCCATCTGCATCAATCATTGTGAAGGTACCTTTGCAATGTCTAATAATGTCATTTGGGGGGTATTGGTGGCTGAGAGGACCTGGCTGGGTGACCCTAGTAAGGATTCTGAGGCAGTTGGTTGACAATCTCCTAATATTCAATGCCCAAGAGACGAATCTAATAGGCATCTGGCTCTCTGACCTGAGCTGGATAGCAGACCAACACTTGGAGCAGGTACAACTTTTGACTTTGTGAAACTGAATCATCTGGACTCCAAATGGGAGGATGTGTGTTATTTCACAAATCCAGTATCTACTACCATCTATGTCCAAGGTTGGAAAGTATGCACAGAACTTAGCACCTCGAGTCTCCAAGATAGACTGCAGAAAGGAGGAGATCAACCTGGTGGGGCCAGGTCTGGATAAGACTTGTATGGCCCACCCAGCATGAGTAATCACCCCATGTATGTAAAGAGACAGGCACCTTCTGATTATCTTGAAAGACTATATTTGTATCATGTTGACTTAACGGAAGGCAATAAAGTTAAAGTCATAATCGATCGTCAGAGTGAGAAGGCAAAAGATGCTAGTAACTATTGAAATACCAAAAATGGTAGCCTTGTCACAAAAGATATTGCCGAGGATATGGGACCAAAGAACACCAAAGAAGAACTTCAACGAAGTAACCACCATCAAAATATCAAGGTTGCATGGGGAAGAACAGCAATAAAAAGCTTCGATGGCCTGCAATACATGCTGATATGAGCACCTAACCCATGGTTCTCAAATTGATAGCCATCATTAGGATGTGTCAATGCCAACAAAGATATTACAAAAAAATATACTACAATGCCAAGACTATCCCATCATTTCTGAAGGCTGCGAATTCCTCCAAACAGAACTACAGGATATAAAAACGAATCCCTTGCATTAGCCAATGCCATTAACAATTTGATTCTGGAAACATCTAATATTTGGTTCTATGATCATAGACAACACAATTATCAAAGTACCAATGGCTCGACACTATCACATCAAGAAATAAAAAATGTCAGATATTTATCAAAATTAATTTACTAACGTGACAGTGATAAATGTGTTTCTAGTTAGAAGATACTTATCAGTGCACAAGAAAAACAGCAAGCACAATAGTAAATTTCATTTCAACTTATCCAAAATCCTTTGATTACTCAAATTGCAGGATGTTAAAAAACTAACGGCAAATTAGCCTTCCCAAAGACTAGCAACCAGGGTTACAAATATCGGCGATTTATCGCCGACATCACAATAAATCGCGATGTTTCCTCCACCCCAATATTATTGGTAAACATCGGCGATATTTAGGGCGATATTTTTGTATGATAAAATCCCAATATTTACGCGATTTTTTAGGAAAAATCGTGAGTCGCTGTTTAAAAATCGACAGTCCGCCGGGCATGTAAAATACGGTTTTTTGGGGGCATTTTCTCCATTGTTTGAGCTGCAGGCTATCTTTGTTTGTGCTGTGAACTTGTTTGAGCCGCGGACTAGGGTATTACACAAGGTGGACCGTGGAATCGTGCGACATGGAAGACGCTTCCAGGAAGACTCAAGTTCGTGGAAGAAGACGCTGCCAGCGTGGAGGAAGACGCTGCCAGCGTGGAGGAAGACGCTGCCAGCGTGGAGGAGAACACTGCTCAATGCCCTCTATGCTGGTTATTTAAAATTTTAACTTGTTTAACTAGGACTCAAAAGAGTCGAAACTTAAAAGAATATAACCCTTTTAAAATTTTCCTTTTTACTACTATCAATTTGACTAAAATAGGACTGCACCATGCAAACAATAATGTTCATTGTTGAGTATGATAAAGTGTAATGACATGCTCCTAGATCCACTTTCCCTGTGCCATATTTTGAGACCAAATAAATTTTAAATGCACCAACTTCAGATACCCTTCCTGGCCAGTTTTGATTTGGCTCACAATGGCCTTTGATTGGCACCCACGATTCATGATTGTATTTTTTTGGTGATTCATGAGTCGGGGACTCAAGATCCAGGACACGATTCATTTTTGATGTGTGATGTCTAGTGATGCGTCTCATAACATCATATATATCGGTTTTCTTTCCATATTCATGTGGCAATGTGTTTATTTGATGTTCTTGTTGCTTTAAATGTTTAGAAAATTGAAAAAAATGAATATTTTTGTATTTTTTTAAGTTTTCCGATATATTGCCGATGTTTGCCGACATTTTCGCTGATAATTTCGTTTTGGACCCTCGGCGATATATTCACCGACACGATATTTGTAACACTGGGCTCAACGCATTCACCAACCACTCCAGGAGCAGTCAAGGCAGGGATGTGGTCATCGTTGTTGAAGCTGCTACTGAAAATCGTGTAGTCTTCATGCACTAGCAGCATGCAGCAGTCACTCCAAGTCACTCCAACACAATCTTCTACCGAGAGAGCAATCACCATGCAGTCACACTAGGTCACAATAGCTCGCATCTCAGATTAGGGTTTCCCTGGAGCTAATGGTCAAAGCCAACCCACACACTTATATCTTTCAATATGCAGAATATAATACTCTTTCAACCTCCATGCTCAACATTTAACCTGCAGAGCTTTACTCTTCAATACTTTAACACATTCCACAACAGAGGTTAATTTTTCAACAACAGAGGCTCTATACATTTAAATGCAGACATCCAATATTCAAAATCCACGTTTAATATTCCACACCAAGATCTCCATATGCAAACTTTAATTTTCAAGGGCAGGAGTTCCCCAACAAATCTTTGCAATCTTCGATGTGGAAATGTTGCATACAAAAAACAAAAGCACACCATGGTTCTAACAGGTTAGAATGCCACCAAGGCACTATTACAAATATAACAACCTTCAAGATAAATGCTAAAGGTCACTTAAATCCAGTTCATTTAATTAATGCTTCGAGATGAGGAACGTTTTATCAACAAGCTGTCCAATATTATTTTATTTGCTCATATGTAACAAGCAAAACCATCAAATAACAATTTCGCCCATTCAAATGAAGACTATGGCTTTCAAGCAAGCGAACTCCTCATTTTTCCTTATCCTCTAAGAGTCTGCACTTAGCGAATATTGCTTGCAACAATGCAAACTAAATGCCCCATCCACAGTGTAATTAATTGGACATTCAAATTTTTAGGAACATTTAAACTTCCATTGACCATCTCACAGTACAAAATGAAGCGTCAAATCAACACCCTGCAATAAGTTATCAATGCTCAATATACCAGAGTTTGTTTATTAAATGTCTCGAATGATTTAAATGACAGACCTCTTTTAACGTGGAACAGTAACCCGCCATAAGTAATACCAAACTTCATCAGATTAGGGTTGGAGGAGAGATCGTTCACCATTGTAATATCCCTCCAAAGAAAAGTGCTTAGGTTCTCCTTATTTCGACTCTAGGGATGTAGTTTACAACTGGTTCCAAACACCTCCAAATGCTTTCGAATTTGGGGACAAAGGTCTTGATGGGGCATAGGGCACATCAACACATCTATCAGACACCCAAACACCTGATATACCCATCCATGGTCTGCAATTTGCAAGGAGAGAAGTTTCGGAACAAGACTAGTCAATTTGAGTAGTGGAAATCCCCACTAGGTCTGCCCCTAATTGCCCTTCCAAACACTGTACGGCCTTCACTAATTCTTGATCTGAGACTTGGCTCTGTTATAAGACATCAATGACAATATATGTGCAGCATTAGATCTGGTTTTAGGGTCGAATAGGTATACCAATGAACAGCAGCTTCTAGAGTCTAGAATTTGGGGTGAAAATGGTGGACAAGGAGTCTCGAATTTGGTCATAAACTATAGTGGCAATTGAGGGGTCTGCAAACATCATTTGGGCCATCAAATTAACTTCATATACATCTCATAACATGAACAAATATCTCAGAAAACTCTGATATAAAACAGATACATCATCATCCCAAAATCACTATGCAATAGCTATGAGGAAAATGGCTCAAATCTCAGTTTTGATGGAATATATCACTTGAAGTACATGGTATTTCGAGCTGTGGCTCTCATGATATGTCTACTACAGAGTATGCAGCAACTAACATGTCCAAGAAGTTGAAGTAACAATCCTCCACTAGCTATATGCAACAAGAAGTGCGCCCTTGCACATTTACATGGCATTGAGAGAAAGATAGTAGAATAAGAATATAGGAGAATGAGAGCAGATGAACTCGAACTCAGTTGGGGTCTGAACCTGCATCAAAACATCTCCATGAAGCTCTATTGAGAGGTCTGAATGGCCTCTCCATCAACCAACTTGGATGGGAATCTTGCACCCTCGAAATTGGTTCTAAGGCAAGGAGGATGAATATCCACCGTGCAAGGACAAGCTAAGCTCTCCAAATGTGCCAAATGAGAAATGATCAAAAGCTGGTCTCATTCTTTCTTCTTGTCTTTTATTAACCTCCCAAGGCCTCCATAGCTCGAATTCCCTCCAAGAGCCTCATCCCAACTCGAATTAGAGAGATATTCCCAAGAATGCAATTTGTCCAACACTTCCTAGCCTTCATCTTCCATCAATTCGAATGGGGGAATCTTGGCTGCCATAACTCCCCTTGTGCGCCCTCTTGGAGGCTATTTTTAGCCCTGACATGTCATATATGTCATATGTCAACAATCAGGTCTAAACCTTGTCATAAGTGTCATAGAATCTTCATCATTGTTGTCATCGAAGTTAGGGAATCTAGCTCCAAGTGTCACAATTCTTCTATGATGCCTCTTTCTCTTCCATGGGAATTACTCTTCCACTCTAATTCGACCCTCCTAGATTCATGCCATGAATAATGCCTCTCCAACTCCCCCAAGAACGTTAGAC
Source organism: Larix kaempferi (assembly GCA_027924585.1). Taxonomy (NCBI): domain Eukaryota; kingdom Viridiplantae; phylum Streptophyta; class Pinopsida; order Pinales; family Pinaceae; genus Larix; species Larix kaempferi. The sequence continues at coordinate 4,637,177 of BSBM01000033.1, read as the reverse complement.
TCCACCTTGGATTCAAATGGGTGAGAATAGGATGCCATGTGGCATGGAAAATCTTGCCTTGTGTCGGTCTCACACCACCTATGCGCCCTCATGACCAAGTGCCACCTTATTTTCTTATTATAATTATTTATTTAGCCCCTTTAATATATATTTGTCAATCTAATGTCCATATGGGGTCTTATAGCTCCCTTATTCCAAGTCTAAATGTTTCCACCCCAACCTAGGGAACTAGTAGATTGGTGGAAAATTCCCTTCATGAGATTTATTTGGATGGGGGACATTACAACCATCAAGCTAAGAGAATGTTGCAAGAGAGATCATTCACCATCAAGCCGAGAGAGCAACAATACCAGACTTCACCATATAAATAGTCTTCACCGTGATAGCAATAATCACAAATATGCTCCAATTCGTGGAGGCAATACCAGACTTCACCATGACAACAATACGCATCAATAGTTATGGAATGGGTATTGGCGCAGAGAGAGAGGGAGTATGCATTAGAATTAGAGTTTCCTTTCATGCAGAGAGCTTGGAGAGTAACGCCTGTGTAGAGGAAGAATCAATCAACAGGCCTGGAGATCCGTTAGCGTTTCTATGTTGTTGCAGAAATGAGCGAAGCATTCAAGCAGAGGATAGAACAGACAAGCAGAGGGCGGACTGTCAAGTAGAGAATGGCAAGCTAACGAGCAGACAAAAATTATGGCCATGCCCAGATACCACTGTCAAGCTACCAACATTAGGCAGACAATCAAATACTAAACAAGACAGAATATTAGGCATGAATGCACAATTTCTCATTAATGATATGTACATATATATACAATGAGAAGACGCTTGGTTTCATCTTCCAAGGCATCTCTTGGACTCATCATGACCTTTCCTATTCACTTGACACTTAACGTGAATAGTTGGATAACCCTAAGGATTCGGTTTCCAATAGTTTTAAAACTCAAAACCGGGAGTTGAACCGACCGAGGGTCAACTCGGACTGAAACTGAAACCGACAATGAACCAGAGCAGTTTGATTTCAATGACTCGGACTATTCAAAAATACCAAAAATATTACAATTTTAATTAAAAAATATATATTTAACAATCCAAGCTATTATTCCAAACCATTAGAGACAAAATATGCAAAGTCTACTCATGTAAGTGTGAATATATCGAATTGGCACCATGTGCTATACATATCTAAATCAAAATTGAAAATACGTAATCATCAAAATCATTGTCTATATTGGAATCATATTCATCAATAGCACCATGTTCCCCTTCCTCTGGGCTCTAGTCCTTGCCTCTACCTCAAATCTCAAAGTTGAACCTCCAAGGACATTAGTCAACACCCTACAATTTTGATGAAACTTCCTAATCCAAGCGTTAAAATAAGGTAGAAAAAGCTTCCCTTGCTTCACAAGTGATTTTGCTTGATTGGAGGGTACATTAAGGTCATGACAGAGGAGTTCAATCAACTTCAACAATCAGACATCGACACCACCAACATCAATGTTCATAGAGGGTTGATGTGTTTGATTAAATTCCAATCCCTTACCCTCATACATGATAGAATCCAGTGGAAATGTTGCAATCCTGAAATCCTAAAAACTATTAAGTTTGTTGAATTCTGAATGGGATCTAAAATTCTACTTTTTGCATATGAAGTCCAATGAGGTTGGAAGTTCTAACCACTCTCAAAAAATCCTGAAACAATTAATTGTAATGTTAAAAATTTAAGTAAAAGGATAGAAAATTCATTTTCTATCATTTTACTTTAAGAATTTAACATTACCATTCAATATTACTGATTTCAATATCACTAGTACAAAACTAGTAAATTTTTTTTAAAAACATCTGTGTCTAGCCTCCACACGTGCACCCTAGGCATTATTGGATTAACTCAACCGAGTTAATGCGGAACTGGCCGGTTAGGTATCGAATTGGGCGTCAAGGTCTAACTCGGCCAATTCGGCACCAAACCAACCTCCAGGCCGAGATTTGTACAGGTTCGAAATTGATTAGGGTTAAACCGATCAACTCGACCGGTTTTGGTTCCATGTTGACCGTTTTTAAAACATTGGTTGCAAAAAAAAATGTTTCAGCCACAATTGTTCTGCATCGATTGTTTTTGAAAAATACACTTACTACTTCTCATAGGGGTGACGAAGGACATTGGTCTAGGACGCTGGAATATGTTGTTGTGGCATGATAGATATGTTGAATATCGATCTAGACACTAGACCTTCCACAATTGATCACTTTATCAATAAAATGTCATGTTTTCCGGGTGCAGGCATCTCTTATCTTCATGTCTTCGCCAACTTCTGCTCTTTTTGTCTTTTAGTCTTAGTTGCATGGGTTCACGTACCCAAGGGTAGGGTTCACGGACCCGCGTCTCCGATTCCGTTCGGGTTCTTGGTTGGCGAACCCATACAAACCGGGTTCTTGACTGAAGAACCCGAGACGCCGGCTTGAAAAAATGGGTCTGTTTGGTTTAGAGGGGACGATGTACCCTTATTTTTTAAGCAGTGAAATAAATAAAAGGAAAGGGGGAAAGGTACCCCCCTCCCAAACCTAAAATTACGACCCCCAAACTCTTCAAACATCATAATTTGCCATTCAAACATCTCATAATCATTTCATTCAGCAGCGGCAGGGTTTGGTGAAGGGCTTTCCACGGCGATAGTGTTTGATGAAACCGTGAAGGGCTTTCCACATTGAATACAGCAACAAGGTTACACTGTTACAACAAGGAGAATCATTGAATGAAATCACTGTTGAGTGTTTTCTGAATTTTGTATTTTCTATTTCATGTCTGGAAATGCCATTGGCCCATTAGGCAAATTTTGAATGTAGTATGACAATGGAATCATAATATAACTTCCACTTGATATCAAATTTTATGTTCCAATGTGAATGTTGAATGAATGATGAATCATTGAATTATGAATAAATATGCACGTGACATGTTTTTAACTTTTAATTTTATTGTTTTGTTACAGCTACTTATATATATATAGTACCCCGACGAACCCAAGTACCCTATTTCAAAAAGTGGCGGCCCCATCCACACACCTGTCCCCGCACCCACGTTTCCTGGCAACTTAGCTTTTAGTATTAGCCTTCATTACCTAATAATCTTTTAAAACATTAAAATATACAAAATTATTTTATATGACTTCAAAATAATTTTAAAAATATCAAATTACCTTGAGTAGGATCCACAATTTGTTTAGCAGATGCAAAGTCCCAAAGCATGATAAATCAGTGGAGACAAGATTGGAAGTGTGCAAATAAATTGAAATAATCTATACCTGCCAGGTGAATATGCTGAAGAATGGAATCAATATACCCATGAATTAAATCATGGTGCTCTGAAACTCAATGATCAAGAAGATGAATTAAGGTGGTCAAAGAACAAATCTTCAGGGATTTATACAGCTAAATTAGGTATGCAGCTAGAATGGAGGAAGAAGAAGTCGAGGAGAAATAATGGTGGTGAAAAAAATATGGAAACTAAACAGTGCTCTTAAACTAGGATATTTCTGATGCTGGTAATGTCAAACAAAATCTTAACTTGGAATAATGCTCAGAAGAGAAATTGGCATGATCCTAGAAAATGTATTATGTGTAAAAAGTAAAACAACGACGAAACTGTGGATCACCTATTTGTGCACTGTTCATATACTGAGGTTTGGGATGGAGCAATAAAGCTGTCAAAAGGAAACAATGGATGGAGAGGAGAATCCCTGTCAGCATGTTTTGAGAATTGGTACAAGGATAGATCAGTTGCTGCCCATTGGGCCTTGCCAAGTTTTGTTTTGTGGGGGCTTTGGCTTGGAAGAAATAAAACGATATTCCAACTATACAGGCTGGCCATCAAATTAGTTTTGACTTTTGCCCATGAAGGATCATGGAAGCCAGAAAAAGTCAAAGCTCAGAGAATTTTAAAATTTCTGGAGATAGACAAAAACAAGGCTTGGGGTTTCGTTTGACGGTGCTTGCCAAGGAACTCCAGGTAAAAGTGATTCTGGTGGCGTTTTATATTTCAGTGAATCCCATTATATCCCTTTCAAGTATGCTGTAGGCCATGGGACAAATAATGCGCAGAAGTCTATGCCTAGTGATTTTTGCTAAAATGTGCAGTTGAAAAAAAAATCCTGGCTCCAGGTAATGGGGGATTCTAAATTAATTATGGATTGCGCAAATGGTAGAAGCCACATAGAAAATCTGGTGCTTAGCTGAATCATGAACAGGGTTTCTGAGGTAAGAATGAAGTTTTCTGGAATCTCTTTCTATCACATCTATAGAGAATTCAATGAGCAGGATGACAGATTCTCTAAAGAAGCATTAGCAGAGCAGGAAGGGACAATGTCTGTACAGGAAGTTAAGGATGAAGTTTTCCTTCCAGCATCAGTACTTTTTAGCACAGGCAGAGGCAGAAAATGCCTAATTATGACTGTAATAATTAGCTTAGAAAAACCCTTTGGGGTCTTTTTGACAGAAGGTAGAAGAGACCTATGGCTCTGAAATTGTCAATAAGACACAAAAATGTATATTCTGATTTCTCCTATGAAATATCGAACATAATGTTTTTGACTTTTTTCCATGAAAAAAAAGGATCCATCTAGGGCACAAACTCTAATGAGACCAAAATTCTATCACGGTAACTTCATGGTATCCCTTCTTCATTATTGATTTATAATCTAGACAATCACTTCCTTCTGACCTTACTTGATGGCTGTTAACAAACACTGTTGTTTTGAACTCAGATGCATACATTCACGAACTATGTTTGGATCCTTGTTTAACCTGCTCTGATGTTAAGTTTGGCCTGCAAACACATACATGAGAGCCAAACAATAATGGAGAAAACATATAACATTATTTGTAACCGCCTAGCACTAACCTTCGCCTTTAGTGTTACATGTCAGTCACATGTACTAACATTATAATGACTTGACCACAAAAGTGGTCACTAGCATTAAAGTCGTGAAATCATTAGAGGAAAATTGATTTTAAGTTGTTAACATCAAAATTCCATGTCATAATGTGTAAGCCAATCAAAACCTTAAAAATTCAACACAGGTGCATGTCTTAAACAATTTTTTATTATATAATTTGAAGATAGGTGGAATTTTTTAATAATATAATTTGTCTACCCTAAACATGACCCCTACCCAGGCTGCCAAAAATTACCTTGGATTTCGAGAATAGAATTAATATACTGACCGATTTTCCAACTGTTTTAATAAATAAGAGATACTGTATTGAAATGATATTAGTAAATTGGTACACCTTTCATTACTAACATTAATTAAATATAATAATATAATAATATTATATAACATACTATACCTAATAATAATAAATAAATAAACTATAAAAGAGCACAGCATCTGCAAACGAATCTATATATACTATTATATATAACATATATAATACTATATATGAGGAGACGTGTGGGGGTCGCAGCTCTTTATATATAGTATTATACATAATTCTATATAATACTATATATAAGGAGCCGTGACCCCCACACAGCTCCTCATATATAGTATTATCATTATATATAGTATATAGTATATATAATACTGTATAGTATATAAGGCACGGATCAAATTGGAGAAGGTGATTCTTGAAATGCTCCAAGAACTGCGGTGAGGTTTTTGAATTGTGCAGGCATTATCTGAGCTCGTGAAGAGCTCCCTTTCCTTGGATCGGGCTCGGAGGGCCATTGCGCGCGCGGGAGAATGTGTGGGGGTTCTCTTTGAAGTGTTGAGCGATTATTGGCATGGTAGTTGGCACCTATAATGGCTGCGATCTTCATGTTTTTCCAGCAATCTGAAGTCAGGCGATGACAGACTTCCTGAAGAAATGGGATCTGGTGGAGAGGAAAACGCAGGCAATATTCTTTTCAATTATAACACCCATTTTCAAATTGAAGGATACGGGTTATGAGATACCTTTGCTTGGATCTCGATGCCATAATCCACTGGAATCGATACAGGAAAACATTTGACCATGTTGAACCTGATATGAAGGTGCCACCATGCTGTCACATGGGCATTTGATTTGATGCTGTGAGATAGAGTGTATTGGATTTTGGGGCCGTGTGGAGTAATAGCTGGGGAATGCTGGTGGTCGATCTTGAATCTTTATTGGAGGAGTTCGTGGTGAAGATAGCTGATGGAGTGTTTTGTGGCATGGGGGCCGATCCACTGTTGATTTTGGGTTTTATTTTCTGAGAATACTGTTCTGTCCGTGCTGTTGATGCTTGTCTGGGGCCAGGGATAGGTGATCGGGCTGATTTTGGTGACTGGGATTGGTGAACTGGCTGTACTGCGGGCACGTCTGGGGTGGAATGGAGGAGGATGTGGCTTACACCTCTGATGGGGTACATGTCAGTGGGAATGTTGCTGCTGGAGTTGACATTGCGGAGGTGGATGGGTCAGGGGCTTTGACTGGTCCCTCCATGAAAGGTGGGGGGCCAGAGGTGTTTTCTGGGCCCGAGGTAGCGAGGGACAGGGATGGGCATCATTTTGTATTACCTACCTCTGCCGGGGAGACTATTCATCAATCCGGGGTTTCTGCGAAGGCTGATTCTCATAAACATTCTGCGAAAAGGGTTAAAGATCGGAAGAGACCGGATAAGTTGGTGCTGGGGGTGGATGTTACGATCGAAGAGGCGGAGGATTTCACACACACCGCTGTGGTAGGACATGTTCGGGGCAGAAGATTTGGTCGCGGTTTCCTTCAACGTTGGGCGGCTGAGCAGTGGAAGGATTTAGTGTCTTCTGCCCCTGAGATACGGGTGTTGACGAAGGGTTGGTTTTCTTTTATTCTACCGAACAAAGGGGAGGTTGATAAAGTCTTAAGACAACACTGGTCGATGTTGGGCGTCCCTATCATTCTAAAGAGCTGGACTCCCTTTTTCGACTCTAAATCGGAGAAAATAGATGCAGAACCGCTGTGGGTGAAGCTTCCTGGATTCCCCATGCATCTATGGAATGAAACTCGGTTTGCTGAGATTGGAAATTTTCTTGGTGATTATGTGTGTTCTGATTACTCCCACCATGAGACTGGCAAATACACGGTGGCAAAGATTTTGGTAAAAATCGACCTTCGGCAGGGGCTCTCTACTGAGATTAATGTACAATCCAAGGATGGGGACTTTGTTCAACTCCTGGATTATGTGGGTGTGCCGTTTACGTGCCACCGCTGCCACGATCATGGACATTTGGTAGCCAGCTGCCCCTTATCGTTTCGGGCTTGTAAGCCGATGGTCAAGGAAGGAGTTGCAGATCGTGCTGATCCAATGTTGACGGTGAACCCTCAGACGGTGAGGGTTGCAGGTCGTGGGCCAGTTTTTGCCCGAGGAGAGCTCTCTGATACTGGGGTATCATCTGATCGTGGGATTCATGGTGCTGAGGAAACTTTGCCTCTATCGGTGAACATTGAATTGGAGACTATTGGATCTGCAGATTCGGTTGATGTGGGGGCCTCTTTTACAGCGACTTCTATGACTCGGGCCTACACCAGCGAGCTAAGGGAGATGCCCATTATACGAGGGGGATCATCTGCGAATCCCCAAGGTATGTCTCACTTCATTTCACCTGCTGATTCCTTATTAGTTGTCTCTCATGATTTGGGGGGGGGAAGTCATGGGCCTACTCCACTTGCAAGTACCGATATACATTGTCCTGTTGCAACTTGTTTGATGTCTGATGCGGACTGTGTAACCACGCCATCCATGGTATCCACCAAACACTCCAGCTGTTCTGAGGGACGAAGTATCCACTATACTCTTAGAAATAGGGAGATAGCTGCTGACGGATCGGGGGGGAAGGGACTTCCTGATTTGGCTCTTAGTATTGGGGTTAAGGGTCGGGGACGAAAATCCCTCTTGTCAAAGGCACAGGATCGGGCTAAGGTCGACTTAGTGATGGGCACACAATCTTCCATAGAGTGGGCACTTAGAGCAGAGAAAGCCCTGGATGGGGGTCTCTAATGAAAATCATGTCCTTCAACTGTCGCGGGTTGGCGAGTCCCATTAAAAAATCGTCTCTTAGGAGGTTGGTGGACTTAAATCAACCGGATGTATTACTGTTGCAGGAAACTTTGGGTGGCAGTGTGGGATGTTGTTCGGACTTTAGAATCTTTGCTTCCAGGATGGAAGTTTGTAGGAGTGGATGCACGGGGGCGTTCTGGAGGGCTGGCCTCGGGGTGGAAGGTAAAGAACTGTAGATATGACTGTTCTTGGGGTATCTCTTCTGGTATCGGTTTGGAAGTTTGGGATGTTGAGATTGGTAGGTTGATCATGGTTCTCAATATCTACGGGCCATATTCAAATAGGGTTGGATTCTGGGATTCCTTGTTAAGTATGAATCTTTTTGAAGGCAGGGATGTGATTCTGGGAGGGGATTTAAATCTCTCTCTGGGGTCTTCTGAAGTGTGGGGGCCTCGGGCTGCTCCGGATACATTGGCAAATTTTTTCATTCAAGCCTTCGCTAGGAAGGATCTACTAGACATACTACCTACAAAGTTAACTCTAACTTGGTGTAATAAGCGAGCTGGGGACCAAAGGGTGGCTAAAAGACTGGATAGGTTGCTGGTGGCTGATGTATTGGTACTGGGGGTTGATGTTGTCAGGCAGTGGGTAGGGTCAGGTGGGGTATCTAATCACTGCCCCATATTTCTGGAGTTAAGAGGCAGAAGTAAAAAACCCCCAAGTCCTTTCAAATTCAATCCTAGCTGGCTGAAGGAGGCGGATTTTCATAACATGGTTCAGGAACTGTGGGTTCATCGACCTTTAGATTCATTGGAGTATGCGGGTGCACACTTTCATCATAATCTTCAGCGAATTAAAGAGGCCACTATCCTATGGGCACATGAAAAACGGGTACGCGATGAACAGAATCTGCAGGCTGCTGAGTTGAATATCGATAAACTGCTTCATTGTCCGGGAATGGGCTATATGGATGATCAGCAGAAAGGTGAGTTGATGGAATGGGAAAGACGCAGAAATGTGATTCTGTGTGAGCGAGAAGAGATGTGGAGAATGAAAGTAGGGCGATATGGCTACAGTGCGGTGATGAGAACACAAAATTTTTTCAATCATATGCCAAAGGGAGAAAATCCACTAACTCTATCTGGGAACTATCTTCTGCTGAAGGGGAACGGGTCTCCAGTTTTGATGGATTGGCGGAGTTGGGTGTTAGACACTACGGAGATTTATTCACTACACAACCTGGGGCCTCTATTGCTAAGGTAATACGTGTGACTCAGCGTTTCCCTCGTTTTGTGGGGGAGGAAGAAAATCGACTGTTGATGGAGGAAGTGTTGCCGCATGAGCTCTCGCAGGTAATGCATTCCTTTCAGAAAGATAAAAGCCCTGGGCCAGATGGATGGCCTATAGAATTCTTCTTGGGATTCTATGACTTCTTCGGGGAGGAATTATTGAATGTGGTGGAAGAATCGCGAAAGGCTGGGTTTGTACATGGTCCTTTTAACTCGACCTTTATTGCTCTTATTCCAAAAGCGGACAAGCCTGAATACTTTGATGAATTCAAACCTATCTCTCTCTGCAACTGTATCTATAAGATCATCTCTAAGGTTATGGCGAGGAGACTCAAGAATATTTTGTCTCAGCATATCTCTTGTGAGCAATTTGGCTTCTTGGAAGGTCGTCAAATTCATGAGGCCATCGGTGTTGCCCAGGAAGGATTACACACTCTGAAAGTGCAGAAACAGAAGGGTGCTGTGATCAAGATTGATCTCTCAAAAGCATTTGACAGAGTTAGTTGGCTCTATCTCCGGATGCTTCTAACTCACCTGGGTTTCTACTACGAATTTATCAGATGGATTATGACCTGCATCACTACGGTGAGCTTTGCTGTACTGATCAATGGCTCTGCTAATCCATTCTTCCATGCAGGAAGGGGCCTACGACAGGGATGCCCACTTTCTCCGCTGCTGTTTCTCCTTGTTGCTGAAGGACTCAGTCGTTTTATACTGAAAGCAAAAGCTGATGGTTCCTTTCGGGGCTTATCCATTTCTCAGGTACTGTATATCTCACATCTCCTATTTGTTGATGACATTCTGATATTTTGTGATGGCACAAGACAGGATATTGATAAGGTGGTTGAAGGTCTCAATTTAGTGCAAGTAGCTGCGGGTATGTTAGTGAATATTGACAAGTCATCAATCACTTGTTCGCATTTAACCGAGCAGGAGATTCACTGTATGGCACTCAGACTACCTTACAAGACTTTGGATATTGATGATGGCTTAAAGTACCTTGGCTTTCACTTGAAACCAAATGCTTATCTGAAGGCTGATTGGTACTGGTTATTAGCTAAATTAGAACTGCGACTACATGGATGGAGTCATAAATGGCTCTCACGGGCTGGGAGGCTGGTTCTGATTAAATCAGTTTTGGAAGCAATCCCGGTGTATTGGCTGTCTCTAGCTTGGATTCCCAAAGGAGTATTGGAACAGATACGTCGGTTGTGTTTTGCTTTTCTATGGAAGGGTAGGTGTGACAAACGAGCGTTGGTGTGGGTCAGATGGGAAAAAATTGCGGTCCTAAAAGCCCTGGGAGGATGGGGGTTAAAGAATATATTTCTGTTCGCAAAAGCCCTGGGGGCCAAGGTGTCGTGGCGACTTATTCACACACAGAGCCTCTGGACAAGAGTGGTATATCATAAATATATTGCCCCTCTTACTCTACTCGAATGGATCAAGCTGGGCAATAAGACGAGGGCAAATTGCTCTGTGGTTTGGAAAGCGGTGGTGCAGCATTTTCATTTTGTAGGATCTGGATTAGTGTGGAGGATTGGAAATGGGAGCCTTATTTGTATAGGACTGGACCCTTGGGTTGGCTGCAGGGGAGGTCATGTCCTTCATGTGGAATTGAGGAATATATTGGCAGCAAGGGATTGTCATTTCTTGGCTGATATTGCGGATCCGAGAACATCTACACTTTGGCATCAGGGGTGGAACTCTGCACAACGACTTGAGATCCCTGGAGATATGCATGGGGCTTGGGCGGTTTATATTCGGCACTTAAGACTATCGAATATTCGACTGACCGATAGGACTGATGAACTTATTTGGGACCATCATCCCTCTGGAATATACTCCCCAAAGAATGGATATATCCAGTTGAATGTGGATGTACATAACAGGGGATTGGTGTGGTGGTGGAAAACTCTGTGGAAGCTAAAGTGTCCAGGTAAAGCAAAACTACTCTTCCGGGCTATTCTGGAACAAAGGGCCCCAACCTGGGACATTCTACAAAAACGATTCATACTGGGTCCAGGGTTCTGTCCACTATGTAGGGATGCGGAAGAGACTATTTCTCATCTTTTTGTTCATTGTCGGTATTCTCAGGTAGTTTGGGCTGATGCCTGCATATTACTGGATCTCAATGTGGGGTGGCAGGGTGCGAGTGTTCATGATGCGTTCCAATTGTGGTGGGCATCACATAAGACATCAACCATCCGGGCTTTCCCTTGTATTTATGCCTGGGGCATCTGGATTACCAGGAATAAGATTATCTTTCAAGATTGCAGGGTTCCAATGGAGAGTGTAGTGGCACAAGTCGTGGCTATTACCCTACACTTCAAGGCACCTGTCCCTGTGATTAGAACGCGACCTGTGTGTGTGGAATTGATTGACAAATCCATGCCGTGGGCTTTTTTTGATGGTGCTTCAATAGACCATCAAACGGAGTGTGGAGGGGGGGGAGTTCTTTTCAAAACAGAGTCCCAATACTTTCATCTGGTGGCTGGTTTGGGGCGGGGATCCAATAACTATGCTGAACTTATGTCTCTTAGGATGCTGATGTTATTCGCACTTGAACAAGGATGTCTATCACTACAGATTTTTGGCGACTCCATGTTAGTTATCGAATGGGCTAAGGAGATCACACATTGCAATGTGATGATGCTCTTACCTATCCTGGAGGAGGTGATCCGGTTAAAGCAGTCATTTCATAAAATCACATTTACACATGTCTACAGGGAGAGGAATGGGATTGCCGATCTGCTTTCCAAGGAAGCGACGCAGCAGCACTTACCATTTGGCACTTGGAGGATCACTATTCACTCACCCGAGGGCACCTACAGCTATTATCACAGACCTTTTCACGAAGATATTGAGGCACAGAATTGTGCAATAGCTCAGTTTTGGGTGACAAGCGATGAACATTTTCTCTCTGCATTTGTTGACCGGCGATGGACACATTCTCTCAGCGATGGAAAATAGCAACCGCAGCTTTTGATTGAACCAGCGATGGACAGTATAGGATTATATGTTAATTGGATATATGTGGGCTGTAGGGACAGTCGGATACACTGTATTGTTTTATGTAGACCAGCGAACACGCAAGTCTGTTCACTGTATTTGTTTATCTGTAATGGGATATAAGTTGGGTTGTATGGACAGCCGTTATACTTGTATTATGTTTGGGACATCAGATATGATGTTGATATGGGACAGTAATCTGTGACAATGTAGGGATCTTAGTGATTCTATTACATGTGCAGAATGTAATTTTGTTCATTTTATGAAATAAAATTACTGACTTTTTCCAAGGAAAAAAAAAATACTGTATAGTATATATAATACTATACTAGTATACAGTATTATATATAGTATATATAATACTATACTAGTATACAGTATTATATATAGTATATATAATACTATATAGTATTATATATATAGTATATATAATATTATAAAGTATTATAATATTATATACATATATATATAATACTATATATAAGAAGCCGTGACCCCCACATGGCTCCTCACATATAGTATGGTATATACTATATATTAAATATAGTATTATATTTATAGAGCCGTGTGCATGCTTCCAAAATAAACAATATAATATGTCCCCTAACATACTATATTAATTAATATATGATATACTAACTAATTTATGATTATGTATTAATTTTTTCTAATGGTATTTAATTTTTTCCTTATCTTGGGTGAAAACACTACATCGATCTTCATATTCATAAATTGATTTTAATATAAAATGTATACGTAAGATGGCTTTGATAAAAACGAAATAACCATGGGCAGCTTAGATATAAGTGAAATAGTATAAATAATATATTAAAAAACGTATACATTGCATTATTTTATTATTTTCTTGATTTTTCCTTAGGAGGCCATTTTTAAGTTGAAAATTCCTCTAATGAAAATTTAATGCTTATGCTTAGCATAACAATGGATCTCTTTTTTTGCTCCTCCAACAATTTGGCTATCCACTGATACTATAGCCAAGTGGATCGAGTTTAAATGTAAGACCCAGAATGTTTTATAGCCATAAGACTCTGCTCAAAAGGATTTTTCATGGTACTCTTCTCGATTCCTGAAGACAGACACTATGTTTGAAGGAGGTCTATGGATGATGGGACAAGCTGGTTTAATTATGAAACTATGGAACTAGGGTGTCAATCCCTTTGAAGAATAGCCTTCTTCTAATCTAGTGTGGTTTACACTCCCTGGCTTACCCCTAGAGTTTTGGCATATGAATCGACCTTTTCACAGGTTGAAAAATACTTAAATTTGCATTTGATTTCATCAAAGATCAAAATAGAAAGAAGAGACCTGGGAAAATCACTGTCGACTTCAATCCACTCAAAATTAATGCATAGCTCATAGGAGCAAGTGCCTGAATATGAATATATCTGTTATGATTGTAATGTCTGCTCCTAGGCAGGACAACAAAAGTAGACAGTTGCCAAGTCTCCAGAAAAGAACAACAGACCCAGCAAGCAAATTCCTCCTCAAAATGGCAGGAAGTAAATCCCAAGACCTCCAAAATTTTGAACAAAGAGGAAAACACATCAAATAAAATTTCATCCACAGACCCGAATTATTTTTAGGTTCTTGAAGACCATAAGCCCAGAAAGCTCCAAAGTCGAAGAGTAGTTAAAAGATCCACTGCCTAGAAAGGACATGATACAAAGCAAAGGAAGTAACCACCCAGATATAGGACTGTCTCAACCCAAAGGATTGAAACTCATCGCATTGCTTCTAGAGAAGCTAGAATCAACTCAAAATCACTTACAAATCCAACCTTTGGAGAAAACCTCGGTAGAAGAACGGGACCTCTCATCCCTCAACAAGAGGAAATAAAGGATCAATAGATGCAATCCTAAATAAAACATGTCAACACTTGAATTCTACTCCAGAGCAGGAAATCAAGGATCAGAAAAGCATGGCCCACAGGAGATCTGTGAGGTAAAAAGGGAGGCACACGCTGATGTAATTCTTGGATTTCAAACCTGAACACTATTTCAAACCATCTTGTGTACTAACATTCATGAGAGAGCTAGAAGACATCGCATGTTTTATGTTAAATATATAGACAGTTTTATTACCTACCAAATGAAACCTTCTCTCAGAAACAGGAGATCTGCTCTGAAGCCCTTTGTAGCTCCAAATCTCTGCCACCAGATGCAAGGAATGGATGGAACTGGGACTAATGTGTTGATCTACGGGGCATGATGACTTTAAGGAGCCAAACGCTTATGAACAAATAAAATAGTTGGGCACCCAAATGGTAAACAAAACAGTAAGCGATTTTACCCACCCCAACCCCCTCCCCGACCTTACCATTCATGATCACATGTCAGAAGTATAGCCACTTTACAATCTCCCCAAGCCATTCCTGGATTCATTCATGGAAGCACCATTTGTTGAATTTGCATAATCATATCCCCTTGCCAATCAATTATTTACTTTGTAAAAGCTAAAACAAAACAAAAAGTTAAAGAAAATCCCACTCCATGATCATATGAAAGATCAGAGTAAAGCCCACCCAAAATGACACTTCTTTCATATTCATATCAAACAAATCATTCCCATTATAAAATGCATTTAATGCTTACATTTAAACAGCAATCGTTGTATCTGTAGAAGGAAAAAAATTAGCAATAGTCATTTTGATTTCCTCGATCCATACAATAATAGTTTATTACAAATCCAATGAAGCAAATACACACAACATAGAAACAAATAGACAGTCTACGTAAAATGAAATGTTGTTTTTATCAGCATAATTAAACAGAAACATTACCTCAAGATCAGAAAACTCGAACCAAGGACAACAATCCAGAATCTCACATACAAACACAACTGTATCACGTGTAAGGAACCCTGCATCTGGATCCAGCATGTCAGAGACTTTCATGAATTGTAGAACTGAATTATTCCAAGTCTTTGTACATATGGATGACTCCTTCCAGACAGTTTTATCAGAGTGTTTTTGATTCACTACTGCCATCCGATATCTCACCCAGAAATTCTTATCAGGATCAGTTCCAACAGATTGGTCACTTTCCAAGTATATGCATAGAGTATCAAACGACTCGTAGACACCTGCTTCATAACATTCCACCGCATTAGAAGTAATAATAAAATCAATAGTACAAATGACATGACAACTGGACCAGAATACACAAAAAACTTTGAATATAATATGCAGAGTATCAAACGACTCATAGACACCTGCTTCATAACATTCCACCGCATTAGAAGTAATAATAAAACCAATAGTACAAATGACATGACAATTGGACCAGAATACGCAAAAGACTTTGAATATATGAAGAAAACAATAAAATAACAAACCAGAACCAGCTATATAAACTTAAAATAATGGGATTCAGTCCCACACCTATGCGTAGCTCACAACCACCAGCCTGAAAGAATTTGCTGAAGATTTTCCTTGTCTCCATGATCTCTTTAAAAGCTAAAAAGTTCTCAACCTTCCATGTGAAGGTGCCTTTGTTTACAGTTCTTCCAGCTTCACTTCTAGAGACATTGGAATCTACTTCATGATCTGAGCACTCCTGCATTATAGAGGTCTCCTTTAAAATGAGAACCTCTGCAGAAAAGACCACTGTGTCTTGCACCAAGTACCCTGAATCTTGGTCAAAGAGACTAGTCAAGGTAATAAATTCACGCCAACCCCAATCTTTAGCAGCCTTTGAATAACGGTTTTGAGACTCCTTTGTAACCGATTTTTCTTCAGATCTTTGATTCACAACTGATAAACGGTGACTGACAAAACAACTCCAATCAGCAGAATTGTTACGAGGATCTGTAACTTCGAGAAACATTGAAAGGTGACAAGGGGGTTGTGATTGCCCTGATCATCCAGACAACAAATATTTAATTCAGTGTCTAATACTGCAAACATGTAACAATCAAGACAAGAAGTCCTTGCAATTGAAATCCAACAGAGCACTAAAATTATCATGATAGATTTACTTACTTGTAAGAATCTGATATAATTCAAAAATATCACAGACAATCAAGAATATCCAAAACTGCAATCCAGAAATATCCGGACCAGTGCTGTGTTTATGATCGTCCAGAGAATCCAATAATTAGCGTAACCTTAAGTTTTCCTCAGAAGGGTTATGGCAGGACATAATGAGTAAGAAGTATATTGATCCCCTTAGCAATAAGGAATGCATTAGGGAGCCAAGGAAATCAATTGGAGATGGTTCAGTTGTGTGGAAGGCTATGGTGGAAGCCTTTCCCATCATAGGGAATCATCTTTCATGGCTCATCAGAAATGGGGATCAGGTAAGGATAGGCACTGACCAGTGGGAAGGAGGACAGGAGTAACCCCACTTCTCTCAAGATCTTTTTAACTTGCCATCACTCCCAAATTATTTCCTTCCTAGTAGATTTTATGACAAGACCATCTCAAATAGGTGGATCTCAGGATGGAAAGGGCCAGAACAATTAGGGCTGGCAGGAGAATGGGCAGAGGAATGGAACCAATTTGCAGATTCCCTCATATCAGCGTCCTTCAGACTGAAGGATCACCATGACAGACTGGTCTGGTCTACAAACAAAATTGTAGGAACTTACAAGGTCAAATTAGGATAACAGGATACGATGCCTGACCATGAATGGAACCCATGGCAGTGGAATTTTATGTCAGCATTTGAAGACCCTCTCAAATCATTAATCTTCCTCTGGCTTGTCCTAAACAATAAAATATTAGCTGGGATATATACAGAAGAGGTATTAGCTGGGATATATACAGAAGAGACCCTGGAAGGGACTTGCGATGTGTATATTGTGTAGAGAGAACAGAGAGAGTGTCAACCACCTCGTCACAGCATGTCATTTCACCGAAGAAATATAGGCAACAGTCAAAATATTTACTGGTGGGAAAGGCGATTGGGAAGAAGAAACTGTGGATGAGACTTTAACCTGGCAGATTGAAGATAGGGAAGTAAACATAAACCATCACTCCCTCCCTAAGAAAAAGGAAAAGGAGAAGCGAACCAATCCACCCAACACTGATTACTCCATCCCCTATGGTTTCTTTGATGGGGCAGCAAACATGAATCCAAAGTGTGGGACAGGGGGAATCCTTCATATTTCAAATGATGGTCATTTGCATTGGAGAATGGAATCAATGAAATTAATATATATGGAGACTCCAAATTGGTTACAGAGTGGATGGAAGGGTTGGATGGAAGGGTCTAAGGCTCTAAGCGATAGAGAAGCATCACTCTACATGGAATCTTGCACCATGCAGGGGATCTCAGGGCATCCTTCACATCAATAATCTTCAAGCATATCTACAGGGAGTACAATTAAGATGCAGATAGGTTATCTAAACAGGCTTGCAGCAGGGATCATGGATCTTTGTTGATTAGGGTGATCAAAGATGGAGTGGAAGAAACTCTACCTCCAAAAAGAGTTGAACTTCAAGGAGGTAGTTTGCCTATAGAAATAGTCTTTAATGACTGAAACTATGCTGCTCTTTGAACATATTTATTGTTTGTGCTGATAGGTTCTACTTATTTTTATTGTGGAGGCGTCATTTTGCATCTCAAGAGGACTCACTTGGAAGACTATGCCTCTAGGCTCATAGAAATAGTCTTTAATGACTGAAACTATGCTGCTCTTTGAACATATTTATTGCGTGTGCTGATAGGTTCTACTTATTTTTATTGTGGAGGTGTCATTTCGCATCTCAAGAGGACTCACTTGGAAGACTATGCCTCTAGGCTCATGAACAGTTGAAATGTAACTTTTTGTTTTCATTAATGGAAGGTTATGAGTTCTTTTCTATGGAAAAAAAGCGTAAACTTAAGTGAAAAAACACTATATGGCATGTTTGTGACAGTAACTTCCCCATATACTACGCCAAAATAGTTTTGGGCAATATGGTCTGACAGACACAACAAATGAGGGACCTAATAGAAGCAACTTTACAAAAGAACAAAAACGAAAGTTGAAATGGGGCGGAAGAAAATAATCGAATATGAAAGAAACTCAATAGCTACAAACACGACATACCTAATAACTAGATTTCACAGAGAACAATGAAATTTGACAGGAATCCTATGACTCCGATGAAAGGCATCAGAATGAAAATTGGTTTTTTCAAGAAACTACAAAATATCCCAAAAAGATGATTCAAAAAGGATAGAATGGTGAATTCTAAAAGCACACCAAAATCTCAAACACTTTAAACTGCATAATTAATATCATTTCAACTGTTTAGAAAGGCAATAAATTAGACAGCAAAAACACCAAAGAGTGTCAGTAAGGAACTGCATTCACATTTACACCATAGGATATCCACCATTCCCAAACTGTTGCCCTATGCTGCAAAAGCAATAGCAAGTCTGCAAACTACCTCTAGGGTACACAATAAGACGGCAGTCGCGGTTGCCAACCTGAAATCGCCTACTCTTGACACATAGGCCCGTTATTTTCCTTTTCTTAAGGATGTCTTTTAACCTTGTGAAATTCTCAATTCTCCATGTAAATTTCCCTTGATGACCATCTGATTTTCTGACATTGCTTCTTCCACCTACGGTTCCAAGGTTTCTAGTAAAGCCACTGGACTCCTTGATGACATGAAATGAAGCGCTGAAAACAGCAGTGTCATCCACCAAATAACCCATCTCTGGAGATACAAAATCTGTCATTAGCATGTAATCGTTCCATCCAAGGCTCGTATTGTCACCACTCTTATTGTCCCCTGCGAATCGGCCATAGGAATCCCGATGCATATGGTTCATCCCAGCTCGCTGATTCAGAACGGACATGCGAAAGAGACACCAACAGCTCCGCTCTGTAACAACAGACTTATCGGTATCCTTGCTCTCCAAGCACATCGACAGATAATCGATGCCATTAACAGACGATTGGTACACACTGAGCCGCAGATTGCATTCCCCGGCCGGAAACACAGGGCTCATGATCTTCTGCGTCTTGATCATCTCCTTAAACAGAGACAAATTGTGCACCTTCCACAAGAACTTCCCACTCAGGACCTCTGGCATGGGGCCGGCAATCGGCTGCAATTCATTCTCCCTGGAGAACGTCACAGACTCATGTAGGACAAGAATCTCCGCCAAGACAACGATCGTGTCATTCAGAAGGAAACCAGCCTTGGGATCCAGGACTGTCGAGCTGGGTGTAAAGTCACACCAGCCATGGGACTTCTTCTTGGTGGAAAACCGATGCCAGGAATCACGCTGTATCGACTTCGCCTCGTCGCGCTGATTCACCACAATCAATCTGTAGCTAGCAAAACAATCCCATTTCGACGAAGCCGATCCTCGGGGATCCATCACCTGCAAATAGATGGAAAGATACCCTGGAAGCGCCTGTGAGTCGCCCCGGGGATACACGAGAAGCCTGCAATCATAACCCCCCACTTCAAAATACCGACTCCACAATGCCCTGGCCTTTACCCTGCTAAACTGCGCAATATTCCACCTGCAGACTGCACAGTAATCCCCTCTCCTCTCCACAAACACATTCTCCTGCCCCCCTTCTCTGGGTTCCTCTGCAGTTTCCCCTCCTCTGGCCACTGTTTTCTCTATCCGGCTGTTCAATGCCAATGAATTATCCAAACCCCCAGACGAAGACGCCGCCAGCTCCTCGACCTGCTTCATCCCTAAATATAATATGACCCACTGCCCTAAAAATAATAAAAGCTGAGTCTCCAAAATCAATAACCCCCCACTGACTCAGAGCTGCAGAAACCCTCGCATTGATTGATAAAATGCATGTGACCGGCCACCGATGATAATGCCTCTTAGGTTATATTGGATCTTGTTGAATTGCAGCAGGTGTGGAGATTTTTGTGGCAAAATTATTGAAATAATCGAGGCCCCCAGCAAAGTGGTTTTGAAAAAACGAGGGAAAAAATTAATGGGTGTTTGAGATTAAAAAAATTGTTTTCTATCAGACTTACTTGAAGCTGCTGCTACCAGTATGGTTGATGATTCTTCTTCTGTGTTTATGTTTTTCTTCTCTGTTATTCCCTGCCTTTGGCTTCCTCTAATTACTGCTGAGCACTGCTGCTGCTCCTCCTGTTAACTTCTTTCCACTGGAGAGTGGTGTCCTGGAGGCCCAATATGGGAGAGTATTTGTATTCAAGGACAGACGTGGGATTTTATATTTTACATTTTATTGGATTCCAAAAATCTTTAATATTATTTTTGAGTATCAGATAATTTAAACCCTAAATGTGGATTTCTTACTTTGGGATGTGGTCTTACTAGGGAGGATCATTCTTTATAACATTCAATCTTTTCACACTATTTTGTAGCATAGTTTGACTTGGATTACTAATTTCTTTAGCGTAGGGATTTCATATAAAATGACAGTCTTATTGATGTTTCATATTATTTCGTGTTAGTTTAACCCAAAAACCAATTTTTGAGTTGGTGGTCTATTAGATGTTTTGATAAGTTCTACCCATGGAATATGTTTTGGGTAGAATATTTTTATTTTATTAAATTATAATAAAGACCTGAGAGAATATTTTTAGTTTATTTTATTATGGATATATTAACATATTTTTTATTTTATTAAAATTTATTATAAGGATTTGTCATTTTTAAAATTTGGTCAATTCAATACTCTTTATTGCAACTTAATTATAAAATGTTAATATTTAATATTTGTAATTTTATTGATTTAAAATTATTTTTTCAAACTTAAAATTGTTGGATATTTTGAGCTACTCAAAGAGAACTGGTTCTTAGTGAATTAAGACTTAAGTAAACACTTTCTCATAAGTATTGTTTTTACATTTTGTTTGATTTATTTGGTGATTTATAAATGTTAATATTTTTTGTTGAAGTGTTGGAAAATAGAGTAAATTGAAAAGTGGACAAACTAAATTTATCTTGTTTTAGTTAGGCAAACTTTTACCTTGATCTACGCTTTTTTTAATTATGACAATTTGGATTTTTTAAATTATGATATTTGGGATTTTTTAAATTATTACAATCAAGTTTTATGGTCAAAGTTCTCATCTATTAGGTAAAACTAAAATTTACGGCAATATCATCATTTGGAGAAGAATTTCAAAAGAAAAATAATTGGGTTTGTCCACTTTTTAACTTACTCATTAGAAAATTGATTTGATTAATTATTATTGTAAATAAAGGGTAGATGAATGTTTGTTAGCATTAATAAGCTTTTATTATTTACATTTTTTAAGTTTATTGTCTTTTTTTACAAGAGTGTAAATAAGGGGTAGATGAATGTTTGTTAGCATTAATAAGCTTTTATTATTTACATTTTTTTAGTTTATTGTCTTTTTTAAATAGTGTCACATGTAATCAAAATTATGTTGATTGAAAATTCATAAATATTTTATGTTAGTATCCTAAAACATGGTGGAAATTTGAACATTCAATAAGTACAAAGGTAATTATCGACTCTACGCATTGCAAACTTGAAATCAACATCAGTTTGATGTTAAGAATTAACCTTTGCTTAGTTTGATGTTAAGAATTAACCTTTGCTTATGGCATAATAAATACATTACATCATGAGATAAGGAACACTCAAATTGCCCCCCTTATCTAGTGAAAATTATCCCTAAATTCGACAAGAACTACGACAAAAGTCATAGTTCCACCTCATTGTTGGGATCTTTTCCCTTGGGGGGTTAGCCCATTTCAAGATAAACAAAAGTCATAGTTCCACCTCATTGTTGGGATCTTTGCCATTGGGGGTTTTGGCCCATTTTAAGATGACCCAAATGGTCATATTTTCAAAGAAAAATAAAGTATGGAAGAGGTAGAACTATGTCTCCCCCAAAATTATGCCCTCGCTAGAAATGGGGTGATTTGAGTGCCCCATACCATATGCCATACATTTATAATAACATTGTGCAAATTTAATTCTTTTTCTTTTTCTTTTTTCTTTTTCCCTTTTCTTCTTCTTTTTATCTTAAGGCCAACACCTATCGTAACTAAGTTGTCAACTAATAGAAAATTTTAAATCTTGTGTCAATAATATTTTTGTTAAACTCAAATTTCGTTCATTGATTAAAAAATAGTTGAAATTGAAAAATCTAAAAACATTAATCATGAAGACCACTATAAACTCTAAGCTTCAATCATATACAATATAAATCATCATAGTTCTAAGTTGTCAACTAATAGAAAATTTTAAATCTTGTGTCAATAATATTTTTGTTAAACTCAAATTTCTTTCATTGATTAAAAAATAGTTGAAATTGAAAAATCTAAAACCATTAATCATGAAGACGACTATAAACTCTAAGCTTCAATCATATACAATATAAATAATCATAGTGCTCCTTTAAAAACACTCTCTCATGGCACTCTACTAAATCTCTTTCACCTTCTACTTCTCCTGTGCATATCTCCTAGTTTATTTTTATTTTTATTTTTAAATTATTTCCCCTTTAACCCTAGTTAGATCCCTCTTATTTGGGATACCTTTCCAAAATTGTTGTATCATCCATCGTGAAACCAAAGACCTTCTAAATGAGCCACTCTTATTGTCAAATACCGATTATATTAATATCAACAATTCAAGATAAAATAAGGTCCCTCGGGACCTCAAATATTGAGTAATATGATGAGGGAGAGTGTAATCATTTTCACAACCAATCCATGGATCCATCCCTATCTGAACCTTTTTGCCCCTTCCCACACTCCAAACAAGCTAGTTTCTCACCAAAGGGAAGGCCAAAATCATGCAACTCTTATTAAATAATAAATTCCTTCCTTGGGATATCCTAAAAAAAAGCACTCGTGGCCCTAAATGGTGTGTTATGTGCAAGATAAGTGATGAAACAAAATTTCATCTAATTATGTCTTGTGTTTATGCTAAACACATATGGAAGTAAGTTGAAAGCATTACCAGCTTGAGGAATGCATGGGCAAGGAACACTATTGAGGAGTTCCTCAAATCATGGTCTGATAATTATGGCACTAAAAAATACAAATCTTTACACTTAATTATGAGATGTTATATTTGCCTGGCTAGGAATGCTCGAATATTTCAGAAAATGGATACTCTTCCATTGCAATGTGTTATTCAAAGCTAATATATTATTAGCTCTTTCGAATAAGACAAGGTTACAAAGAATCTTATGCAGATTGTAAATTAAGTCATTGATAAGAATAAGCCTCATGCCTATTTTGATGATGCCTCCTAAGGGTATCCTCCATTGGGAGGGGTGGAAGAAGTAGTCCATTTCTCAGAGACACGTTCTATAAAGATTAAATATGAACTCGAATATGGTTTAAATAACTTCTCTAAATTCATGGTTTTGAAATTGCTTTTAACTTTCACTGCAAAATATGGCACAACTTATCTAGATGGCTTTGGAGATTCTCTCTTGGTAATAAAATGGATGGTGAAGGAGCATGCTTTAAGGAACTTTACCTCATAGCCAATATTTGATAAGGTATGGAGTATTTAGAGAGGTTTCACTTCTATTTTTTTTAATAGAAGCATATCTTCCCAGAGAGGAACATGCAAATATATAGTGTATGGAAGGAGGGCCTTAATCTACTGCGAAGAGAATGACATGTTTTGGTAATCAAAATGGTGTTCGCTCGTAATGCTTCATTTTTTTAAGGATTTATGATGCTTCTCTTCAAACCATATTTATTGAATGTAATGTGAAGAGCACTTTATTATACGTGTCTTTGGTAGAATATTGTTTAAAGTTTTAAACATGTTTGAGATTTTTTATAAAATGTTTTTATACAAATCTGTAAATGTACTATGATGTCATTACGACTAATTTAAAAAAATAAATATCTACTACGTGGGACATAGCAAGGGTCCTTTTTTTAATGCTCATGCATTTGTCATATATAATGTATTTTATTTAATAAAATAAAATTACAAATTGGTTTTGCTGGGAAAAAAATAATCTCATCTTATTATCTATTTTTCACCAACATAATTTCTTCCCACTAATCCTTACTCCCTCTTCATCGTATTACCTATTTTTTCATCTAATTTGAAACCTAACCCTAGTCATTCTTGTTATCTTTCTTTCACTTTTTCCATCCAATTATTCCTTGTATAACTTTTCTTTCCCATTTAACTGTTTTTCCTTTGTTTTTATTTATTTATTATCCTTCTTCAATAATTTCAATATAATTTAAATAATATTTATAACTAATTATTTTAATTACACTGGAATATGATATAAATAATATTTAGGTGTTTATATCTTGGAATTTGAGGTGGAGTACTATCTATGTTTTTCTTAAATTGAAGGAGGATAAGACAAGTGTACTATCCAAATTGATTTTATGGTCGTCATTCAAAATTCGAAATAAACAATTATAAAAAAAAAATATATAAAAAATAACCGGTAGTTGATGCATGGATAACTGGTAGCTTATGCATATACAATAGATAGACAACCCATTTAACTAAAGAAGGTAACAAGTAGCTGAGGCATGGAGAATAATAGGTGATTACAACTAAGCATGGAGAACAAGTAACAGATAACATCTTCATGGCACTTAACTTGTAACCTATTGGCGTTCACTAGCCACAAGTTAAGTGGATGTGCTAGTTATATACAAATATAAATATTTGACATCTAAATGTGTTAAATCTATGAAAATCTTAATTAACAAACAATACATTATCAACCCATATCAATATAATGGAAAGGTGTTCAAGTAGAAGCTACAATATTTTGCATAAACCACACTTGACATATGTCATGAGACTCTCATCTTATTCACCCTCGTCATTCACTTAGGCTTTAGAAAGAAACAATCATCATCAAATATACTAGTACTAGCACAACCACTTAACTTGTGGCCAGTGAACACAGATAGGCCATAAGTTAAGTGTCACAAATAAGTAATAAGTTATATGTTACTTGTTATGTACCATGAAGCCCCTTGTCCATGCATTATCTACCAGTTATCCATACATCAACTACCAATTATTTTTTATATTCTTTTTTCTTTTATAATTTTTTATTTCAAATTTTGGACGACTATCATAAAATCAATATGGACAGTACACTTGCCTCATCCTCATGCAATCTAGGAAAAGCATAAATGCTAGTCCACCCCAAATTATAAGATATAAACACATATCAATGTAATTATAATAATAAAATTATATTAAAATATTTTTTAAATATATATTTTAAGGTCAATTAAATTTTTCATGGTTTAAGATTGATAAAACAATATATTTATTAAAAGTTTAAATAGGGAATTGATTTTAGGTGGGGAGGGTAATAATCATTCTTCTCCACCACCTAAACTAGATTCAATTGACATTTTATCTCCTTTTACTTTTAAGTGCTATATTTATACAATGCTCTATTCTCATTGCATTTGCAATGTTGTTTTTTAAAATTGTTTTCATAAAGATAAGTGAAGCATTCATTTTGTCATGGTTAATGGTATTATCTCTTTGCAAGTTTTTGGTGATTTTTTGGCTATTGTTAATTGGTCTAATGGCTCTTTCAAGTCACAAGTTCTTTATTTAGAGCATTGGTGTGCAAGAGTCAAATAGTTGCTGTCTTTTTTTGAGGGCATTCAGGTTGACCATATCCATAGGGAATTTAATCCAAAAGCTTATGCTCTCTCCAAGAGTGCATTATCATATCTTGAAGGCCTTTTGTTCTATGAGGAACATTTGGATGGGAACTTGATCAGTGAAGGTGTAGTGAATTTTCTTGAATGAGCATAGAACTAGATCATTGTGATCTTGAGATCTTTTTTTTTGTGTTTTTTGTTCATGTTTTTGATAGCAGGGATGTTGTTTGACAACAGTAAAATTATGTAGGATTGTATGATTACGTCTCTCTCAGATTGACTTATAGTTGCCATCTCTGCCTTGGAGATGAATTGTTATTTAACGCCCTTTTTTTCTTTGATTCTAATTGAATAGCAAGAAAATGAGTCTTTTTTTCTATTGAACAAAAAATTAAATAAAAACATTTTACATAATTTTCTAAAATGAGTTTTCATAATATGTTAACAAGTGAAAACTTGCATTTTGCAATTGTGTCTTGTGAATGGATTGTGTTGGATGTTGTAATTTGTAAGATGTTAGGTAGATGAGGTTGCATTTAATTAAAAAAAATCTAAGGAACATATCACAAGAAAACTCTTGGGTACTTCTTGCAGTCGCAAATGATATATAGTATAAATATGTTAGCACGTAATCCAAGAAAGACAAAGCGAAACAACCAACTCGAAGAATCAATGCCAAAATCTTTTGGATAAAACTGAAATCACTCAAGTCCTCAAGCTAACCTACCAAACATAGTTACATTCAATTTTAAATAACATATTCTTTACTTATTAAAACTGTTTATAATATATTTGAACATATGTTCTTTTCAAAGAAGAATCTTTAAGATTGTTATTGATTTTAAATAATGATCCATCTTTAAATTGTTTAAAGACGTAATGTGCATTTAAGCAAAAATAAATAAAGACATAATGTGCATTCAAGCAAAAAAAAGAAGTTAAATGGAATTGTTTTTTGTTTTAAATCAAAAAGAAAATTTGTTGGAAATAATTAACATTCATATATATATTATGTCTATAATAAATTTATATGTTTCTTATACAAATTAGTATTTTTTGTAATTCATTGGGTTAGTTTGAATGGTTGAGTGTTATTTATTATAAGTAAGAAGTCACAAGATCAAGTACTTAGGTTATTTGCCTCTGTGAATACAATGTGCCTCACTTGATGTCTCCGTCGAGTTAGGTTACTAAAATTGCAACTGAATGGTTTACCTCAAGTACCATCCTCACAATGAGGAAAAGTACTTGGAAGGTTTCTCATAATGTGCATTTCTTCGAAGAAAGAAAATGAATATATTTCATATCAATTGAGTTTAGTTTGGGTGATTGCAATCAAGAGTGTTATTCTTTTCACCAAGATTCATTTATGTTGAGCTCTTAATGAGTTTATTATTATTATAATGGCTTTGAGTCGTATGTTCACACAGCCTCATACTTCTGCAAAATTCGATTTATCTTAGATATTATCCTCGAAACAAAAAGAAATGTTCAACAAATTTTTCTGAAATATTTTTTAAGGAAAAAAAAATCTTATAACTCTTAAAATATTTCCATTTCTAACTTTTTACCATAATAATGACTATTTTAACTATCCAATGGTTTGTGGTTTTGATATTGACTAACATAGCCTTGACATAAGGATGATGTTATGAGAACTTTATATTTTTGTTTGATTCTCATTGCTTTGATGAGAACTGAACCAACGATGGAGAAATGATACCCTCAAGTAAGAAGTGGTCAGAGAACTATTGATTTGGACTATGAGAGCTCTAGAGTGTGATGGTTGTCACTATGTGGTAATCTCTTCAACGGTTTGGATTTGACTTGTACTTATACTTATTTATTGGACGTATCATATAATCAACCCGCCAAGCAATGGAGATATTTTATTGCATGTGGTGTGTCTTAATGAATGATTCTTTTTCATTAGTCTTTTTCAAAGCTGGTTAAAAATAATGATTAAGGAAGATTAAAATTTCAATAATTAATCATTTCTTGATAGTAATGATTGATGAGTAATAATTTGTCATATATGTTATTAAATCATTTAGATGGTTAAAGAGAGATTGTCATTTTTCTCAATTAAGTTTTAATTTTGTTATTATGTTGTGAATTGGTTGCCTTTGCAAGGAAATTTATATGGATAGGATTATAATTTTAAATTTTAATGTGATTTTGATGAAGATCTTTCGATTAATTTATTAAAGATTAATTTTATAAATGAAATTTTTGATGTTAATTATAAATATTTAATAAAAATTAATATATCACATAAATAATACTATAAAGATTTTTTTTTTAATTTTATAAAATATAAATAATTAATAAATTAATTTAAATGATTAATTATTATAAATTAAAATTAAAAGAAAAACAAAGTTAATTTTCAAACCAAACTAAACTAATTATTATATATGAAAAAAAATATGATTTAAGATGTTAATATTAGAAATAAATTATCACAATTAACTTAAAATGTTAGAAATTCTTTCTTACTTGGACCAAAAGATTAGGTTGTTATTTTGCATTTTTTTCTAGAAAACTTGTTATGTTTGTTGTGTTATCCATACTCAGATCCTTCTTATGGTTACAAATTGGATCATTGCATGTGTTTCACCTGCACATTTTGTTGTCTTGGTGAATGGTGCTCCCTTTGTTTTCTTCAAAAGCTCTAGGGGCATTAGACAGGGGTGTCCTTTATCTCCCTGCTATTTTTGCTGGTCATCGAGGGTTTTAGCAGACTTATCATTCAAGCAAGAGCTGAAGGTAAAATCAAAGGAGTAAAAATTTCTTCTGACATTCAAATCACTCACTTATTATTTGCTGATGATGTCTTGATGTTTGGAACTAATTCTTTGGAATAATGGAAGAATTATATAGAAATTATTACTCTTTTTTGTAATGCTTCAGGCATGAAAGTAAGTGCCGGGAAATCATGCTTCTTTCATCATAATTTAGAGGATGGTTATATGAACAACATCACTTTGTTATTCCCCTACAAGATTTGTTCGTTGGCTAGTGGTTTTACCTATTTTGGCTACTTCCTCAAGCCAAACAGTTATAGAACAAAAGACTGGTGTTGGCTAATTGAAAAATTGGATAAGAAAATCAACCACTGGACTCATATAATGCTGTCCATTGGAGGTAAACTCACATTGGTTAAAGTTGTTCTGGTTGGAATTCCTGTGTACTGGTTCTCATTACTCCAGACCCCTTGTTCAATAATCAATTCTAGGAGGAAAATTATCTTTAGTTTCCTGTGGAACGGGGGGACGGAAAAAAGAAATCTCATTATGGCTGGTTGGGAAAAAACTATCGGCTCCAAAGAATTGGGGAGGATGGGGTATCAAACATTTAGTTTGGTTCAATGCTGCATTAAGCCTTAAGAGCTTTTGGAGGGGGATTTTTGGGAATATCTTTTGGACAGATGTTCTTAGAAGTAAATATATAGAACAGGATATCTCCTTTTGGATTCGAAATCCCAAGAAAAAATTTGAAAATGCTTCTCCTATTTGGAAGGGTTTATCAAAACTTACCAATGGCTCGAAAGTAAGCTTGCCTGGAATGTTAGCAATGGTAAAAATGTGATCGTGGGTGTTGATCCTATTCTTAGCATGGATGGAGATTTTCAATTATCCTCCTCTTTAGTTGATTATATTGTAGAAATTGGTTATGACATCCTCAATAGGATAAAGAAGCCTAGTTTCATCAATTCGGATCCATATTATTGGTATACTGCTAAAGATTTGGGTATCAGCGGAGTTATGGCCCTTGAATGGGATGATCATATTTTCAGGCTCAACTCTTCAGGATGCAGATTAAATGGTCAAAGAGACACTTTCATTTGGATATCCAACTCTGAAACTAACACCATCACTGCAAAAACGACGTACCTTGGGCTTATCCGGGAAAATCTCTTACTTGAGGAGAAATGGTGGTTCTCAGTCCTTTGGAAATGGAAGATTCCATTAAAAATGAAATGTTTCATGTGGCTTGTGCTCCAAAACAGTTTGAAAACTTGGGACAACCTTCTTAAAAGAGGTTGGCACGGGCCAAACATATGTTCCCTCTACAAATCGAATCCAAAATCTGTTAAACACATTCTAGTGAGCTGCCACTACACTTCAGCTATTTGGGAAAAAGTCCTCACATTCCTAAAGATTGATCAAGTCTGGGGTTCCGATACTTTTGACCAAAACTACTTTCTTTGGCAAAAAAAATGTAAGTCTCACAATTACATTCCAGCGGTTATATATTGGAAAATTTGGTATGTCAGAAATCTCAGCATCTTCGAAGACCATCTCCAGGATCAAGATTATGTCTGTCTTCATATAATAAGCATGATAAAATAATACAACTCTGCATATATTATACAAAAGCCTCCAAGATTGCACAAGACTCTTCCAACTTTCAATGGAGCTTATGGTTTCTGTGACGGTGCAACAAAGGATAATATTTGTGCAGCTGGTGCAATCTTATATCTAAATACATTGGTTCACCTTCAAACTAAACTGTGGAACTGGCACAAATATGAAAGCAGAGATTTTGGCACTTTGGCTCCTATGCATCATGGCTCATTACTTTGGTATTGGCAATATGTTGTGTTTTGGAGACTCCAGAGTTACAATAAAATGAGCGCAAGGAAAATACAACCTGAACGTAGTGAATCTGATTCCTTGGTGTGTCAGATTAAAAGCTCTCTTCAAATCTTTCCCCATATCATTTTCAAGCACATTTTCAAAGAACAAAATTCTGAAGCCAACAGACTTTCAAAACTTGCTCTTAGTGGAAGAGAAGGGATCCTCGCATGGGAAGAATTTCGGGAACAACATCTGCTTGATGCTGGAACACATCACATTTTTGTATAATCTGTTTTGCTCTTGAAAGCTCTTTTTCTCCTTGACAGTTCACCATCTTGGGTTTATGTCATGTATCTCGTATTAGCGTCGATTTGTTTTGGTTTTTTCCTCTTGTATGTTGGATAGTCTTCGCGATTGTCCACAAGAACTGTTATGTACTTTTTGATTCGCCAGAATAGCAAAAGTATGATTTTTTCTTTTGAAAAAAAACTCTTTCTTTAACATAGATTGATGTATTGGAGGTTACTTCAATACATGTGCTAGCTAAATCAAGGTATTTTTTAAGAATTCAAATATTATTCCTATGTATAGTATTTTAGGTAACTATCTGGATTTTAAAAAAAATACACATATGGATGTATAGAAGAATATTCATTTAAAAAACATATAATATATTATTAAAATTTACAAGTTGTGGTGAATTATATCAATTTATTCATATCATATATGAATGTGTTTTTTGGGTAAGGCTCATACCTATAGAATTTCAAGCCAACATTAAAACTATATATATATATATATTGGTAGCCTTGAGGGGTAGCTCAGTTGATTGGAATTTTCGGGACCAAGATGGTATAAGTTCGAGGTCGGGGGTTCAATTCTCTGGGTCCTTCGAGGTTAGGTATCGAAGTAATGCCGACAAGGGTGAGGCCCCTTCGAGTGGGCCTCCTTGGCTTGGATCAGTGGACGTAGTGAGCTTTAGGGCCGTGAACCACATTGAAAAATATATAATTTACAAAATGGCTATAAAATATCTAATTAGATGTAGCGAGCTTTAGGACTGTGAACCACATTGTTAAATGACTATAAAATATCTAATTTGCAAAATTTCACTCTTAAAAAAATCCTCTAAGCATATTATTCTTATTTTATTTATTTATTTTTTCACTTCTAACCAATTACTTATAATTATAATAATGTTAGAAATTTTATTTTTCCATGTGTATTATGATTATTATAAGTTATAATTTTTTTATCACAAAGTAATTTAATAAGTGTATAAATTTGTTTGGCTTTAAAGGGAAGAATTGTTATAGTTCAAATCAAGCTTTTAACATGTCCACTCTTCATAAACTTAAAAAGATATAGTCACTTTCTTTACATAAAAAAATCTTATAAGTTAAAATGTAATAAATAAAAATTTAGTGACTTAATAACTCGCTCCTTTATTTATGGATGATATTTAACTTTTCCATTATTAATAAACCATGTGGAAGAATATCGATATTATCTTTTGGTATATAATTAATCTTTAATCAAGGAAATCCAATTCCTCGAAACTACTTAACGATGAGGCATAACAGGATACGTGTGGAGCACGACAAAGATTTTATTTCATTATTTTATTTAAATGTTATAATATCATTTATCTAATTTATTAGTAATGTTTTAGAGTGATCAAACTTAATTAATGAAATTTGAAAAATAAATAAATAAAAAGATAACGAGAATACTTAAAGAGATTATAAAAAGAGGAAAGTAAATATGTAAGATCTGGCTTAATAAAGAGTTGGAGAAACAAGAAGAGAAAATAGATACAAATATACAAAGTTAAACTCAATCAAATTCCTTTAAGGAAAGATGGAGACAATAATATCTCTTAATATTTGAGTTTGAGAAAAAGTGGTCGATGCATTACAATAAAGTCTTACTTTCCGGTGGGACAGCTCTTTTGCATTACAATAAAGTCTTACTTTCCGGTGGGATGGCTCTTTTGTTGTTTTTCCATCGCGGTGGAGGCGTTATGTACTTTCTATCATATACTTGTCAATAAAGTATAGTTATTTTATGATTGAAAAAAAAATCTTACTATAAACAAAACATGAGCTCTTAAATATAGAAGATATTTGACATTGAGTGCTCCTTTACAATCAATCCATGTGCCTCTTTTTATATGACTAAATAATGGGCTAGTAAGACAAGCGGTCTCAAATGGAGCTAGATTCAAGGGTATGTAAGATCTTCCTCTAAAATGGAATAAACTCTCTAATGAAAAGGGAAATTACACATATGGTTGATTTAGGTGATCATTTGACTCTTCCACCATCTCATAAATGGTTTTGATTTTGACAAATTTTGGGTTTTCATTTTCCAACACAATTTTTGGGCCCTTCACATCAATCCTAGCACTAACATGATGGAAATAGTTCTTTAAACACATTCTAAAGCATAAGGATCATTAACATGTCTTGGCTACGCACGTTGAAAATAATCCATCACAAGAGTCCAAAAGTTTATTTTAACATAAAGCATGATGCGTTAAGATGCAAAAACCCTAAATATCCAAAATCCTAACACTAGAAAATGATGTGGCAAAAGGAACGTGGGCCCGAGGATGCTAGTAGAAACATCAACTTCCCCAGGGTGTAACGTTTGCATGCAAATTTCGTTTAAGATGTTTCTTGGATTGTTACAAAGCTTAACTCATGCTCTATGAGCTTGGTAGACCATGTAATATTTGATTGCATGACCCACATCTACTGGCAAAAATGCAAGTGAAATGCCCAAAAAACGTGTTAGAAGTTCGAGATCTAAAAACCTATAGTAAAATTGTTAAGATGTGGAACCATTTTGAATCAATGGAACATGTGGGTGGCCACCATTATCCACCTAGATTAGTCATCCACACTTTGGGAGAAATGGTTCCCAGTGCATCAAGTTTTTTCCATTGGATGGGGAAAATGTATGTTGAATCGGACCCCTGGTAAACCACTTGCCTTGGTGAAGATGTTGCCTTTGTCTGATGACCTGATAGAGTTCGATGTTCTTCTGGCAGTTACCCTTCAATTTGGTGTCCATGAACTAGTCGACTATTGCCTACTCAATGCAGTGAATATTGAGTTTTGTAGAGGCCAAGTGCTCAACCTCCTCTAAGGTGTCCAAGAGAGGTGGAAAATATAGTCGAAGCAACTTCACATTAAATATAGGTGCAAACAAAGGAATGAGGGGATATTTAATTCAAAAGTATGGTGTAAGGCCCATATTGGAGTGGGTATAACTTCCAATGGGGTCCTGTGAGGCACCATTTTTGCAAATGCAACCATACCTTATCTCCCACTTAAAGCTTATGTAGAACCTTATGGTGTTCATGGTGCTACTTACACTTGGCATTTGCTTTATGCAAAACATCACGAACTTGTTGTTGGATGTGCTAGATCCATTCAACAAATTGGGTTGCTTAATTAACCTTGGTCTAAGCATGGGAGGATTCTTCATGTGTAGATGTAGTGAGTAGTGCTACGCTGATTGGGGCTAATGGATGGAACCCCAAGCACACCTAAAAAGTGCTATGGTCAATAGAGATATGAAGGGCTCTGTTGTAGCTATGTTGAACATAAGGAAGACTCTCATCCCATGTGCATGGATGTTTAGAGTTGTACATTCTCAGTATATGCACAATCATCTTTTTTACTACCCTTTTTCCTTTAGTTTGGGGGTAGAAGGCAATCGATTTGGTTAGCTTGGTGTCCATCATCGACCACAAGTTGGACTAGAAAGTACTAAGGAATCTATTGTCTCGATCTGAAACAATGGTTTGTGGGAGACGAAAATGAACCCAAACACACTCAAAGAAGAGCTTAGTAGTGCCCTCTATTGTGATGCTCTTCTTGTAGGGTGTTAAAATGATCATTTTAGAAAATTGGTCAATGACCACAAATACACAATCATTGCCATGTTTGGTTGAAGGTAGGTCGGACATGTAATCCACAAAGACAAATTCTGAAGGTCTATATGGAGCAGGCAGAGGAGTGTACAACCCTTGCTTTTTAATGCCAGGCTTGGCGATGGGATAGGTACTGTATGATATAATATACATACCGACATCTTGACAAATATTTGGCTAGTAAAGTACTTCTACAACATTGGCATTGTCTTTTCCATGTCAAAGTGCCTTCTCACCCAATTATAATGTGCCTCCCAAATCAACCTCTCATGCTCACTTAAAGGAACACGTAAATGGCACAAATGGAATAAAAGTTCATATTGGAGATGAAAATATGAGATTGGTTTTCATATGGCCAATGTCCAATATGTAATAGGGAAGTTGGGGTCATTGTCATACAATTGGGGCCACTCAGAGATCTTGTGTCCATGAGGATCGAGCACTATAATCATTGTTGCAACTAGAGGTTGATTGAGGTAGTCTGTAATGCAATTTGTGTTTCCCTTCTTGTATTTGATGTTTAGGTGGAACTGTTGCACGTACATGGACCGCTTCTGATGGTGGTCATTATGTAACTTCCCCCATGTCTGTATAATGGATTGCATCTCCTTGTCATAAGTGGGCGTAATACCCCCATTTTGACCCTTAGGAAATATTGGCTTTTAATGTAAATATGTATACATGCGATGTATGTTTTCCTAGCATGGAGCTCAAGGCCAAGGCCCCGCTAGTGTATGCTTGGATTTTATTTAAAAGGCAAGTATTTGATGTTTCATTACCCATGTGCTATTAAGCCATGGAACATTGTAAAATGATGTAAATATTAATATTGCAATAAAATACCAAAAACTGGCTATGGAAGCAACAAATCAGAGGGGGGCATGTGTATCCACTAGGGAGTGGTGAGAGGGATTATGGGGTTGAACCATATGCTGCCAAATGCCATCTTGTGAACCCATTTGACTTTCCTTGCTGACATTTAATTATGTTGTAAGGAAGTAGTTGAAGAAATCAGTCCATGGCTTCAATGGAGCATGGGCAACCAAAAAATTCGTATGGCAGGTATGGGCTTTGTTTCCTTCACCCACAAGTCACTCTACCCAATGGGAATTCGTTCTTTCTCATTCCCATTCCATGGTGGAACATCTAAGCTTCAGTTTTCATCCATTACACATTGCCAGTAGTGAAAAAAACCAGAAATCGCAACTCTGCATTAACCCACGTTTTGAAGTGCCATAAACGCCCAGAATTTCGTGTTGACAGTGAAAGTCGATGGGGGATCCATAGACATGAACCTTGAGGCAAATTTGAGAGTGTTAGATCCCCATAAATTCATGGGAAAAACCAGTTTTAATAGCCCGAAAATCCAATTATGGGATTGAGTCATTTGGTCACCGAATTGTGAGAATCCAAGTGCGAATGACAGAACGGAGGATGGAACCGAGGTTGGGATTGCTTGATAAACCCAATGAAGGCTAGAATCTCAAGGATTTAGCATCTTGGACCTTTTTATGCCCACCCTGAAGAGCACTGGAGGGAAGGGACGCCTGAGGGACTGTGTAGCAGAGAAGGGGACCTTCCTTGTGTTGGGTGTGGTAGGTATTGTGGGTGCCATGACTATTGAGTTTAGTTTGAGATGCCTGTAGCTCTGTGGTTGAGCTCACTGGATTAGCATACTCCTCCTTTGTCTCTTGCATGCTTGATAAACACAACTGTGTGCTGGCTTAACATGATTGTTTGTGTGAAACCATGGCTGTGAGTGAGCCTGTTTAGTTCCTCCTTAGTGGATACACAACCCAGCTCGGGGGTGGTCTCTCAGCTGAAATAATATAGGCTGGACAGGGACCTATGGTTGGGTGGAACGTTGCTCTCACATAGCCAGTTGTTTGGACAAATCATAAAGATAAGTGTTCTCTGTGATAGAATTATGATTATTCTGTGTTTTGTTCTGAATGTTTAATTATTCATGTTAATTGAATGAAATGATTATCTTAAATTAGTTGGCATGAAGCCTGTGCATAGCATGAGAAGGGGATTGATTCTCTGCATGTTGTTTCATCATTCTGCTTGGGATAAATATGTTGATGCATTCCATTTTGTGTGTGTGTTAACATGTTTTAATTCCGTTGTATAATTTAACTATGCATTTATTTTTTAATTGTAAATTTCATCATATGGCATTGGGGGAGAATTAGACACCCCATGTTGCGTTCATGTTCCCTCTGCGGGTCGAGATGACGGGAGGGGACGTGACAGTGGGGTACTTGCGAACCACATCAAAAAGTATTTGATTATGATAAGCCACTTAATGTCCATGTTGAGTGACAACTACATTGACAACATAATTTGAAGCATATATCTTAGTCTCAAAGGGTTGTTGCAAGTTTGGTAGAGTGAGTATTGGTGACGAACAAAGGTGATGTTTTAGATCCTCGAACACTTTTTGTTGTTCCTTAGACCAAACGAAATTGGTTTTGGCCTTACCCTTAGTCACTTGGATTAGTGGCCAAGTGATATGAGAGAACCTCAACATGAACATGCAATAAAATTTTGCAAGGCTGAAGAAACTATGGATCTTTGTTAGAGTTGTTAAGATTGACCAATCACATATGATTTAAATCTTGGTTGGATCCACATGCACACAATGTTCATCCATGATGTATCCCAAATACTAATTTCCTGACATGTTGAATGATCCCTTTTCCATGTTGGAATATAATTTGTGTTGCCACGAAGTGCTCAGGATTCGTTGAATGTGTTGCAAATGTTTTGCCCAAGTTTTGTTAAAGATGAAGATATCATCCAAATATACCACCACAAAGAATTTGTGAGTGGCCACAAGATATCACCCATCATCATCATGAACATTATTAGAGAATTAGTCAATCCAAAAGGCATGACTTACCACTCAAGAAGGCCTTCTTTAAACTTGAAGGTAGTCTTCTATACATCCATTTGCTTAATGGGTACTT
Source organism: Larix kaempferi (assembly GCA_027924585.1). Lineage (NCBI taxonomy): Eukaryota > Viridiplantae > Streptophyta > Pinopsida > Pinales > Pinaceae > Larix > Larix kaempferi. The sequence continues at coordinate 4,599,799 of BSBM01000033.1, read as the reverse complement.
GGAGATAGTATGACTTAAGAAATATTATGGGAAAACTTAATACAATATAGTTGATCAAGTATATCATTAATCTAGGGGATTATATGTCGATTATTGAATGTGATTTTGTTCAAATATATGTAATCAATATAGAGTCTCCATGTCCCATTCTTCTTCTACACCAACATAATTGAGCTTCCACAAGATGAGGAGCTAAATTGAACGTGTCCCTTTTGGATGATCTCTTGAATCTGATGTTTGATTTATTTATTCTCTAGAAGAAGTGTTTGTATATTGGGTCATTCCACAAAGGGGCATTGGGTATCAAATTAATTAAATGCTTGACTTGGTGGTGCAAAGGCACCCCCATAGGTGAAGCAAATATATCTATATTTTTCCATTATTTTGCCTACATGCTTTTGTTATGCAGAGAGACACCGTGTAGAGGTCATGGTATCCTTTTTGTTAACCTTCTAATCAAATCATCAGGAGGAAAAATCTCTCAACAATTCATAGTTAGCATTCTAAATATAGTAAATGCAATGCATGCACTCTAGCTAAGGCATCGTCAATCATTCTTAGTTCCCTTGTTCATCTTTCCTCTGACTTTTATTGACTTGAGAAGCCTCCTCTATTGCTTTATCATTTGATTCTTTCTTCTCTTCCTCGGTATTCTGGGCAGCTTCATTGGATACTCTTTCCTTTTTTGTTGTGGCTCCCTCCCTTACTTGTTGTGGATCTTCTTCCTTTTACTTCTCTCCTATCCATCCATGGCCCAAATGCAACTTGGTGAATGGACCTCCAAGCTATGGATAACTCATACGTACTCTAGTGAATGCCTGAATTGAATAAGGGTAATCATAATCTAGTCTCTAGATGTGTGTTATGTGGAGTAGGGCCTCTCCCTTAAACTATTTCAAGATTAAAATACTATATATTATTTTGAATGAATCATGCTCTTAAATTAAAAGGGCCTCTCCCCTCCCCATTGTCGAAAAGGGCCTTTTGAAAACAAAGGGGGGCACTCACTCTTATATAAGATCATTTGAATATATTCTATATGAGAGATTACCTTCATGCAATGCTTCACTAAGATAAAGGAAACTGCATTAGTCGGAACTACTTATGGTGCCATGTAGATCTAACCTCCCAAAAAAAAATGAGACTACAAGACCTAGACTTGTAAACAACCTAACATTTCGAAATATATGGTTTCCCTAAAAGTACATCACAAAATTCAAGTGTGGCAACATCACACATTGCCTCATATATGAAGGGCTTGATGTTGTAAGGAAAGAAACATTACTGAATGACACATATGTCTCATCCTTGGCTCAACCAACCTATGGTGTATGGCTAGGGGTGTCAAATTGTTAACAAATTCAATCTCTTTATGACTTTTGTTGAGATCGGGTTCTTTTGGCTACCACCATCATCAATATTGAAATGTAGTAGAGTCCCCTTCACCCACATATGTGAATGGAAGAGGTGCTCACCTCCTTGAGCTCCTCTAGCTATATATTTATGGTTGCAATGGTACCATTAGGTTATGTGTCAATCATCTACTTTATTTTATCTACTTTTGGTGTTAAAGACTCTCATTCCATGTGCATGGGTGTTTAGAGTTGTACATTCTCATGATATGCGCAATCATCTTGATGACTACCTTTGTTTTTCCTTCGGTTTGGGGTTGGAAGGAAATCGATTTGGTTAGATTGGTGTCCGACATTGACCACAACTTGGACTAGAAAGTACTAAGGAACCTATTGTCTTGATCTAAAACATTGGTATATGTGAGACTAAAATGAACCCAAACACACTCAAAGCAAAGCCTAGAAGTGGCCTATACTGTGATTCTCTCCTTATAGGGTGTCAAAATGTATATAGTCATTGCCATGCTTGCTTGAAGGTAGGTTGAATATGTATCCCATGGAGACAAACTCTCGGGGTTTATATGGGGTAGGAAGAGGGGTGTACTACCCTTGCTTCTTGATGACAAGCTTGGCGATGCGATAGGTATTGTATGATCTAATATACCTACCGACACCTTATCAAAGCTTTGGTTAGTAGAAGTACTTTTACAACATTTGTGTCCACAAGAGTTGAGCACTATAGTCACTCTTGCAACTAGAGGTTGATTGAGATAGTCTACTACAATAGCCTACTTGGAACTGTTGCATGTAAGTGGACCACTTTTAATGGTGGTCATTATGTAACTTTCCTTGCATCCGCATAATAGAGAACACCTCCTTATCATAAGTGGGGTACCTATTAACCACATTAAAAAGTATCTCTCTGTGATAGGCCACTTAATGTCCATGTTGAGTGACGATTGCATCAACAACATAATTTGAAGCATCTATCTCAACCTTGAAGGGTTATTGCGAGTTTGGTAGAGTGAATATTGGTGCCAAACAAAGGTAGTGTTTTAGATCCTCAAATGCTTTCTATTGTGCATTGGACCAAATGAACTTGGCATTGGCCCCACCCTTGGTCACTTGGCTCAGTGTCCAATTGATATGAGGGAGCCTCAAGGCAAACTGGTGATAGAAGTTGGCGAGGCCTAAGAAACTATGGAGCTTTTTTAGAGCTGTCGGGATCGACCAATCACATATGATTTAATCTTGGTTGGATCCACATGCACACAATGTTCATCCATGATGTATTCCAAATACTAAATTCCCTGCATGTTGAATTATTATTTCTCCATATTGCGATATAACTTGTGTTGCCATAGAGTGCTTAGGATCCGTTGAATGTATTGCAAATGTTTTTCCCAAACTTTGTTGAAGATGAGGATATCATCCAAATATACCGCCATAAAATAATTTGTGAGTGGCCACAAGATATACCCATCATCATCATGAAAATTGTTGGAGAAGTAGTCGAGCCAAAAGGCATGACTCACCACTCGAAAAAGACTTCTTTAAACTTGAAGGTAGTCTTATGTACATCAAGAATGGGAAGTCAAAGAGGGACAAGGGTAAGTGGTTGACAACCAAAAAAATTGTTGGAACCACAATGATGAATGGCATACTAGACATTCATTGTTGGCTGAGTTATAAGTCTTAGATTTTATTGGAGCCAATGAGGTAAGATCCCATGGGTAGCAGAAAATAAATCATCCATGTGAAACCCAATGTTACCATTGCCATCGTAAAGGTGCAACCAGAGTGACTAGAGGATCCCAAAGATAGCTCGAGAAAATGAACACTTGTTGCCCCACCTGATTGTATGCCATGAACATCTCTAGAAATAATTCAATTCAAATGGCAACCTATCATTTGAGTACATAAAGCTCTAAAGGAGATTTATAGACCATTCAAATTATTTTGCGATTCGAAAATTAATCTTAGTTTTTGTTAATGCATTAGTAAATAAATTTACGAAACATGAGAGATGTCAACAAATCTAAGTAACTTGGAAGCAAATGCAAAGCTCGAATGGAAGTTCCACTTAAAAATAATTCATGCAAGGCATAGTAACTCTCAAGTTTTGTTTTGGTATGATTAGTGCAATCTCAACTACCTCAAGAGTAATTAAATTAAAACTAGATTATTTATCATAATGAAACATAAAAGTGTGTGTGTGTGTGCGCGCGCGCATACAATTTATATGAGGTTACTCTACCATTATATTTGCAAGATTTTAAAAGAATTGTTGTTCCCATAAACCAAATTAAACATACTGGAACACTACACTCAACATGACATATATAATTTGTAGGACTAGATATTGTTGTAACAATAAATTAACTATTACATTTTGCTTGAAGAGTTGTGGACTTATGTAATCTCTTTATGTTATGTTAATCACCAAGGAATTGCTTTGGATGGAAGTTGGGAAATAATGTGAGGAACAATATGTTGGGAAAAATGATGGCACAAAGGGAAAATATCCACGTCAAATGAATTGCTAGGATGAAATTGCTTTAAAAAACATTAGGAAATGTACACATGGAGAAAATCTCGAGATGAACTTGTTGTAGTTTTATTTGTCGAGTGAAATAAATGCTTTTGTGCTCCCAATCCATCTATGATTATTAAATTCTCATGAAATCTAATCCCTCGGGGATTTAAGGAACAAACAATGTAGAGTTTTTTTTGTTAAACTCATTTGTTGTTCATTCTCCCACTTTGCAATATCGGCTTTGGTTGAGAAGAAATAAAACGAATTATGGAATACAAAACTCTGCCTTCTTTGCTCATTCTCCCAATTTTCAATGCGGGCTTTGGTTGGGAAGAAATAAAAGGAATGATGAATTAATAAGATTTTCCTTTCATTTCCCATTCTCCCACTTTTTATGTCCCTGACATTTAGTTTTCGATGGAGGACATTAGTCCAGGTGGCAAAAAGTGGTGGGTGCCAAACGACATGGTCTGTGCAAAGGTTTTATTTTTCAAAAAAATTTGAATTTTTTAAATCAACGATTTTGCGTGGCTAGGATTTGGTCCGTTCGCAGTGACGCCATCTTGCGGCTGTGTGCCCCATCCCCCGGCAGCGGGTTGTTGTCACCGGCTGTAAATGGGGTTGGTGCTCGCCTTGAATGTTGTATGGCTGAAGTTTATTACGATATGGTGGAAGTTTATTGCGATTGTGTTGTGGTGGTTTATTGCGGCATGGAGGATTCTGTGTTTCCGTGTGTGCGGGGGGTGAAGGACGACCTCCATCTTCGTCCATTCTCGTTTGCTGCACCCTCGGTGAATGCCTTTCTCATGCCAATATGACGACCGAATCGCAAGCAGGTCGAGTTTCCTATGTTTTTTTCCTTCTGTGTACCGATGTTTGGGTGATGGAGTGGTGTACTGCGTCGGGTATGGGAGTTTGTAGTTTTAGGGTTTTGGAAACCATCCTTTGTCCGTGCAATGTCTTCGGTTCTGGATATTTTGATGGGAGCTGCGGTCGACAGTTGTTTGTGGTTGGTTCTTCGGGCATTTTTCCTGGTTCGTTCTATTGCTGCAGCTTCTGTTTGAGGTCTTCTTATGAGGTCGTGTTGTCTTACTCCTATTTTCTTCTATATTTGGCATATCCGCAGGTTGTTTGGTGTCCTTTTTCATCTCCCTAAACGTGGGTTCAGCAATCGAGCATTCATTTGTGCTCGTGGGTGCTGCTCTCTTCGTGTGCTTCAACCGTGGGCTCATTTGCATTTGGTACTGGTGAAGAAATTTACCTATGGATTTTCGAAATTCCTCGTTGCGGCGGTTTGAAAGGTCGGTGAAACCCATTTCTACCATGACTTCCTCTTCATTGTGCTTCAACATCATTGTTGTTGTGGCATTGCATTAACCACATACAAGGTCGGTGCTCTTCCCTTTTGTTTTTGCAAACTGTCGGCAAATGCAATGAAAAATAATGTCTTCCATTCATTTGTTCTAACTTGTTTCACACTTGAATAATGTCGATATTTTGTATTCCCGGCATAGCTATTATTTTCTATTTGTTATTTTTTTAAATCTTTCCACATTTTGGGGTTTCTGCATTTAGTTGATTTGCTTAGGCTTTGGAGCCCTTCGCATGGGTATGGAATTGGCCTATTGTTTGGCTAGTGCAATGTGGTTATCCTGGTCAAAGGTTGAAACAAGGTTTGTTTCTTTACATTCAATTTCGTTGTGCAAAACCTCAGACCCTAAATTTTTCCTTCCGTTGTTCGAATTCAGATACAAATAACTAATTTTCTCGTTGTTCGCCTCTTCATTGTTTCGTCGTTGTTGCTCCTGATTTGAAAAGTAGTTTCTTCGGTCATTGACATGTTCGCTTAAGATGATAATGTGCTTCGAGGTGGTTTGACTTGTCAAATGTCTTTGGTTCTTCCCTTTGTTTTCCCATATAGGCATTATATGTTAGGATTGAATATCGATACTCTTAGAACCAAAGGGGAATTTAATATGTAATGGATTTGGAGGGTGCATATCTATGCTTTACAGTGGTTTCATAAATTAGATATTTTTGGTATTGGAAATAGCTCATTTCGATAACAGAGCTTCAAGTTTTTTTTTTAAATATCCTTTAGCGTCTGAATATGCTTGTATTTACTCAAGTATGGGGAATATTTCCTTCACCTGGTTGCTGGTCTGGCTCCTTTTCGTTGGTGGTTGTCATTGCTCCAGTTTCCTTTTTCTCTTTAGTCATTGTGACCTTCGTTCATCTGGTTGGTTGTTTACTAGAAATTGTTATAGTTCCATATTGACTATGTCTATCCACATTGTTGAAGTCCGCGTATTTCATGGATTCAAACTATTGTATTTGTCTATATTAATTAATTATGAGATGTGGCGAGCTCTTGGTGGCAAAGTTTGTTGTCTTGAGACATTTGTACCCACTCCCCTTGACCTGTTTCCTTTCCATGGATTTATTGGTGTGGGATTCTTTATAGTAGTATAACTTTATCTAGGATTATAGAAACAAACATAGGTAACATTTCTTTCAAAATAGAAAATAGTCCATTGATTTGTTTATTTTAGTTACAAGTTTAATGAGTGAATTACAATATATTTATGCTGCCACTTTATGGAATTTCATTGTATGGATAGCTCGATTTCTCTACTCGCGTTTATACATGGTAATATTAATACGATAATATCTGCTATTAGCTTTTTTTAATATGAATATGGCATGACTCCTTGAGAAATATATAGCTCAATAAACTCAGGAAATGACCAAAAATCATTTCCATGTCATGATGGTAGGTTGCAATTGTTTTGTTTCCTTTTAGTTCTTGACTTAGTCTTGCTTTGTTGATGTACCAGAATTTGCATCAATCTTTGTTGACAATTTCTATGCTATATGTAACATAAATGATTTTTTACTTATGAGTGGTGTTGAATTAAGAAAAGTTTCATACTTAAAGTGATTATAGGTGAATTCTCATCATTAACATAATGAATCCTCATTTTCATATCTGAAAGTTATCAAGAAACTAATTGAGTAGAAACAGACTAATAGATACCTTCTCATGCATTTTTATGATTCTTCTGCCGTGCTCAAGTTAAAATTTCCACTTTACAGTTCAGATTCTATCCAGAGACATCTTACTTTATAACATTGGTTACATTATCTAGAAGCTTGGTGTCAACAATTGGATTATTAATTTTTTTCCAAGCAAAGGCATTTCAAAACTTTGCATCTTCCAACAATAGAAATCTGTCAGCTTTTGAATGACTGAAATTTGTTGCAAAAATAGCAACAATTTAATAGTTTTGATGTTACGATAATATTTTACAAATTTCAAAACAACTAGTTAGCAATTACCAGCTACTTATTAGCCAACGACTTGCCGGCCAGCCTTTTCTTTCCCTTTATCAAGTCTTGTGCACATCTTTTGTAGCATGACTGAACTTTCCAAATCCGCTTAAGTTACACTCCCATCTCCTTGGCTTCATTCCTCTGTCTATGATCTTGATTTTAGTTAGCAGCTCTGCATAATATTATTTAATCTCCAACAGATGGATGGTCTCTGCCCACTGTCATTTACCCATGAAACTTGAACCGCAATGCACTATGCAGTGGCCATATCAATAGTAGCAACTGCAATGAATGAAAATATTGACATTATCCAGTGTAGAGACCATGCTCCTTGCCATTCTTCACAAAGAATATGATGTGTATTTTCCATATAGTTCAAAACAAGAGCTCAGAATGTCCGTGCTTGCTCTGAAGACGTTGTGAGGCCACAATTTCAATCTTAACATTGACATCTTTAGCCATATAGGGTGCTCTATTATGCTTTCATGTTTTTTTTTGTTATAAGCTTATGCTCCTTGTTTTAATCAGTGAATTCATTGAACCTCTACGCTATGTTCTTTACTTGGTTCAATTTGGAAATATCCTATCCAAGTACATGCTCTCTTGCATGCTTTTATAAAGAATTGCAGAAGAGGGGTGGAGCTACATTCATCCAATTGTGTAGCTTGAATATATAAAATGTCGTTGCAAATGTGTGCTTCCAATTGCGTGTACTATCTAAACTAGATATGCATTGGCTCGTTGCTACAAAACTAGTAGAATAAGATTAACTAGCATAAGCAAGCTTTGTGCAAATAGCTGGGAAGAGAATCCTGGAAAAGAATGGAACATACATATGTTCTGTAAATGATTGATTCCTCGTATTTAATGTGCCAAGTTTCCGAATTTGGAGAGAGGAAATTCAAACATAAATTTGATTGATCATAGTTGTCTATGCATCATATTTACAAGTTTATCCATTTTGATTTCCTGTGTTGATATCGGGTTTGCAATTTATTTCTTTTTCTTGGCATATTTTCTTTATTGTTATATTGCTAGTACTGTTTCCACTATCTGTTGCCATCATCATTTTATCATTTTTATTAGTTTTTTCTGCCTTGCACTTCTTGAAAAGAATTTTGCGTGGCCCATGCTAAAAATTGGTTTGAACTATCCTTTATGGTAACGTTGAAAGTGATTTCCAAAGGTCTATAGCTTTCTCAAACCACTTTATCCATGTCATACCGCTATATCCATGGCTCCAAAATATTCTTCTGAGAAGTTACCATAGAGTCACCTCTTTCATTCCCTGATATGAAACAAACTTTCAGATTTCAAGTCAATTTCAATGGATGGGAGATATTACTTCCAATATTACATCATTTCCTCTTATGCTCCTGTTAACACCCAAAAAATGCTCACTAGCTCATCTCCCCAGCTACATGACCCATTTGTCCACTTTTCCCACCATTTAGCCTCCAAAACCTCAAAAACCCTTCAAATGGTCACCAAAAAGGCCAAAATTAATCTTTTTCTCCTCAAAATAATTAAATTTCCTCCAAAAATACCAAAAACCCTCCAAAAGGGCCCAAAATTCCCCAAAAATCAAATAAAAGGGAATCAAATTAAAAAATTAATTCAAAAAATGAAAAAAGAGGGAAAAAGAAGAAAATAAACCCTAAACCAATAACCAAAACCATGTGTAACCAAATACCATGGGTCAATACTCCACCACTCAAAAACCTATAAATAGGTAATGGAGGCCCCCTATTATTCATCCATAATCCATCTTACCCTCATGCTTCCCAAATCACTGCCGAAATCCTATGCTCACCATTTGTGCTTAGATTCACCATTTGGCCAATCCCTATTGCATTTGGAGAAGAGAAGGAGACATTGGAGCAATTCGTCCCTACGGCTGCACAAGCTCCACCAACCTCACCATTGAGGTAATATTTTATGTAAAACTCCATTTTCAGGTTAATGAAAAAATATGGTTCTCTTCTATATTTGTTTTGCATAAGAAATCAATGAATGTTTATTATTTACCATTTTTTACTGCAGATTTACTTGTTAAGCACCCATGCACATGTTAGATTAGTTTCTTACCATTTACACTAGGTTTTTACTATTTTTTTCGAACTGCTACTAAGGAGTCCCTTCTCCTTAGTAGGTGCTCATTTGCACAAGCTAGGGTGAAAACCCTAGCTACAATTTTGGCGACTCCACTAGCTTGAATCTTTGGTTAAATTTATTGAAGTTTTTGTTTTAGTTATTAGTTTGGTTTAATATTGCAGATCTGGTTTACCCTTAAGCCTGTCACTTGCAGGCCAAGCCCTTTGTTGTTCCTGTAAAACCTGCAGTCCCCGTTTTTTCTATTCGGCCACTGTTCTCGGCAGTCATTTTTCGCGCCGTAAACCGCGGTTTTTCACCCGACAATCGCGTTATGGAATGCGACTGTTCAACCCTAACCCGCGGCCTACAGCTCGGCTCCTTAGCCTGCAGCCGCGACCTGCGACGCAGGATCTCGGCCTCTTCTCGTGACCCTGACCGCATCATTTGATCTCTCTGTTGTGACCCAGCCCGCTGAACCCTGTCCCATACTCGCGGCCCAGATCGCTTCATTTATCCTCTATCTCACGACCCACGCCGCAGAACCCTGTCTGCTTCCCGCGACCCCTGCATTCCTAGCTCTTTCCTCGACCGCACCCTCTATTGAGCTTCACGCGGCCCTAGTAGCAGACCCAACCTCCCTACCCACAGTCCCGTCCGCAGCCCTAGCTCCCCCACCCGCGGCTCCGACCGCATCTCTTCGCCCCCCAACCGTGGCCCCCACCACGTGACCAGTCACTGTTCCTGCGGCCCAGATCGCAGAACCCAGAGCCGACCACGCGTTTTAGACAGCAACTTCCAACCCCTTAGCCGTGGCCCAGGCAGCATGAACTGACACGAAACCTGACCCCCAGGCCGCAGGTTTCAACCAGACAGCCGAGCCCTAGACCGCTAGTTTCGAACCGAAACACGCGATCGATTTTCACCGATTTTTGCCCAGATTTTTCTGCACCTCAACAACCCCCTGTTTTGCCTGCAGCCCAAGTTACTCATTAAGTTTTTCTGTTATTTGCTTCACTGTACCATTTTATAGATTATTAGCATTTCCATTGAAAATAAAATTTTAGCATTTGCAATTAAATTTCAACATTTACATTTTTTAGATAGTTTCCCAAGCGTGGCATTTTGTTGGGTACATCATCTCACTTACACACACTTTGTCACCTTAATTCAAGTGAGCCATACAATTTACTTAACTAAACCAACCTTCTAACCCCACTTGGGGAACACAAAAGAACATTGTAGTTAGGTAGGACAGGGGGGATAGGCATCCAAATAACACCCCTCGATCATTTACACTTAAGGCATAGAAGTTGTCCATTAGGGTACCAAAATCCCCTATTACTTGTTGGTGTGGTTATACACCAATTTGTCGGAAAAGGCCTCTCCCTTAGGAGGGAAAGTCGTGAGACTAGTTCCGGAGGACTACGTGGAATGCCGCACTCCACCTAGTTCTGAAGGACACCTACTTGTTGTCCTCGTTGCATTCCCATATTTGGGGTGTAGCGACCAAAGGACTGACATGACGAATGCTTTTTCTGGACGTACCATGAACGGGGTAGCCTAGTTTCCATTCTCTAGGATTCTTTTACCTGGAGTCCCTCTCGATAGGCGGATATCCTTAGCCACTTAGTTCTACTTTTCGTATTGTCTGACTTGGATTTCATCACCTTGTAGAGGATATGTTTGGTTTGAGCCAGCATACCTTTTAGTTAGGTGTTTGCATGCTCCCTTACCTCCCCCTGGTTTAGTGAGTACACCATCTTTTATTTTTTAGGAGCCATTTGCTTGTTGGTATTCTGACCACTTTTTCTTGTTGCTCCGCTTACTGTAGCACAGCTGTTTCAGTGAGCGTTTTGAGCTTGTTGTTGGCCTGAGTGCCATATTTCTTGTGCTCCCCTTATGCACACTCGCCTGCATTAGGGTTTTTGAGCTTTTCACTCTCCACAACCCACTAGTTTTACTATCGGTCTGTCACCATCGAGTCCTCGAGACATTCTCGGCGCCAACGGGGCGAGCCCTCACAATACGGTTCACGTGACACCACTCGTCACAGGCGTAGAGCCTTGTCACAAGACTCCGACGCCCCCCATTTCACATATGGTTCTGAGTCGGAAGCAGAAAACCCTATATACACAGCCCCGTCTAGCCCCATGGCTGGCATGAATCCCAACCCGTTCCTTGGAGGGACTGTCGATGGAGGGAACACCACCTCTCCAACCACCACCGCTCCGGCCACCACGACAACACCTATCATGGGTATGCCCACGGTAGGACCCACACCTACCATCCCTATCACCACTCAAATCCCAACGACTACCGGACCCACTACCGCCCCAACAGTGACTCATGGTACACTTGGAGGCGCAGGACCTTCCCACACGATCCCCACACCTCTGATTAGGGGTCCCAACATCCCTGTTACGGTTCATATTCCCTCTACAAAAACTGGCGGCACATTCCCTTCTTACACAGTACCCCCACTCATGGTTGGCGGCCCCATGACCCCCATCATGAATTATACCACTGCTCCTTCCAGTGGGGGCACTGGCCCCACCATAGGCGCTACTGCTAGAGCATACGCCCCTGCGATCATGTCACATCCTTCTGCTAGTTTTCCATTCATGGCTAGCCTCAACCTTCCTGACCTGGCCAGATTGACCAACAACCCCATCCGACATGACCCCATGTGGCCTCATATGCCTACCAAACTCCCATCGGACATCCCCAAGTTTGAGGGGAAGGCAGGTGAGGATCCCTAGAATCACATCATGTCTTTCCATTTATGGTGTTCCTCCAACTCCATAGTGGACGACTCCATCCGCCTCCGCCTGTTACAACGGACCCTTACTGGCTTTGCAGCTAAGTGGTACATCGAGAAACCTCACGGGACCCACTCCACTTTTACATCCCTCGCCTCGACCTTTCTGCAGTTCTTTCAGTTAACCGTCTATTACGACGCGGGAGTAGAGATCCTACTATCTTGCAGACAGAACACGACCACCCACATCACTGATCACATTCATGAGTGGCGTAAATGCCGAAGCTTGTGCAAGATTAAGTTAGATGACCGTATCTTCCTAGATTGGTTTCTGAAATATCTCCTTCCTGTTATTGCCAAGGATGTGGCATCTGAACGACCCCAGTTTGAAGAAGAATCTATTCTAAAATCCCAACAGTTTGACCTCATCTACGCCCAATTTCGCTACTTATATACCATTTTACCCGACGCTCCTCGTGACAATTCCTCTCGAAACGACGCGCCGGGGGCATCCCACGCTGCCGATGGCATCATCGGACATGTTGCGTCACACAACCAACCTTTTACCATTACGCACAATAATACTGGCCCCGACCTTTCGCGAGCCACATCCCACTCCAGAGCTACAAATTCGTATGCTCCCATAGCACACGCCCACCACACCCATGGACCCTCATGCCCACCACACTATTACGGTCACGCACCTACAACCTACATCCCTCCAGTTGCACCTACTACATATTACCATCAGTAGGCCGCACATGCTCCTTCCCACTCTCAAGCCCCATCGGCTTCTTACCCACAACAGGCAGCGCCTGCAGCAACCCAACCTCCAGCCGCTCAGACTTATCAACAACCACAATCAGTACCAGCAACTGGACCACCTCAAGCCCCTCCCGCTTATTATCCACCACAGCCTGCTTTAGCACTCGCGCAACCTCAAAATCTCCCGACCACTCAAGGGCAAGTGTACGCACAACAAAACCTGCCGCAGAACCAGAATACCCAACATAATCAATAAGGCCAACAAAACCATGGAAGAGGACGCAACCACAGAAACAACCAACCTTAGGGCCAAGGCGGCCAGCCACCTAATCCTCCAAACAATAACAACGCTGCTCCCACCAACCAAAACCCTAATCGACAACCGAAACAAGGTAAGAACCCCAATTTATGAACAAACCACCCTTGTTCCATATGTGGGGTATACGGCTATTATACACACACTTGCCCCCATTTGGAATGAGCACACCAACTTTGGATTGATGACGCGCAACGTCAGGGGCACACAGCATAGCCGGCGCCACCCAACCCCCCACCACCTCAAACACAACCTATGGTGCTACAGAATCCTTTACCCACGCAAGGAGTGGTGAACACTCAACCATTGGCTCCCCCTCAAGGAACCACGACACCACAGCAACAAGTTACTTATGCTGCACCTGCTCATCAACCCATGGACTCAGGTACTCACCACCTATTAATGATGTTGTCGACAGATGTCAACCTACAAACACGTCGAAACCAATATGTCTCCACCTCTGAACCCATCCTAGGCGATAAAACCACCAACGCTCTTCCCACTGATCAGCCGTTACGTATACCTACTACACCTTTAGATGGGGGCTCCAGAGCCCCTCGTTTCCCACTTCGTCGAATCAATAATAATCCTAACCCTCGTGCTGCCTCTAATTATAACATTGCAGATGACTTAGCCCAATCTCCTGCTGTTATGTCAGCCCTAGAGGTTCTAAAGAACTGTCCTGCCCAACGCAAGACTCTGTTATCCGCCATTGACCCTTCTGACTCACGAATGATGGCATTCGACCTGGACCAATCTGAACCACGCATGCCTTCCACATGAGCATTTCAAGTCTCTGTATCCATTCATAATCTTGTGATCCATCGATGCATCATCGACGAAGGTGCCTCCACATGCGTTATGTCGACTTTCGTCTGGCAGAAGCTTGGATCGCCTACACTACAACCATCCACCACCACATTGCGAGCTTACGATGGCCGCTAAGCCCAACCACAAGGCCTTTTGTCCAATGTTCCAATCCAGTTAGCAGGAAAAACAATCCTTATCGACATAGAGGTCATCAATGCCTAGCTCGATTATAACCTCTTACTTGGACACAGTTACATGTATGCCATGAAGGTTGTCGCTTCATCAGTCTTCCGCATCATGATGTTCCCCCATGAGGGACGTGTGGTCAAGATCGATCAACTTACGTACTACGATCCCAATGCTCCCCTCAAATGCTCTTTGTGTGACGATTTAGGCCATGCTACCCATCAATGTCCGCAACTACCAACACTTCAGGAACACATGCAAACATTGGATGATGATCCCAACATCCCGGTTGTCAAACTTGACCCTACCCCTAAGCCCCATGATAAATCGTTGCGTACCAATCACCCTTGAGCGATATGCGGTATTTACGGCCATTACTCACATCACTGCCCCGATCTCCCGGAATACAGATTGGCTCTCTGCGAACTAACTCATTCCGACCTAGAAATATCCGCTCCTACCATTGAGGAAATTCATCCCCCAACATCTTCCTCCTTGGAAGAGATTAATACCATCTACATCATTTCCACCACCAGTGCACCCAAGTCAACCGATTTGACGACTCAATGCTTCCGCAGTGATGTGGAAATCCTCGAAGCACTTATCGCACCTGACTACCCCTAGGATGATATGCACCATCGATCATATTTCATCCCGGACGAGTCTACAACCTCCATAGCAACCCAATTCTCTGTTGAGTCCAAAGATTTACTTCCGCCCAAGGTTGACTGGTTTAAGGATCCCATTCCAGCTCCCGATTCCTTCGAGGAGGGTAACATGGCCAACATTTCACCCACCATACAAGTCGACATTTCCACCAAACCTGGAGTACCCAAACTCATTTCATTAGGTGCATCATGCACTGAGGAGGAATTTCAAGCATATAAGAAGCTCTTCCAAGAGTTTCGTGACGTCTTTGCCTGGTCCTACACAGAGATGCCTGGTCTTGACCTTGCTATCGTAGAGAACCACATTGACACTTGGCCAGACGTGCCACCCATTCACCAAAAACAACGCCCTATCCACCCATCTAAGCTTCTCGCCGTTAAAGTCGAAATTGAGAAGCTTCATGCAGCTGGGTTCATTTACCCCATAGCCTATACCACCTGGGTTTCCAACCCGGTACCAGTCAACAAGAAGCAAGGCACCATTCGTGTATGTACCGATTTTCGCTACTTAAACCAAGCTTGTCCTAAAGACAACTTCCCCACACCATTTATTAACCAACTCATTGATGCATGTGCGAGGCACGAGACGCTATCTTTCATGGATGGTTTCTCTGGGTACAATCAAATTCAGATTCGTAAAGAAGATCAATACAAGGCTGCCTTCACCACCCCATGGGGCACCTTTTCCTATCGCGTTATGTCATTCGGTATAAAAAATGATGATGCCACCTTCCAGCGGGCCATGACCTATTGTTTTCACGACTTAGTTAATATCATCTTGGTCTATCTCGACGACCTCACGGCTCGATCTGACCATCTGAACGGCCCAGCAAGTCTTTCTGCGTTGTCGCAAGTATAAAATCCGCTTGAACCCACTCAAGTGTGTATTCTGCGTTCCGGCAGGCCAGTTGTTGGGTTTCATCGTTTCCCAGAAAGGAATTGTTGTAGATCCATTAAAAGTCCAAGCCATCCTAGACCTCCCATCACCACGTACACTACGACAATTATAGAGCCTTCAGGGGAAAGCCAATTTTCTCCGCTGTTTCGTCCCCGATTACACCACGACAGTCCATGGTTTCCTTCGTTTGCTCCGTACTCACATCCCTTTTGTTTGGGACGACCAAGCGCAAGGTTCTTTCGAGGACCTTAAGAAATCTCTCACACATGCCCCATTGATCTCCCCTCCGGATTTCTCAAAGGACTTCATCCTTTACATTTCAGCATCCGATTATGCCGTTTCGGGGGTTGTTGTTCAAGAAGATTCTGCTCGTCAAGAGCGTGTAATTTATTATGTGAGCCAGACCTTATCAGGCCCACCACTACGTTACCTGTATGAGGAGAAACTGGCCCTTATGAGTCACACTACAGTTGTCGCAGACTCCAACCCCATGGTCTACCTCTTGAACCATCGCCTTCTTCAAGGCCGCGTCGCTAAATGGGTCATTATCCTACAAGAATACGACCTGACATTCACAACCCTTAAGAGTACTAAAGCCCTTGCACTTTCCCAACTCATGACGGATTTACCATCCCTATCACCGTCACCCTCGATCACTACTAATTTACCTGACGATCATTTGTTCATCATCTCGTCGGATGACCCCTAGTACAGTGACATCTTGGTCTACCTCCGCACACAAAAGTTTCAACTTGATATTGATCATGATGGACGCCGTCGCATCCGTCACCATGGCTCCTGTTATCTTCTCCTAGGCGATGTCCTATTTCGACGCGGTGTCGACACCATCTTACGACGTTGCCTCACACGAGATGAAGCATAACAAGTTCTCAATGATTGTCATAACGGAGCCTGCGGTGGCCATTTCTCTGGAATGGCCACTGCCCAAAAGGTGATCCATGCAAGGAACTTTTGGCCCACACTATTTACTGACTGTATCACAGCAGTCAAACATTTCCGCAACTGCCATCTCTTTGCCCCCAAGGCAAGGACACCCCCTGCCCCTCTTCATCCGGTCGTCACCGTTGGTCCATTTTGAAAATGGGCCATTGACTTCATGGAATGCAATCCCCCCTCCGTAAGTGGCCACAAATACATCATTGTGGCCGTCGACTACTTTACCAAATGGGCCGAAGCCATGCCTACCTTCGACTGCAAAGACGACACTGCAACCCGCTTCTTTTTTAACCATGTCATCACTCGTTTTGGAGTCCCTAAGCAAATCGTTTCCGACCATGGCTCACATTTCGAAGATGCTATCTGGCGCGAGTTATCAACTCTCCTCAAATTCAAACGTCAATATGCCTCCGCCTACTACCCCCAAGGAAACAACCAAGTCGAGGCCATCAGCAAAATCTTGAATACAATCCTTCAATGCACCGTTGACTGACATAAGTCCAATTGGTATCATATGCTTTTTCCCACACTATGGGATTACCGTACATCTACTAAGACCGCCACCGGTGTTACCCCTTTTCATTTGGTTCACAGAGTAGAATCTGTACTCCCCATCGAGTGTTAGATCCCAGCATTGCACATCGCTATCGAACTCCTCCCGGACACCTCACCGCTCGAACAATGCTTAATTCTGTTGGATCAAGCCGACGAAGACTGCCGCGCATCCCTTCAAACCATTGAGGCTGCGAAGAACCGCTCCAAAGTTGGTTACGACAAACACATTCACCCACGCGCCTTCCGTGAAGGAGACCATGTACTGGTTTATGACCAAGCCCATGATAAAACAGGTAAAGGAAAGATTGAATCCATGTGGCAAGGCCCCTACATTGTACACACCTGCCTTGGACACAGGGCATACATTCTGACCGATTCAAAAGGAAACCCTTTGCGCAACCCCCGTAATGGGTTGCATCTCAAACGCTTTTACCCTTAGCAATTTTTGGACCCATTAGTCCATGTTGTACAATGTCATTTATTTTTGTTTTTTCCTTACCTTTTGCATCTAGGACCTTACGCTTTGCTTCCTTGCATGACCACAGATGGATCCTGTTCCACTTTACTATGTTGGCTTTTCCGACGGTGCAAGTCGCTGGTCTCCAAATCTCGCCTCCGCATCTTGGGTACTTTATTCCCCCTCACATGAGTTGATTCATCTCGACGGAGTGTGCATCGGTGCTGCCACTAATAACCAGGCTGAGTACGATGTTGTGACCGGTCTCCTGACTACTGCTCTCCAGATGGGTATAAGTCACCTTCGTGTGTTCCTAGACTCCCAAATTCTTGTCTCCCAACTCAACAATTGTTACCAGGTACGCGATCCTTGCCTCTTCAGAAAGTTCCTGCGCACTAAACAAATGATCAGACAATTTGAATCCATTACATTCACTCATGTCCCAAGAAATCAAAACAGTGTGGTAGATCAAATGGCTAACAACATTCTAGACTGGCACATCCACAAAACAATGTAGGACATTAACCATACATCATCATAACATCATATAGGCATCTAAAAATTATAAAAACAACAAAAAGAATCCATCATAATACTGCATCCACGTGCATATCATCACCAATAAAAATGCCTCCACGGGCATATAAAAACACAACAAATGCATCCACGTGCAACAAAACACAAACAACACCAAATGTGCATCCACGTGCATATGAGACTTTATCATAAAAAAATGCATCCATGTGCATATATATATACCATATCGTCATAAAAAGTCATGAGTGCCCTCAACACCCAACTATACAAAAAATACATAGAGGAGCCCCAACGACAGCCTTTCAATATGACATCAGCTGTATACCAGCTGTATATACAAAAGACATCCCCATATGCTCATCGGCATTTGGGGGCAGATCACGGACTGTCTAGTCAGAATGCTCCCCTCGGTCTGTCTAGTTAGAATGCTCCCCTCGGTCCGTGTCCTCGTCATCACCTGTAGCCTCTGCCTTTACTGTTGACTCATCCTCTCCCCGCTCCTCCTCCGACTCCTCTGGATCCTCCTCCTCTGGGTCCTCCTCCTCTAGATCCTTTTCATCATCCTCAGGAGTGTCCAACCGGTCCTGAGCCCTCCTCTCTGCTGCCAGTAAAACGACCCACCTCAGGATAAATCTCCAATCCCGTGGAGCATCATAACAAACATCTAGCAGCTTCGGGTCCAAATCCCGCCAACCCTCGTCCTCTACCTCGACCAGTAATCGATCAAAGCTGGCCCATAATGCCTACAGTGTAACATCATCGTCACGTCGCCGGACCTCCCCGCGATCAGGTGGGGCTACCATCACTATGCAACCCCTACGGTCCCGATGCCCCTGTGGTGGTTGTGGTCCCACATCTGCAAAAACCCACACCAGAAAGGTCAGCATCATCACACATCTCTAGCTGTCATCATATATTGTCAAGCAAAAATACAACATGATATGCTAAGAAGAGACCAAAATGCATACGTACCATCTGCCCCCCAGACTTGTCTAGGAGGCCGCGGCAACTCAGGATCCCCCCGGTAGTCCATAGCGCGATAAGGGTAGTCATCGAACATGACATGCATTTGCAGCCACTGCCTAAACAACTCTGGCATAAAATATTGACCCACAACCCCACCACCACTGCGGCACATCATCTCCCCCCACCGCACCATCCACAGCTTCCTCAGTCCTCCATCTCGGATCGACACGCGAGGCCGCAGCATAGGAATCCGCTCAAAAAAGAAACAACATAAAAAAGAACCATAGCAGAACTCCCCTCCGATCTGCCTCACCTTGCTCAGCTCCCACTGAACACAGGAAAGGAACATCTAACCCCATGCATAGCAGGTCCCAGCCAACACCCGCTCAATCAACTGCATCTACCCTACCAATACTCGGTGGGGTGCTTGCGATCCCAACACAGGCATGTCGCGATCGCTTGGGTCTCTGGAGCCTGCAAATCATACACCAACAGTGCATTTTTATGCACATAGGACCTCGAAAAACAATGCCTCTCCAACATATCCTCCATGTCCACGTCCCCCAACCTCTGAGGCTGAGTATCCACCATCCTACCCAAACAGGGCAATCCAGTCAAGAAGTACACATACACTAGAGTGAGATCCAATCTCTCACCCTGGACCATGAATGCCTCAACGTTCAGGTCCCAAAACCCGACCAGCCTGTTTAGCAACAGAGATGTTGAACGCATAAAGGGCACCTATGAAAACTTTAGCAGCCCGCAGAGTGCCAAAGTCCCTTGCACACGATGATCCCACCGGATGATCCTTATCATGTCCTTCGGTATCTCACACTCTCTCCACTGCACCTTCGGCATCCTGCCAACCACACAATGAAATCTCATCAGAACCACATCAAATACTCCATCAATCCCCTCCGGATTGGTGCACCGACCAAATGGCACCTCGACATGCATTCCGAGGCATTTAAACCCCACATGTGTGCTTTGGAGCATGCTTTTCTCCTCGAAAAGTGTGTTTCTCGAGCGCACCTGTGGGGCCCACAGTCACGCTCCAGATCGCGGTTGTGGAAGCCACAGTCGCGCTCCGAGAACCCGACTATGGGAGCCATAATCGCGCTCCCAGAACGCGGATGTGAGAGCCACAGTTGCATTCTGAGAACGCGGCTTTGAGGGCCACAGTCATGTTTCGAGAACGTGGCTGTGGGAGCCACATTCGCGTTCCGAGAACATGGCTGTGGGGGCCACAATCGGGTTCCAAGAATGTGGCCGTGGGAGCCACAGTCACGTTCCGAGAAAGCGGCTGTGGGGGCCACAATCGCGATTCAAAGCACGCAACTCACCTCGGAACCTGCGATATACCACCTTGGTCACCCCATGTGACCGGTACACCACCCCTGAAGACCAAATTCCCCCCCGAAATCAAATAACATTAAAGACAAGGGCTCAGAGGGTTACCTGCAACTCGCGCAATGGAAATCCACCGGTCGGTTCTCTCGCAAATGCCAAATCACTTCTGGATCACTCAATTCTCCTGTCAAACTCAACCGTACAAATGACACATGTCACTATGGGTCCACTTACTATTTATAGACATTTGACCAATTCTTGTTTTAGCCATATCAGGCTCATACGAGGTCCGTTTTCCAAACCGTTGATACCTCTGGATTCAACACGATGAGAACTTCGCGGTGGTCGAGACCATTTCTCGATTTTACCGACCCCCTTTTCGGGCATTTTTTAGCGCCCATCGTCGCCTCGATTTGTGTTCCACATCGGCCGTTATCAATTTTTGACATTCTTTATATCATCGGATTCAATTTTTTGTGCTCGTGATGACGCTTGAGATCATTTCTTGCTCACCCCTAGATTTTTTGG
The DNA here is from genome assembly GCA_027924585.1 of Larix kaempferi. NCBI lineage: Eukaryota > Viridiplantae > Streptophyta > Pinopsida > Pinales > Pinaceae > Larix > Larix kaempferi. The sequence continues at coordinate 4,578,733 of BSBM01000033.1, read as the reverse complement.
GTCTTTTTCACACACCCCTCGTTGCCTTGATTTGCGTGCCACATCGATCGTTATCAGTTTTTGGCGATTTTTATACCATCGGATTCAGTTTTCTGAACCTGTGATGATGCTTAAGAACATTTCTCGCTCTACCAAAAACTTTTTTCGACATTTCGTCCACACACCTCGTTGCCTCGATTTGCGTGCCACATCGGTTGCCGTCATTTTTCCCCAATTTTTACATCACGACCTATCCACGATCCCTCCGCTCCATCCATACTACAGTTATTGCGTTATTTTTCCACCATCCATCGACCCGTAAGGAGGCCCCATCAGTGTCCCCCCCCCACCGCTGTTCCCGGTTCACATACTTGTCCCTTGATTGAACACTTCCTCCTTGCTTGACCATTACTTTTGTTCGGTATAATTTTACCCCTTTTTCGGGTCAAACAATTCCTTTACGAAAAAGGCACTTAGGGAGTTTCTGTTAAGCTCTTTTCTGACTCCTAAAAGAATGAAAAGATCACCGAGCAAACTTGCTTCCTTTCATGCTCGCTAAAAGTATTTGAAATGGCGTCTACCTGGTATAAGTTTAACCCTTTTCCGGACCTTGTAGACTAATTATGAGAAAGGAATACTCTAGTCACATCGGCTATAAGAGTTCTTCATTGCATCCTTTTATTCTTTTTCGGGCCTTGGAGACTCACACACGAAAAAGAACCCCCTGGAGTCTTCTTACTGCTTTCAGACTCTCTAAAAATGAAAGCACCCACGAGCACTCACTGTCCTAGGATCGTATAAATCCACACGACGGTACCTCTCCACCATTTCAGAGTCTTCTTATCGCTTTCAGACTCCTTAAAATTGAAAGCACTTACGAGCATGAACTGTCCTGGGCTCGTACAAATCTACACGATAGTACCATTTTGAGCACACTTTTTATCCCTTCTTCGAGCTCCTTAAACCATGAAGAAGGCCCCAACGGTGCCTCTCGGCACCACAACCGATCATATCTAGTCACATTATTATGGCAACTTCCCCAGTATGGTCGCCTTTGTTCAGAGTATTCTATGATGTGTCACCCTTAGAGTCTCCCGATATCATTCATTAGTTTGTCCCCCTAAGTCTCTCCCGTTGCAGTCACAGTCCCTGGTTCCTTAAGCTAGGATCCCCGTACCCCAAGTTAGTTTCATATGCTGCCAGGTCAGCCATGCCATCATACTCTGAACAAAGGAAGTTTGAGTCCCCCCCACCCTGCGACCTCAATTGTTCCCCACCTCCAAAGTATGTAAGTCCCACCTTCAGTACTACCTCCTTTTGGTTGTACACCTCGCGCTCCAATCAAGGAAACATCATTGCCTTGGTAGTTGCAAGGTCTCCCTCTATCGACGCCAACCCACCTATTCCAGAGGATAGACCTAGAGGTCCTTGTGCCTTGGACTCATCACCATCAGTGGTGAGTTCCTACGAACCATTGTGAGAGGAGTCCTTAGTGCCTCTCCGAATGGTTGTTTCTCACGTGCTCGACTTCAACACCTTGATCGCACCATTGGGATTCGTGCAGGGTCTTGGTCCCTTCAGTTATTAGTCAAAGACCCCGGATGTCCCCTGACTCTAGCACTTTGGTGAGTCTACACTGAAACCCCCAGTTGTATGTTCCCGTGGATGTCCAGGCTGTGTTGGTGACAGTATTCGGAAGCCATCCAGTCATATGCTTCCTTGAGTACCCCATTTAGATAAATTCCAATGTACCATTGAGATTCTGACTCTCAGTCATTGAGTCCACCCAGTTATTGGACACCTTCAGATCCAACAGCTCATCAGTCCTTCTGGTACCACATTCAGAACGACTGCTATCATTCCAGTGTATCAGTGCTTCAGCTCAATCATGGCAGGACCATGAGTATATCCCAGTTTTGTGTCCCCTCTGGACCATTATGATGTACACAACAGTTCTCCATGTATTATTCAATTTCCATTGGATCTCATTATTATTATTTTGTATATCTTGATACGAGCATGGGTATGCCCGCCTCGTCCATTTATCATAGATTATTCCTCATTCATTTTGAGGCCATGTATGTTCAGTTTTTGTAGTTTGTACGGGGCCGTTGTTCCGGTCTCCAATTAGTCTCTTATCTCCTCCACAACCCAGGAAAAAGACAAAGAAACTATGATGTCTATCGGCCATATGATGAGCTCCTGCCCTCGCACATCAGGGGGAAATCTGTTAACACCCAAAAAATGCTCACTAGCTCATCTCCCCAACTACATGACCCATTTGTCCACTTTTCCCACCATTTAGCCTCCAAAACCTCCAAAACCTCCAAAACCCTTCAAATGGTCACCAAAAAGGCCAAAATTAATTTTTTCTCCTCAAAATAATTAAATTTCCTCCAAACATACCAAAAACCCTCCAAAAGGGCCCAAAATACCCCAAAAATCATATAAAAGGGAATAAAATTCAAAAATTAATTCAAAAAAGGAAAAAAGAGGGAAAAAGAAGAAAAGAAACCCTAAACCAATAACCAAAACCATGTGTAACCAAATACCATGGGTCAATACTCCACCACTCAAAAACCTATAAATAGGTTATGGAGGCCCCCTATTATTCATCACAATCCATCTTACCCTCATGCTGCCCAAATCACTCCCGAAACCCTATGCTCACCATTTGTGCTTAGATTCACCATTTGGCCAATCCCTATTGCATTTGGAGAAGAGAAGGAGACATTGGAGCATTGGAGCAATTCGTCCCTACGGATGCACAAGCTCCACCAACCTCACCATTGAGGTAACATTTCATGTAAAACTCCATTTTTAGGTTAATGAAAATATATGGTTCTCTTCTATATTTGTTTTGCATAAGAAATAAATGAATGTTTATTATTTACCATTTTTTACCGCAAATTTACTTGTTAAGCACCCATACACATGTTAGATTAGTTTCTTACCATTTACACTAGGTTTTTACTGTTTTTTCGAACTGCTAGTAAGGAGTCCCTTCTCCTTAGTAGGTGCTCATTTGCATAAGCTAGGGTGAAAACCCTAGCTACAACTCCTCATGGATGAAAAATAGTGCCACTGTGTTGCATTCCAAAGTTTTCATGAAAGATTTTTCTAGGATTTTAAAGCTTGGAGCTTGGTGCTTTGATTTTGTTGCAGGTCGTTCCCTTTGCAAAAAAGAGTTCTAGTGTCTTCCCAAGTTCTGGAAAGCCCTATGACTCCATCATATCTATTCTTATTTCATTTTTTTGCTTTGCCAACATTTCTCCCTACCTCTAAGTTTTTAAAAAAGACCTCGTCCCAAAAGGAATTTTAATAATAATAAAAGTTGTATTTGCAAATTATGAAAATTAATAAAAAATAACTCAAATGCAACTTTTGTTTATGTTGGCTGCAGTATTTTTTTGAATTTCTTGTTTCTAGGATAAATTTGTTGCCTTCTAACAAAATCTTTGCACAAACAAATCTTTTTCAAGAAAATTCAAATGATACAAGGTTATTGACACATGCTCGTGGAGAAAATCAATATTAAAAAAAAGGAAAAAAAAAACAGTTTATGCCTTCAACTTAGGAGGGTTTCTTTTAGAGAAAGGTTTCATATGATGGTTGTTCAATGAATGTTTCTAGCTCAAAAACATGTTCTTGCTAACTTGTTCATGAATGGGTTTAAGATTGAAAGCTATTTGTTTTCTCTTTTATTTTCGTGACACATAAGCTTCGTGTCTTCTACTTGCAATTTTCCATACTTGGAATGCTACCTTTCAGACAATTTGTGCACCCACATAACTGTGTTAAAACCAAGCTTGCATTTAAATAGAAACAAAAAAATCTACTGTAAAGTGGTATGTTTTACTTTTTTACATTGCTCAGCAACATTAAACTAGGACGGTCTGCTTCTCAGTATTTTCATACAAATTATGTTTTAAATTCAGCCATGCACACTTCTAGGTTTGATGTATTGTTACCCACCGGGAAAGTATGCTGAGGTACTCTACTTTTTTCATTTCCATTTTGACTTTCATCATATGGTGTGCTACTCCACACAATACAACTTAAGATGAAAATGTCACAATAGTTGGTCAAATTTCAGGAATTAGTAGATGAAAATGTTAGTGTATTCAATTGCATAAGCAACATAAATTGTGATTATAAGGAGGCCACTCACTAAACCTGGGATTCATGTTGTGTACAACATGTGTTGCTCCTGCTCACTACTCCCTTGAATTAGCTCTGGAAGATGCTTACGCAGTGATGTCCATTCTTTGCAAAATTCCATATGATTTGATGAACTTAAACCTATTCATGTCCCTATTAGATAGTGGCTTAGATGCTAATAATTTCAAATAAAGTTCATTGGTTAGCATTCTTCATAGTCGTATGCTGCAAAAGAAATTGCCATTATCACTTTCTTGGCATTGTTTTACATATTTTCTTTCTTTCACAGCCTATCCTAGATTGTGTTCCATTCTATAGGCTATTCAAATTGATATGGGTGAAGACCTTTGCATGTTTGAAACATTCGCAGGATGCAAATGGATCATGAAACTAGAGAAAATGGCGAAATCGCAGTCGAAACAGACATAGGTCATTTTTGACATGTCACATACAGTGTGGTTAACAATGTCAGGGGACACTTTCTAGCCTGCGACTAGAGGAATATTATGGCACATAAAATTTGGCCATTGCCTTCAAACAACAAAAAAAGCCATGTTTGCATTGCATTAACATCTGCAAGTCCTCTTGCATAATGAATGTACAATAGCTTGCATGAAATTTCCCTTGAACAATTGGAAGTCCATCTGCATAGATTGTGACACATGCCATTCTTGACTCAATAACATTTTGGGAAAAAAACATAAAAATAGAAAAAAAGAAAAAAGTGTGTCTACTAGCTTGTTGAGCATCTTATTCATAGTTAGAAGTCATGTTTCTAAACTAGTTCTCTGGAAGCCTTCATTTGCTATCCTTCAAGCTACCCTTCATTGTCATAGAGAGCATGCACTTTTCAATGCCCATCATTAAGACGATTTATTAAATTGATTTGCTATGTGCTATCTAGAACTCCCACAATGACAAGTAAGTAGCCTATTGATGTAAATTCTTAAAGTTTTTCATGGTTCATTCTTTCCTGATAGCAATCTTTGTTTTCATTGTGCAAGGAAGCAATTAAAAATGCATAGATTAAGGCACATGCTGATCTCTTTGCATGTTCTTCTTCGACATGCAATTGGGCTATGCCAATGTAGCTATTATCATTTTATTTGCAATTGTTTAGTTTGAAATTTGCGACTACAACAACATCCATTTTGTCTTCCTTTCTGATTTATTCTCTTTGAATTCCAAAACTTACCAGTATTTCCTAGATTGGGTTCCTTGTATACTGATGTGCTCTCTTTGTCTGAGCTTGATTTAGAATGGATGGTCATGCTACAGATACTTGTTCTTTCCCTGCTCCATAAGTTGGTGGCCCTTTTCATCGCATAAAAAATACCTTGTAGATATCTTAGGTGTCTAATTTCATTTGTTTGAATCGAGCAATATCGATGCATAGGTTCTTGTAGTATCAAACAATATCTCCATTACAATGAAAAAAACAGTTTAGGCCTACATTTGCATAATTTTTTTTTTTATAAATAAAATTGGCATGAAGTTGCATCGAGAGAGTAAATGATGTATGGGCATGAAGTAGTTGCCATTTCACTATGTCAATTCATCTAGTAAAAATGAGAAGCTAAGGCTGCAAAATTCTTGCTTTCTCTTAACAATTTTTTCTGTTCTATGTAGTTTAGAGTATGGCAAAAGAACCTAGAATTCATTGTCATTACTATACCCTTAGCCAGGATTTTCTATTGACTTCATCAAGTGCCCAGTTTAAAGATATAATACTCTTGTCGTGCCATTGGCAGAAGCATATGTGCATCTGGCTATATTTTAGACAAAAAAGAATTTAACAAGAAATAAAATCCAGCATTGTTTGTCTTTTTCAAGCATTTGAAATCATATAGGCTTTCCTTATGACACAGTCCACAGTTTCAACTAGCATATCCCTTTGCTTAGAGAAAATTTCATATAGTAAACTAACATGTAATGAGGAAATGATGTACTCATCTTTCCTCTTCCCTGGTCAACATGCATTTGCTAAATTGTTTCCTCTAGTTCCTCTAACTATTTCCTATGTTGCATCCTTGTGCTTTACATGGAACCATTGCAACATTCTAAATTTCCTGTAAATTCTACACTTTTAACTCTCTTTAATCCATTGTTCTAGTATCTCCCTCTATAAAAAAGACAGCTTTGTAAAGCAATTGCGTTATGTATTTAGCCATAACTTTGTTGCTAGGCCAGGCCGATGTCTCTTATCTCTTGCTTTTATATGATGTTTTTTTTTACTTAATAAATTATTGCATAGATCAACATTGCGTGTTTTGACCAAAAACCCTTGGCATATTTTCTTGTTTCTTCGTCCCTTGTTTGCGTAACTTCAATATGTTCTCCTGTTTCAATTATTACAAACATTGGCTCACTTTTCATCCACTTTTGTACTTGTCTTTTCATTGTAGGTTTGTCTCTTATTTTTGTCTATGCCATGGAAAAGATTAAATCTGTTGGTAACTCCATCCGCAAAGGATCGGCCCCTCTAATTAGACGTCAAGTCATTGACGAAATTGATGTTGCATTGTCAGAGAAGAATTTGTTCCGCTTGGAAGCTTTCCATTATTGCAATGGAGATTTCTTTTTCGATGCGCTTGCTGTGCTAATGCATTTTCAGTACACATCCATAGAAATAAGACAAGGAATTATAAACCATTTTCGCATCCTCCTTGCACAGGGAGATCCTTTTGCAATAAATTCATCGAACTTGGAACTTTCACCTGAATAGTTGGCAGAGTTACATGGTTTGGAAGATGTAAATCTTTATCTTCAACAAATGTCCCAAACTGCTTCACAAACAGATGAACAAAGTATTTATGGCCTGTGGGGCGATATATTTTGCATTAAGTGGTTTGCAAATTGGTTGAATGTCCCTGTTTCTATATGGTCATTATCCGCGAAAAAAATACTTGCACTTCAACACTGTTTCTACTGCCTATTGCTAAAACATTTTGTTCCACGATCACATACCAGTTGCTGGCCACTTTGAACCAATGCTCTTTTGCAAATCATATGGACCTTCCAAATCTCTTCTACAACAATTGGCAACAAACATTTCCAATAGCCATTGTTTGGATGTTTTTTTTGAAATACATGTCTTCAAAGACATGCTAATGCAACACAACTTTGATATCTTTTCTCCAATTGAAGGACATTGTTGTGACTCTATGTTCGAGTCAATTTCCAAGTTGAAAACGATTTTCGATAGTCTAAGCCTTAGAAAGACAGTCGCACAGACTTTCTACAATTGCATACAATCTAATGACACCATCACAAAATATTGTTTGTCTACATTTTTGCACATAGACATAGTGCAATGAAATTGTCTTATTTCTAACTGGGAAACCTACCTGATCAATTTGGCAGAGCCTTTTAGCATTGGTCATATAAATGGTGGTCAATTTGTAATCCAATGGCTGTGTGATATGTTAGAAATTAAAAGTTTTCCTATGGAGCACTTGTTCATGCAAAATCCAACACCGTTTCTACTCAACAAACACATCTGCAACCACTATTTTCCTTTTGCACCATGATATTGATAGAACACATACACATTTCCATCCATTGGTGCGTAAAAATCCTCAAAGAACACTCTCCACAATCGACAAATCCATGCCAAATACCTTTTCCCCTGATGTTGTGAATAAGACTAACAAAAATCCATTTCAACAGTCTACCACGAATGTCCTTGACAAAAACATTGACATAAATCCAAGCAAAAATCCAATGAAGGAAAACATATAAAAAGACAAAAAACATGTGCATCGCAAAACCCAACTAGAACAAAGCCAAATCTTCCATACATGGATATACATACATCAACTTTCAATGCAACATCACTAGATGGAGGCATCAACAAGCAACAAGAAATTGCCAAAGAATAGTTGAGAGACCTGCGTTCAACAAAGAGGGATATGCACCTAAAAGCTTTCCAAGCTTCTTGAAAACAAAAAGAAAAAGAAAAAGTTGGACAAGCAACTATACAATACTTGAAAAGTATTCAAGATACACCTACCTATACATGTTCTATTTGTAGGTGCTTGCATTTTAAAAAAGACATATGCCGCATAAATGAAAGCACTTTCTTTTCATTAGATTCCTTGCCATGGATGGAAATTCCACCTTCTTTTGCATTGAATGAATATATATGCAAATTTTGCAAAAAAATGTTTCCAATACAGAGACACCGATCTTTGCAACTCCACTTAACATTCGTAGCAACAATGCCTTGCCCAATGTAGACATATTAATGCTTTTGGAGGAGAGACTTGTCTCCCCAAGGATTACTTTTGCTTAGATATGACAACTATGATATAAAAGAGCTCATCTAGGGTTGACTAGTTCCGTCATCAATGTACCTGCATCATTGGAGAAAGTACAAAATGCTTTGCCAAGGAATCTTGGTGATGACATGACAATTGCAGTTATGCTAAAGCGAAGATTGGAATACAAAAATGCATACATATTTGGAAATGTTCAACCGAATATTGTCATGCTTGCATTAAAAAATCTTGTCCCATGGAACTTTACAAATTAGAACATGTTGATGTAATTGCAGATTGGGAATCAAAATTCCATGATTTGGCAAGGAAACAATCCAATGAAATTTTAATTGCATATTCAAGTGACAAGGATGAAACTTATGCAACTCCCCAAGAAACCAATGAAAACATTTATGACACTGAAATGGAACCAGTAATAGAGACATTGGTGCATGGATATGAAGAGACACATTTAATCAATGATTTAGCTAATAAGTTCATAGAAATTGCACCTTCTGAAAACTATCGACCCTTAGGAATTTTCCAAGATAGGTTCTCTGAAGAGCTGAATTTCCCCACACTTTTCTACGGCTGTAGCTGTCCCAATGACATTTACAAATGGTATCGATACCAACAAATAATGCAATGGGAGCTTCAACATGAGACCATGGAATTTGAAGCGCATCCTACAAATTTGTTCCTCAAAACAGTCAAAATACTAATAGGTCAAATTTCTGGCACTGGTTGGATATCTATTCGTATAGGGGAATTGAAAGGAAACAAAATGAAAGCAAAAGATGTGAAATCACAAGCCAATCTTGAAAAAATTATGGAATCGCCAATTGCATATCGCACTTTGAAGGCCGTTCGAACATCTCCTTACTATTTCGACAACATGAAGAAAGATCTTTTTTCAATGATTCGACAATTAGGCCCACCAAATTTTTGGGTTAGTTTCTCAACCACTAAACATCTTTGGAAACCTTTATGTGATGCTTTGAAACATCTTGAAACAAAAAATCTTGAAAACTTCCCCGATTTTCCCTTAGACAATGATATTGATACTTTGATAAGAAAACACCCAGTGGTTTGTAGCCGTTATTATAGACACAAAATGAATGCATTAAAATCCTTGATCTTGAAAAATAATTTTCTCTTTGGCAAGGTGAGCGACTATTTTTTCACAACTGAGTTCCAACAAAGAGGAAAAGAACATGAACATGGTCTTCTCTGGATTGAGAATGCAACAGTTTATGGAAAGAACAACAATCATGAAATTGTTTCATTTGTCAATTGCTATATCTCGATAGGTTCATCGTTGCTTACTAAAGACTTCATCAAGATTCAAAGTCATCGACACACAAGAATATGTAAAAAGCATCGTCATTCTAAGTGTAGATTTTGATTCCTGATGTTCCCCATTGATTGTACAATAGTTTTGGAACCCCTGGACCATGAATTAAACAACCTAGATGAAAATAAAAAATTCCTCTCTGCTGTTCTTGAATATAAAGAATACCCCCCAAAAATGTCCTTTGACTCATTCCTACAAGAATTAGATTTGAATAAAGACGACTACATAAAACTATTGCACTCTACAATCGACCAACCCACGCTTCTGCTAAAGAGACATCCTTCGGACATTTGGGTAAATCCTTTCACAAAAGGCATTATGAATTTGTGGGAAGCAAACACTGATACTCAATTCATTCTAGATGCCTATGCTATTGCAACATACGTAAGCTCATACATAACGAAACTAGATAGGCCTATGACAATGGATTTAAAAAAAATCAAGGAAGAGTCTATTTCCAACGACTGTGGCCAGCTTGAAACAATACAAAGACTTGGAAACAAACTTTTAAACATGCAACAAATGTCCATAAGACAAGCAGTCCATATTTTGCTTTCCTTGCCTCTACATTCATCTTCAAGAAAAACAATTTTCATAAACACTGCACCAAATGATAAAAGGACCGTTATTTTAAAGAAACCATCCTTGCTAGAAAAAGAGCCTGATGATTCTGAAGACATCATTTTCCCTTCTATTATAGACAAATACCTTGAACGACCTTGTGAACTTGAAAATATTGCTTTGGCTGAATACGCATCTTCTTATTGCTTGATTCATGAGAAAACATTCAAAAGAAATAGGCCATGTATCATTCGATATATTCGTTACAACAAAGAAAAAGATCTTAAAAATTTTGCCAGAGAGAAGCTTTTACTATTTGTCCCTCACAAGAACCTTTCCAGCTTGTTAGAACATCCTCTTCAAACATGGACATAAGCATATGAAAAATACAAGAAACAAATAGATAGTGTGGAAGAAAATTACGCACCTAAAGCCACAACAAAATGGGGTGATATTGACATTGCAAAGGACAAAATTGAGTTGCAACTTGAAATTGCAACAGAATGCATCATATCAACGGAGGACAAAACTCAACTTGCTCCTTTTGAAGGATATGATATTCATAATGATCTTCTTGACAAAAGAAGAAGACATATGTCAAAAGAGTTGAAGGTTTCCAATTTAACAGAGAATCCATTTTTGCCTAGCATGGATGAGTATTTTTCAACTAGAAGAAATCTAAACGCCGAGAAACAATCTATTGTGAAAGAGATTGTTGCAAAAAAAAAAAATCCTTCAAAGCTGATTCATCCCCCCTCAAAGTATTCACAAAACGGTTATACTGCATCATGGCGTGTCGCTTTCCGCCCCTCTGGCCTGCTTGTCGCTGTCGGCTTCATGGCTTAGCTTCTAACTACTTTCCGCCACTCTCTTGACAGGTCGCTTTCATCCTCCTTCACGTTGCTCCATACCCATTCCCAAGAATCAAGGAGTCTCTTACCCAAACAGGTCGCTTTCGCAGCTCGACCTTCCCTTACATTCTTTACCCAAAATACGTGCCCTGCTGGCACTGCGCGGTGCTACCACTTCGCGGAGCTGGCACTTAGCCGCGCGGTTCCTACCCTTCCACTACTGCGCTGCGCTCAACTTTGTAGCTCTCCAAAACTGTCTTGCCAAAACTGCCTTCATCTGAGCTGCGCTGTAACTTCGCAGTTCCAAAAATATCTTGCACAAAAATGCCTTACTTGGGATGATCCCAACATGCCCCTAACACTTACATGTGGCTCGTCCCCGAGCCAGTTTCCACTTCTGGTTCCATGATCTGCTCTTCCTCTTGCGATGCTATTTTCCCAGCGAATTCTTGATATGTTGCGCTCATCTTAGCAATTGTATCCTTGGCATCCTGATCAATTGCTCTGATGGTTTCCAACACATCCGGTGTTAGATCGTCCTGAGTTTTCTCTTGGACTGAATCCTGTTCATCGCGGAGTTCCCTTAGTTTTTCTTCGATATTCTGCGTTAGTTCGTGGGTTTCCTCCTGCAGAGGCTGTGACTTATCTTCGACTTCAGCCTCCTGTTCTCTTAACACTTGAATTTGTCTCTTTAATTCTTTGACTTCTAGGAATCAACAGAGTCTGTCTTTTGGTAGTAGGGTCTTCATCTCCGTGTTCAGAGTGTCTAATGCTGCCTGCTTTTCCTGTAAACTGGTTTGGACTTGTAGTAGCTCAGGGTCCTCTTGCAGCATAGTAAACACTCTTGTAGCCTCTTCCAACAAGTTTTGATACTTAGCCACTTCACTGGATATGATTTCTGCGGCAGCTTTCGCTTCTGCTGCTTTGAGCTCTGCCTGATCGGGTGGTGTCTTCGGTTGATTCTCTGCTTCCAAGGTGACAATCTTTGCCTTGTAGTCTATCTCCATGTTTTCCATTTCAGACTTAAGATCGTTGACTACTGAGCCGATCTTCTTTATAGTATCCGCGAGATCTGGCTGCTCGTCGCACTCTGGTATATCCGCGCAGACTGAAGCGACAGTCTGCTCTATTCTTCTTCGCTGTTCCTGTTCGCTTTCAAGTGCCTTAGCCTTCTTCGCACTTGATTCCTGCAACTGTTTATAATTTTCATGTAATTGCTGGTGTTGGTTCAAAATGACCATATCTCAGTCATGTATTTCCTCCACAACCTGTAGGTGCAGATTATGTAGGCCTTCGAGGGGTAGCATCGCGATATCAATCTCCACATGCTCTATGCTCTGCGTGCTTGAAGCTAACTGATAGTGCGGTAACATTTCGCTTAGCGGGTCAATTTTTACGATGTGTGGTTTTGGTGCCAAGGTCAGGGCTAAAGGTGTCTTCTTTGGCTGCGATGTGTCCCCTGACCTTCCTTCCGATTCTAATTCTCACGGCACGGCCAAGTCACGCTGGACCTGCTCAAACTTCGTCGCTATCCCTTGCAGCGTGGTGAGATTTTGTTCCAAACTTGCTTGAATTTCCTCATTCTTACTGTCTTTGAGGTTCAACACGTCTTCTAGATGTGCGGTGACTATGGATGCGACCATCTCATAATCGTCATCATGCAGCTTCGTGTCCAATTGGCCCTTTGAAGCTTTCTACTTCTTTTTCTGGACTTTCTCTGGTACTGAGCTTCTGGGTTCCTTCCTTTTTCCTGATGGTGACTCTTCGACAATTGTTGTTGGAATTGGATTACTTTCTTCAGAGTCACTGTCGATGATCATAGGTCCTTCGACCTTCCATTCATCCAACCATTCCTTCATAATGAGGTCGATATCCGCTTCGTCCATGTGGTAGTTCCCTTGGAACCATACTGGGTTCTTTTTCTATGCCTTCGCTGAAATGTAGATGGAATGCATGTCAGCGTAAAAATTTAAAGTGCGAATATACTTAGATGTTACCTCTTTGGAGATGCGCAGTGTGCGAACAATGACATCGCACAGCTGCTCGTGATATGTGTAGAAAACTTCATTCGACGCGCGCTATCTTTCTGGCATCAAATTTGCCTAGAGGTTTGCATACCTAGGTCCTCGACAATCATTGTTGGGAGAGGTGAGGCCAACATAGTGCCTTGGGTCCTTCCAGCCTATAAAGGCAATTAGTACCATCAACCAACTATAATGGAAAGCAGTGCCATTGACCTGAGTTTCACGTACATCTTCTAGAAACTCGTTCAGTAAATATTGGCACCAGTTAAATCTTCCACCCCGCGCTGCCTTCGCCCCAAGGAGCACTGCGCTGGCTGGTACTTCTGAAGGTTTGGCCTTCCTCAATATTTTTCCTGCTAGCAGTTGTAAGACAAACTGTGTGGAATCATATTTTATATCATTTGTGATGAACCCTCTCTTGCCTTTGGGAATGCTGTGAGTTTCTTTCATCTGCACGACAATCTCCTTATCCCTGGTTTTTCCGACAAAGAACTTCTTTGGGTCATCGCCTCGCTTGCTTAGCCCAGTGATTCGATGGATCAGGTCAATGTTGAGGTCGACATTTCTGTCCATCCAAAGGTAGCCTTGGTGTGTGCACGATATGAGTGTGCACACCACTGCGTTAAGTTATGGGTTCCGGTCGAAGTGCGGGAGCCTCAATAGGTTCAACAACCTTGATTCCACTAGTTCAGATAACCAACTCTGTGCAACCAACAACTGGTTGTTTTTCACATTCATCTTCCAGCACATATATCTATCTGGCTAGAATTATGGGTATTTCAGCTCGTCTAGATCCTTCTGTTGTTGCAGTAAGTCGTAATCTTCAAACTTACAGTTTGCGAGCTTACCTAGCATATTTGCTTTTGGTTTTACATGTTTGGATATGGGCGGAAGTGGTATCTCATACTTTGCGTTTCTGGAGAGCTTTACCGCCGGTTCATCTGCTATGCGCGGAGAGATATACTCTGGCGTCAAGGTTAATGGCAGCTCTTTGTCCCCTGGTGGAGCTTCTGGTAGCTTGGATCCCATGACCTTCACCTTAACTTTCTCAACTACGGGTTCCTTACCCTTGCTCTACATTTGTGTAGAATGTCATGGCGAATGGCGTGAACCTTGTCCTTGTTCTGTAACGACCTTCTTAGTAGGGGTTCTCATCAACCCTTCAAGCCTGGTTTGCTTAAACACCCTCATAGCTTGCTCGACTATGGACTCTTGCTCTACTGTAGAAACGTCAAACATTCACTGGACTGTTCTCTGCAAACTCACGAAATTACTGATCACTTACTGAAAACAACTTGAGCTATGGTGTGCGAATTTTTTTTAGAGTTTCAGTAACACCCGTGAGTCCAGACATAGCGGTATTTGTACGCATAGTTGAGCCTTAGCCGTGCCCATCAATGGTTAGAAAAGCATTCAATGGCATGTCTGTTGTCCAAATTCGCTGAGGACTCAGGTCCTTTCCTTCATTAACTTCTTCAAAACGACTATTTTTGCGTTTAATGCTTAAGCGATCGTTGGCAAAATCACTGTATAACGACTAGTTTTCCGACCGACATTAGAACGGCTAGTTTCTTGGAGCGTTGCGTCGAACTGCGTGATGGGTTGTCACTATCTTGGTGCGGTTATTTCGCAGTGTCGTGCTTCTTTGTTTTGAACTCTGTCTCTTTCTTGGTCTATTTGAACTACGCAACTACATTTTGAGCTTCACAACTGCGCGCCTTTTTTTTTTTGATCTGCGCAGCTTCACTTCTCGACTAGTGCTGCGCGGTACATGCATCCTCTCTGTAAAATTCGTGTATCGGACCAAAACTGTGTACAGACTCTTTCGCATTTCTAGTGCCCAATTTCAACTGTACTTGACACTTAGAAACTCCCTTCTCTTCCAATCACTGAGGGTTCTGCGAAGTAGGACTATCCCGATAGGGTTCTAGTCTACTTCCATTCACCAAACCTGGTAAGTTATCTCCGACTAACATGGCTAACTGAACTGTGCCAGCGTTAGTAACATGGATAACAGTATATGGCCCCAGCCAATACATTTTAAATTTGCCAGGAAATTTCATAAACTTACTATCATACAGGAGGACTAGGTCACCTACCTGAAAGGACTTGTTTTTTATATGGCGATCATGCCATGCTTTTTCTCTGTCTTTTTGCACTTGCTGGTGAAATCCTGCAATGAAGCGATCTTCCTCCAATCCAACAAAGTGTAGAAGCCTTTCTTCTATTGTTTGTTCATCCTCCATGCCTGTGAATGCAACAATCCTCAAGCTTGGTACAATATACTCCATCAGCATCACAACTTCCTTTCCATAGGCCAATCTGAAAGGTGTATGGCCTGTCAACTTCTTGCAAGTGGTTCTGTATGCCCATAACACATCTGGAATGCGTAGATCCCAATCATCCCTGTTTACATTGCATACCTTTGTCAGCGCATTCTCCAATACCTTGTTGAAAGCTTCAACAGTTCCATTGGCTTGAGGATGGTATGGTGTACTCCTCTGATGGCAGATGTGGAATTCTTCAGTAAGGGCTTCAATAGTTCTGTTCAAAAAGTGAGTCCCTTGATCACTCATTAAAATATTTGGGCATCCAAATCTGGTAAGGATGTTCTCAAAGATGAACTCCGCGGCAGTAGCTGCGCTACAGTCCTTCACTGGTTTAGCCTCTGCCCATCTGGTGAGATAATCAGTCATGGTGATAATGTATCTCGCACCAGTCCTCTTTCCCGGTGGGTTAATAGGCCCCACTAAATCAATAACCCATTTATCAAATGCTTGTAGTGTCAACTGTAGTTTCAACGACATTTCATCTCTTCGCGATGGCTTTCCAGTCCTTTGGCATACATCGTAGCTCTGGAAATGTTCTTTTGAATCTTTATGGATTGTAGGCCACCATAGCCCTGCTCTCAATATCTTCTGCGCAGTATCTCTTCCTGCGTAGTGACCTCCAGATGCACTTGAATGTGCATCAACCAGTATGAATGGATTCTCATGCTCCAATACACATTTGCACAACACTTCATCTGGTCCCAACTTGTATAACTGTCCTACAATTATAGTGAAGTCCGCTGCTCTGACTACCAGCTGCTTATTCTGCTGCGTAGTGAACTCTGTGGGTACCAATCCTGTAGTAAAAAAGTCTACAATATCCTTGTAATATTCATCTGCGACCTGCATGGAAAATAACGGCGCGTCAGGCAGATTGTCTTCAAGATTGGTAGGTTCTTCGCCTGACTCAATCCTTGAGAGATGGTCAGGTCCTAAGTTCAATCTTCCTGGCTTAACCACAATTTCAAAATCATACTCTTGGAAGAGTAGTAGCCATCTGCATATTCTCCCCCCTAACACTGGTTTATTGACCAAATACTTTAAAGCGGAGTGGTCAGTAAACATTGAGAAATGCGCACCCATCAAATAGTGCCTGAATTTCTGCAGTGCGTACACCATAGCTAGACCCTCTCTTTCTGTGGTTGTATAATTCTTTTTAGCTGATGAGAGCTTCCTGCTTGAAAATGCAATGGGATGGTCAATGCCTCCCTCACCTGGCTGTGCTAGCCCCACACCAAGTGCAATGGCCGAAGCATCAACGTGTACATGGAATTGCTTGTCCCAATGTGGAAAAAACAAGAATAGGCATAATTACCATTTTCTCCTTTAGTGTGTCTAGGACTTGCTCACATTATGCGTTCCAGGTGAATTGCACTTCTTTCTTCAACAACTTCTCCATTGGCGTGGTTATCTGTGCATAACCCTTGATGAATTTTCTATAGTACCCTGTATGTCCCAACGTGGTTCGAAGTTGTTTCACTGAATTCAGTGCTGGCAGGTTCACAATAACTGCGATCTTTGCAGGGTCAACCATCAAACTTTGTTTACAGACAATATGTCCCAATAGAATTCCATAGGGCACACAAATTATACATTTCTTCAAGTTCAAAGAGATCTGATGTTGTCTACACTTAGCTAACATCATTCTCATGTTCTTGTAGTGGTTCTTCAGTAAACCAAAGACAATCCAATCATCAAAATAGACTTCTAAGAACTTATGGATAAAGTCCTTGAATGCAGCCACAACGACTCTGGAAAATATTGCAGGTGCATTCTTCAACCCAAAAGGCATAACTGTATACTGATATGATCCCCATTCATTAGCAAATGTGGTCTTATGTCTGTCTGCTTCATCAATCTTGATCTTATGGTATCCAGAAAATCCATCAGTGAAAGAATAGGCCTCATTTCCTCCAACATTGTCTAATACTTCATCTGTAAATGGAGTAGGAAATGGGTCATGCAGCAAAGCATCATTCAGCTTCCTTAGATATACGCAGATTCTTGTTTCACCTTTAGTCTTTTTGTCCTGGATAACCATAGGGATTATCCACTCCGACTCTTCAACTGGCTCAATGATCCCTGCATCAAGCATCTTATCAATCTCAGCCTTAACTCTTTCTTTGTATCTGGGATTCAATCTGTAAGG
The DNA here is from genome assembly GCA_027924585.1 of Larix kaempferi. Taxonomy (NCBI): domain Eukaryota; kingdom Viridiplantae; phylum Streptophyta; class Pinopsida; order Pinales; family Pinaceae; genus Larix; species Larix kaempferi. The sequence continues at coordinate 4,561,065 of BSBM01000033.1, read as the reverse complement.
CCTTTGCTTTACGGGCTTCATGCCTGGCTTGAGAGGTATCTTCATAACCCCCAAGTCGCCCAAAATGCCTTTCATTTCGGCAAACTTCATTGGAAATAAGTCTTGATACTCATGCAGAAGGTCTGCGATTTGCGTGACCGTTTCATCATCCCAGCAGTCTCCAATGGACGCAAAATTCAGCTCTTCACTTGTGCTAATGTTCACTTTTCTTGTCTTGACAGGTCCACTCATATCTGGAATTTCTAATGGAGGTCCCTCTACATCGCGCGCTCCTTCAAATTCAGGTATATTGATGTTGCGCGGATCCTCCTCATCGCTCTCTTCTTGTTCTTCTTCATTTTCAGCGAGATTGTAACATTCAAGGGCATGTTCTATCATTCTTGCCCATTCTGGTTGTAGGTTTACAGGTACTTTTACATCTTGAATTATCTTTTCTTTGATTTCCTCTAATGCCTCGTTTATACTCGGGCATTTGGCCTGAAATATTTTTTGTCTGATAACCTGCATAGCTTCGTTTATGTTGGGGGATTCATCTTCAAAGCTGAAAGTTCTCTGAAAGTTCACAGTTAAGAGAGACCAATCTGTTGTCCCTCTCCGAAGTTCTGAGTCCGTATACCAATTTTCTGGAATCCACTCCAATGTGTGCACAAACAGATGAACCCATTCTGCTTGTGCTCTGTTTTCCCATGCTTGTGAACAAATTTCTATGTGATCCATTGGATATGTTTGTCCATTATAATTTTCCATTTTAAGTGCGACTTTCTCTGTGAATCTGATTTGCATCATGTGTCTGCACTGATCCCATGTGGTCAAAGTCTGCTTATGCGCAGCCCACCATCTTGCAAGTGTAGCGCGCAGTGCTATGTCTAATGTTGGTATCCTATGTTCAGCTGCAACTGATACAGTATATTCTTGAATAAATGAATAGACATTAGTTGAACCATCATAAGTGGGGATTGGACTTACCTCTGTTCCAATCCATCGCAGAGATTTGGTGATCTGTGCACATCACCTGGCAGATACTTCGTGCATTTGACCTTGCCAATTTTCCAGTCCCGCGTCGGAGTTTGATATGCAAGAACTATCGCAATGCCAACTAAGTACTCCATCTGCCGTAGGATTAATGTAGTCATCCTGATTCGCAGTCACCTTGTAGATGCGATCAAGATCTTGTGCTCTGGATTCTTCCCGAATCAGTTCACTGTATCTTTCTCCTTGCGAAGGGTCTAAGGGTGCGATGAACCTAATATCCTGCCCTTCGAAGATCATCTTTTTGGTTTTCAGGTTGATGATCGCGAGGTTATCCATCACCCAGTCTATCCCCAATAATGATGGATATGGGTTACTGTCGTCCATCATCTTGATAACCTAGACTTTCGTGGAACTTCTGACTCCATCGATGTCCACAAGTACATTCGCGAGTCTTCCAAAGGGAATCACTTTCTGTTGATTCTCTAATCTCAATTGGATAGGTCACCATGCTAACCTTGGTTTCCCCATCTGTTTCCATGTCTGATTGCTCAAGACATTTACCTCTAATCCTAAATCAAGGATTATCTCATCCATCTCATAATCTCCAATCTGCGCACTGAGCCTCATTTCTCAGCCTGTTCTCTTATGGCTCTTGATATGGTGAACTGCGCTCTGGGCAGTATCCGTCTTACTGTGTGGTTTATATTGGTTTAGTAAATTCTGCAACTCCACTACAACATCCGCGCTCTTTGATAATTTTATGTAGCTCCATAGGAACTGCGCAACAGAAGTGCCTGTTTCTGCTGCGGTATTGGTTTGATCATACACTGCTGGCATATCTTGTATATGCGCCGTTTCACTTCGCAAGGGGATTATTGGAGACATAGGAGTTGGCTCTTTGAAGATGTCCTGTGCTTCTTCACAGGCTTCTTTGTTTCTCTCCAGATTGAAAGCAGGTGTTTTCCCAATTGCTTTTTTGATCCAGCCCGCTTCAGCAGGGGTCTGCTTAGTTTGGTGATCTCCAGAAGTCGAGGCTTTTGGTTCTTTTTCTTTTCCCGTGGCAGCGCCACTTCACGTCACAACATTAATATGTGGATCTCTAGTCCTTTTCTCTGCTACGATCATTTGAATATTCGAGTTAGGTGCTTCTTGCTTTCTCTTTTGAATTTCTGCTTCTAACACTGGGCATGCCTCAATGACATGATCAAAAGATTTACAATAACTACAGGTAGTACATGCATTGGTAAAATCTCTAGATAAGTGACCTGGCTGGCCACAGTTATAACAGATCATCTGGCCTCTTCCTCTTCCTTGTCCTGGGCCAATGTTTCTTCCTCTTCCACGGAATCCTCCACGGCCTCTGTATGTTCCTTGATCATACTGCGCGTTATCCTTGTTATGAGGTGTTTCTTCTTGAACTCTGTATACTCCACCATGCATATGCTCTACATCTTGCTTTCTTTCCATCATGAGCTCATGTGCTCTACATTTGGAATCATCATGTCCAACGGATTTACAGAATGTACAATATAAATTCTTAGGTGTTTGCACATACTTCTGGATTAAGTAACAATCTTCTAGCCGATGTCCTCTAGTTCTACAGATCTCACACCATGGCCCTTGGTTCTGATTCAGTGGATTTGGTGCTCCACTTTCTAGGTAATCTTGAAACAAAGGACATCGTTCCTTCAGGTGTCCTTCTCCCTTACATCTGGTACACCATATTTCTTCTCTTTGTTCTTTTCCCTTCTTAATGTCCTGTAACTGTAATGTCAAGGTAGCTAGCTGGTTTTGGATCTAGACCATTCCTTTGCTAATCTCTCCTATAGGTGAAGCTTCTAATTTCATCGCGATATCCAAGGCTTCTTCCTGCGAGGCAACCTTCTGTTGCATCAATGGTAGTCTAATATGGGGCAACAACGCATCTATGAACCACTCTTGGTGCTGTTACGATGCGATGTCAAAACTAACTTGGTCTAACAATGTTTTAAACTTCTGGTCGAATTCCTAGACTGAATCAATCATTTTTTGTTTGATTTATTTCAGCTCTGTTATACATTGTGATTTTGACTTTGGTTTCTTGAACTCTCGTAAGAGTGTAGCCTTAATCTCTGCTAAGGTTCTATTCTGTCTTACAGAATACTTCATGAACCAGTTCAAGGCTCTATCTCTGAATGTAGTGATGAGCTGCACTTTCTTCACAACATCATCCTAAACTTGCTTGACATTCCACACGGATTCACACAGAAACCAGTGCTGCTCAGAGTCTTCTAGACCCGTTCCTTTAAATATCGATAGTTTAATATCGTCAGTCATTCTCCTTCTTGGTGGTACAGTGTTCTGCGCAGTGGTCTGTGTGGTGTTAGGGATACTACTGCGCAGAATATTCTGAGTTGGAATAGTCTGAGTACTCACTCCTGCGGTGTTACTGGTATTGATGCTCTGAGGATTGGGAAATTAACAACTGGAGGGTTCTGAACTGGCAGAATCTGTGAAATAGGCGACGCAGTATTCTCAACTGGCGGGTTCTGTGGAGTGATAGGCTGATAGGTAGCTGATGAAGGTGTTGTCTGGCTATCAGTCTCTACTTGGAACTCAGTCTCTACGCGGAGTTCAGGTTCTTTAAGGTTCTTTTTTGTATTAACCTTATATCTTTTTCCACTTCTCAAATTTTGTGTATCTTCGTCAGAGTCGCTATATATGTTATCTACCATTACAGATTCAAAAACTTCTAGGAATTTTACTGCATTCTTAAAACTCCTTTCTCAGCTAAAAGAATTTTAATATATAAACTCAGATTGTTGAGGTACTTACCTCTGAAACCTTTGAAGAACTCTGCCTCTGCTGCGCTGTAGGACTTCAGGGTGTCCACAACGAACTCTGTCACGAAGCCTTCTAGTATACTGTCAACCCAAAAGTCGACTGCTCGCGAGAGTGGGCTATCTACTTCTTTAAGCCTCTGAATAAGCTATGGGTTCCACTCGGTAGGTGCTCCTTCTTGGAAACAGTTCTTTTGCTCTGGGAGTCTTGATAACCACTCGTGCAACTCGTTTCCAAAACGTGCCCATAAAATTTTGTGAATACCCTTTCATAGGTATTTATTTAACCAATCTATGTCAGAGGGACATGTATGTCTATTCTCCCTTCTGGAAAAATCTCTTTCTGTATTGTCCACCCAGTTCCACCCAGTTCCATATTTATTTCTTGTTTGGATGCCAATTTTTGGTACTCATCACCAGTTCAAGAGCGGCAACGAAACCATTTTTTGGCTGCTTATATTGTTCTTGAGGTTTTCTAGAAAGAACCAGGTTTTGCGCGGTTCGGGGAACCAACAAAACCCCCTTTTCACCGACCCTTTTGGCAACAGTCTGCGAGTAGACTCAGGTCTCACTCGAGGCGAAGTTAATGGGGCGGTTGCGGAATCAGGTTTCCACAACCAGGTGATGAGCGCTTAACAGACTGGTGAGCAGCGCACTATAGGACTCGCGCTGTGAACTGGGGACTGCGCGAAGTTCACTCCTTCGTGGGTAATGCTTATACAGTAGCGCATTCACAGACTGCGCAGCTCGAAATGGATTTTCAACAATAGGATAGCGCAAATGAGACTGCGCTTCCTCTTCGATACTTAACCACTTAATGGACTTTACCCAGTGTAAGTTATGCACTCAACAACATAATGGATTTCAATCCCTGCTAACTTATACACTATAACAACAACACTGTAACTGCGCACTTCCAGTGCTGCGATAAGGGAATCCCACTATACAGACTTCGCTGGCTAAGTGTTTACTTGATTAACTTATGCATTCATATGACTTGGAAATACTGGTGCATTCGACATTCATTCACACATGTTGTTACTTAACATATTATCCCCATCTTTTATCCTTATGGCGAATACATATAAAATCAAGAACACATGCATTCATAAACAAGATCTCAATCATTCACATAAGCAAATACACAGATATCAACACATAATCAATCACATAACACATAGTTTAACGTGGTTCACCCCCAGGATGGGAGCTACGTCCACAAGAACTGTTGTTATATTATTTATGGGAAGGATACAACAGTTCCAGTCTGCGCACTCAGCTGCAGACTCTCTTCTCTCTCTGTAGGTCTCTACGTACACAGCTTGTAGAGCCTTTTACAATCTTCTCTCAACGGAGATCAAACAATAATCAACAACTTGTCGAAGATTCATTTTCGATTAGAGATTTTACAATGAAGATTAACCCTTTCCCTTACAAAATTACCCTTTATATAGAGATTGTTCCCGTAGTTCGCGTCTGTTACAATGCATAGGCCAAAAACCCTTAGGTTACAAAATGGTGTGGTTACCCATCGACTCGGCCAGTCGCAGTCAACAGCTGCTCCACACACTTTTGGCCATTCTGCTAGACCAGTCGCAGTTCGCACGCCCTTCTGACATCCGCAGTCTTCACAAAACGGTTATACTGCATCGTGGTGTGTCACTTTCCGCCCCTTTGGCCTGCCTGTCACTATCGGCTTTGTGGCTTAGCTTCTAACTGCTTTCCGCCACTCTCTTGACAGGTCGCTTTCATCCGCCTTCACGCTGCTCCATACCCATTCTCGGGAATCAAGGAGTCTCTTACCCAAACAGGTCACTTTTGCAGCTCGACCTTCCCTTACATTCTTTACCCAAAATAGGTGCCCTGCAGGCATTGCGCGGTGCTACCACTTCGCGGAGCTGACACTTAGCCGCGCGGTTCCTACCCTTCCGCTACTGCGCTGCTCTCAACTTCGCATCTCCCCAAAACTGTCTTGCCAAAACTGCCTTCATTTGAGTTGCGCTGTAACTTCGCAGTTCCAAAACTATCTTGCACAAAAATGACGTACTTGGGCTAAGCCCGACAAATATTATGAACTTAAAACTGTTGTTAGGAAAACAAACAAGACATTCATCTCTATTTTGAATAGAATAAGGAAGGGGAAACAAACATTTGATGATATTCATTACTTAAATCAACACTGTAATAGACAACCACCACTTGATCCATCATTCCCATTTCTATATTTTTGCAACAAAGATGTCGAACAACATAACTCCAGAATGTTGTCACTTGTAGAAACATAAGCATTTACTTTTCTTGCAGATGACACCAAGATTGACCAGCTTCACAACATTTTTGACAAACAAAAAAAATCTAGTTGCCTTCTACAATCACCCTAAAAAGAAACATGCTTGTAGAGATAGTAGGTGGAAACTACTCAATTGAGGATGGTCTTGTCAATGGCACTGAGGGTATCTTCAAAAACTACAACTAGGCATCTCCAAGCATCATTTGGATCAAATTTGTTGATTCCCAAGTTGGTGCAATTGCGTGAACCAATATGCGACATCTCTACAATAGTTCCATCATTGACAATTGGTCACCTATCAAAAGAATGACAACCCAAATTTCCCTTGCCAAAAAAAGAAATTTCATTCGAGTGTAGTTCCCAGTGCAATTGGCATGTGCTCGAACAATCCATATGGCACAGGGGATGACACTAGAAAAAATGGCTTTTGACCCAAAGGGGGTCAAAAAACATGGGCTTGTTTATACTTAATTGTCCCGCGTAAAAAACATTGAATGTATATATCTTGTAAATAAATTGCAACAAAAAAAATTCTCTGTTTCACCAAAAGTTGTTGTTGAATTAAATAGATTAGAAAAAAATGCAGGCTTGTAGTTTGAATATGGTCTGAAGTCAATTCAAAATACAAAGCACATGATAATATCCTCGCTTAACACACGTAGCTTGATTTCGCACATAGACGATGTCAGAAATGACATTGAACTAATGCAATCAGACATTCTATGTCTTCAAGAAATCCATTTGCATGCGTCTCCTGAAATTGAAATATTTACAAAACATTACAATTGCATTGCAACACATTCAATACATGGATTGCTTACTATTATAAAGAAATATATTCCTATCCTAAAAACAATTACATATAACGAAAATTCAGTTGAGGCAATTGTCACTGACCTTAAGCTCACCAACACTATTCTAAAGCTCGTGAATATTTCTAGCAGACCGAATACCATTGCTGACAAACTGCTTCATTTATTGAATTCTATTATGTTAGAAAACAATAATAATACACTAGTCCTTCTTGCTAGTGACTTCAACATCGACATGTTGAAGAAAACATTGTCAAAGAAAAACTCCAAATCTTCATGGACATTAACAATTTAAAATTAAAAACAAATAAGGCTACAACAAGCAATGGTTCTATGATTGACCACATCTGGACAAATATAGATCTTGAAAGCATTTCATTTACTATTTCCGATGCTTATTTGTCTGACCATTTTACTACTCTCTTGTTAATTCCTTTTGCTTGTGTTTGATCTTCTTTCTTTGCTTGTCTCAATTGCAAGTGTTGATGTCACTGCCTTTGCTTTATCTTTTTCAATTCGTTCATGACATTCACAACCATAAATATTGAGACTTCTTTTAGTATCAACAAATTCGAAATAGACACATGTATGGTGCATATGACATATGCATACATTGTCATGCTATTTTCACTATTTCCACACGGAAATGAACAAATCATGTTTCAATTTTCTTTGTTGTAAACTAACCATTTCTCCCTGTCAATGAACACATTCCTTTAAGATAGATAGCCATGTTACTAAATAGACATATCGATATTACATTTCACATGGCTTCCTTATATCTCAATGTAAAGAAAGGAGAACTCAAACAATTACTTAACAAGGCATTAAAGAATGTTATTTTTTCTTGGATTTACAACACCTGGATCATACTTATCATGCCATTTGTAGAATATTGCAGCAACAATGACATTTAATTCCATACCTTCTACTAATATATGTAATTTCTTCTCATATAATGCTTTCACTGCCAAAGCTGCAACAATAATCTTTTGCTTTAACCAATTGAGAAACTTGTCAATTTGCATCTCATACTTGCCAGTTGAACTTGTTCTCTTTTGCATTTGTCGGGCACACATGTGAAAAGCTCTTGCAATCATGCTTCATGGCTCAATTGACAACTAATATATAAAAAAAAGAAAAAGAAAAAACTATAGCCTAAAATCTTCTCTTTCTTATGCATCTATTGCTTTTTCTATCCTGTCCGTTTGTCTTTCTATATGAAACATATATTGAATTTTGTCTACTACTTGTAGGTTTCATTGCATTTGCAGATTGACAAGAAAATATACAACATTAAAAAACACATTGAAAAAAAAGGCTTTGTACCAACAAAAACACATTGTTATGACGTCGGCATCAAGTAACTCGCCAATTGAAAAAAGTCTAGCTACCTCACAGGATGTCCCAGAGACTACTTCGATTCCAACAGCCTCTTTTCCTATGGAAAAGAAAACAACAAGCAGTCCCAAGAGGTGATGCTCTTATCCATTGAAACCATTGTTTTGCATTTCTCCCTAGATTTCATGATTTCCTATTTTACTCAGATACCGATACATTGCTCTAGATGTTTTTCCCCACTAAATTGTCATTATTCTAGAGTTTCACTCCAGCCTTCAGTGTTCAATAAAGACAGATGCTTTCCCTACTTCATTTCAATTGCATCATCTTTGCATATTTAAACAACTGGAAAATGAACCTTTTTGTATCATACAACTATGCACTGTATCACACAACAATGTGTTTGAGGGAGATATCTTAGTTGTCTATGGCCTTGCGCAGAACCGCAGTAAAAAATCCCCCATAAAGACAAATATTATGCATGAAGACCTTGTGGATAGGGATGGTTTAATGACAATAACAACAACAATGAATGATAATCTGATAAACCGATTTGGTAGTTTCCTTTTTCGTGGAAAAAGTATCAGAATATCTGGATTTGAGCTTAAAAAGAAAGGCCAATATGACCGTGGTGATGCCATAAACTCGATAGATATATTGCCAACCATTGTCATTGAGGCAATTGACCAAGTATGCAAAATGCGGTGTCTTCCATCGGATATGACAATAGGCAAGCTAATATCATCTAAGGAGACATATGTTGTTGGTTCTATGGTAGTCATAGTTGTAGGCTGCCAATACAACAACAAACAATTGGATTTTTACATAAGAGACGGTGAAACTGCAAATGACTATGCAATTGTACAACCCTTTTCCTTTGTTGGGAAAAAAATAAAAAATAAAATAAAATACTTTTTCTTGTGTTTCAATCTCCTTTTCTATTGCAAATGTTGTTTTTTGCTCCTTTCAGAAGCAAATAAAAACCACCAAGAAAAAATTGTCTTGATAATTTGCAAATGCTTTTGCTCACTGATTCTTTTTTTAATTGTTCTTGTACAGTTACAGATAAATAGAAACTATAAAAAATTCTTCCTTAGAGTGCAGCAACAACTTTCACATGACGAACCACCTCTCTATCTAATGAAAAATATTGTCAGGCCATGTCCAAAAGGAAGCCATCTGATGAAGAATTCGCAAGCCACGTTTATTGATCCCCTAAATGATGAATTCACAATTCAGTGTTTGCTTCCAATCATCGAAGCAAAAACATAGGTCAGATACAAACTATGCCTTATGCTATACCAATTGAAATGATATCCTATATATGGTTATTCATTAACTAGTCTTTGCCAATGTTGTTTGCTCACCTTTAAGGTCCATAGACAGACCACTACAACTGAAAAACATACTTCGATTTCATTTGCAATGTTTTTTCCTGCATTGCAAGTGCTTTTGCTTTTTTCCCTTTCTTTTTACATGAATAATATCTAAGTGCTTTTTCTTTTCCTGTCTTTCTAAACTCATACCCAGCCATCGTACTCAGCAACACAAAACTGAAACATCTTTCCATTACCAAAAGCCTCTTACCATCAAATATGACTCCTTTGCGTTGTCCATAGTCCTAAACCATTCACAATCTAGAGTATCTTCTGTCATTTGAATCCATACAATGCTTTTGAGAAAAAAATGTTAAAAAAAAATACTTCCTGCAAATGGCCAATTGCAACTATTTCATTTGTATTTTCTTTTCCTTCAATTCATGCACATCAATAACATTTTCAGTCTGTCGATTTGTTATCATTTTATTTGATGCAGTGCATTATTCTTTACACATACCAGATAACAAGGATATGAGCATGGAACATGTCTTGGAACTCCTTTTTTTTTCTAAAATTCATTGCATCTGCACCTTTTTTACAACAAAGGAAAAAAAAAAGGAAAAATATTTTCACTTACACATTTCAAAAAACAATTGAAAAAACCTCAATTAGGCAGTTGATTGTAGAACCTGATTTTTCATGTTGTTCTCTCTGCTATAAGCTTTCCATAGAGTCATATTTGATGTAGTTTTTTTCATTGTCTTCTATCACACAAATTGTAACAGGTATATGGAACTCTAAAAATAATGCAAGCTTCCAATGCACCTGTACAAAATGCAAGCTTCCAATGATTCAAAGCACCACTTTTTGCTCATTTTGTAATCGTGAAATGCCAATAGTGTATGAACATGTTTTACACTGCAAACTAGAAACAAAGGAAGGAACTATCGAATGCACATTGCGTGGGACACAATTAAAAGAATATTGTCCACCCATTGCATCCATGTCATACGAACAATACTGCAAAAGTGTGTCCTCAACCATTTTTTATCTCCACAGATTTAATCATCAAGAACTTTTTACTTTGGCAATGAACAACAGAGTCATCAATTTCAAAAAACTTTGAAAGCAAGGTATGAACAAATTCTCCTTCTATTAAGAAAATTTTGCAGCTTTTCCCTTCCTTCATTTTGCATTTCAAATTTCATGATGTTCTTCCAACATGTTTCTTTGCAAATTATTCACAGAAATTTAGGCTCTTGCACTTACAATATTGCACTACTCAATTGCATCTCCGCTCAACCCAAGAACATAAAATAGTATATTAGAAAATATTTATTGTTCTTACTTGCATTGACTTTTTCCCTGTCTTCAATCTTTGCAAAGTGTAACCAATATTTAATTGACCCTTCTTTACGGTCGACAAATATTTTTGGCGATTTCTACATCTATTACTTATATTATCATCTTATATCTTCTTTGGTAATTCAACAAGGATTCTAGATCTCATAATGTTAGAATAATTAATACTCCAACCTTTGTCCACCTTAGTATTATTTCCCTTTTCCTAGTATTGGATGATGTTGTTGACCCCCTAGTAGTGTTCAGTTGTCATCTAGGCCTCATTAGCCACCTGATGCGTCCTCCATGCATAAATTTAGGCCATGCATGCATGCATGAATTTAGGCCATGAATGCATGCATGAATTTAGGCCATGCAGAGTCAATTCCCTACATTTTAGGAGCTAACCCAATGATTTGGTTCGGTTCACCTGAGTTCATGATTGTAGTGGGGGGTTTGAGCTCCGGTTGCCACTGATTGTCAACTAATGCACCCTATCTAGCCTGATTTGCATGATAAACTCACTGATGTGCCCTTCATGATCAATTAACTGACAATAGCTTCAGTTCATTGACATTCAATTGAGTTTGGCACTATCAGAGCATTGTAGTGGGGACAATTCCTATGCTAGACTGACATGGATTCAAATTCCTCCTGGATAATCGAATTCTCACAATTGTACTATATTATTTTACTATACAAATTAATGGAATATGACACCATTTTTGATGCACATATGAGTTTCTTTGCATGTTTGATTTTACTACTCAATTCTTGCTAGATTTCATTGCAATTCTTCTTCCTTGCTAATTCTTTTACTGTGAGATTTTCCTAGGCTCAAATATCTATCATGTTACAAAATTTCACATGGTATCATAGTTCAGTAGAGCTGGTTTATCTTCGTTTTGAGATTTTTATGCAGGATTTTGAGAAGTTTTCAGTGCAACAATAGCAGTTTGCATTCGCTTTGGTAGCTACAGATGGAGAATTCAAATGCTCCTTTGACACCAAGAATCCTGACACCCTTTAATTATCTGGATTGGGGGGGAGATATGCAGATAGTCTTGCGCAACAAGAGTCTATACAGGGTGACAATGGGCAAGGAGGTCGAACCTCAAGTAATTGTTGAGAAAGCAAAGTACCTGAACAAGTTAGATGAGGCTTTTGGTTTTATGTGCATTCACATCTCCATAGACTTGCTCTTCCATCTTGATGGATTGAAAACACCAAGGGAGGTTTGGTAGAAGCTTGAAACTCTCTTTGGTAAGCAAGATGAGCTAAGAGGCCACGTTTTGGAGAATAAATTAATTGCTCTTTAACCCAGCAGTTCCAAAACCATACAACAGTTCTTTTCAAAGTTCAAGTCCTTGGTTATGCACTGCAAACAATGTGGAATTGATAAGAAGGATGAGCAGGTGGTGCTATCCATCCTAAGCAATCTTGGCCCTAAATTTTCAGTATTTGTGTCTACCTTCCACTCTGGGAGATTGTCAATCCCCAATTTGAAAATGCCTTCTTTAGATGCATTCACAGAATCCCTGATCCAAGAACAAGACAAACTGATTCAAATGGGAGCCATGAAAACCTCCAAGAATTGGGATCTTATGGCTGGGGAGTTCGAAATTGCGAATGCTATAGGGAAGCAGAAGGGAAAGGAAAAGAATCAATTTGAATCCAAGCCAAAGGAGAAGCCTAATCCATTAGAAGGAGACTCCAGCTCTAAGAAGGATAAGCAAAAGAGGTTTGAGAAGACCAAGTGTATCCATTGCAAGAAATGAAACCATCCAGAGAGTTCTTGCACGAAGAAGAAGATAGATCAAATGACAAAACTTCTTGAACATCGCAACATTGCCCTCCTAGAAGGTGCAGGGGATTCTGATTCTGGAAACGAGACATATGATCATGAGAGATGCCATGCACTAAAATATGGATTCTCACAATCACAAGCCTTCCTCATAGATTCTGGAGCCTCCAACCACATGGTTGCCTCTAGAGAGTCTTTTTCTTCTTTAGATCTCACTGATGGTCCTAGTATTCACATGGGAGATGATTCACAACTCTCTGTTGAAGGGAAGGGAACAATACAACTGGAGCATGGAAAGTTCAAAAATGTTATGTATGTGCCTTCTTTAGTAGCCAACTTGTTATTTGTTTTTTAGATGACACACACAGGTTCACCGAAGAAAGTTGTTTTTGGACCTGACATAGTTGAGATTGCAAAGATCTCTTCTAGGAAGCTAATGTCGAAAGGTGTTGCAAACCATGCCTCAAAGGCATATGAATTCTCTCACTTTTTTCCATATTATCTGCCTACTCCATTTGCACCTGATGAAGATCAGAATGATGTCTCTTTTGATGATCCAGATTCAGATTCCGAAGATGAGGACCAAGTTGAATCAAATATTGATGTTGAGCATGAAGTTCAAGAAGATCTAGATCCAGATCCAACACCTACTCCTAATCCAAGGCCAAAATGGGCTCACAAAGTCCTTAGAGCTGCTGGGAACGTTGCTGGGGATCCATCTGACCATAGAAGAACCAAATCTCAGTTTCAAGATGCAAACCTTGCATTATGTCATACAGATCCAGTTCTCCCAGAGAGGTGCTACATGATGGTGGGGTCTGATCCACAATCCTTCAAATAGGCTTGCCATGATCCAAGATCGTAGGCTACTGTGGATGAAGAGTATGAGTCACTGCTTAACAATGAGGCATGGGATCTTGTCTCTCTTTCCATAGGGAGAAAGCTAGTCCAGTGCAAGGCGATCTACAAAAAAAAAACTTGCTTTTGATGGATCTACAACCTAGTAGGAAGCTTGGTTGGTTTCCAAGGGGTATTCACAAGTTCATGGCTTGGACTACAATGAGACATTCGCTCCAGTAGCAAGAATGGGCTCTGTCAGACTTATTTTGACAACTGCAACTTCGAAATAGTGGGAGGTACATCAGAGGATCAGATCCATATCCAGATCCAACACCTGCATTACTAGCCTACAGGGGAGCATATTGCAGACATCTCTACAAAGTCTTTTACTCAGAAGAGATTTGTCTATCTCAGATTTCTGCTTGGTGTGAAGGCTATTTGAGTTTACTGCTGTTCATGTTTTAGGGTTTTTTTTTCCCATGAGGTTTTCCCCATTTCCTTAGTTTCATGAACAATTATTTTTTATTATTGATTGTATGGGTGACCTTTGGTCTCAGTTACCAAGGCCCAGGTTGTCTAAGTTTGGATTAAGGGGGGGGTGTTAGGATAATTAATACTCCAACCTTTGTCCACCTTAGTATTATTTCCCTTTTCCTAGTATTGGATGATGTTGTTGACCCCCTAGTGGTGTCCAGGTGTCATTTAGGCCTCATTAGCCACCTGATGCACCCTCCATGCATGGATTTAGGCCATGCATGCATGAATTTAGTCGATGCAGAGTTAGTTCCCTACATTTTAGGAGCTAACTCAGTGATTTGGTTCAGTCCACCTGAGTTCATGACTGTAGTGGGGGGTTTGAGCTTCGATTGCCACTGATTGTCAACTAATGCGCCCTCTCTAACCTGATTTGCATGATAAACTCAGTGATGCTCCCTTCATGATCTGTTAACTGACAGTAGCTTCAGTTCACTGACATTCAGTTGAGTTTGGCGCTATCAGAGCACTATAGTGGGGACAATTCCAATGCTAGACTGACATGGATTTGAATTCCTCTTGGATAATCGAATTCTAACAATTGTACTATATTCTTTTACTATACATATTAATGGAATATGACACCAGTTTTGATGCACATCTGATTTTATTTGCATGATTGATTTTACTGCTCAATTCTTGCTAGATTTCACTGAAATTCTTCTTCCTTGCTAATTATTTCACTGTGAGGTTTTCCCATGAGGTTGTGTTACATAATTTCACACATAATGCATAATTGAGTAGCCGTGGAAATACCAGGCTTGACTCTCTGGTTCAAATAACAACAAACAGTCTAAAAGAACTCAGAAAAAGCTAAAAACTTTGTTACTTGAGTTTCTTTCTACCTCTTTCCATTGTAAATGATTTCGCAACAGTGTAAGATAGTGCCATTCTGTGTTTTCTTTTAAATAGTTTATGGCCAAATATCTAAGTTTCTAACTTTCCCAGAAGCTATATGGCCATTTCACTAGACTCAAAATCCATTTACATATTGCAGCTAATGATTTTAGAAACTATATAATTTTATTATGCCATGTTTGATGTCCTCTTTATTTGTAATCATAAATGTGATAATACTAAGTTGTTAAGACCTTTTCTCTTGTTTACAAATTCAACAATATTTGGTTGCAGATCAGTTACATAACATCTCCAGTTGTGTTATGGACACTTTGGAGGGAAAAATAAGCAACACGAGGCTAAGGAAATCTAAGAAAGTAGAATGGAAGCAAGGGGCTTCTCCAACTTCGGTGGCTTGATCTTGGAAACATAACTTTAGTACAAAGCAACTTAAGAAAATGGAAGATGGGAGCTCTCAATTATAGATTTCCATTTGATTGCATTCAAGTAAAGGATGGAATTGTACCTTGCAACTCTCTTGAAGTCACTTAGACATTGAACCACAAAACATGCATGAATTATACAACTACAAAGATTTCACAGGTATCAAAGAGATTCCTTCACAATTGAGCACCCCATAAACTAAGTAGTCAGACGGTCCTCCTTTTGGTCAAATTTGGGGTTGAATTTTGCTTTTTGGTGCATGACTAATCTATCCCCCATGGTTTTGGGTGAATTTAGTAGGGTTAGTGTTGATTTGGGATATATCCATCTAACATCACTTGAGTCTTGTAGGGGGGTGAAATTGGTGTGATAACAAGGTTCTCTAATATGTGAGATTATGAGTGCATTGAATAACCAAAATACATGATATGTTTATGTTACAAGTATTGATAGAGAGATCATGAGGTAGGAGGCCACCAACAAAATAAAAAATGGCGAGTTGATGCACATATACAATCTCTTTACAAATGAGGTAGTCATACCCATACTTGTGAAATAGTCAAGTTAAGTAAAATATGGCACCATCACTAGTGGATCCAAGTCATGATAAATCTATAAATGAATGTTTCTTCTATTTAAAATTTTTAATGGAGCGATGTTACCTGGGGGGCATACACCTATAATAAAGGAAGCGCACTAGACTAGAGCTTGAAACATGTTGAGAGTTGATTGGATGCAAGCTCCAACTAGAGGGTCTGAACAAATACTGGAAAATAGACTTACATGTCCTTAGTATTGAACTAGAGTCGGAACATTGCTACCATCTAGTACGAATATCCACGATGTGATAACAAGCTATGGTTGAACATTGAAAAAAACAATTTGATGGAAATTACTTCAAGGCATGAAGTACCCTACTCATAATGATAATGTGTACCAAGGTACTAGTATGAACCAACATGGTGTGAAAGGATGTTTTGAATTCAAATACTAGTGGAACCATGGAGTAAGGGATTGGTGATGTGTATCCCTTGCTACTTGCAAGGTGCATTTTCAATGATGAAAACAATAACCAAGGTATTGAGCCTTTAAATCAAACCCCAAGAGCAAATGTGTTGTGGATGATAAGGGCAGATTCAATGGAGAAATGGAAATTATGTTTCCTTGTAAACAAACATGAGGTACAATGGACATTGATAGATGGTTTAAACTAGGACTTGACATAATGGGATGATACAATTATGGGAGACGAGATCTCCCTTGAATGAAGCATAAATGATGGGTGAACCAAGAGTGACCATAGAACTTGATAAGATAACTCTATCATATGTGAATATGAATATCAGGAGGCAAGTAATGTTGAAGCTATACTAGAGACCATGTATATAAAGGCAAGATGATGACACAAGGGAGGCTCAAGGGTCAGACTGACAAGGTCTAACATATGGTAAGTGCAAATCTTAGGAATCATGTTGATGATGTCTAATGAAAGATGAGAGTGGTATGCAAAAAGCAAGTGAGATGTGTGTTGTTAGACATACATGGGTGACTCAATACAATTGCTTTGAACCATGGGCAACATTGGTTGTTTCCCAAACTAGTAAAGATATGCAACATGGTGCGAAACTTGATGGAAATAAGAAGAACCTAAATTATTTCCCCATTGTGATTTTTTAAATTTATTTGATCTTTTTAGAATTTTTTGTTTTTTTGTTATGTGTTTTTGGGTCTTGTCTTTTATGAAGAATAAAAGAATCAATACATTACATTGAGGAGAAGGTGCCATATGCTACGTAGTGGTTTTGAACAATGTGTAGGAAATGTGATAGTAGATGGAAGCAACAATGGTGGGCAACTTGGGTGGGTTGTCTGCTTGAAAGAGATGAATGAGTTGTTTAATGCACATGGGACTTTGATACATGAATGAAGTGAAACATAGTTTCAACAACATAACGGAAGTAGATCATAAAATCAAATTGTAACTACCTAGGAGTCCATTGGGTAAAATGTGACAATTAATAAGAGCGAGACATGAGGCACAATATGCATTTAGATACTGTGAGGACTCACAATCCCACAAGGATGGGTGGAATGGCTGCCAAAATGTAAAGTAGGAAAACCCATATAAGAAAGAGATATACCATCTAGCTAGTGCATGCATGTAACCTATTTTTTTTCCAATTGTCTGGGAATTCCATTTCAGAAAGTTCGGTACCATCATGAGTGTATTTGACATGCACTTCTCTTCTCAATTCTTCCCAATTTTGAAAAAATTGGGGACTTGAAATAGTAATATAAGACCGATATTCTTGGCTATTATAAGTGATGGTAATACTATACGTTTTCTAAAAATTGATTGAGCCACTAATAAGAAACCTCTTAAATGGTTCAATTCCAACCACAATGAACATAAGCACTCAATGAGTGTCGGACTATGGGGGACCGGCTTTGATTCTTCAGATGGTGATGCAACTTGATGGGATAGGGTGGAACTCATGGAAAATTCAAAGGTGGAAAAAGGAAAAATGCATCATTTGTAGAGGGTAAGCCTATCCTAGATGCGAATGTAGAGAGTATAAATGTTTATGGGACCATTGAATATGCATGAAACAATGATGCCTTTGAAAATATTTTGCACATATACAACATAACCCCCACCATAAGAATGCTTTAAAAATTGAGTACAAAATTCATATATTGTACATGGATCTTTCGTTGAATGTGATAAAGATTCAAAAAATGACCTGAAAAGTAACCAATGCCGGTGAGATAAATGGAGCCTCATTGATAGAAGGTGTGACATAAGCTAAGTGAGGAAGGTCATGTATGAATAGGGGGCTTGATGTTAGATTGTAGTGACATTAGTGAAGGGTTGGGAGGTTTGGACAATCATGGGTATAATGATAGAAACTCCACAAATGCACAAGACTGAGTAGTTTGAATCGGAGTAGCATGAGGCTATGGAGGGGTAGGTTGGCCATACTTGGGGAATTTGGTGTACCTAACATGTGTGGGAGAATATGATAGAAAATGGGGGAGATAAATAATGGGGGCAACATGACAATCCCATTGGTGAATCTTTTGTGCAAGGGACTTTGGCGAGTGGAGTGACTCGATGCATTTTAAAGGGCACAAGGATGGGGAACTGTTGACACCTGGAGTTGTCCGACACATCAACGCAAAGGAGATAACCCAACCAAAGGATTCAGATAATCATCGCAAGAATTACCCTATCTCGAGGCTATTTGGTATGGCTAACTCCGATGGGTTTTACAGCTCCGTTAGCCGCTAAGTAAGGGTTGCTCCTCAAAGAAGAGACTTTTGATTAGAACTAAAACTAATTCCGAAATGCAATCTAACTTCTAATACATGATGCATCTTAAATCCTATTGAGATCTATGTTAATTATAATCAGCATACACCATTCTTCCAATCTATAATAAATGACAATAATGCACATTTATATAATATTGACAAAATGAAAGCAAAAATGCTCTTTTATAAACTTGTCATTCTAAAGAGAAATTGTAACAATTAGTATTCTGAAAGACATCCCAAAATATGCAATTCATTATCAAACTGATAAATCATATCGACGTCAATCAACAAGTTAGACAAACTAAAAGCTATGCAATAAACAGTGATAAGGAAGACATTCATGATCATGCTTATCACAAATTAAACAAAGTTAATACTGCAATCGATTATGACTTTTGAAGTCTAAACATAGCCAACAGAATATGGACATATGATAACAATCAATACATTCTGGAAATAAATCGCAGAATTAAATAAGAAAATGAGAATTAATAAATGCAAAACAAACTCAATCTATTGATGAATTTGGTGTCAACCGTACATAAGATCTATGAATCTGATTAACTAGCTCTGGGAGAAATCATAGAGTGTCATCTACAGATCCGAGCAGTAAATCATCAATCATGAAAATGCTTGACAGGTTTATATCACATAGAACAAAAAATATTTTTCTTTGGAGATCCCCCCTCCTCTCTGCATGACAGGTAGGTATTTATACAAAATGAATGATTCAGAAGATAAGATCAGTTTCCCGAATCCTTGAGTTAACTAGTTGAGTTGTCTCATTTGGCAAATCCGTCCATGAGAAAAATATGAGAAATTTTATTTTGAAAAACCAGTCGGATCTCTCAAATGAAGCACTTTCTGAGGAATCTATTTAAGTTCCAAGTAATTGTGGTCATTCTACACAAAACCCATGTCTCGGATTTTCTAGATTCATCCCCATCGCTCCAAAAACCACGTCCAAAAATCACTGCTTTTAGCTTGACGTTTTTTAATTATTCATGATCTGAGATGTTAATTGATCTCTTCAAATTCGAATCCACACCTATACAATTCAAAAGATTAAATTAGAAATAATAAACAACATTATAAATCTAATGCAACATTGCAAAGCTCATGCGAACCTTCCTGTGGCAAGGTGGAAATGGGAATCATAAAAAGTTTCATCTAGTGTGCTGGGATGTAGTGAAAAAGCCGTTATCTGCAGGAGGTCTGCAAGTCAGAGATCCAGGGCATGCGAACTTGGCTCTCGGTGGAAAGATGCTATGGAATATATTCTCAAATCCCAAACATCCGGTTAACCGAGTTCTAATAAAAAAATATCTGCACGATGTATCGAAATTGAGCATGGATGAAGCTACAGCCACCCATGGCACCATGATGTGGAAATTATGCACTCGTGGGTGGGAGTCTTTTAAACAGCATCTCTACCGAATACCAGGTAATGGGAATCGGATTTCAATTTGGAATGATAAAATAGTGGGACGTCCACCCCTCAGGAAGCATGAAGAATTTCATGAGCTACGCAGCTGGCTCATCCAACGAGGCATCAACAAGCTCGCAGATATCTCAAAATGGAATCAGGATGGCAGCTGGCATGAATGGAACTTGCACAAGCCGCTGGATAGGTTGATCGAGCAAGTGAATTCGCTGTTGGCAGCTCTTATCGGATTAGCCCCGATGCATATTAGATCAAGGGATAAATGGGGCTAGGGAATGACGGGAGAAGATACAGCAGCACTTGGATTTGCTGCTCTTCATATGCAAAATTCTCAGACTCAATTGAATGCTATCTAGAAGCAGGTATGGGATTCATTTGGCATTCCTAAAATTAATTTTTTCAGCTGGGTTCTCCTACATAGAAGAATATTGATAGGTGAGAACCTTGCAAAGCGTGGAATTTTAGGGCCACACAGATGTTCACTCTATCTTTCAGCCGAGGAAACAATCGACCATTTGTTCATTGAATGCCCATTCATGCAGGAGGTGTGGCAACTAACTTTGCAAGGTCTCAGCGTTCAAACTCCAACTCAGTGCAATGTTCCCTCTTTATTTTCCACTTGGACAGAACGGTATCCTCGGGTGATTAATAGTAAATCTCTATGGTCCAAGATTTGGCAGGCAGTACCTAAATACCTTTGCTGGGAGGTGTGGCTAGCTAGAAATTAAGGCATCTTCCAAAACAAATTGAGTACCCCAGCAATTGTAGTTGCTAAAGCCAAGGCATTGCTATTGGAAACGGTAGAAAATCATCCCTCTAATCAAAATTACAAGCTTCTTCCTGAAGAAAATAGCTGGATGGGCGATCCAATGCAATGCACTAGGAATAAGATTTATGTTCGTCCTATTAGTAACCCTGATTGGCGGCTACGGCATAAGGAATCCGAATTGTGTCAGTGGTGGAAGAATCAAAGTAAAGATACTATTTTTTTCGATGGGGCAGCTAAAGGAAATCCAGGGAGAGCTGGAGCCGAAGGGGTATTCTATGCTGCCGATGGTCAGTTAAAGGGCAGTTTCAGTTGGGGATTAGGGCAGGGTACAAACAACCAGGATGAATTATTAGGTTTGATCAAAGCTTGCCAAATAGCCCATGGAAATAAAGATCATGATATCCAAATTTTTGGAGACTCGGAAATGCTCATTAAAATATGAAACACTGATGGACATTTCAATAATGTGGTGTTAAATAAGACTTTACAACGAGTTCGAAATCTGCTGCAAAAATTCAACTCTGCCTCCTATTTCCACATTCTCCGAAGTCTAAATCAGGAAGCTGATTATAGGGCCAATGTAGGCTGTCTTTTAGCCCCAGCAGATTTGATTCAGAGTGATGATATTCCCCTCTGGTCTCCCATCCCGTAAGCTGGCAGCTTCTTGCCTATTGTAATTGTTGGAAGTAGGGTACCTCTGAAATTTGAGCACTTTGGCTTTGTATGATGGGTTGATTAGGCGCAAGCCCAACCGTATTTCTTTTCCTAATAAAAAATAATATAACCGCTCTTGTTAAAAAAAAAAAATCTAATGCAACAAATCCAAATCCATAAAAATCCATTTGCAAATCAAATGATAATAAAAATAGGGAAATCTAATTCAAATCCGAAATTGATTTCTCAAGCAGATTTTAAGGGTGGTTAAGCTATCCATTTGGAAAAAAGAATGTTCCCAAATCATTCAACATCTTCCTAGATTTCCAACGAGCTATCTTGGGCTCAATTTGGACTTCTAAATCTCAAGATATAGCTCCGGTTAAGCTATCCATTTGGAAAAAAGAATGTTCCCAAATCATTCCTCATCTTCCTAGATTTCCAATGAGCTATCTTGGGCTCAATTTGGACTTCTAAATCTCAAGATATATCTCCCGAAAGTTAGCACTCAACAACCGTTGATTTAATTGTTTGGTGAATTGTGATCGTTGATGTTAATGCTAAAATCAATATCCCACATCATTGGGCAAAATAAGTTGTAAGTGTTTATAATGATTTTGCCACACATTTTAGTTTGTAACAAAACATAGGGAAGACTTAGACCACATGACCTTAAATTCCAAAAAGTAAAAATAAAACCAAAAGTTGACTTAAATAAAATATTGAAAATGAAAGTTAAAAATTTAATTTAATTTCCGAATGTACAATGGAGTGAAAAATAACTTACAAGCTAATTTAATTTAATTTAATTTAATTTAAGTAACTTACAAGTTAATTCTTAGGAAAATAAATGAAAGTTACTAAGTCCCACAAATAGATTTCCAACACAATCATTTTCTAAGAATATAATACCAAAAATAGAATTTCCTTTTGCACAATAATAAATAAAACATTTTTAATTTTGCAAAAGAAAGTCAAAGATATTTCAATTCAAGCTTATTAAAAATGTCATCCATGTTCAAATGCTTTATGTTCCACATTCTTAAATATTGAATGTTAATCTTAATGATTCCAAAAATCATGGACATTCAAAATCATATTAAAATAAGAGAGATTACAATTAAATAAGGTAAAACATATGTATCTTTTGTTAAAAATATTGGTTTCATTAAATTAAATCGTGTGAGTGTAAACTATAGATTTAATAAAATGCATTTTTCAAATTCACAAATTAATTTAATCAAAACCAAAGCATGATCATATTAAAAACGAATTTTAATAAGCTTAAATTAAACATCCAAAATATTAAACTAGCCTAAACAAACAAACTTAAAAAAAAAAAGATTATTTACAAAGTATCATGATTCTAGATCTGCAAATGTAGAAATAAGACTTAAATATCATATCAATGCAATATCTAGACTCATGACAGGTGAAATCAAATGACCAATCAAAATCCCGAAACGAAGATAATAACCAACCATCATCTCGAATAATTAGCTTAGGAAATGAAGACCAAATCTAGGTAGGGGATGTGAAGAATAACATGGTATCCCACCAAGAGCATGGAACTAATTCAATCAAATCCGAAAGTAAATACAATCTAGAGATAAGCAAAGAATGACAATAATCCAAATGTTTCCAAAGATGTAGATGAAGGATCAACTAAATGATGCAACTAATTGATCATTGAAACATGATATGTATGACTGAAATCTCTGTAAAAATCATGTCATCGATATATCATAGCAGCAAGTCAATCAACATCAAGATAGATCACATCAAATAAGTCTGAAAGGAATGGAACTGAAAGATTAATTAGGAAAATATCAAGGAAAATATTTCGGATTCACAATATCGGTCGTACCAAAGTCGAGATCAGAAAATATTTGGAAAAGTTGGGAGTCGGTAGTCGGGGCTAAAAAATAACATAACGATCCATAACACCCCAACTTCCAACTTCTTCAATTTAGCGTGGATAGAGAAAGTAAGGATTCGGGATTAAAGTTTACAAAACCCAATAGCTTCCCCAACTGCTGACTGCCGAAAAACATTGGGGTTAGGAAGTTGACAAAATTAAATAAGGTGAACCGAATTCACGCGGACTCCCGACTTTGCAAGAAATCACAAACTTCAGGGTCATGATGTCAGGAGATAAGTTACGAAGTAAATGTAATTCACCGACTTCCAAATTCCAAATTTTATAAATTTAAAATGTCGGGAAACAAAATTAAACAAACAAACTTTCCCGCGATACTCATCTCAAAGTTGTAGAATTGAGGTAAGATATCATTAAGAAAAAATGAGAATCGTATCCAATCGAGATTGAAAGGCATAAACAAGACAAATCTTGAAACCGATAAAAAGATGGATAAAAATGTAATCCCAATATGGTGAAATTGACATGACAAATCACAGAATGAACTGATAAGATGGATAGTGACTGGAAAGCAAATCAACCCAAAGATGAGGTAAAAAATCTATAACGATTGATAAAATCAAAAGACATTGAACCAAAATCCATCAAACTAAAGAAGGGAAATTATTGATTTTGAAGATTATAAGTGGGGGGACCCTTCATTTTGATAAAAAATGTAGGGGAGTTATTGTAGCTACAACATGAACCCAAGTGTGAATGTTTCATTACTGTATGGGTGTTGATAGGTCAATATCAGTGATGGAGGAGCCCTTGACATTCCAATTGTCTCCCATGTATCCATGATTATTTCATGCATGTCTATTGGTCTTCTACTTTGGCTTCTTAGGTAGATCTAGGCCCCACTATGTAGGTGTTCACTAATGGGTAGAGAACAAGGGAGAAGACCAAGTTAATGGGGGGTTATAATGAAGGGGTTGGGATATAGGGGGAAGGTAGCAATTTTTTTTTCAAATGGTTAACATGGGAAGATTAAGGGTGGTCATGATAGCGGTCACAACTACTTCAAGCGGTGGAAAGAGAAAGGGAATCCATTGTATAGGGTTCTCTAGATGGACGGTCTCTTAAAGAGAGGGCCCATTAATGGATGGTTATTTGTCAATCGATGATGGTGGAGATGATATAGATGGAGTGTAGGGTTCCTTAAGGTGGATTTTCTGAATTAGGTGAAGGCATCTCAAAATTGGAGGAGTCATGCCTTGACAAAGAGGAGATGGTGCAAATGGAAGTTGATCCCAAATAGCTAACTTGGGGAATAGTGCAATGATAAGCCCCAAGTAAAAAAGGGTGCTTAAGTATTCCACAAACATATTCAAAAAATATAAAAGGGTATGAGTGCTCCTTATGGTGGTTAAAATGTGGTTAAGGATGGAGGTAGCATGGGCATCTAATATGTAAGCTAGTCAAGGGTGACTTATTTCCCATTGTGGGAAAATTTGATGGTGCAAAATATATATTAGGTGAGTGCATTCATGGCATACATATAATTTCACTTGAGTAAGTTGTCGTAAGCGAGGCATCCAAAATTCCAATGTCAATCAAAATTACTTTACTATTGAGTTTAATTGAAAACGTCATTATGGTTGGGAAGGGTGTCTATTCTAAGCATATGCGGTGATGGTGGTCAGGCTCAACTATAGGGACCCTAAATTATTCCAAACTAGGGAAGACATGACCTAGGTGTAACCATCCTTATTCACAATACAATGGTGAATAATTAGGTTCTTGATTATGATCGGGATTTAGAATGCAACAAAAGTGGGAAACCTAGGATTTGGGCCAAATAGTTGACAATACTATAGCTATGGTAAACCTACATGTGGGTTGTGTGTGATCCACTGTAAGGGAAAATTGTGCACACAAGGAATGGAGTCGATAGTGGATCAATGATTTGAAATAGATCATTAATAGAGAAATGGTTTATATTTTTATGTCCTTTAATCTTGGGGTTTGGTGCTTGAAATGTAGGTTTAAAGGTTGCAACTCTTTGTTAAACCATCTTTATAAGTTTGGTTGAAGCACATTATCCAATTCCTTGGTATATATATTAGATCAAATCCTTTGAAAGGTGACGTATTGAGAATGTCGAGGGATGGATGAATGCAAAGTGGAGGTGTTACCTATGCACCCCACATATAAAGAAAGAGAACAAGGCCCAAAGGCATGAAAAACTAGTGAAGCATTATGATTTGAAGCTTATGCAAGGCTTAAGTCATAGTATTACCTCTACCCTCTACCCTTCACATTAATATTTTTCGTCTAAGTATTTAATGGAAGGTGGAGTGGAGAATTGGTGTCAAGCCACCATTGGAGTGGAAGAAAAGAACAACACCACCATGTAAGGTCACTGACTAGTGCATAACAAAGGAAAAGGGAGAAAGACTCGAGATGAAAAGAAAGAATAAGAGCACCAAGACAAAGAATGTCGAGGCTTACCTAGTAGATGATCATTCCAAGTAGGTTGGTGACATATGTATAGTTCAAGAAATATGAAAATGCCATGTGACATCCATGTAGGTAATAGTAACCCTAATAACACCCAAAATTTATAACAGGAGGTAGTTACATAGGGGATTTTGTTGGTAGAATTAGGGGCATTTATGAGGAAGATGGAAGAGGCAATTACATGGATTCTAGGAATGGCATTTTGGCCTTTTGAGGATAAATAAATTGATGGAGGGATGTAATAAATATCCATATCATGGACAAGAAGGGGCTATCTAGTTGGGATTGGGAATTTGAAGATCAAGAAGGTAATGGTAGGGGAGAAAAAATATCGAAGACTTGAAATGAGAAGTATGTTCCTAGATTGATAGGACAAATAGGGGTGTATGAACTTATTCATGAGGAATAAAGTTTTCCTTAGAACCAAACTGCAATATGTAAAACAAAACAAAGGAGTAAGAATACATAAACTATAGGTCTAAGAGTGTATAACTCTTATTTGTAATCATTATTGAGCATAGAAAGTTCCAAACAAAGGCCATTTCTTGTTGGCTTTCCCAAATGGGGTTTTAAGCTAAAATAATTGTTTTACTACTATGTATGTGATTGATTTCTCCAACACTATTTGCTTCATTTAAATTGTAGTCTATAAGTATTACATAAAAAAATGCACAACCAAATAGAAAATATAGATAACCAGTTTATTTTTATGTAAAATTAATTAAGATTTGTGTTAGTGAATTGCTTGACCATATAATAAGAATCACAAATCATATTTCTATCATAGCATGTTCAATCACATAAGGGAAGACTTGTTGGTTCTAAGTTTGAAAACACTTGGTGCACAACCTATACGGTAAACACCTATACTAGATACCAAAAGAGTGGAGAGCCATTACTACAATGTCTTGAAAGGATAAAACTTCTAAAAATGACATAGGTCTTAATGAGGAACAAACTAAGGAATATCTTGAAGTCAAATTTACTTGGTTGGAGCAAAGCATTACGGTATTGGATGAGATGGTAACATAATTGTTGACAATTAAATATGAAAAGATATGTGTAGCAAGTACTAATGAACAACTTGATGATTCAGTTAATGTTATTTGTCTCACTTCATCTCCAAATACTCCATTCAAGGTTGAGTCAAAACTTGAAATACCAACATATAATGGTCAAGTTAATGTTAAGAAACTTATTAGGTAGTTTAAACAACTCGAGGTCCATTTCAACCTTCATCAAATAAAAGAAACCCAAAGGATTTATTTTTCCCATTTGAAATTTTTTGGACACGATATATTATGGTGGAGAGCTATGTAGATTCCTTGAGGCTAGACAAGAAGTCCATGGTTACAAAATGGGAGAATTTTAAGGAAGTATTGAAATCATGGTTCTATCCCATAGTCTATGGGGAGGATCAACTTAAAAATTGCAATAGCTTGGACAAGAACAAAGACAAATTGTTCAAGAATACATGTCCAAGCTTTGGAATCAAGCCATTAGATTGGGAATCTCTTTGGAAGAACTTGGGTAGTAGTGAAATACCTTGGAGGGCTGTTCAAGCATATTTTAAGGCAATTGTAGTTGTCGAGTGGGAAAACCATATATGAGGTGAGCAAGGAATCTCTTTACATTCAGTTGGATTTCAAGAAACTGCAACAACAAAAGGTCCAATAAGAGACCAACAAAAGCAAAAGGAAAGAAGATTACATCCACAAACCAGAGAGGGAAACATCCAAAGAAGCATTGTAAACAA
The DNA here is from genome assembly GCA_027924585.1 of Larix kaempferi. Lineage (NCBI taxonomy): Eukaryota > Viridiplantae > Streptophyta > Pinopsida > Pinales > Pinaceae > Larix > Larix kaempferi. The sequence continues at coordinate 4,533,390 of BSBM01000033.1, read as the reverse complement.
TGTGATGTAGATGGGCACACAAATGAGAAATGTTGGAATATTCAGTTTAAACTACATATAAAATGACACAAGTCCCAGAAGGAGCAAACATAACTATCAAGATGGAATAAATAGTGATAGAAAGCACATGTGATGTGGATAAAAGCATAGTCTACACCAAGTTTTCACATAATGTATTTCTTGAGGAAACCCACTAGGTACTTTCTCTTGTTCCTAGGATAGTATCTAGGGTAAACCCGTTTCTTTAGAATTCAAGGCCAGGTCAATATCTCAATAAAAACCAGCTCATAAAGAGTAAACATGTCACAATGTGGGTTTGAACCCAAGCAAGGGAGGAAACAACTTTTCCTCTTTAGGCACTCAAGCCACGCCTAATTAACTTCTTATTATTACTTTTATAATATTGATCATATCGATAACTAGTATGAGTATATTTCACAGTGTACTAATCACGACAACACAAATAGTTTATATATTAACACACTACCCCATTAACATTCAAATGGTTTCACATCACGACTACAACAAAAAAACATGTATCCATATATTTAATTATGAAATTTACTATACTAAGATTCAATCAATTTTACGCCATGGAAGAAAAAAACATGTATATAAAAACAAGGAGATGACATTTTTTCTACTTGTAAACAAGTTGTTCACTACCACATTGGGGAAATGTCAACCTTGTATACAACATTGCATGAAAAATATGTACACATGTAAGGGAATGAAATGGATTTGACATCAGAAGTTAATTGAATTGTTGTCACTAATCTCCTCATTTTTTGAACCCTCCGCCTCCTCACTCTATAAAAACATAATAAAAGAACATGAGTTCAATAAAATAAAAAAGTTACTAACATTTAAAGATGTAATAAAAAAACATATAAATTAAGCATGTGTTAATACCCTATGATTCCTCCAAGTCACCCTTGTTAATTCATCAATATAGAAGAATATAATATATTTCAAATATTGAATGAATGATTCCAATTATATATAAGCTAAAAAATAAACACATAATTAACAATTAATTACATTTGGCATGGGTTGCATATCTTCCACCATTCTTTTGAAACCCTTCCTCAGGGCATACTTTAGTTCTTGCCCATTGGGTTCATAATTATAGTCCTTTAACTATATGCATTAGGAGAAAACCATATTTAACAATCACATATAATAAGATAATATATTAATATAAAAATAAAACTATATTGATAAACTTACAAATCACCCTCTAATCGTGGACATCTCGACTTGAATTGAAGAATATGTAACTCTAACCTTTTTATATAATTCATTGTAACATCCCCGATTTCAATCCCTATGAACTAGAATGTATTATGTAAGTATGACTTCGGCTGGTGAGCCGGTAAAGTTGAAAGGGATGGAGTGCCTAGAAATGTAATACTTCTATATATATTAATAAAAATACATCGTTGGTTGCGAGACATACAAGGACCAAAGATAGGGGGCTAAGATTCCACGAGAGAGGGGGTTGAGGGGCTACTCCTTTGATTAATTGTTCTTTTACCCATGTTAGTGTGAGGAGGGGGCACGTGAGTCTCTTGGGGGGGACCATGTTGTCTCTTGGGGTGCGTAAGTCTCTTGGGGATTGGGGAGACGATGTCCTTTCTATATAAACTCTCTTTTGGATTGTTTGAGGGTAATCATTCTTCAGTCATTCATTTGGGAGCTCTGCATTCACTATTGTTCATTCATTGCATTCCTCATTCTTACTCTTTCGTGTGATCTTGGTATGGGAATGGAGACGAATATATGGAGGATCAGATCCATTGCCAGATTGTTGTAAGAACTTATTGATCATTCAAGGAGGGAATGAACTCCTGAGTGCTTGGATGCATTTGCATGTAGAAAAAACTGTTCACAACTAAGAATTCTTGGAATTTTTCACTAAGATTTTTAACCAGTTGAATTGGAGCCCTGGAAGAGAAATGGAATAGCCCGAGGGACTACATTGCAGAGAAAGGGGTTCATTTCTTTGGGTTGTGCAGGCTGAAGGGGAAGAGAGATGTCAAATAAGGATTGTTGTGTGGTTGGGAAAACCTAAGAGCATGTTAGCTAATTGTTGTGTGTTTAGAGATGGCCTAGGACCCGTCCTTGTGGATTCATATCCCTAGCTCAAGGGTGACGTGCTGTTGATATTTGGTACATTGGTGTCTATGGTTGGGTGGAACGTCCTTGGTTTGCAGCCAATCGGTGATGGTTTAATTAAATATAAGTACTCTCTGTGTTTTCTATATAATGTATATTCCGCTGTGTATTTATTTATCTCTGAGATGTATTTATATATGCATTCTTGTTGGTTATTGTTGTGTGTGGCACACTATTCATATCTTGGATGGTTTAGCATATTCTTATTATTTTCATGTGTTGTTATCTTGTTCTTGAATTTAACATAATAGATCAAAATTTTAAATATGTCCAGGAAGCGAATTTGGAAGTACCCAAGCAATGGGTTCGTTTCAGAGCAGTATCCAGGCAAATCGTTTTGGCATTTGTTGATTCGAGAACATTGCAGAGTGGTACAAGAGTGTTCTTGCAGGGCATTATGGAAGTAACATGGCCCATCCTTTTGGTGGTTGGGAACATTACAAGTGGTATTAAAGCCCAGGTTCCAATACTCAAACCTTTAGGGGATAGAAATTTGTCAATCACAAGAAACAAAATGCTCATACACTCAAAATTGGACAAGAGAGGAAAATATTTTTGGCCACCAAATTGCTTACCCTGTATTCCAACTATGGAAGTTTAGATGATGCACGTCACTTGTTTGACAAAATGCGTGAACCAAATGCATGGAAAGTACTTGACAAGGTGCATAATTCAAATGTTTTTAATATGGAAAGGCATGATCAAAGAATATGCACAATGAGGAGCCTGTGCAGAAGCCCTTCGACTATACTATCAGATGCAGAGGAAGATCTCGAGCCAGAAGTGATCACCATGGCCAGTGTTATGTCTACGTGTTCCCATTTAGTACCTCTACATCAGGGCAAGTGCATCCATGCTTACATAGTTAGACATGGAGTTGAGTTGGATGTTTCTATTGGTACTTCCATTCTAACAATGTATGCAAAATTTGGTTGTATAAAGGTTGCACATCAGTTGTTTAATAAAATGTCTAAAAGAGATCTAGTCTCATGTAGTGTAAAGATAACAAGGTATGGAATACACAGTGATGTCTCTTATAGGCCTCATGGATGAAGGATTGCCATACTTTAATTCCATGAGCAAAGATTATGGTGTTACCCCATGTGCAAAACAATTTCTTGTATGGTTGATCTTACTGCTCATTTTGGGTGCCTAAAAGAAGCAAAAGATAGATCACATGCTTAGTGGGAGAAAAGTTGTGCATCATTGGAGATGTGGCTTAACAAAAAATGAAGAAAGTTGGGTATGTAGACAACACAAACCTTGTCCTGAGCCATGTGTCAGTTCAAAGGAAGGAAATATCTATTGGTTATCATAGTGAGAATATGGCTATAGAATTTGGAATTATTAACATGCCTTATGTGACACTAATTTGAGTTATTAAAAATCTTCGTGTATCTGGCAACTTCCACATTGCTGTCAAGTTAATATCTAAGATTGTTAGACAAGAAATCAATGTTTGGGATGCAAATCTCTACCATTATTTTAGGGTTGGATTTTATTCTTGCAAGGATTATGGGTGATTCCAAACTCAACAAGTGATACTATGGTATGAGATCTAAATCAAAATCAAACCAGTGAAACAGGACTTGTGAAAAATTGACAAGTTTTTGCAATTCAACTTGAGTCATTGGTTTGTCTAGTCAAGTTGACACTTTTGGTCAAATTGTCTAAGTTGCACCAAAACCTCACATGCTTGTATTACTAACATGATGGGTGGTACTTATTTTCATCGGAGCTACCTGCAAAAATAAATTCAGTATCAAAGGATCTCTAGTACACAATATTGGAAGGTGGCAAGTCCTCTTCATAGTGATGAGAACTGGTTATTTGCCACAGGTTAATACATACAAAAAAATTTCTATCTAAAATGAGACCAAGGATGCAAAAGAATACCAGTGAGCTATAATGATATTCAAGATCTGTCTTTAGATCCGATTTTCCCAAAACTTTTGAGTGTGGTAGTAGCAAACAGTGGAAACATTAAGAGGTTCCATAATTATTTCTCTCGACCGTCATGTTTCTCAAGGTTCTCGATCTCTCTGGCACCTGAATAAAATTGTTGCCAACAGCATTGGGGTAACTCAAACAACTTAAGTTTTTGAAATTTAGTGGCTGCTACCTTTTCAAAGGATTTACCAAAAAGCACAGCAATATAGAGCTCATAAATTTAAAGCATCTCAAATTATGAGTGTTTATGTCAGCATGGGACTTCAATTGAGTAGTATACAAGTCACTAAAGATAAATCTGACCTTGGTATCTAATAAATTTATACTTTCATGCTGCAAATTTATTCTAATAAATGGCCCCTTTGGAATTTGGCACGGGGAGTGGAATTGGGTTGCTGTTGGTTTAATATTGATGATTGGCATAAAGACAAACTGATCTACCTTTGTGAGCGTTCTTAGTGCATGCAACGGTATTGTTGCTCTGGAGCAATGAAGGTAAAACAATAACTACATTGTCAATATAGAGTATGGTTCATATATCTGTCAAAAGACTATCATTGGTTCTCTTTTTTGACATTGTGAGATTTGAGCAGTCTTTGACAAGAAATACCTCATTAATATGAGACACATCATGAACATCATCATAGTTATCATCCATCGGAACAAATGTGTCATAGATAAATCTATTTATCTTGTCGTTCTCACTTATATCAATATCATCATGTTTCTCCATAAGATTAATTTCATGATTTTCATCCACTCCATGATCCCCATGAGATTTTTAATCAATATTTCTACTACAATTTAACACATCCTCAGGCTTTAATACAAGTCCTAAAAGTTTTGTCTTTGTAATTAAAAATAATCAAACATTTTTAGTGTCTTTGTGCGTGTATCAAAATATTTAAAAATAAAAAATTTACAATGATAAAAAATTAAACCTGTAACGACCAAATTACCAACGAACAAAACATGTGCCTCCCTTGAAAGTGCCCATAATCCCTATAATGTTTTTTAGGTGAAGACTTTAAAATTATTTTCCTTTGTATTCCGTTCACCATATGCCTCCTTTAACATAGCAATAGTCCTCAAAATTTCCTTGTATGATAATTTTAACATTGTTAAATATTACAACAACTTCAATTGAAGCAACATTAGTATAATATAAAAATACATTCATAAATAATTCCACAAACATAGAATTCAAATTGTTTACCTGATGAGAATTTCAAATATCTAGAGAATGGAACTTTGTAGGGAAAATAAGCAATGTTGAAAGTAGGTATAAAACTGATGTTACACTTGTTAAAAGTATGAAAAAACTATTACAGTCATCAAAAGCATCACATAATTGTCGCCTTCTATTTTAAAGCATTAATAGAATTTATATGTATGCTATATTTCCGATGATTGTTTGACGTTGTCATAGTCAATTAGGCAACACTGACCACTTAAAATGCAACATTTAACTCATTTTGACATTGTCAACTATAGTCAAAATTCCAACAATATCATATTACTATCACTATAACATCCCTGCAACATTGGTAATCCCACCATCATCAAAATTATGATGATAATTGGGACAACTCTAAACAAAAAAAAATTGGTTTTAATAAATTTACACAACACACAATTTTGTGTTCATTGTTAGAAAACAATGTTGGATTTTGCATTGAAATGGAGTAATGTAGTTATTTGTCAATGGGTCTAAGGTGTGCATGAATTTATGCATACATTGCTAAATAGGAACTCCTTATGCTGCCGAAGAATCTTCATTGTGGTCCACATGGTTCACTAGATTATCAATATTTCCACACTAGAAAGATTAATTGGCAAACCTGTAAATGGCATTCATTGGCAGATACCTAATGCATGACATAAATATTATCTATAGTGCCTCTATAATATTCTCTAATGAGTGTGTTTTCTCCTTTGTATTGGACACCATCTCAGAGAGGTCTCTACCAAAGTGATATCCAACGGTGTAATCCTCTACTTTGGGACAATATGATTCACCACTTACTCCACTAATTCCACAATTTCAATCATGCCATCAAACCGAAATGGGTTTTTAAGATATAAACCAATCCATCCGACTACTTTTATCATCACACAAATTCATGTGGATTGCTCATATTCTCCATTCTTCCACTGGTTAATGGAAAATTCATAGTTGATTGCATAGGATCAAACACTGTGCCAACTCAACTCTCAACTAGACATGGTGGCAATATAGTCCTTCCTATGAATGGTAGTTAAGTTATAAAGTTGATCCAAGGAACTTTCATTCAACACTTCTTCTACGTATTCCACAAATTGCTCTCCCTTATCTACCTCTTTCTCGAATGATATCCGCTATTGTTTCAAATTGAGACAATGCCAATCAATCCCTAGTAATGTTGGGTATGGATCCTTGTTTTCCAATATGTCAATGATATCAAAGTTAGCATACGTTTGGTGCATGGAGATCAATTTCCTTATGCTCCAATCTTTCAATGGGGAAATTTCACAATTCATTTTCCAACCACAACCTAATCAACAAGTATGCCAATGTAAGTCATCCCATGAAATCCCATGATTTCTTTGGTGGTATATTTACACATTATCATATATTAAGCATGACTTATCTTACATTATACCCTTAAATAAATGCATTAAACTTGAATTTTCCCAACATCCTTCTCTAGACGTGGTGTAGGGCTCTATCAAATGTCTCTATGGATGGTCTTAGTGGCCATGCAAGTATCCCCCTTAGATTGGTGGCATATTTCCCATCGTCCAATTTTGGCATGAATGTTTTCATCCATCCCTAGACTTTATCTTCCATCGATGGTACTAGAAGGCTTAGGCATCTACTCAATGGTTGGGCATCTTCAACCCGTGTAGCAACAAAATCTTGCATGCTGGAAAATTCCTGCATCACCTCCACTGCATCACATAGATAGCCTTTATGTCTAACTAAATCAAAATCTAATGCTCCCTATGAATCCCTATATATAGGTTCTTGATATGTGGACCCCACATCTGTGTTAGTATTAACCTTGCCTTGAGTGATAATATTAATGCATGTCTATATGCAACCTACTATGTCACCACCAAGGATCTTGGGCTCAAAGTTCACCATGTTAGCACCATGTTTCCTCCTATCGCACACTTCCCATTTCTCAATCAATGTCAAACAATCCACCACAAAAATCTTAGATCTCTAATCCTTAGTATTATGTCTAGTCATCCTCTAGTTCCCACAATGAGGTTAGTGAGGCTATAAACAATTTCTTGTGATATGCCCCACTTCATTACATTTCTAGCATCGTGTTGTAGGAAGTTTCACATCATTCTACAAATCCATATTGTCTTGATTCTAATTATGGTGACTATTCCTAGCCCCACTGGGCTCAATTGTAAACAAGTTCTTCTCATACTGGCCCTCTAACATGGATAACACATGACAATGTTCTATGAGTGCTTACCTTGCAAAAGTTGCAATGCACAACTACTAGTGTGCTACTGTATTTATGTAGCAGTAGGAAGTGGTATGAATCATGACCATCATTTCAACACATTTTATAGATCCCTACATCTTCCTACCCATAAACAAGTTAGAAAAAAACAACACTATATCTTTGAAACATGGGTAAATTGTTCCACAAGTGTCCTCCCATCTTGCAAATCATGCACCACACCACCTCCCTCACACTTCATTTTTTTCAATTCTTGAATCTATGCAGACAAAGTGGTCAACTGATATTGGAGCTAATCCAACCCTAAAATGGATGCTTCAATCAATCCATTGATGGACTCTAATCACATTTCTAACTATAGGGCCTCCTATTGCATATTCAACAATTATTACAGCAACAATATCCATAGGTGAGGTAATAGTCCACTAATGAACCACTACTTTCATTGCACATGCTTGATCGTGTAATCTATGTGACTTATTAGATCTTGAAAGTATTGGCAGTACTCCCATACAATTTCCCCAACATTTTGTTGAATTTCCTTTAGCTTCTTGATACTTTACTGCTATGACTTTGGATTTTGGAATTCTTTGACAAAATCGACCCATAACTAAATCAAAGGCACTCCATGCTAATAAAGAGCACTCTACTTGCATTTCATATACCATTAAGTGGTCTTCCTCATAGAGTAGCTTAAAATATACCAAGAATATTGTATCTACGGTCCTGCATGCATTCTAGATTGTATTATAGAAGAAACAATGTTGCTCTGCATCTTCATTGCCTTTACCATGAAACAAAGGAAGACACATAGAAGATTAATTTGGGTGCAACTTCATCCTTGTATGGTAATTTTTAACTAGCACAAATTCAAGAGGTCCCCATTGTTGTACCATTGTAGATTTTCCTACAAATACAATCATAGGAATGGATATTTCCGAGGAAAAACTTTGATTACGTTCAATAGTCGTACTTACATTATATAAAGCCATAGTAGTAGCTGGTGTACTCTAATTTCTAATCACACATAAACACTCATTCTCTACGCAACAACAATCACTAGATTTTGACAAAGATAAAAATGCATAGGGAGAGGATGTAGGATGGATTGGCATCAATTTCATTCCATTTTACTTAAGTGGCATGGCACTTTGTGGGGTTATAGTTTTAGAATAATATATACTCAAACACATATTCTTGGTTATGCTCTTCCATATATTTTGTGGTGAGTTTGGTTTATAATGATCAACCAACCTATCTATGCTCATGATTCAAATATCCCCATCCCTTGTGGTGTCATGCATATGCCATCTCAACTCCTCAAAATATCCTTCCAAGTATGTGAATTCCTCAATTATCTACACCCACACACTTCTTATTTTTCTTTTGTTTCGGGGCTAGCCAAAGCTCATTTATGTGCTTCTATCATCCTTTTCCTTGTTGCACATTCAGAATGCATCTCATGAACATACCTTACATCATGTATCTTAACTTCTACATATATTTAATGTCTCTCTCACCACCATCGTTTTGTAATCTATATACACTTTTGTTGTTCTCTTTCAAGATATGTTTCCCTTACCATCCTTGATATTTCAAGCATCTTATTATTGAGTTTTCCATAAGGTCCTCCTACTATTCATCCCCCCACGTAGGGGTTACACTTCCATCTCATCAGGGATTAGGAGCATAACTCTTTTCACCAACATTTTTGTCCACATTAGTATCTCCTCGATTGGTATTTTATGTAGTCCTTTCTTGAAACATTCTAGTACCTTGGTTAAATATTGATGACACCAACACCAAATAATAACCTTCTATGACACATTTAAACTCAAAATCAACAATTCAAGTCATATCATAGCCGTACCATTGGATCTGTTGAGTCCCAGTTTTGATCTATTTTACGTATATCAGACAACCCTTTTTGACCCACTTTCCCTTATATCTATCTCCATTTTCCCTTTTCCTAGTATCATATTTTCCATTCCTACGCTAGAATTTCTAACGAGATGTATAAGGTAATCATTCATGTTTTTAAGCTAATTCCCTATGTTTAACATGCATTTTGGAATGGGATTTATCTTAGCTAATTAAATCTATTGTTCTAAGTCCTTGTGCAGTATATGAAAGTTCCAGTAGTTACTTAGTTACTACTGGATCCTACTCTGTTACTGGAACTGCAGAATGTGCTATTACCGGAAGTGCAAGACGTGTCATTACCATAACTGCAGGATGCCATTATTACTAGAAATGCATAGGACACATTATTACCAGAACTACATAGAACCGATTACCAGATTTCCTGTAGGTGAAGGTTGATGAAGGATCTATCAGTTTACGTATCTCTACTTCCTCGAAAAAGAGACAATGACATGGATCTTGTTTTTTCCAGCTCAACATGGATACTTTTTTATCTATTTGGATATAGGATCATTTTCCATGCAGGGCTTGTTGGTCAATTAAGCAATGAGTCACCAGATCGAGCATTGGGAGTCTGATCGTCCAACCACGATTTCATGCTTGTAGTCATGAAATTGTGGAGTGCCTAAAATGAGACTGCTTAATTGTTATCCCATGTGTCATTCTATCTTTTGTAAATGATGTAATCTATTTGGCTATTTTTATTAATCCAGATGCATGTGATGAGGATCGTTGTTTTTGGTCCTATTGATGTAAATGCTCTATAAAAGAATCACATGTATTATTGTAAGTTTAGTGTGGGATTAGCTAGATCATCTTTGGTATTTAAGATATGGAGTTCAACTCATGTATAGTAATTTTGAAGACTGGTGATTAATAAAAGGTGTTGTCATTGAATTCGTGAGCTAGTTTCTTGAATCCCCTGCAAGACTACCTAGAGTGAGAAATAAAATTGATAATACTAGCACTACTCCCTTCTTACTTGCCTGGAACTGCCCGACTGGAGAGAGAACTAAAGCGGGAGCCTTTCAACCCTACTTACTCGAATAGCTATCATATGATGGTGGCACGACCTTATTGTTTTGGCCTTTACTGATTGGCTTGTACTGGTGGGTATAGGTCCCTAGGTCTTGGTGGGCAGGTTGAAGTAGGCCCCGTAGGTACCTATATAAACATGCGAGTTCGAAACCCCGATGGATGGAATAGGAATATCTCGGATGGAGGAGGGTCCCCTGATCTATATAGTCACTGCAGACTTAGCATAGGTATTGTGTTTAATTCTTTACTCATTACATGTGTGGTTGAATCCTAGTTGAGGTATGTTGTATAATTCAATGAAATTAGTTTACTCATAATTTTAGTAACAAGTCATATTTCGTTTTCATTAGGTTACTTTCTTGAACATCAGTACATCGAAGTTCTGCTTTATTTTCTCTGAATTCTTTCAGTATTTATTTTCCAAGTTGAATGAGTTGTATTGTTTGTTAGGGCCTCCAGGGTGTATGCATTTATGCACTGAAATTTCTTATGCATTGTCACTACAGGAACTCCAGTAAGACCTCAAGTCGCTCGACCTAGATTGACAATCTGAGTAATTAAGGTTTGGAATGTTACACGTTTTCTTTATTTGAATAGTTGAACCTAATCAAAGTTGTGAGGTGTTTGAATGAGATATTTAGTAGAGCTGATCAAGAGGTATCTACTGGAATTTCCTGTAAGTGGTTCTGAACATAGTTTCCTGTAACTACACATATATTTCATGTAATTTAACAGAGCTTCCCTGTAATTGGTTCCGTGACTTGAGATTTCATGTATTTGGATGTATGAATGAAGTTGATCCCTTATACTTGTTCATAGGGACCCGAGATCAACTGATTTGGTACAGTAAATGTGATTGATTATTTAAAGTTGGGATTTCATGCTTTAGTAATTTGTAGAAGTCTTATTGAAATCAAACTAAGAACCACTCATAACTTTACAAGGATATTATTTTTTAGAATAAAAGATTGTACTAATCTGAATCCATCACGCGACCTTGTTTGTTTCAATATAAGTCCTAATCATTGGTTACTAAGCAATTAATCTTAGTTAGGTTTTCTCTCTTGTTCTTGCATATATTTTTCAGGACACTTCATAAGCCCACGTGTCTCGGATTGATAATTTATATTAATCAATTTAATAAATTAAATTGACCAACATTTTGGTACCATCGCCAGGGAAGTGTTAAAAGGATTAGGATTTAGAGTGATTGATTTTCGAGTTCTTTTTTTATTTGTTTTTTATTGGTTTTTGCTGCCCTCATACTGGTTATGACAAGACAATGATGGTTATGTTTTTTTGTTGAGTCTAGAATATGTTGGTACCATATGAGTTGAGTTAGGGACGATAAAGGTAGGCTTCTTAAAAACAAGGGTAAAGTAGCTCCAAGTGTCGCATTTGACAGAATAGTCAAAACCCCCGTATCTACTAACTCAACAACGGGAAAAAACACAAAAGGATTATCTGCAGGTAAGGCTTCAGTGTCAGGGATTGGACATACACCTATTGGACATAGGTTTGTGGCAACTACAATTGTGGAATCCCTGGTTTTCCCAACAGATCCTGCAACAAAAACAATTGGTGTTGGTGGATCAGAAAAGCAACCAAAAGAAGGGGTTAAAAAATTTGTTGAACCAAATTCCCCACATCCAGAAACAGAGCATAGTTTGTTTGAGGGGAGAATCGCAGTAGAAGGAGAAGGTGAAGCACATATACACCAGGAGGAGGAACATACAAATGAATAAGATGTAACATTTGGTTTTCCAATTGCTAACCCTCTTGCAATTGTGTAGATGAAAAATATTCCTCCATCGACATTACCTCATTTTCACGGTAGGGTAAGTGACCATCCCGAACAATTCTTGTTTGAATCTGATATTTTATGCAGAATTTATGATTATTTAACTGATGCACAAAAACTTAAATTATTCCCTGCTACTCTCAAAGACTCAACATTACGTTGGTTTATGGGATTAGCAGGGGATACAATAAGGACGTGGGACGAAATGAGAAGGGTATTTCTTCAGAAATACCAAGAATATTGCAAGGTGAGAGAATTAAGAGAGGAAATTTTCTAGATGGAATAGAAAGAAGATGAGAGCATATATGATTATCTTGACAGATTTCGATATAATCTTCAACACTCTAAATAACACCAACTAGATTTAGATACTATCAAAATTATCATTATAAGAGGGATATCAGATGAGTCAATGAATGTTCTTAATCTAATGGGAAATGGGGATGTCTTCCAATTGTCTTTTGAAAGAATTTGTGATCTTTGTAGGAAATACTCACGGGGTCAAGATTGACCTGGTAAGGTACCTCGAGACTCCTTTTATAAAATTGCTAAAAGCACAACAAGTGGTGTTACTAGGACGAAATTGGGTAATCTATTAGAGGGTTTTAAAACTAACATTCTTGGGACCCTCAAATTACAAGTAGACACTCTACAAATAAAAAAGTAGGAGGAAGAGAATGCGGTTTTAATTTTTTTGTCCTAAATGTCATAAGAAGCATTCACTAAAAGAATGCCTTTTGAACAAAATTTCTATATGCGCTATTTGTGCAGGGGAACATCCGACAGATCACTGCCCCTCTTTGTCAGGATTGAAGGCAATATTCCAAGGAGAAGATGAGATAGCGGAACAACTATGTACACTAGCACCTAAGAGGCCATGCCATCCTAGGCCTCTAGGTATGTCTTCAGATCTCGCATTTCATAATTTTTACATTATTCTGGTCAATCATACTCATCTTGGAATTCTTGGTAAGCATGCCCGCAACAATCGGTCCAAAACCATCCTTGGCAATAGGGGTGGCGAGGACCTAATTACATAAATATGCCTACCTATCCCATGCAAACGTAACATCCCTACCCTCAACAATTCCAACAACATTACTCCCAGCAATCATCACTGCCTTATCTTGTCCAATTTCCTATGCAACACTATATCACTCAACCTCAGCAATTGCAGATGCTCCTTGCATCACCTTCAATACCAAATCAACTTCCTATCCAACCCATCACTAATCCAGATAATAAAGCACACCAACCCATTCTTCATGCTGAGTTGCAACCCCTCTCAACCTATCTAGTTACTATAGTATAAGTACATGATATCCACTTACGATCGAGGAAGATGCTTCAAAATAACACTCCTATTGTCATTGAGGAGGAAATTGAGGAGACTCCTAATCTTACAACCAATGATGACCCCCTACCATAATAAAACAAACATCTCCACCAATATAACATCTTCCATCTTCCATCTTCTAATACACCCTCCTCTCTGGAAATATTGAATTTAGAAGGACTCACACACCGCTTAGAATTTGATACTATATCCAAATTGAGGAATGTTTGCATTAAGATTCATTTGCTGAAAGCCATTAAGGAAATCCCCATCTATTCCAAAATAGTAAGGGAACTCTACCTAAAGAAACTAGTGAGGAGAAAGAATGAACCACCTACCATCCAGTTCATAGGGAAATCTGCAAATTTATGTCTGGGTAGATTGTTGTGGACAAGTATACAGATCCCAATAACCCCATTGTTTTAGTCCATATCAACGGGATCCTTGTACCAAAAACCCTTATCGACCTTGGAGAAACCATTAATATTATGACCTTGCAAACCATGGAGCAATTGAATTTGCTTATTCTTTGTCCAACACCTATGGTCCTAGAATTAACGGATAGGTCTAGAATTAAACCAAAAGGAATGTTGGATGATGTTATGTCTCCTTGGACTCTTGAGAGTACCTAATGGATTTCATGATTTTACAACCTAAATCTTCCTCAGGAGGACACCTGGTAATCCTTGGTAGACCATGGCTTGCAACGACCAATGCTTTTATAGGCTACAAGTCTGTGAACATGTTCATTTCTCGTGGGGATTCATTCAAGCAAGTGACCTTATATCCCCCTGAAAAATCTCTTTCTATGCTTCAATATACTTTGTGGATTGATCATGAAAACAATGACAAAGATATTGTATAGCCTATTCTCACATTGGACCAAGTAATGAGTTTTAAAGGTACTACATAAGAGGATTAGGTTAATACTTTTCTTTGCAATCCTGATTCTACAGAAAAATTTGGATTTGTTTTCCCTTCTTCTAGATTAGATTCTGGACATCAATACACATGAAATAAGTGATTTAACTACTTTGTCTTCATAATGCAATTCTATAACAATTGATTTCATGAATTATGAAAACTTTTTCAAACCTGTTGAAATTGATCAAGATAAGTTTTTATGTATTAACTCTCATCTTGATAGTGTATAGTAGAATCAATTGATTCTTGTTTTACAGAATCACTCAAAATATTTTGCCTGTGATTATCACGACATGAAGGGTATAAACCCTGAAACTTGTTCCCACCACATCTATATTTAGCAAGATTCCCATGCTGTTAGGTAGCCTCAAAGGAGGATGAACCCAACTCTCAGAGAGGTAGTAAAGGAGGAGTTGCAGAAACTACTAAATGTGAACTTATATATCCAATTTCAGACAACAGGTGGGTTCCCATTTCGTGGTAGTTCCAAAGAAGAATGGTAAGTGGTGAATTTGCATGGACTATAGAGAACTGAATAAATCCACCATGAAGGACTACTTTCCTCTCCCGTTCATCGACCAAGTTTTGGACACATTGGCTAGCAAAAAGTATTTCTCCTTTTTAGACTATGTTTACATTCCCATGGGGTACATTTTCCTATAGAGTTTTACCCTTTGGTTTGTGTAACGTCCCTGCAACCTTTCAGAGCACGGTCCAAGGCATCTTTTTCAGATTTGATCCATGTTCAATGTGTGGAAGTATATATGGACGATTTTACTACTTACATTGATTCTTTTGAAGAAGCCTTAGGAAAACTTGAAAAAGTCCTAATATGATGCCGAGACACTAATCTCTCTTTAAGCAATGAAAAATGTAAAATGTTGATGAAAAGAGGAGTGGTCCTTGGGCATATCATTTCTTGTGTAGGGATTAAATTTGATTTGGCTAAAATTGAGGTAATTTCAAAACTTCCTATGCCAAAGTACCTGAAAGAGGTAAGAAGCATTCTTGTCCATCTTGGCTATTACAGGCAATTTATTGAGAATTTTACGAATATAGCAACACCACTATTTAGTTTGCTTAAAAAGGATACTAATTTTTCATAGAATGACCATTGTCAATATGCATTTGACTCTCAAAAAGAAACTTTTAGTTGCACCTATTTTAAGGGGGCCAAGTTGGTCCCTTCCTTTTCACATTTCATCCAATGCCTCTTATACATCCCTTGGAGCTGTTTTAGGCCAGAAAGAAAGCCAAGTACATTATCCCATTTATTTTATTATCAAGAACCTTGCACCTATTGAGCTTAACTATACTCACGAAAAAATAATTTCTAGCAGTAGTTCATGCAATCAATAACTTTAGGCATTACATTGCTGGCTATGAGGTTTTTATTCATGCAGATCATTTTGCTATCTGCTATTTGATGAATAGGCCGATTACTAATGGGAGGATTAATAGATGGATTTTTTTGTTATAGGAGTTCAATACCACCGTTATGGAAAAGCCTGGTAAGGAAAATTTAGTTGCTGATTTATTTTGTAGAATTCAAAATGAAGGCGAGATTACTCTTGTAAATGATAACTTTCTAGATGAACATTTGTTTTCCGTGTCTATTCATTCACCGTGGTTTGTAGATATAACCAACTATCCTGATACAAGAAAGTTATTGCAACACTTGACATCTCGTGAGAAGCAAAAGATTATTCGGTTAAGTGCTTCCTATTTGTGGATGGGGGGAGATTTGTTCCTCACCGGTCCTGATCTCATCATCCAACAGTGTGTCCGGGAGGATGAGATGTTTGATATTCTAAAATCTAGTCATGATGAACCTTGTGGGGATCATCTTGCAGATAAAAGGACTACCTACAAAGTTTTGCACTTCGTATATTTTGACCGACTTTGGAAATATGTTAGGAGTTGTGATGCTTGTCAAATGATGGGACGATTGGTATAGGAAGATGATATGCATTTGAATCCACAAGTACTTGTTGAGCCATTTGAGAAATGGGCTTTGGATTTGATTAGGCCCATCACTATGATGTCAAGGAAGAAATTATATATCCTAATGTGCATTGACTATGTGCCTAATTGGGTGGAAGCTAAGGATTTTGTGAAAGCTAATGAACAAGCAGTGGTATATTTCCTGTATGAAGACATCTTCACTCGATTCAACATGTCTAGAGAGATAGTTACCAATCAATGAACATAACTTACATCCAATCTCATTCAGTGTCTCGCTCAACAATACAAAATAAAGCACATAAAATCTTCTCCTTATCATCCACAGGATAATGGCCAGGTGGAATCCACTAATAAGGTATGGGAAACAATCCTAACCAAAACAGTTCAACGTCATCTTCGAGATTGGGAAAATCAAATTCCTAAGGCATTGTTGGATTACATAACCGCTTGGAAGAATACTATGGGATTTACACCATATGAGTTTTTTTATGGAAAGCAATTCCTCCTCCCCATTGAGTTTAAGATCAAAACTCTTAGGACAACCATCCAATTGGGTATGAATCTTTTAGAGGCACGTCAACAGAGGGTTGATCAACTTAATGAACTAGATGAGATAAGACAAGAAGCTATTCATCAGACATCTCTTGTACACTAGAAAAGAATCAAATGGCATGACAAGTTCATCCGAAAAAAGCAGTTTAAAACATGTGATTGGGCCCTCCTATTCGATTAAGGGTTTAAGATTTTAAAGGAAAATTAACTACTCGATGGTTGGACCCTTATGAGGTAGAACATATCTTTGAGAATGGAGAATTCAGAGTTAAACTATAGATGAGAAACATGCTCCCTTTTTGGTGAATGGGCATCAGTTGAGGTTATACCACAAACCCATGTCCAAGGATGAATTTGTTGCAGATGTACTCCAATAGGCCAAGATGGAGGTGGTAAGAGAGAACGGTGACCTTCCTACTCCTACCTCTTCTTCTTCCTAAATTTCTTTCTCATGAAATATGACAACGAAAAAAAAGAGAAAAAAAAATTAGAAAAATTAGTAAAGAAAAATATAAGCTTAGCTATGGAAAACAAGTTCTTGATGCAACTAGGCATGGACTATGTTTGAAAACCAAGCTTTTGGCAGGCATAATTCATCATTTTTTTCAGCATGTTTTGATATTAGTTCTTTTATAAATCATGATTTTTCAAATTATTTGTGATATGCTTGCGTTAGTTGATGGGGGATTCATTAAGGCCCTCATCCTAACATCCTCATCCCATCGATTGCAACACATTATTTGGGGTTGAGGTCAGAGATTAAGATAATACCTTGAGGCTTGCATGCATTAATGGTAGGATCTCTTGGTGACAACAATGGGAATTCATCAATGTCCCCTAATCATCAAATATTGAAGGTGACTCGACCTCAGCTCATTTGAATTGTACCTAGAAAGATGTACTGTCAAAACCCATAAATTCCGAAAAATTTAAAATTTTTAAAATAGCAAGTAATATTAATAAATGCATTCATTGATCTGTTTGATTTGTTAACATGATCTTAAATGTGTCTGAATGATCTGTTGTTATACTTTAGATTTCGTTATGAGTTTCTTTACCGTTGCTGATTGTTTTTCTGCTTTTCAACCACAAAGGGGAGTTGTCATAGCAGACTGGGCTTACTTAGCTTCCGAGCTAATGCATCAAATTGTCTTTCTCTTACAGATATACAGGTAAAGTACGGGTCACTGCAAATAATCTTTAAAGCATTATAGTTCATTTAACTGTACCAAATCATTCAGTAAAAGTCTAACTTGCAAGACAGGTTGTCGAGTGTTTAAAGGTAGAAATCCCTTCCGGTGATATTCATGTAATCTTACTGATAGAGAGTTGGAATTTACATGAGAATATGATAGCTATTGTTCTTGATCAAAATGACTTAAGTATCCCTATGGAGTATTGTTTCCTTGATATTATTATTCTGTTGCAATAATATCTCTTATCTAGCACTGTATAATGTCACTGGATTAAGAGATTCAGACCACTTTTTACTTATCTGTTGTTACTGTATGATACCAAGTTAAATAGATTTGAATTATAATTTCGATTTATAGCTTGAATGCACAGGAACATCTGATACAAGTATTCTCCTATCATTTTAGGGGTTTAGCATTGATTATAAACTACTTCTATTTGTAAGATCGATGGTTGATAAATTTTGTAAGCACCTTCAGGCTTAGTCCTAAATCATCATGATTGATTTCATTTATGATCTTTTCAGATACTGTCACCAGGTATGATTATAATAAATCAACTAAATCTGCCTAACATACAACTCACTTTAACATCCTTGTACTTCTTGGGTAAGAAGAGTAACAAGTCTATTCATTATTACAAGAATTCAAGGATGTATTTAAGAAGCTAAGAATATAGTAATAACAACAATTATTACTCCATTCTACACCTCAATGCCTTATAGACTTATTAGAAATGTTTTATTTCTTGTCTTCCACAAGGGACTAGGGTATAGGGCAAATGGTGAAGAGTTTTTATGGAACACTTCATAGCTAACATATTAACCATATTGTTATAACCATTCTAAATAAAAATCATTTTTTTGTTGTTGTCTTAAATTACCTTCACGACTGAAAATTCTAACGATAATTGAATTGCAAGGTTTAATAGAACAAGCTTTTAAAGACTTCTATGTATTACTTGATGCATTGTTCTAACATGGATATGATGGCAGGTTTCACTTTATGGGGTCACGACCACCATGGGATATCTATCCTATGAATATCCTAGGATCTTGGTGTACCACGCTATGATTTTTATTTGAAAACAAACAATTGAAAACACAACGAGGAACTATGGAATGTAGACCCCCTGCATGGGAATATTAAAACGCTACGTGGATGTTTGGGAGCCAAGTGTTGATGGTATAAATCTGTTGACTAACCCTACCTTATCATTTTCCCTGTGCCTTTGGGCTTGGTCTCTCGACGAACCCTCCTGGTCCGGTCTCCATTGTTACAGTGTGCTAGCAGCTCACATGCTGCCTCAACCTTCGTACTTGTTCATGGCATTGTCTGGGAGTCATTGTTTTCGCTGTTTGGCAGCTGCGAGGTTGTTATGACCTAGGGTTTATCTTTTTGCTACCCGTGTTAACCTTATCTCGGCTTCCATCGTCTGCAATTTTCTTATTTCGGTTCTATTTAAGCTTCTCGGTTGGGTGATAACCCGTTGCTTCTGGTAACTCGTTCTCTAGTGCCAATGTTGGGGCTTATCCTTCTTCGTCTCGTGGCTATCAGTCTATCTACTGTATTTTGAACTTCATTCAACTACCGGTAAGCTACAGGTTTCCTCTTCGTCTTCTGCATGCAAGAATTTGTTTTAAACTTCAAACAATATATTTAAGTGATAAATAATAATACTCCTTTGTTGCAGGCCCAGGCTCCATTCGCAAGGTGGATGACTCAAGCTTCGACTGTTGGTTGCTTAACCGGGTATGCCCGGTTTTCACCATGGCGTTCCTCCTTGTAGGTTGTCTGTATGGTTTGGTTTTTGGTCTGAACAAGTGACACAGAAATTACAGCAGCCTTGCTCAATCTTTTAACTGTAGATTTAAATGAAATACTAAGGGTTTAACCTTGCGTGGTATCAGGGTGTTACGGCTTCAGTTGTTTGTAAATTATTATTCTTGCGTTTGATAAAATAGGGTTTGCTATAGAAGATTTAATGTAAATTTCGAAGAGAACAAAGGCTGTGAGCCTGTTCTGTAGGTGAGGTTACGGCCTCGGGTTTTATGTTTCATTACAATACTTTTAAGAAGGGTTTGGGGTTAACACCCAGGGTTTTGAAAATTAACATAGTATAATTTCGTGCCTGTACAACGGGTTTGTATAATGCCTGCGTTTTCTTTTTGTTCTATGCTATTACAGTAGTAAGTAAATCTTTAGTTTTTGAAACACTTATACAGTGGGTGGTGGCTCGGCTGTAAGTAGAATATTAATTTAACTAATTAGCATTGGTTTTGTTATAAGTTGACTTATTAGAAAATATTCTATAAATTCATACTGGTATGTGGCGTGTCTTTTAAATTCTATGGTTTTAAAAAAAGAAAAATACTTAAACAAAGAACTGAGCTACGGTCTTAGGTTATATTGTTGTCTTAAGCTCTAATAATTTTCTTTATTTGACAAACTGAAAAGTTGGGGTTCGGTTCGAGCTCCACAGTCAAGATTATGTTTAGTTTCTTACTCTGTAGACACGATTAGGATTCTGTGGAAAAACTGGAGGTTTAAGGGAAGAAATACTGTTTTGTTTAAGCTCGACACCAAGCTAGCCATTGTTCTGTTACTTCTTTTGTAAAAAATAATAACTGGTTTATTTAATGTTAATAAATTCTGTGTGATGGATTTTCTGTTAGGGTTCCTACGCAATTGTTTAGTTTGTTTCTTTCATTGTAAAAACTAAGTGATACGGTTCGATTCGAACACCACTGTCATGATTTTGTTTAGTTGCTTAATCTTTTTGTTGTGATTATAACTTTGTTGAATAAAGGGTTTAGAGAAAGTTAATACTATACTGCTTACGCTCGAATCTGAGTCAAATGGGGTTCTGCAAATGATTTTAGTTGTCAAGATATGACTGGTTAAATTTGTTTGTTAGGGTTTGTGTAATAATTTCTTTAATAGAACAATACTAGTTAAAATTCTGTCTTAGGGTTTGTATCTTGTTATAGATAACATGACCATAACTGACATTCTCCTGTAATATTAGTTATCAGAGTGTAAATACTGTAATTTTGATTGTTCAAAGTTTACTGCTGTTCCTATTATTGTTTAATAAATTTTATATTATACAGAATACAATTACTTATATGCAAACTCTGCTTATCTGTTCAACAAATATAAATAACTAGGTTTATAATTATAACTCATAAATTATTACATAAAGTATTAATAGTTTTCTGTCTTAAATTATAAATACATTAATAGAAATAAAATAGGGATATTACCTCATACTAACAATACAGAAAATCACAGTAACTTTTAACAATCTTACTACTGATATTCTGGGATATTCAATCTACTAACTAATTAATTACTACTCAGACATACTAACAATAAATACAACATGCATTCATTCATCCTTAATAAACATAAAAGAATAAATGGCAGAACTTGTCTTGGTTTGTGGACAACAACAACTATGGGAGGCTGTTCCTCCCTACCAACTCCTGGAGAGTGCCCAGACAACACTTCTCAGGACCCCCGAGCTTGCTTTGGTCTCCCTGACTGGAACTAGGTGCAACAAATAATTCACTCAGCCCAAACAGCTACAATGGAACCAAGTTACTGCAGCATTCCTCTCAAACAACTTCCTTACTGTATATTTCCCTCTTCCTCAATGGGATTCCTGAATAACATTCACTTGAATGTATTCTCCCTCCAGAACAATTCGAACCCCCAGCTCAGTTCATTGAGTACTATTTAAAAGATTGCCTAGGTCTTTGCTGGGTTAACTGTCATTAATGAGCCACCTGCTCAGATTCCACTTTCTTGGGGAATCATGACCCCAAATATAGGGAAGTTGCCACCTGCAACTTAGGAAGTGTTTGAGGATGCTGCCACTTGTCTTTTGCCTTTCCACCTAGTTCCATCCACCAGTTTGACCAGTTTCCTCTTTTAACAGCTCTCCCATGCTGTTGTCTCCATAATTCATTTATTAATAATAAAATATTCTGAATTACATTCCATTTCTAGTGACTCTGTTGAGTCATCAATTCCTACTTAGCATTAAATTTAACATAATGTCTTAGGAATTTAATAAAACAATTACATAATTTTTACAAAATTGGGGTATGTGACATGTACTATGGTACCTTGATGCTCATTCACATTAATGGTGAGTTTTCTCGAATTGGTTGACACATACACTAATGGCTGGTAAACTAACAAATTTTCCCCATGTTTGACTCCAGTACATTTATTCACATGATGAAAATTGTACCTCAGGCTTGAAACATTGGAGACTTGTGATTTTATGTCATACATGTAATGGTTGCAGATTTCACTTGTTCTTATTTTGTAAATAAAAGGCAGAAGGACTATTTCAACAGTTCCTCTTCTTTGCAACATTTATTTTTCAGATTGGCACTCTTCAGTTTTGATTTATGTAGCATATAGTTTCCAGCTTTTCATTCTTCAGTTTTCTTCAAAAATTCAACAATAATAGTTCAACAATGTTTAAATAAGTCAACATAAGTATAGGGAATACTTTGATCCAGAGATTGGATGGAAACATGCTCCAGACCTGGTCCATATGGCTAGCATCATATACAGAAGCATCATATATAGAAGATTGGTATGGCTGGAGGCATCTCCAGAATTACGGTAGTGCAACAATTACATTGACAGATTAATTCATTACAGGAAGTTCCGATTCCAGTAATTCACTAGAGCCTTATACATAATGATTTATTACCGGGTCACATGGTTCCGGTAATTTCTCAATATTAGCAATCGAACTATTTATTAACGGAATTTTTGGTAATTCCTCAGTGTCAGAAACTACCAAGCTTATTACAAGATCCTCTAGTTCTTGTGAGTCATGAAGACCTTTCAACAACTTGTCTTATTACCGGATCTCCTGATTCCGGTAGACCATTCACGCCACTTTCCAACATGATTGTTACCAGATCTAAGTTCTGAATTGTGTGTGAATCATGGGGATTAATGGCTAATTAAAAAGGATGTCTTTTCAAATATTATATGCTCCGTCTGCATACATTGCAGTTAATACCTTTCACCTATTTATGATTTTTGTTCTTCGTTGTCACACTACCCAACTATTATATGTGTAAAATTAGTCACAGCAGATCTAATGAACAAGTAAATCAATCACAACAGATGAACATAGAAAATATGGTGCAAAACTGTGCAAAACATGCAGCAGTGCTCTCTATCCCAGAAAGGGTGAATGAATTACAATACAAATTGTCACAATGACTGAGCAATTCGAATTGCCTAAGGAGGTCATTCAAATCACTGAATGGAGTAGCTTGACTCTGTCTAGGAGTCCTCATCAATCATCGGTGGTGCTCATCAATCACAACAACCAGTCATCCAGGTGTCAATCTGAGTCTAACTGAGTATAATAAATGTAACTGAAGTGTGTAGCACTGATATAGGATCTGGAGGCTCAGTGGGGGCGCATGGGAGGCTAACTGAAGTCAGAACAAGTCACCTAATCAAACTGGAGGTCAATCGGAGGTGAAACAGTCAGTCGGGAGTGAAACTAGCCTCAAATCAGGGAGAATCGGAGCTAACTGAATGTAACTGAAGTGAATCTGCAGTGGTAGGTGAACAAGTGCGCCCTTCTCTGGCAGTAGGTGAGAAGAGGGTGCCTTTCAGCTTAGGAGGGCTAAAACTCTGTAGTAAGTGGCTCCCGGGTGCTAGAAGAAGGTGGATAAGGTGCTGGAGGCATCAAACTGGTGATTGGGATGCATGCAAGTGCATGCAAAACCCTAGATTCTGCATATCCTGAAATAGATCATGCAGGATCCTGAAATAGATGATGTATCCTCAAATAGATGATGTGGATATCCGAACACCCCCCCTCAAGCTAGACTATGATGTGCCAACTAAAATAATGTGGGGCCCTGGTAACTAAGACCAAAGGTCACCCCAATACAATAATCCAAAAAATGCTGAAAATAAACTAAGTGAGGAAAGAGGGAAAACCCAGTGGGAAGAAAGCCCCCCCTCAAGCTAAAGCATAATAATGAATCAATCTGTCTCCACCATGATGGAACTCACCCCCAACAGTGAACGGAGGTAAGAGAACTTCTTCTCAGTGAAGCTCTTGGTGAAGATGTCTGCAATTTGCTCATCAGTAGGGCAATATTGCAGAATGATGGTGCGGTCATGCACCAACTGTCGAATGTAATGCATATGAATCTCAATGTGTTTGGTCCTCTGCCTCTGAACTGGATCTGTGGAGATCTTGATAGCACTTTGATTGTCACAAAAGAGGACAGTCGAAGTAGTGCCACCAAAACCAAACTCGGAAAGAATACCCTGCAACCAAACTGCCTGAATGCAGGCATTGACTGCCCCTCGATACTCTGCCTCTGCTGAAGAAAGTGCAATGGCTGCTTGCTTTTTGCTGGACCAGCAAATAGCACCATGACCAATCATGAAAACATAACCGGAAGTGGACTTCCAATCAATGCTATCACCTGCCCAATCTGAATCAGTAAAACCAATGAAATCTAGCTCAGAATCTGCAGCATAGTGTATGCCAAACTGTCTCGTACCTTGCACATACTGCAAGATCCGCTTGGCTGCTCGCCAATGAAGCTCATGTGGCTGCTGCATATATCTTGACACGGCACTCACGGCATATGAGATATCAGGCCGTGAATGTGTCAAATAAAGTAGTGAACCAATCAACTGTCGATACATACTGCAATCTGCAAGCGGTGTGGAATCTCCCTCCTCAAGACTGATTCCTGAGAGGAATGGGAACAGGGCTGCCTTACATTCAGCCATATTAAACTTCAATAACAGGTCGGAAGCATATTTTTGCTGAGATATAGTGATTCCATCAAAATTTTGAGCTATCTCCAAGCCCAAAAAGTGACTCAGCAAGCCCAAATCGCTCATGTCAAAAGCTAGATTTAAGGCAGATTTTAGCTTGTTTATTGAAGTAAGTGTGCTACCAGTAATAAGCAGATCATCAACATAAAGTACAATAACCAACAAATTACCTTTAACTCGCTGAAGATACACATTCGGATCAGATTTGCATCTTTGGAAATTCTGAGAAAGAAGGAAGGAGTCCATCTTTGCGTACCAAGCTCTTGGGGCCTGTTTTAACCCGTACAAAGACTTCTTCAATCTACAAACCAATGATGGATCTGATGTATAACCCTCTGGCTGCTGTATATAGACCTCTTCAGCAAGGTCTCCATGTAAAAATGCACTCTTCACATCCATATGGTGCACTTCCCAGTGCTTGGATGCGGCAATAGCTAAAACAAGGCGGATGGAATCCATCTTTGCAACCGGTGCAAAGGTCTCTGTGTAGTCCACTCCTTGGACTTGGGAAAAACCTTTTGCCACCAGCCTTGCTTTGTATTTTCTGATAGTGCCATCAGCAGCAACTTTAGTGCGGTATACCCATTTACACTTCACTAATTTTCTTCCAGGTGGAAGAGAAACTAGCTCCCATGTATTGTTCTTTTGAAGAGAACTGTACTCTTCGTCCATGGCACTTTTCCATCTCGGATCTCGATGGGATGAATAGTATGATGTAGGATCTGAACCAGCCATCAAATAACAAATCTCAGGAAGAAATGGATCAGCAATAGAAAGAGCCATACCTGCTCTTTGAAAGTCTCCTCTTGTTCGTCTCGGATCAGCAGGATTTCCAAGACTAGAACCAGCAGATTGTAGAGTGTTTTGGGCCCACTTTGGTAACTGAGGAGGATCATAATGATCGGATTCCGAACCTGATATGTCATGATCATCATATGCTGCTACAATATCAGAAATATCAGAACTCATACCTTCATTATCGCTGCTCGGATCTTCTTCTGGTGAAGGCGGTGAATCGGCAGTCTTTTCCTCGACTAGTTGCAATTCTTGAAGCGGTTCTTCAAACTGCACACTACGCTCTATGAATATCTTTTTAGATCTGATATCCATGAGTTTATATGCTTTTGATTCTTCCCCATATCCTATCAATATGCACTCGATACTTTGTGGATCCAAAGCTTGTCTCTTCTCAGAAGGGATTCTAGCCCATGCAGTAGAGCCAAAAACTCTCAAATTTGACACATCCGGTTTGTGTCCAAAGAATGCTTCGAAAGGAGTCATACCTTTCACGGATGAATGTGGAACACGGTTCTGTATATATGCAGCAACATTGATTGCTTCAGCCCAAAGATTTGCAGCCAAACCTTTTGATTCAATCATGCATGTAGCCATCTCTTTCAGTGACCGGTTTTTCCTTTCCGCTACACCGTTCTGCTGGGGTGTGTAGGGAACTGTATGTTGGATCTTGATTCCGCTTTGGGCACAAAGTTGCAGCAACTCGGACTTGATATATTCCCCACCATTATCATATCTAAAAGCTTTGATCTTGCTCTCAGTGGTGGTCTCAACAGAAGCCTTAAAATCCTTGAATTTTCCAAGCACTTCTGACTTGTTTTTGAGAAAGAATACCCATGTAAAGCGGGAAAAATCGTCAATAAATGTCAAAACATACCTTGAACCATTTAATGACATATGGGGCAGCGGACCACTGATATCAGAATGGATCAATCCCAGAATAGTAGAGGCTCTGCTAGCCTTGCCGCGGTCGAATCTGTGCTCGGGATGCTTCCCAATAATGCAACCGGTGCATATTCCCTTCGAGGAACGGAGTTGTGGAAGCCCATCTAACATGGATTTATTTGATAGCAGCAGCAAATACTTATAATTTAGATGTCCAAATCTTTCATGCCAAAGCCTACTAACCTCATTACCATGTGTGCGAAGAGCAGTGGGCTTTGCAAGCGGAATAAAGTGCGAAAACTCATAACATTTAGCAGTGTGGTTTGCCTTTCCAACCGCAACTAGTCTTCCACTTTTGATATCAGAAATTTCAACTGTATTAGGGCTGAATGTGACTTGCTTTGGATCACTAGTATGTGTCATTTGATACACAGAAAGGAGATTTGAAGCTAAGGAAGGCACATAGAGAACATTCTGAAAGCTTCCATGTTCTACATGAATCGTACCTTTGCCCTTTGAAGAAATTTTTGAGTCATCTCCCAAATGGATGGGGATGGAGCTGTTTGGATCGAATGAGGAAAAAGAATCAATATTTGCAGCCATATGATTTGATGCACCCGAATCTATCAAGAGAGTAGTGGGCTTCGAAACCGTTGCCATGAGTGCTTGTCCTCTTTCATGATCATCATTCCGATCCTTCTTCCTTGCACCGTCAGGAAGGGTTATGTTGTTCTTTTCCAAAAGGAGGGCCATTTGATCTATAGTCTTCTTCATACATGAACTTTCGGGATGAAAGCCACGGTTACAATAAGTACATTTAGATTTTTGGTTACCTTCTTTGCCCTTTTGCTTGGATTTCAAACTGGATGGTGCATCCGTTTGCTTGCCTTTGTCTTTTTGCTTGTGAGGCTCGAATTTGGGCTTCTCCTTCTTTAGCTTTCCTTTACCATTCGAGATCTTGGGTCCTTGAACAAATAGGGCTGAATCTTTGGAGCTTATGGACCCCATTTGAATCAACTTGTCATTCTCTTTCGTAACGGACTCAATGAAGGCATTCAAGGTAGGCATCTTCCAATTCGGGGTAGTTAGCCGACCGGAATTGAAAGTAGAGACAAATACCGAATAATCTTTCCCAAGCTTGCTTAGAATGGAGAGGATCAACTGTTTATCCTCTTTGATAACACCACTGTTCTTCAATTGCAAGTTCAAGTTCTTGAATTTTGTGAAGAATTCATTGATGGTCTCGAAATTCTCAGGATTAAGGCCAATCAATTCATTCTCTAATTGAAAAGCCCTAAGCTCATCCTGCTTGCCGAATAGTGTTTCAAGTTGCTCCCATATGGCTTTTGGAGTCTTCAATCCGCTGAGATGGAAGTGAAGATCCTTGGAGATGGAGAGACAAAGAAGACCATAAGCTTCATCAAGCTTGTTGTAGTGTTTGGTTCGATCTGACACATTGCTTGGCTCCAATTCAAGACCAATGGTGACTCGGTAGTAACCTTTTGAACGTAATATGATCTCCATATCATCTTTCCAATCAAAATAATTGAATGGGGTGAGGATAGGCTTTGAAGAAGAGTATTCCATTGCAAGGAGCGAGTCAACTGATGAAGAGGAAGCTTGCATGCAGACTATAGCGAATGCAATTGCTGTAGGGAAGCTTGCATGCAAAAGATAGCGAGTGCAATTGGAGGAGACAATAAACCTGCAAATCACATCAAAACAACCACAATAAGGTCGAACAATCCACCCTTTGAGAGTTGCATCACACCTGGGATTGGATTTCAAGCAATGTTGAATGGGTCCAATGTATCAGATCCAGGAATTATGTGGTAACTCAAGCTTCTGGAGTGGTATTGGAATATTTTTCAAGCTTTGCATGCACAGGAGCGAATGCCCTTGAGATATCTCATGCCAAACTTTTTGCAATTTTTAGCAATTCAGTCAAATCTTCTTGTATAAACACCTGTAGAAAAGAGATCTTGTCCCTGCAATGGCTCTGATACCATGTAAAATTAGTCACAGCAGATCTAATGAACAAGTAAATCAATCACAACAGATGAACATAGAAAATATGGTGCAAAACTGTGCAAAACATGCAGCAGTGCTCTCTATCCCAGAAAGGGTGAATGAATTACAATACAAACTGTCACAATGACTGAGCAATTCGAATTGCCTAAGGAGGTCATTCAAATCACTGAATGGAGTAGCTTGACTCTGTCTAGGAGTCCTCATCAATCATCGGTGGTGCTCATCAATCACAACAACCAGTCATCCAGGTGTCAATCTGAGTCTAACTGAGTATAATAAATGTAACTGAAGTGTGTAGCACTTATATAGGATCTGGAGGCTCAGTGGGGGCGCATGGGAGGCTAACTGAAGTCAGAACAAGTCACCTAATCAAACTGGAGGTCAATCGGAGGTGAAACAGTCAGTCGGGAGTGAAACTAGCCTCAAATCAGGGAGAATCGGAGCTAACTGAATGTAACTGAAGTGAATCTGCAGTGGTAGGTGAACAAGTGCGCCCTTCTCTGGAAGTAGGTGAGAAGAGGGCGCCTTTCAGCTTAGGAGGGCTAAAACTTTGTAGTAAGTGGCTCCCGGGTGCTAGAAGAAGGTGGATAAGGTGCTGGAGGCATCAAACTGGTGACTGGGATGCATGCAAGTGCATGCAGGTGCATGCAAAACCCTAGATTCTGCATATCCTGAAATAGATCATGCAGGATCCTGAAATAGATGATGTGGATATCCGAACAATATGCTATGTCAGCATGCATTGTAATCACCACCTTTTCACCCATTCACGATTTCTATTTTTCTCCCTCACCCAATCCAATTATGGTCAGTGTTTGTGCCAGAAATTGTTACTAAGGCTAGGGTAATAAGCCAACACAATCTCAAGAGTAAAACTCAATTCAAACTAGGGTTTAGGGTTTTGTTTTATGTGTTTTTGGTCATAAACTTCAAGAACATGCAGGGAATACATTCAGCAGATAAGCAATAACTAAATCATACACATATTCTGATAAAGATGCATATATATCACAAAAATCCAACAAAAGACTGTACTGAAGTTCACACATAAAGGACAAGCACTACTAGAAAATACACATTAACCAGCAATGAATTTGTCATTCATGAAACTAAACAAGTTCAAACATGAAGCCAACACATACCAAATGAAGGGGAAAGAGTCATATATTCATAATTTCATCAGTAAATGTATATAAGAGTTACAGTACCTATCTCTGAATAAGTCTAAAAGTACAAGCAGCTAGCAGACTTCCTGATGCTCCCAAAAATCCGAACCCTCACAATGTTTTGCCCACCTTTCTAAATAGTTCTCTTCTCAAAAAAAGTTAGGTTTTTCCTCCTAACTCTCCATCGAATCACTAGGCTAGGTAAAGTAAAATTTACACTTTTTACAAAATTACAAGGTTGCTAAAAATAGCAAATTCTTAACTAAAACCAAAATGTTTATCTTAAATAACCCCTAACTAATAACTGCCTCATATCTCCTTCACTGCCTCCACAAGAAGAGATATACCATCTGAACTTGAAGACCTTTTCTTTGTTCTTTTATGCTTCTTCTCCATATCAGCTATCTTTTTTTGAAGGTCTTCATTTTCCTGCTGTAAACTTTCAACTGTCTTTTCCAGCTCTGAACAGTGCCTGTCAGAAGCCTTTTTCCTTTTAAGTGCTTCTTTTGCATCAGCCACTAGTTCCTGAAAATTGTCATGAACATCCTAGAGATCTTCTCTTAATCTTCTATTGGCCATCATCAAACCATCGTTGACCTCCTGCATATAATTCATTTGGTGCTTATATTGCTTGACAGTCTTCTGTAAATTTTCCCTGTCAGAATTAGCCATTTTCTCTATTGCAGAATCTTGCTCTTCATTAGGTTTCCAAGGAATGTCAAACTTCTTGAAGATTTCTGCTTCTTCTGTCAACAGCTTCTCAGAAGTGTCCTCAATGCTGGGCTTTAGATCTTCTTCATCTGCTGCTTCCACTGAATTAATCTCTTCTTTTAAACATGGCTGCAATTTATCTATTTCTGATTTGTCATCATCCATGGACCCTTCATCTAAAATGGTCACCTTATCTGTGTTTAATTTAGGATTTAACAACTTCTTCATGTTTAACCTCAGCTTATTTTTCGACCTAGTTTTAGGTCTC
Organism: Larix kaempferi; assembly: GCA_027924585.1. Lineage (NCBI taxonomy): Eukaryota > Viridiplantae > Streptophyta > Pinopsida > Pinales > Pinaceae > Larix > Larix kaempferi. Next base: position 4,502,358 of record BSBM01000033.1, on the reverse strand, counting down.
CAGAATGTAGCTGCCTCTCCCATCATCTTCAATTCCTTCCCTTGGTACTGAACAACAGCTAGTTCCACCACTTCCAGCTTGTTTCTTTTTCTGTTAAGCCTTGTGGTTTTGCCATCTGGAACTTGAACTTCTTCAATTTCAGTTTTGACTTTTATCTCAGAAATAGGCTGTTCTTCTTCTAACAGATATCCTTCATCATCTGAAAGAATTGTGATGGGACTTTTTGGCTGAATGTGGATCTCTTCTTTAGCTACAGGAACCATTTTAATGTCAACCTTTTTCTCCTCCTGAGGATCTGCTACATGTGCTGGATTCTTTTCAGGCAGTTCCTTTTTGTCTTCGAACAGTGTGAAATTGCTTTTAGGGTAATCTGAAACCACTTTGAGCTGACTGTCATCCTGTCTTTGTCCTGCTACCTGCTCTGTCACCTTCTTGGCTTTAACATCATCTTTACTTGTAGATTTGACTGAGTGACCTAACTTTTTCATCATTACCTTCCCCTTGTCAGTCTGTCTCTTTGGTTGCTGGTCTTCTTTTTTAGGATGAACATCTGACCAGAACAAAAAGAAATCCCAAGTCCTTCCCTCATGTTGCAACACTGTGGTGATGATCAGTTTAATGAGACCATGGTGAAAAAGTGACTGGGAAGTGTGATCATCATGTTGCTTTATCTTGCTTGACATCTTCTGCAGGCTTTTAAAGAAAAAGAAGGGCAGATTCATTTTAGAAACTCCTGCTATGTGTTGAAGGAACCTGAGATGATATTTAAATACCAATGAATATCTTCCTTCACAGGTCACATAACTTTGAAGTATCCTTATGGGCTCAATCCACTCTTTCCTGAAATTTTGAATGAGGATACCCTTGTTCCAGTCAGGAGTCACATTAGGCAACAGGTACCTTTGGGGTTCAAACTCAAAAGGCGATTTTTTAAACTAGTGCTCACCCTCATTGCTGATCTCAGTAGCTTCTGCTATTAACTCCATAGTCAATTTGAATTTTAAAGCATCCATCATAATCATATCATTTTTAAGTCCCTTAGCAAACTTGCAGGACACCTGAGCATTGAAACCATCGATCTTCTTGAAAAACTTCAACCAAACTGCCTGCTGAAACAGTTCTGCACAGTCAGGAAGCTTCTGAATCCAGGTTAGGTCTGTGGGCTCAGCCCTATTGACCTTACCACTTTTGCCACTTTTCCCCATATTCTTCTTTCAGAAAATAGAAACAGTCTGGCTTTAGGTTTCAAAAATGTTTTGTAAACTGGTTTCTTGTGTTTTGAGCTCCTTCAAAATTTGCTACACACTCCTGGACAGGCCTTCAAGTTCAACGTTCCCTTATCTCAACCATACAACTAGGTCTGTATATGAAAGTCGACATGTTCTCCAAGCAATTGAACATGATTCTCCAAGCAAGTGATTTCACAAATCATAACAATTTTCAACAACTTTCAAACCACTTAAACAAACCAACAAAACACCTTCTGTGTAAAAAATGAGCATAACAAATCAATCTGTGAGTCCTCTCAATGCTATTTCCTGTAGATTCTGATTTACAATGGCATTAGGTCATGAGAAGAACCCATTCAATTAGCTCATTATAACCAATCTGCATCACTATCAGAGTTTTTGAATGTATAGGAGAGCAAATGATAAACAATCTTCGTTCAAACTGTCATTAAAATTTCCCAGGCTGAATACTTTAAGCTTAAGGCTACTTTGCTGCTTTGTTCATGCAAATTCCTCATAATAGCTTCAGATAGCTATTTCTGTGGTGAAGTGTTTATTTTATGACCTATTCTATCATCTCCAGCAACCAATTTCTCCAGATAATCATGCAGCGAGAAAGACCCAAATTTTCCAGTTATAAGGGTTTGTATCGGAATACCTGTCAATTACTCATCTGTCGTGGCTTAAAGCTTCGTTTTGGGGTATCAACGGTCTCTTCTTATGATAATAGGTGTCTTCATATCATTTCTTTGACTGCTGGTAAATGAATTTGGAAGCCCTAATTCTCGCTGGCGTTAAAAAACACTTGTCTTCTCTTCACAGCAACACAATCCACCTTTTTAGCAGTTAACTCTCCTTCACGAACACTCCTCTCCTATAATAATGTGTGTAGAAAGAGAAATTTGACAGCTTAGACTGGGATTTGCTGGTTTTTTGTCCAACTGATTCCGCATAATATGCAATGATGAGCCTGCTCTGCTTCGTGACTTATAACCAACTAAAATCATGCTTAAACTGCAGTAAACACGTGTTAAAACACTCACACAAGGCGATTAGTCACTCACATACTGCATCATGATTGAAATCCGTTTGAAATTTGAAAAAACAAAGGGCTGCAATATTCTTGTAGCGTGCCCTTTGTTAAAATTTTGTCTAGCGCTACAAGAATAGCTGTCATGCCAGAATTTCGCAGTTTTTCAACTTTCTGCTAATTTGTCGGAGGTTTTAAAAGTTACTTGGTTTAAGAAACAAGTCTAACTGCTCTCTAAACACATTAATGAATCAACTTTTGAAAATATGACCTTCTTTAACCCCCTTTTAAAATATAAAAGATCAACAAAAATCAAATAAAACCTAAAAAGAATGGGCTCAAAACTTATTCAATCACCCATAGAGTTTCTAAGGAGACTAAAAATAAAACTTAAAACCAAAAATTTAACTGAGGTAGATTGAAAAACAAACCAAAACTGAAGAAAATAAATAAAAAATGGAGAAAAATTTACTGACTTAACAGTTAGTTTGATGTGAAAATATTCGGTACACATTTCCCATGTCTTTGATTGGTTTGAATCACATTTCGGATTCAAATCAACCATTATAAACGTATACTCGTCGACCCAAAAATGAAAGAATCCAAGTTCCGATTGTCCATCCCCCTTGTCTCATATCACAATTAGTAAAAGTTTGGGATTGACAAATCTTCTGAAGATTGAGGCAAGGGAACGTGAATAGGAAAAGATGAAGAAAGGTATGGTGTTCAGATTTGAACCAAAAGAGGCAGAGTTCCTAAAAAAATTTCCAAGAAGCAAAGAGTATTTTCGAGAGGCAGGATGGAAGCCATTTTGTGAAAAAATACAAGGACATAGTCTTCAAATTACTAAGGCATTCGCTGAAACCTTCAATGGCCATGTGGCTCATATAGGATGGTTGGAATTGCATGTTTCGTAGGAATTTTTTGCCAGCAGCACAAAGTAGACAGATCCAGGAGCTAGATTGCAATCAATTTTTGGTACTAGAACACCAAAATATAGATTGGAAGAAGGGGATTCCAAGAGCATGTATCAAGAAAGAATGGTGAGATGTTATGTATGCTATTCAAAAGTATATTACATGTGAAGGGAAGTACACTATATAACATTTTTATATCGCTTGAGATTCCTCATGCACTTTCAAGGAGTTCGAAAGATGAATCTCCCGTTTTCCTTTTTGAGGAGTTTGACTAAGATGGCCACACATGTACAAGCTCACCCTGAACATGATGAGACCAGTATTTTTCACCACGGGTTGATCAGATTACTTGTGGAAGAAGAGTCGAAGAAGTAGAACCAGACATGGAATCATTTTGTCTTTTGGGAAGGATTTGAAGTAAACCCTTATAGACCTCTTGCATGCCAACAAAAGAAAGAGCATTCTAGAAAAGGCAAAATTACTCCCCATAAGAGAAATAATGCAGAATAAGAAGGGGAATCCTCCAAGAGGGATCGAGCTACCAACGCTAAAACAGAGAAATAAATCCCTACAGAAGTTACAACTACCCCTAGCAAAGAAGAAGAAACTAATATAGGGAATGAGCCTTCTAAAGAGGTTAGAACTACTACTAAAGAGAAAGGGAAGGAAAGAATGGATAAGAATAAAGAAGGCGTAAGAGATCTTCATGCAACACCCCCTCTAGAGGTAGCTGGACCATCTACTGCTAAAGATACTTGTAGTAGAGCTAAGCAGTTGTTTAAAGAATCTGAGCAGGATCTCGAGGAAGGGAATGAAGTGATTGTCACTAAAATTGTGCCAAGGAGGTCCAGAACGTGATTCTTTACCAAAGAAGTTTTAGTACTTATGACCACAAAATATTAGAACCATGGATGTCAGAGATAGAAATAGAGAATGTTTATGAACTACCTCTCTCAGAAGCTGGTAAGATTGGACTGGAGGAACCCAGTCGAGTTGAGTAAATAGTTCCTTCTAGCCCAACTCACTCTCCTAAATCCTCGAAACAAAAGAAGAAGAGGAGCAAAAAAATGAAGAAACTGAAACAGGTGATTAGGGAGTACGAAATCCTGGACAGACATATCAAGCAGGAAAATGGGACCCTCAAAAGAAGGATTGTTCAATTGAGGAGTAGTAGGGATCGGGTAGCATCTAAGCTCATATTTCTATCTAAAAGGGACAATCAATGGTTTACGAAACCAATACAAATAGAAGACCGAACATAAGGCCGAAACTAAGTATTTTTAAGTAGAAGCACAAGATTCAGGAAGGGAAATCTGTAGGGGTTAACATGTTCCTACAGGCAGCTGAGCACATTTGAGGAAGGGAGGCATTAGATAAACCTTTTAGGGAGAATTGTTTATGCAAAAGCTTAAGTGTAGGGGAGATGTTGAGTCCCACTTTTGATCTATTTTTTGTATATCAGACAACCCTTTTTGACCCACTTTCTCCTATATCTATCACCATTTTCTCTTTTCCTAGTATCATATTTGCATTCCTATGCTAGAATTTTCTAACGAGTTGTATAAGGTAATCATTCATGTCTTTAAGCTAATTCCCTATGTTTAACATCCATTTTGGAATGGGATTTATCGTAGCTAATTAACTCTATGGTTCATAAGTCCTTGTGCAGTATATGAAAGTTCACGGTAGTTACTCAATTATTACAGGATCCTACTCTATTACCAGAACTACAGGATGTGCTATTACTAGAAGTGCAAGATGCGTCATTACCGAAACTGCAGGATGTCATTATTACTGGAAGTGTATAGGACACATTACTACCATAATTGTAGAGAAGGTTGATGAAGGATCTGTCGGTTTGCGTATCTCTGCTTTCTCAAAACATAGACAATGACATGGATCTTGTTTTTGCCAGCTTGACATGGATGCTCTTTGATTTATCTGGCTACATGATCACTGTCCACACATGGATTCTTGGTCAATTAAGCAATTAGTCACCAGATTGAGCGTTGGGAGTCCGATTGTCCAACCACGATTTCGTGCATTCAGTCATGAAATCGTGGAGTGCCTAAAATGAGATTGCTTACTTGTTATCCTATGTGTCATTCTATATTTTGTAAACAATACAATCTGTTTGTCTATTTTTATCAATCCAGATCTGTGTGACGAGGATCGTTGGTTTTGGTCCTATTGATGTAAACGCTTTATAAAAGCATGGCATGCATTATTGTAAGGTTAGTGTGGGATTAGCTGGATCATCTATAATATTTAAGATCTGGAGTTTGACTCTTGTACTATGATTATGAAGACTGATGATTAATAAAGGGGGTTGTTATTGAATTCATCAATTAATTTCTTGAATCCCCTACAACATTACCCAACTAGGAGGGCCCCCTGATCTGGATAGCTGCTGCAGACTTAGTATAGGTATTATGTTTATTTCTTTATCCATTACATGTGTGGTTGAATCCTAGTTGAGGTATGTTGCATAATTCAATGCAATTGGTTTACTTTGAATTTCAGTAACAAGTCATATTTCATTTTCTATATTGGATTACTTTCTTGAGCATTAGTACATCAAAGTAGTATTTATTTTCCAAGTTGAATGAGTTGTATTGTTTGTTGGGGCCTCAAGGTTATATTTATTTACACATTGGAATTGCTTATGCATTGTCATTATAGGAACTCCAATAAGACCTCAGGTTGCTAGACATGGATTGTAAATCTAAGTAATTAAGGAACACGTATTCTTTATTTGAGTAATTGAACATAATCAAAATTATAAGTATCTGAATGGGATATTAATTAAAGCCGAGCACAAGGTATCTACTGGAATTTCTTGTTAAATAGTTATGAACAAAGTTTCTTGTAACTACAAAGACATTTCATGTAATTGAATAGAGCTTCCCTATCATGGATTCATGTTATATGCTTAACCTGATTTGAATGGTGAAGTTACATTCATCATTAAACATGAGAAAGTCCATAGAGAGGTTATATCCATGGATATTTATTATTTCCTAGTGTGATGCCCCACTTAATAAGGTTAACAACATCATATATCGGTATAAGGTTAACTATATTAATAGTTTACATAAAGCATCCCATGGAGGGAAGTATAAAGTGTGATTGAAGATTAAAGTTAAGTATTACTTGGAAAAACATTTTTTTCAAATGATGTGATGATGTATTGGTGAAGTACTTTGGGTAAGAGTGGCATAAAAGTTTAAATTCTATAAAGTTTAAGTTTTGTTTTGGTTAAGGGAAATAATTTATAAAGCAAATGTTTTGGTAATTGGAAAAAAAATCACAGAGGTGTTGTAATTGAAATAAAAGTAAGGTGCAATTATATTTGATAAATTTAAAATTTTAAGTATAATAATATAAAGTAATAATTCATAAAGGAAATGTTTTAGTAAAGAAATGTTTTTATTGAAAGGTAAAATTGTAAAAAAATAAAAGTAAAATTTAATTACAAGGTAACGGTAAAGTTGTAATTTAAATAAAAGTAAGGTGTAATTATATTTGATAAAGTCAAAATTTTAAGGAAAATGATATAAAGTAATAATTCATAAAGGAAATGTTCTAGTAAAGAAAAAAATTCATTGAAAGGTAAATTGTAACAAAAATAAAAGTAAAATGTAATTACAAAGTAAAGTTGAAACTTTAATGAAAATAGTGTAAAGTAAGAACGGTTAAAGAAATGTTATGACTAAAGGAAATAATTCACTCAAAATTTAATTTGTAATGGAAATAAAAGTAAGGTATATTTAAAAGTTAAGGTTGAAAGTATAAAGAAATAAGGTGTAATTAAGGAGGTAAGGTTGAAATTATAAAGAAAATAATGATAAAATGTATAATGTTAACTTGTAAAATTACATAAAGGTAAGGTGTAAGTAAAATATAAAGTTGAAACTATAAGAAAAGTAGTATAAAAGAAAGTGTAATTAAAGAGATAAGTAAAAATTTGATAAAAGTGTATGAGGTAGCTTACATAAATAAATAAAGGTAAGGTGCAATTAAAAGAACTTGTAATTAAAGAGATAAGTAAAAATTTGATAAAAGTGTACGAGGTAGCTTACATAAGTAAATAAAGGTAAGGTGCAATTAAAGAAGCAAGTTGAAACCATACAAAATAATGTTAAGTTATATAAAATAATCCTGTAATTAAATATATAAAACAAAAGAAAAGAAGTCTCAAATGGTTTTTTATAATGTATTGATTTATTTAATTTCAACAATTAATCTAAGTACGTAAAGGAAAAATATAACTACATAATTATGAGAAGAATAACAATAAAATAAAGAGAAAGTATAGTTAAGGGAAGGTGTACAAGGTAGCTTGTGCAAGTAACTAAAGGTAAATGTAAGGTAGCTTGTGCAAGTAAATAAAGTGGGGGTCACTTTTGTAATGTTTAATATGTAATAAGTGTTATATGGGAGAGACTACAACTACAATGGCAACGAATAGGGTTTAATATGCTTGGAAAGTGGGAATATCTCACCTCTGGCTTTTTGTTTAATCATTTATGTTACAATCCGAACTGTAAGGTGGGGTTGACGGTTAGGTTTCCAACATCATTCCTGCCATTATGGTTTCATTTAAGGTTTCTGACACTACCTAGCGTTGGTAGTGATGACAGAGGGCCCGCTCACCTGCTCTTACTCATTAACCAGGTTTCTTATATACCCGTGACTCATTTAACTAGTTTTCTTTCCAGGTTTTGACATATGTTCGACATCATCTCCTTTTTTTCTGATGAATTTGAAAGACACGAGAATCATGAGGTATTATCCTCCCGTTTCAGACCCACCTTCCAAGAAGACCTGCTGGCAAGAAAAGAGAACCCAAAAACTTTCTCGAGAATCAACATTACTGGTCACTCATTCTAGGAAGGGAGTTTCAATTGATGTTCCTGAAGCCCCTCTGGACTCCCCATAGACTTGTGCAAAGCTTGTTTACCAGGACATCTCTCCCCTAGTCGCTTGAGTCAGTAATGGAATATACCACTCAACAAAACCATCCCTCACTAAATCAGTGGGGACGACTGGAACCTCTCCTTCCAAACACTGCATTAAGCGCAAGTGATGTCCTCATGAGCGAAGTGATTATGTTCTCTGAAAGAACCCTCATTGGAAGATTTGGAGGGAGATTCATGGCAGCCCATACATTTCAGAAATGGGCCATGGAGGTCTGGTAAAACCACTTGGGATACCATCCAAGGGTCTTCTCCTTGGCTTGAGGTTGGAATGGAATTACAATAGAAAACCTGGAGGACGTAACAAAGCTTCTCTCAGATATTTGGAAGTGGGGACCTACCGTTATTTCTCTTAGGAGATGGACGCCTTTTTTTTTATGCACGCAAGACCAAGGATTATGTTCAGTCAAGATGGGTTAAGCTCACTGGTCTCTCCTCTTAGCTATGGACAAAGGATATTTTCACAATCATCGGTGATGCATTGGGAGTCTTCTGCGAATCCGAATACAATTTTCATGAGATTGGGATCATGACAGTCACTAAGCTCCTGGTCAACATAGACCCTCAGGAAGGTCTACTTACATAAATGACCATCTCCATAGGTTCCCACAAGCACATCCAGACATTGGACTACGTGGGAGTGCCTTTTCACTATAACCGCTGTCAGGAATACAACAACCTGGTTAAGAAATGCAATTTGTCTTTTGAGAGACCTATATGGAGGAAAAAGCTATGTCCTAGTGCAGTGAAGAATCTATGCTATCAACACATATTTGATCTAGACATGGATAGTAGCTCTCGCATCTCCTCTGACATACCCCTCCCTCAAATTTTAACAAGGGGATTATAGTTGAGGACCATTCTCATCGTGATCTTGGAACTATTTTGATGGACGAGCAAGGACCAGGCCACTCCTCTGGTGACTACTGCTCCACCATCTAGTTGCTTTTTCGTTAAGGGTTCTCCACTCTTTATGTCTCTTCCCATTCACTTTTATCCTGATAATGAAGCTTCCTTTTTCGATCATTTTGGCACTTCGGCTTGTTTGGAAGGCCTTCCCCTTCTTCCCCTTGCCTCTTTTTCCATGGAAGCGCTTGCTTTGTCCCTACCCGAGAATCATTTTGACTAACCTCATTTAATCCTTAAGGAGGGAGTCGATTTTGAAGAGGCATGTTTTTCCTCCTTCTACAGCCAAGATTTCCCTTCACCCTTGGAAACCCTTCCATCCTCTATTGGTGCTATGTACCCTCTTTCCAAAGCAAGACACTCATATTCCCTCCATTCTTGCAAGTCTGATAAGTATAATCAAGCCTCCTCACAGTCAGGGGGACTGTTCACCATCTCTCCCCCCTCCCCCCGAGATTCAGGGGTAGAGTTTCCATCATGACATTAGCCAGAGATAAGGTTTTTTATGAGATTCAAGCAGGCCGACAACATAATCTAAAAGGGATTCTTAGAGCATGAAATCCCACCCGTATCGAGGTTCCCCCATCATTGTTTTGTCCATCAATTGCATAAGGCCGGGGCTACCTTAAAAAATGATTGGCCTAAAAAGATTAGTTGAAGTTCATAAACCCTCGATGATGTTGTTATAAGAGACATTGGCAACTGGAGATGCCATTAACTCTGATTTAAAAACCCTTCTTCCGGCTTGGGGTTTTCCATGTTGTGACGCACTTGGATGCTCAGGAGGTCTGGTCATGGGTTGGCATACCTCCTTAGATTTGTGCACCAATACTTGGACTTTCTCTTATGGACTGGGATCTGTCTTGTTTTTCAGGGAGTTTGGCCAATCCATCACTTTTGTTAATATATGTTGCACGAACGCTCACATGATTAACTATTGGGAATTTTTTTTCATATCAGGATTCCCGAATGCATAAAATCCGATAATAGGTGGAGACCTAAACTTCTCTACCGGAGAAGCAAAATCTTGCAGCCCTTCCTCATATAAAGATTCCCTCTCTGAATATTTTGTCAAAAGACTAGATGAATCCTTCCTATATGACATCCCTCCTATCAAGATCAGACCTACATGGCGAAATATGAGGTTGGGCATGGATAAGGTGGCTAAAAGGTTGGACCATTTTCTTATTAATGAAGGAATTGTACAAGCCCTAGTAGGCATCAAATAGTGGGTTGGGGAAGCTAGTTTTTCATACCACTTCCCTATTCTATTGGAACTTGCCGTGGTCAGAGATGACCCCCCAACCCCTTAAAATTTTGCTCCACATTGTTGGAGGAAGAAGCTTACAGAGATATGGTTTGGTCCTCCTGGATCCATTTTGATATAAATCTTCACCACTCAGCTGGTTTGTGTTTCCATAAAAGCCTTATGAGGATTATGGCAATTTCATCTAAATGGGCAACATAAAGAAGGAAATTAATGGATGCAGACCTCAGTAGAATTGAAACTTTTTTGGATAATTATAACACAAATAATCTTGTTGGACCTCCCATAGTGGAAGACAAATTGAATATCATGGAAATGGAAATGTGGTGTAGAAACATTCTAGTGGAAAAGGAAGCCCTTTAGAGGCATAAAAGCCGTATTATTTGGCTCCAAAAAGGAGAGGACAACACAAAGTATTTCCATAATGATATGAAGCACATGAACCACATAAATTCCAAATGGCATATAGTAATGGCATATAGTCAAGGAGGACGACACACATATTATAGGTTTCAAGGATCTTGTTGATGTAGGTGTAAGCCATTTCAACCATCTTTTTAAAGAAGACTCCCAAGCCTCTATAGGTTAGATGATGGATGCGGTGGATCTTTTCCTAGAATATGTGAATGAAGATCATAAAGTCTCCATCATGGAGAGAGTAACCATTGAAATATTGAGAGAGGCCATACTCTCTCTTCAAAAAGATAAAATCCCCGACCCAGATGGATTCCCGGGGGAATTTTTCGAAACTTTTATGGATTTCTTTGAATTAGACCTTCTAATAGTGGTCGAAGAATCGAGAAAATCTGGCAGGCTACTGGCAGTTTTCAATGCAACCTTTATTAGCTTGATCCCAAAATATGACAAGCCATCATCTTTTGAAAATTTCAGGGCCATATCACTTTGTAACAGCATATATAAAATGATTTCAAAAGTCATCGCCACGAGAATTAAAGGAATCCTATTAGTTGTTGTTTCAAAGGAAAAAATTGCTTTTTTGGCCCGTCGTCATATTCACGAAGCCATAGGAACAACGTAGGAGGTCATACACACAACCAAGTCCAAAAGTAGACTGGCAGTTATCTTCAAAGTAGATTTATCCAAGGCTTATGACCAATCCAACTAGACTTACATCAGACTCATTATGCTTCAAACAAGTTTTCCTCTGCCATTTGTCAATTGGACTCTCTCATGTATTCAATCTGCATCTTTTACGATGCTTATCGATGGATTCACCTCTAAATTTCTCAGACCTGGTAGGGGGCTTAGGAAGGGATGCCCCCTAAAAAAAGATTGGCCCTGGTTGTTGGGAAAAATTGAAAGTAGGATTAAACTTTGGTGTAATCATTGGTTATATAGAGGTGGAAAGCTCATCATGATGGAGGTTGATCTAGAGGCCACACCAGTATACTGGATTTCTATGACTCATATTCCTGTTGGAATTCTTGATCAGATCAGGTAGATATGCTATAATTTTCTTTGTAAAGGGATTTCCCTTGATCGCTCATTCCATTGGGTATCTTGGGATAAGATAGTTGTCCCAAGAGATATGGGAGGCTGGGGAATGAAGAGTCCATATTCATTTTCCAAGTCTCTGGAAGCCAAAGGAATATGGAGGGTTATACAAGGTAATGGTCTATGGGCTCAGGCTGTCATCCAAAAATATATATATCCTTTATTTGTGATGGAATGGATCAGAATTCCACAAAAACCTTACATAAATTCATCTATTATGTGTAAAGCATTCATACAAGCATATCACGTCATCAGTGATAAGTTAATATGGAACACAGGAGACGACCGAAGTATGCGTATTGGACGCGCCCCTTGGGTGGTATGCCTAAGAGATTACATTCTTCTCGTGCCATTGGTAGATGGTTTATTGGAATGTGGCATCATCTTCATGAACCAGATGGAAGACAAAACCAGTAACACCTTGATGAGACATGCTTGGTTATCAACTAATGAGCTGGGCATCGAGGGAGACTATTGTGTGATATGGAAAAATTACATCAGGGCTCTACACCACAATCATGTGAGACTTAAATACTGTACGGATAAACTTATATGGGCAAGAAATTTGGAAGGAGGAGACTATATGCCTAGATTAGGCTACATGATGCTCAAAGAAGTTGAAGACAAGCCTCCGACCCATTGGTGGATGAAGAAGATCTGGGATCTTAATTTCCCTCTGAAAAATAATTTTTTTATGGTTGACTCTTATGGATAAAGTACCAACACGGGGAAATATCACTAAGAGATATCTGATAGGACCAAGAAGGTGTCCTTTGTGTGATCTTGATAATGAAGCCATTGAGCATATCTTCATTCTCTATCCCTACATGTTGAAAATGTGGGATCCGGCCTTGACGATCGAAATACATCCTTTTAATTGGTTTGGTTTGAACCTTGAGAAAGCTCTACACATTTGGATTTCAAATCAAGCCTATGCATATTATAGAGCTCTACCACTGATCTTCTTATGGGGCATTTAGATCACCTGGAATTTGGTAGTCTTCCATAACAAATTTATGACACCTATCTCTTCGGTTACTAAAGGAATTTCCATCCTCAAAGCTTTTCCATAGAATCAAGCCCCCGGGCCAGATAGAAGGATACTTGAGGAACCTGTCGATAAGTCATTTCGTAGGGCATTTTTTGATGGTGCTTTGTAGGGACAGCCTGCTATGGGAGGAGCAGGGGGAATTTTATACTTATATGAGCATCATTATTTAGCTTCTCAGCGGGTTTGGGATGCATCTCGAACAACAGAGTTGAATTGATGGCATTCAAGCTCATTATGATGCTTCAATTATCCAAAGGAATTGACAAAATTCAAATTTATGGAGACTCAAAATTAGTGGTGGACAGGTTCTTCAAAAGAAGGTCCCCAAGGAATTATATATTATAGCCTATTTATGAGGAGGTAATCCATTTGGAAGATCAATTCAGGAGGATTTCTTTTAAGCATATCTACAAGGAAAGGAATGTCAAGGCGGATAGATTATCCAAAGAAGGTCTCAAGATCGGATATGGAATTTGGAATAGATAGGAACATGATGGTGACTCGATCTTAGAACTAGCCCCGGGGCCACATCCAGGATGAATTAGCTTCATCTCCACTTTCACTATTCTCAAATCTTAAAGGAACACCCATTGGAGTTAAGCTCCTTTTTATATTTGAATCCATTATCTCGATCATTATCAGAATATTTTTGTTTGTAGAATCAGATTAACGAACAATATGTGTTATCTCTATCTTTTGAAGGAAGACACTCAGGTCTATGTAAAATGTGATTGCATTATAATATAATACAATTGCGTGTTTTTTTCGAGGGAAAAAAAGTAAATAAAGGTAAAGTTAAGGTGTAATTAAGGAGATAACAATAATAATAATAGAAAAATAATACAGGGAATGTTCAATTAAGTAAGTAAGGTGTAAAAGGTAACTTCTACAAGTAAAGTGGTAACTTTGCAATTGATTTGATTTATTATGTGTAATTAAAAGCTTAAAAACAAACTTGAAGTGAGATATCATAACAATGAGTAAGTGTATAATGAAACTTAAAGTGTATCCTGTGGGGGGCAACTCAAGTGGTAAAGATGAGAAGTTGTAAATGGACGGTCACGTGTTCGAATCCCCCCAATCTTACCCGTGAGACATGGTTTGGGTTCCGTGGATGCACCTATTGTTAGTTTTTTTTCCAGAATTTCAATCTGATCTAGGATCTTAACTGAGAGAATAACATGTACAGCATATCTACAACATATCAATCATGGACACAATAATGCAAGCACACAAGAGACATAGAGTTTCACCAGGGAAAACCAAGAAGGTGAAAAACCCCGCAACTTCCTCAGAGATACATAGAGCAATGATACAACCCAAGTACAAGAGATAGTCCTCCTAGAAGCAGCTTCTCCTACTCCACTAGTGCACCACTCTCCAATGAGTGTATGTGTGAGAAGTGAATGATCAAATAGAGTTCCTCCCGCACTCTATTTATACTTGACTTGAATTGCCTAATAACCTTTACTAGGTCGGCCTTAACTTAACCACATAACATAATGCTGACAAGGCCGACCCCCAATAGGGTGGTCTAATAACCCTTTTACCCACATGACTCATACAGGGCCGACCCCATCAAGGTGGTCTAAACCCATCAAGTATAAGTTATGACACTTACAATATAAATGACAAAACTTCCGTATAGAGGAATAATAACATCTCTATAGGAATACAAACACTTCCGTATAGAGGAATAATAAGATCTCTATAGGAATACAATATACATAGGTGAAATACATTATGAAGTTACAGTTACATCAACACTCCCTCTTAACTAGGAAGGTATTTCTTGACACAGGTCTTCTAGCACAAGTCTTCTTCTTTGGATCATCGTCATCAAATCATCGTCCTCGAATCATCGTCATCGTCACTGCGCTTGCTATCTCAATCAATCTCAAATCTACTCGTCATAGGAAGTTCTACAGAGCCAACCCTTTTTCATGTTGGATGTAGGCCCACCACCTGCAGGTCTTCATCATCAGTGGCCATACTGTGGAACCTAGGACCGATTACGTGCGTCAACAAAACCTAGCGCAGACTATAGGATCTTTTACATGTTGACCTTCACAAAACCTACTCAGAGCATCCCAGGATGTTACGAGCACACCGCTCTACCTATCTGGATCTCAATAGAGCATCCCAAGCTGTTACGAGCACACCTCTCTACCTGTCCGGATTTTAAAGGATCTTTTCTATGTGAACTTTTGCAAAACCTACTTAGAGCATCCCAGGATGTTACAAGCATACCGCTCTACCTATCCGGATCTCGATAGAGCTACCCAGGCTGTTATGAGCACATCGCTCTACCTGTCCAGTTTTTAAAGGATATTTTCTATGTGAAACCGTGGAAAAACCTACTCAAAGCATCCCAGGATGTTACGAGCACACCGCTCTACTTGTCAGGATCTCGATAGAGCAACCCAAGTTGTTACGAGCACGCCGCTCTACCTGTCCGATTTTTAAAGGATCTTTTCTATGCTACCTGAACAACCTGTCCACGGCCACAGAGTATCAACCTGATACTCACCATACATCATTCTGATGTATACATGATCAATCCGATCATCATCACTGCATCGTCCTGATGCATGTCATCTGGAGCAACATCCTGAAGCTCATCATTTGTGATCATCCTGATCAATGCATCTACCTGATGCATACCAAGTATCTACCTGATACATATACACATACATGATCCATCTGATCATCTCAATGTATCCACCTGATACACATACAAATACATGATCTACCTGATCATATCCATGCATCCACCTGATACATATACAAATACATGATCTACCTGATCATATCCATGCATCCACCTGATACATATACAAATACATGATCTTCCTGATCATATCCATGCATCCACTTGATACATATACAAATACATGATCTACCTGATCATATCAATGCATCCACCTGATACATATCATGTATCTACCTGATACATATCACATAAATGATCCACCTGATCATACAATGTATCTACCTGATACAAAAGCATCCAACATGATGCATATACATATACATGATCCAACTGATCATACAAAGCATCCAACATGATGCAAATACATATACATGATCCAACTGATCATACACAACATCCAACATGATGCAAATACATATACATGATCCAACTGTTCATACAAAGCAGAAACTGGAGCATCGTCCTGATGCTCATCACACAGCGCTTACATCCACAGCCATGGGAAGGATCCTCCTCTCACCATGCTTGAAATGGCTCCTGCAAATGTGTCCATCACTTCTTCCTCCAAGTGTCATCAATCTGAAGAACACCAAGCCTCTCTCTGAAGTACTTGAACTTCACTCTGGCTAGTGGTTTCGTCAATACATTTGCAACCTGCTCATCTGTCGCAACATACAGGAGCTTCATTGCTCCTCTCTGCACCATATACCTGACATAGTGATATTTGATCTCGATGTGCTTCGACTTATCGTGGAACACCGGGTTCTCAGACAGCTTCACACAACTCTGGTTATCACAAAAGATACCAGTAGCCTCCAACGAGAGATCAAATAGCTCAGATAGTAGCTTCCAAAGCCATACTGCCTCATAACTAGCCGAACAAGCTGCAACATACTCTGCTTCGGCTGTACTCAGTGCTACACAGGACTGCTTCCTGCTAAACCAAGAGATCACACCTGATCCCATACTGAAGCTATTACACCAAAATGTTGTCACCCTTGTGCAAGTGTCACAAGTGTTGCAAGTGTTGCAAGTGTCGTCGTCATCATGATTATTGCAAGTACCATCATTATGACCAAGTGTTGTCATAATGACCGTTGTGATAATGTCGTCATCTTGACCATTGTGTAAACTCTTTGCTATGATACCTAAACCCATTTTAGAGTAAAAACATATTCCTGAAGTTTCCCATGACTGGAGGGCTTAACTGACCTACTTTTCAAGGTCGTCGCAGTCTGCCCTTGTGCAACATGCGACGTCGCAGGTTGTCCTAATGCAACCTGCGACGATGTCAGTTATTTGGATAAGAGAGTATCTTCGAGCCCATTCTCGAAGATGAGTGATGTGGAGGCCTATACCTAGGCTCTAGGTGAGGTGGAATTTCGTTTCCTAACCTTATGGAAAGATCCCTTAACCATATCCCCCTAATCCTCAACCTACCCTATCTCTTTAGCCCTATATAAACACCCACTCTCTACATGGGAGGGGGGAAGGTCTATGGTACCCTTATGCTGGTAGAACCCATATTGGTGATTGGGAAGCTTGTACCATCTTGGAGGCTTGGCTTGGACATGTTGGATGGAAGATGCAACGTTGAGGCTTTGGTTGTAGCTTCATCCTTTCTATGTATTCCCACTTTTTATACAGTTAATATAATCTCTTTCCATAAATGTTGTCTCGTTGATGATGTTTAGAACTTTCTTCCTCAACTGTTAGTTTAGATAAGTTATTGTTTAGATATCTTGTACTGCTTGTATTGTTTCCATATTGTCTTGACAGGTCTTGCAGTTGGAGATTTGACGACCGCGAGACTTGGAGCAACAAAAAGGAGAAGGATCCGCGATCTGAAAGGTATGATATCTAAGTACTCGATTTGTAACTAGATCTAGGAAATGAGTTTTGTATTTTGTACTATTTGTTCTAGATTCACTTGAACTAGGGAGATCCAACTTGCGTCCGCTCAAGTGGATTGTCCGTTAACAAATTTGGCGACTCCGTTGGGGAGTAACATTGTTGTTTTCAATTTGAATGTCAGTTTCAGTTGATTGCTTTTCCAAGCCATCTCTTTGGCCATTTGCTTCTTAAGCCCTTTCACCATCAGATCTTCACTTTGAAGAGTCTGACTACCTTCCTCTGAGTTTGTACTTCTCATTTTCAAACCACTTCATTACTCATTGTCTGGAGAATTGGTTCATTTTTTGAACTTCGATCTCGCCTGTCACACCTGGTCAGTGTACCCAAAGCGACACTGTGTCATTTTTGATCTTTGTTCTTTGTCTGTTGGCTTCTCGTCGCAATTCTTCCATTGGTATACTGCGACATCGTCACACTTCTCACATTGGCTAACTGCGACGTCGCACTTCTCGCATTGGCTAACTGCGACGTCGCACTGTGTATAAGCACAGAGTGCGCCAATCTGCCATTTTTTGCCATACAGGCATCCCTTCTCCATTTCTGATTTGAGTTTTTTTACAGATTCCTCTGCACTGTACCTTCCATGCAGAGACCCTTTTTGTCCAGCAGTGTTTTGTTTGGCTTGTTTGTATTGGTTTTTGTGTTTTTTGAGATTTGGATTCATGTTTGGCCCTTTGAGTCAAAACTAGTGTTTTGCTTGTGTTTTAAAGCGAAATGAATCGTGCATCCTTTAGTCGTTCTGACCCATCTCAATGTTTTGAGATCATTTTTGGTTTGGCGTGATTGGCTTGTTTTAAAGACTTGAAGAGTGTGGGATATCCATGTCTTTTTGAGTCTCTCTTTCTTGGGTTATGCATCTTGTTTCCCTTACATGCTGAGCTATTCAATCATTTTTGGGGAAGATTGATTCTTTGTCTCCACTTTAGTTCAAAGAAAAACTTGATTTTGTCACTCTTTTGCTATATTCATGAATTTGGAAAACATAAATATTCTTCTTACTTTATTTTGATCATTTGATATTCTTGGTCTTATCATCATAAGAAGAAAGGCTTGTTTCAGATTTGTGTGCATTTGAGTTAGATAAGATTGTTAAGTGCTTATCTTTGTCTTGCATTTGATTGGAAACATTTGTGGAATCCTTCTTTCCATAACTTAGATGTGTCTTTTTCAAGTGTAAAAAGATAGAAAATGAGTTATACTTATTGCATTTGGTAGATTTTGAGCCTCTCTTGAGTGCCTTTGAGTTGTTTGGGTGCTTGCCATTTTTCTTCGGGAATTTCTGAAAGATTAGAGTGTTGTAGATATCCTCTCACTTTCTGTATATAAATATGAAAAGTGTTTAGTTATCAAATTCAATTTTTGGTACATGCATTTGAAAATTGAAAGTGCTTCATTATCTTGTCTTAAACATTGTTAAGATTAGCTGCATCTTTCATTTTCTTTACGCTTTTTGGTTGATTATTGCAGAAAGTTAGAATTATTGCACTCTAGGAAGGAATTCTTCTTTTTGCTACTACTTAAGTACTTTTGGTTTGAAAGAAAGAAAAATCTCTCCTTACCTTAAGTAGTTTTCATTGAAAAGGAAAGGAAAATGTGCATTATCATGTAGTTGAGGATTGCATTATGTTTACATTTATGTACTCACCTCATGCATCCACCTAACCATACAAGATAAAATTAACGCTAGCTTAGGTTAAAATCATTTAGCAGCTTGTGTGTAAGTTAGAGACATGTTCCGACGTCGTTAAGCGTGGCAGCTGTCATTACTTGCCAGCATTGTAGTCCGGGGGTATTATAGTCTTCCACATACATCGGTATATCGAGCTCCTTCACGTACCCACCAAGTACCATAATCCGTACTTGGTGTATATCGAAGGGTGTATCATGTACTCGACACGTATATCGGAAGGTCTCGTGCCAACGGCTGTGCATTAGACAACACCATTACGGATTTGAGCTCCCACGTACCTTGCGTATATCGGGAGACACCATTAGGATTCCTGAAACCAACCGAGTTAACCATTTGGCCGTCTTGGCAAAGAAATACATCGAGAACAACACTCGGGGAGATTATCACGCACGTACTGTCCAGGTAATCGGGTATGCAGGCAAGGGTATGGTCCCAATCCTCCTTGTCGCGTCATATTGTTGGACCCTGCAGTATATAGCAGTTTGTGATGCCTTGATAATCCTGTGAGGTTCCAAACTTTGAATCCACTTCTATTCACACAGTTTGCTTGTTGCTTTTAGAATTGAGTAGTGTTTGACTTGTGTGGTACTTTAGAGTCTCTTAGGGAGTTTAGATATGGAATATTCTTCCGGGACTACCAACCAAGAGACCCCTTTCCAGGGTATGCCTTTTGTTACCCCCCCTTGTGGAATTGTTGGTCCTCCCTTTATGGCTATGTTGAGTCTTCCTAGATTGACGATAGGATTACCGGTATGGTTATTCTCCAATCCATTTATGCCAAGTGCACCAATCGTGTCGGACCTAGGTCCTTCACCACATGAGCATCAACCTCATGATGACCCTTCTCCTTCTCCGTCGAAATTTGAATCGGCTTCCATCTCTTCCTCTTCTCCTACTGAAAACTATGATGTTAGTAAGAATGCGAGTGTGAAGAAGAAGAAAGGGAATATTAAGAAGAAGAAGGTTAAGAAAGAGACCACACGCCAACCATCTGCCTCTGATGGCACTCATTCTATGAGAACACATTGTAAGCCAAATTTCCCTTGCAAACTTTGCAAGGGTGATCAGCTTCTCAAGAATTGTCCCAGTCTTTCCCGTGTGTCAGAAGTGTGGTCTAAAAACCCCAAACCTCTTGTATCGTCAACCTCTGACCATCATGTTGATGACACTGCCTCGACCAGTGACCCATTGGTGAAGGGTCGAAAGAGTAAAGTCCTGTACCCCTGTTTGATATGCAAGGGTATGCACCGTACTTTCTTTGTCCAAGCATGGATGAAGCTTCACGGTGGTTGGAAGATACTACTAGTTCTCAACAAGTGCTTCCAACAAGTGATAGTAAGTTGCCCCTCGACCCCCCGTTGGTTGACCAAGTGATCAATTCAGTTTCATCTGTAATCGATCCCACTCTTCCTTCGGAGAGTGAAGTGATTGAGTCGATCTCATCTCCACTCGATCCTGCTCTTTCATTGGAGAAAGTCCAGACTGAAGCAGTCACCATGACACAATCTTTGTCTCATTCTTATCTTCCAAGTGAGAGTGAATTGGAAACCGCTGATGTTTTCCTAGTCAGTTCAGAATGTCCTAGGCAAGGGGAGATCCTGTCCATTCCTACAGCCCCCCCCCCAAGTACTGAGGTCATTTCCTTTGATTGGAATGGTCTAACAGAATCTCGTCTTCCTTTTCAAATATCTGTAGGAGTTTCCGATAAAGAAATATTTCGTACGATAGTTGATGAGTTAGCTTCTGTTAGTATTTTATCCTCAACCGCATGGAAAGCTATAGGTTCTCCTCAGCTTGTGCCAGTAATTGACCAGATTTTGGATTTTAATAGAAGGCCTACCGGACCTTTAGGGATTCTCCCGCAGTTACCTATCACGTTGACAGGTAAAACTGTTTATGTTGATGTCATGGTTGTCCAAGGTCCTTTAGATTTCAATATGCTCCTTGGACGTGATTATGTCTATGCTATGAAAGCTGTAGTGTCCACGCTCTTTCAAGTGATGTATTTTTCTCATCATGGAAATATTGTGACCATTGATCAGTTTTCCTTCGTGACACCCACTCATCGTATGACTCCTAGTCATCAAACTTCCCTGAATGTTCCACATGTTTTAGTGGTTTCTTCCCCCTGAGGATGGGGGGTACGAGCATAGTTTATGTTCTGTTTCAAGCTCGTTAAAAAATGAAACCAACCTTCAAGCAAAGTTTCTCTTTGATTTCAAGCTTGCATAAAAATGAAACCATTTCACATGAGCATAGTTCCCGTTCTATGTCAAGCTCGTTAAAAAATGAAATAGGTTTCTACGAGCATGGTTTATGTTATGTTTCAAGCTCGTTAAAAAATGAAACCAACCACCCTAGAAAAGTTTCTCTTTGATTTCAAGCTTGCATAAAAATGAAACCATTTCACATGAGCATAGTTCCTGTTCTATGTCAAGCTCGCTAAAAAATGAAATAGGTTCCTACGAGCATAGTTTATGTTCTGTTTTAAGCTTGTTAAAAAATGAAACCAACCTTCAAGCAAAGTTTCTTTTTGATTTCAAGCTTGCATAAAAATGAAACCATTTCACATGAGCATAGTTCCCGTTCTGTGTCAAGCTCGTTAAAAAATGAAATAGGTTCCTAGGAGCACGGTTTATGTTATGTTTCAAGCTCGTTAAAAAATGAAACCAACCCCCCTAAGCATAGTTTACCTTTGGTTTCAAGCTTGCATAAAAATGAAACCAATCCCCTCGAGCATAGTTTTATTCTATTTCAAGCTCGTTAAAAAATGAGATAGACCCCTCTAAGCATAGTTTACCTTTGGTTTCAAGTTTGCATAAAAATGAAACCATCCACTCGAGCATAGTTTTATTCCATTTCAAGCTCATTAAAAAATAAGATGGGCCCCCTTGAGCATAGTTTTATTCCATTTCAAGCTCGTTAAAAAATAAGATGGGACCCCTCAAGCATAGTTATCGTCTATTTCAAGCTTGTGTAAAAATGAAATAAATCTCCCTCCCATCAGTTCGAGTCTCTCGCTAGAGTTAGAACTTGAACCTTCATTTCATCTGATTCACGTTTTCCCCCCCTTGGTGAACATTTTCATATTAGTATCCAGGTTGGTAGTTGGGTTAGAAAGCAACATTTTTTAGACGAAATGAAGCTTGGAGGGCATGCCACATGTCGTACCGTCAACAATCATGTCGAGGGAACACTACCATGTTAAGCCGCTAGCAATCATGTTGGGGGCATTTACCAACCTTTGAACATCATGTTGGGAAGGAACCCGTCAATGGGCCTTAACCGTGAGCAAAGTTTACCTTTGGCTTCAAGCTCATTAAAAAATGAAACCAGTAGTTTGAGCAGAGTTCTATTCCCGTGTCAAGCTCGTTAAAAAATGAAATGTATCTTTTCCCTTTGAGTCAAGTCTTCTCGTTGACTTAATACCTGAATCTTCTTTTCATCCTCCTAGGGCTAGCTTAGGCGAATGAAATGAAGCTTGGGGGCATGTCTTCAACCTCTAAAAGTTACGTTGAAGTCAAATTGATCGCCTCTCCACATCATGTTGGAGCTAAGTCACTTACTTCTAGCAATCATGCTGGGGGCACACACCAACCTTTGGATGCCATGTTGGGAAAAAGTTCACCATTGGGAACATTTTCGAGCATACTTTCCTTTTTTAGGTTTCAAGCTCATTAAACCATGAAAATTATCCTGAGCATAGTTCATTTTCTGTTACAAGCTCGTTAAAAAATGAAGTAGACATCATGAGCATTCTTCCAACCTATCTTCGAGCTCGTTAAAAACAGTAAGATAACATTTGAGCTTACTTTTCACCTTTTTCGTGCTCTGGCTGAAACATGAAAAGTGGTTTGAGCTGAGTTTTTACTTTTTCGTGCTTTGTTTCAAACATGAAAAAGATTTCGAGTGCTTTTGATACCATTCTCGTGCTCTTTAAAAATTTGAGTTAAAAAAGTGTGTCTAACGAGTATAGGTTTATCACTTTATCCGACCTCGCTAGACTATTTATGGAAAAGGAACTGTGCCAAGTTTACTTTTTTCTTTGTCATACTTGGTCATCAACCACGACGAAGTTGTTCATGGAGTCCTTTTTAAGCTCTTTTCAGACTCCCTAAATAGGAAAATATTGCCAAGCTAACTTGACACTTTCACGCTTGTAAAAGAATTTGAATGATCGTCTTTCTGGTGATAGTTTACCCCTTTTTCGGACCAGGAAGCACTATTTACAAAAAAGGAATACTCCAATCAACCATGGCTGGAAGAGTCCTCTCCCGAGTTGTTTTACCCTTTTTTGGGTGATGAGGCTAACTTTAAGAAAAAGGACCGTTGGAGTCTCCTTTAGTTCTTTTCAGACTCTCTAAATATGAAATGACACCAATTTTTCCTTCTATGGACTCGTTAAATTTTAAACATTGAAGGGCCCATTATGGGACGAACCCCTCCTTACCTAGGTTCGTGAAACATTTGGGATTGGACTCATCTATGAGATGAGCTATACCGAGCATCTGGTTACCCTCATCAAGCTTGTTAAAAACACATGAGGCACTCATCAATCATGATGGGGAAAAAGGAAAGATTTTGTGTTACATCTTAATTATGGCAGTACATAGTCACTCTTGAACATGGAACTCATTTGCATTTGCATTCAGTACTTGGATAATCTGTTTGTCCTCGAGTCTTGTCAATTCCATGAGTCGCGTCGCTCCTTTGGATCAGCCAAAGAATGATTCCACCATCAGTTGCATTAGGGGTTGGTATCATTATCGTCATGTCAATACTTCCAAGTCATGCCATGCCCATGTTCAAGAGATGTTCATTACTCATCACCTGCAGTCAGTATACCTTCAATCATGTCGGTCTACCTTGAGTCAGTCTTGCACATTACTATACTGCCTGATCTACTCTACACATATTTTTTCGTGTTTCGTGTCGATTGATGGGGGATTCATCATGGATCTCCTTTGACGGATTCATCCTTGTCGACATCAACTCATAATCCGAGGATTGAATCTAGAAACCAACCAATTACCTTGGCCCTGCATGCCTCAATGGTAGGTTACCTCGCTTTCATCATGAGTTTACATCATTGACTCTTGATTGGAAGATTTCATCTTACGTTCGACTTCAACTCATTTATTCACGCTTGATGATATGTACTATGATACCTTGGGAATCATTGACATCAATGGTGATCTCCCTCTCACTTGTTAACGGTTTACATCAATGGCCGGTAATCAAGTGGTCTCTACCATGTTCGACGTCAAGACATTTGTAATCACATGGATAGATTCGTATCATTGCGGGTTCAGCTTGAAGACCCTAGGGAGTCATGTTTTACCCAGGTTGCGATGGAGTTTGTATTGAGTCATATTACACGGATCCACTTTTGTATTGGTCGTGGTTGTGTTATCATCTCATCATGGATCTACACTTGTGTCTAGTAGCCATGATTCTGTTCAGTCGGTCTTTACTATCATGGATATGCAATGTATTGGTTGGCATCCATGTTTTGTGTTGTATGAGACTTGTGGATCTCAGGGCATTTCTGCAGCAACTCCTTCCAACCAGCAAGTCCTTGCCATTTTTTCTTACTACAAAGCATTTCACTTGTCTCATTTCGTCAGCTTCATGCTTTGGGGGGCATTCTGTTACACCAAAATGTCGTCACCCTTGTGCAAGTGTCACAAGTGTCGCAAGTGTTGCAAGTGTCGTCGTCATGACCTAGTGTCGTCATCATGACCGTTGCAAGTACTGTCATTATGAACAAGTGTTTTCATCATGACCGTTATGATAATGTTGTCATCTTGACCATTGTGTAAACTCTTTGCTATGATACCTAAACCCATTTTAGAGTAAAAACATATCCCTGAAGTTTCCCATGACCAGAGGGCTTAACTGACCTACTTTTTAAGGTCATCGCAGTCTGCCCTTGTGCAACATGCGATGTCGCAGGTTGTCCTAATGCAACCTGCGACGATGTCAGTTATTTGGATAAGAGAGTATCTTCGAGCCCATTCTCGAAGATGAGTGATGTGGAGGCCTATCCCTAGGCTCCAGGTGAGGTGGCATTTCGGTTCCTAACCTTATGGAAAGATCCCTTAACCATCTCCCCCTAATCCTCAACCTACCCTATCTCTTTAGCCCTATATAAACACCCACTCTCTCCATGGGAGGGGGGAAATTCTATGGTACCCTTATGCTGGTAGAACCCATATTGGTGATTGGGAAGCTTGTACCATCTTGGAGTCTTGGCTTGGACATGTTGGATGGAGGATGCAACATTGAGGATTTGGTTGTAGCTTCATCCTTTCTATGTATTCCCACTTTTTATACAGTTAATATAATCTCTTTCCATAAATGTTGTCTCGTTGATGATGTTTAGAACTTTCTTCCTCAACTATTAGTTTAGATCAGTTATTGTTTAGATATCTTGTACTGCTTGTATCGTTTCCATATTGTCTTGATAGGTCTTGCAGCTCGAGATCTGACGACCGCGAGACTTGGAGCAACAAAAAGGAGAAGGATCCGCGATCTAAAAGGTATGATATCTAAGTACTCGATCTGTAACTAGATCTAGGAAATGAGTTTTGTATTCTGTACTATTTGTTCTAGATTCACTTGAACTAGGGAGATCCGGCTTGCGTCCGCTCAAGTGGATTGTCCGTTAACAGAAGCAGCACCCAGAAGTGCTCTTCCTATCTACAGCACTGCCTGCCCAATCTGAATCAACATAACCCTGTAGGTTAAACTTTTGATTCGCATCATACTTGAGCCCATAATCAATTGTACCCTTCAGGTACCTCAGAATATGCTTTACAGCAACCAGGTGAACACTTATTGGATCCGTCAGGAACTGGCTCAATGTGTTCACTGCAAAGCAAATATCTGGTCTCGTATTCGTCAGGTACATCAAGGACCCAATCATTTGACGATACATCGTGACATCAACCGGCTCAGATGAAGCATCACACAGAAGCTTTAGATTTGATGCCATAGGTGTGGCCATGGCCTTGCAGTCCATCATCCCGAACCTCTTCAAGATCTCTACTGCATACTTCCCTTGTCCAAGGAAGATTCCATCTGCACTTTGCCACACCTTCATACCTAGAAAATAGTGCATCATCCCCAAGTCCTTCATCTCGAGCTCGACATCAAGCTTCCTCTTCGTGTTGGCAATCAATCTATCCTCACCTGTAACAAACAAGTCATCTACATATAAGAGTAGTATCACAGGATTGCCTTCCTCAACCTTGTAGTAAAGGTTGGAATCCGCTTTACTCTTGGTAAAGCCCAAACTGGATATAAAGCTGTCTATCCTACCATACCAAGTCCTAGTAGCTTGCTTCAAGCCATACAAGGCTTTCTTCAACCTGCACACATATGACTCTCTGTCATGTGTCTCAAAATTGAATGGCTGCTCCACATACACTTCCTCTTCGACTACACCATTCAAGAAAGCTGTCTTGACATCCATCTGGTGTATCTTCCATTTCATCACTGCAGCCAGAGCAAGTACTGATCTGATGGAAGTGTATCTGGCTACAGGAGAAAAAGTCTTTTCATAGTCTATTCCCTTTTTCTAGGAGAAGCCACGAGCTACAAATCTTGCTTTGTATTTCTCTATGCTGCCATCTCCAGCATGCTTGATCTTTGGAAGTCACAACATACTTCCCATCTGGTCTTGGGACCACATCCCAAACATCTTTCTTCATGATTGACGGATCATGGTATTCTTCCATTATTTCATCTCAGATCCTGGGAACTTCAATATCTTCAATAGATAGCTTTGTTGCTGGAACAAATGTTGTAGTCCTTCTTTTGTAGGTGATGGTATACGATCTTTCCTACAAAGCAAGTTAAATTGCATGATTAGAAACATCTCATAGTTTTCAGAACAAATTCTTACGCATAAAGAAATATGTCATATAGTCATGCAATTATTTTAGCCATTGCTTCAATACAACATTTATCCATATCCCATAACTTTCTAGATGCCTTCCAATCTCTACCAGAACATTGTTAAGAGTGTGCACAACTCCCAACATGTCAGCAAAGAGGCTTCATTCTAGATAAGTAGCAATGGAATGTTGTACAGTGCCATAGGCCACTTACCCATCACATGCATATTAGTAGTATACTGTTCATTAATGCAATTATTCTAATATGCATAATACACACCCTAAGTCTAGGAACATAAGCATATACATCATTGAACAATATTATTTAAACAAACAAGTATGCAAGGAATGACAATTCAAATACTTATCTTTGTTTGGTTGTAGGGTGGACTCCCTCTCAATATTTTCTTCCTTGCAGGAACTACTGGAGTGTGCTCTCTCTTGCTCTTTTCTTCCTAGATTACCTGTCCTTGAACTTATATTCATTCTCGATCACTATGGATGCTTACTAGTATCATCATTGTGTTATCCTCGAGGTTTCATACATAATCATACATTCATTAGTATAATATCATTACTATCAAAACACAATAATTTTAAACATGTATAGTCATGATCATTTCAAAACACAGATAATAAGCGTTAGTATTCAAGGTTTATATAGGACTCTTTTGGTTAGTCATATCATCAATTAAAGTAAGAAACATAATATGCATAAACCCATGATTACTCAAATCTATAACTTCATGAATAATCATAATAAATCATGCCAAGTATACTTATATAAGAGATCCTAACACAAGGTAGGATTCTAACTTGATATAGGAAAAACATACCTAGATTAACATGTTAGATAGTTATGTCTAACATACCCACATGATGTCTTCTTGTTCTCTTCAATGACTTGTGCTAGTAACCTGCATACCTCGTAAGTAGATCTTCTATGTGATCCATGAAAATAAATGAATGTTTGTCTTCATGTCACCATGGTCATATGTTCTTGAACTAGAACATGATTTGTCTTTCTTGATGTACCTTTCATGTTAGCGGACAACACCAACCTCATACAACACCACAATACATTAGTACAATCATAAGTGTCAAAACCCTAATCAATGAATATCTTCTATCATGCATTCATATTATTATTAAGGTGATATGACAAGTCTAAAATTAAATCAATATTGTACTAACCTTAATGAAAACAAACATATCATAAACTTAATCATGAACATATTTCGAAACATACATGGATAAGTCATACCCGTTGACATTGCTTGTAATCTTCTTATGTAAGGTCTTAGTCTCATCTCCCTCTGAAACTGAAACTTCTTCACTTATGCAGGTTACCAATCCATTCTCTTCTAGGATTAACCCAATCCACTTGATTTGCAGAAACTGGATATGGAGCTGGATTAGGGTTTGTCAGGGAAACCCTAAAAATTCAAACTTTGAATTTCAAACTTTTGAAAGGATAGAAAGATGCACCTTGATGAATTAATCAACTTGGTATACTCAGAATTTGAAATCTGCAAAGTTTCACCCCTCAAATTTGCTTTTCAATCTTCCGGATTCACTAGGGAGGACCCTAAATTAGGGTTTGAGTTTCCCAGAGCTTCACCCAACTAAATAGTTTGATCCAAAGCTCTAAACTTCGATTTTTCCAAGGAGCTTCCAGCTATGGTCATAGATTTCAAAAATTCCCATTTTTGCAGAAGCCCTAATTTTTCACCTTTTCCGATCAAAGTCCCGAACTAAGGTTGGATCAAGCCCGGCCATCTGCCCAACCAAAAAATTCGATCTTGGTCTCTAAATTTTGATTTTGATGAGAAGCATCCAGTCGTGGTATCCGATAAAAAAACTTCTATCACCTACCCAGATTTCTGAAAATTATTATTTTATTTGCAAAATACTTTATGTTAAATTTAATTACAAAGTTTTGTAATTATGATCAATTCTGATCAAGGATGAATGTAATTACTGATTATTATTATTTAAATAAATTAATTAGGAGACAAACACCCAAGGGGACTGTTAAATGAGTGTTCACTGACCCACTAGGAGGAATGGAAGCTGTTGGAAGGTATGGGACAGATGGCAGCAATTGCACCACACCACTAGCTGTTGGTTATGGGACAACTACCCCTAAAAATGTGGCATTATCCCCCAGGTGGTGGGAGTGGGAAGGCAGCTCAGTTAATGACCCAGTAACAACTGAAAAGGCCTAGACAGACTACATAAGGCAAGTTCGAATTGAGCAGGCAACTTTTACACAATATTTATGCAGGAATATTTCCTCATGTGCATCAGGTGATCACTGAGATATTCGAATAGGGAGGCTAGTTGTGAGTGCAAACATAAGTCTGCAAACTATTTGTTAAGGAGTACCAGAGGTGCTGGAGCAGGTCCCTTGGACTGCTAACTCTTGAAGATTTTGACAAGTTATTTGCTACTGCAAGAAGAGATCCTAAATTCCTAAGTTTCTTCCTCTTGGTGGTTTAGTGAACAGGCTCGGGGGTCCTAAGGAAAGTACTTGACCGTATTCAGGAATTGGTTGGGTGGAACAGTCTTCTTGGTCTGTTTGTTCCCTACAGATTCTATCCAGGTTTTACAATTTCTACTTTATTTCAGTTATTAGTTCTGTTTAAGTAAAATTAGAAATCTCTGTTTTGAAGAAGAAATGTGTTCTGATTCTGTTTGAAAGTCTGCATGTTAAAGTTTCAATGATGATTTAAATTGATAAACAAATGTCTACATTTTTCCACATGCTGTTTTATGCATCGTACTCTAGTGCAGATAAGCAAATTAAGAATAGATGAGAAGATAGGCAATTGCCCTTGATTCGATAGATAAATATAGTAATTTATATGTTTATCAGTTTCTGTCCTATAGTTAATAATAGTAGAAAGTTCTGTATAATACCTAAATATCATAGAATATTCCTTTGTTTCATTACAAATAAACATTGTTTAATTCCTATATAAATATATTTGTAATTTCTTCTCTCTACTATATACATAAGAAATAAATGGAATTCCAAGTTACATACATCGTATCTGCATTATAAATAAGTATTGTTACAAATAAATAAATGTGTTGACTAGGATTGTACGTTACAAATTACAGTCAATATACATGTTCACACACACACTGTGGTCTTCATCACAAATTTACTGATAGAATAATTTCCTATGATCATATCAGTATTATCAGAACTGTAAGCAAAGGAAATGTAAAACCTATATTGTCTACACTTTTCATTTCACTTTACAAATTGCATGTTTTATTCAATCTGAGTGTTGTAATTTCTATTATATTACAAACTGCACATAGCACCAAACCATAGCATCGTATCAATTGTAAAACCCTAGATCGGAATGGTTTTAGATTTTCATTATCATTATCCACGGTATCATAAAACACGTATTATATCTACATTTAAATTACAGTATAAACCCTAACTACGAGTAAGGGCTATTTTGAAGTTACATGTATTTAATATCTTTCATTTTCGAAGATGAAACTAGAACCTGGGCGTGGCCTTGTTCTTTTCCTTTTCAAATATTTATTTATATTCAAGGACAAGACTCGAACAAGGGTATGGCCCTGTTCGTTTCGATTACAAACGAAGACATTTCAACATCATATATTACAGAGTTATCATCTACGACAAACATATGACTCTGACCTAGCTCGAAAATCACGATATCAATTTACAAAATTCAAACGTATAAACATATGAATAGCACAGAACAAAATAGTATATTATTTTCATTGCCGAGAAGAAAACATTGTATCCACAGTAGACGAGCCTCGGCTCTGTATCTCTTTTCTCATAACATAAACCAACAGGTCGTGTTCCAAGTTTAAACCAATACAAATCCCAACTCCAAGTTTAAAACAGTGTTCCCAGAAACAAAAGAAATTACAATATGTTTCCAAACGAAATCGCACAGGGTTTATTCCCAAACTTTAAACATTTCAAAACAAGTCCAAAAACCCTCAGTATTGACGAAGTAAGATAACTCCCAGTTCGACGAGATAGACCTCAAAGCTTAAGATCGAGTATCATACAAACAAACGAAGGGCACAACCTTGTACAAACATCGTTTGAATAAACAGAAAGGTCTTCAACGTTTTTCATCTGACAGACATTGCCGAGGCATTGTGAAAGACTAGTTATTCATCCTCATGAAACCACATCAACCATAGTCGAAAGGCACCTGCGAGGGTTTGAGACCCGGAACTTACCAGGAATGGAAGCACGCCGTTCTTTTCCAAACCCTTTCTCAAGTCATTCCTCGAACCCTGCAAATGCCATAACAACAGACTAGAGTTTAGATAACTTTTATATGTCAAACCATAAATCGAAGTTCAACGAAAGAAAACTATTCATTCGGAGAAATCTTACCTTCTCAACAAGCGGCCAATTTCTTTGCATTCACCAGAGAAATGACGAGATCTTTGCTGTAGACAAGACCAGGGTACGCTTATCAATTGCAGGATTTTGCATTTCACTCAAATTCTAGAACGAAAAGCTTAAAACCATCGACTCAATAACAACTCAAACCAGAGACCCAACATTTTAAGCATGACGCCATTATAGTGAGAAAGAACCTGCAAACTTCAATCCTAATCTACAGGTCCCGAGGTCGAAACCTCTTACAAGTTTGCTAACCCTAGAATTCGGCAACCTGTCGGCCACACAGACCGAAACAATAGAACAATGAACCACATTCAAATCTCATTAACCAAAACGACGACAAAGGTTAGGGTTGCATCTAACGATCCACATTCATCACTATCAACGATCATAAGAGTGCCAACGAGATGGCATTGGGACGAACAACTTCTGCAATTAATACCCCATCCATTAGTACAAGCATGGCAATGCCACTATGGCACACGGAGGACCGATCAACAGCCAGCTCGGAGGAGATCACTATAGAAACCATTACACAGTGGTTGACGTAGTTGCTAATGCATCAATTTTACATTATGTGGATTGGTAACAATCCCTGTCATGCTGAGTTGTGAACCAAGCTTTTAATGCAGGATCAAGTTACGATCTCCACAATAGCTCGAGGATCATGTCATTTTAATGACCGTCAACTCGCCACCCTGTTGACATAAATGTATGTCAGTACCATTCATTACAACCACCAATCTTCACATAAGATATTTTATAAACCCAAAACTTTTGATTGCATTGCTAATAGTTAAAGTTCTAAACTTTATGATCACAATTAGGGTATTAAGACTAAAGTTTAGCCACACACTAAGTTCCGATTTCATATCATTTCAATATTGTAAACTCTCATTTATTTTATAATAGTTTGCAAATATAAAACTATTATATAGGATAGCAAACTATAAGATTGACATGGTTAATATATTAACCATAGTTTCTATTTTCTCCATATATAAAAATATA
Source organism: Larix kaempferi (assembly GCA_027924585.1). Classification (NCBI taxonomy): domain Eukaryota; kingdom Viridiplantae; phylum Streptophyta; class Pinopsida; order Pinales; family Pinaceae; genus Larix; species Larix kaempferi. Next base: position 4,469,812 of record BSBM01000033.1, on the reverse strand, counting down.
ATAATATAGGAGTTTACACTTTGAACTTTGAACAAGACCAATGTTTGGTAACTAGCATAAAAACCATGCTATGGTCATGAACCTCGTACCCTCACTCTTAATACAATGCATTTGATGGTTAAGAATACATTTGCGACTTTAATAGTATACAAATATTTATTATCTTAAGACTATGATAGAGCCATCTACTACAACGACGATGATTTCAGCTACTAATCTACCAGCCTAATGATGTTAATAGACGACGTATTGAAATCATAGTAGAGTTGTAAGACAGCCTTTGAAAACAATAATTATAACCATGGAAATCATAACTGTATGTTTTTATGAGTCGAAACAGATTTCTAACATTCTATTTATTTACGACGTTGATTTTTAACTATACACGTACTTTGAAATTTACGCAGTCATGGAACTTCTTACCTGTCATCTTCACATAGAAATATTTTCAATGCTTTAGCATTGCAGCGAAGTAAACTCCAAGGTACCTCGTAGGACACCCTTGGACATCAAAAAGCAAACTGTTAGTATCATATCAAATTAAAAGTATCACATCATTTTTCTGACCTGTCAATAAATTTATTACAATAATCATGTTTGTAATTTATGTGTTAAGGTTCGTCATTCTCACCATGTTACTAAAACATAAATTAAATTACATTTAGTACTAATGAATTTTTAATTAAAGTTGTCGTAATGAAATAATTATTATTTCCGCATCTATAAATTTTGAATTTAATACTGTTTTTAAAAGTTTTAAATTTTTATAAAAATTTGGGATGTTACAACTTCCAACATTCTCTGAAACCCTAAATTCCCAGAGCCATGAATGAAGGTGCTCAAAATCCAATTCTGTTTTGACAGAAATATGCACCTGATTGTTTCTGTTGTAACTCTAAAATTTCAGATCTACAGGGACTGAAAATTATGCCTGTGGTAGCCTGACCTGTTATCTTTCCAACCCCACAGGTCTGACCTCAAATGGATTCTTTGAGAGAGAGTTATGCCAAGTGTCGCAACGTGACCTGTTTATGGGATAAAACAAGAGAGCGAACTTGTACAGAGTGCCACGTGTCACTGGTTCAATTTCGGACTTTGAAAATCGTACTTATGAAAGTACAGTCCGTGCCCTACCTGCCACATTTTATGAAATTTCATTTGGAGCTTCCTAGCCCAGGTTGTGACCTTTTTTCGCAGGTCAGCTGTTTATGACTGAGATTTGGAAGATGCAGAAACCCTATATTGTACGGACCATAAAACAAAAAGTACAACGAATTAGATGTTGTGCTTCGGACACAAGGTACATGAGGATCTTATCTTCAACTTGTAATATTTTTAGATCCTGAAACTTCTCCAAAATGAATTTATAGCGAAAGTTCTATGATGATTAGTTTTTGCTATATCAAGCCCTAGCTTCGCAAGTGCAACAAGTGTCATAAATGCCATACCATGCCTTCTTTCAGGCTAGCTCTGATACCATGTTAGTTTTTTTCAGAATTTCAATCTGATCTAGGATCTTAATTGAGAGAATAACATGTACAACATATCAATCATGGACACAATAATGCAAGCACACAAGAGACACAGAGTTTCACCGGGGAAAACCAAGAAGGTGAAAAACCCCGCAACTTCCTCAGAGATACATAGAGCAATGATACAACCCAAGTACAAGAGATAGTCCTCCTAGCAGCAGCTTCTCCTCCTTCACTAGTGCGCCACTCTCCAATGAGTGTATGTGTGAGAAGTGAATGATCAAATAGAGTGCCTCCCGCACTCTATTTATACTTGACTTGACTTGCCTAATAACCTTTACTAGGCAGGCCTTAACTTAACCACATAACATAATGCTGATAGGGCCGACCCTCAATAGGGTGGTCTAATAACCCTTTTACCCACATGACTCATACAGGGCCGACCCCATCAAGGTGGTCTAATAACCTATCAAGTATATGTTACGACACTTCCGTATAGAGGAATAATAACATCTCTATAGGAATACAAACACTTCCGTATAGAGGAATAATAAGATCTCTATAGGAATACAATATACATAGGTGAAATACATTCCTAAGTTACAATTACATCAACACCTATGGGTATAGTGGTATCAATATTGGATCCCTGGACCCCGTGTCACGCAAGTACCGACCCAACTCCAGTTGCCAATTCGCCTAGTACAAAAAAAAAGAAACTTAAAGTGTAATAAGTTTGCTTATATTAATGTAGTTTGTCATTATCACAATATTATTGTGTTTGATGTTAATGTCAATGCACATTTCATATTATGATGCTCTTATATATATTTTTCACTGTGATACGATTATGGTATCTTATATATTTTTTGTAGTATATCAATTGAACATTAATCTCAAGGTACATTTTATATATTATGATTTTTTTATATGAAATATATTTGTGAAATACACTTTTTTTTTTGTAAGTTCGAAATTATAGTAACAAAACAAAAGAGAGTACATAAGCAGTCAAGTTAGGTCTGCATAACTCAAAACAAAGATCCAGACCATAGGTCACTTTTGATCATCCTAGAGCTAGAGAGAGTGTCTTTGCTGTCCTCAAAACATATCCCAACTGATCCCCCACAGGCTAGGGGTTATGACCTTGGAGATGAAAAACTATAGTCTTGCTAGAAATCAGACCTAAGACCGACACCATACTGAACCATGTGACTAAGGAAAAAATTACCAAAGTAAAGACGACAATAAGGCCAAAATCAAAATAAAACCAGAGGAAAGAGACTACTCCGGTATCTCGGTGATGTCGTTGCAGGTGCTAGGAGAAGCAGATGCCAAAACCATTACCGAAGCTCGAGCCACCGAGTCTGGGTCTCATCTAAAAACCAATTGTTTTCCCATGAAATGCTTGCCGACCAGCTCCTTGGCCAACGCATCTAATCTGTTCTTCAAATTATCATTCATGGCCTCCTGGTTCTGGCCCAGATGTCGCTTGTTATCCTCCAGGTGTGCCAAACAACCTTCAACCGTTAAAGGGCATCCTTCTAGCTGGATGTGGTCAGCTAGGCAATCCTCGAAGGCCAAGGTTAGCATCGATTTCATGGCCCAGAATAAGCCTAGAGTATGAGTGTGTTTAGTATCCTGAGTGCGCGACGCCCCTGTATCTTCTATAATGCCATCAAAAGTTTACTTGAGATCTTGAGGAGAAGGACAATGTTTTTCATACTTCGAACACCTCTCCCAGCACCCAGTGCGGTCTCTAGCCTGGCGACTGAGCTTGGTCTCAAAGAAGCCTTTAAGCTTTTCCATGTCTTTCTCTGCATGGGGCACATGAGAGCATCGAGGGCCATTCAGAGTGCGGCGTTTGGTGACCTTGGTGCAGACGATGATGCTGATAATTCCAGGAACTAGGTTGCGAGTAGGTAGACTGGCGGGGAATGCATAGTTCGTAGCGAGGGTGTCGAGATAGTAGGCACCAAGGTGTCCATGAGGCGGTTGATAGAAGACGCATTGCACCTTACGAGCCCCATTAATAACATAAATCCTTCGCATGCATCGCCAGGGTGTGTCATTCTGAGATGAGCGACCATCATGATTCATGATAGAATGTCTAGAGTGGAACCAAGGGAACCATACATCCGAATGCAGATCGCAAGTGCAGGAGGATTTAAGGTTTGTTCTTAGATTGTTTGGTGAGTGGGGTGGTGAAATTGGGCTTGCTCTCCGTGCCATTTAGCATGTAGGATTTTGTGCAGGGCACACATTTGTATGAAGCGCGTGGCCCACAGTTTGACACCCATCATGGGGGGATATTTGTAAAATACACTTAAACACTTGAATTTGATTGAGTTATTGTACAATATTTATATAAAGTATATATTATATTATGATTTTTTAATATGAAATATACTTATAAAATACACTTGAATTTTATTGAGTTATTGTATAGTTTGTTATATAAAGTATATATGCTTAATGTCATTGTATGGATGGAGATAGATATATGCTGATATGCTTTGATGCCTTCAAAGCTATAAGGATTTATGTCTATTTGGTACCTTGTATGTTTGCGAGGTATACCATCTTGCATAAAAGTTAGAATATAAATATAACATTAGCAGGACACATTAATGCCAGTCATATCATTGCGTCGATATTATAATGTACATACATGCGGGTGTATTTCTATGTCAAAGTTGGCATAAAATCCATGCAGCTTCAATGTACGAAAGACAATATTGATCTATCTTCGTCATTACACAATATAACAATAATGTTTAAGAATATTATTGAGGTGTGTGATAAAATATGTGAGCCTCCATACAAGTTATTGTTCATGTTATTTAAATAAATATTTTTCTTAAGTATAATTTTGTAATGCATGATAAAAGTAATTATGCAAGTTGAAATTGAAAATATGTACAAAGCATATCAATGTGATATATCTTTCAAAGTTAAAGTGTATTACTAAGGGAAAAATTAAAAATTAATCATAAAGTAAGGTAGTATGAACTTGATATTAAACCAAGACTCATAAGATGGCAATATTCTTATGCCTTTGCTTAATAGATATTATGCTTTTAAAGCTTTGTTTATGTCCTTCTTATATAGCGATGGTCAAAGTTTATAGCAATTCTATAAAGCTTTTTGTCTTTTATGGTATGGTAATAATATTGTGTTTGTATATTAAGTACTTTGTCATAGCCATACTTTCAATTGGTGAAAATTCATAAGGAATAGATTTGGAGAACCTGAGGTGAAATTTATGAATTTGCAAAAAAACTGTTTATCGAGAAATTTAAACAATTTTCACCTCTATTTTTTCTCAGATCTAAAGCTTGTAATCATAGATTTTGTACTGTCTTAGGGATATTAGTAGAACTTTGTGACTTTGTTCCCTTTCTATTGTATTATGAATCAAGGGATTCAATGCATTTGAAGGCAATTTGTGGCTTTGTCCCCTTTTTTATTTATGTTAGCGTCTCATAGAAATTTTAGTAGAGGTATTGAAGATTGTAACTTTGAGGGAGTTGATCTATCAACTTGTTTGTTGATAAATGGAGATGCCTTGTCCAGATTGAGATTCATTCATGTTTTATTTATATGATGAGATTTATTTTGAACTCTTGGATTGTATTTTTCAAGGCTCCAAAACATTTTTATTTCTCAAATATGTGAATGAAGAGACTTCCACTATTTTTGAAATTTGTAGATATATATATTTATGAAGTCTATGAAATAATAGACTTTTATCTTCTTTAAAGTTTACAAATATTTATTTTTATGAAATCTATTGAGAAATGAGTTAACCATACTATTTAAAATTCATAAATTCATGCTTTTTTTTCTTAGTTCTTCTATATCTTCATCCTACAAATTTTATGTCTTGTAGTTTGGGATAAAGATATCTGATAGAAAGAATTATTGAGTTAGTTTTTTTCCATTTCTCTCTCATATTTGAGTTTTTATCTTTTTATCTTTCAAATCAATACAAAATTATCATTTTTTCATTTTTTGAACTTAATTACAAAACCTAGAATAAGTATGACTCCATATCTCAATGGTTTTAGATATATCCCATTTATCTCTAAATCTAGTAAATCTAGCAAAATATACAAGTTAAAGTTTTAACAAATGTTATGCTAAAATAATAATAGATATATATATTTTTTAAATAAGGATTTTATCAATTTTATGGAAATACAAATCATAATAAAAATATTCAAATACACATATTGATATGAAGATGATTTAATACTAGCAATTGCCCCAAGAGGGGCAAAAGGAACGCCGAGAGGAAAAGAGCAAAAGGAAAAACAATTTGGCCAAGTTCTAGGAAATAGTTTACACCGACATCATCGAAACAATAAACAAAATCACAATTGAAGTATGGATCTTTGACTAACTAATAGGATGAAGTAAAGTAAATATCAGAAGTAAAGTAAATACTCAAGCTTGGTAGATATTTCCAATCTTAGCTCCCAAGTATCTCTTTCTCTCAATACATATCTCTATCATACGGAGGATAAAAAGTGGTCTAACAACAATAAATATGAACATATGGCAGGTTGGGTCTAGACTAGGATACATTTAGATACATGTGTAAAATGTGTCAATAGGTTACAAGAAGATACTAAACCAATCTATGTTTCATGTTTCTTACACATTGTTGTGTGTCTCTTGTTTCTTAAACTGGTCTATATGTTTCTAACATATAGATAAAGTATATGCTTAGACGTTGCATATATCACAATGTTACTAAATCTACCTTTAACATAAAAATCTACAAGGCCATATTTAGGCATTATTCTTGTCAATCAATATACTTCAAATTTAAACATGTCCTTTTGCAAGTGAGTTGAGTTGATTTATAATAATTAGATTATGTTGATTGTAGGAAGTTAAGCAAAGCCTTCCCTCAAGTGGTTAAGTTAAAGGTGACTCTAAGTATGAAAGATTGATCGATTACAAACATGTTATTTAATCTCTAAGTCCACTACTATATGGTTAAGTGTATTTATGATTTTGTTTTTCTTCCTTTGGGTGCTTTTCTAAATTGAAACCTTTTACAATTATAATTCGCATAACTTTTTGTATTATAGTGACCAATTATTATTGTAGATAGGCTGTAAATAATTGTTGAGTAAAATGAATTCCAAAACTTTAAACCAATTACTCATGATAGCAAATTACACATATGTGCAACCTCTCTATCATGCAATGCATCAATATGATCTTTATGATAATGTATTAAACCTCTTAAATATTTCTCCTCTAATAACAACACTTGCAACCTAAATTTAAAACTTACTGAGGAGGTTGCAAACCTAACATTATGAAACACCCAAGGGGACCACAACCACAAGTTAGCAAAACACCCATGAATACCACAACCCCAATGTTCAGGAACACCTAAGGAATTCATAACCTTGAGGTTGTAAAGATCAAAAGAAATCAAACTGGCACCAAAGAAATCCTTGTGACATCAATATGTAAAGAAAGTCAAATTGCAATATCCAATATGTCATTGGCCTTTCAATTTTGATGGATGTTGAGATTCAAATACAATGATGGTATAATTTATAAACGGAATAAGATCTATAACAGTAAGAAAGAGGAGCTAAAGGCTAACTAAGAATTATCTAAAATGTTAGCACAAGAGGCAAGTGTAAAAATTGTAATAGTAAGTGTAAAGATCATTGCAATAGAAGTATAAGTTATGATAATGGTGTAATGTTCCATGAAAGTGCAATATGTTAATGTTATAATTAATGGTATGCTTCTATAAATGGAACAAGATCTATAACAATAAGAAAGAGGATCTAAATGATAGCTAAGAATTATCTAAAACCTTAGCACAAGCTAGAGGCAAGTGTAAAATTTTTAATACTTAGTATAAAAATAACTGTAATAGAAGTATAAGTTATAATAGAGGTGCAATATTCCAAGAAAGTGCAATATATTAATATTATAATCTAGGGTTAGGTTGTTAGTTTTGTACTTTTTGTAAGCACTTTTAGCACAAGAAAAATGCACTTGTAGTCATAAGAGGCACCAATGTAAATACCATGGGTATATCAAACCACAACATTGGTATTTGATGTACAAAGGGAATCCCACAAGATATGAAGTGGGAATTGAACAAATCTTGTGCTATTGAATTTTATATGATTGTGGACATCAAATCCATAGCCCAAAGACTACATGCATCCACATAGTAAAACTATACATAAAATTATCTACAAGTATGTACTTGCTTGCAATAGGGTAATTGATGAGCCACTTATACTACATTTCTTGAGACAAATAAGTTAATTTCTTGAACATATATTTTCCTAACCATGGTTACAAAATAACTAACAATAGAAACAATGGGTCTTGCCAAGTTACCAATCACTTGGTGTCTGAATGAATTTGTTGTACATTACCTTTTTGTTGAAAGCATAGACATTATTAAAATATTTCAATATGTCAGTGTTATATTGGAGAGCTCGTAACAATGTATATCACACAAGGAAAAGTAAGTCTTGTAGGATCTTAATGAATTATAGTATTTTATTTTATAAATTAGCAGTGTGAAAAGAAAGATCTCTAAAGCATGTGTTTTAGAAGAGTTTGCATGGATAAACATAGGGAATGGTTTGTGAATTTCATAACTAAACTCCCCACCATTTCTCTTTGATCCTCATCTTACCATAACAATCTCGGTGGATATCAAAGGACTTCTACTGCCCAAAACAATGTTATCAAGCAAAATGAACACAATGCTCAAGGAGATGAAAAATTCAACCATGCATCAAGGGGGAGCAAAATAGAGAGAAACCCAAGTTCTGTATCAATAAGGAATATTGCTGCAAAGGGGGATGATCTATTGCTATGCATCTCAGGCACTTGTCTTAATATGTGTCCTAGTCAGTATAAATATTATCTCTGCAATATTAACAACACAACCTATTATTTTATTATGGTAAGGATTCCAACTATTGTTTTAATCAAATTGTTGTCAATTTTAATTTTGTGGGGGGTGTCATTATTGCAACAGCCAAGGAGAGGGCACAGAGAGAGAGATTGGGAGACTTGGCAGTTTTTTAAAGGTTGAATGGAGACCCACATAAGACATCTTCCAGAATTGTTGTAAAAAAGGTAGTATTACTTACGTCACTTGACACATTGAGAAAAGCATGGTATTTTTATGATTTTGAATGTGTGAAGACTAGAGCCTATTAAGTAATGGGATTGAACTTCCCTGGCATCATCACAAACCTATAGGTTCAGTATGCTATCACAGAAAATTACTAAATAAAAACCTTGTGAAATTATATATCAGATAAATTTCTTTATATAGGTTCCGTATGTTATCACAGAAAATTACTAAGAAAAACCTTGTGAAATTATATATCAAATAAATTTCTTTATATTGCTTACAACCATAGCTTATAAAGTGCACCAAGCAAATCAACAAATGTGAAGTAGCCAAGCACCAAGTTTTGACATGAATTGAGAAGATAAATAATACAATTCGATAGTAATTACCTACGTTTCATTTGACGAGGAAATCCTAAACAAAAGTTTTATCCAATTAAACAGAGACTAAATTCTTTGTAACCTTCATTTATAAGTTTACAATGAGCAACTCTAATTGTATGAATTTCATAACCTGACAAAACAACTGAAAAAAATTACAAGCATATCTGCAATCAACAAATAACGAATGAAGTTCAGTTATTAACAACAAATGAATCTTTGTTTGTAACTACAAAAACTCTCTCCAGTACCTCTGAATCCACCCAATTTCCTGTAATATTGACAAAATTCCAACTAGCAATATGTAGATGTTAACAAGTACATGCAAGAGCAACAGGTTCAACCAGAAGAAACAAATCGCTTGAAATTACATGGAACAATAGAAGTGAAAAATTCCATATCAGGATTTCCATATAGAAGAGTAGCTTTTATGTCGTAGCTTGCATGGGACTTCGTGCAGCCTCCTGCCTCATCTCTTCTTCTTTTCCCAACCACCTAAAGTACATGTGTACTTTCTACACAACAAAACACATAAAGTCACATAAACTTCAACACTAGTTAGAGCAATTCTGAAACATATATTTTTAGTGAAAGTAAACATGGTTAAACATGAATTGGTATAATGATGGCATCACATAGGCATGCACCAAGCATTCCACTATATCAATCCAAGTAAACTTATGAAATTGATAACCAACCTTGAATCTAATTGAATGCAATCATATTCAAATATATAAGCATAATTATCATCATTCCATCTTACAAGCCACTTAAATTAACCAAACCAATGACTGTAACAAATGGCTTGGTATTTAAAAAACAATTTTTGTACATAGTATCAATGATCAAAGCAAATGAGGTGTTTCATAGCCAAATCGGATGCACCCATATACTTATAAATGATTCCAAGATAAATAAGATAAATCCAACAAGGTAGAAAATCTATCAAGCAAACAGACAAAATACCATGAAATGATCCACCCAGAAGAAACTTAATTTCATTAAGCAGAGGTTAGAACAACAATTACAAACTATAGAGAAAATGTCAGCATATTGCAAAGCTATTCATGAAGAAGCAAATTGTGACAACTTTTATTTTTTGTTTGTTTGAACAAGCAGATAAAACAGAATGAAAATGTTATTTGAATTTGCAATATGTTATTGACTTTAATGCCAATGGGATGATGCATTCATTAAATGTTATTATGAAACTTTTGACATAATAATCAAACTCTCACTGTAACCTTTCCACGTTGCTTTCTATGTAATCGATTCACTTTATGACGTATTTATTAAGTCTTGGGCCTATCAATAAGACCTTTATTTACATGCAGAGCAAGTATGGCAATGGCAATGGCAACCATTGCTCACTAGTGGCAGTGGCAGCCATTAATTTTTTTCATTAATGAGAGCATAGCTGCTGTAAAGGTAAACTGACAGATTTAGTATTTAATATTAATGAAATATTATGGTACAAAAGCCAATAATTTTACATTCAAACAAGGTTAAATTTTCATTTCATCGATTTTAACTAATCATAAAATAGAATCAACAAATTTCAAATATTTAAAAAAAAAAAATATTTTCAAAAAATTAATTTTAATGTGAAAATATTACAAAACATTTAAAAATAATATAGTTGTTTTGGGTATAAATATAAAGTCAAATTGTATTTATGATCAACTGGTTGCTATATTCCTTACCTTGGCAAATACTTCCCAAAATTTTGAACAATTAGACATATTTCTTTAAAATATGTCAAAAGAATCATGTAAGTGAAATAATAAAAGAAACTATACTCATTTAAAAAACTCTAAAATGTGATTAGCAAAAACCTCTTGATCTCCAAATTTCCTTATAACCCTAAATCCATTGCAGTAAATATCAAAGAAACCAGTCTGTAGTTTCAAGTTACATTGGTAGTATACAAAAATTTGGATAGGAATTTTCAATTATCATGCATACAACTAATGATTAAATTTCTAAGTTCGGATGGTTGGTTACCTACAACTTACTTTTAATTTCTCAATATTAAAAAAATGATATTTGTTTTCAAATTACACTGTTAAATTTTACTGCAATAAGAAATCTTAATAGGATAAATAACAATAATATTTTTTTAAATACCTTTACTTATACTCAAGTTTTCTAATGTATGAGAATTGCATGGGGCTCTCTAGAACATGCACCTTGTTAAAGACACTAAATAGGGTTTGAACCACGATGCAAATTTGAAGTTTTAAGTTTGGTACATATCATAGTGTAATTAATCACTCCATACACTAAATTACACATAACAACACTCTTCTTTACAATGGTTTAAGTGTTAAAAATAAATTTGCTAATACATTATCAAACAAAATATATTATTATTTTCTAAGTTTCAAGATTTTCCAAAAAGAAAACCATAAAATTACAATATCAATGTTAAAAAAAATTGGCAATATAAATTTTGCATTAATTATTTTATGTATGGCCTCAAATTACATGGAAGATAATTTCAAATTATGTTATCAATCAAAGAAGGGGATGTTTCTAAGGTTGGAGTTGAAAGAAGATATTATAAGGAAATGCAATGTTTCCAATACTTAGAAATTTTTGGCTTCCAAATGAACCATACTATAGTTTTAATAATATATAGAAGTACGCATATAAAATGAAATATGAAACAAAATAAGCATGATCTCATGGTAATTTTAGGTCTTATGTTGATCTAATTATAAGAAGTAATCATTAGCTCATAGTAAAACGAATACCTCAAGCAATCATTAAGTTAGCAACATGGGAAAAAGTAATGTATGGAATGCTATGAAACTTGGATAAAAGAAAACTATGTCAAAGGTCACGGAGCTTTGCCTGCTCTTTGAGTGTTGTCTCTATGTAAGAATAAGATGATATTTTAATAAAACTAATTTACAGTTGGTGAGATAACTAATAAATCAAATTGTATTATAAATAAAGTTGGTGAAAAAATTAAGACAATATGTCAAGCAAGAGTAAAAGGAGTCATGGAAATCCCTTGATAACTAAAAATGTGTATGTATTTGTTAAAAAAGTGAGTCATGGAAATCAAAGCAAATCAATTCATTGTTGACTTTGATTCAAAGTTGGATTTACACTTGATTGGGTGCAAGTCCAAGTCTAACTTTTAAAACATTGGCCTAAGTCCCCAATTTCCTTTGCTCAACTGTAACGTTTATTGAGAATGGTGGTGTCGTTCAAATAACTGTTGTTTTTTGGACGACAATCACCTTCTGTTCTTTTTATGAAACAAGAAATCAAAGTGATATCGTTGTAACTTTGTGTTCAAATCTTAACTGTTAGAAAATCCTAAAATATAGATTTCAAGATAGAATAACCAACGTATGATGTGGTTTCTAGAGTATTTAGTATTACTCTAATAGTTAGCTTCATGTATCAACATGATGATCTTTGCCCATTGTTTTACAGGACTCTAAGCTTTGGGTGATTGATGACATTTCTATATTTCTTGGTGACTTATTTATAGGCTGTAGCAACTTTAGCTGCTGCATATTCTATATAAAGAGCTATCAGAATTCCAGTTATGTGTGCATCTGGAGTGAGTACAGTAACAACACCAATGGCTATTACAACATGAGTTGCGGGTGTTGAAAGTCAGACCTCATTTATTGATTTTATTTTCCCATTTTCTATCAGCTTCGTATGTCTAATGCGATCTGTTTTTATTGGAATTCCATTGAATGCATTAAGTTGGCTCCCCAGAGTTTTTATTCTAATTGATAAAGGTAAAATAACTTGCAAACTATAGTGCAAGAAAAACATGAAAACCTATATGTCAACAATAAATCAAAACTCACCTCTATTGAAAAAATCACATTTTTTGAATTTGTGTGAATGGAAACCAACTTTAAAGCATGTAATGTCCACGACTGAGGGTTTCAAGTGAGGATGAAACTATTCGCACCAAAACTTGTGTTGAGACACAGCACCCATTGTCGAAGTTTTGTAAAGTTTAAAAAAACATTTAAATAGTGAGCCCCCATCGATGGGAAGCTTCGTCTTGTCAATAGGTGTATAGTATGTCCTCCATGTGGACACCATGCTGTGTCTTACCAAGAAGCCTAAAGTAGGTCCTCCATGTGTTGGCCATCTAAAGTAGGTGTTCCACGTGGTGGTCCTCCATAGGTTGGATTATTGAGTTGATAAGTGCTTTCTCAACTTGGATTGAATGTAAAGTTAAAACCCTCTAACATAGAACATGGTTGTAAATGTAACTTTGATAGCAATAGCAAGGCATAGCAGAAAAGCTCATACAAAAAATATCACATTGCTTCTTCCATTGAAAATCCCATAGGATTCCTAAACATTATGAAGATAATAACTTAGCATTTTAAATTGAATCCATACAATCCAATTAGATTGTTGAATAAAGTGGCTCACTGTACTGCTTTAATTGGCCAAGGTGTGTAAGGTTAAAATGAGATTTATTTATTAATATTTAAAATGCAAATATTAAACACTAATGTTATATATGCAAATAGTTAAAAAAAAGGTTTCCCACAAAATATATAGCAAGATTTACAAACATTTAACTTATGAAATATAAGCATTCTCTAACTTGTAACACTCCCCAAGTAGAAATGAAGCTACATAGTCAAATTACATAGAGATATAACCTCACAAGCTGAGGCTAAATTTCTTTTAACACAACACGCTATCGCTACAATAATAATAAAGTTGAGATATCACATAATTCTAAATCAAGAGCCACCATCAACTCTGCATATGTATAAAAAACATTGTACGTAATCCTAAATTATACTCTTGTTTTTAAAATGATATAATACTCATTTGACCATAATCTTGTTCACTTCAAAGCATGCACATGATCCAACATTTCCAAGAGCTGGGTAGAAAAGATGGACAACCAACCTTGGTGTGTTAGGGCCAAACTCCACACCTTATTGTAGAGAGTGTACGTTGTCAAATGTTATTCCCCTAAATAAGTTATAGCATATGTGTTATCTTTATTAGTAGGATAAGAAATTGGTATTTTTGAGTGGGTTTTAGTTTAATTGTAAATTGATAAGATTTTATCTTCATTAATTCATGTTTTATTAGCTTTATTAGTAGGATAAGAAATTGGTATTGTTGAGTGGGTTTTAGTTTAATTGTAAATCATTAAGATTTTATCTTCATTAATTCATGTTTTTTTCTAATTCATGTTTTATTCTTGGTGTTGAGGTAATTCTATCACTTGAGTATCGTCAAAAAATGATATAGTTTAAAAATTAAGAAGTTGTTATATTATAGAATTTAATCATATTGATAAGTATAAAATTTTAATTGTCAAGTGGGTTTGGTTTAGTTTGAATGGTTGTGAAAAAAAGTGTTATTTTTTAAATGTCAAGTTGTAATATAATACAAACTTAAGCTATTATACAAAAATTATGTAACATTTTATTAGTATTATAAAATTAATTAATAAATTTAGTATAAACCAATTATTACTTTTATAAATGTATTAATAATAACTTGTTATAAATGAATTAGTGAGAAATATATTATAAATATCCTGGAACGAAATCATCATGGTTGGGGACTTGCCACTCTAAATCAGTGTGCACGAAATCATCATGGTGGAGGGCATAAAGCATAGGCAGATGGAGGTCTAGTTGAACAAGGAAATCTCCTGGCATATAAGGCATGAAATCGACCAAGCGAAGAGAGCTCTTATAACGATTTTTCAACCATAATCGACTGAGGCAATGGAGGCCCAAACAGACAACATCTCCAAAACCAAGACCCCAAAAACAAAGGCTACTATTGGCCCGGATCCCTATTGGATTATGAAGCTTATCTTGGGCAGGGCGCTCCTTGAGCGCCATCAAACTTAGTCTAGCATCCTTATGGTTATCACTACCTTCCAACATGACATCAACACCATACACAACTAATTGGACATTCTCGCATATGCAGCTAATACTACACTACAGGCACGTGCACCAAACAACATGACATAACTACTCTCATTCCAGGTCCTATGCTTTTTGCAAATGATAATCCTAGGTAGTTCTATATTTTTTTTGGTTTATTACCCTTAGCAGGTCCTATGCTTTTTGCAAATGATAATCCTAGGTAGTTCTATATTTTTTTTGGTTTATTACCCTTAGCAGTAATGGGAGTCTTGTCCTTTATTTAATAGTTTTTTTTTGTAAAATTTTGTGTTCCATAAGCAATATGAGTTTTGATACTTTATTTAATATTTTTTTTTATAAAAATTTTGTGTTCCATAAGCAATATGAGTTTTGAAAGAAGACATAAAGCTCTAATTTCCCAATTATTTTGGTAGGCCTCTCCCTTGTCCTGTATTTAATAGTTTTTTTTTTAGAATTTTGTGCTCCCTAAGCAATATGAGTTTTGAAAGAAGACATAAAGCTCTAGTTTCCCAATTATTTTGGTAGGTCTCTCCTTGACAAGACAACTTTGTTCTTGTTTGGTTGCTAAAACTTAGTCTTATTTGACTTAGTGCTTAATTGACTTAAAAAAACAAAAAACCATTGTAAAAAGTAAAATTTTCATTATTATTTTTTTAAATAATAAAAAAACTTATTTATATTAATAATACTATAATAAAATTAATTTGAATGAAAAATTCATTATTTATTATTTATAAAAATTAAATTTACACAGTTTAATAAATTAATTATAATTTATTAAAAAAAAATTCTCCACATCATAATTAAAAAAAATGGAAAAAAAAAACGTCTTTCAAAAAGATTTTAAAATATATAAATCATATATCCTTCTCAATCATCAAAACACTCACTTAGTATAACAGGATTGCAGGAGCTAAGCCAAAACTCCAAAACTTCTAGAGTTTGTACCATTTTTTATATTCCAAAAAGTTCACAAGGAAATGTAAAAATTTAGAGGATACATAAAAATTTATTTATTTGTTAAAGAGAAATGTATGTACGAAGATAACATTTATATAAAAATTATTTATTTCTTAGAGAAAAAAAGTATATATCATTTGTGAAGATAAAAGTCACAAGTTACGAGTTAAATATCTCAGATCAAAAGAAAAAATATTTAAAACTTGATTTTTCAAACAATATTGCAAAATCCAGTGATCTTACGACTCTGTCTGGTACTGATATAATATAGTGTACATGAATTAATTTTAGTATCAATTTGAAATTAGAAGACCTACGTGCCATTGAATATATCAAAGCAAATTAACTTGACAACTTTTTGCTACAAGATGAGGCCCTGCCCGGTTTCATGATCGGCATGCAGAGCTCCACCACCTGGTTATCCTGCATTAAGCCTGCTGGAGATGGGAATCTCCATGTGGAAAAGCATCCCATGACAAAACACATTTCAGTTGTCACAATGAAGGAGGTTTGCGACTTCCCACAGTGGGAGACAGGAGCTATGCGACATCTCAAGGAGGTTTTGCGACTTCCCACAGTTCGAGTTCTGTTAGACTCTAGATGGCATGGGAATCATTATCAAAACGAAGATATATATATGGGAAACGATGGAAATGGAAACCATAGCGGGAAGGTCCAAGCAAGCACCAGTTAAATTTAATTGCACAGGAAGCTTATGGGGAATGTTACAAATCAAAGACTTTATGATTGAATTTGAAGTCCCTCGTTGTTTAGAGACAGTTTACGAAGATTGATTTACTTATCCAGAATGTTTTTTTTTTAATTTATCGGTAATAAAGCGAGCAGGGATACGCACAGTGCAGAAGACGCTAACCCCGGAGGCGACGAACATATTGAATCATGCCATAGCAGAATCTTGTGGCTGAGGGCACGACCAAACGATTCCTCTACATGTTGCTGCCACGTTGTTGGAAGCCCCTGGTAGCCATCTGCGCCAGGCTTGGTAAGCTGCGACTTCAAAGTTTAGGGGTTGGTGCTGAATCCACCGGCAATAGGAATAATAAGATTAGAAGACCGATAGAAATCCTTCGAAAGGTTAAGAAACCAGTAATATTTGTCAAATTGCTGGAATCCTTTATATCTGTTTAAAAGTATCATAGCTTGTTAAACTGTGTGAAATCCGGTATAAATGCATATTTTTATTAAGAAAAAGCATTCATTAGCCGTATTAGTTGGCAAATTGTATGGAATCCCGTATAAATTTATACCGTATTTGAGGAGATGTATTTATTAGCAGTATTATTTATCAAACAGTCTGGATTCCGGCATAAATATATATATATATATTAGCATTAACCTAGATAATTTTTGCTATTCGCAGGCGGGGGCAGACTCAGAAATAGGAATCAGAGAGCGGGCAGACTCAGAAAAAATAGGAATCGGAGAGCGAGAGTACTATAACCATTGTTGCTTACTTTTTCTGCAATACCAGGATCAAAGAGGAATAAGGAAGAGGCCGAGAGAGGGAGGTAGCACTGATAATTTTATTTTAACATGAAAACAAAAGACTTCTAAACAGATATATGCCTTTCAATCCTAAAGAGATAGAACCACTGACCTCAAAACTGTGCTCTGCGGTTAAATGCTCCTCTCCTCTGCTCTGCAGAAACAACGAATCCAAATCCTGCAAATTGGTTGAAGTCGCCCAAATCCTGCAAATTGGTTGAAGTCGGTCGCTTTGTATGTGCAAATCGTCTAGAATTTTCAGATAACCAAAACTAATTGTTACCGCCCAGGGGTATATGAATGAGGGAGGGTTACTGGATTGACAAGATGTCTAATAACTTCCATAAATCGCTTCAATCGCTTCAATGAAAACTGACAAACCCATATGGTCCGGCCGTGGAGTCTGTCTACTCGACTACTGTATATTGAATGGCGATTAGACCCCTGTTTCCGCAGTATCTATCCTGCTCTTTTTCTGTTGCTCTTTTTCTGTTCAGATTCCCCTTGCACCGTCTCACCTTTTCTCTTCCTTTGTTTCGTTTCGTAAAACCTGTTTGGGAGCTACTTTGACACCTGAGCCTTAGATCATACCGTATGTTCCTTTCATGATAAATTAGATCTCGTGAAGGCCCGTTCAGTTGTCATTCCCCAGCTTGCTTGATGTAGAAGCCCTCCAAAATACTTGCCGGTGCACCACCGAGAATGTCAACAGTACAGTGAGCTGGGATTTATAGTTGCTCTCTTCCCGTTTAGTTTTCACTCCCCAGCTTGCTTCATGTAGAAGCCCTCCAAAATACATGCCGGGGCACCACAAGTGATGAAATTTGATGGGCAAAATGACTGTTATGAGGCATTTTGAGAGTATTTGACGGTTAAAATTTTTTGTTAACCATCTAGTGTGAAGGGTAAATTTATCATTTAAACGTATTTTTGAAGGGTAATAAAATTTCTAAAACGTCATTATTTTACTAGTATCATATTACTAATATTATTAATATTTTTTTATCTTATATAAAACTATATTTTCCAAATTAAAATTTCCAAATTCCAACCAAACTTTGACTTAATAAATAAAAAAATATATTAAATTAGTATTATTTCTATTCTAGAAAGTTGCATTGATTTTACATAAAAAAAGAAAAGCTCATTTAATTCAATGATGTTTCCAATTCTATTACTTTTTTTTATTTTTCTATTATTACAATGAGCTTCTAGATTCTACATTATACATACTACAAATTTCAATGTCATTGGATTATTGTCCATTAATTACAAATTTACAATTTACCTTAACATTACATTCTAGTAATAGTTTGCTACAAGCCTGGAGGCTAGAAGTTGGACACTGAGACTCAGATTCGGGAGTTTGAAGTTGGCCCAACTGCATTTGGAGACATAATTTTGGAAAGCGATTCACGGGTAATTCCGATTCGAGTTGTTGTTACAGTAGTTTTTTTTATAGTAAAACACCGTGGTAATATCCCTCACTTGGTACAGCGTTATACTTTTACAGAACCTTTATCAGAGACTAGAGTATAGAGATGTATTGTTTAACTGCCCCAGATAATTTTATTCTAAACAATCGAGAACTTCAGAGAGACATTACTAGATGTCTGGATGCGTAGTTTTATTTACAGTGTTTGTGTGAACACCAACTGCGCACAGGGCTTCCTCTGCATCACTTTTACCCTACACGCTCCTCTGTTTTCCTGAATCCTGCCCAATGCCCATTACAGTCTCCTCTATTCTCATCAGAGATCAACATGAAGGAAATGTTCTTCAATTCCGTTTGTGAACTCGACGGAAGTATCGATTGGGGGTGTGATTAGATAAGTGTAGACATCAGATAAGTGCATGGAGTGGATTATAGCATTGAAGTGGTCGCCAACTCGCCTGAATACTATCCATACTCTGTTATCCCCCAAATTGCGTGCCTTCACCGGCTTCCAAGTTCCCATAAAATCAGGCACCGCGTCCTTTCTCTCAAAAAATACCTGTCAAGGAAGCACTTTAGGATTGAAGGACCTCCTTGGCCCAGTCATTTTGCTCAAGCTACTCAGTCGTTGTTCGAGTATGCTTGAAAAGAGATGGGAACAAAAGTTATAAGCCTTAGAATTGATTGATGGTCTTTACTGCACTCTTTACAACTTCAACAGATAGCAGAAAGGATACCATAAAGCAAGTAACAAGACAACGAGACAAGAGAACTCAGAGAATATAGAAGAATTGCTCACCTAAGGATGAGGGTGAGGTGGGTCTTAACTCCGCAATCTTAAATTGTGCAAACTATCCACTGCTCCAGAATCATCCGTAACAAGTGTGAAGACTGCACTGAGCTGAATCCAAGCATACCAAGTAGAATGAAGAGGACTAGAGAGATGTGATAAAATGATGAAAAATTATAGTTAGAAAGACCAGATTCTTATGCCATTGCCAATTTTCCAGCCAAGGTTTGGGAATGGTGTCCATTAAACCCTCCATCTTCATGATTTCTTATTAAAAAAACATCTTTGGGGAGCAACCTCGCTATATCCGCAGAAGCCATTAAATTTGGCGGTGTTGAGCCTGAACTTCTTGGTGAGGCCACTGACTTTGAAAGTTGTTCATGAGTTTCTTCATGCAAATATGTGGTTTTTTGTTTTTATTACTTTAGAAGCCAGCTAGATGTAGGCGATGTACGACCAGCTGGGTTGCCCCAGAACCAGTACTGAATCATTGATCAACAGATACAGAGGACTCAGGACTCCAGGAGTCAGGAGTAGCTTCACGAAGCATTCCCTCATTAAACAACATAGTTGGGACGTAGACCCAAATGGGGAATTTACCCAGCGTTGTAGTATATTCCCTCTGGTGTTCTAAATCCACGAAATCACCTAGATTAATTGCTAATTACTGCTAATAAAGGTAGCAAGATCTTGGAGGGTATTTTTTCAGTGAGATTTCTTGACAAAATAGTGGTTTCTTCTCTCAAGTCATCGATTTGTTTTACAAACTTTTCATTAAGGTTCTTGAAGATCGATTCTTTATCATCTTCAATGGTGGAAGAGGGCCCATTTACATCTTTAACTTTTTCTTGCTCAGATCTCTTATGCCTGCCCTTCTTATTATTGCCTATCATCATGTTCACTAGAGAGACCTGCCTCCCTTAGGAACAACAATTTTTTGAATGAACCGTAACAGCTATGGCTTTGAACAATAAACGGTAACAGGCTAACAGCTATGGCTTTGAACAATAAAGTTATTCAAACTCACTCACAACACGAACAAGAGGTATGGTCAATTAAAACGGTCCGTTATATAGTAGATTAAATTACAGCATTCAAAACTAGTTGAATAATGTATAAACAGATGGATTTCGAATTTCTCAAAATTGCAAACATATAAACAATATATTAAAGATAACTCAAACGTTACAATTTGAAATTTAAATATAAATGGCCGAAGGGTAAATTTTTTTTCAAGACTTCATTATTGAAGGGTAAAAATTTAAACAAAACGTTTCACGACGGGTGATATATACACCCAAAACGTAAAAAAAAAACTTTGACAAGTACAATGAAAACCAAATTCCAGCACTGTGCACCACCACCACCAATTCACTGTTAGATTAGTTATCTAAATTGAATGGTGATTAGATGGGCGAAGTATAGGAGAAGTTGCAGTCGGTGTTCTCCAGGGAAAAAACTCAGCGCAAGTTATGTCTTGGTAGGTAAAGCCCAGCCTTAATGGCAACAACAAGACGACCAGGAGCGGACACCAGGAAAAGAGGACGACCAGGAGCAAACATGAGGCAAAGAGCAGGCAGATAAATGGCGAAAACTCATTGGCAGGAGGGACTATCACGTGGCAACATTCCATTCGTTCAATGAGCGAGGAATCTGCTGCGCTTTCGCTGTCGACAATGCTCTTGCATTGTTTGAATGCCTACGGCATAATTATAAAAAATTAATAAAAATATTTCATAAATATAAAAACATATAAAACATTAAATTGATTTAAGCTAACAAAATATTGTTACATATTTTCAAATTTCAAATATTAACCTTTTAAATTAGAAAAAGTTCAATTACTATTTAATTTAATAAACTAAATTTTACTATAATGTAAAGTTTAATAAGTTCAATTACTAATTAATTTAATAAACAAAATTTTACTATAATGTAAAGTTAATAAGTATATTCACCGATCCATATTAAAACAATTAAATTAATATAAGCTAACAATCCACATTAAAACAATTAAATTAATATAAGCTAACAAAATATTGTTGCATATTTTCAAATTTCAAATATTAACCTTTTAAATTAGAAAAAGTTTAATTACTAATTAACTTAATAAACAAAATTTTACTATAATGTAAAGTTTAGTAAGTATACTCACCGATCTGCATTAAAACAATTCAGATGATGAGATAGTTTGGACATGGAATGAAGCAACTTGACAAGTTAGTGTTAAGTAGGCTTATGAAGCTATTTCTTTCTCCAAACTAAAGCCAAGGTTTAAATGGTGGTTTCAACAACTAGAAATGGAATGCTCGCATGGAAGTTAAATGTATTTGTCGGTTGGTGTTGGAGAATAGGATCATGACCGGGAATACTTTTGTAAAATGAGGTGGATTTGGTCCCATATGTTGCCCTCTCTGTAAAAGTGACTTTGAAATAGTAGACCAACTTTTAGTCCAATGTATTGTAACACAACATATATGGTCTAAATTCATGAAGAGACTCAGGCTATTTAGCACTTGGGATCAAGGCTCTTTTGTGGAGTGCCTACAATATTGGTTATCCTTGGATACTAAAAGCTTAATTCTTCCATTGTTTTTTATTTGGGGTATGGAGACATTGTAATTTGCTTCTTTTTGAAGGTGTCCAGTTCAATTTTGGTAGGGTTTGTGCTAGTATCTCTGGGATGCATAATGAACTTTATAGAAACAAGGGGATCAAAGTCCCAAAGATCATCACTATGCCCACTTTCCATGGATATGCCCCTATAGGGTTTTTGGTGAGGCCTCACAATTGGGGAATTGTGGGGATGGAATACTCATATCTATAAATGTTAGCCACATGTTCTTATTGAGGATGGGATGTGGCGCTGAATCCAACACTAGAGTCAAGTTATTGGCTTTGTGGGGGTCCTCATTTTTGCTCACTTTAAAGGTCATCTATCCCTCCAAGTAGTTGGGGACTCAAGAGTAATTATTGAATGGGAAGATAGTAAATCCAATCTTCAGGTGTCCTCTTTGAATCATTGGAGGGTTAGGATAAGGGATATTTAGGGTAAGTTCATCTCCATCAGCTTCAAGCACATATTGAGACAATTAAACTCAGAAGTAATATCCTATCCAAAAAAGCACTAGGTAATGTGGAGGGTTGTGAAAATCCTCACAACAGATCTAAGAGCTGATGTATACCTCACAATGAAAGAATTTAGGAATAAGATTAAGAGTGGTCAATGCAGTAAAATGAGCAACATAATAATAATATAGTAGAACTCGGATAGAAGCAAAATAACTTCACACACACTAATTCATTAATCACAAATGGACAAATAAATAATACAATGCATGAGGATTCGAATGCCAAGGTGGCAATTCGAATTAGCCTTCATGGAGAGATCAAAAGATCACTGGAGTGTCATCGGAGCACAACTAGAAGTCTATCTCATCATTGGTGGAGTCATCAATGCTCAAGTAACTGTCAACTATCAGTCAAACTGAGTCTAATTGAGTGTGGTAGGGGTAACTGGCACTAACTAAATGAAGGAGGCTCAGTGGAGGGTGCATGAGGATCTAACTGAAGTCAGAATGAGCAGTCTAGTCACACTAGAGGTCCATCGGAGTAGTAAGGTCAATTAAGAGTGAGTCAAGCCTAAAATCAAGGAGAGAACTCAGTTAATTGAAGACAACTGGACTGGTAGGTGAAGAAGGGTGCCTTTGTCAAGTGGATGGTGAGATGTGGGCGCATCACTGGCTAGGAGGGCTCAATATAAGTGGAAATAAGCTCCCGAGTGCTGGAAGACTAGGGACTAGGTGCTGGATGTATCAACCTGATGATTGGGAAGCATGCGGATGCATGCAATGCATGCATAATGCATGCTACATGCAGAATGCATGCAAGACTGAAAATGCTGGTAGGACTAGGATGGAGTATAGGAATATCCTAACAAGGGTCTCATGTATTTTGAAGAGTTTCTTGATAACTAGGTGGTTGAGAGGGGTTCCATACAAGCTTTCTAGATGGGACTCTTGCTTGTTGTTTCTTTCCTTTTTTGAAATAATTTTTGTGGTTGTTTGATGAGGTAGATGCACCATAATTAATACTTCTGCAATTGTTTATTTATAGTTATTTCTGGACGATACTATGAGCCACTCTCCCTCTGAGGGACTTCAAAGCATCCTTTTGTAATATTCTCTAGAACTGGTACTTAGTTTACTTTATAAAAGGAAAGTAGCTTGTTCTATGGCTTCAAAAGGCATTCTATTATAGTTTACTGGTACCTCCTCTTGTATTTGTCTAGAATCATGGGAAACTTGTTTTGTTTTCTTCCATGGGATAAACATATTTTGTTATTGCTCTCTTTGCTTTATTCTATGAATAACAAGGAACAATTTTTTCCTTTAAAAAAAAACATTTTTTGGTGATATAAAATTTTTCATTTATATAATAAGATCCATATTGAATAATAAATAAATAAAAAATCTATATTGAATAATAAACAAGAGCCACAAAGTGGCATTGTTCCCGACGTTGTTAATAGCTCTTGCTGCTAAGGCTAGGAGTAGGTGAATTTATTATAGTTTTTGAGTTGAGCTTTCTTGCTTTTAGGCTGTGGGATCCTGTATAACGCACGAAAGAGATTCATGTGAGTTGAATTTTCTTTCTTTTAGGCTGTGGGATCCTGCATATCACATGGAAGAGATTCATCCATTGTGGAAGGATATCAATGAAAGGTGAAGCAAATCAAGAAATCAATGTCTCTGTCGTGAAGGATCTAGAGGGACCAAAGGCCTACCTATAAAAGGCCCTACGAGAGGTCATTAGATTGGTCGAGAAGAGTTTATTTACTCATGCACAATGAATTAGCAATCATAGTGTCAAAGGTGTCATTATATTCCTCTCTTCAAAAATAAATAATGCTTATGTGTCTCACTCCCATTAGAGAGTACGTGGATATTAGGTCAGGTTTGTCCGTAGGCTGCTGTTGTTCTCCTCACAATGTATCCATTACTTTAAGAAAATCAGAAATAAGAATTAGGATGTGAGGAAACTGGTGGGGGAATTATCTTGTAACAATCATGTAGAAAATGATCTCTCTTGGCAAAGTAGATAGAGTCACAAGCTCTATTTTCACAACATGATTAAAGTGTGCAGAAAACCGATACCCTATATAATAGAGGTGTCGATACACAACCATAAATTATGAATGGAAGGCTAGTGGTGGGACATAGTTTGTCTAAAGTAAAATGTTCCCAAACGAACCAACAAAAGTATATCAGGTGACATTAACTTTTGAGTGGCATGAGATCCATTATGATAGAATCAATTATTATGAGTATGATTAATGTGCCATGTATGGAAGAGTTCCTGCGATCTTCCATAGAAATGGATTTAAGATATCTAACAACTAAGAACAATAAATATGTTGATATATTGAATTATTATGTGTCCAAAATTATTCACACATTTATTTCATCAAGATGGATTTAAATTATGTAATAATTAAAAAAATTAAGTATGTTATTTATCTAATTATCATGTACAACAAAAATTAGAATTTCCGATGCATTTATAAAACCTTAATAAGCTGAAAGTAAGATTAGTAAAAACTAGGACATTATCTCCTACTTCTAACCTTCACACTAGTGGAAAAAAGGTCTCTTGTCCAAGATCAGATGATAGATCTCCAAGATGATAAATATCCAGTATATTATAGATCTATTCATTGTGATTGTTATGGCCTTAAATAATAGATGTAATCATTGCGTGAATACATTTTAAAAAATACGTCTTGAGTAATATAGTCACGAATTCCCTTTCAAAATATGGGCTGGCCTCTCTAACCCAAAAAATAAAGATATCGATTATCCATTACTCATTTCTTTATATCTTTAAATACTAAAAGAGCTTCTCTATATTTAACATGTTAAAATGCCTAAAAAACAATCTTCATTATTTTGTCAATAACCTTTTAACACATTGTACTCCTTTTAAATTAAATTACTGACTATATAATTATTTGAATGTCAAAATGTTAATACAAATCATAAAAATGCATTGAAATTGACAGTGCTCATGCACTCAACCAACTCATTTATCTAGTCTACCATGCAATTAGATACCTTATTTCTTACATAACGCTTCTCCTTCTCATTTCTATCATTGAATGAAAATACGATCATATTTAACATATAGAAACGATATATCTACTTCTCATTTTATTATTGAATGAAAACACAGCCATATCTAACTTGGAGAAACCATACATAATAAATTTTGCAGCATCAAGTTTCTTAGCCAAGTTGAATACGAACTCCCGTTTAAATGTCTAGTTGAAGTATTGTGATCCGATTTAAAGGCATGAGCTTAATTATGAAACTAAACTAGTAAGGGATTATAAGGTGAGCAGTGTAAGTTGTAATGAATGAGGAAGGTATTGTCGTTCCAGAGATGATAATGCTGAGTTGGCTTACCTGATTTTCACTTGGGATCCATAATGCCTCATGAAGCGTCAATAACTAGAGGACATTTAACTTGGTCAACCTAGTCTCTATGAGAGGCTTGTCACGATAAAAGAAGGATGGAGAATCAGAGTCCATAGATGCTTTCTCTCTATAAAATTAGAGATTTTTTGAGGCACCAGTTCCCATACTATGTAGAATACGAAAAAACGAAGATCAAATGAAATCCTAGCACATTTAACCCCCTGCAAACACCATACTGCATCGCCTGACATCAGGTTATAGATGCTAACTTTAGTGCGCCGCCAGGTCTTGGGGTGTAAAAATTGATACAAACGTCATATGTACGTCACCAATAAAATGGCAGTTAAATATATTTTTCAAAAATTACAAATAAATAAACCTTATTTGAACTATGGTTTGAATTTAGCTAAATAAAAAAATTTCAGCTCCGACTTGGGATTAATACACCTATGCGATTACTATATGTCCCCGTTGAGGACAAATAAATCAAATGATATTTTTAAGAAATAAATGAACGACCTCTCAAGAATAACGCATAATTAACATCTAGACTAGGGAGGGGCACACTTAAACAAGGCTAGTATTGTCTCTACTTTGATAGCGATAATGTGCTTCGACTCCTTTAGGAGTGATCAGGCATGGTGGACAACTACGGGTCCTTTGGCAACAACAAAAACTCATTGAATGTCCAAGCGGTTTTGAATGGTTCCAGTGGTTTCCAATCAAGCGACATGTTCACCTTTGAGGCGTCAAATTATGGAGAAGGTCCCAATAGAAGATTAACTTTGGATGTTGACGAAAATCTGAGGCTATACAACTTGGTGGAAGGGAAATTATATGGAACATTAGTTGAATAGCGATCCTTGAGCAATGCTCAATTCATGGTTTTTTTGGAATCTACTGTCTTTGCATATACACTCCGATGCCTAGTTGTACTTGTCCCCCTAGTTTTCATAGGAAATATTATATCGATTGGTTCCAAGGTTGACAACACAATAATCAAGTCAGTCCGTCCAATACAAAGTTTATTTATCTTCGACATATGAAACTAAATACTTGATGACCTAAGCTCGGTCCCAAGGTCCAGGGAAGAGGAACCAATGGTTGCACACAATACCAATAGTGGAGATAGAAGTGGTGTTGGCTAGCCTCAATCTTGGAAATACTAGCTATCATAAGTGGTTTATAAGAGTACAAGTCATTGTCAATATTTTTATGCTTTTAAAATTATTTATTAAAAAACTATATTCTACATTTTGAAATAAAATGAATATTTGAAATTTCATTTTAAGTCACATCCACTTTAAGTCACATCAATGTTCACCCATTGGTTCCAACCAAAAATACACTAAAATACATTAGGAATAGACAACTTGGAACTTTGTGGTTGACATGACATCGATTTGGATTCGTCACACCTCAAGACCAATATGGTTAGTGTAATGTCACTTCTATGGAAATTTGTTCAATTTTGGCCAATTTTCGAACCTTGAACTAGTGAAACCCCAAACTGTCCCAAATTTCTCCCAAATGATTTCGAATTGTGTATGGAGGGAATTGGGAGGACTTAAGACACCCTAATGCAACCCTTAGACCTTTAGACACTCATTAGAAATTTTCAGGGTTCACAATTCTCAAGGAGGAAGGAAGGGGAATAAAACTAGTTGAATTGGATAGTTGAAAACCCCACTAGACTAGTGACTTTTTGGCCTTCCAAACACTGTATGGACTTCCCTATTTTCTGATTTGAGACTTGGAACTGACAGAGGACCTCAAGGGAAACCCAATTGTAGCATTAGATCAGGTTTTAGGGTCTGCTACAACTCCCAAAAAAAACAGGTTGTATGCCATCGAAATAGTGAGAAAATGGTCAACAAGATCATAAAGTTTAATGCACAAACTTTTCGCAAAAATCCAAGGTTCTGCACAAAAAATTTGGGTCATTCATATTAATTCATATTCAACTCGAAACATAAGCTAAAACTCAGAAAATATCTGATATCAAACATATACAAAGTCATCACAAAAACACCATGTAAAACTAGTGAGGAAACTAGCTCGAAACTTGATTTTGCTTGGAGATATTACATGGAATGTATGGTAATTCGAGCTGCGGATCTCATATGTAGTTCATTACAATGATATACATCAAATAGCATGACAATGGATTCAACATATTAGTCACCACAATCTTTATGCAGCTATGAGTGCGCCATCACACTTATACATGGACATTGACAGAGTTTTGAGAGAAAGATAGTAGAGAAAGAAGATAGAACATGAACTCGAACTCAAAGGGGGATCGAACCTGAATACAAAAATATCCATGAAGATCTGTTGATAGGTATGAATAGAATCTCCTCCAACCAACTTGGATAGGAATCTTTCACCCATGAAATTGGTTCTAAGGCATGGAGGATGAACATCCACCGTGCAAGGACAAGCTAAGCTCTCCCAAATTGCAAAGATGCAAAGGAAAAATTACCAAAAGATACTCTCCTTTGTCATACTCCTCTTTTATTAACATCATGTGGTCACCATAGCTCAAATTCCCTCCAATATTCTTCACTCAACTTGAGTTAGGGAGAGATTCTCATAGAAGACACTTGTCCACTTCTTTCTTGCATTCCTCTTCCCCCAATTCGAATGGGGAATCTGGCTGCCATAACTATCCCTATGCACCAAATTGGTGGATATTTTTAGCCCTGATATGTCAGATGTGTCATAGGTATGAAATCAGGTCTGAATTTTTCATATTTTCCATAGATCCTCCATCGTTGTTGTCATAGATACTCGAGAATCTAGCTACAAGTGTCACAACTTCTCTATGATGCCTCTTCCTCTTCCATGGGAGTTAATCTTCCACTACAATTCGAACTTCCAAGATTCATGCCATGAATAATGCCTCTTCAAATCCCCCAAGTATAGTACCCTCCACCTTGAACTCAAATTGGTGAGAGAATGATGCCAAGTGTAGTGGGGAATCTTTCCACATGTGGGTCCCACAACCTCTTATGTGCCTTCATGATCCAATGCCACCTTATTTTCTTTTATTATTATTATTTATTTGAACCTTTTAATGTGAATTTGTAAGTCTAAGAGGGTCTTGTATTTCCCTTATTCCAACTTTTGATGCTTCCACCCCCAACCTAGGGAACTAGTAAGTTAGTGGAATTTTTCCTCCATGATAGTTTATTTGGATGGGGACATTACAAAATTTGAATTGGGAATTTTCTCTTCATGTGACCCACCTTGTACATTTGGCTCTAATTTTACATTATTACTAACTTGGAAATCATGCTTGGCAATTATTTGACCCTTAGCACCAATTTGACAAACTATCATGAACATGGCCAAGTGGCTTAGGCCATTGTGACCCAATGCAAAATTTGGGGACATGACAGTTAGATAGAGAACACGCCAAAGTATATGTGATAAAAATTTAGAGGAGAAAAGAGCTCGAGAAAATAGAGAATTAAGTTACATAAAAAGGAGTAAAATAAGTGCACCACTACTGACTCCTCTCCCCTGAGCACCATCCAACGAGCCTGACATCACACCAAACAACCCAATCATAATTCAGAAAAAATTGTGATAAAAGAATTTAATTAAATAATATAATCTCGATGCCCAAGTTTAACATTAGCTATTCGAATAATCGATCTTTGTATAGCGAGATTATTGATCACACTCGATACATATATATCACATGGATATAATAAGTTGTCTATACTTTATCAAAATATAGTTTGTGCTTGGGTAAAAGTCTCATAAAAGCAAATTACACAATGAACATCTTGTTGGAAAAAAATGAAATTTGTACGAGAACCATTGTGTTATATGATATATGAACGCGATATTTCAAAACCATCATATTTATGAGTATGATTAATACTATTTATAATTAATTATAATTAATTAACAATGATACAATTATTGAACTTAACATTAATATTTGATTTTAGTTTTAAAATCACGGTGTATTAATTTCGTGGGCTAACTTAAGTGGTTAAATGCTTTTAACTACATACAAAAGGTATTGGATAGATTTTGGTTATCTTCATTCCACGTTTCACTAAATGTCCATGTTGAATAAACATTGCAAGCCATGTCGAAAGGTTGACATTGGGTATCATCCTTGAATGCAAGGAAGTGCATAGATGTTTCTCACTTTTTTTAAGAAAAAAACAGACGTCATACTACCACTCAATCAGAGTAGTGCCTACGAAGGTATAGCATGTTATCAAAGTAGTGCCTATGATATAACATGTTGCTTTGTAGGTTTAAACTAAAATTTGCTTAATGATATTTTTTTTTTAAAGAAAACTTAGTGGGTAAACCCCAAACATTTTCCCATATTTTGTGGATGATATCCATTGTAAACTTTTTGGTGTTGATTATGATGCATAAATACATCTAGAGGGATACACAACAAAGGAATCCAATGCAAGTGATCAACCACGAGACCTCTTACATGAAGCTCAAAGCACTCAACCACTCGAGCTATCTCACCAAGTTTTAAACATTTGAAACACTTCGTCTCACCCTCAAGCACTTAAGCATGATTGATATTGTTGATACCTTGTAACTCCATATAAATAAAGTGGTATACCTCTTATGTGCACCTCATATGTTTTTTTGGATGAGCTTAAATATCTCCTTGTCAAACAATTTTAAGTGCATATGACCAATGATCTTTACTCATGAATACAAATAATAAAATTAAATTGAAAGCAAAATTTTTTTAATACAAATACATGTGTTAACAAGTTGGCTTATAATTCAACTCGATGGGTTAGCTCGAATGGTTGAGTGTTGTGAATTGCAAGTAGGAGGTCACAAGGTCAAGTCCTTGGGTTGGTCCCTCTGTGTGGGCCTCACGTGACGTTCGTCCCAATCTTTGACATGTAAGATGCAACAGTGATGATTATTGCATGCATGGTAAATTTTTCATGGAGATGGAAATAAATCAAACTGGAAAGAGGATTCATCTAGTCCAAACGAGCACCATGAATTCTATGGACAATGATGTATGTATGTGCATAAAGAGTAAAAAAAGGAGTGCATGCTCCATAGGTGCTTGTAGGTGACAAAGCACCCATAAAGGTGAGCACTAAAGTGTGAGGCTCGAAATAGTGAGGGTGGGATCAGTACCCGCAACTTCAATTGTTGTTTAATGAATGTCACATGGTTAAACTAATGGTTTATGTTGTTGCTTAGTTGTTACAATGTCTTAACTTTCAAGCTTTGCCCCTTTACACTTTATTCAATGATTTAACCTTTCATTGCACCAAGAGATTTATGGGAGAGATGTTGTAATGTTACAATTTTTTTAAAAATAATTAAATTTATTTATGTCGACTGATAAAATAAAAAAATTAAAACCAACATAGATCCATCTTAAATCCGGATCTATCAAGGGACAAAATTTATTTAGGTGTATTTTGTTTAATGTATAAAATTTTGAAGATAAAAAATTTACACCTCAAAAAATTGGATCTCTCATCTAATTTTAAGATGGATCTATGATAATTTACAGATGTCCAATATGGTTGAGAATCACAAATGCGTCATGAGCTTATAATTCTATGCATCAATGAATGAATCTTTGTTGTTCTTCAGGTTTCTATAAACACGTATACACGGTATAAATTGACATTTGAATTTTTCAATTTCAATGAATTTGACACCCTTGTCTCCCTTGACTCCCTTAACTTGAATTTATACTATGAACTTCAATCTCAATTTCAACTTTAATTTTGATTTTGACACAACGACCAAACTCTTCAATTTTGACATAATCTCACTAGTAACCTCACTTGAGAATCATGACATTCAAAAAACCCTCAACCTTTCATGCCTTGGTTTTGGCTTAGTAACCTCACACTTGAGACTCATGACATTCAACAAACTCTCAACCTTTCATGCCTTGGTTTTGGCTAAATAACTTTCACTTGCATAGTTTGACAAATTTTGACTTCTGGAATTTTAGATACAAAAGTTCACTCTTGAATTTGAGTCTTTACTTTTCAAGGATTTGAATTTTCTCACTCTTGAATTCTTTACTTCAAGGATTTTGAATTTCACTAATTTGGACACTTTACATTCGAAACAAAGTTTATGTGCTAAAATCCTTTCATACTTGCATTGAAAATCCTTTCCACCTTGAATGCTGCACTCCAGCATGCATGATACCTTTCTATGCACAACTCACTTGGCTGACGTTTGCGCAAGTATCGCATGAATTGATAAGTGATTCCTCCATTATTTCAAAATCATAAAAAAAATTGGTAGGTGCAAGAGGAGGAACATGACCATAGATGTGCGCTACACCATTTGAGTTTGCATTTGAGCGAGTGTATGCACTTTTTTTTTCAATGGTGTCCCCAGGATGGGTATATAACCTTGGTTGAGACCATCTTTAGTTTTGAATGGAAGAATGATCTTCCCACCACGAGATGTACTCAAATCAAGACCACCTTGGATGCCCCACAACTCAACCCTGTTCCTGATGGCTCCAAATCTCAACCTCTGACACACAAGATTTGAATTGGTGACCTATGGAGAATTAAACACCACTTTTCACTTGTCCATGTATGTGAACCAAGAAGGGTAAGATGCATCATGTGACACCATAAATGCACTAGTAGAAATGCTGGTAGTGACATGTTCTTCTGGCTTTTGATCATGGAGATTTTTTTTTATTTTTGCTTAGTTGTAATCTTTTTGACACGAAACCCGCCAGTTTTATTTTTGAAAATTTTCTTGGCTTCTAGGTTTTTTTCCCTGTACTTGCAATAGATGTATTCAAATCTTGATTGGTCATTACACTTAACTATGTTATAGATCTCTTAGCTTCAATGACCATTTCTACTTTGTGCTGCAAACAACCCTCCAGATAGTCATAGAAAGGGTGCTCAGGTGCTTGTGTATTTAAACTCGATTCTTGTTTAACCTGACTGGTGTAACGGATCAATGTGAACGAATTGATCCTATGGTTAAATTGGTCACCAAATTGCTTACAACCAAACAATCATTTTGTCGAATCTGGTGAAATTGTACAGGAGCATCTTGGGATTGAATTACTTCCTGGACCTTGTTACTCCATTGTATCACAATGTTTGGATTGGTCTGAAGCAAGTGAATTCCACTACAAGGGTAGCACATGATACAACAAGATTCTTTTCAACAATAGCTTGCTTAAGATATCTCTCAATTTGACCCAACAAAGTCCCATCTATTATTCAACATAAAACTTGTGTGGAATTTTCTCAATACATAATTGTCTTGCTATTCATGTGTTTCATTAATGAACTTGTCACAATAAAAACCTCATGGACAGAAGGATAAATATCCTTGATGATCAAATAAACCATTCTAACACCAAGGAAAAGTTTTGTAGCTTCAAACTTCGTGAAAGTCTCTCATTGATTAATTAAATATAAAATATTTGTGAATACCTAGGCACATCTCCTTGCATCGATTTGAGCATCATTGACCATGATATTCTTGTGGGACTACTCCATTTTCAATCCCGATAAAGGAAAAGCACTTCACTTCGTCATCTCGATCATCATCCTTCTTCACCAGGGGTTGAGCAAGGTCATGGCTGCCAATCAATGGTGGCAAGTGGATTTTGTACTCCTCCTCATTGTAATGAGATGGGAGACTGCATTATTAAACACACCCTCTCACCTAACCTTTCTTTCATACCAAATGTTGGGAAAAATAATTCGGCAACAAGTTCACTCAAACAAATATCAAGCAAGGGACACTCTGGAGTTACCACTCAAGAAACTCAATCAATCAATCCATTCCAGTGTGTGTTTGTATTTTATAATTGGTTTCTTTATTTAAATTTAGATGACCATAAAAACTATGCCATATTTAACATATTTAGTTTCAACCATCTCCACAACTATCTCCAACACTATCTCCATGAATCACTCAACTTGATCTTGTGAGATCCTCATCCCTAATTTCTCTCCTTGTACTCAACTTTGAATAATACATAATTTTTTTTTGCCTTGTATACTTCATTTACACATTATAATGTCTTCATAAATATCACAAGTACAAGTTAATCCTTTAGTGTCCTATACCTGCCCAAAATTGAAGGGGGTCTACATAACTATGTGATGCATTTTTGTTTTTATTGCTCTTTTTTTGAAGAAGCACACACAAAGAATTCACTCTTACACATAATCAAGCACTCTAATATTAAGAAAGAAATAAAAGGGATAATATATATATATATATATATATATATATATATATATATATATATATATATATATATATATATATATATATATCCCACAGTGGGTGGTTGTACTCCTGCCTACAATCTTGGTTATGAAAGCCACAAATGGTAAGTATTTTCCCCTCGTGTGGTGGATTTTCCCTATGTATGATCCTTTAGAGTATTCACCCGCCACTAACTCTGCAATGATGGATTTGTGTGTCACCCCCCCTCCAATTACAAGGCGCAATAGGTGGTTTCCTTCTATGGATGGGCATCAATTCCGACCTTTTCACCTCTCTATTTTCTTTGTCCCTTCGTGTCCATCGAATTCTCTCCTTCTTGAACATTCGGCTCTGGCTCGATCACCATCCCACTTGCAGCATCTCGAATCTTGACTAGGCTCATTCCTATGTTGATTACACCATTGTTCGATCCAAGAAAATTGAGAGGAATACCTCCACAAGCCCTCGATGCTCTCACATGCCTCATGTTCTACGTGAACATGACTCTCTGCATGCATGTTACACGGGTAGTGTCTCATATTTGACCAAGTGCCATATTCAAAGTATGGAAAATAGAATTCAAAGTAATTTGGCCCGCCATGAACCAAATCGGCTCTCTATGAAACTAGGGGATTTCGTTGAAGACATAGGCTCGACTTGTACCAAGGAAACTCGACACCAGAAAACTTTGAATTTGCTTTGGTTTAATAAGTCAATGCTTGGCCTAGGCCTCGCGGACTGCATGGAAGGAAATATGATGAAAAACAACCAGGGTTTCATCTTGGCAGAATGATTAGACAAGAATGAGGGTTGGCTTTGTCGCATGGCCAAATCCCAAATGGAATTTGACACCAAGCTAAACACCCCTGCTTAGGAACTCACATGGAAAGTTTTCAGTCATCCTAGGGAGACTCTAGTGGACTCTCAGCTCATCTATCGGCATCACCCTAACCCTGACCAATTTGGAAAACTCTCTAGCATGGTTGCTAATGACCAAAAGCAGAAGCAAAGCGTCCCTCCTGTGATCATCATCTCGATTGAAAATTATTTTTTCCCCGCACTTGCTTAGTCTCCAAGTTTTGATTCAAGTTTTTCTCAATGGTTAATAATCTCTGTTGTTTTAAGTCAATAGTTATTTTGGCTAAAAATCCCAGTCCGTGGGTGTTAATTTGAACCTCAACACACTCTGTTTTTCTTTAGTCTTTGGAATAGTTAGTCAGTGGTTAGATAGACAGTCATGGTATTTTGTTGAGTAGTTGTGACTAGTTCATGAATTACCTATTTCTCAGTACTTCTTGTTTATATTTTAATGAAATTCAAACATATATATATATATATATATATATATATATATATATATATATATATATATATATATATATATATATATATATATAACCCTCCACCCCCACCAATATTTTTTTCAATGAGAGAATTCTAAATCCTCCGTATTTAAGTTTTCCCCATTTTCTCCCACCCCACCCACAATTAAAAAAAGCAAGCAATATATATATATATATATATTTATTCAATTATATCCCTCTATCCCCACCCGTATAAGTTTTCAATGGGAGAATTCTAAATCCCTTAATATAAGTTTTCTCTATTTTATCCCCTAGTCCCACCCACAACCTCCAGGAGAGGGTGGGGATGGGGTGAGAGAATGGGATAATTCTAAATAGGTGTTATAGAGGTTATAAGGAGTTCCATTTTTTCTTTAAGTGTGGCTAGAGGGAGAAAAATACCCCTTAATAAAATTGAGATATCTTCTTGTGTCCTAGATTCACCCAAAATTGAAAAAGGGGGTCTACAAAACCATGTGATGCATTTTTGTTTTTATTGCTCTTTTTTGGATAAGCACACACAAATAATGCACTCTTATACATAATCAAGCACTCTAATATCAAGAAATCATGCAAAGAGATGGGATTTTTCTCTATTATCTCCCCCACCCCAATCAATATAATTTTTCTCTATTATCTCCTCTACACTCCATGAGAGGGTGGGAAGAGAAAATTGGAGAACTCTTAAATCCCCCAATATATTTTTTCTCTATTATCACCCGAGCCTCATCCACACCCTCCAAGAAAGGGTGGGAGAGAGAATAGGATAAATATATTTTAGAATTCTCCTATTCTCTCCCTCATTTAGAATTCTCCCAACCTCTCCCCCATTTATAATTCTCCCAACCTATCCCCTCATCCCCATAATATAATTTTTCCATTCTTAGAATTCTCCCATTCTCTCCCCCCATTCAAAATTCTCTCATTCTCTCCCCCACCACCCGTATGGTAGAATTTTTCTAATCTCTTCCTTGGGTTAGGGAAGAGAATGGGATGAAAGAAGTGACTAAAGAAGTCAAAGCCCAAAACTTAACCAAAGTTGTCTCTTTATCTATTTGTCTAAGTGGTTAGATGGATTTATTTATTTATTCTTCAGAAGGATTCTCAGGGAAGAGAATGGGATTGAATAGCTGACTAAAGAAGTCAAATCCCATAACTTAATCAAAGTTGTTTTTTTATCTGTTTCTTTAAATGGTTATATGGATTTATTTAGTTATTCTTCACAATTATTTTGAGTGAATTCTCCCATTCTCTCCCCCTACCTCCGCAATATAATTTTCCCATTCTCTCATTTAGGGGTCAGGGGAGAGAATG
This sequence comes from Larix kaempferi, assembly GCA_027924585.1. Taxonomy (NCBI): domain Eukaryota; kingdom Viridiplantae; phylum Streptophyta; class Pinopsida; order Pinales; family Pinaceae; genus Larix; species Larix kaempferi. The sequence continues at coordinate 4,432,824 of BSBM01000033.1, read as the reverse complement.
AGAGAATACCCCCACCTCCAAAATTCTCTTATTCTCTCCCCCCATCCTCCATGGAGGGTGAGGTGATGGAATGAGGATGAGAGAATTCTTTATTCTCTCCCCCCACTAATCAATACATTTTTTTAATACAAAATATGGATGGTCACTTGCAATTGTTAATGCACTCTCATACATAATCAAGCAATTTAATATCAAGAAAGAAAGAAAAGGGATAAAACAATTTACACTTAGAGACAAATTAGTACATTTTTTTACAACACATGGATGGTCACTTGCAATTGTTAACGCACTCTCATACATAATCAAGGACTCTAAGATCAAGAAAGCAAGCAAAGGGATAAACCAATTTACACTTGAAGACAAATCAACATAATTTTTTTACAAGATATATATGGTCACTTGCAACTGTTATTTTGTAAGTTTATAATGTCTTCGAAAGTCTCTTGCATCAAGTTTAATTGTAATTCTAGAGTTTGAAGTCTAAGTCTCTTTTTGATTCGGGCATGACATACTTTAGTCCATTGTAATTTCAAGGCAATCTCTAGTTTTGTCTCATTGAGAGACTGTGAACCCTAACTTGAAACTTATTGGGAATGATGTCGCTCAATGTTGTGATCATGTTTTTTTAATGCATGATTGTGTGAGTATTGTTTTCGACCTAAGAAGAGTTAGAAGCATAAGGGTGGAGTTGCAAGAAATCCTTTTTGAAGTCTCTAAGGTCCAACAAATTGACATGTTTGTCAAACTTTAAAATTCGTATTTGGAGTTGTTTGATCCAACTTGAAATAAAATAGGGGGATCAAAGGTATATAATGAATTTTTGCTTTTCTTACAACACTTGGGCACTTATTTGTATATTTAAGTGTGGAATAATTCAGTTTACCAAGTACTTCCTATACTTTCTATGAGCTAGGAGAAGGGGAACAAGCATCCTTAGTTGAAGGATTGTATGAGTGTTCTGGTTTATATGAAGGTCCATGACGGGACAATTCAAGCAAGACACCCAAGGATGAGACAGTACAAACATGTATCATGGGAATGTAATGTTCCCATCCAAATAAATTATAATGGAGGAAAAATTCCACTAACCTACTAGTTCCCTAGGTTGGGGTGGAAACATTAAAATTTGATATAAGGGAGCTACAAGACCCAAAATGACCTTAGACTTACAAATTCATATTAAATGGGCCAAATAAACAATAATAAAAAGGAAAATAAGGTGGCATTGGATCATGAGGGTGCATAAGAGGTTGTGGGACCCACATGTGGCAAGATTCCCCACTACACTTGGCATCATTCTCACACAAATTCGAGTTCAAGGTGGAGGGTAACATACTTGGGGTAGATGAAGAGGAAATATTCATGGAAAAAATAAAGAAGACTTGACTTGGAGTGGAAGAGTAAGTCCCAATGAAGAGGAATAGGCATAATAGACAAATTGTGACACTTGTAACAAGATTCCATGGCATTTATGACAACAATAATGAAGGAATCTATGACAAATATGACAAATTCAGACCAGATGGAAGACCTATTACAAATATGACATATCAGGGATAAAAATAGTCATCAAGAGGGTGCATAGAGGGATTTATGGTCAACCAAGATTCCCAATTTGAATTGGGGAAAGAGGAGTGCAAGAATGAGGACAAGTGTCTCATGAAGAAAGCAACCACTAACTCGAGTGGGTGAGTATCTTGGAGTGAAATTAGAGCTCATGGAGGGAAGGAGTCCACATGAAGTTAATGAAAGGGGAGGATTAGGAAGGAGAGAAAATTTTGGATCATTTTTGTTTTGCAGTCTTGGAGAGCTTAGCTTGTCCATGCACAGTGGGTGTTTACCTTCCCTGCCATTGAACCAATTTCGAAGGTGAAAGATCCATGTACAAGTTGGTTGGTGGAGAGGCCATTCAGAACTCTTATCAGAGCTTAAATCAAGTGTTTATTGCAGATTCAATACCCTCTATAGTTCGAGTCATCTCATAGTTCTTATTCTACTATCTCTTCTTTCATTCTCTTCTCAATGCTTATGTTCTAGTGATGATGGCGCACTAATGGATGCATAAAAATTTATGAGGGTGTCTTTGTGACTCCATTTATGTAATATATGATTTATGGAACTGTGTTGAGCTGCATATCTGAGCCATAGCTCGAAACCTCATGTGTATCATGTATAAATTCCAAACAAACCTCTCATTCGAGCTAGTTTTCCTCTATATTTTCTTGTAAACTTTTGGAGCAATTACACATCAGATTTGCATCAGATTTTCTCTGTGTTTTTGCAGATGCTTGAGAAGCCTATACTGTACTGTAGATGACAAATTTATTTTATGCAGGCCCCTTGGAAATTTGATCAAATTTTATGTAACAATTTCCATGTCTATTGTTTACATTTTCCAAGCAATGTTTATGTGTTACAACTTTCTGTTTTATGGGTGCTATAGCAAGTTATATATCATGATAAATGATGCATTTTGGTTACCATTGAAGTCCTTTATCCAATCCAATCCTCTATTCAGAAATTAGGAAGGGCCGTACAACATTTGGAAATCCAAAAATTCACTGACTAGTGGGGGGGGGTTTCAACATCGAAATTGCTTGTATTTTTCCCTTTCATTCCTCCCTGATTAATGCAAGTCATAATGTCTTTAGAATGTGTATGAGTGTCCAATATATGAATTAGGATGTTCTAAGACCCCTCAATCCCTTCCAGACAGAATTTTAAAGCATTTGGGGGCATTTGGAACAGCTTGGGTTTCACCAATCCAAAGTTCGAAATTGGCCAAAATTGAACAAAATTTCATGGTAGGGATGTTATAGGGAAGTTTTTATTATTTTTCACACTTGGAGATTTTGTTTGTGACACTAAGTGGTTTTTGTTGTGGGACATTATTTTTGGTGTTGCGAATCTTGAAGCACCTCTTTGATTAGGATGGAAAGTATCTAAAACTTGTTAAATGTTCTACAAACTCTAATTCATATTACAAGATCCAAATCCTAGGCTCTATCAAGCATTGAGAGGGATCAAATCTCCCGAGGTGCAAACCTCTCCTTGGATAGCTCCTTGAGTGCAATACCTGAGCCACCTAATCCTAAGCTCTAAAGTCTCTAGTTTAAGTCTCATATTTACTTTTTACTTTGTATTATTCTTTTTTGTTTATGGCCGACATAATATTTATTACTTTTACTTTGTGTTATTATTTTTTGTTTACTTTGTATTATTTTGTTAGGACAAACCCTCTAAAGTCTCATATTTACTTTTTACTTTGTTTTAAAAGTAAAAAGTAAAGTCTCTAGTTTAAGTCTCATATTTACTTTTTACTTTGTATTATTCTTTTATGTTTATAGCCGACATAATATTTACCACCTAATCCTAAGCTCTAAAGTCTCTAGTTTAAGTCTCATATTTACTTTTAACTTTGTATCATTCTTTTTTGTTTATGGTCAACATAATATTTACCACCTAATCCTAAGCTCTAAAGTCTTTAGTTCAAGTCTCATATTTACTTTTTACTTTGTATTATTTTTTTTGTTTATGGCCGACATAATATTTATTACTTTTTACTTTGTATTATTTTGTTTTGTTTAATTTGTATTATTTTTTTACTTGACAAATAAGATCTCCCCCATACTGGACTATAGAGCGCCTCTCGGTGCAACTAGGATCAACTATTCAAATCAACAAAACTTCACTAAGTCATGTGCTTACATGTATGCACATCGTACGCAAAATGAATTATCTACTTCAAATTCAAAATAAGTTACGAGTTAATGAATCGACATTCTAATCTAATTCTTATTAAATCTAATCCATTATTTGGATTAACAATTGTTGAAAGTGAGAAACAATGCATCAAGCATCATATAGTTATGAATTAGACAGAGAAATTGATGAAGACATTAATGAGACATAAGATGAATTGGATGAAGACACTTAGGAGGGTGAGGATAATTTTGAGAATAAAGATAAAGTTATCAAATCTTGGAATGAGTTGTAATTCAAAATGAACAAATTTGACTTATGATGTGAAAAAAAAATTTCATATTCCTAATTACTCTAAACCTATGAAGTATGCATGTAAGCTTTCTTGATGATTATTTGCAAGGGAGTTGTGATTCGAATTGAACAAATTTGACTTAACGTCTATTGGCAAGCAACGAGGTGATTGGGTGTGTATTAATGTGGAAACCTAGTTTCAAATCCTTGAGTGGGTATGATTGTAAATATGACCTTGTAATTATAATAAGTATCTCTCTCTCAAAAAAATTTCAAACCTATGAAGTTTGTGGTGTAAGCTTTCTTGATGATGATTTGTAAGGGCGCATTATTGATGTTGATAAGTTGGTTGAAGTACTTGAACTCAAGGATAAGGATGGTGGTGCAAGTTGTTCATATTTCATTGCATTGTTTAGATCTTACCCCATGCAAATTTTATGGGAAGAAAAATCACCTTTGAAAATGGTGTGGGAGGTGAACAAAGATTTAAAAAAACATGTAAATTTTGTATGGATAAGTACTTATCATTGGAATTTGGAACCCAAATTATTGGAGTGGTCTTACCATTGTGTTCATACACAAGCACAAACATGTTTGATCAAAGAGGTTTCTACAATATATGACCATGAATGTTTTTAGTTAGGAATTGATGATTTAGGGAATGATTATGGCCCAATTGATGTTGTATTTTGAGTATAAGTTCACGTCTTTAGACCCCACACAAATAAATTACCCTTTTCCTCTTTCTGTGGGAGGAGGGGTTTATATCAATGCTATTAATGTATTCCCGTGACTTTTCACCTTTTAATTGAGAGGGGGGAGATGTTGACTATGATTATTAGAGTTCAAGTTTCGAAGTTTACTCTTGGTTTTGAGAAATTTTTGGGATTTTCAAGATTATGATTTCTTCAGTATGATAGATTAAGGATTGGATGCTTTTGACCTAAATTGGTAAATTTTATCTTTAGAGAATATTCATCGATATATTCAACAGTGTTGTTTTTTAGGATTTTAAGGATATTGCATGGATGATGGTTTTTGAGGATTTTCTAGATATTGGATTTGGAGCAGCACTAGTAGTTCACGTGGTTTAATTATAAGTAATTTTTTGCAAGATTATAATTCACTTAGTGTTGTATCATTCATAGTTTTTCATTCACATTTTTTACAAGACACAAGATTGGGATGATGATCAACACTTTTTTTTGTTAGTTGGATTATTGATGGATTTTTTGTCATTTTCTTAGAGCAATTTTTTGAATACATTTGTTCATTTGATAGTCTTCGGTCTTCACATGGATTCTTTTTGGACCTACTATAGTACATATGATTCTTTTGAATTTTTGATTGGCACATTGGATTGTCGGGCATTTTTAGGATTTGGGATGTGTTAGAGTAACATCCAATTCACTTCTCATTAGGTTTTTCTCTCATAAGTTTTGGGTTCACATCAATGAACACTTACACATTTTTTAGCTCATTTGTAACAATTCCATACTTGGTTTAATTTTTGCAGTTTTTAGGCTGATATTCTTCGAGACTTATAAGATTTCAAACCATGAGTATTATGTTCAATACTTGACACATTACTAGCATTTACAATAGTATATATTTCCTACCCGATACACTTGTATGAGCTTATGATTAAAGGGATGATATTTAGCAAAATGGTTCCTAATCCTTATACTACCTCATGTTTATCTTGGGACATATTCATTATCCTAAGTAACATATATTGACCATTAAAGGTCGTTATTGGAGGAATTCACTATATATTTTACTATTACGAGAATACAAAGTTTGATTGGGCTTCAAGTCTTTTTCTACTACTTACTTTATTGGTCTCATCTATTTTTCAACATGTAATTTCCGGTGAGATAAAATTTTATTTTTTAGTCAGATTTCATATAAATATTTCATATTTGAAATTATTTAAAACAATACATTTGTAAATGTATGGAAATTATTCTTTTCTTTCAAATAAAATCCTAATCCTTATACTACCTCATGTTTATCTTGGGACATATTCATTATCCTAAGTAACATATATTGACCATTAAAGGTAGTTATTGGAGGAATTCACTGTATATTTTACTATTACGAGAATACAAAGTTTGATTGGGCTTCAAGTCTTTTTCTACTACTTACTTTATTGGTCTCATCTATTTTTCAACATGTAATTTCCGGTGAGATAAAATTTTATTTTTTAGTCAGATTTCATATAAATATTTCATATTTGAAATTATTTAAAACAATACATTTGTAAATATATGGAAATTATTCTTTTCTTTCAAATAAAATATATATTTTGACGAAAGGTAAAATAAAATGGTATTGTAATTATGGAAATAATTTAATATCCAAATTACTAAAATGTAGTATATATATCCAAATTAATTTATATAAGTGAAATGGTATGGGATAAGTTCAAAGGAAATCTAGGGTGTTTGTACGAAGGATGTCATGGAAGGTGAATTGATTGACTACTCTAAAGACAACATAAGGGGATATGGCATATACATCAATTGGGCTAATCCTCGAGATGTACAAGGTGATGTGAACTCCATGTCATTAGGGTATAACCTTAAAATAAATAAAAAACTATATGAATTGTTGAAAAAAAAGGCTTGAAAGGTTTTCTAGGTTTCTCATTATGATGTACAAGCTTTGGCAATCCTGTTAATTTTTTAGCATTAATTCAACATACTCTAGGATCTTTACTGAGAGAATAGCATGTACAGAATATCAAGTATATCAATCACAGCAAGCAATCACATGAGACAATAGACACACATATTTTCCTTGGGGAAAACCATAAAGGTGAAAAACCCCAATAACTTCCTTAGAGATAGATAGAGCAATGATACAAAAACCAAGCATAAGAGATAGTCTCCTAGAAGCAACTTCTCCTCCTCCACTAGTGCGCCACTCTCCAATGAGAGTATGAGTGAGAAAGTGAATGATCAAATAGAGTGCCTCCTGCACTCTATTTATACTTGACTTGACTTGCCTAATAACCTTTACTAGGTCGACCTTAACTTGACCACATAACATAATGATGACAGGGCCGACCCCCAATAGGGTGGTCTAATAACCCTTTTACCCACATGACTCATACAGGGCCGACCCCATCAAGGTGGTCTAATAACCCATCAAGTATAAGTTATGACACTTACAATATAAATGACGACACTTCCGTATAGAGGAATAATAACATCTCTATAGGAATACAAACACTTCCGTATAGAGGAATAATAACATCTCTATAGGAATACAATATACATAGGTGAAATACATTCCGAAGTTACAATTACATCAACACTCCCTCTTAACTAGGAAGGTATTTCTCGACACAGGTCTTCTAGCACAAGTCTTCTTATCTGGATCATTGTCACTGGATCATCGACATCGTCACTGCTGCTGCTATCTCAATCAATCTCTGAACTACTCGTCATAGGAAGTTCTACAGAGCCAGTCCTTTTTCATACTGGATTTAGGCCCACCACCTGCAGGTCTTCATCATCACTGGCCATACTGTGGAATCCTCAGGACTTATTACGTGCGTCACAAACCCTCGCAAGAGCATCCCAGGACTTATTACGGGCACATAGCCCAACCTATCGGATCTCCCAAGTCTTACATGTGGTCATGGCACAACCTCGAAAGAGCATCCCAGGACTTATTACGGGCACACAACCCAACCTATCGGATCTCCTAGGTCTTACATGTCCTCCTAAGCACAAATTTTCCACGGCCACATAGTATCATCCTGATACTCATGATCGTACTGATCATAACATCGTTCATGAAGCACAACCCAGATACACATCACACAGCACTTACATTCACCGGCATGGGAAGACACACTTCAACCATCCGTGAAAGGATCAGCACTTATATCTATGCCATGGGAAGACACACTTCAACCATGTGAGAATGGCATCGCACTTATATCCATAGCCATGGGAAGACACATTTAAACCATGCTAGGAATGGCAAAACACTTATATCGCAGCCATGGGAAGACACACTTCAACCATGCTCGAATGGCACAGCTCTTACATCAACGACCATGGGAAGACACACTTCAACCATGTCGGAATGGCCCCAACACTTATATCGTAGCCATGGGAAGACACACTTCAACCATGCTCGAATGGCCCCAACACTTATATCGCAGCCATGGGAAGACATCCTTCAACCATGCTCGAATGGCCCATGTGCATCTATGTCTTCGAAAATCATCACACATAATCCAACTGATTATCTAATGTATCCACCTGATACATATCATCACATATGATCATCTTGATCATCATCATAGAATCATCCCGATGCATATCATCTGGAGAAAAATCCTGAAGCTCATCATCCATGATCATCTTGATCATACAATGCATCCACCTGATGCATACATAGTATCTACCTGATACATATCATCATGCATGATCTACCTGATCATACAATGTATCCACCTGATACATAAACAAATACATGATCCACCTGATCATATAATGTATCCACCTGATACATATCAACATGCATGATCCACCTAATCATACAATGTATCCACTTGATACATATACAAATACACGATCCAACTGATCATAACAAGCATCCAACATGATGCATATACATATGATCCAATTGATCATAACAAGCATCCAACATGATGCATATACAGAGCAATAACTGGAGCATAGACCTGATGCTTATCATACAGCGCTTACATCCACATCCATGGGAAGGATCCTCCTCTCACAATGCTTGGAATGGCTCCTGCAAATGTGTCCATCACTTCTTCCTCGAAGTGTCGTCAATCTGAAGAACACCAAGCCTCTCTCTGAAGTATTCAAACTTCACTCTGGCTAGTGGTTTCGTCAACACATCTGCAACCTGCTCATTCGTCGCAACATACAGGAGCTTCACTGCTCCTCTTTGCACCATATCCCTGATATAATGATATTTGATCTCAATGTGCTTCGACCTGTCATGGAATACCGGGTTCTCAGACAACTTCACACAACTCTGGTTGTCACAAAAAATACTAGTAGCCTCCAACGGGAGATCAAATATCTTAGACAGTAGCTTCCAGAGCCATACTTCCTCACAACTAGCCGAACAAGCTGCAACATACTCTGCTTTGGCTGTACTCAGTGCTACGCAGGACTGTTTCCTGCTAAACCAAGAGATCACACCTGATCCCATACTGAAGCAGCACCCAGAAGTGCTATTCCTATCTGCAGCACTGCCTGTCCAGTCTGAATCAACATAACCCTATAGGTCAAACTTTTGTTTCACATCATACTTGAGCCCATAATCAATTGTACCCTTCAGGTACCTCAGAATATGCTTTAACGCAACCAGGTGAACACCTCTCGGATCCGTCAGGAACTGGCTCAATGTGTTCACTGCAAAGCAAATATTTGGTCTAGTGTTTGTCAGGTACATCAAGGACCCAATCATATGACAATACACCGTGACATCAACCAGATCAGATGAAGCATCACACAGAAGCTTCAAGTTCGATGCCATAGGTGTTGCCATGGCCTTGCAGTCCATCATCCCGAACCGCTTCAGGATCTCTACTGTATACTTCCCTTGTCCAAGGAAGATCCCATCTGCACTCTGCCACACCTCCATGCCTAGAAAATAGTGCATCATCCCCAAGTCCTTCATCTCGAACTCGGCAACAAGCTTCCTCTTCATGTCAGTAATCAATCTATCCTCACTCTTAGGATTTTCCTATACTCCATCCTAGTCCTACTAGCTTTCCAGTCATTTTCATTTTCAGTCATGCATGCACTTTTAGGGTTTGCATGCATTTTTTAGGGTTTTCATGCATTTGCATGCATCCTAATCATCAGTCCCAACACCTAGCCCTCAGTTAGCTAGCCCCCAGATCTTCTTACTGATCATTTTCATCCCTCCTAGTGCCCAATGCGCCCCCCTTTCACCTACTGCATGAGAGAGGCACACTTTTTCACCTACCAGTCCAGTTATGTTCAGTTAACAAGAGTTCTCTCCTTAATTTTAGGCTTGACTCACTCTTAACTGACCTTATCACTCCGATGGACCTCCAGTGTGACTAGATAACATGTTCTCACTCTAGTTAGCTCCATGAGCGCCCTCCACTGAGCCTCCTTCACTACATTAGTGTTTCCATTGGCCAGTTACACCTACCACATTCAGTTAGACTCAGTTTGACTTCTGGTTGACTATTACTTGTGCATTGATGAATTCACTGATGATGAGTTGGACTCCTAGTTATGAGTTGATGACACTCCACTGATTATGGATCTGTCCATGCAAGATAATTCGAATCACACCTAGTGTATTCGAATCTTGAGCATTGTATATTTACCTTTTTACTATTCAGATTAATGTAACATGTGTAATTATTCTGCCTCTATCTGAGCTCCTTTGGATCTATGTTCTTCTGCTTTATTCTTCTTCTGTCATTCCTAAATTATTTCATTGTGAGGTTTACATCATCTCTTTGGATCTATTGTGAGCATTTTCACATGGTATCAGAGCCATTTGAGAGTATATTCTACCTCCATTCTTTAGAGTTTTTTGCAGCTATTTCGAAGTTCCAGTAGTTGCAGCAGCAGATTCAACAGTTTCATTTTTGCACTCGTTCCAGCAGTCAAGATGAGCAATTCGAATACTCCTCCTGCTCCTATAATTCTCACTCCCTTCAATTACTTCGAATGGAAGAGTAGGATGAAAGTACTTTTGAAGTTGAGAGGGTTTTCTAGAGTGGCTGAGGAAAAAGATGCCATACCACATACAGTTGTAGAGAGAACCAAGCATCTAAATAAAATGGATGAAGCCTTTGGATTCATATGCCTTCAGATGTCTGAAGATCTACTGTTTCATCTTGAAGGATTGAAGTCTCCAAATGAGTTATGGACAAAATTGGAGAGTCTTTTTGGCAAACAAGATGGGCTAAGAGGCCACATTCTCGAAAATGAACTGGTTGCCCTACAACCTAACAATTTCGAAAGCATTCAAGAATTCTTCTCCAAATTTCATAAATTGGTTTTACAATGCAAGCATTGTGTCATCACTAAAAGTGATGAGCATTTGGTACTCTCCATATTGAGCAAACTTGGATCTGAATTTTCTGTCTTTGTATCTACTTTTCATTCTGTTCAAATGTCAATCCCTGGATGGAATTTTCCCACCTTAAATGACTTTGCTGAAGCTCTCATTCAAGAAGAGGACAAATTGATTCAAATGGGTGCCATCAAGGCCTCCAAAGATCTATCTCTTCTAACTGGAGAAGCAAGTGGAGCGAATGCAAAGGGGAGGCAAAAATACAAGGACAAGAAGCCATCTAAATCCAAAAGTGACAAACACAAGAGACCTAATTACTCCTACTGCAAGAGAGGAAACCATCCTGAGAAAGCTTGCATGCAAAAGAAAATAGACCTACTAACCAAGCTTCTTGAACAAAACAAAATTGTTGTTCCAAAAGAAGCAAAGATGTCTGATCCTGGAAGTGGATTTGATGATTGCCATGCATTAATGGCTGGTTTTTCAAAATCAAAAGCCCTCCTCATAGATTCTGGAGCCTCCAACCACATGGTTGCCTATGAAGAATCTTTTTCCTCTTTAGATCTCAAAGATGGGCCTACTATTCACATGGGAGACAACTCTCAGATCTCTGCCAAAGGATTGGGTACAATACATATGGAGCATGGTAAGTTCAAAAATGTTTTATTTGTTCCTTCTCTAACAACTAATTTGTTGTCAATATATCAGATGACTCATACAGGATCACCAAAGCAAGTAACTTTTGGTCCAAACACAGTAGAGATTACATAGATCTCCACTGGAAAGATTATAGCGAATGGGGTTTCTAATCATGCCTCTAAGGCATATGAGTTCTCACACTTCATGCTCTTCTCTCTTACTATTCCTTCAGATTTTGATCAAGATCAGAGTGAATCCTCTTTTGATGAAGAAGAAGATCAAGATTTTGATGTTGAGATCATAGTTCAAGAAGATTCAGATCCAGAACCAACACATATTCTCAGTCCAGATTCGAGGTCAGTATGGGCTCACACAGTCCTTGCTACTACTGAGAACATAGTTGAGGATTCATCTGTTCACAGAACTACCAGACTTCAACATCATGCCAACCTTGCATTATGCCATCTACCTCTCCATGAGAGATGCAGCATGATGATGGGGTTCTCTCTTCCATCACTTGGGAAGACTTCTCATGTTTCATTCACTCCAGTTGCAGAAAGAATTCCTGAGAGACTTGCTTCGTCCAATACATCCTCTACACAGTGGAAGGCACATTAGAAGACTAGATCCACATCTAGCACCTGTTTTTGCATCCTACAGGAGATCAACTTGTCAAGTTTTTTGTAGAAGTTTTCACTGATGAAAGATTCCTTCTTTTCTGCTTAGTATGATGGTTCTTTGAGTTATTTACTATTCTTTTGAGGGGGGGTATTTTTCCCATGAGTTTTTCCCCATTTCCTCGGTTTATGGACAGTTCTTTATTTTTCTATCTTATTTGATTGTATGGGTGACCTTTGGTCCTAGTTACCAGGGCCTAGGATGGATTAAGGGGGGGTGTTAGTATTTTCCTATACTCCATCCTAGTCCTACTAGCTTTCCAGTCATTTTCATTTTCAGTCATGCATGCACTTTTAGGGTTTGCATGCATTATTTAGGGTTTGCATGCATTTGCATGCATCCTAGTCATCAGTCCCAGCACCTAGCCCTCAGTTAGCTAGCCCCCAGAGCTTCTTCCTGATCAGTTTCAGCCCTCCTAGTGCCTAGTGCACCCTCCTTTCACCTACTGCATGAGAGAGGTGCACTTCTTCACCTACCAGTCCAGTTATGTTCAGTTAACAAGAGTTCTCTCCCTGATTTTAGGCTTGACTCACTCTTAACTGACCTTATCACTTTGATGGACCTCCAGTGTGACTAGATAACCTGTTTTGACTCCAGTTAGCCCCATGAGCGCCCTCCACTGAGCCTCCTTCACTACATGAGTGCTTCCATGTGCCAGTTACACCTACCACATGTGCCAGTTACACCTACCACATGTGCTAGTTACACCTACCACATTCAGTTAGACTCAGTTTGAATTCTGGTTGACTATTACTTGTGCATTGATGACTTCACTGATGATGAGTTGGACTCCTAGTTATGAGTTGATGACACTCCACTGATTATGGATCTATCCATGCAGGCTAATTTGAATCACACCTAGTGTATTCGAATCTTGAGCATTGTATATTTACCTTTTTACTATTCAGATTAATGTAACATGTGTAATTATTTTGACTATATCTGAGCTCCATTGGATCTATGCTCTTTAGCTCTATTCTTCTTCTATCATTCCTAAATTTTTTCATTGTGAGGTTTACATCATCTCTTTGGATCTACTGTGAGCATTTTCACACTCACCAAGTCCTAGGAGCTTGCTTCAAGCCATACAAGGCTTTCTTCAGTTTGCACACATGAGTCCCTCTTTATGGGAGAAGCCACGAGTTACAAACCTCGCTTTGTATTTCTCCATGCTACCATCTGCAGCATGCTTGATCTTATAGATCCACTTGGAAGTCACAACAGACTTCCCTTCAAGTCTTGGGACCACATACCAAACATCATTCTTCATGATCGACTGGTATTCCTCGATCATGGAATTCTTCCCAAATCCTGGGAACTTCAGATTCTTCAATATCTTCAATAGATAGCTTTGTTGCTGGAACAAATGTTGTAGTCCTTATTTTGTAGGTGATGGTATACGATCTTTCCTACAAGACAAGTTAAATTGCATGATTAGAAAACATCTCATAGTTTTCAGAACAAATTCTTACACATAAAGAAATATGTCATACAGTCATGCATTTAATTTAGCCAATGCTTTAATACAACATTTATCCATATCCCGTAACTTTCTAGATGCCTTCCAATCTCTACCAGGACATTGTTAAGAGCGTGCACAACTCCCAACATGTTAGCAAAGAGGTTTCATTCTAGATAGGTAGCAATGGAATGTTGTAGAGTGCCATAGGCCACTTATCCATTACATGCATATTAGTAGTTTATTGTTCATTAATGCAATTATTCTAATATGCATAATACACAACCTAAGTCTAGGAACATAAGTATATACATCTTTGAACAGTATTATTTAAACAATCAAATATACAAGAAATGACAATTCAAATACTTATCTTTGTTTGTTTGATGGGTGGACTCCCTCTCAATCTTTGTTTCCTTGTAGGAACTACTGGAGTGTGCTCCTTCTTGATCTTTGCTTCCTGGATTACCTGTCCTTGAACTTATATCCATCCTCAATCACTATGCATGCTTACTAGTATCATCATTGTGTTATCCTCGAGATCTCATACATAATCGTACATTTATTAATATAATCTTAATACTATCAAAACACAATAATCTTAAGCATGTATAGTCATGATCATTTCAAACACAGATAATAAGCATTTATAGGACTTTTCTGTTTAGTCATATCATTAATCAAAGTAAGGAACATAACATGCATAAACCCTAGATTACTCAAACTTTTAACTTCATGAGTAATCATTATCAATCATACAAAAGTATAAGATCCTTTGATATAGGAAAAACATACTTGGTCATCATATTTGCTAGTTATGTCTAGCAATGTTTTCTTGTTCTCTTCAATGACTTGCATAGGTCATAATTTAACCATTGTAGAACCAAATTATACATACCTCTATGTGATCCATGACTATGGATGAGTCTTTGTCTTCATGTCATCATGGTCTTGATCTAGAGCTTGATTTGAACCTTTCATGTTAGCGGATAACATTCTCCTCATACAACACCACACTGCACTAGTACAAACATAATAACATCATAATTGTCATGGCCCTAATCAATGAATTTCTTCTATCATGCATTCATTCTTTTACTAGGGTGATAAGACACGTCTAAAATTAAACAAGATTGTTACTAAACTCAATAACATGAGGAAAATCATATTATAAACTTAATCATGAACATATTTCAAAACATACCTGTAAGTCATACCTGTCAAATTGCTTGTAGTAGTTGTTGTTGTTGTTCCTTTTGTTCTTAGGACAATCTGAGGAAAAGTGTCCTCTTCTTGGTATGTGCTGTGAGAGATTGATCTTCATTCCCCATCTTCTCTTCTCGAGCTATAATTCGAGCTTCTTCCCGTGAGCATTCTTCCCACAACTTACTGAAAGAGATAAGTTTCTTCCTAGCACAAATTCCTTGGATGAAGGAATCCCATGACCTAGGAAGGCCATTAAGAGTGGTCATTACCACTTCTCCATTCTCTATAACTTCTCCCACATCTTCAGGCTGTTCTTTTATCTGGGAGACCCTTGATAAATAAGACTGCATAGTCTCTGCATTCTGGAACTTGATATTCTTCAATTGATTCCTCAAGGTCATCTTCCGATTTATATTCTTCCCTTCAAATAGCTTGGTCAAGGAATCAAACATCTCCTTAGGTGTCTTCAGAGATGACACATGTGGCATGAGATGGTTTTTGATAGAATCAACAATGATCCTTTTATCCTTGACTGAGTTCCTCTTGTGTAAGGCCTTAGTCTCTTCTCCCTCTGGGACAGGAACCCCTTCACTTATGTAGGTGTCCAACTCACTCTCTTCTAGAATTAACCCAATCCTATACTTCCATGCTCGGAAGTTATTATCCCCTTAAAGCTTATCCTCAAGCTTGGTGTGGTGAGAACTTCAAATGAAATAGAAAATATTTAGGTCTTACCCCTTGATTTGCAGAAATCTCGATCTGGAGCTGGATTAGGGTTTGTCAGAGAAACCCTAAAAATTCAAACTTTGAATTTCAAACTTCTGAAAAGATAGAAAGATGAGCCTTGATGAGATGATCAAGCTGGTATACTCAAAATTTGAAAACTGCAGAGTTTCACCCCTCAAATTTGCTTTTCAAACTTTTGGATTCACTAGGGAGGACCCTGAATTAGGGTTTGATTTTCTCGGAGCTTCATCCATCCAAAAAGTTTGATCTTGATCTATAAACTTTGATTTTTCAGAGGAGCTTCCACTCATGGTCTCAGATTTCAGAAATTCCAACTTTTGCAGAAGCCCTAATTTTTGGCTTCACTAGACAGGACCCCAACCTAGGGTTTGATTTTCCCGAAGCTTCACCCAACCAAAAAGTTCGATCCAAAGCTCTAAAGTTCTATTTTTTAGAGGAACGTCCATCCATGGTCTCATATTTTAGAAATTCCTATTTTTGTGGAAACCCTAATTTTTAGGGCAAAAAATGAAAGTGCCCAGAATTGAATTCTGATTGGACAGAAAGATGCGCCTTGCTGAGGAGAGTCAATCTACCCTACTGCCTTTCCAAAATCTATGGAGAGAAACCCAAAAACAAGAAGCCCTAGCTTCCGCAACTGCACAATGTCTTCTTCTCAGGTTAGCTCTGATACCATGTTATTTTTTTAGCATTAATTCAACATACTCTAGGATCTTTACTGAGAGAATAACATGTACAGAATATTGAGCATATCAATCACAACAAGCAATCACATGAGACAATAGACACACAGAGTTTCCTTGGGGAAAACCACAAAGGTGAAAAACCCAAATAACTTCCTCAGAGATAGATAGAGCAATGATACAAAGCCCAAGCATAAGATATAGTCTCCTAGAAGCAGATTCTCCTCTTCCACAAGTGCGCCACTCTCCAATGAGAGTATGAGTGAGAAAGTGAATGATCAAATAGAGTGCCTCCCGCACTCTATTTATACTTGACTTGACTTGCCTAATAACCTTTACTAGGTTGGCCTTAACTTAACCACATAACATAATGATGTCAGGGCCGACCCCCAATAGGGTGGTCTAATAACCCTTTTACCCACATGACTCATACAGGGCCGACCCCATCAAGGTGGTCTAATAACCCATCAAGTATAAGTTACGACACTTACAATATAAATGACGATACTTACGTATAGAGGAATAATAACATCTCTATAGGAATACAAACACTTATGTATAGAGGAATAATAACATCTCTATAGGAATACAATATACATAGGTGAAATACATTCCGAAGTTACAATTACATCAACAAATCCTTTCATGAACTCTTGTAAACACAAGCAATATCGAAAAAATCCATTGGGTGAAGGTCTTGGTTTATAGTTCGCAGACTCGCACACTATGCCCATGAATATTATGCTATTAGATCAAGCCCCAAATTTGTGTCAAGTAGTAAATGAGTCCAATGTGGTGGGACATCAAGTTGATAGTGAAAGGAAGTCCCACAAATCCACACTAGGTCATTTGGTTAATCCTTCATTACCATTGAGAAAGGGCTTGACCTTGTGTAATCAATAGGAATAAAGGAAGTGGAATGAGGTTAGGGTTTGTGAAGAGGTGTCAAGGAGAAATTATGCAAAAGATTATCAAAATTTGAGGGCACACATAAGCATTCAGAGAGTCATGGACTTGAAAGTGGAGAGTAAATCGACTAGGAGGTGTATTAAACAAATGAAGAGTCATGTTAAATTAGTTCTAGGAGATCACATCAAGATGCACTAAGTTGTTGAGGTAGTTACCCAAACTCTTGTGGTTAAATTCCATGGTATTTGTGATTTATCAAACTCTCATGGAATGGTTAAGGGAGGAATGGGAGCCATTGTTAGGGTATGTTCCAGTATTCTATTAGTTAACTAGAGGGTGGTTGGATTTTCTATTTAAGAATTCCCCAACGCTATACTGGGGTTCCATCCCATTAACAATAAAATGTTGGAGTCCTTTCTTTGATGCAAGAACATAGAAAACTTTCTATTTTCCTCTATTGGTAAAATTACCTAGCCTTCCCTTGGATTTTTGGTCAAATGATGCATTTAAGGAAACTATAAATGCTTTGGGATCCTTCATCAAGGTAGATATGAGTTTTTTATATTCAAAATCCTTGTTAGTTTCCATAATATTGGTATTTATAGATATATATGAAGGACTGGTTGTAGAAATTTCATTGCAAAATTGACTTCAAACACACTACTAGTCACTAGAGTATGTGGGGTTCTCTTTTCAATGCATGTGATGTCATAAGTGTGGACATCTAGCCAAATACTACAATTTGAAGTTTTCAAAGTATATTGGGGTTAAAATTTTTGATAGGGTGGTTAAGGAGGATGGGAAAGGAGTTGAAAGCAATAGCCCAATGTTTGTAGAGAAAGTCACAGTGTAAACATGGGGGTTATTTCTGTGTTTCCTCTAAAGGGAACAATACATGTTGTGACTGTGGGGGTTGACAAAATTTTAGAAAATGCAAATCAACTCAATTCAAATGTCAACCAAGCCTAGTTCGAGTGGTTGAGAGGAGGAATGTTTTTCTCTCCACTCGAGTTCAACTCCCACTTGTAACAAGTTCACTCTGACATGATCCAATTGTTGATTAAGGATCATCGTGATCCAATTGTTGATGGAATTGGAAAGGTACCAACAATCTGATTCTTGTTTATGAGATTAAGTGTGTTAGGAGTTCTATTTCAAGGAAAAAAAAGATAAAACCAATTCAAAATTTGGTGTGAAGGATGAGAAGCCGATGGAAGCTCCACGATATCAAATTGTTTTGCTCAAATCATCTTGGAAGTCATTTCCTTTGGAAATTTTGGGTATGTCTTGAAGAATGGATTGAAGTATGACTCTCTTCATCCTATGGGAATGGGAGGTCTATAGAATTGAAGATTCCTTTGGGATTTCCTTGAAACCCATACTAAGGAGATTGATATAAATGGAGGAAAAATTCCCAATAGACACCAAATAAAAACATATGCTCTATAAAATCTCTATGCTTTGATCCCATCAAAGGATGAAGATGATAGTTATAATGAAGGAAATTATGTATATTACTTAACGCCTAGATATGTTCAAGGTATATTATATTAGGTATACCACAAGCGTAGGGGAAAGGAATTCGGAAAGACATGATAGTGCTCGATAGGGGTACAAATATCTACAGGGAGACAAAAACCAATCAATGGCATTAACAGAGAAGTTATAACCCAATTTATGGGTGGTCCATGATTTGGATGACCTTGAATATGTGAGACTTTGGAAATAGATTAAAAATAATCCCTAAAAAGGATGTTGGTGGTCCACAAACCAGAAATCATCTTTATCTAGAAGACTATGGGTGAAGGACTAAAACTAGTTGGGGAACTAGGGAATCTGGATTTGATTGCAACCGATTCTAAGGAATGTTTTGTGGGTATTATAATAGGGTAGAATAGAAGGTCCACATAATCTAATTTGTGGTTTCTTACATCAGGTTTAGGCATTGATTTATCCCCCCAAGAGATAAAGGAGGAGTGATCTACTTGCTTGAATATTTATGGACCATATGTTAACATAGTTTCCTGTTGGAATAAATATTCACTATGAAAATTTTAAAGCATCATAATGTTATTTAATTTAGGAATTTTGGGGGGGTGAAGGGTGGGGAGTATGGATTTGGGGACTTCTTCATGAATTAGACCCACTATGAGATTATTTCTTGAAAATATTAAAAGAAGTGGGTCTCACAGATGTGGAGCCTATCAAACTAGAGAAACCTACGAGTTGGAGAAATACAGATTGCAAAGAGGTTGGACAAGTTCCTTTTGGGTGAAGTTTTGGTTTCAAAATAGTTTAGATTCAAGGAGCGGGTCAGAGTTCGGGGGGGGGGGTTATTTGACCACTTCCAACATTTTTTGGACATGGGAAAAGAAGGAAGAAATCTTCTCGGGCCTCTCAAGTTCAACTATGCTTGCATGAGGAGGAGGAGTTTGTTAAGATAATTAAATAAAACAAGACCACTTAGAATGGAAAAAAGAGGGAGTTAGCTTGCATGCAGTTTGAAGAAAAGATAAATAGGCTCAAGAAGTTGTCGATAGGTTGGGATAACCAAAGTAAAGTTATGGATGATTAGGAGCTAGTTAACATTGAGAATCAAATGGACGATTTGAAACTAAATGATTTATGAGGTGAAAAATCGAGTAAAATGCCTAGAGCAGAAAATAAGAAAGATTTTAGAGAATAAGGAAAATGGTTGGATGGTAAAAAGTATGGCTTTGTGGCTTTCCAAGGGAGATAAGATTAGAAATTCCTTCCATCAATTTTCAATTATCGAAAGAATGTTAATACCATACAAAGAATGCCTATAAATGATGGTTCAAAGGTTAGGGGGATTGAAAAACTAACACAACTTAGGACAAATCACTTTCATGAAATTTATAGAGGAAAACAAAGCCACAATAGAAAAGGTGATCAAAATGATCACTTATTTTCCTATTTTTGTAGAGGCTAAGGTCAATGAAAGGGTGTTAGAAGAAGTAACCAAAGATGAACTTCAAGAAGTTTTTCACATCTTTAAAAAACATAGAAGTCTCAACTTAGATGAGTTGACCATTGAATTGTTTCTAGGATTTTATGAAGTGATAGAGGAGGACATGCTGAGGGTGATTGAAAACTCAAGATCCATATGAAAAAATCTTGTAACTTTTAATTCCACTTTCATTGCACTCATTACCAAGTCTAACAATGTGAGGTCTTTTGAAAATTATAGACTAATGTATTTATGAAACTGTATCTATAACATCATAACCAAGAATATTGGCCCAAGCTTAAAAAATCTTTGGGCATATTCTATCTCCAAATAGCAATTTATTTCTTGTTGAAAAGGAAAATACACTAGGAAATCACAGTATTTGAGGAGGGCTTGCATACAATCAAGACAAAGAGATTAAATGCCTTAGTGGTAGAAATTGATATTTCCAAGGGGTATCACCATGCTAGCCAATTATATCTTAGATTGATGTTGGCACATTTAGGATTCTATTTACACTTTAGATTGGGTTATGAGTTGTGTTTTAACTAGTTATTTTTACATGTTAATATATATGCTTTTGTTTGTTTATTTTGACAAGAAGAGGCCTCAAACAAGTTTGTCCATTATCTCTCTATTTGTTCTAATTATGGAAAATGGTCTAAGTCAATATTTTTTTTGAATCTAAAAGGACAAGTTTAATTAAAGGAGTAAAGTTAATATTCTTTTATATTTGACCCATTTATTATTTTTTGATGATATTCTCTTATTCTCTGATGGGACTAGAATAGATGCTCTAAATTTAAAAGAGGTCATAGACTTGTATTGTTCAACTATTCTAATATTGATCAATATGCACAAATATTCAATCTCCTTCTCAGAAGTGGATGAGGAGGATTCCAAATATTTCTAAAAAAGGTTTTATTTTAGCAAAATTGATTAAAACAATGGGATGAATTATTTAGGATTTTAGCTCAAGCCAAAAAATTAAGGAATAAATGATAAAAGTGGCTTATTTCCAAGTTGGGAAAACGCTAGCTATGTGATGTAATAAGTTGTTGTCTAGGGGGGAATACTAATCTTAGTTAAATGTACTTAAAGACATCCTAGTTTACTAGATGTCCCAAGATTTCATTTCCAAGGGGGTACTTGAAAGACTAGGAAGAATTAACTTCAAGCTCTTATTGCCAGTCCATAGAGGAAAATAAGTATAGAATTGGTAAAATGGAAAACTATGGAAAAGCCTAAATTGGTAGGTGGTTGGGAACTAAAGAACATTTTCTTGTTTGGCAAATCCCTAGCTACAAAAGGAGTCTAGAGATTAATAAACAACCATGGATTTTGGTGTCATGTTTGCAACATTAATATATTGAGCCATACACTATTGAATATTGGTTGAGAAATATAACAAAACCCTACAAAATGAATCTATTATATGGAAAGCTATTGTGCAATCTTTTCACCTTATCAAGTAGTGGCTTGCATGAAAGAGGTATTTAATATTTGAACTAGGTTGCCTCATAAGACCTCAACACAACATGGAGACATGAGTGGAAGTATGATATGTTGGATTTAAGAGCTAGAGAAGAAGAGTGGGAGGAATCATACAAATTAAACCTATGGAGAAGTCATGCGCGAATAAAAAATAGGAGGAAGATAAACTTATATGGTTTAAAAATCCAAATAGAGGGATGCATACGTAAGTAGGATATGTGGTTTGTGTGAGAATAGGACCAATGGTGGTGGAATGATATATGGAGGTTTAAATGTTCAGTGAATTCCCATATATTTATATGGCTTGCCATAAAAAATGAAGCTTATGCATGGGATGTGCTTCATAAGAGAAACTTCAATGTTAGCAGCACAAGAGAAACTACAATGTTCCTAGAAGATGCCCATTATGCAATGATCACTAAGAAAGTAGCACTCACCTATTGATTTCATGTGCCTATACATCAAAGGTTTGGAAGGAGCTATGTAAGCTCACATATTTTAGAGATGTTTGGTCTAGAGCCTCCATAGAAGAAAAGTTAAGACCCTAGTGTACAAATCCTATTTTAAAAAAGCTAAAAACCATACCTTTGAATGTATCTTGAAGAATTTGGCTTGCTCAAAACCTAATATTATTTGATGATAGGCGTATAGTTCCATTTCAATTTGTATTTCAAAGAAGATATATCCAATTTTTTCTCAATCCCACAAAGACAAACCTATGTGGTAGGTGGTGATTGAATAGGTTGACATGTATGGTGCTCAAGCATACTTTAATTGAGCATACCAAGGAGATGTACCCTCATATGGAGGAGGTGGTTTTCTTCATCTAAATGAGTCACATATATTCAAGTTCAACGTTGTGGTTGGAAGAGGTAGAAACAATTTCATTGAATTGATGGCCTTAAAGTTGCTACTTTTTGTCTCTAAGGAGAAAGGGATTTTTGACATTTAGATTTTTAAAGACTCAATGGTGGTGATAATTGCTTTCAAGGCATCAATGATATGAATAATTACATGTTAAAGCCACTATTTGATTAAAATAATGACATGTTAATGACAACATTTTGATGAAATTCAAGTGTACAAATCCAATTTTAACTCAATCTCTTTTCACCATATCTACAAGGAAATAAATGGTGAAGTAGATGGCCTTTCAAAGGCAGGTCTTCAATTGGAGAATGGCCCATGGCATATATAAGAGCTCAAGGATGGTAAAATAATCAAATATTTCCATCCCACTTTACTTTGAAATCATTATGGATGATGGAATTATACAACTTCAACTTATATATGAGTCTTCAGAGGGTTATTATCTTGTTTGATTATTTGGAAATATGCTGCAAATTTTTGAAAACTATGTATAGAAATCTAAGAGTGAATCAAAGATAGATACTTTGCTCCCTTATGGAAACAATTGTGGTTGATAGGTTGGGCTAACCAAAAGAAAGTTAGGGATGATTAGGATCTAGTTAACGTTGAGAATCAAATGGACAATTTGCAACTAAATGATTTATGAGGTGAAAAATCAAGTAAAATGCCTACAGTGGAAAAGAAGAAAGATTTTAGAGAATACAGAAAAATATTGGAGGCTAAAAAGTACGTCTTTGTGGAACACAACTCAGGACAAATCACTTTCATGAAATTTATAGAGGAAAACAAAGCCACAATAACAAAGGTGATAAAAATGATCACTTATTTTCCTATTTTTGCAGAGGCTAAGGACACTGAAAGGGTGTTAAGATGAGTGGACCATTGAATTGTTTCTAGGATTTTATGAAGCGATAGAGGAGAACATGTTGAGGGTGATTGAAAAATCAATAGACCTATGTATTTATGCAAATGTATCTAAAATATCATAACCAAGATTAAAAAATATTTGGCCATATTATATCTTATATTGATGTTGACACATTCAGGATTCTATTTACACTTTAAATTGGGTTATGAGTTGTGTTTTAACTACTTATTTTTCCATACTTATTTTTCAAGCTCACGTCCTAAACTATTCGACCATCTTTACGCTAGAGGATCCAACTATGTTTAGCCAGGTAAGGTAAGCATTACAGGATTGAGCCACTATTTTCTTTCTAGTTTCCATTGGATGCGATCTTTTGTATGAATTCTTTTAATCTTTGCATTTTTGTTTACATATTATAAAATTCTCATTCCAGAACTCAGAACGTGCCATTTTTGTTTTTGGTTACAGTCATATTAATTTTTCATTAATTTTTTCATGACTATTTAATCTCCGCAGATCCAAGAATATAGAGAGACAATAATAGTGCAACGGATCTACCAGTTTAGTGACTGCAGAGGATAGGAAGAAGCAAGCTGATTTAGTGACCATAGAGGATAGGAGGGCACCCATACTCACTTCCTGCAAAAACCCATAGAATCAAAAATAAATTGTTACATGTGATTATCAAAATATAACATATTAATAACATTCTTGTGGATAGAGGTTTAAGACTCCCATTCAGCTACATAAACCTTACTACAACTTTAAACTTCATAATAGCTTTTCATGCTCAGCTGTATCTTCTATATTGTGTAAGGACAACACACACACGCACACAATCCTCTGTCTAGACTCTAGATATTGGCATCTTTGGAAAATGTACAAGGGGACTATAATAATAGTACTATATACAAATACAAGTGTGGTGTTTGGTACTTAGAATGGCTACTCAATAACCATTCTTGAAAAATAAATATAAATTTTTGATTTAACAGTATAATGGATCCCATGTTATAGTATCCAACAGAAAACTTGAGATTCAACTGAACCAATATCCTTCATATTCAAATAACAATACAATTTTATGCTATATTATATTAATGCTATACCATTCTCAATACATTTAAACTTCAGTGTAAAAGAGAAATTCTTGGGCACAATTACGAAGAGAAAGGATACAGAGAGCAGGTGGAGAGTGAGAGAGGGTGGAGGAGACAAGCTACTTGAAAGATTTGATGTGTAGCTTATCGACATTTTATCATCTAAAAATCACCCACCAAAATATAAATTATCAGAAATGTACAATTTGTATACAAGTAGGTGTACTATATTGTGGTTCAATACTTACAACCAACAATATTTGTAACGTAAAAGCTGGATATATTTTGGTTCAATACTTACAACCAACAATATTTGTAACATAAAAGTTGGACCAACTTAGTGGGTATAACTGCTGGTGCGGTCTGTCAAGTCTGCATGAAAATAGGCTCTAGATTTCCATATTACCATGTCTAGTTGCACGTTCAGCTTTTCCAACGATACAAGCCCAATTTGTCTCACCTTCTCCCTTGACAATCACAGTCTAACAAATAACACATTGCAATGTTATGTTAGAGATTGTATTCCCTTTTTTAGCGAGTACGATGTGACAAAATTTCCAACATTTAACAAACTTACCACCTACTAATATCTTCCCATGTACAGTTGTGTGTATCCAGACCATAATATGGACTTATTATCACTTGCTTTCTCTTGGTCAATGACTAAGGAATTTATTCACATCCTCTGCATCATATACTGATGACACAAACATTCAAAAACTACAAGTATATTTTCAGTAGCTTCTTGAATTTTTGAAAATGATCATATCTTTCTCAACAAATATATTTAGTAGACTTGACAAAACTTACTCTTAAAGAGTTCCTTTCTACAGTAAACGATGGATTATTTTCAAGATTAGTATATGCAATATACTGCAGGCAAAACAAAGCTCATTGACCTATTTTATAATTGTGATTTCTTAATAGAGTTGCAATTTTTAAGAATTTTTTGAAATAATTAAAATAGTTAGTTAATCACAACATGTAGTGGTTGGTCTTTACACTATGAAAAGTATCAATTTTTAGATGTGGCTCTATGTAATAGTGAGATCTTAAGGTATTCCATGTAGTGTTGATACATGTTTAAAATGTATTATCACATTGACAAATTGCATTTCAAAAGATTCCATGGCTTGTATTATTTTTATAAATTATGTGTTAATTTTGTTATCATTTCAGATGTTATTGTTATACACAAACATAATTTTAAATTTAAAAAAGTTCTTCTTATTCCAATTTTTTAATTTAATGTTAATAAGTTAAATTAAATAAAAATAATTAAAATTTTAAATTTAGCTACAATATAACACAATTTGTCATGGGCTTCAACCCAACTCTCATTGCGAAGCAACAAGTCCATATGGCAGGGACTTGCTGCTTTGCAACTTCTCTTGTTCTCTTATGGGACTATAATAAATGTTCAGGGACTTGCTGCTTTGCAACTTCTCTTGTTCTCTTATGCGACTATAATAAATGCTCTAAATTTAAAAGAGGTCCTAGACTTGTATTGTTTAACTATTATTAGATTGATCAATATGCACAAATATTCAATCTCCTTCTCAGAAGTGGATGAGGAGGATTCCAAATATTTCAAACAATGGTTTCATTTTAGAAAAGTAATTACAACAATGTGATGAAGTATTTAGGATTTTAGCTCAAGCCAAACAATCAAGGAATAAATTATGGGAATTGGCTTATTGCCAAGTTGGGAAAAAGGCTAGCTATGTGACGTAATAAGTGGTTATCTAGGGGGAATACTAATCTTAGTTAAATGTAATTAAATACATCCTAGTTTACTAGATGTCCCAATCTTTCATTTCCAATGGGGTACTCCAAAGACTAGGGAGAATAAACTTCAAGCTCTTATGGTTAGTCCATAGAGGAAAATAAGTATGGCATTGGTAAAATGGAAAAGTATGTAAAATCTTAAATTGGTAGGTGGTTGGGAAATAAAGAACATTTCCTTGGTTGGCAAATCCCTAGCTACAAAAGAAGTCTAGATATTAATAAACAACCAAGGCCATTGGTGTCATGTTGGCACCGTTAATATATTGATCCATACACTATTGAATATTGGTTGAGAAATCTAACAAAAACCTACAAAATGTCTCTATATGGAAAGCTATTGTGTTATATTTCCCCCTTATCAAGTAGTGGTCTGAATGAAAGAGGTATTTAATATTTGAACTAGGTTGCCTCATAAGACCTCAACACAACATGGAGACATGAGTGGAAGTATGATGTGTTGGATTTAAGATCTAGAGAAGAAGAGTGGGGAATCATACATGTTAAATCTACGAAGAAGTCACGTGTGAATAAAAATATGAGGAAGAGGAACAATGGTGGTGGATTGATATATCGAGGTTTAAATGTTCAATGAAGTCATATATGTATATGCCTTGCTATAAAAACTAAATCTTATGCATGGGATGTGTTGCATAAGAAAAACTCCAATGTTAGCAGCACAAGAGAAACTTCGATGTTCCTAGCAAATGCCCATTATGCAATGATTAGGAAGAAACTAGCACTCACATATTGATTTCTTATGCCTATACATCAAAGGTTTGGAAGGAGCTAGGTGAGCTCACATATTTTAGAGATGTTTGGTCTAGAGCCTCCATAGAAGAAAAGTTAAGACCCTAGTGTACAAATCCTATTTTAAAAAAGCTAAAAACCTTACCTTTGAATGTATATTGAAGAATTTGGCTTGCTTAAAATCCAATATTATTTGATGATAGGTGTATACTTCCAATTCATTTGTAGTTCAAAGAAGATATATCCAAATTTCGCTCAATCCCACAAAGACAAACCTGTGTGGTAGGTGGTGATTGGATAGGTTGACAAGTATGGTGCTTAGGAGATGCACCCTCATATAGAGGAGGTGGTGGTGTTCATCTAAATGAGACACATATATTTAAGTTTAACTTTGTGGTTGGAAGAGGTAGAAACAATGTCGTTGAATTAATGGCTTTAAAGTTGCTACTTTTTGTCTCTAAAGAAAAAATGTTTAATGTTTTTGACATTTAAATTTTTGGAGACTCAAAGGTGGTGGTGATACTTACTTTCAAGGCACCAATGATATGAATGATTACATATTAAAGCCAATATTTGATTAAAATAATTACATGTTAATGAAAATATTTTGATGAAATTTAAGTGTACAAATCTAATTTAACTCAATCTCGTGTCACCATATCTACAAGAAATAAAAGGTGAAATAAAAGGTGAAGGAGATAGCCTTTCAAAGGTGGGTCTTCAATTGGAGAATAGCCCATAGCATATATAAGAGCTCAAGGATGGCAAAATCATCAAATATTTCCATCCTACTTTACTCTAAAATCATTATGATTGATTGATTTATACAAATTCAACTTATATATGAGTCTTAAGAAGGTTATTATTTTATTTAATTATCTAAAAATATGCTGCAAATTTTTGAAAACTATATATAAAAGTCTAAGAGCCAATCTATCACTTTACTCTAAAATCATTATGGTTGAGGGATTTATACAAATTCAACTTATATACTAGTTTTAGGAGGGTTATTATTTTATTTAATTATCTAGAAATACGCTGTAAAACTATGTATAGAAATCTAAGAGCCAATGAAAGATAGATACTTTGCTCCCTTATGGAAACCATTGTTTTATAATATTATGGATTGTTAATCATACACTATATTATTATGGATTGTTAATCATAAGCTAAAAGGTGATCTCCATATTCACACTTTTATTTTTGTTTTTGAAGATGACATAAACATTAAAAATGTATATACAAAATGTAATTTTATTTGAATATGAATAAATTGTATTTTTTTTTTAAATAATAATAATAATAATAATAATTGAATGGATCTATAAAGCAAAGATATTTGATAAAGAGAAAAACACCATGAATAAAAAGATGATTGTGAGGGATGAATGCATGGTCGAACCTATTAAGATTATATAAAAATACATTAAAAACGTGTTAATGATTAAACTATTTATGAAAATGCAAGAAGAAAATACTATGGATCATGTTATATATATATATATATATTTATAAGTAAAAATGTTTACAAATGCTATTCGATTGTGCTATAAACCATTCATGAAGATGCACGAACAAAATACTCGGAATCATGTTTATGAATGCATGGTTGGACTTATATAAGATTATATAAAAACACATTAAGAACCAAATTATATATAAAGACATATGAAGAAAATACTAGGGGGATCATATAATGATAAGAGAGGAAGGAAATACAAATACATTTTTGTTTAATTGCATTCATGAAGATGTACGAATAAAATACTCGG
Source organism: Larix kaempferi (assembly GCA_027924585.1). Taxonomy (NCBI): domain Eukaryota; kingdom Viridiplantae; phylum Streptophyta; class Pinopsida; order Pinales; family Pinaceae; genus Larix; species Larix kaempferi. The sequence continues at coordinate 4,403,835 of BSBM01000033.1, read as the reverse complement.
AATCATGTTTATGAATGCATGGTTGGACTTATATAAGATTATATAAAAACACATTAGGAACCAAATTATATATAAAGACATATGAATAAAATACTAGGGGGATCATATAATGATAAGAGAGGAAGGAAATACAAATACATATTAGTTAATTGCATTTATGAAGATGCACGAACAAAATACTCGGAATCATGTTTATGAATGCATGGTTGGACTTACATAAGATTATATAAAAACACATTAAGAACCAAATTATATATAAGACATATAAAGAAAATACTAGGGATCATATAATGATAGAGAGGAAGGAAATACAAATACATATTTGTTTAATTGCATGTAGTGAATGATGGTTAAGTTTAAGACGATGAATGTTAACTACAGTTTAAATAGATGTTCATTATATGATGCAGTGAATAGTAGTTAATTTTAAGATCATGAATCGTAGTTAACTTTAAGACCATGAATACTCTTTATTATATGATGAATGGAATAGTAGTTAAGTTTAAGATCATGAATAGTAGTTAAGGTAGTTAAGTTTAAGATCATGAATAGTAGTTAAGTTTAAGACCATGAATATTGTTTATTATATAATGTAATGAATAGTAATTAGGGTTAAGACCATGAATATTGTCAATTGTATGATGCAATGAATAATAGTTAAGTTTAAGATTGTGAAGATCATGAATAGTATTTAAGTTCAAGACCATGAATAATGAATAAGGTTTAAATAAGTCACGATTAGTGTTTTGTTTAACTCCATAGATGCCCACTGATTACTATTAATGTTGTGTTGTGTTTGTAACTGAAGGATGTTTGGAGGTGTTTTTTCTCATGAGAAAGAAAAGGAGAGGTGCATGAGTGGAAAGGAGAGGGCGTCGTGTCATAAAATGATAGGGTGAACTAGGTTGTGTTGTGTATGAGATTTCGCTTTCGAGGGCGTCCTTTCTCATGAGAAATAAAAGGAGAGGTGCTCAAGTGGAAAGAGAGGTGATATACCACCACCTCCTTATTTGATTGAACAATTATGAACATACATACAAGAAGATCAATCAATCAATTGTAATTGATAAGTTTTTGGACCTTCTCTTAAATTCTTTAATTGTTATTCCTTTAGGCATTTCTGTCACCAATGAACTTAAGTGGATTCAATCTTGTGACCTCTTTAGCGAATATGCCTTTGGCATGGAAAGTCAAACCACTTGAGCTACCCTCAAGGCTTTAAGAAATTTACTATACTCCAAATTTCATATCTATAAAAATTAAACCTGAAATCATAACATAAATACAAAGGATCTACTCACAAATGGATAGAGGTTAGGGTTTTAGTCCAAGACTGAATGATAGGATGGAACTTGGCTAGTGAATCTAAATACATTCAATTGGTGAACTAATCCAATGACTCGACGGAAGGCATTGATAACTCTGAATATTCAAGTTTTGTATTCTACAAGGAGACCTTGGAACCAAAACCCTTATCGCCATTAGTCGGATCTAAAGAGAATATTTTGTTAGATTGCTTGCCACCACTGAAGTATGTTGAAAAAGGGGTTTCTTGTCCATTAATGAAGGTTTCATGTTAGACTGACTTCAGGGGAGCCCGAAATCATAACATAAATAAAAAGGATCTACTCACAAATGGATAGAAGTTAGGGTTTTATTCCAAGACTGAATGATAGGATGGAACTTAGCTAGTGAATCTAAATACATTCAACTGGTGAACTACTCTGATGACTCGATGGAAGGCATTGATAGCTCTGAATATTCAAGTTTTTTATCCTACAAGGGGACCTTGGAACCAAAACCCTTATCGCCATTAGTCGAATCTAAAGAGAATGTTTTGTTAGATCACTTGCCACCACTGAAGTATGTTGAAAAAGGGGTTTCTTTTCCAATGAAGCTTTCATGTTAGACTGACTTCAGGGGAGTTAGGTCATATGCGGAGGTGGTGAGGGAGCATTAATTTCCCATCACAGGTGTGTGGAGTTAATGATAGAAGGTACAAACATATGATCCCTTTGGCCTCTTCTTCCTCACCGTGATTCCAAATTCTTCTCAATGAAGCAAAGATGGTCTGCATTATTTTCAATCTTGAGCTTTGGAAGGCATGTCTAATGAAATATCTATGAAAGCAACTGGTAAGGGTCAGATACTCGAAGGTAGTGGGTTTGTAGGAGGTTCTTTATATTTGCAATGCCTTATCAAAGAGAGAGTGGAAGAATAAAAGGGATAAAAGCTTGGCGTATCCCATCCTCATAGAATAAATAAGAAAGTCATCAAGAAGTAACAAGACATGATCAAGCCCGCATGGGTGTGGCTCATTGACGGTTCACTTGATATGAAGTCACATGTTGTAAATTGGAGGTCATGAGTTCAAATCACACCCGGCTTTACCCGTGTCCCATGCTTGCGGGGTGTGTGGGGCACCTAGGGGTATAGTGGTAGCAAGATTGGATCCCTGGACCCCGTGTCACGTGAGTACCAGCCCATTCTCCAGTTTTTGATTCCCCTAACACAAAAAAAAGAAAGAAAAATACATGATCAAAATGGTGGTCGAGAAAGACATTAGGGTGGAGGAAATTCTGGATTACTCTGGTAGAACATTGGATGGAAATTTTTTGGGGCACCAATTAGCAAAAGAGACCCTAAAAGAATGGTTACATAGTAGATGGTACCACGTGCTTGGTTATGAACCGACCTTTCACCTTCTCGCTTGGGGATGAACTGGATTTGTGCTTTGAATGGAGGAAGATGCAAATAAGATATTAAGGGGAAATTGATTTCAGGGCATGAGCTTCTAAAATCTTAAGCATCTAATCATTGGTTGGAATCAATATTAAGAAAGGCTAGTTCTAGGATATGGAAATTGGTAATGATTATAAGGTTTACCTTTAGATTTTGGACTACTCAAATGTGCCCTTCTGATACCAAACACACATATGCTATACCATTGGTTCTCCAGCTGCAACTCTTGTTGATCACTTGTTCTCCAATATATGAACCTACTCTCTAATCCTTCTTACTCTCAAACAAAAACGGAAACTGCTACTTCAACTGAGGGAATGCTGGCTCTCGAACTTGTTCAACAACTATAAATAAATACTTCCTCAACAGCTACCCAAAACTAATAGCTAGATATACTCTAGTCTCCCTCCATCCATATATATTAGATGCCAATTTCATGGGCACCTTGACCAGGATAGTCCTAAGTATTTTTGTAAATTTTGTGGTGGAAAAAGAAACTATCGAGCTCATTTGAGGACAATCAAAGTGAAAAAATTTGAAAATTTTATGGTCAAGTGAAAGGAGGAGAGCAGGTGGTTTTTATGGGTTCAATCCTTTCCAATTGGAGGGTGAGGCCCCACACCTTGGATCTTCTAGTATAGTTTGTAAGGTTGAGAAGGGGGTGGCGCCCCTCGATAATGACTGTTAAATGGAGATAGGTTGTCACCTTAAGGATGATATTGTGATTGCTACCTCCCTTGATGGATAACATGTCCAACATTAGAGCTTAGAAATATTTCCCAACCATAGTGGATGAGATAAGTAATCTTTCACTCTTTCCAGAGGCTCATTATTTATATTTTCATTCTAATGGAATAAACCTTTGTCCAACTCTGATTAAGGGAACAAAAGAATCCATGGTTTTGTCAAAATGTAAAAGAAAGGTTTGGAGAGCTTGTGGGAAAGTATTGAGCCCGGGGTCCCTTAGTATCATACAACCCGAGTCTCATTTGTAATCCCTCACTTGACTATTCAAGATAATAGTCAAGGGACTCTTCATCCTTGGTGGAATATAGAGGTAGAGGCAATTGTGCCTAAAAAATCAAGACTCTAATAGGGAAGTGTTAGGGGATTTAGGGTTAGATCAAAGTAAGGACCCTGATACTTCTCATATTGGTAGGAAATCCTTATTCTTTCATGGACAAGGGAAGGCACTAAAAGAAATTAGATAGGGTCAAAAATGACCCATTACCAAGGTTCTTAAAGTGAATTCCCCCCTTAAGGATGGTGAATCATGAAAATCCTCTCCGCCAATATTAGAGGTTTAGGTAGTACCCCAAGTAAAATTTCCTTAGCTATACTTGTGGAGAAGGAAAGACCTAACATTCTGCTACTTTAGGAGACCATGTGTAGAGGTGTAGCAATCTTGGGAATTTTGAGGAAATCCTATAAGGGGTGGTACTTTATATCTATTGACTCCAATGGACTCTCAAGTGGTCTCATATCTAGGTGGAATATGAACATGGTATAGATTATTTCATTTTCTATTTTTTAGGGTTATCCACAAAGGTCTATAGTAAAATTTTGGGTCAAACCTTTATCATTATCAACGTGTATGAGCCTTATGGTGATTTGAATCCCTTTTGGGAGAAATGTTTTAGATCTTAGGTGATTAGGGATGAGAATGTTATAATTGACGGAGACTTGAATTTCACTCTGAACATAATGAAAGTATCAAGGGTCAATGTTAGGCTTGATATACTTGTGGTAACATCAGACTAAATTGGAAAGACTTGTGGATGTTGAACCTATTACAATCAAACTTACTTGGTGGAATAATAAGGTAAGTGGGGGTGTTGTTTCAAAGCACTTGAATAGGTTTTAGTCTTAGATTCCTTACTACAAGAAGTAGGAAGGTTCCAATATTGGATTGATGATGATAGAATTTTTGACCATTGTCATGCCTTCTTTCAATTCGAGTCTAGTGATACTAATCCTAGCAGCTCTTTCTAGTTTAACTCTAGTTGGTTGCATGAGGAGGATTTTCAAGAATTGTATAGGAACTCATGGAAGAAGTATAACCCTGATTTAAGTGATCACCAAGTGAACAATTCTTTGGTTCTTTGAAGGATGTCAAAAGGAAAGTGTTTGCATGGGCTAGGGAGAGATATAAAAACAAAGATAAGCAAATCAATGAAGTCAAAGGGAGCTTCTTAATAATAACAAGTTCGAAGATTCAATTATGATCAATTTCAAAAAATTTGAGTGAATGAAACTAAATCCATTGAGGGATAGAGAGGTCAATTGGAGGCTAAAGAGTAGAACAACCTAGGTCTAAAGAGTAGAGAAACCTGGGTGGAACTTGGAGTTGAGAACACCATTTTTTTCATAACTTCACAAGCCACTGAAACAATGTATATACTATATGGGGATGGAGAAAGAATATGGTTTCATAGCAAAATATTTAGGGACTTAGCAAAGCTCAACATTCAACATTTTGAGAAGATATATTAGGAACCGATTGGGTCCAATATTGCAAACATTATCAAGGTGGCATCCTACTTTCCTGGTCTAGTGTTGGAAGAGGATTTAATAGATCCATGTTTGAGGAGGCTAGCTCTCATCTTTTAAAATGGATAAGAGCCCAGGCCCTAATGACTAGATTGTTGAATTCTTTTTAGGATTCTATGATCTTCTAGGGGATTATCTCCTTAGGGTGATGGAAGAAGTGCAACTTTCTGTTAAAGTTTTAGGGTATTCCAATGCCACATCCATAGCCTTGATTCTAAAGGAAGGCAAGCCTTCCTCCTTTGAGGAGTTCAGTCCCATTTATTTGTGTAACTACATTTACAAGATTATCTCCAAGGTCGTGTTGGTAAGATTGAAAAAATTTCTCTCCTGTATTATTTCTCTTGAGAAATTTAGTTATTTTAGAGGGGAGGCAAATCCATGAACCAATTGGCTCTATTCAAGAATGTTTACACTTGATTGGAACCAAAATAATGCCTTCAATGGTGGTCAAATGATATCTATCTAAAGCCTATGATAGAACCAATTGGTTCTATCTAAGGTTCTTACTCATTCATATTGGTTTCAAGGTGAATGTAGTCAACTAGATTATGGGTTGCATTTCCTCTATTTATTTTGTTGCTCATAAATGGTTCCACTTTGTCTTTTTTCCAACCATCTAGGGGTATAAGGAAGTGCTACCCACTCTTGCCCTATTTGTTCTTGTTGCTAAGAAAAAGGCCTTAACCGATCTATAAAGGTTTCCAAGAGAGCCAATGTTATTGAAGGGATTAATGTGGCAAGGAGGGGGGGTGAAAAACTGACTCATCTATTATATGTAGACGATATCTTAATTTCTGTGAACGGATCCTTGTTTGAAGGTCAATGGTTGGAAGAATATTTGCAATTGTATCGCACATCCACTGCAATGGAAATTAATTATTACAAATCATCATTCAACTTCAATGAGCTGGGAAAAAATCTTCAACGTGATCCGAAGGAGGTTCTTCCCTTTCCAATTAGTAGCCTAGATGATGGGTTGAAGTAATGAGGACACCCTTTGAAGCCAAATGCTTATTTGAATCAGGATTGGTCATGGCTAGTTGGAAAAGTTGAGAATAAAATAAGATTTTGGTGTAATAGGTGGCTCCCCCGGGGAGGAAGGATGACTCTAGTTAAATCTATTTTGGAATCTATCTTGGTGTATTGGCACTCCTTGATCCATATCCCTAAATGGGTTCTAGAGTTTATTAGAAAATTGTGGTTCTAATTTTTGTGGAAGGGAGGCTCAACACGGGGAGGTTATCATCTAGTCAATTGGAAGTCCTTGACTCAACCAAAAGGTGACGGTGGTTGGGGGCTCAAACATATGTATTTTTTTAGATCCACCTTGGTAACGAAGAATGTGTGGAATATAATAAACAGGGAGAGCCTTTGGAAGTGCATTGTTATGAAGAAATATATGGCCCTAGGTTCCCTCCTAGACTGGATCAAGTCAGAGTGTAGAAGTATCAAGTTTGTGTCCAATCATTGGAAAGCCATGGAATTATGCAAGGAGAGTAGGGAATGGATGTAGTTTTTGAATTGAATCATATTCTATATTGGGATGTGGTGCAAGTGTCATTATCCCTGATGATTTAATTCAATATTTACATGATAGAGGGTTCATCCATTGGTCCCAAGTGGGAGACAGGTTATCTACAAATCTATACCAATAGGATTGTCTATCAACAAAATCTATTGGGTTGCTAGAACATCTATGCATTGTTTGGAATCAATATGTGAATGAGTTAAGAAGAGGACACATTCGATTAAAAAATGAGTCAAACACCCTAGGATGGTCCATGAACATAAATGGGGGTTATTACAATTAAAAATTGGGCTATCGAGTCATGAGAACTTCAGAGACATAAGAAGCAAAATGGTGGTGGGCCAAGCTTTGGAAGGTGAAGGCCCCCAAAAATTCTATTCTCGATATGTGGTTGGCATTGTGTAACACAATTCTAACCTAGGAAGCAATTTTAAAATGTTAGGTTCAAGGCCCAATATGTGTGTTTTGTGCAGAAACTTGGAGGAAACAAATGCCCACTTGGAAATTGATTGCCCTTTCATATCTCATGTTTGGCATCTCATTAGTCAATCTATCGATCTACAAGGGCGAAGCCTTTAGTATGGTGTAGACATTGAACAATGTTACAACATTTGGTTTCAGTGTTAGGAATTAAAAGTCTATAGAGTATTCCCTCTTTTAGGGTTGTGGGGATTTAGATCCCCCACAATGCTCTACTCTTTAAGTAGAGATTCATTCCCCCACCCCATATCAATGCTTATGTATTGGCTCTATTTTAAATATTAAAAAAGGATGAACCCAAAAAATTTGCATGAAAATTCGAGCCTTTGATTATTGACAAATCTATTCCTTGGCCATTCTTCAATGGGGCCTATCATGGCTCGAAGCAAAAATGTGCAATCAAAGGCTTACTTTTCATAAATGATTCACATTTCTATAGTTTCAAATCCTGTGTGGGATTGATTTAAAACAATTATGTTGAATGGATGGCTCTCCCAACATTGATGAGGATTGCTTACACAAAATGGATCAAAAGATTGTAGGTATTTGGATATTCTTCGTGATAACTTAGATGTTGAATAGTCAACATATACAAAATATAAACCTTCGGGCATTGGAAAACACATTACTTTTACTCATATCTCCAGTGAGTTAAATGGCTCTACAGACTCTCTATCAAAGTAGGGATTACAATTGTAATCATATGGTATCCTTCTAGAAGAATCAATTGAGTGGTTCACAATGGTGACTCACATTCCATTTTAAGTGTTGTATTGTAAGGCCTATTTAGACAATCTCTTTTGATGATATATTCTTATCTTTGATGAGGTTATTATATACTTTTGGAGACAATGGTTGTCATGAAATCTCTTTGTATGGGATTTGTGACATTTTAGTGGGGGAAATACCTCCTTCGTTCTCTTTAGTTTTTTAGTTTTTTTATTTAGAGAGATCTTACAATCTCTTATCATATATCGTAAATTCTGCTTTTCAAACTAAATAATGAATTTTGTACTTTAATAAATATAAATACAGTTTTTAGGGGAAAATAAACATAAATATTTATTATTTTATTATACTTTTAAAATGGTATTTTTTTTAAAGTAATCTCAATTTGATAGGTTGATAAGATATTTAAATGGTAGGAGTAACCACTCTTTGACCATATCAAAAATCAAGAGCAAACAACCATTTCAACAATTATCTCCTTTAATTCTTTGGAAAAAAATGAAGTTTTGCATGCCATCAATATAAGGGATTCAAAACTACATGCTTTTCTTTTCTTCGTTAGATCCAACTTTAACTTCTTTGGTTGGTATCTTAGAATTCTTTCTAATATGGTTTATAATTATTATTGGTATCTTAGAATTCTCTCTAATATGGTTTATAATTATGATTGGCAACTTGCAATTCATGTTTATTAACTCTAGAAATACAAATCGAAGAGGATAAATCTCCACGTCCCTACCATCAAACATTTCATTTAAAGATTTAAATGGAGGTATGATTGAGCACTATAACGACATCTTCATAGTACGATTTGAATCAATGTCTCACGCGAATGTTATAACTCGACCCATAAAATAAATGCTACGGAGGCATACAACGTATAGACCTACACAAAAACCTGCAATTTGGCAGGAGCCACGAATGAGCTCTATTCTAAAGTATTGCAATTCTATAATTTATTCCTTCCCATGCATGAACATTTATGATATCAAATGATTCAAATTATTCTCTCTTTATATATATCAAGATCTGTAAATCACCGAGAACGATCAAATCTCAGTGCAAATTTTTTTAAAATTGAAAATTTTGAGGAACAATTTTAACTCAAAGGATTTGGTCCCTATCAATGCTTGATGGATTTGAAATTAAGATGGATCTTAGTTGGTTCATCATTATGTATATGTATATGTTTTGAATGAATTTAATCATGTCAAAATTAGTAAGTGTTATGTATAATTTAAAGAGAACTATCAATCAAGACACTTAAAAAATTACATGAAGATTAAGGTGAATAGTAATAAAGTAACAAGGTTCATTGATGAAGAAGGTGAATAGTAATAAAGTAACAAGGTTCATTGATGAAGAAGGTGAATAACAAGAAAGCAATATGATGCATATAATAAGGTGAATAACAAGAAAATAATATGATGCGTATAATAAAAACATATAGATTATGTAATGTCCAATCTCAATCTATTTTATTCATCTTTCCTTTTACTTACACCTACTAGATTTTTGATCTTTTCATATCAATCATATGATAAAAGAAGTTAATTTCGAAAAGCACTCAAACCTTTAACTTGAGATACTGCAATGAAGGCCATACCCTATATCTCTTGCTTTCCAATATTAACATGTGCTATCTCCAACTTCATATGCCCCTCATAATTTTATTTCTATTTTATGATCATGGTTTTAATGTGCAAATACTTGAAAAAAATAATCACACCCATGAAAACATAGTGGTGTGGTTATAACTGAGAAAGTCTTTCGTAACATTATAATAGATAATTTGAAATTGGTTTACATGGGTTTCTGAAGAGTATCACGTCGGACAGAGATACCAAGTTTATGGGGCATTTCTGGAGAACCCTGTGGAAGAAACTGGACATGAGGTTGCAGTTTAGCTTGACATATCATCCGCAGACAGATGGACAAACCAAGGTGCTGAACAAAAGTTTGGGAAACCTTCTGAGGTGTTTGACACCTGATAGACCCAAGCAGTGGGAGAACATGTTGGTGCAAGCAAATTTCGCAGACAACAATTCTGTGAATCGGTCAACAGGTTTGAGCCCGTTCCAGATTGTTCAAGGAAGAAGCCCACATGGAGTGGTAGATTTGGTCGAGTTACCGACATAAATCAGGAAAAGCACAGATGCTGAATCATTCACAGAGCATATGAAAGAAGTGCATGAAGATGTGCGCAAGTGCATTGAGAAGAGTAATGCAGCATACAAGTTGAGAGCCGACAGAAAGAAGAGGCTACAGTCGTTCAGCGAAGGAGAGATTTCCGACAGGGACATATAACAAGTTGAAGCTGAAAAAGATTGGACCATGTAAGATTTTGAAGAATATTTCGAACAATGCTTATGTGTTGGAGCTGCCGAAAGAATTGAGCATTTCACCCACGTCCAATGTCTCAGATCTGTACAAATTCGAAGAGGGTTTAAGTAGCGGAAGCACGGAAATGTCGAACATCGACTGGACAGTGCAGATTCCAAACCGACACGGGGAGGAAATCGCGGAAGTAATAGAGGAACGCAAAGTCGAGCGTATGCGTTGTTCGCGAAGGAAGGAATAGTTAGTGTGATGGAAAGATGATGAGTTGCAGGAGGCGACATGGATTTCCGAAGAAGAGTTAAGGAGACTGACTGAGCAGTCGAGTTCTTTTTCACCTGGGGAGTCTGATGTAGGAGCATCGGGGCCTAGGCGAAACCGTCGAAGTTAATCGACATGAACAGTTGACCAAGGGGAGTGCCGACGACCACTGGTGCGAAGGAAAATTGGCTGTCAAAGTCAATGAGTCGATTAAAAGCAGTCGATATGCGATTGACAAGAAGATGCAAAAGGTCGAGATTCGGCATGTCTAAGGTCGATAGACGACATGGTTGCAGTGGAAGGCATCGAGGATTGACATGTTATTGAATCGTGACACCGACAGGTTTTGGGCATGAGCCAAGCGAGGAGGAAGGGGCAGATTGGCAAAGCCTTAGATGCGAAGTGAATCCGACGGGTAAGTCGAAGGATGATGGAAGGCAGTATGGTCGACGTCGTGACAAGAACGACTACTATAGCAGTGTCAGAGGGATGCGTAGAAGTCAAGCAGAGTACTTGGTAGCCGTTTGGGGTTGCTAAGGAAGTTATGAGCAGTTATTGTAGGTGGTTGGGATCATGACAGATGTCACCACGGGCAGAGGTTGTGCAGCACGGCGGAGGCACTAACAATTACAGGTCTGCAGGATTTGGTGGATTCGGCGGATAGAGGAAGCGTGTCTCGGGGGTTAGAGTGATATCGGGGTGAGCAGCAGAGCCCAACAGGGTAGAAGATCAGTGTGCAAACACACAAGAGATAGTTCATTTCCATTTTGGAGTTGGGAAGTTGATGGTAGATTGGAGAGAACAGTCACGCATCAACCGAACGCAGAGGAGATCAGATCCATAGCTCAGCGAGCACTTGCATTCAACAGAGGCCGTGAGATGGTGAAGGTCGACACAGAGAGAGAGAGCACACCATTACTTTTGTATTGTAATAGGCTCAGGACGACTAGTTATTTGTTTACATTCCTTACATTTCTCATTGTAACCGATTTAATTTGAAGTAATAGAAGCCACTTCTGGCATCCTGTTTTACACCAAGTCTGTGTAAGAATCGTGTGTGTCATGTGTAATTGTTAAGCAAGAATCCTTTCGGGGTGTTAAAGTTGTTTAATTGATAATCTACACTATCTTGTTGTTGAATTCAATGAAGTGAATCAATTTCTTAGTATCATTTCTTCTAGATTGTGAATCATGTTGAATCATTTTTCATTGTATTATCAACAAAATCACTGCACCATATTGTTTTCCATTATGTCATTGTTAAAATCAACACAACTACTAATTGCTTCAATATTTTTTCATTGTATCATCACTAAAATCAATGCGACTTATTGTTGTGTTATATCATTAGAATCAATGCAACTACTTGGTGCTTGTGTTATATCATTGCGAAAATAAAGACAATTATCTAATTTCCCTAAATCATTTTTCATTATATTATGACTTAAATCAATGCACCTTAACTCAAATTCAACCTTAAAGATGAACGTATGAACATGACATCATGGAAGTGTATTAATGTATTTTTTCATTTTTGGTGTATGAGATCATGATAATTATAAACATGACTTTCATGGCATTATTCTCTATGTTTTTTTCTCTTTTGGTGTATGAGATCATAATAATTATAAACATGACTTTCATGGCATTATTCTCTAAGCTTTATTTTACTGCAAGTATCCATAATTTTCAAGCTTTATTGTTTTGCAATTATCCATATTCTTGAACTATTCCATTCTTCACTTTTAAGAGACTTGAAAGTAGAACTTTGTCATACATATCATTGGGTTGTTGGAACTCATTTTGTTATTGTTAATGCACAAGTCAGAGAACAATGTCAACCTATCACATATAGTCACCTCCCCCTTACATGTTTTGTAAAATAAGGCCTCTTCAAGACTATGCATATTACCTTTTGGGATAGAACAAGAACCTTACCAATTTTCTCCTTATCAACAACAATCTCAATGGCATCATTCCTCTTTTGGGATATAAATCTTCTCAATGGCATCATTCCTCTTTTGGGATATAAATCTTCTCAATGGCATCATTCCTCTTTTGGGATATAAATCTTCTCAATGGCATCATTCCTCTTGAAACAAGAGTTGAGAATTTGGGAAAGCTCAATTTGAGTCACAATAATCTCTTTGGAATGATTCCTCCATAAAAAGAGGATTTAATTAATTTGCAGGTTTTCAAAACAAGAACTTTACCTATTTCCTCCTTGTCAACAACAATCTCAATGCCATCGTTCCTCTTTTGGGATAGAAATCTCCTCCTTTTAAAGAATAATCTCAATGGAATTATTCCTCTTGAAACAAGAGAGTTGCGAATTTGCGAAAGCTCAATTTGACTCACAATAATCTCCTTGGAATGATTCCTCCATAAATAGATAATTTAATTAATTTGCAAGTTTTCAAAATGGAATCTAATTTCCTAAGAGGTCAATGTGATTCCTCCATAAATAGACAATTTAACTAATTTGCAAGTTTTCAAAATGGAATCTAATTCCCTCAGAGGTCGATGTGGAATGTATATATCTTAGTATATCCATCTTAATTCAGATTGAGACCTTATTAATAGAAAATTTGCAAGAACTTGATTAGTGATATATCTTAGTATACCCATCTTAACTCGCAATGATACTTCATTAATAAAAAAAATGTGCAAAACTCAACAAGTATGCATCAATACCTGCCAATGCTTATAATACTCCACAAATAATATTCAATAAATCAGCTATAATGCTTCCACATATCATAGTCTTCTGTTGTTGAAATATTGTAACTTCGAAGAATATTCTATTGTATTTTATTACTGTGATCTATTTGGAGATGTCTTATTCCTCTGTCGAGATGTTATTTTTGTATTTGATTATGTAAAGTCATTGAGGTAAATCCTCCCTTGTAAGTTGGGGCAATAGATCCCCCTAGAGTCAAATGTAATGGGGTGTTTAAGTCCCCTAAAGGAGTCAGCCCAGTCCGCATTAGGTTAAGTTGTTGGGGCCGATCTAGTTAGGGAAAAAGTCAAGTGGAAGATAAAGTATAAAGAGGAGTGATGTGCTCTTCATTTGGACACACACACTCACTTGTGTAATTCACATAGGAGAGAGAGAGAGATATCTGCAAGGAGAAGGAGCACTTGTTTGGGGATTTTATCTTTGTACTTTTGATCATCTATATTGAGGAAGTTTTGTTGGGTTTTCTTCCCCTAGAGGGTTTCCCAAGATAAATCTGTGTCTACTTGTGATTGTGTTTCTTTAAGTGATCTTGTTTATGCTCTTGTTGTGAATTTGATTAGAACTTAACATGGTATCAGAGCTAGTATGTATAGGACAACTTTCATAGGGTGAAACTCTCTCTCTTCTTCCTCCGGCAAGAAATTAGGGTTTCTGTCAAAATTGGAAATTTTGAAATATGATTGCATAGAAAGATGTGCCTCTCCAAAAGTGAAATTTAGAGCCCTGGATAGAATTTTTTGAGTGGGTAGATCTTCGGGAAAGTCAAACCCTAGTTTGACTTTGGACCAGAAAACCAGTGAACCATAAATCTATTGCAGATCCGAATTTCGCAAGTCAATTTTGAGGGGTAAAAATTTGGAATCTCCATAAACTAAGTGTACCAGTCAACTCGCCTTAGTCAAGCACATCTCCTAGTAAGGTCAGTTTTGCATTTTGAGAATTTTCATTTTTTGGTGACCGCCTAGATAAAATGGCCCCAAGCACTAAGCTTGAGGACAAGCTAGAAGGCATAGAGAATTTTAGAGCATGGAAATATGGGATTGGACTCATTCTCGAAGAGAATGATCTTTCCAAATACATAAAGGATGAAGTTGCAGAACCTGTAGAAGATGAAGCTAAGGAGAAGCACAAGAAGGACCTGATTAGGGCAAAGAGAATCATTGTTGATTCTATCAAAGACCACTTGATTCCTTAAGTTTTTATACCTCAAAGTACCACTTTGAACCTTTATGTCGTATCCTCATCATGCAACACTTTACGACACTACCTCCTAACAAGCGATGAACCTTGTTGGTACCCTCCTTGGTCTCATCTACACCTTCTGGAGATAAATCCACCTTGATTTGGTTGAAAGCCACCTCATTTAGTCACTTGCCACCTCACCTGAACATCCTTTACCAATATTTTCGCGGCCTGCTGGTAATGCAGAACACGAAAATAACCTCCTACAAAGATCAAAACAAGCTCCTACAAGTTTGATCTAAGACAGAAGGGAAACAAGTGGTAATATGTTCTCCTATATCTTGCATAATCCAAAAACTATTGAATATAAAAGAAGAAATGGAGAAATGAAACTTACTCTCAACTTGTAGGTTGTCCTATCTCTTAGCTCCAAGTTTGATCTCCAAGACTTGAACCTATTAAACAAGACAAAGGACCAAAACTTCCAAGCAAGTATATATGTTAATCTAGATCTAATCTACAACATATCCTACGTCAATATAACAAAAGACAAGATATGGGAAAACAGCCCAAGTTATCATTAAGAAATATTTAAGAAGATCAAGATATAGTTACCCTTGATGTCCAAGCAATAACTCTTCTTCCAAATCTCCTTCTCTAGCTATCTCTGAAACTCCTGTAAGACCATAGCTTTGATGCCTCAAATTCCCTCTCTTTGGATCATGGATGACCTCCTTCTTATAGGATGTGGGAGGCCAACCACTTAGAGAGGAAGGTGGATCTACATGAGCAATTAGTGGATCAAGAGGTTGGTCCAAGCTAATCAAGGAAAGTAAGTTAGGATCAAACAGGAGGTCCAATCCCAAGAAAATCTCCCGGAGGGTGAGATCCACAACCCAAGCCAAAAGGTAGTTTGAAGGAATTTTCGCGCCCCTTGAACTGAGCATAGCGCGAAAATATTACGATTTTTGCGCCCCAACAGGTTCGCAGAATGCAAAAATATGGAATTTGCGTGTCTTGCATTACCAGCAGGCCGCGAAAATATTGGTAAAGGATGTTCAGGTGAGGTGGCAAGTGACCAATGAGGTGGCTTTCGACCAAATCAAGGTGGATTTGTCTCTAGAAGGTGTAGATGAGACCAAGGAGGGTACCAACAAGGTTCGTCACTCGTTACGAGGTAGTGTCGTAAAGTGTCGCATGATGAGAATATGACATAAAGGTTCAAAGTGGTACTTTGAGGTATAAAAGATGCCCCCTAAAGTGTGAGGTCAGAAGGAACTGATGGCCGAAACACTATACCAATAAATGAGTTCACAAAGATAGTAGTGAGGAGGTTGGAGAGAGGAGCTGCAAGGAAACAAGATTGTCAAATAACATCGAGGCGGGCATACCCATGCTTGGGACAACTGACTCAAAGCATGGTTTACGACCAATACAATGCAGATCCATGACATAACTGATATGATAGAGACTGTAAATGAAGCACGACTACTATGAACAAATGTAGATCTGTGATCAAATAACGACACAGCCACAACCAATACAATACTGGATCTATGTGACAGTACATAAACAAGGCCACCAACAGGATGTCAATGTGGATACCTATTCAATAATCACCATCGTAGCCTAGACGTAAAAGGAATATCAAGGCGTATAGGGTCTTCTACCCGATCTCAAATTGATACGAATCTAACCATGTGATTACAAGGTGTTGAAGTCAAACATGGAAGACACCACATGATTACCGATCAATGATGTGAACCATTAATAGGCGCGAGGGAAATCACCAATGATGACAATGATCCCCAAGGCATCTCTAATACAGTCCATCGAATGTGAATAGATGTCTTGACGTCAAACATTTGTGGAATCATTCAATCAGAGGTCAATGATAAGAACCTTCTGTCGAATACGAGGAGACCTTCCATTGAGGCATGCAGGCACCAAGGTACTAAAGTTGGTTTCTAAATCTAATTCTTGGATAGAGAGTTGAAGTCAACAGGAACAGACTCGTCGAAGGTGTACCATAATGAATCCCACATCATCGACACGAAACTGAGATAAGAGAGAGGTGTGGAACAATGGATCAAAAGAGTACATATTGACACAAGACTGGAGAGTTGTCAAAAATGGTAAAAGGGTTGACGCAAGGTAACAAATACCCTTTGAACATGTAATGGCATGAGATAGGACTTGGTAGCCGGGATTAATTAGCATAAATAACTACAAAGTGAGTGGAATCAAAGTGAAGAAGACGACTCAGGACTGTAGTTACGACTCAACAGAGAGATTGACCACCCAAGGAAGACAAGATATAAATGCATGCCATGTTCAAAGGTGATGACTCACAAGCTGCCAAAAGGGTGAACTCGGCTTATTTCCCCATTCTACCCCCATCATAACTGACGAGTACCTCTTTGTTGTTTAAAGAGCTTGAAGAGGATAATAGATGCTCGGTATAGCTCATGTTTTAAGTGAATCCATCCTTGTACATTTTACGAACCCAAGGAAGGAGAGGTTTGACTCCATAAGGATCCTTTGATGTTTAATTTTATGAGTCCAAAGAAGGGTAACTCGACATTTTTTCATGTTTTGAGAGTCTAAAATAACTTAAAGAAGACTCCAAGGTTTGACTTTTTCATAATAATTAGTCCCTAGACCTGAAAAAGTGTAAAATAATGTCCAGAAGAGCTCTCCTAGTCATGATTGACTAAGGTGTATCTTTCTTGTAAATAGTGCAAATGGTCCGAAAAAGGGATAACCTACCACCGAACAGATGCCCTTTCAAATACTTTTACAAGTGTGAAAGAGACAAGCTCACTTGGTAGCACCGTTTTTCTTAGATTTGACAAGCACAACTTAGGTGTGAAAAGCGCTTGGAATCTTTTTCAGATTTGGGCCCAGATCACGAAAAAGATAAAATAAGCTCGAGCGAAGGTCACATATATCATAGCATCAATGTGATTAACATTGTGAACCTGTCAAAAGTAGTCAGAAACCCTAAAATGACATTAGACCATTAAAAATGTGAAGAATTGACTAAAAAGGCTTTTTAAATATAAAATAGGGAGAAAATAGCCATGTGATATTTATAAGAGTAGTAAAAATAGAGAATTACTCATTGTGACTTGGTTATTTTCACCTAAAAGAGAGTTTTTACCTTGTGTGGAGCAAATCTTCAGCTAAGGAGATCGGGAGATCCAGGGCATTATTTCGACCACCGTTCGGAGTAGGTAAATCCTCTCAGCCTCCTATTTCATTTCATTCCTTTCTTTCTCCATTTCATGCAAGTTTTTCTGGTTTGGAAAGGGCCTTAGAGCATATTTTTGCGCCGAGGAATTTTTGTGACCTCCCCATGTCAGGAAGCACAAAAATTCCTAGATCATCGTGGTTTGGCTAATGTATGGGGCGCGAAAATTAGCATTTTACGTAGCCCCAAAACTAGCTAGGCCTCGAAAATCCCCAGGCATGAAAAACGAGGAGTTGGCCTCTCCCTGTATGCATGAAGCTAGTTTCCCTCATTTTAATTGAAGTCTCCCTTGTTGATTTGCAGGGGATTGCAACTTACTATAGAGAAAATGGTGGACTGGAAAGAAAGAGAACATGAAGGGGATGAAAGGGCAGCCCTAAATGATGATGCCACACTAGCTTCATTACAAGAATGCGATCTACTAAATTTTTTTAAGACAAGAGGTATTCGTAAGCAAGGGAAATTGTTGAACTATATCATCCATATGTGGGACATAGATATCCAGGCTTTCCATATTGGAGAGCATACCCTCGAGATAGAGCTCAAGGATATTTACTTTTTGACCGGTCTCTCCAAGAGAGGGGCACGGGTCAACTTGGACGGGCACCGAACCACGGAGGAGACCACAGACACATACTGTAATAAACCTAATTGGTTATTACGAAAGTATTTATTATTATATTAGGATAATTAATTAATTATTATTAAATGACATGTCTATTGATCAATAGACATGTCTATTGCCGTAGGGCCATATTTAATGTCATAGATAATGCAGGTAATACATGGCTCTCCTTCTGTCGTGGCAATGTGTACAGTGAGAGAACATAGTAGAAAGATGCCAAAAGCTGAAAACCACCGCGTTTAATGACTCTCACAATCTCCAGACGCCCTATGCTGCTCTTGCTTAGGTATTCAAGAATCTCAAAACATCTCATAACAACCACCTCTTCTGCTTCTGGGGACGTTAGTTTGCCTCTCGCAAGCCAGTCTTCCATATCTTCCCTTTTCTTAGCTTCAGGGAGCGATATATAGTCCAACACATGGAAGATTTGTCTCACCAGCCCTGCACGGTTCATAGCTTCAAGGGGAATAGGCAGTGACAAGGGAAGCTTCTGGACCTCCAATTGCGTTTTGAGTCTGTATGATATTGTTAGAAATAGATCATGATACTATGACTCATCCATCATCTCGAGCATTGGCCACACTAATGAATCCACTACCTGTGAAAGCCGGGGATACTTCAACCCACCTTCGGTGCTCCAGAGTCCCAAGATTATGAAGAATAGTTTGTCGAATTGATGTTTGCTTCCACCAAATAGATCGTGGCTGGAGGAGAGAATGTAGCTAGACAAAGTTTGGAAGATTCTACTGTTATTAATTATGTTCTCTTTGGACGCCATTATCGAATGGATTAAGTTCACCAAGCCCTCCTAAAAGGCTGGATCGTCAATATCTGCGCATACTCTATCAAGAACTGCAAGCATTTGATGTTGGTAAACGCCGAGATCCAACTCACTCTTGAAGTTGTGGGCAATGGCCAAAATACCCATTGAAATTTCCACCCATTCAGAAGTCGAATCCAGAGGACATTCTGCTATTAACCTACTCACCAATAAAAAGCATTCTCTCAAGTTAACGACTTTCATATTGCCTTGAATAGCAAATTGCAATTCACGGAGAAATTGCAACAATTTCCGGTCTTCCAATTGATGTTCCTGTTGATCTAATAAAGCATTAACTGCTGCTTCTAGATGTGTGGGCATTGAGATAAAGAAGAAGGTAGGCGACATAGTGTATTAACGACGCCATGCAGTGATCCTCCATCTCAGATCGTGATCAGGTAGCAGCAACTCATTTTCGGGCGGTAGAATATCGATCTCATCATTGGTTTTGTTCGGCTTATTCTCGAGAGAGACGACGTATTTCCGATCGTATGTTCTCTTCGTTGAATAAGAGATGACGGGGTCTGTCATGAATTTCTTGCTTATGGGACAGATGAATTCCTTGGGTACACTGCACAGACATTTTCGAGCAGCCTTTGACATTTTTTCCTTATTATATGGTGTTGGTTATATGTAGAGAAGTAATTTGTCAAATCTTTCGTAGTTTGTTGTTAGTTGCTCCCTAGGATCCTTTACAAGTGGTATCAGAGCTTTAAGCACTCACACTCAACTCCTTCGGTTATGCTCCTCTAAACCCATAACACACTCATCTGCCATCTTCATCCACTCAACCGATCATCTCCACTTCCGCTACTCCCATCTATCCCCTCCACGCACTACTCGCTCCTCCACTCACTCTTCTCATTCACCATTCTCACCCTGCACCCCGCACGCCCATTCCCTTCCACTGCATTCACCCACGCTCCTCCGCATTCCACATCCTCTCTACTCTCTCCCTCATCCCAACGCCCCGCGGCCTACTGTATCACCACTCCCGCGACCTGCACCTACGCTCCTATTCACCTCAGCCACCTCTGGTAAACACCCACCCACCGATTCCTCCAGCACTCCCTTCTCTCTACGCCACCACATACCACCTCCTCCTCCCACGTGCTGCTACATTCACATCCACCTCTGCTTCACATCCTTCCTCTTGCACACCGTGCCACTTCCCTACCTCCTCCATCTCCCGCGGTGCCTCCCTCCAGCATCAACACCCCCACTTTCGTCATTCTCCCCTCCAAGTCATACCACCTCCTCATCCCACTTTCATCGTTCTCCTCTCCAATTCGTCCCCTCCACTTCCCTCTCGCTCTACTCCTTTCAGCTGCTCACACGACCTGCTGCATCCCATCACATCCCCTATGCAGTCCTCATCACCCTCATCTCCGTGCTATCTCCACCACCCAACGCCCAGGCCCTCTCCATCTTTCTCGCCTTTCATCCCAGCCCGTGAATCTTAGCACTCTCCATCTTTCTCACCTTTCATCCGAGCCCGCAAATCTTAGCACGTAGTCTGCCATTTTCACAATTAGGGCTTAAAACCCTTATTGACATCCAATCTAAAAAAAATATAATAATATTATAAATTATTATTACTAATAATAATAATTTTAATTATTATATTTGAGGGAAAGAAAACTATTAAAATATATATGCATATTATTATTATTATTATTTAATAATAATAATTATCATTATTAATTTTCAATAGTTAAATTTTTCAAATTCCTTTTGGAATATTTTGAAGTGGAACCACTATGTTCCCATCATTTAATAAGATCATTATTAGCCCATTCCACAAACCTAAAAGAGATAAAAGAATTGAAGTTGAAGATATAAAAAAGATTGAGGCTAAAGAAATAAAAAGAAACCAACATGAAGAAATAAAAAGAGGATATGAAGACATTATCAAATTAGTTAAGGAATTGAAGTTGACGATAACACAACGTCAAGAAAAAGGTACAGTGACTTCCGAATTCCTCGGTTAAGAAGAGTTGAATACTGCATCTACACCCATGTCAGAAGAAGGGACTCCTATCATAAAGGAACAAGCTATGTTGACTCACGATTTCTCAGGTAAAGCAGAGTTGGGGTCTGCATCGACATTCACGACAGAAGAAAGGACTACGACCAGAAAAGAAGAAGTTATTATGACTTCCGAGTTCTCACGTCAAGAAGTTTTGGGATCTACACCCACAAAAAAAAAGTAACTGTGACTCTCGATTTACTAAGTCAAGAGGAACAAGGGACTACTGCGACTCCTACGTATTCAAGTTTGGATGAATATAAAATCGCTACTACCTCCAGGAAGGAAAGGAAGCTTGACCGACCGACTCCTTATACCCCCCCTCACAAAAGATCCATACCACCAAACACCGAGTGGGATAAGAAAAGACATCCCAACTACAAACCTCAAAATGTGATACTTAGTAAAAAGTATGCACGCCTACCAGAAGTTTGTTGTGGCTTCTTACAAGGTAGGGAAGTAAGGCACATTAACATGTCAACTGAAAAACCTATAAAATTGTCTAGTAAAACTCCAGAACAAGGACTTGTTAAGGAAGTCGATGATAAGGACGATAAAATAGAAGAGGCAAGGATACGAAAGATCAAGATGATATTGACAAACACAATGTCAATATCAATTGTAAAGAAAATGATGATGTCGTAGAAGTCAATGAAGTCAATAAAGTCAAAGTTAACAGTAATTATGAGAGAATTGAAGTTGTAGAACGACACAGTGATGAAAATATAAAAACTAAAAAGGATCCTAGTAAAGAAAGAAACTTTGAAGATAAGGTGACACTTGAAAAAACAAGGGTTCTACAGATTGTCGCAAGTCAAGATATTCGAGAATCTCAAGATGGAAAGGATCCCAGGGAGCAACTAACGACAAACTTGTCAGACAAAGAAGTAAGTACATTACTAATATTTGCCCCTACAAATAAGAAAACCATATCAAAACATGCAGAATTATCAAAGATCCACATAAAATTAGAAGAGCAAAGGAACACTGTTAGATTAGCAGATCCGAAATATAAGTCGATTAGTTGTTATGCGTTCATCTACAGAATCATAAGCATGATAAGATTTGAATAGAAATACGACCAATTATTTCAAGAACTACTAAACCATGGCACCATTATTCGTGGCAAGAATTCCAGCTGCAACACGCTCATAGAAGATTCGTGGACGAATCTTTTCAGAGCGGGATGACTTGTAATAAACCTAATTGGTTATTACGAAAGTATTTATTATTAGATTAGGATAATTAATTAATTATTATTAAATGACATGTCTATTGATCAATAGACATGTCTATTCCCGTAGGGCCATATTTAATATCGGCCATTCCTATGTAATAATCATCAATTCAATTACAAAAACATATATATTATCTATTATGATAATCATGTAAGCCTGGTAGCTTACACATACATCCCCCGCTATTGTAGACAAGGATCCCGCAAGAAGAGCGGGAAAGTGCTCATCACGGATGTGATAGATCTTCCCTTGAGGACTATTTTGTATACTATAGCATGTGTGGCGGGGAGTGTGGGGGGCCACCATGCTACCAAGGCACAAATGACTTATGCGGTAGAATGTATGGAGCCAAAACTATTCAATTGGTGTGAGGGGGTCTTGGGAAATCTCAAGGATCAGGTTACCAAATGTCGGAATGGGGATATCCATAAGTTCGGATATGGAAGTATCCTAGTCACGTTCTTCTTGGAGAGGGTGCCATTGTTGCGTCCTCAGATAGATAGGCCAGTCCGTCCCCCATCCGAGCCTTGGATGGGGAGATGGAGTGATTATTCTGGATGGCTCGGTGGGTCGCAGGTCCTAGATTTTGGTGAGGATTTTTTCTCGTGGCTTGAGAAGCATATCATCATGATTGAGGACTATCCCTATGACGGGGTGGAATTCTGAGGAGACATCGATCTGGTATTTCCTGAGGATGATGACTGGGATGACTTAGGTATGTGACCTTCATATATGTGTTTTTGGTATTTTTTTATTATATGTATTTTTTGTTGTTTTTAATGCGTGAAAAAGATCTAACATATGTACGCATATTGTTGCAGATCGTGGACCGAGGAGGCTAGCGGGGTACTCACCATTGCATTGACGAGGGGTTCAGCATCACGCTAAGGAGGAAGAGGAGGAGGCTGGAGGACTCTGTGATGTCGAGCGGAACCTCCGGGGACTAACGATGGGTGTCCCTCCTATGAGGATTCCCTCCTATGCGAATGCCCGAGGTACCCTACCATCTCCAGAGGCACACCGTAGGCGTGCCAGAGCGTATTGGTAGATTTATCTGTCATGTGGTGAGGGCAGTGGTGTGCTACCACGAGCACCATGAGCCTCGTGATTATTGTTTCGGTAGTAGTGTTACCAACAGCATGTACACGATATGTAGTCTAGAGAGCCAATTTTGTCTTTTGGACGCATTATATTTATATGTGGTAGAAATACTTTTTACATGATTTAAATATATGGACCTATCTCTACATTTTTATCTATGGTGACTGTTGGGCTTCAATCCACTAATGCAGATCGAACCTTAAATTTATATATCAATCCGGGTCTGTAAGCTTAGAGGCATATCCAAGTTTTAGGACCTAGAGCTAGACTTGTTTGGTTAACCTAATTTTCTGTGAATTGAATCTACTGTCTGATGAGAAGCACTGTAACTTAAAGATACAAAAATCCTTTTACAGGGATAACTTCATCTGTTCTTTTAAGTGCACAGCAATCTATTTAGGAAAGCAATTTAACAATGAAAAAAACTGATATAGTGAAAGCAATTTAACAATGAAAAAAACTGATATAGTGAAAGCAATTTAACAATGATTCTAACCCTAACAATCCGCTAATGCATGAACAATTAACCATTAAATTCCCTTACAGGACATTGTTCATAATTGATAGTTGTTCAAAACACTTCATCTTCAGATGAGCAGCAATGTATGATATATCAAGATCACAGTCTGAACCGTTCCTTTAACATTTAACAGAATAGAAGACAGAGCTCATAGAAATGTAAGTGGTATATAGCATTAACGAAATCGTGGCTTGAACTATTTAAATGAAAACAGAGCAATAATAAAATCAATTGAAAACTAACTGAATTCGTTCTACAACAATATGCTAGCTACTACAGAATTAACACATACCAATGGTTCGATCTAAATCGCATGCATCAAATTAAATCGCTGCAAACATATAAATCGCATACACTGGCAATGTAATGGTGTGCGAACTCAACAATGGGGGCCCTCCAGTGCCTCGTTCCACACACAGTCGAAAATTTATAGAACTGAAAGTCTAATTGTATTCACCATAAATCGATTACACAGTAAAACCACGCAGTTCAGAAGCAGTCTGCGTTCTTCCCCCAAAATCATGATTATCAATCCAATGTTTTGTGAAGTAATTATACAAATTCAAAAGAAAACTGCAAATGCTATAATCTTGTAAACTAATTAATGAACATAGCCATCGAGATCCTCATGCAGAATCGTGAAACTCAACAGAATCCAAACTGCCATGCTCTTGTGCTGAGTGGTAGCACAGGTGGTCATCTTTGACCGACTTTTACTTGCCACCTGTGAGCGCCACATCATCTATTCATTGGAAATTCGTCCATCCTTGGACACTGAGGATCTTTCCTCCATCTTTCAGTTAATGCCTAGCTGTCCTGCAAGTGCTCAACTTTGGAGACATTACGGGAAGTTAGCACATCCTGTAATTTTTAAAAGACTTAGTTTAAATGCTCTAAAAACCTCAAAATTCAATTTGTTAACAAGCAATAACATTAATACCTTTTTAAACAAATTATGTGGTGAACTACAAGCTTTATAGATCGGTATGAGGGTTTTATGGAGGAAAAGGAGGATATTTGGATGACAAAAAGAGGTCAAAATGGTGCCCAACATCTCCCCCAAGAGGAAGTTGTTGCATGTCCCCATGCCAAAAATATTTGACCTTGTCTTAAAACCAAAATTTTGCTGCTGACCTTCTTGCTTCTAATCTCCTACTGAGACGATGCATCTGTTGAAGTTGGAGACGCATACAGGACCTTCATTCTTTCATACTTAGCTTTGTAGGTCTTCTTCTGCATATACCATCTGGATGCATTCTTAGAAATGTGTGTCCTCTGAATTCTCAGCTTTCGATTGTCTTTTCTCAATTTCTCATTCTTGAGCTCCAATTCTTTTATTTCAAGTTTCAGCCTCTTAATCTCTTTATTTTTCTTGGAAGTCTTCTTCTTCTTCATTGAAAGCTGGACAGAACTGGTGTCCATCCCTAATTCTTCATTTTCCTGTACTAAACCATCTTTCTTTTCTTCTTGCACAGTTTGTGGCTTTGAGGAAAGAGAAGCTGAGTCTTTTAGTACTCCCTGTCTTGACTGCTTCTCCTTCTCCCTCTCCCTCTCCTGCTGATCTAAGAAGAGATTTATTTTCTTTGTTTGTCTTATTATCTCATCAGCTTCTTGGGTTCCCTGTCCTATTTCACCTGCTAGGTTTTGTTCTTGACCTTCCATAGTTTGTGGGTGTTCTTCATCCTCTAATGCTAGCTGGCTACGAACTTGCTTCTTCCTCGGCTTCTTCTGGTAAGTGGTGAAGACTTGTTCTTGTTTTTGAAACTGTTTATCTTCTTTCATTACACTCCTAGTTCGTATCCTTCTCTGAGGCTGTTTTGAACTTGTCGCCTCAGAGTTGTCTTCATCATCAGTAATCAGCAATACTTCCTTTTTCTTCTTTTTCTCCTTTGGCAGTTTTGAACTTGTTGCCTCAGGGCATGTTATCATCAACAATTCCTTTTCTTTTGCAACCTCTTCATGCAATTCTTCCTGCTCTTCAAACTGATTCTGAACTAAAAATTCTGTCCATGTCAAATTCTGCTTTTGTAACTCATGCTGGATGATGATTTTGATAAGTCCACAGTGGAAAAGACTTGTCAATTTGTCTTTTTCACGCCTCTGGACAGCCTTGGCCATTTTAGTTAGACTCTGCAACAGGAAAAAGGGCATATTGATCTCACATTCACCTGTCAAATGCTGTAACAGCTTAATATGGTAAAGGTAAACAATACTGAATCTCCCTTCACAGGTGATGAATCTTTGTATGATGTACACTATTTCATCCCAAGGATGAACCAACCAGCTTCTTGGTATTCCTTTCTTCCAGTTTACTGACCCTGCTCTAAATCTGCACAAAAAGGGTATCCATGATTTTTCTTTGAATTGCTTGGTTTTGAAAAACCTTTCTCCTTGCTGTGGCAGACCAGTAATTTGTGCCAAAATGTCTTCAGACAGTCTGAAGTTTAAATTCCCTACTGTAGCCCTTTCTCCATCGAACGAGCCAGCAAAGGCTAAGCTCACATTATCGTTGTGCCCATCAAATTTTTCAAAGAAAGGCACCCATTTATTTTTCTTGAAAATTTCTAGACATTTTTCATGAACGTCTACGGGCTCAAATACCTCTGGTTCCAATCTAGATGACATTTTGAAAAACAAATAGAAAACGGGAATCTTTTATCTTTTAACGCTGCCTTTGTCTTCCTATCCCCTCAATAATACTCTGAATCTATGAAATTTGCTGTTGGTTTGAGCAGAGTTGTTTAACAAAGAGAAGGGATTTTAAATTTTACCTCTTCTCTCGTGCCACTATCTTTACTTCCTCCTGCACGATTTCTTGAGCAAATCTTGTATTCACACTTCCTGTAACCCACGGCCTCTTCTCACTGTCAATTATATTCACACAGCAGTCGATTTTTGCAGAGACAATAACTGGACTCGGCCTCAAGGAAAATAAATGAGTCGTGTTTTCTGATTTACATAATACAGGAATCAAGTTTATTTGCATACTGTCATGGGCATCATTCCACGTTTTCCCTCCATCATTACATAACATGCCACTTCATTTAAATAAAACGATGAAAGGTAAGGTTTTGGTTTATAAACACTTTAATCCTTTTATGTGCCCAACGTTTAATACATTAACTGTAAAATATACTTTGGTTCCAATGTTTTATTAAACAGGCTATTTCTTTAAAATGAACCTTCTTTTCCATAAAAAAATGCGCTGGAGATAAATATGACCATTGTTTCCCTCCTTAGATTCTATGTATTACTTAATGCCTGATGCACTAAATACATATACGGAAGAAACTTTTGAAACTTCTTTATGTCAATATTTCACTTTTTACTGAGAAGGAGACCCTGTTTGTCTTTAAACCAAGAAGAAAACTCTGTCTGTAGAATGCAGCTTGTATCCTGTAGAGTGCAGTATATGTCCTGTAGAATGCAGTATTTAAAATTTCCCTTGGGTTTGATCCTGACAACCATTTTGACCCCCTAGGGTGGAAAAATGAAGTGTTGGTAGAGGCTAATGGAAGGTAAGTAAGGTACTGGCAGAGGTTATCAGAATAATGAAAGAAATAGGCAGTCAAGCTTTTCAATAGTTGGTAATATGTCATTGCTTAAAAACAAAGAATTCTGAAACTTTTTAAAACATAAAAACTATAAATTCTTACAGACTTTGGTTGATGTCCCTGTATGATGAGCTTGTTGTCTGATGAAGTTGGTTTGTATCCTGATTTGTTCATGTCCTTCTGATGTCTTTTGTCTGCCGTCTTCTGATGTCTTCATTTTACTGGAAGTCAGGTCCCTCTGTAGGTTTCTTCTGCCTTACTGGAATCAGGTCCCTTCTGCATTATGAAAAATCACAATCTTCTGCATATGGAAAAGACTTGGAGGGTTCATGAAAATGCTTATCCCCCTCACAGGCCTAGCTTTTGACTTGTCCTCAATTCAAACAAGATCTTCATTATTTTGAAAACAAAACAGGAAATTGGAAAAAGATATTTTTGTGAATTTTCAATGGCCAGGTAAACCTGGTTTTCTAGAGAAAATTCAAGTTTATATTGTGCCAGTGAACTGGTTTTCACAACTAAACTTCCTTTTTTTTTATATAATTTTTTTTTTATTTCATTTTTTTTTTTTTTAATGTTTTATTTGCTTGTTGTATCACAGCAGCTAAGGAGCAGGTGAAGGAAAAACACTGAGGTGTCTATCCAGCACTTGTAGTTCCTTTTGCTGTGAAATCTGTTGGACAAAATCTGCCATGTTGATAGGTTTGTGGTACAGCTTGAGCCGGTGGCCATTGACCACAAATTTATGTGCTTTATCATCTATGGTTTGAAGTTTTACTGAACCATTGTCATAGACATCGACAATCTCATATGGACCAAGCCAGTGAGTAGTAAATTTGGCTTTGAAGTCTTTAAACTTGGATTCAAACAACAGTGCCCAGTCACTGATGTGAAATTGCTTCTTTTTGATAAATTTGTCATGCCATTGAGCTCTCTGCTGTTGTATCAGAATATTGTGTTCTATGGCAGCCTGTCTCATCTCATCCAGCTGATTCAACTGAAGTATTCTTTCTTGTTGAGCTTCTAAAAGATCTATGCCCAAATCTGCTGCTAACTTGAAAGTATGAACTTGAAACTCAATGGGAAGGAGGACTTGCTTACCATAAACCAGTTGATAAGGAGAAGACCCAGTACTGTTTTTCCAAGTGATCCGATATGCCCATAAAGCTTCAGTCAGCTTAGCTGACCAATCTTTCCGATGCATCTGGACAGTTTTGGTAATGATTCCTTCTAAAGTCTTATTTGTAGATTCCACTTGGCCATTTGCTTGTGGATGGTAAGGGGTAGACTTTCGATGCTTAATTTTATACTTTTCTGCTATCTCCTGCACTAATTTAGAGGTAAACTGGGCACCCTGATCAGTTACAATCTCTCTAGGCACCCCAAATCTGACAAAGATCTCCTCAAACATAAAGTTTACCACAGTCTGTTCGGTGGCTATGGGCAATGGTTTGGCCTCTACCCACTTAGTAACATAGTCTGTGCAGACCAAAATGTACTTCTGTCCATGTGATGGTGGATGAATGGGACCAATGAAGTCAAGGGCCCACTTTTCAAATGGTTCAATGAGAATTTGGGGTTGGAGTGGCATTTCATCAGTCCGGACTGGGTGTCCCATATGTTGACAAGTGTCACAACTTCTAACATACCTTTTTTCATCTTTGAAAATGGAAGGCCAATAATACCCCAAATTGAGTATCTTGTATGCTGTCCTTTTGTCTGCAAAATGGCCACCACACGGTTCATCATGGCATGCTTTTAAAATATCTAAGATTTCATCCTGTCGGACACATCTTCTTATGATTAAATCATAGCCCGTGTAAAAGAGATCACCATTAACCCATATATGCCTAGCACTTTGTTTAATAATCTTCTTTTTTTCTTTAGATGTCATAGATGGTGGTAGTTGGCCTGATGATAAGTAATTGGCAATGTCAGCATACCAAGGAGTGATAACAGAAATTGCAAATAGATGCTCATCAGGAAAACTATCTAAAACCGGAACGACCTCACCAGTATTGTGTAAGCGAGACAGGAAATCCGCCACCTGATTTTCTCGTCCAGGCCTATCTAAAACAGTGATATTGAACTCCTGCATTAATAACAACCATCTAGTAATCCGACCATTAGTGATAGATTTATTCATTAAATAGCGTAAGGCTGAATGATCTGTATGAACAAAAATTTCATAGCCAGTGATATAATGACGGAATTTGTTTACAGCATGAACCACTGCCAACATCTCTTTTTCAGTGACTGTATAATTCAGCTCTGCAGGTGTCAGATTTTTACTAATGAAATAGATAGCATAAGTCAAAGTATGTTCTTTCTGGCCCAATGAGGCTCCGATTGCAGTAGCAGAGGCATCAGTTGAAATATGGAAAGGCAATGTCCAATTTGGTCCCCTTAAAATGGGAGCAGTGGAGAGCTTTTCCTTAAGTGTCTGAAATGCAGATTTACAGTCAGTATCCCAAGTAAAACACACGTCCTTTGAAAGCAATTTAAACAATGGCAGGGCGATCTTACTAAAATTTGCAATGAATCTACGATAATAGCCTGCATACCCTAAAAAGCTTCTCACATCTGTTTGAGTTGTGGGTTCAGATAAATTTTGAATGAATTGAATTTTAGCAAGATCTACTTTTATTCCAGACGAAGAAACATGGTGTCCTAAAACTATCCCTTTAGTCATCATCATGAAACACTTTTCGTTACTCAGGGAAAGGTTTGATTCAACACACCTTTTCAGAATTTTCTCCAAGTTTGCTAAGGAATCTTCAAAGGTACGTCCATATACAGAAAAATCATCCATGTAAACCTCAACACACTCATGAATTAGATCTGCAAAGATGGCCAAGACAGCCCTCTAAAAGGTAGCTGGGGCATTACATAAGCCAAAAGGCAAAACTTTGTAGGCATAAGTGCCCCAAGGACATGTAAAGGTGGTTTTATCTTGGTCTTCGTTTGCAATACTAATCTTATTATAACCACTGAAACCATCTAAGAATGAAAAATATTCCTTTCCAGCTAAAGCATCCAGCACTTGATCAATGAAAGGCAATGGAAAATAGTCTTTTAAAGTTTCCTTATTCAACTCCCTGTAATCGATACATATGCGCCATTTACCATTTTTTTTAGGAACAACAACCAAGGGTGAGACCCATTGGCTGTCGGAGATGGGGTAAATAAATCCCACTTTTAACAACTTCTGTAACTCGTCTTTGACTATTTCCTTTAGCATAGGGTTCATTCTGCGTTGTGGCTGTCTCAGAGGTCGTATTGTGTCATCTAGGTAAATGTGGTGTGTGCATGTCTCAGGATGAATGCCTGGCATATTAGTGTACTCCCAGGCAAATGCATGGGAATATTTATTCAGCAAAGTGGTCAACTATTCTTCCTGTGATATGGTAAGATGTGTACCTATTTTCAGAGTTTTGCCTGGACTGATTTCTACATTTTTACTGTGAATATTGGTGATGGAATGAACATTAAAAACGTCATGAAGTGCTAATGCTAGGGAATGAACATTGCAATTTTCCTGGAAATTATGACCCATAACTTGTTCTGTTACAGCATATTCCATATCTCGTAATTCTGCAGAAATATCAGGCTCAGCAATGAAATAATCCAGTAGATCTTCGTGGTTGTCTTCCTGAAAATCGAAGTACTGATTTATACTCAGAACAGGCTGAATTACCTCTTCTTCTTGTTCTTTGGTTTCATTAATCCATGACAGCTGATCTAATGTAGAAGGTCGTTGGGCAGAAGGGTAAAGTGAAATCTGTTTTCTCTCTGTCCCATGTGAAATGAGCATACTTCCTGATCTACATCCTATGAAAGCATCTGCTGTTGCCAGCCAGGGTCTACCAAGGATCAATGGGTGACCTCCTAAGTTAGATTTTGGCTGAAGGACTATAAAATCAACAGGATATTCCCAGGAGTCTAAAGAAACAATAATATCTTCCAAGACCCCTTCGGTTGTAATTTTAGACCTATCAGCTAATTCTAAGACAGTTGTGGTGGGTCTGAGATTTGTCAAATGAAGGCAATTCATTGTCTCTAGTGTCATGACGTTAATGGCAGCACCTAAATCGATCAATGTTTTTGGGATGGAAAAATTATTAATAGTAATTGTAACCATTGGAATTCCAGGATCTACATACTTTTCAATAAAAATGGTGTTGGACATTAACCCTGCTAGATTGCCCATCACATGAATTTTTGATGGATCCTTTCTTCTTTTATTAAGACAGAGTTCCTTAACTGCTTTAGTGTAAATCGGGATATCCTTTATAGCCTGCAGTAGAGGAATTTTGACACATATATTTGTTAACTCGTTCAGAACATCGAAATCAGGTAAGGAAAGCGAAGGTTTTTCTTTGACTAACCTCTCAGGAAAAGGAGGTGGATAAGCTGCTGTTGTGTTCCCTCGTTGACTGTGATTTTCTGACTGAGATTTTTCTGTATTTAATTGTTTTGGAGTTTTGTCTTTTTTTGGTGGTTCTTCTAAGATAACAGGAGATTGTTTTTGTAAGGTTTTCCCAGATCTCAAATTGATATTTTGCAGTGGGAGAATGGAGTAGGGAAGCACCGTTCCATCATCAACATTATACATAGGTCTGTCGGTTTTATTATTTGGATTTGGCATTGGCTGAGCTGGCAGTTGTGTAGGCCGAGGTGGAGGCTGATTAGATGGCAACTGAAGTTGTTGAGGTGGTGTACCCAATTGAGGAGCCATGTTGTTGGGTTGTTGAAAAGATGGATTTTGAAAAGATGGGGCTTGGACTTGATGCTGCTGGTATTGAGGATAGGCAGAAGGTTGTTGATAGGGCTGCAAATAAGCCTGCTGATATGTCTGGTTACCATGGGCATACCCTCTCCAATTTGGAGCAGATTGAGCTAATGGAGGAGACCAAGTTTGCCAAGGCATGGGTGCATTCCATGAATTCTGAATAGGAGTCTGATAATTTGTATTAAATTGCTGCATAGGATCTTGGGACATACCTGAAAATCGTGGCTGCCAAGGTCTCCATTGTCCCATGAAGTAGAGAGACTCCACGCTGTGATTTTCCTCCATTCTAGCTGCCTGCAATTCCTTCAATCTAGGGAAATCATCAGTTTTGTGATTAAAAGTGCATAAGCCACAAATTTCAACAGTATTTAAAGGACAGTCTCTAAGTGGATGCTTCTTTCTACATTTAGGACAAAAAATAGACAAAGCCTGATCTTGTTGGTCCTGTTGTTCTTGCCTCTTCTTGGTTTTTGTTGCTTCGACTTGTGTGCCCAAGGTACTTAACAAATCAGTCTTGAAATCTTCTAGCAGATTCCCAAGCTCAGCTCTAGAAATACCACTGTTTGCAGATTTAGTTGCTTTGGTATTGCTATCTCTTTTCCCAGTTCGAGCCTTTCCTCTTGAATATTTCTGACATAAGTCCTGTATCTCATCAAAGGGAAGGTAAGAGATGTCACCTTTGCCCATAACATTTAAAATATCCAAATACTCTTCTCGTATTCCTTTCAAAAATATTGTTCTAATCATTTCAGGTGTTAAAGAATTGTATTTAGATTTCTGTAAATTGTATGAGAATCTTTCCAAATACTCCTCCAAACTCTCATCTTCCTGTTGAGTCATGCCAAAAATGTCATCTTTCAGCTCCTTTGATCTGCAATATGCTTGATATTTTTGAAGAAAGATCTTCCTCATGTCATCCCAGTTAGTGATAGAGTGTTCTCCTAAACCCATGAACCATTTCAAGGCAGCTGCTTTAAGAGTAGCAGGGAAAAGACGGAGCTTATGGGTGTCATCAGTATACCCATAAGTTAGACACAAGATGTCAAATTCGAATAGGAAAGAGTCAGGATCTTCAGAGGTCATGCCATAGAAGTTTGGTAAGACAGAGGGTGGAATATTCTTCATTTTCACCTCTTCTCCTAAGATAACACTAGTGTCTAAGATAGGAAATTTAAAGGTGGCTTCCTGATCTTCTGTTATTCCTTCATCCCTCACATTTCTTCTCTCTTCTTCCCTTCTCTCTTGTCTGTGTTTGTTTTCTATTTCTAACATCCTCTCATACTCCCTTCTCTGTTCTGCAGTTGGTCCTTTTGATGTTTCTTCCTCAGACATTTTGAACTTACCAACTGTTGAGATGAATCCTTTTGGAAGAGAAGCTCCTGTTATTTCTGTTTTTGGGGGGTTTTTAATAAATCTTCCTTTCTCGTCTCTTAGTCTAAACATAAAAGTGAAATCTAGTCTGTGTTTTTGTTTGAAAGTTTTTTTTTTATCAGAAAACTAAAGTTTCTAAGCCTGCTTCTACAATGCCTCCCCGGCAACGGCGCCAAAATGTTGGGCTTCAATCCACTAATGCAGATCGAACCTTAAATTTATATATCAATCCAGGTCTGTAAGCTTAGAGGCATATCCAAGTTTTAGGACCTAGAGCTAGACTTGTTTGGTTAACCTAATTTTCTGTGAATTGAATCTACTGTCTGATGAGAAGTACTGTAACTTAAAGATACAAAAATCCTTTTACAGGGATAACTTCATCTGTTCTTTTAAGTGCACAGCAATCTATTTAGGAAAGCAATTTAACAATGAAAAAAAATGATATAGTGAAAGAAATTTAACAATGATTCTAACCCTAACAATCCACTAATGCATGAACAATTAACCATTAAATTCCCTTACAGGACATTGTTCGTAATTTATAGTTGTTCAAAACACTTCATCTTCAGATGAGCAGCAATGTATTATATATCAAGATCACAGTCTGAACCGTTCCTTTAACATTTAACAAAATAGAAGACAGAGCTCATAGAAATGTAAGTGGTATATAGCATTAACGAAATCGTGGCTTGAACTATTTAAATGAAAACAGAGCAATATTAAAATCAATTGAAAACTAACTGAATTCGTTCTACAACAATATGCTAGCTACTACAGAATTAACACATACCAATGGTTCGATCTAAATCGCATGCATCAAATTAAATCGTTGCAAACATATAAATCGCATACACTGGCAATGTAATGGTGTGCGAACTCAACAATGGGGGCCCTCCAGTGCCTCGTTCCACACACAGTCGAAAATTTACAGAACTGAAAGTCTAATTGTATTCACCATAAATCGATTACACAGTAAAACCACGCAGTTCAGAAGCAGTCTGCGTTCTTCCCCCAAAATCGTGATTATCAATCCAATGTTTTGTGAAGTAATTATACAAATTCAAAAGAAAACTGCAAATGCTATAATCTTGTAAACTAATTAATGAACATAGCCATCGAGATCCTCATGCAGAATCGTGAAACTCAACAGAATCCAAACTGCCCTACTTTTGTGCTGAGTGGTAGCACAGGTGGTCATCTTTGACCAACTTTGACTTGCCACCTGTGAGCGCCACATCATCTATTCATTGGAAATTCGTCCATCCTTGGACACTGAGGATCTTTCCTCCATCTTTCAGTTAATGCCTAGCTGTCCTGCAAGTGCTCAACTTTGGAGACATTACGGGAAGTTAGCACATCCTGTAATTTTTAAAAGACTTAGTTTAAATGCTCTAAAAACCTCAAAATTCAATTTGTTAACAAGCAATAACATTAATACCTTTTTAAACAAATTCTGTGGTGAACTACAAGCTTTATAGATCGATATGAGGGTTTTATGGAGGAAAAGGAGGATATTTGGATGACAAAAAGAGGTCAAAATGGTGCCCAACAGTGACTTGTGTGTTTGTATATTTACATGTCTTATTTTTATGATGCATGAGTTATGTATGGGCTAGATTCCAATCCAACACATAATTAGCTAATGAATCAGCCACTGTGTTGAGTTCCCTTAATACATGTTGATATAAAATGTAATCAAATGATCACTCAAGGAGGTGTACCCTTCTGTATAGGATAATTAATATAGGATCACAGACAATGTAAACGCGGTTAAGCTGAGACACCACGAGTTGCAATTCTAGGTAGGTTATAAAGGAACGGATTCCGAGAGAAGAAACTTCGATCAAAAGTCCGATGATTGCATGATACTCTGCAATGTTGTTTTTTGCGGGGCCTAAGCAAGTACCACCTGAGGACATCAACTCACCGGCAGGGGAATATAGTACCCATGCTGCAGAAGCGAGGTTCCGAGTGTGCCGGCTAGCACCATTTGCGAATCCAAAGTACGTCGACATCTGCATAAAAGCACAAGTTTGGATAAATGATGATGAGCGAGACAGATTCCAAGCACGCAAAAAAGTAAACCACAATCACACTATATACATTATATACAAGGTGTTATTCCCAGGATAGACCTACACGTAGAACCTCTTTAGGTAGATCCCGTTGCGGGGCTGACCCAAAGGTATACCATCACAATCGACAAGCTCATAAGCTCCTTTCTCTAACACACGTTTGATCATGTAGGGACCATACCACATGGATTCCAATTTTCCCTTACCTAGATTATCGTGCATCTAATCGTAGGTAAGGACTAGGTCACCCTCATTGAACACTCGAGGTTAAATGGATTTATCGTACTGAGATTTGATGTGCTTTTTGTGAAATTCATTAGCAAGTGTGATGTCTCGGTGAGTTTCATCTAGCTTGTCGAGATATAGAAATTGTTCCACTTCGACGGTGGTGTTAGGTAAAAGTTCTCCTGCTAGTTTCAAAGACGGTATTTCACACTCAATCGGTAGGATCGCTTCTAGGCCATACACCAGTTGAAATGGTGTGAACCCAATTGCATTTTTGACCGAAGTTTGGTAGGCCCAAAGAGCTTAAAAGAGAGCTAAGTGCCATTGGTATTTTTGTGTGCCCACAGTGCGTTGAATCATGCGTTTCAAGACTTTGTTAATCACCTCTACTTGGCCATTAGCTTGTGGGTAGTACGGTGTTTTTCTGGTTCTTGAGGTAGTATGCATGGGTCATGGTCAACAACTCTACTTGGCCATTAGCTTGTGGGTAGTACGGGGTTGAGTTTTCATGGCAAAAACCCAGTTGGGCACTCAGTTCTTCCATCATATGATTCCTGAAGTGGGAACCATGATTAGTTACGATGGCTTGTGGGACTTCGAATCTTGCTATAATGTGATTGAATATGAACAATGTTGTTGTTTTTCCGTCATCGGCATATGGAGGCATGGATTCAACCCATTTAGTAAAGTAGTCAACAACGACGATGACATAACTATGCCCCTTGGCTGAAGTGGGCTTACAATGCGTAAAATCAATACCCCATTTTGCAAAGGGGCTGACGATAATGACCGGATGGAGAGGAGAGGGGTGCGAGCGTTTCTTAGAGTGAAAAAATTGACATGGTGGGCACTTCTTAACCGCTTCAACGCAGTCCTTGAAGATCGAAGGCCAGAAGTAACCCGCTCGCAAGATCTTCTGGGCAGTATCCATCCTAGAGAGGTGACCACCACATGCTCTGGAGTGGCAATCATTCAAGACATGTTCGGCTTCATCGAGATTTAAGCAATGACGTATCACAGAGTTAATACCATGACGATACAATGTGTCACTGACGATAAGATAATACTTAGCGTGGTGTCGAATACAGCGACGTTTGTCACGGTTAACATTGGGCCGAAAATGTTGGGTCTGGAGATACATAAGGATGTCTCCATACCACGGATCTGTCGTGCCGATAAGAAACAAAGATTCATCTAGGAATGAATCAATGGGCTCTGATTGATCACCAACACTGGGCAATGCACAAATCAGCTCTACAAAGACCAAGGATTTCTTGGATTTTTTCTTGGCAAACTCCAAATCAAACTCTTGAAGAACAACAATCCAACGGGAATATTTTCCCCATATCACTTGACGTGTTAGGATATAGTACGTTGGGTTGAATTTTGCGATAACAATGGTTTTGTGAAGAAGAATGTAGTGCTTGAATCTCTGGACCACAAAACTGTGGCCAGAGCCAGCTTCTCCACATGTGAGTAGCATGTCTCAGAGTCGATGAGACTCTTGCTGAGATAGTACATAACATGTTCTTGACCGTTGTTGTCTTCCTGAACTAGCACCATGCGAATGGTGGTAGTAGAGGCGACAAGATATAGAATATAGTCACGTGTATAGTTGGGGGTTTGAATCACAGGAGAGTTAGTAAGGGCCTTTTTCAAGTTATTAAAAGACCGTTGGGATTCGTCATCCCAGATTAAAGGAATATCCTTTTTGAGAAGCCTCATGTAGCCCTTAGTGATCTCGACGAAGTTACAGACAAAGCGATGTAAGAAGTTTGCATGCCCTTGCAAACTCTGGAGCTCTGGAAAATTGGAGGGGGAAGGCAAGGTCAAGATGGCCTCCACCTTCGCGGGGTCAAGGCGTATGTCATCCTTGGAGATAATGAAACCTAACAATCTACCATCTTCAACACAGAATACACATTTATGTGGATTCAAGAGGATGTTGTAGTGACGACATCATGAGGATATTGCACTCAGATGATTAGGATGGACCTCTCATGTATTGGAATGCACGGGTAGGTCATTTAGGTAGGGTTCCACAGCATGCTTGATATCATGAAATGCATATGAAATGGCCTGTTGAAATGTGACCTCGACATTCTTGAGACCAAAGGGTAACTTTCGGTATGCAAAGGTCCCCCATGGGCATATGAAAGAATTCTTATGTTGGTCACATGGGAGTATCTCAATCGAATTGTAGCCGGAGAAGCCATCCATAAATGAAAAGATGACACTCCCAGCATAGTTGTCGATAATCTGGTCGATGAAGGGAGTTGGGTAGTTGTCCTTGGGACAAGATTTGTTCAATTCTCTATAATCAACACAGACTCTAATAGTGCCTTGTTTCTTAGCTACAAAGACAATATTAGAAACCCAATCTGTCAATGGGATAGGGTATATGAAATCAGCAGGAAGAAGTTTTTCAACCTTTGCTTTAATAGCTGCAGTTTTGCAGGGATGGACGGGTCGGAGTTTCTGTCGGACGGGTTGAGCACCAAGATAGACTTGGATTTCGTGAACCACTATAGAGGGGTCTATCCCTGGCATTTCTTCATAACTCCAAGAGAAAACACCACGAAACTCTTTGAATAAGGCAGTATAGAATTCCACCTCAGTAGGTGTATAAGTTTTTCCTATATGAATGTGTTCCACGATACCAGACTTCGCGGAAATGTCAATGGGAATGGTTTCCATGATATTAGCTAAGTTTCCTTCAGAAAACACATTGTGTGAAGAAGACGGAAACGTAGTGTTGACAATTTCCGAGGAAGTGTTGGATTTTGTATCAGGATCAACCGCCTGAATTGTTGGGAAATAAGACCTGTGATGGTGAGCTTCCCATGGTGGTTCATCGATGCACATGATCTCCATGATTGATTCGTCAGACGAAAAAGTCTGTGAAAGAGGGTCTATAGAGGGAAAGGATGAATTGATTCGAGGCGGGAGAGGTGCCACACTATGGTGGTCAACTGTATCAATCTAATTGGATGTTGACTAGATCGCATGGTAGGTTGCTTGATTATGGTTCAGAGGCATATAGTCATTGATGGTTTTTCAATCAGCGGGACTCGAAACAACCCATGAATCGTGAGGTTCGTTAGGTTGAACAATGCTCGAAGAGATCATCATGATTGGAAAGATGGGGGGTGGGAGCTCTGAAAATACTCTGATGATGGAGGAGTCTTTCAGCAAACCGACACCAATGTCTTCGTAATGATGCTGAGTTTGAGTCGATAATGGGACATTATTGGCGGTGTTGGGGTGGACGTCTGGAGTGCAAAAGTATAATTGATCGATGGTAACAATTTTCCCCTTATGAGGAAATTGGACCAAAGGAAAAACCGAGGATGCTACTGCAGTCATGGCATAAAACCAATTGCGACCGAGTAAGATGTTATAATCTAATGGAGCATCTATGATTTCTACATGAATACAGACTTTTTTTCCCCCTAGTTCTACAGCGAGCGATGTAATGAGTCTGTATGGTTGAAAACTATGATCGTCGAAGGATTTTAGAGTAGTGGGAGACTGAGTGACTGCAGGAGAGCCAATAGCTCTCCAATAGGAAAAAGACATGATTGATGTGGAGGCACCTTCGTCTAGGATGGTACGATGGTACGATGGAGCTCTACTAAATACCATTCATGTGTGCTTATTCATGATTAAAAAAACCACCTAAAACAATTTTAAATAAATGCACAACACACTTTAATTTATCATTTGTTAATAAGATCAATATACCTCTCTCTATCCTCTTCGTTGGATTTGGATTATCCTACCTTAGCTTGGTATTGTAGGGCATGAAGCGGCAGGCATTACAAAAACCTATTTTTCCAAAAACCTCACATTTCCATGCCCATGGTCCAAGAAGGATATGTCGAGTTCAATCCTTGAATAGGATTGTTGAAGGATCAAACCCATCAAACAATGGTGGGCGCTTGAATTCCAGGTTCCAAGCATTTTATTCATATATTTACATCTTTGCAATTTTTTTTTTATTTTTTCTCAATTCAAACATGATATATGTTGCTAAAAAGGAAAACCTCGTGAAAACCATACTTTAAATGCTGAAAAACCCATTAAATACAATAATAATAACATACAGCGATGTCATCCTTCAGAGATGGAGGAAATATGGGGGGAATGATCTACCCTGGTTGCTTCTATTCAAATTTTTCATTTTGTAGTAGAGCCCCCAGTATTTCATCTAATGTTCATGGGTAGGGGCCTATTTCCATGATATTAGCTAAGTTTCCTTCAGAAAACACATTGTGTGAAGAAGACGGAAACATAGTGTTGACAATGTCCGAGGAAGTGTTGGATTTTGTATCAGGATCAACCGCCTGAATTGTTGGGAAATAAGACCTGTGATGGTGAGCTTCCCATGGTGGTTCATCGATGCACATGATCTCCATGATTGATTCGTCAGACGAAAAAGTTTGTGAAAGAGGGTCTATAGAGGGAAAGGATGAATTGATTCGAGGTGGGAGAGGTGCCACACTATGGTGGTCAACTGTATCAATCCAATCGGATGTTGACTGGATCGCATGGTAGGTTGCTTGATTATGGTTCAGAGGCATATAGTCATTGATGGTTTCGCAATCAGCGGGACTCGGAACAACCCATGAATCGTGAGGTTCATTAGGTTGAACAATGCTTGAAGAGATCATCATGATTGGAAAGATGGGGGGTGGGAGCTCTGGAAATACTCTGATGATGGAGGAGTATTTCAGCAAACCGACACCAATGTCTTCGTAATGATGATGAGTTTGAGTCGATAATGGGACTTTATTGGCGGTGTTGGGCTGGACGTCTGGAGTGCAAAAGTATAATTGATCGATGGTAACAATTTTCCCCTTATGAGGAAATTGGACCAAAGGAAAAACCGAGGATGCTACTGCAGTCATGGCATAAAACCAATTGCGACCGAGTAAGATGTTATAATCTAATGGAGCATCTACGATTTCTACATGAATAGAGACATTTTTTCCCCCTAGTTCTACAGCGAGCGATGTAATGAGTCTGTATGGTTGAAAACTACGATCGTCGAAGGATTTTAGAGTAGTGGGAGACTGAGTGACTTCAGGAGAGCCAATAGCTCTCCAATAGGACAAAGACATGATTGATGTGGAGGCACCTTCGTCTAGGATGGTACGATGGATATTGTTTCAACATATTTTGGTATGAATCTGGAAGGCCAACTGATGAGATAGTCATGGTTGAAAGTATTCCAAATTGAACATGATTTTGTTGGAAGAATCGGGGTCCACAGCACCAAGTGCTGACAATAGGGTTTTACATTGTGTGGGACAATGTTGTAAAAATTCGAGAGTCGACATCGCACAGGGTGCTTGAGTGAGCTAAGTCCTCAACAATATTGTAATTTTGGGATGCTCGCGCGTTGGGATTAAATGTCGCCTTTCGAATAGTGGCCTTGGGTGGCCGTAGCACAGTGTCAGCAGGTGGTCCCTCACTAGTACAAAATGAGAGATAAGTGACTAGGTGACTAAAAACGTTAGTCACCACTATTTTTTCAAGGGATAAATGATTAAAATTGAGCAATTTTAAATAATCCAACAAAAAATGACTAAGATAAATGACTAATTTAGTCGCAGGATAAAAAATATGACTAGATAACAAGTGACTAAAATAAAAATGACTAGCATAAATGACTAATTTAGTCAGGGGAATATAAATACGACTAGACAGTCACGAGAAAATTGCAATTAGTTACTAGCTACTAGTATAATATATATCATTTTTTAGTTTTACTTTGACCAAAAAAATATTAAACCACTTCTCAAGTTGTTGTCCCATGTCCTCTCTCTTCATCGTGAAAATATTATTCTTAATTAGGTACTCATATTTACTATGTATTTTATTTCCTAACACTTTCCTAGTATTTATATAAAAATAGGAAGCATATGCATGTGTATTGAACTCCTTGAAGATATGCATGATAGAGACATCAGGAAATGCCTTGAGCATAATATTAACATGAGCCACCCAATATGAGAGCTCCATCACCTTTAAAGAGCACGAAACTTTCTCACAATCAACTATAAGTTTAGAGCCACCAACAATATGGTGTAAAGAAATATGCTGAGAATTGGAAAAAAATAGGACATGCCAGAACGCCAATAGCTCTCCTCTCGTATTGGTCCCCGATCAACCACAATTTAACCATAAATTAAATTTCTCTACATAAACCACTTTCCACAAAATCATTCGAACTCCCATGAAACCATTTGACCTTGCAATTGCACCACTACATGCAGCCAATACACAGATTATCAAACATATAATAAAGTAGCATACCCTTTCTCATCACATTCATGAGCACTGACATTATTCTATTCTCCACCATTTAAGATAGCAAGTTCACCATGAATCGAAAAAAAATCCACAAGTTAAAGTGAACGTTGACGATATTCCTTTGTACCCTCCACTGCTCGAAATTTGAATTGACAATTCCATAACCCAATAGATTGTGATACTTTGAGTAGCAATCATAGCCTTTGTGAAGTTGAAGAAGTTTGTTTCAACATGTATTTAATGTTTTTAGAATCGTAGGACATAATACATATGATGTCACTTCATCTTGGACTCATGGACATGAGTGTGCCCCATTTTCTCTTTAAAAATCTATTGCATAATCGTTTATGCAATATAAATGGAATATCAAATTTAACAACATATTCATTCAAATCCATGTCATAGACTATTTTGAGTACAATTACAACAATTTATTAAATCCACCATGCACACAATAGACTATCACAATATCTATCTTAACCCATATCAAATCTTCCATAATAATAAATATTAACACCTACAACTTGAATTCCTTTTTTTTCATTTTATGTTCATCACCATGATACACAAACAAACAACCTAACCACCTAAAAAAACCAAGTATACCAAAAAAAAACAACCAAACCACCTCAAAAATTAAGTGTGCCAAAACATGAATGTGCCATGAATTTCATTTTCGTTAACACAACTAAATACCATTCATGTGTGCTTATTCACGATTAAAAAAACCACCTAAAACAATTTTAAATAAATGCACAACACACTTTAATTTATCATTTGTTAATAAGATCAATATACCTCTCTCTATCCTCTTCGTTGGTTTTGGATTATCCTACCTTAGCTTGGTATTGTAGGGCATGAAGCGGCAGACATTACAAAAACCTATTTTTCCAAAAACCTCACATTTCCATGCCCATGGTCCAAGAAGGATATGTCGAGTTCAATCCTTGAATAGGAGTGTTGAAGGATCAAACCCATCAAACAATGGTGGGCGCTTTAATTCCAAGTTCCAAGCATTTTATTCATATATTTACATCTTTGCAATTTTCTTTTATTTTTTCTCGATTCAAACACGATATATGTTGCTAAAAAGGAAAACCTCGTGAAAACCATACTTTAAATGTTGAAAAACCCATTAAATACAATAATAATAACATACAGGGATGTCATCCTTCAGAGATGGAGGAAATATGGGGGGAATGATCTACCCCGGTTGCTTCTATTCAGATTTTTCATTTTGTAGTAGAGCCCCCAGTATTTCATCTAATGTTCATGGGTAGGGGCCTATTCCCATGACCCTGCATCATTTGCATTTGTTAAATGTAGGTTCATCACTGTTTTTCCCATGATCCTTCCTAAAATCTTTGCGATGCAATATCTTATGCTTTCTAACTTTATCGGTGTTGAATAGCCATGAACGTTTGTACTAGAATCTCTACAACTCTTTAATCCCAAGGCTTAGTAGTGGAGAACTCAACTAACCTTTAAGAAAAAGAAATGGAAGACCGCCAAATGAAGGAAAACCCTGCAAATTATGGGGAATGCAGGGAAAACCCTTGGAAATACAAATTCTCGGGCTGTGTCTTGTGGTCATGTGGACTGACATGCATGAAGGCTCACAAAGAGTGCACTCAATGCACAAGGAAGCGACACTAATCTTTGTTTGTGACCCTTTCTCAGTTTGATGAAAATTGGCTAGTATCAGGTCTCAGCATTTCACCCAATCCTTAGTTATTGTTACATTGCATGTCAATTCATACATACAAGTCTAACTATTATTTGAATAGGATGCATTTTTTTCTCTTTAAAAAATAAATAAATCAGATTACAACCTGTTGGAGGAACCTTTGAGAATGATCGAAGCTTCCAAGCAGAGCCAAGCTCCTTTGGATGACAACAGGCATTCCCTGAGCAAACCCATGAAATCTCTTAAAACCCAGACCAAGAATCACAAGACAAACATTTTATTTCTTCTGGATGGAATGTCCAAGAATAAAACCAATTTGTCTCATTATCATACAATTAACCGAGGCACCTTTCCCACTCCATCCCCTACCAAACAATAATATCTTTCCCACTACATCCGTTCATATACAATACTAATGTTGTCTACGATGAAGTGGCCACATATGTATCTAGTTCATTCAAGCTAAATAAAAACCAAGGGAATTTTTTAATTGTA
This sequence comes from Larix kaempferi, assembly GCA_027924585.1. NCBI lineage: Eukaryota > Viridiplantae > Streptophyta > Pinopsida > Pinales > Pinaceae > Larix > Larix kaempferi. The sequence goes on along the minus strand of BSBM01000033.1, from coordinate 4,359,183 downwards.
ATGGCCATGTTCTTCATTAATATCTTGTATGATACATTGAGTTGAGTTTTAATCCTCCAACTTGTTAAAGTATAGGATCTATAGGATTAGGAATGACACATAAACCCTATATTAATATGTTTTCCGTTGAATTTCAGTAAGGATTCCTTACCAAATTTGAAGTAAGTTAAGACCTATAAAGTCTCGTGTGGATTTATAGAACTTACTAGGGGATCTATTAATGCTTCGGGACTTATTGTCAACCATCTCCATTAAGGTCAAATTTGTCTTGTCAAGAGAATTCCTGATCATTTGCCTCTCATGATCTTGCAAAAGTTTATGTGGGACCATGTATAAACACATTTGCATGGCTACCTTCCTCTTACTAATGAGGCACTGAGTTTCAAAGAAATCCCTATATTAAGTTGTGAACTCCTTTTCAATATCTTGTGACATTTTGATGCAAACTCTTGTGCATTTTATGGTCACTATATTTAGACATTTTTTTTAATAGCCAAAGTTTTAAAAACTTCCTTGGTTTCCCTATGCCCAAAATTTGGCGAAAGAAAATGGGCACAGAGTTGACTTCCTTTAGCACATCTCATTTCATGGATCTTAAGAAAGTGATTAAGTTTGGTAGTTTGAGCTCCCAACTCATAACAAGGTGAATAATATAGGTTTTAATTTAGTTCATATAACTTGTCTTTAATTTCCTTATGATGCATTTTCCTCACGACTAGAATATGTTTTCCATAGCCCCTAAAGAAGGCAAAAACCTAATTGATGGCATCACCTCATTGGATAATCCAACCTTTAGTTAATTTAGGCCTATGGGGAAGGCTACTCCATATTTGTTTGAATCATATTGATGTAATTATAGTTATAATTATAATATAGTATATATAATATTAATATAATATAATTATGTATTCTAATATAAATATTTAAAAACAAAATATAATATAGTTATTCAACTTTATATTTCCATTTGTAAATACTAATATAGCTATATATATAAACCAAATCAACCATATATATATATATATATATATATATATGCACACCAAACCATCAAAATCAATTAATTTCTTTTTAGAAGCAATTAATCATACTATACAACTAATTACTTACAACTCTAGGATAAGGGTTTTGGCGCCACAAATTTTAGCATTGTGTGGAGAATGGTTTTGTCTGAGTTTTGGCACCATGAATTGGATTTTTATCCCGCCTTCCAACCAATTCATATGGAACATAAACATCCATTCCATTGATCAAACTAGGGCATTCATTAAGGCGGCTAGGGTATTGAGCTCTACAACAACAAGAAGGTTTTGACAGTCGTTTAAGGAAACCTTTAGGAGGCTAGGGTTCCTACCCTAGCCGCCATAACCACCCACCTTCCTCCCTTCGTTTCGTTTGCAAGTTTTGCGGGCTCCTGAGGTGAGAATTCTTCTTCAACGTTGAGGTTTGGAGGCGGTGATAGGCCTTTCTTGGAAGCAGTGGCGGAATCCCTTTCTTGACAGCTCTGACAGATCATAAATTCTGTAAGTTTTCCCTAAGTTTGATTTGTATACATGTTTCTTTTTATGTTGAAGTTTTGGGGAACCCATGATCTTGCGCATAATAGTTAAGGAAAAAATATACGGATCATATTTACTAATCAACTGTAGTGGTGCACTTAACATAGTAGTTTCTATTTTGCAACTCTTTCCTGTATGTATGTAATGTCCCCATTCCAATAATTTCATAGTAAGACAATCCCATCAATCCTACTAGTTTCCTAGGTTGGATGGGCACATGTGGAATGGTAATAAGGAAGCAAATAAATGATGTTTAGACATTAGAAGGGTTCAAGTATTTAATAAATATAGTGAATAAAGAAATTCAAGAGAAATCATAGGTGACAAATGGTTTTGGAGACATATGGAGGATGTGGGACCCACACTAGCTTGATTTTTCATAATACATGGTATCTCTCTTTTGCAAATTCGAATTAATGGGAATGTGAACACTCTTGGGTGAGTTGGTAAGTCATAACACATGTCATTGAGCATATTAGGTCGAATTGGGAAGGATTGGTAACCTCCATGGAAGATAAAGAGTCAAAGTGGAAGTTTGTGGACACTTGGGCTAGATTCCCTAGCCCCTATGACACCAATGATGGAGCATCTATGACAACTATGACAAATTGCAGACCTGACCTCTGACATCTGACCACTATGACATGTCAGCCCCAAAAATAGGCTCAAGTAAGTCGAATTTGGGAGTTGGAGAAGCCAAAGAGACTCAAAATCGAATTTGGGAGAAGATGGAAGGTTGGAACTAGGAGACAAGTGGCAAATGTGGAATAATTCCTAAATGGAAATCTATTGAATCTATTGAGAGGATTTCAACCCTTAGAAGGATAATTTTGGTTATAAAATGTAGAAATGAAGTATGAGAATGGCTTTTGATGATTTGAGAAAAATTGCATTTGTGAAGAGAGAGCTAGTGGATGACTAGTTTCTTGCCTTAGCCAATTTCGAGGGTGAAAGATTCCCATCCAAGTGGGTGTTTGGAGAGGCCACTCAGGTCTTTCATGGTGCTTTAATGGAGTTTTTATTTGCAGGTAGCAGCTACAGGAAGTTTCATGGTTTGGTTTAGTGCAGCACTTTCTCTCCACCGTTTCCAGTTTTGAAGGCATATTCATGCTCCTTGAGGGAGGGCGTTTTTGGTGAGCACTTGTGCTTCTTGAGAGAGCTTATCATTATATATTTATGATTGAAATAGCTTCATATCCTCTATTATTCATATTCAGAAAGTCTCAGGTCGAAATACCCACTGGTTGTATGCAAAACTATTGATTAATGAGCAAACAATGTCCATTTCCCCAATGCATTGATGTATGACACTATAATGTTGATTATTTCGAATGGATGGATGATTCTCTGATATATTTGTGATCAATATAATTCCATGGATGTCTTCTACAAGTTTCATGTACTATACTTGAGCATTTGAAGCATTTTTACTCAGTTTAGTTGTATTGGGAGATGAAATAGTGCCATTTCCCCAAGGGTCGAATTGAGGGTTTTTGCTGTTGAATGTGAGAGAGTTAGAACAGTAGTAAAAATCAATTAATGGTGCATATGAGACCTCAATAACATACTTAACACATTATATACCTCTGTTCATAAATTTTTGGGAGTTTGGAGGCATTTGGAAGGCCATTTTCAGTGTTACCCGGGGGGGATTTGATGCACAAATTACTAGTCAAAATTACCTATATTGATCAGAATACAAATCAAGTTTGCAGCAGTATTTGGAGGTCCATAAAACATCCCTGAACCTGATATTCAAGTCTAAATACCATTAATACACTCATACAGAATATTTGGGAGCATTTGGGATGATTTGGAGGTCAAAACAGTTAAACTAGTCAAAGGTCGAAATTGGGGAAAAAGTTGAAAAATTGGCATTTTAATAAAATTTGAAAAAGGGATATTACAATGTACCATATATGTTTATGGTAGAACTCTTAAGCATATTATTTCTTAGAATATTTTAAAGAGCTTGATAGCCTCCTTTTCTAGATCGTTAAATCACTGCATGGATTTTTGACATTTGGAAGAGCTGGATGATGATGACCTTGTAATCCTCACATTAGTGAATTTCTCCAATATTCAAGCTAGCTCTCCAAGTTGATAGCCTGCTCTAGATTTAGTAGCAGTGGTAAATTACTCTGTAGTTTAATTATTCATTCAATAGATAACAGCCTAGGTGGAACCATAGTCATTTTGATATCCTTCAGTTGCAGATCGAGATGCAGATATAAATAGACAGAGCCAAAGCTTACAGTAAAACCAAGTGAAGGAAAGGACCTCGAGCTTGGATGCGTGGAATATAATAATATGCATCAATATATTCCTCTTGGGAGGAAGTTAACTCTGCACTTTTACCGATCAGGTAGGGCTACAGCTGGGGAAACTAATAGGTCACTAGCATCATTTCATTATTGGTACAGAATAAGCTTGGTTAACAGAGAGTGGATTCGGAATGGGATGTTTCAGTTTTCCACGGGTGCTCTTGCTCGCTCAAGTGTCTTCGCTCATGCCACTGGTATAAAATGCCTTTGCCTATTATGTTACGGGTACTCACACAGTCTATTTCTTTGCTCTTGTAAGCTGCTGAGAGTTATATACAACTGGCTTACGGGCTCTACCTTTGCACTGTCTTCTAAATGATAAGGATGATCTAGTTAGGGAAGCCATAGAATATAAAACAGGTAACCAGCTAAATTGCCCTAAACGATAACATTGGCTAACATCAACAATACAATTCCCTGCTTCGACTCCGAGCAGATTTAAAGGCAATAAGAAATGGATTAGAAGAAGGACACTGCACCAGATCTAATTTCCTTTGGCGGTCAACTGCCCTGCACCCGGAGACTTATTTCATGTGAAGAAGACCCGTGGATCAGAACAATCCCGATGGGATAAGTCAAATAAGAAGAATTATAATCAAAGTTTATTACGATTACAGATTGGAGCTTCGTTTCCTGCGGAGAACATTAGTTTACGACGATTCACCGTTAGATTTTTCTGCTAATTTTTTTTTTCCAGATTCTCTAATTAAACTCACAGAAAAATGGAGTATAGGAAAACAAATATTATAAAAAACTATTAGATCTGCAAACTATTGGTGTGTGTATTAACATCTTCAGTTGGAGTCTTGTAGCAAAGGTGAATGAACTTTGGAGGGTTTGCAGATGTTGTAGCCAATCCTAAATATGATCCCATTTTCAACTCTTCACATTGCTCCACATCTTATATCTTTGTAGTGATTACATCACTGTGAGCAGAAGCAATGTTGGATGCTTCATTTGCACGAACACCTGTACAACAACAACAGTCATATTAGACGGCTAACATCTACATAATTCTAATGAGATATAACTTCTCCATATTCACCAATGGCCATCAAATCTATAACTTTGTAGTTGGTTTACCCTTTAATACATCCTCCTGCAACTAGCAATAATGAAATTTATTTTTTCTTAAAGTTAATACTGGATGGATTCGAATGAATAATAAACTATTGTCTTAGAGATGAAAACTTTATAGAAAATATAATATATTCAAAAGAAATTAAGATGCCTTGCTTGGATTTCTCAAATATGACTTGGATTTCTAATGTTTCTTAAGTTGTGGGAACAGGTTCACCACCCATTGGAAACAAGTGTGCGTCTGAGTTTCACTATGGATGGGTGGGTTTCAACATGGCCAAATCAAAGCAGTGAGGACGACTCATCCTGGGATGGAAATTCAATATTTTGAACAACCGTCGAAGGAGACCACTGACCCTCCATTTAAAAAGGTTCTTACCCATCACACATCAGCCAATATTTTGTCCAAACACAATAGACTTTTTCCTGGAAGGCCAAAAGAACCATTTCCTGGTGCAATAAAGTGGAGGTGCAGTAGTTTCTTTGTGAAGAAACAAAATCTATCACAAATTTGAACGTCCTGGAAATGTTGAAGTAGGGAAGAGACATTCCTTAGAGAAGGCGCCGATGTGCAGACTGCATAGATTTGGGGCATTGGTAGAGGAGCTAAAGAAATGATTATCCATAAAGAATCAAGTTACCAGAGGTAATTTTTCCTTGTAGTTCTTTTCTAGAGGATAATTTATTGTACTTTTCAATCAACTAAAAATAGAAGAACACTGAACAGTCATAAAGGAAGGTCCATTGTTTTATGGTAATCCTGAATTGGGAATGAAGAAATGGTTTTCTGAATTCAGTCTGGAAAATGGAGTTGTTCACGATCCCAATGCTTGTGCAACTTTCAAATTGCACTTTATATTTCTGAGATAAGAAAGTTCTAAATTAAATTGGAACCAAATTGGTATATTTTGATAGGTTCATCACCATAAGAAAAATTTGTAAGGATCCAAACATGGAAAATTGTGCCAATATTTGTCTAGAATGGATCTTACCAAAGACTATGCAGTGGTAATTCATTTAATACATGAAGGACTTCTTTGAAAGCAGATTCTGGACTATGAAAAAATGCTATGTTTAGATATAGGAATTGTCATATGCCCATGTAGTTGTCAGTGGGGGTTTTCCGGATCAATGAAAGTGGAGGGTCTTTATTGTCTTCACCAGAGTGTAATTTCCCCAAGTGACATGTTTCACCCCTTGTTAAGTTGGGCCATAGGTCACACCATCAAATACAAAACAATGTCCCATTTCATGATATGTAGTGGATGGTCGGTAATCAAAGCATAAAGCAATCTTTCAATACCTTCCATATGGACAAGAAGGACTTCTTTGAAAGCAGATTCTGGACTTTGAAAAATGCAATGCTATGTCTAGCTATAGGAATTGTCATATTCCCTTGTAGTTGTCAGTGGGGGCTTGCTAGGTTGATGAAAGAAGAGGGTTTTTATTTCCTTCACCAGTGTGATTTCCCCAAGTGACATGTTCACCCATCGTTAAGTTGGGCCATAGGACACACAATCAACTGCAAAACAACATCCCACTTCATGATAGGTAGTGGATGCTCAACAATCAAAGCATAACGGAAGCTTTCAATGCCTTCCATATCAACATGTGGTCACACATTGCAGAATAAGAAGGTACAACAAGCAACTGCCAATGAATTAGGGTATGTTGATGACTTTTACAAAACAAATAAAATCCTGGCTTGGGGTGTTAAGAAAAAATGGACAAGTTGGCCAACTGCGTCAACTGAATAAATTCTAACTGCAGATCCTTCACCAGAATAGTGAAGAAAAAAAATTGAACGTAGTGGGTGATTAAGGTAATAAAAACGAGGGGATCAATACAATCAACTTGAAAAAAATCAAGAGAACGAACAGGTAAGGGACAATGAAAAATCTGAAATTGAATGAATTAATTACAAAAAGAAAGGGCTAACAAGAAACAAGTGGAATCAAAAGAGAAAATGGAATAACACATAGAGACATCAAAATAAGAAGATGAAAAAGGAGAGTTGAAGGGAAACAAACATAGTGTTTTCAATTCAAGTGAAACACAAGTATAAAAAATGTTGCTTCTAAGAAGGAAAACAAAATTAAGCTGACTAGGTCGGTCTAGTAAGGCCTGCAGGTTCTCCGTGATCCCACCAAATCCGAATAGAATATTCAAGATAGTTCCATACATGACTAGAAAATGAGAAGGCCAGTAGGATGGAGCAGGAAAGATGATTTTGATGGAATACATGACCATCCTTCTCTTGCAATACCTTAGAAAGAGAACATGCATATGTATTAAGGTCAATGAAAATCAGAGACTCGGAGCAGAGAGGTTATTAGGAAGAACTAGCTACTTTCCTTCATCAACGTGTGCCAAGACTGCTTTCAAAATGTCCTGCAATATAATATAAATTCCCTATTGTTTAGACTAGAAAAAATCTTAATTTCTGGAATTCTGTTAGTCACTGCCATTTTAGAAAATATGGAAAGAGACAGTGATTTAATTTGCAGAAATTAATATGATTGCGACTCCGCATGGGAGGCAGACCAATTCAGTTAAAATCTCATATTCCTACTTTCTGAGTCATAGATAGCTTGCAAGGCATCACCCATACCAAAATTTTTATCAATCCGAAAGCTAGCTTTGGCATGCAAGTCTCTGGGATGGTGTGTATGTTCTGTGTCATGTCTTACAGGCCACCTTTGGCTTGCAGTTCGCTGTGAAACTCTTTGAGAAAGCTTCCGGCATGTTTGGTTGCTGGGAAACATGAGATGCCTTAATAGTTATGTATCCAACATTACATCCTTCATTGTCACTGGAAATGCATTACAGAGCAATTGATCAAACATAAGGATAACATAACTAAGCTGACAATCTGAGTTTGAATTGTACAAAATTTCTTTTAACTCCATTACTACCCATCCAATTTTGCATGTTCCCTTCACTGAAGTCATTGTTCTGTACATTCCAATCTACATTTTTCATCATTATATACAAAGAGATTATCTTTGTTGATCTAGTAGTTATGGTTTGTATGCAAGTGGATAGGGTTCTTTATCCAATCCTATATTTACGAGAGAATCTGTAGGATAATTTTATCACCATCCAAGTATTGGACCTGCATCAGGCATGTCTATTGATTTTCAGTCAACTTTTATGCTTAATTTTGGTTTGTGTTCAAGTTCATGTGCATCAAATCTTAGCACATAAGCATATTCAAATGATCTACATTTATATTCTAAAAAAATTGTACGTATTCCTTGTGCTCCAAGTTCTGCAAGTTATGTCCCGATTGGATTTCAAGTGAGGTTCTACTCTGCTTATGTGCATATAAATCTGATGAGTGTTTATTAAATATATGAACTATATCTGGTGATGATTTTATAATATTGTGAGGATGGTTACATATAAATTAATCTACTGATTAATGTGAGTTTCGTTGCTTTTATTGTTTTCGGGAAGTCTAATTTAGAGCACAAAATTGAATGTAGCAATATAGAACAGAGTGATTGATTGCCAATGCCTAAGTTGAGAATGATTCGCTATAATTGAGGAAGGTGGCTTAACCAGATTTAGAGAACACAAAGAGGATAATTGCAAATGATGAAGTTGAGAATTCTTTCTTCTAATTAAGGAAGGTAGTTGAATCAAATTTAGAGAGCAAAACGAGCTTTAATTGCAAATGATCAAGTTGAGAATGTTGTTGAGGCTTCTCTCTTGCCAGATTAGTCATCTAAGTTGATCCTTTTGATATGTACTTCTCTTACCACTTCTATAAAGGGAGAGTTGTTCATGTATGACACCATGCTTCTTGCCATTCATTCCATTGTAACAGTATATTATGCTAATGTACTTTTCAGCATGTTTGTCAAGCTCTCCTTTTGTGGTAGGATTTTACACCCAGATTTATATCTTTTATATATATGTTCTCTCTTAATTTCAGAACTTGTTTTAGCATTTCAGAGCCCTAGAGCATATTTTTCACATTTTGTGGTTTTATTGAACAAAACCAATGTTGTTATCTGCAAGTTAATGATGGTAATTATGATAAGGCCATTTCTATATTTAACCAAGAAAGTCATTCTCTTATGTTTGGATTCCAGGATTAGGAGACAGTCCAGGTTTAACTTCATTTTTTATTTCTTGATGTGAGTATCTATTTATGTGACATGAAGATACTTAGGGATAATTCGAGTTCTCATGAGGCACTCATAGGAAGAGGAACTACATATGCATTCTAGAGAAAGCTTGAAATAGAAATTACAGATTTTTTAAAGGTGGAAAAACTTCATGTGTCTTCCATCAAATAATCCATCATGAAGAGAATAGGCCTCGTGAAAATGTATGCCCTCAAGTCCATCCAATGCTCCAAAGGTGCCAACTGAAAACTCCCACAGTGCTGAAAATCACAATGTGAAACCTTGTACAATATGCGGTGTAACAACTAGAACATAATCTCTTAGGATTCTTTTTATAAATGGAAAAATAAGTTTTACAAACATCAACATTATTAATAATGTCTTTCAATGTCTATGTTGGAAGTATTTAATTTAGCAAATGTGTCGGTTTCTATAGAGTGGTTGCAGTAAAGAGGCACTGCCCATTTTAAAGAAAGAGCTTCTTCGTGTAATTAATACTGAGCGTATTGATAGAGAACAAATTTGGAGAAAGGGTGTTGTGAGAGGATCTAGAATGACTTCTCCAAAGCATCCTAAGCATGTTGGTGGCACTAAAGAGGTACATTTTTAAACATTTATTTTCAGATCTTGCTTGTTGGGATGAGTTTCTTAGTTTCTTTTTTAATTGGTTGCTTGTTTATTTTTCTAACCAAAAGTGATCTCATTGTATTTGGTTGAAACATCTTTCTGCAGGATCCACAATGTATCATATGCTGCTATTTTCTACATCTTTCTGTTGTTGTATGAAGCTATCGACCGAATGCTTTTGTTTGTCTACAAGTACATTGTCTCGGTAATCTGTTGTAAGCGACTTGCCATGAATAATTTTTTCACAGGTCCTGTTTACAATTTTGGAACTATGAATTCTACTCATTGTTATATAATTTATATTGCAACACAACCAGAACAATAGAGAATAGGTCTTGTTTCAGTTAAAGAGTGATAACTTATGTCTGATACTACCAGCGAAATATCCTGGAGGTTATTCCTCTTTACTTGTGGCGGCATTACCATATGACTTGTCCCTGTTCGAGTGACTAAGATATTTTAACATCAAAAATTTAAATATCAAATTTGATTAACCTCTCATTGATTGCATTTGATCCACGACATCAAACAACTATATCTCACACTTTATTTGTTGTTTCTAAACAATTTCTTAGAGTCAATAGTGCCAATGATAATTCCACTTTCAGTTAAGCTTTTTCCTGGGCCTGGACATTTGTAATTTCTAGGTTGCATGCATTCGCATCACTAAACCATCTTCGTAACAATTTTGTTGAGGCTCCAGGCTTTAAAATCTTGCCAGTATCTTAAGCATATTTATTGAGCAAAGCCTTATTTTCACAAAATTGTTGAACCACAGAGAGACTGACATGTTTCTCTTTTTACCTTTCCTAAGATGCAACATAGCCTTGAAAGAGGGTTTTCGACAAAACAACTTCCCCTATACTCCAGAATAGAGCGTCCTAGATAGAGTCCTCATTTTGACATCTTTCTTTTAAGGAGATTATATTTTCTATTTTCTTAGAATTCTTTTAGTACTTGAAGCATTATTCTTGAATATGTTTGACATTCATTTTGTTCCTATGCAAAATTTGTTTGAATATCATCATTGTCAAGCAATAACAACTTCTTAAAGGGTGCTAGCTCAATGGTAGAGCGCCTACCTAATTATAGGCAGGAGATTGGTGGTTCGATTCCTCCGTACCCTATCATAAATTAGTGACTAAGAAAATGACTAAATTCGCATATATACGACTATTAGTAGCTAATTTCCAGTATCTTATAGCGCAACTAATGTTTAGTCGTATTTAGCTTAGCATATATTTGGTCATTAATTGTGACAATCAATGACTAAATCAGTGAGTATCAATGACTAAATCCGTGAGTATCAATGACTAAATCAATGACTTAATCAGTGACTATCAATGACTAAATCAATGACTAATAAATCAACCAATTAATGACTAGTGAAATACGACTAGAGATAAGATAGTGAAAATCGGATACTATTAGTCACCGACTCAAAAATAGTCATTTATAGTCGAATTTTAGTCATTAATTTATCATTTTGTACTAGTGCCTTGATATGAAGAGAATCGGATAAAGGAGGTGTTGGAATGTCTTCCAAAGTAGTTTTGTCTTTGGAACTCCCATTCTTATTTGGAATGGATACAGATTCATATGTCTTTGAACGAGTGGCGATGTGAACAGTCTCGTTGCTCATCATGAGAATGCCACAGTGTGAAGATGTCTCTGTTTGGGTGTTGTCATTTTGGTTTCCCCCTTGCGGGGGGTTGTGAGAAACCATTTGTTGTTGATGATGTGGGAAAGGGTTCATTAAGACTGTCGGACGGGAAGGTCCTTTAACAAATTTATTGACTTCCTCACGATAAGGGAACTCCTTTATGTAGTGATCTTCCTGACCTATGAGGCAAGGGAACTTCTCTTTCCGCTTAGGTTGGTCATCTTTGGTTTGTTAAGGTTTGGGGTTTTCCTGTTGAGTAGAAGATTTTTTGGATTTTCCTTTATTGTTCTTCTTTTTCTCTCCGGATTGTTGTGGCGATGATTGGACAACATTCACCTCGGAGGTCTGAGTAGTATAAGTAGTAGTTTTAGCTGTAGCCTGGGTTGGAGGTGGAGTGGTAGTGGTTTGTTGTCCACCAGTTTTGTTTGCAGGTTGGGCCTTCACGGAACCAACTATGCCGTTGACAGGAGGTTCAATCCCAATAAAATCTCCTGAAGGGTAAGATCCACAACGCAAGCCAAAACGTAGTTTGAAGGAATTTTCGTGCCCCTTGACCTAAGCATAGCGCGAAAATATTGGGATTTTTGTGCCCCAATAGGTATGCAGAACGCGAAAATATGGAATTTCCGCGTCTTGCATTACCAGCAGGCCACGAAAATATTGGTAAAAGATGTCCAGGTGAGGTGGCAAGTGACCAAGTGAGGTGCTTTCGACCAAATCAAGGTGGATTTGTCTCCATAAGGTGTAGATGAGACCAAGGAGGGTACCAACAAGGTTCGTCACTCGTTAGGAAGTAGTGTCGTAAAGTGTCGCATGATGAGGATACGACATAAAGTTTCAAAGTGGTACTTTGAGGTATAACACAAGTGTCTTCCAAGAAGACCCCGAAGGAGATGTATGATGCCCTAGCCAGAATGTATGAAAGAAGGAACATCAACAGGAAGATGAATTTGAGAGCTCAATTAAAGAGTACCAAGATGATCCAAGGAGAATCCATCCAAGACTACTTCACAAGGGTCTCCCAGTTCAAGAAGCAACTAGAATCCATTGGAGACTCCCTTGATGAAGATGAGATAGTAATGACTGCTCTCAATGGTCTCTCTAGACCTTGGGATTCATTCATCCAGAATATGTGTGCCATAAAGGAAAGCATGAAGTTCGACATTGTATGGGAAGATTGCATCCAAGAAGAGGCTAGAGTAGCCAATAGAGAAGCTCTACTTAAAGAAGATGATCAAGCCCTATCCACCCATACCAAGAAAAGAAGAAGTCAATCTAACTTCAAGAAGGAATACCACAAGGAGTCTCAACCTCCTAGAAAATCACAAAGGTCAAAAGAAAACATTCCAAGTAGATACCACTCCAAAGTTCAATGTTTCCATTGTGACAAGATAGGACATATTGCTAGAAATTGTCCATTAAAGAGAAAAGAATACAAGAAGAGGACCAACCACAAAATACATCATGCACATCTAGCTGAAGATGATGACGAAGAAGAAGACCTCGAAGAAAACAAGCAAAAGAAGAAGATGCAGAAGAGTATGTATTATTCTCTGCACTCTCTGGGTCTGTGACACTTGGAGAAGATACATGGCTTATTGATAGTGGTGCTTCAAATCACATGATGGGACAAAAGAAAACTCTGTCAAAACTTGAAGAGAAGAACTCTCCCCAGAAGGTATCATTAGGAGATGACTATCAATATCATATCAAAGGAATTGGTGAAGCAAGCTACAAGCTTGATTCTGGAAACCCCATGAAGATGAAGGAAGTTTCATATGTATCAGGTTTGAAGAAGAACCTACTTTCTATATCAGCATTAGATAAGAAAGGATATAGGGTTGCATTCATAGATGGACAAGTACTTATGTGGCCCAAAGGAAAATAAATTGAAGATGCAATTGTCATTGGTGAAGAAGAAGGAGGCTTATATAAACTCAAGGGACATTCAAAAACAGCCCTTGTTCATGAGACCACTAGCCCAAGTGAATTATGGCATAGGAGGCTTGCTCACATCAACTACAAAGCAATACCCTATGTGAGAAAAGTAGTGACAGGATTACCATATTTGAAGATCGATCATGAAGGCACTTGCAAAGGATGTGGAAAAGGAAAGAATATCAAGAATCCATTTCTGAAGAGTGAGACAAAGACTAAAGGTGCGTTGGAATTAATTCATTCAGATGTATGTGGTCCAATGCCCTCCACATCTTTGAGTGGCTATGAATATTATGTTACATTTATTGATGACTATTCAAGAAATACATGGATATATTTATTGAAAACAAAGGATGAAGTATTTGTAAAATTCAAGGAATTCAAAGTCTTGATAGAGAATCATTCAGAAAGAAGAATTAAGACACTCAGAAAAGACAGTGGTGGAGAATATACTTCAAAAGATTTTGAATCCTTTTGTAAAGAAGTTGGAATCAAGAGGGAACTAACCACTCCCTACAATCCTCAACAAAATGGTGTCGTGGAAAGAAAGAATAGGACCATTATGGAAGAAGTGAAGACAATGATACATGATCAAGATATTTCAATGCATCTATGGGTTGAAGCAGCAAGGACGACAGTTTATGTACAAAATAGATTATCCCATAGTACCCTTGGATTCAAGACTCTAGAAGAAATGTTCACAGGAAAGAATCATGAAGTCACCTCAAGATATTTGGTTTCCCAGTATATGTTCACATACCAAAAAAAAAGAGAACCAAGTTGGACCCTTCCGGAAAGAAGGGAATATTTGTTGGATACTGTGAAGTCTCCAAAGCCTTCAAAATATACATTCCAGGATTCCATCACATGGAAATTATTAGAGATGTAACATTTGACGAAGAAGCAACTCTCAAGAGATCCAGAAAGTGCCAGCATGAAGAAGTATATAAAGAAGATGTACCTCCCAAGAATGTAGAAGCTACACCCTCCCTTGGATATGAAACACCAGAAGACCATGATATGCTAAACCTCAAGAACAACCTCCCACCATGAATATATCACGAAAGAGAAAGCCTGCTTGGGCAAGAGAAATTATACAAGAAGCAGAGAAGTATGGAGCTCCAGAAGGCTCCACAAGAGCAAGCAAGAAGCCAAAGGCATTTTCAAGTTATGTGGCTTTGATGTGTGATCTTGTAGATCAAGAACCTACTAGTTATGAAGAATTTATACATAAGAAAGAATGGGTAGAAGCAATGACAGAAGAATACCAATAAAGAATGAAGAATAATGTTTGGGATATAGTTCCCAAACCAGAAGGCAAAAGTGTGGTATTTGCCAAGTGGATCTACAAGATAAAGCATGCAGCTGATGGAAGTATTGAGAAATACAAAGCAAGGTTTGTGGCTAGAGGATTATCTCAGAAAGAGGGAATTGATTATGAAGAGACATTTGTGCCAGTAGCAATGTACACTTACATTAGAACCATCATGGCACTTGCATCCATGATGAAGTGGAGTTTACACCAGATGGATGTGAAGAGAACTTTCTTGAATGGTGTGATTGAGGAAGAAGTGCACATAGAACAGCCACAGGGATTTGAAGTTGAAGAAGGCTCTGTATGGATTGAAGGAAGCTCCTAGAACTTGGTATGGAAGGATAGATAGATTTTTAATGAGTTTGGGCTTTACCAAAATTAAAGCTGGCCCTAACCGTTACTTTAATGTTATGGATGATGAACCTGTCATATTATTGTTGTATGTGGATGAATTATTTCTGACTGGAAATGAGAAACAGATTATAGAGTGCAAGAACAAGATCGTTGAAGAATTTAAAATGAAACACCTTGGATTGATGCACTGTTTTCTAGGTCTGGAAGTATGGCTGAGTCCAGAAGGAATCTTTCTCAACCAAGGAAAGTATGTTGTGGAAATCCTAAAAAGATTTGATATGTTGGAATGTAAAGCCATGGCCACACCCATGGATACCAACCCGAAGTTGTTAGCTGATGAATCGTCAGAGTTAGTGGATGTGACTCAATACAACCAGATTATTGTGTCATTAATGTATCTAATGAATACCAGGCCAGATATATGCTTTGATGTGAACACCCTGAGCCAGTATCTAGTTGAGCCTAGATGTGTTCACCTAATAGCTGCAAATCATGTAATGAGGTACCTGAAAGGTACGATAGACTTTGGTCTATACTATATTGGATATCATGACTACAGATTGTATGGTTATACAGATGCAGATTGGGCTAGAAGTGTCTCAGACAGGAAAAGCACCTCAGGTGGATGTTATTGTCTGGGATTCACCATGATCTCATGGTTAAGTAGGAAGCAGTCTAGTGTTGCTCTCAACACAGCTGAAGCAGAGTATATAACAGCTTGTTATGCTAGTTGTGAGGCCATATGGCTTCAAAAGTTGATGTCAGGACTATTTGACCTGGAGTTGGATACCATAGTGATTCTATGTGACAACCAGAGTTGTATAAAGATGACGTAGAACCCAGTGTTCCATGACAAGTCAAAGCACATAGAAATCTGGTAGTTTTATATATGAGATAGGTACAGAAGGAATCTATAAATCTCTAGTATGTGAGCACTGATGAGCAAGCTGTTGATGTGTTGACTAAGCCTCTGTCTCGAGTGAAGTTTGAATACTTCCGAGACAAGCTTGGTGTGGTTAGAAAGGACCTTCCTCGAAAAAGGGAGCAGTGATGATGATGATGTTGCAGTGGGATTGCATCCTCCCAGGACATTAGTCCTAAAAGTGATCCATAGACTTTTGTCTCCAAGAATTTGATGATGATGATGTTGCAGTGGGATTGCATCCTCCCAGGACATTATTCCTAAAAGTGATTCGTAGACTTTTGTCTCTGAGAATGTGATGATGATGATGTTGCAGTGGGATTGCATCCTCCCAGGACATTAGTCCTAAAGTGATCCATATAATTTTGTCTCCGAGAATGTGGTGATGATGATGTTGCAGTGGGATTGTATCATCCCTGGACTTCAGTCCAGAACAGATTCAGAGACTTATGTCCTCAAGAATGTGGTTGGGATTATATCATCCCTGGACTTCAACCTAGAACTGATCCGGAGACTTTTCTTCCCCTGGAGGGTTTTCCAGGATAAATCTGTGTCTATCTTGTGATTGTGTTTCTTTCAGTGATCCTCTTTATGCTCTTGTTGTGAATTTGATTAAAACTTAACATCTGTGGATAATCTTTTGCAAATCGCTCAAAATTTTACCTAGTTCCATAATTTCTACACTATAGGGGACGTTGGGGTCTACGCTATAGGGGACCTACCTAAAATACTAAGAAATATAAATTGAAATTTATGAAAATTGAAACATAATTCATTAAAATGTTAAACATGACAATGCACCACTAACATTCATCATTACATGTAACCAAACTTATCATAATAAAAATCGTTTGACGTCCAACAATTTGGAACCGAAACTAATTGGTGAATTGATCTACTAAACATACATAAAATATGCAAAATAATACATACATTCAAATCCATCAATGTAAACCCAAACCATTCCACACAAAATATGCAAAGTTTGCCCATGTATATAACATGTAACTAATAAAGCAAAATGGCACCAAGTGTGTAACATAATACATAACTAAAATGAAATACATAAACATTGAGACTCTAAATGGCCTGTAAATACCAAAAAACATCATGCTACAACAAATAAACACATATGATTATAACCATCATTTATATTGAGATCCTCATCATCAGTATCACCCTTTGCCTCCATGTCTATTGGGATCTACCTCCCTCCTCTAAGAACATCAATCAACACCATCCAATCTAATTCAAACCTTGACATCACCAAAGGAGTTCAACGATCGACATCACCAACATTAGGGTACATAGAGAGGTGGGTTCTTTTGACCAAATGCTAATCCCATAACCTCATACATATGGAATCCAATGAAAATATGATTATCTTTCCAATCGTGAAATACTAAACATTGTTAAGGTTGTTGAATTATGATTGTGATACACAACTCTACTTTCTCCTCAAGAAGTTTGATGCTAGAAAAATTAACATTAATGTTAAAATTTTAAGTAAAAAGATAGAAAATGAAATAAAAAAAGGAATGTCAATTTTTACTTAAAAATTTTAATATTACTAGTTCTTAAATATTATTAATAACTACCAAGAATAGTGAGTTTAAAACAACAAACTTTGATAATAATATAGTGTAAAAGCATCTCATTTTTCCGGGGGGGGCATTTTCTATTGGATTGAAGGTGGGGGTCAAGAGAGAAAGAGGAGGAAACTTAATATCTCATTAATTGAGGGGGATGTTCCCTATTACTATTACAATGAGGGTGGAGGTGGGAAGAGAAAACTTAATAATTAAGGTTTCTCTCATTTTTCCCACCACCCCCACCCGCACCCTTATCCCTACTAATTTTTCTCATATCTCTTACCCCGCCCCTATTCTCACACTCAATGATCAGGTGTGGGTGGCACAAGAAAGATTATGAAGGTCAAGGGTAACAATAATTGAAAACTAAAGTTTTTTCTCATTTATAAAGACAAAACCTAACAATTATTAAATTTTCTCCTATTTCTCCCCAAACCCCCACCCTCCCTATTGCATTGAGGGTGTATGTGGGGAGAAGAACTAGGAGAAAACTTAATGGGGCGAGGGAATATATTAAATAAAACTTAATAATTATTAATTTTCTCTTATTTCTCTCCCCACCACTAGCCCACCCTCACCCTTGAGGGTGTAGGAGGGGGGAGAAATGCGAGAAGACTTAATAATGGTGGGGGTGAAGAATGGTTTCTCCCATTTTTTCCACCACCCCCTACCTACACCTTCATCCCAACTAATTTTTCTCATATTTCTTCCCTTACCCATAGCCTCACTCTCACTGACTGGGTGTGGGAGGGGCAAGAAAGACTATGAAGGTCAAGGATAAAAATAATTCAAAACTTAAAATTATAAAGTTTTCCCATTTATAAAGACAAAACCTAATGATTATTAAATTTTCTCCTATTTCACCCCCCAATCCCCTACCATCCCTATTGCATTGAGGGTGCGTGTGGGGAGAATAAATAGGGGAAAACTTAATGGGGAGAAAGAACATACAAGAGAAAACTTAATAATTATTAAGTTTTATTCTATTTCTCTCCCCACCAGTACCTCACCCTTACGCTTGAGGTTGTAGGAGGGGGGAGGACTGGGAGAAGACATAATAATGGTGGGGGTGAAGGATGGTTTCTCTCATTTTTTCAACCACCCCCACCCTCACCCTCGTCCCTACTAATTTTTCATACATATCCCCTCGTACCTAGCCTCACCCGCATTGAATGGGTGTGGGTGGGGCAAGAAAGACAGTTAAGGTAAGGGTAAAAATAATTGAAAAATTAAAATATAAAATAAAATTCACCCTTGACGTTCACTATCTTTCTTTCCCCACCCACACCTTGTCAATGAGGGTAATACTAGGGGTGGGGAGAAGAAATATGAGACAAATTAGTGGGGATGACGATGTGGGTGGGGATGATGGGAAAAATGAGAGAAACCATTTTTCACACCACCATTATTAAGTCTTCTCCCATTTCTTCTCCCTCTTGCATCCTCAAGGGTAAGGGTGGGGGTAATAGTGAGGAGAGAAAGGGGAGAAAAGCTAATAATTATCAAGTTCCCATTTATCCCACTCGCACCCTCCCCCTCATTTACTAATGATTAAGTTTTCTCCTATATCTTTCCCACTACCACCCAGTCAATGAGGGTGGGGGTGAGAGGACACATACGAGAAAACATAAGAATTATTAAGTTGCATTGTAACCTCCCCCCCTGCCATTATTAAGTTTTCTCCCACCATCCCTGACCTTAATTTGAGGGTGGGGGTTGGGATAGATATAGCAAAAAAAATCATTTTGAATAAATGTGGGTGGGGTTGGTGGAATAAATGGGACAAAAATTTATAATTTTAAGTTTAAATTATTTTACCCTTGACCCCCTACCCTCTTTCTTTCCCACACCCACCTATTCAATGAGGGTGAGGCTTGGTGTGGTGGAAGAAACGAAAGGAAATTTAATATATTAAATTTTCTCCTATTTCTCCCCCTATTGCCACCTTGTCAATTAGGGTGGGGGTAGCCAAAGAAATATGAGAAACTTGATAATTATTAAGCTACATGGAGGTGGTAGAAATAGGAGATAACTTAATAATTATTATCTTCTATTTATACCTCCACCCCTTATCAAGTTTTCTTCTACTCATGCCCTCACCCTGAGGTGGTAGAAATATGATATAACTTAATAATTATTATCTTCTATTTCTACCTCCACCCCCCGTCAAATTTTCTTCTATCCCCACCCTCACCGACTATGAGGCTATTGAATTTTCTCCTATTTCTCATCATTAAGTTTTTCTTTGTTTCTCCCCTTACCCTCACCTATTCAATGTGTGGGGAGAAATAATAGATAAAATAATCATTATTTTCTCTTATTTCACCCCCATCTCACTCTCATTGAATAGGATAAAATTCAATATCACCCCCACCCTTATTGGAAGTGGGGGTAGCAATAGGATTTTTTTATCATTTATTAAGTTATGCCATATTTCTACCCACACCCCAACCTTATTGAGAATTATTAAGTCTTATCTTACTCCTCCCACATTGAGGGTGGGGGAAGAATTATGTTTTCTCCAATTTCTACTGCAACCCCCCACCCAATCAATTAGGAGAAAACTTAATTGGCTCTTAAGTGGGGGTTGGAATAAGATAAAGTATTCCTACCCCTCTTAGGTAGGGGTTGGGGTAGAAATAAGATAAAGAATAAAAATTGATTGGGTGGGGGTTAGGGTAGAAATTGAAGAAAACTTAATTCTTCCTCCAGTACCCTCAATGTGGGGGGGGAATAAGATAATAATTTAATAATTTCTCAATGAGGGTGGCGTGTGTGTACTCTTGTCTCTTATGCTACCTTAAGAATATTGGTTCATAACATTGGGTATCAGAACTTGGTTGCTTCCAAGATGAGTCATCTTGCATTTTCTCTATAAAACAAATTCTAGGGTGTTTCAGACATCGAAACTTAGAGGGGTTGAAGAGGACATAATGAACTATCTATGGTACGATTTTTAGGTCTCGATTCATTACAGATTCAGTGTTGCACCCTATGGAAGTTAGGATTTTTTACTAGTCCAAAAACTAGTGTCAAAAAACTCTTTTGGTGAAAATTGTTATAATTGAAGTTAGTAATACCCAAATTGAATGAGACTTACAATGGTAAATACTATTTGTAGTATATTTTTAAAGTCTTGTTTCATTCAAGATTCAAATTTATACCTTGTTGAAGCTAGGGTTTCTAACTAGTCCAAAAACTAGTCTCAAACAGGTGTTCTGGATAAAAGTGTTATATAAGAAGCTTGAAATATCCAAATTGAATGAGACTTGTTGCATCAGAAATAAGACGTACATTAGTATTTTTGGTACAGTTTTAAAGTTTTGATTCATTACATTTGCGTAGTTATACCCTGTGAAAGTGAGGGCTTTTTACTAGTCCAAAAACTAGTCTCAAACAAGTGTTTTGGGAAACAATGTTATATCTAGAGCTTGAGATATTCAAATTGAGTAAGACCTATTGTATCATAAAGAAGACAAACCATAGTATTCGTGGCAACAATTTCATAATTAGATCCAAAAAAGTGTACACATGGTAGGTTGTACATCATCGCTCTCCTGAATAGGAAAAAAATAACAAGTTTTGGGTAGGTTACCATAATTTTTCCTTGGCACATCAGAATTATGTCACACCTGTGCATTTCAAAGAAGACATATCAAGTTACTACAGGACGCAATTTCAAACTCAAGGGGGGGGATTACAAATTTACCTCAGTTGGAAGGTTTGCCAACAGAGCAATCTCCAAATTAGGGATTTGAAAGGTATGTTATGTTGAAATTTGCATAACCTTTGTCTGGAATGGTACAATTTAGATGATTCAAAAGACATTGTAAATAGGAAACAAGGGATAATATATTGGAAAAATCATATTATCAATTTTTTATACTATTTTTAATATATTGAAGTGAGAACTTGAGGGTTTCGGTTGGACCTCAATAAAAAACCAATAGAAATGGGAGTGCCTACATTTAGTGGAGATGAAGATAAAGATGGAATCAGGCCTATGGAATGGTTGAAGATAAATGAAACTAGTTTCAATCATATTAAAGAAAGGACTTACTTGTAGGTGAATCTCTGGATAGGGTGTATGAGCATTGATATAGATACTAGACTAAATGCTACATGGGAAGAATTTGAAGAACTCTTCTCAGAAAGATGGATCAAGGACCCAAAACTGGAAAAGATGAATTGAAATAAGAAAAAGAGGAGCTTAAGAAAAAAAGAGTTTCCAAGATACATTCCCTTCGTGAATCACTTAGGGAATAGGTTCATAAATTGAAAAGGAAAAGAATCGGAAAGGAAAATGGAACAATTACAAGACAGGGGAATAATCGAAAAACAACGATGAAGAAATAGGAAGATTGAAAAATCATACGAAAAAACTATTGGATGAAGGTCAAAAGAAGAAAAGAAGCATGGTAAAAATCAAGAAAAAACAAGAATCATGGATTAAGAGACTACCAAAAGACTTGAAGAGGAAATTTGCAAGAAGGTTGAAGAAGCTCTAAATACAAATGACATAAAAGAATAAATGCAATCCAGTATTGAAAAAGGACATCAAACATTGATGAATGGCATCACATTACAACTTCAAAAGGAAAAGGAAGACAAGATTATAAAAGGACACCAAAAAACATTGGAAGGAGTTGACCTCCAGCTTGAAGATGTACATGCGAAATATGAGGGTATTATCTCAAAAGTGAGAGTGATCAAAGGCCAAGCACAAAAGATAGAGGATACCATTAGCTCTGAAAAGATGAGTGATGATATGAGTGTCCAGAAGGAAGATAAACCATTAAGTGTGAAACCATATCGACATCCTCATTACCAGGAAAATTTCCAAGAAAGACAAGATACACCGTGACTATCAAGGAAGAAGATGGATCAATACTCTATAATATTCGTGGAATAGGGCATCATAAAACTATTATCCAACAAGATATTATCAACGACCAAAAACTACAACAAATTGGAGAACTCACAATCACAACACATGGAATCAAAATTATGTAACAACCAACTATCAAGGATTTAGACAAAAAAGAATAGAATTTGGATGGGATGGATCATCTAATCAATGGAAACAAGAAAACAAAAATATAAGGAAACCATATTATGTGTCAGAGAATAACCTTGGATATGTTATTCATGATCATAAGTCATTTATTTATACAATGGCATTAGAGAAAATTTGAGGTCTAAAATGGGCCTCCTAAGGAAAATACTAAAATAATATTTATGAATTTTGGAGGAAAAGAGAAAAAACTACATTTTTTTTCGTATTTTCAACATATCTCTCTATCGTTTTACTCAAATTTCAAGTGGGAGCACTAGTTGGATAGTAACACATTTTTGATGTATTTCGCGTTTTTTCGTGGGGTAGGGTACCTCAAAAGTATGTTGTGTGGGTACTCGTTGGATGCGGAATTTAATTCCACATCCAACAAGTGTTCTCGCTTGAAATTTGAGTAAAACGAAAGGGAGATATGTTGAAAATACAAATTAAAAAAGTAGTTTTTTTAATGTTAAATATGTCGTGTCAACCATTATGGTTGACTCTTTTCTTGAAATTCTAATGGTTCTTGAATTCAATGGCTCTTTCTTATGAGGTGGCTCGTTTTCTAAGGAGGTGGCTCTTATTCTTATGAGGCCCATTTTAGACACAATTTTCTCTAATGATATGAATATTGGACTTCACCTTCCAATAGGCTCTTTGAATTCCTTAGGAGACTATTCGGCTTCTTCAACTATTTACAAATTATTTACAAATTTATTTTGTGGAACCATAATCCCATAGGATTAGGTTTCCAAAATTCTCCCCCTTAATCCGAAGGGGTGTTGTATGTTCGAGCATGTTTCTAATCCTTTCAAACTTTTCTTGTCCAAGCGCTTTCGTGAAGATGTCTGCAATTTTCTCATTCATAGAACAATGTCGTAGATGGACTTCCTTAGCCTTTACATGTCGAATCAAATGGTACTTCGTGTTGATGTGCTTGGTTCGATCATGGAATCTAGGATTCTTGGCCAACTTGATTGCATAAGTGTTCTTGATCAATAAGGGAGTCGAGTTCTCTTGTTTTTCCTGCAAATTTTCGAGTATCTTCATGAGCCACACAATCTCTTTCGTTGCTTCCTAAGCAGCCACATATTTTTCCTCTGTTGTTGAATTTCTTGGAACTTACTGTTTGTGTGATCTCCAGGAGACAGCTGCTAATCCAAGACTCATTGCGTATCCAAAAGTAGACACTCGTGTCTCTTTGTCGCGATCAAAGTGTGAATTAGAGTACCCAATAAGTTTGAAGTCATCCACCTTAGAGTACTTGATTCCAAATTCTTGAGTCCCCTTCAAGTATCTTAGAACTCTTTTAGTGATAAACCAGTGCCCTTCACAAGGTTTGTGCATAAACCTTGAAAGGATGCCAACAACATATGAAATATCTGGTCTAGTGGTGGTAAGGTAGATAAGGCTTCCACAAGGTATCGATACTTAGTCGCATCCCTGAGTTTTCCTTCAATCGTTGTGAGCTTCATGTTTTGTTCCATTGGAGTTGAGGGAGGGTTGCATTATGTCATGCAAAATCTATTCAACATTCTCCAACGTACTTTTTCTGGGAGATGAAGGTGTCACTTCAATTCTCAAGTACTAATGAAGGTGTCCTAAATCTATCATTTCAAATCTCTTCTTCAAATCTTTCTTTATGGATGCAATATAATTTTCATTGTTCCCTATCATCAAAAGGTCATCTACATACACCACAAGATACGCAAAAAATCTTCCAACTTTCTTTACAATCAATGTTGTGTCATCGAGATTATAATGTTTGAAATTTAACTTCAGATGATGCTCAGTTAGCTTTGCATACCATGCATGAGGTTCTTGTTTCAAGCCGTACAATTAATTCATGAGCTTTCATACCTTATGTTCTTGTTCTTTACAACAAATCCTTCTAGATGAGACATGAAGACATTATTTTTCAAGTCTCCATTCAAGAATGTTTTTTTCACATCCATATGATGAACTTTACACCCATTTTGTGCATCCAAAGACAATAAGGTGCGAATCGTAGCCCATTTTGTTGTGAGGGATAACGTCTCTTAATAGTCAATGCCTTCCCTCTTTGCATATCCTTTCGACACAAGCCTCGCCTTGTGCTTGTCAAGTGATCCATCCGATTTGTATTTATTCTTGTATACCTAGCTACTTGTAGCCAATTGGTTTGGTTCCAACTAGAGGGTCAACCAGCGTCCAAGTTCCATTCCTTATAAGTGCATCATACTCATTTTGCATGTCTTCTTTCCACTCATCACGAGTAGCATCCTATTCAAAGGAATTTGGTTCAAGGTTAGCAAATAAATTCAATTCACAAGCAAATGAGACATCCATGTCTTCTACATCACCTGATTTATTTGCATCTCCTCCATCATCTTGTTTGGTTGAACTTCTTGTTCCCATATTTCCAACTTCATCCGAATGGACACTTTCAGGTGCCTTTGTGGCACATTTCGGAACTTTCCATGATGACCCAAGTTGATCAGCTAGTGGTGCTTCATTTTCTTCAAGACTCAGTCTTCCAATCCTCTCAATCACATCATCCAGTTGAACCTTATGGCAAGAACTTTTCCTTTATGAGTTTCTTCATGAGGGGGTGTTGGTGCTTCAAATGGAAATTCCATACATTGATCCAAGATAGGGATCTCACCTTCAAGATGTTGAATTTGATTATAAACTTCATAATATGTCTTTATATGGACAAATTTTTCAGATGATCAAGTTGTCTTTCAAAATACTCATCATTTTTATTCATTCAAGAAAAATGACATCTTTGGAAAGAATAAACTTCTTGTTTACCTCATCATAAAGACAATATGCCTTGGAGGTGTCTAACTACTCCAAGAAAATGCATTTTCCACTTCGAGCACCAAGCTTGTCTCTTTGTTCCTTTGGTATCAACGCATAGTAGGTGGAACCAAAAACCTTAAGATGCCTCACCGAAGGAATGTGGCCATACCACATTTCATGCGACGTCTTGTTTTCAAGAGCATGAGTTGGACTTCTATTTCTCAAATAAACTATAATAACACTGCATCACCCCAAGACATTAGTTTGACATTCTTGAAAAACATCAATGAGTGTATACCATACTCATGATGATTCTATTCATTCTTTCTATCACACCATTTTGTTGACGGTTGTAAGGAATTCTAGTTTGATGTGCAATCCCATGTTCACGAAGATAATCTTCAAAGTCATTAGAAGTGTATTATTTTCCATTATCAGTTCAAAGTGTGCCAATATGAGATTGTGCTTCATTTTCTATCCATGCATGAAAATTTTCAATGTTTGAAATGCTTCAAATTTATTCTTTAACAAATATATCCAACACATTCTGGTGTGTTGTCATCAACAAAGGTCATGAGATATTTATTACCATTGGCAGAAGGAACAAGCATGGCACCACATAGGTCAGAGTGAATCAGCTCCAACTTTCTACATGCCCTGAATTTTGACTCTTGAAATGGTTACTTACTGTGTTTGCCTAAAATGAATGCATCACATTTGTTCATCTTCTTAGGAACGATGGGAAAACTAGAAACATCATTATTTTTCAACAAGTGAATATTGTTATAGTTTAGATGACCATATCTAGCATGCCATAAAATATTGGATGATGGATTACCTTCTTCATGTTGAGAGAGGTAGGCAAGGTTCTGAGTTCTTGCAGATGATCCCTTCAACTTCAACAATTTTCCATCTTCGTATTCAATCATGATGACCTACTTTGTAGAGGATTTCCTTATTTCTATGATTCCATCGAACATGTTGATTGAATGGCCTTGTCGAATCTACACCAAGGACAACATGTTTCTGTACAATTATAGAAGATAGAGAACATTATGCAACAAAAAAGCAGGGAATCCAGACAATTTGAGCTTGATGGAATCAATTCCCTTTTGATCGAGGTTGGATTTGTCTGCAAAATACACTATGACACCTACATTGTCATTCATTTCTTCAAAACAATCTTTTCTAAATGTCATGTGGGATGTTGCACCAGTATCAAGCATCTTTGAAAGATGAAAAAGATGTGATTTCATTTATTCCAATATTACAATGTGCAACAATACAACGAGCAGATTCAGGAGCTTTACCAACCTCTTGACTCTTACTTTTGTTTTATTTATTCTAGTTATGTCTTTCTTTGATGGAGTCCCAGGGGAGCCAACACTAATTTGCTTCATGTTCATTCTTCCCACAACGCTTATACTATAAGTATGGTCTTCTGTTTGAGTTGGTTTTTCCCCCTTGCCTCTGAAATTTCTTCTTCCTTGTCCTCTTCTACAGCTCTCCCTCTTGGAAGAGACTTTTGATTGGTTCCTTACTTTTTGAGTAAGGAAAAGGGTCTTTCTAGTGGGCACTACTCCAACTGTAGATGCCAATGAATGCATCTTTTGCAACTGTCACCTACAAATTAACAGTGTCTTGGAGAAAAAAATAGAGGTAGGTGTAGGTCTAAAGTCTCTGCCACCTTTTACAATGTATTCTTTCAATACAATACAGTAGAATCTTAATACAGTGCTTACAATATGCAATTGATTAATGTTCTCAAGACATTAATGATACACTCACAGACAAAAATGATAACAGTGCTTCGTAGATCAACAATATGCTCCCTGTCAAAAGATAACACTCTAGAATCAAACTCTACATTAAATGATACAATTACTTTTTCAACTCAACTCTACATTACCAACACACTCCATGACCATAGGTCTCAACAACAAGAACCATTCACCAAGAGGCGCAACAACATATAGCAAGCCAAGAGTTATATAGCGTACAAGTCATCAATGTTATGTAGTTGTCCAGGTGGAACACAACAACCAAAACAAATAGTATCCACGATAGTGGAAAGGAGATCCTTCACACTGTATGCAACACACATTCAAATTCTTCACTCTAGTGGAGAGAAGAGCCTTCACACTGTATGTAGCACGCACTCAAAGTATTCACTAAGGTGTCTCACGTGCAAGTATAAGAAAGGATTCCCACGTGAAGGAGAGTGGTCTCAACATCTAGGGTTTTCATTTCAGCGAGAGAACGCAGGTTTCATTCAAGGAAATAATAGTCTCCAAGTCACAGCATAGATTAGAGAGAGGTATTCATGAGAAACAGTGAAAATAGACACAGATCTAATGGGAGGAGAGCATTCACGCACAGAGATAGCCCACATAAGGTGGGTTTGCACCACTCAAGCAGTTTGCAACATTAGTAAACAATTCATGGATGAAATAGCAGTCACTCCAATCGTATTTGGACTCCAAAAAAATGCAGCAAACCCAAATTTTAGTGGAACACAACTTCAGGCATGGAGGAGCTAGGGTAAACGCAGCTGCATTCAACGGTCGCAGCTCTAAAAAACGTAGTAGTAGGCTAGAGGAGCTAAGGTTCACGCACCAGATAGATAAATAAATGGCTCACTCCAGATGCACCACAGGAATGCGATTAGAGTTTATGTGACTAGGGTTCATGAAGACGGATGGAGAGCACGAATTAGGGTTTTCAACTATAGTGAATGGTCTTCACATCTTAGTGCGCAATAATATGCAACAAAGATCACTCCCTAATGGCACGCAAGGAGAGAAGGTTCTATACGCAACCTCAACGTAACGAGAGAGATGCACGCCAGAATTAAGGTTTGTGAAACGTCTGTTATCACACAACTTGTAGTTGTCCCAAAAGGTGATCCTATCAAGGATGGTAGAGGCGTTGGACAACTAAATAGGTGACCCAAGAGATGCCACGGTTCCCAATGAAATTGGTTTCCACGC
The DNA here is from genome assembly GCA_027924585.1 of Larix kaempferi. NCBI lineage: Eukaryota > Viridiplantae > Streptophyta > Pinopsida > Pinales > Pinaceae > Larix > Larix kaempferi. The sequence continues at coordinate 4,330,843 of BSBM01000033.1, read as the reverse complement.
TAACCGAGGCACTCTTCACTTTAGATATAGCCTAAGCAAGACCAAGGGGAATATTCGAGCTAACCAATGAAGGCTAGCGAACCTACTCAATACCTCCTAGGCAAATATGAAGATGAAAGTAGGAGAAGATAAAGAGTGAATAGATCTAGATCTAGAATAGATAAGTGGACCCAAGGAGTTAGGGCTTGGTTGAAGAGACTTATAGAATGGACAAATTTTCAACCAAGGAAAGATTAAGCCACTTATAGGTTTAGATTAGTAGATCTAGATAGATCTAATGCCAAATAGAAATATCCAAGTGGGGTCCACCCTTAAAATATGGAAAATGGTCAAAATGGGGCCCACAAGGTGGAGATCAAGATGAAATGGAACTAGACGGATTGCTACTCAATGGATCTATGGAGTTGATGAGGAACAAGCAATACCCACGTGATGGATCTAGAAAAAAACCACCTACCCAACAAGTGCGACCTCCCTTGAAGAGGCCCAGTGCCTTAGATTAGGAGGTAAATGGAGTCGGATGCCCACCAAACTTTAGATCCAAGGTTGATTAATTATTATTGAGGTGGGTTTTAATTATTAATCCCAAGCAATCGTTAGATCCCACCAAATCTAAAAAATAAAAAAGAGGGTTTTGAGATGTGAGGGTTTGAAGTAACCAATGGGTGAAACACATGAAAAATGGATATGTACCTTGTAGATCTTACCTCAAATGCTTTTTGATGCCTTATACATCGATGATATTTGCATTTAGTTATAATTCCAAGCTAGATCCAAGTGATTCCAAGCAAATCGTCCAAGTCCAAGGACGAAAAACGTTTTACTTCACTAGCAAAACAAACTACAAAATGTGAGATTTGATCCACAGATAAGCAAGATCTAAGCATAGCATATCAAAAGAAGTAATTCAATGGACAAAGCACAATTGAAAAAATCCCTTCAAGATGAAAACGTCTTGCCCGAGGGGGATATGAGAAACCACTACAATCTTCCCTCCAAGCAATTCGCACCCCTGCAACAGTTCAATTCGACCTCCCTCTGTAGCTGTCGAAATCACTTGTAAACAACCTAGATGTCCAAAGAAAAAGATGTATAATCATGTACAAGAGCATCCAACAAAGCATGAGAAGCAGATCTGCAAAAATAGTATTTTATTCCAGTATTTCCAGAGCCCAAAGGTGCCTTTACAATAGAGGGGCCTCTTCCTTAAATAGGAGGAGAGAGACCAAAACCCTAACCACTTTATGAACGAATGGTTGAGATCAAAAGATAAATACAATACAATCAACGACTAAGATGAGCCGATACAATGTAACATCAATCCACTCACATGAGGGGGTGCACACTCACTAAAAGAAGCCCTACGGAGGTGCGCACCACATAAATATGACTAAAACAAGTGTATGCCATATAAGATGACTAGGACAAGTGACTAGGAGCACATGGTGGGAATAGGAGGTATTATTATCCTTCACTAGCATCACCCCATGGCACAATAATATAAACTATGACTCAATGACATGTCCAAGTGACCAAATCATGAAATCATGGCCCCCTCAACTAAGAGAAGAATGCACCAACTAACAACCCGGAGAGTGTGTGGACCTCACTGAATGTTGCAAGCAGACTTGGAAGGAGCACGATACATCACGGATGACCTCTGTACAGAAATAATTCCAAAACCTTGCCTCGATAGCCCAAATTGATTTCCTTAATGACATTATTATTCCATTTTTATTCCACCTGAAAAAACATCAAAATGCATGTAACCCACTGTCAAATTCCCAGGCACAAAATCTGACTGTACCATCATGTCTAAAGAGGGGGTAATATGGTAATAAAAATTGGTTGGACCACCCCTCTCCTCTGTAGCTCCATAGGAAAACAAGCAAGCTCAATGCAACTATTGGACAGGCCATTTCTGCATGGCAAAACTGGCCAAAAGTGGAAATATTCCTCTAACATCATTGGGAGTGCCTAAAACTGATAATTGAGTGTCTCAATAGACTCAAAAGGTCCAAATATACTAGAGATGAGTACCCATACACCTTGTGGCAACCTGTAAGATCATCTGTAGCCTCAACCATACCCCAACAATAATCAAATAAATGATCTGAGAATAATAATAACCATAAAAAAGTACATCAATCATTATTTGAAAACTATGTCCACTGTATGGAGTCATCAAAGGTGCATCAAAGGACCATAAATCATCATTATACATCATCACTAGTCCAACTCATCACGGATCCCAAGGTTGACTTAGGTCAAGACTGATAAAAATATGACCTAGGCTAGAAAAGCGAGCTGTTGCAAGTGAAAATGGTTAATGCATGCTCTTTTAATCATTCTCATGGAAAGACTCCAAGTATAAAGCATCATTTCATTGGCAGTTAATACATAATAGCATAAAGTATAAGTTCAAAAAATCATTTACTTACAAAAGAACCTCAAGGATATACTCATTTTGCAAGCATGATCAATTTGCTAGCAAAGGGTGAAGGTGAAGAATGCAAGGGTATGACAAGGGGTTGACTTAACTAACTCAACATTGTGATACTTTGGATAAGGAAAAGGGAATACACACTTAAGCATATGTCGAATAATAAACACACAAGGAATGACAGTGTCTCACAAATGGAATAAGTTGTTTAGAGGAGTGCTTATTCAACCTTGGCAAATGTCTACAAATCACATCATTATATTTCATTTCCTTGGCCAACAGTCTTTGGATTTAGCATATATTTAACCACTACTTTATTTAGGCCTATATGACCCTTTTGGGGATTTTGCATGAGCTTAGAAGCACAACTACTAAATCTTTCCTCCAGGGTGATTTTAGCTTCCAATTCATTTCATTTCATAACCCTTTTGGGGATTTTGCATGTGCTTAGAAGCACAACTACTAAAGCTTTCATCCAGGGTGCTTTAAGTTTCCAATTCATTTCATTTCATAACCCTTTGGGGGATTTTGCATGTGCTTAGAAGCACAACTACTAAAGATTTTATCCAAGGTGCTTTTAGTTTCCAATTCATTTCATTTCACAACCCTTTTTGGGATTGTGCATGTGTTCAAAAACACAACTATTCAAGCTTTCATCCAGAGTGTTTATTCATTTAAGTTTCCACAAATGATGGTGGTATAGTTTGCTTCAGGTTTTATCCAACACAACTCAGGCAACTAGGGGGACTCTCTGCAATCAAGACCAAACATTGGGGAAACCGACTAGAGTGATCAAGGTATCAAATCCAACTCACCAAAGGGTAAGTTTTGTTGCCAACTCAGAGCAGACAAACTAACAGGGATGATATCCAACACAGAGGCAAAAGTGGGGAAGTCCTCCATATCACAAGCTGAGGTGTAAGTCAGGGTTAAAACCAAAGTGGGAAAGATAACGGATGGATGGGGAAAGTGAAAGTGATGCCTAAGCTAGCAAGCCATAAAAGGTGGTGTTGATGCCTCGGATATCGTAGCATCAATCAGAAAGGGATTCATCCCCGAGAGATGGTCCCAATTAGACTATCTCCCGTTTGGTGTAGGGAATCCGTCCGGTTAGCGGTTCCGGCAACCGTGTGTTTGGAGTTTAAATCCGAATGTATCGGTTATGGCCCGATCCACCTTTCTTTTGGATTTAATGTGTTTTTTAATGAGATGCAAGTGCCTAAATTATATTTGATCTAGATGCAACTAAAACAGATCTAAGTCTAGAAGCTGGAGTAAATCTACCTATCCTTGCGGGGAACACGTTTAAAGGATGAGCAATAAGTTGTAACAAATAACGTAAGGAAAGAACAGATAGTTGTTAATTCTCACAAGTAAAGCTACAGCAAGATAAAGATCTTTAGAAGATAGCTTCTAATTCAATATGAAACGCATCTATTGCTCATAAAACAGAAAAAAGCAAAAGATTATTTAATCTACGTAGAAAGAATAAAGAAACAGAGCTAAATGTAAACAAACTGAAATAACTCTAAAGATCCCTGCAGGGAGCACATTTAAAGGCATGAACAACGAGCCATAGGAGTCATCTTGAAGAAAAAACAGTTAGCCATTTAATCTAAAAGAGAACTCTACAGCAGAATAAGATATCAGCAGATAGCTCCTGATTTAGTCTGAAACACATTCACTGTTCATGAAATGGAGAAAATCGTTAACACAGAAATAAGCAAAATCATTTGTTGCCAAGAAATAGTTCAAATAGCAATGCAGATTTCACATTACAGTATAGATGTCATCAGAAGAGTCCAACACGCATCCATCTTCCGTTCCCCATGTAAAACGTCCATCTCCCTGGCTTTTATTAGAAAATTCTGTTTTTACAGGCCCGATACAAGATAGCTCGTATGGGTTTCAAAATTTCATTCCCTGCCAAAAGTCCTATTCTATTCTTCCTAGCTTCTATTTATAATTACAAATCTGCCCTTTGGGCTGCCACCTAGCACCTTCCACTTGTCATCCTCAGAAAATTTTCTCCTAAAATAGCAAAAAATGAGATTCCCTTTCATTTACAGAAATTATTTAAAAGAAAATAAGGACAGCTGTCCCACATTTTATCCGCTTTACACATTTGAGAGTCAAATACAAAATAACAGAAATAATGTTTTGAAATCAGTGATTTCAATCCTATGCGTGAGCTTCTGCTGGCAGAGGATCACCCAAGTTAATTGCTGCTGACGCTGCCTGGGAAGAGACACTCGAGCCTATTGCTGATGCTGCTTCTACTTGGGAAGAAGGGATTGAGCTGGCCAGACTTTCTGCCACTGCCGGGGAAGAGGGAATCGAGCCCACTGCTGCTGCTGGGAGAGAAGATTCTGGGTCTGCTGATGCTCCTGCTACTGCTGCAGCTTTATTTTCTTCTTCCGCTATGTAGCTGTACCACACACCTGTGTCCCTTATGACTATGTTTGCTGCAGCAGGGAATAAGATTTTCTGAGAAGTCACATTCTTCCCGAGCTTTGCTTTAATGCTTTGAACTTCTGCTACTGCAGCTTGATGCACTTCCTTCAGCAGATGGTTGTGGAGTGATGACGATCCAATATAATGTTGGAGGTCATCAATAGCCAGGACATCAATCCTCTTCACATACTCCGTTTGAACGCCCAATTCTTCCTTTAGTTGGGACAAACGTTGCTCCTTTTTCGGAAAGTCCTCCAGGGTCTGAGGGAAGCTTAATTTGCATTTGTCATGTGCCTCTTGGAGCCTTTGGTAGAGACTGTTGATTTTATCTGTTGTTCTTTGCACACTGGCTATCAGCTTACTGGCGCAGTTCCTGCCAAACTCCAACAGTGCTATGTCCTCATTAAAACCGTCCACAGATTTAAATGGGAGGTGTGTGGGGAAACACCCTTTTCCTTCTCTCCACGCCATCTGACTAATGATATTTGCCTTGACACAGGTGTTATTTGCTTTGAGCCTATGGGCCTCTGTATTAATCTCTTTTAACCTGACCACCATGGCCTTGAGCTTGCAAACCTCATCAGTGATTAGCTCCTGAGCGTCATACACTTGCTTCAGGATGTTGCATGACAGCTCATGGAAGGGAGATATGTCCATTGTTCTGCTCTCCTCTTGCTCTAACCGTTCAGCTAATGCCTGCTTGTCTGCTTCTAGCTGAGATGCCTTTTCTTCTGCTCCATTCTTCTCCGCTTCCACAATCATTATTTGGAGTGTTAGCTGGTCCTTTTCCTCCTCCAGCTGGCTGTACTTGTTTGACAGCTCCTTATGCTCAGCGTACAAGCAATTATACTTGTTCACTACCAGGTCTCTTTGGGCTTGCTCATTAGCCACAGTCTATTGTAGCGTACGAGCTCTCTTCTTTGTCAATATATTTTCTTTAACTATAACCCCTACATTGGCAAATGATGCCTTTGTTGTTGCTACAGCTGCGGATGCCATAGCAAAGGGATCTTGATCTGTGTTTTTTCATACAGTGACCTCTCGGTGGGTAACGATGTCTTCATGGAAGGGACTTTTTATCCTCTCTTCTGATTTGAGGACCATAGCTTTCCTTTTCTTGTCGTAGACAAACTCATTCCACTTGGACACTGTACGATTTCCCGAAGGCTTGTACGGGACAATTGGTCTGTTTATGATGTCTATGTCTTCTTCAGGTGGGGTCCGGACTTCCTGAGCTGGGTCCACGCCCTTATTTTGGGTACCAGAGCCACCTGCTTGAGATGTGTCTATATCCATGTCTTGGACACCGGACCCACTGGCTTGAGCATCTTCCCTTGCTTTCAATTCTTCTTCCGCCTTCCTCTCCACCTCAGCTTGCTCAGCTTCAGCCTCTTTCCGCAGGCTTTCATTTTCAGCTTCTTGCTGCATTCTCGCCACTTCAGCTTCCTGCTGCTTTCTTTCTTCCTCAGCTTCCCGCTGTAACCTTGCTTCTTCTCTTAATCTGAGCTCTTCCTGAGCTCGGGCATCCTCAGCTTCTTTCTCCTTCTGCTGGCTGGTCTTCTGGGCCTTGGCTGAGCTAGAGCTTGCTCCAGTGCTTTGGCGACAGACCCGTAGCTCAGCCATGTTGCTGATGCCTCTGAATGCCTCTTCCTCGGCATCAGGATAGTGAGAATACTCGAAGTGAGCATAAATCTCCTTACAGTGCTCAGCAACTCTTCCCTTTCTGTCATTCATGTGGAAGATCACCTCACCGAAGTGGAAGGCTTTCAGCTCTTGAATAAATTCATCGGCCGAGGCAACCCCCGAGAACTTGTAAGCGCCTATACAGAAAGGTAGAGGGGGAAAGGAAGCCTTATGCTGTTTGTGGAGCATTGCTCCAATTCCATCCAGGAAGAGTTGTCTTACTGCCTCCCTGAGGACCACATAGTCCGTGGCATACTGCGGCAAAATCTATGGGGCCTTAGTCCCTCCAAACATTCTGAGGTAGGTGCCTTGCTCTGAAAAATAAAAATCCCCATAATCCTCAAGGACTTCCAAAGCATTCTCTAACAGGCAGTTGGGCTCCTCCTTGAAAATCTTCTCATATAGGGGCATGATGAACCCCTCACAGATGAGTTTGTAACTAGGCTTGTAATTCTGAGCCCACAACATCTTGAACGCGATATAGACCGGGGAGGTGGCCTTATCCCATGTGTAGCCCAATTTGGGGAAGTCTATCTTGGCCAAAATACAATCAATCAGATATGAGGACATGAAAAATTCAGCCTTCTTCAAGGCTAGTCCTTCTTTAGCAGCAACTATCATCTAGGCCAAAATTTCTGACAGAAGAGTGGCCCAGTCAAACACAGTTCCCTTGAATGCCACGCAGTGGATGATAGGGACCCACTGGATCTTATACACCGTGCCATCGGGCATGCCGAAGATTCTGCACAGCATTAAAGCGATCAATCTGAAAGGAGCTCTCAGATTCTGTACGTCATATTCATCACTTCCTTTCTTTCTCAAATGGTTGCCCGCCATTAGCAGCTTCTTGGCCATCTCGACGTTGTTCATCTGACTCAACCATTCATCAGTCAGAGCTTGTTGGACACGGGGAAATTTGTAGGCTGCCGCAAGACATGCGGGTTGAAATGAGGCAATAGCCACTTTCCCGCTGTCATTTATCACTCTCCCTTCAGCATCGGCGTGTTGGAGTATCCATCCGATCACTTCAGCACATGGGAACAGCTCAGGGAGGGTAGCGGCTCTAGTGATTCCTGAGGCTCTGATATTAAGATAAATCGGCCCTTCCTCTAGCAACATATCTGGGATCTCTTGGTCCCGGATCATTCTGTAGATGTCACCCCATCTGATTTCAGGAGGGACACCGATGGTGCACCTAGTATCCTGGAGTGAAGTTTCAGTTTTAAGTGGCGCCGGCTTCTTTTCTGACATTTTAGCCTTCTTCTTACCAACTTTCAGCATTTTGATTTATCCCTGATAACACCCATACACAAGTCATCATGATATTGAGCAACATACTGTGAGGTTTTAACAGAGAGCACCATTGTTTTAATATGTCAAGGAGATAAGTACAATGAAGCTGCATATTTAGGAAGTAAAAAACACTATTTCAAATGAAACATAAATTGAAACGTTCGAATTTTTTGAAGGGATGAGTTTTGAGATGCTCCTGAGAGGATAGGTATGTCGCGGAAACAATTTGCTCTCGGCCCGGCCCTAGGAGAAATGGTGATCTTCGTTTCAACAGGAACATAATTATAAATTTTAGCCATCTTAATTCTTTAAAGGGGCAGGTTCAGAATGCTCCTGTGAGTACAAGTGCGTTGCGGAAGCAACCTGCTTTCGTTTTAGCTCTGGGGAAGAGGGTAACTTTCATCATTGCTGCGGTTTGAACGGCTAATGGCGGGGAAGCTCGGGTTGGAAAGAATCCGTAACGAAATAAGGAGGTGCTTCGTATTTATGACCCGGTGAGGGCTTCGAATGCTATTGTTATTTACGGCACTCGCCGAGGTGCTCTATGGGGGGCTTTAGTTTGAGCGAGGGTGATGGCGTCGGAGACAGACTGACGAAAAGGTTCGGGCAGCCATAGTTTCGGGTTTCGGCTCGCGCAGCTTAAACATTCACGGTTCGGGTGACTTCGAATGGGAAGCACAACGACGTATGCGGCTTGCAGACCGACGATCTAACGTTTTAAGATTTCTATGCTTCGTATGATGGAAAAAATGAAAAACAAGCTGCATCTGACATGCAAACTAGCCAATGACGGGCATTTTGCCCGTCGAATTCAACCCATGCCTATCGTTTTTTAAAGCAAATGACAACCCAATAGCAACTTGACGCGTACAAGGGACAGATTTAATGGTTAAGATCCTACCTGGCACCGACGACGATAGCTGACTGAGGTGGCCGTGAACGTGGTTGAGGAATCTGAGCTGGAGCAGTTTGCGCGGCGTCCAACCAATCTTCCAATCGAGAATTAACAATGCGTTGGCTCGTACCCCCCACCGCTTATTTAAATAGGACAGGCACGTGCGAGCATTTAGTTTGGTGGGTGGCGCAATTAGTCGCGGTTTAAATACCGGTACGTCGGCGGTCACGTAAAAAATTTCGATCCGCGTGCGACCGCCATTCGCGGGACCAACTTGCGAATTGCATCCGCCGTTGCGGAAGAATACAGGGAAAGTTTCCGCCGTTTCGGGGCGCGAAGGCGACTGGCTCCCGAAAAAGGCCTTGGCGACACGGAAGAGACAATGTCCCGCAAAGTTCAATTCGTTCGGAAGTGCCACGCGAAAGCTTCCGCTGAATTTCTCCGGTGTTTCGGGAGAGATTGGCGAAGCTCCCCGCCAAAAGGACGTGAATGGTTGATTTTATTCGGTGGCCCATTTTCGGGATGATATCGCTAAGTCTTCCGAAATTGCGGGGAACTCTCGCCAATGGCTTCCACCTTTTCGGAAGACTTCAGCCAACGCTTCCAAAAAAAGGCCCTCGCGAAATCTAAGTTTCGGCTGCACTCGCTTCCGATGTTGCGGACAGCTCTCGCGATTCGCTTCCGCCGTTTCGGAAGGATAAAATGAACGGCTCCGCAGGTTCGGGATGGAAAGTCCAACAGCTCCGCAAAAGGAAAATTTCTAAGTCTCTTCACAGTTTCAGAAGGAATCCGTGAATTCTTCTGCGGGGTTCCGGAAAGCTTTTGTGAAGGCTTCCGCAAATTTTCAAAGAAAGCTCCTAAGTTCTCTTCCGAGTTTCGAGAAGATTTTACAAATCGTTCCCGCCGTTTCGGAAAGAAAACCCCAATCTCTCCGCAAAAGGTTCGAAAATTTTCTAAGTCTTCTTCGGGAGAGTTATGTAAAAGACTTCCGCCGTTTCGGGAGAAGAGACCGAAATGCTCCGCGAAGCTTCCCTTCTTTCGTCCCGCAAACGCTCAAGATTTTCTAAGTTATTTTCGAGAGGCTTATACGTTTGTCTTCCGCAACTGCGGGAAGATAGCCCAAAAGACTCCGAGATGTCGGGAGACTTTCCCAAATGGTTTCCGCAATTTTCAAAAGGAAAATCTAAGTTGTTTGGGATCTTTATGCGAATGGTTCCCGACGCTTCGGGAGCGCAAAGCTGAATGCTCCCGCGGAATCTCTTCCCTATGTTCCGCAATTTTTTAAAACAGTTTCTACGTTCTTCTTCGAAGGCTTAAACAAAGGCTTCCGCCTTTCGGGGTGAAAACTCAAAATAAAAACGCAACTGCTGGGAAAGTCTGAGAAGCTCCGAAAATTTGGGAAAATCTTCTAAGTTCCTTTTCTGTCCTTTGGAGGAAAATCGGAAAGGTTTATGGCCAGAATTTTCCATTGGGAAGCAAAGATAAAAGCTGGGAATAGTCCCTTGGGGAAGCCTTTCTAAAAAAATAAAAAAAATAAAAGGAGGGGCCCCAATATGTACAAAATTCTGGGGGGGTTGCTGCAACAACAATGGCGAGTCGCTGGCGAACACAGATCTCTGAAAAAATTCCTCTTCATGGTCCGAAACCTCATCGAAGACATCCATCTTGGGTGCACTACTCAGCTGAGCATTTTAAACTCATGTGAGGGGAAGGAGGCACTTTACTTGCTAGCCATTGGGGGAAAGGGGAGCTTTGACCGAGACATCTTCACCACTCTCAAAGGGCCAGCATATGAGATTTATTTTAGGAGGGTCATCTTTCAGATGGTCACTACTGCCGGACTCCACAGGATTCGCAACACTTTCTCATGGACATTATTGCTCTTGTTCCTCATTCCCATGCTGCTTGCATCCTTTTGGATGTTTGTACTTTGGACAGCTTAGCTGTTTAAGCCTTCCAGAGATATTTTCTTTTGGACATGATCTTTGATTTAGGCTCCTCAATCCATAAGGTCCTTTTGTGTGAGTTAGAAATTTTATTGATTTGATCAAACTTCACGGACGGAGAGGAGCCCATTTTGAGCTGGGCCTTTTGGACAACTTTCTTGATTTTACATGTATTTTGCTTTTGTCTCAGCCATGCTTTAATTGAGGCGAGAATTTCTGGAAAACAGACTCTTGAATGTAAGCCATTTTGGCTGTTAAATCTGCAGCATGGAGTCATTTCAATACCCTATGTCCTCGAGAGGTGCTACTTTCCATGGGTCCAACTTTGGTAACCTTCTTGAGATGCCTTTAAAGTGTGAGAGTGGGTGGAGCCCAACGATAGTAGCGAAGATGGTCATAGGTCTCTGCTATTAAACAGGATTAGTGTGACTAGCAGGGTAGGCTTCCTTCCTTCCGAATATTTCAGCGAGAGCACAACAGACCGGATTTACTTGAGCAGAGTTCCAGACTCATGAATCGCAAGTTTTCTTTGAGAGAGTTATCCTCAACGGGGACCTCGACCAAAAGGGCATTCAGAAAACAAAACTTGTCGCAAAAGTTCAAATAACAAAGAGAGAAACAACATGGCCGAAACAATAAAGCAACTAAAGGCTAAAGCAAAAAGAAAACTTTATTTATGTACAGGAAGTCTCGAAGAGACTATGCGAAGTATTGTTTCAGAGCGAGGCCATTGAGAGGAAGGGCTACTTCTTCTCCCTCAAGATTTGTCAATTTGTAAGTGGATGGGCCTAATTTTGCAGAAATTTGATACGGGCCTACCCATAGATGTTGAAATTTTGTATGCATTCCTTTGCCTTCATGATTATGGTCCCATTTCAGGACTAATCCCTAGCTTCAAAATCTCTTTTACCGGATTTCCTCTTATCGAACCATCTCTTAACTATGTCCTGGTGTTGATGGAATCGATCTTTAGCTTTGTGTCGGGCTTCTTCAAGTTGAAGCAGGGTGTTGATCCTGGATTGTAAGGCTTGGCTACCAGAACCCCGAGAGGCTTGGGACAATTGCAAGGATGGTAGTAAGATGTTTGGGGGAAGAATGGATTCCTTGCCATAGACAAGAGTGAAAGGGGAGACACCTAAAGCGTTCTTTGGGGTCACCCTATCTTCCCATAAGGCATTTGGGAGAGCTACATGCCAACTTCTCTGGTTTTCTATCACAGTCTTCTTAAGAATTCGAATCAGATTCTTGTTTGAGGATTCAGCTAACCCGTTCCCCTGAGGGTAGTAATTGGCTGAATAATGCAACTTAATTCCCCATTCATAAACAAATTCATTTATCTTGCAAGATGAAAAATAAGTAGCATTATCAAAAACAAGGAAAATTGGAACCCCAAACCTGGTTATGATGTTCTCTTTCAAGAAGCTGATGACTGCGTCTTCGTTGATCTTGCGCAACGGGATGGCTTCCGTCCACCTAGTGAAGTAGTCGGTAGCCGTCAGGATGTATCGATGTTGCAACGAAGAATTTGGATTTATTTCTCCAATAACATCGATACCCCATTGCTCAAAAGGCTCAGAGATGATGACCGGCCGCAATGGTCCTGCTGCCTTAGGTAACTTCCCGGCACTTCTTTGACATACATCACAATTCCGTGCGTATGTGTGGGCATCTCGAAACAGAGTGGGCCAGTAATACCCAGCTCTCAATATCTTGTGTGCTGTTGTCTCACCTGAATAATGTCCGCCTGCGGGGCCGTCATGCAATTCTTTGACAACTTTGTTTGCATCTTCCTTTTCTAGGCATCTGAGAAGAACTCCATCATAATTCTTTCTGAACAATATCCCATCAATGATTTGATACGAAGCCGATTTCAAACGGAGTGCCCTCCTTTACTTAGAGTTCCAGTGCTCAGGTAGGTATCCCTGTTGTAAATAGTGTACCAGATCTCTATACCATGGCTGGGGAGCTGTGAAGATATAACACACTTCAACCGAATTGAGCTCAGCTTCATTTTTCCAATGTTGCTCTTCATCAGTTGGGTTTCCCGCAAGTAACTTGCATAGGCCTTGTCCTTTAATGATCGTGGCTAGTTTAAATTCCAAATCATATTCCTAAAGAGCTGTGACCCAATTCCCTCTCCTTTCTCCCAATTCCTTCTGAACGAAAAGGGATCTAACAGCTGGGTGGGGAACTATGACTTTAGTTCTATTCTTCAGAATGTATGGCCTAAACTGCTTGACTGCTTTGAAGACCGCATATGCATGCTTGTCAACCACGGGATAATTCAGCTCAGCTCCCTGCAGACCAGTGCTCATAAACGAAATTGGGTATTCGTCCCCCAACTCCACCTTTTGCGTGAGTACAGCTGCGAGAGAGTCATCCGAAGCGAAGGTATACAAGATGAAATCCTTATCGAAATCTGGGCTTCTTAAGGAAGGAGCCTTAGCTATGGCTGCCTTGATATCTCTAAATGCGTCCTTCTCCAAATCTGTCCACTTGAATTGTATGCTTTGTTTCACCATCTGTTGCAATGGCTTAACAATTTGTGCAAAATCCGGAACAAATCTGCGGACAAAATTGATGGTGCCCATAAAAGACTGCATAGATTTCTTGTTGTGGGGCATTGGAATCTTATTAATAGCTTGGACTCTTTCTTGGTCAATTGACACCCCCCCTTTGGAGATGATATGACCCAAGAGCTTACCTTCAGGCACAGCAAACACGCTCTTCTTGGGATTCAGGGAAATACCATACTTCCGGCAACGATGAAAGATATGCCTCAGATGAACAACATGATCTTCCCTTTTTTTTGAAAAGACTGTCACATCATCTAAGTAAACAACAACACATTGCCCACCCAATCCTCGGAAGGCGATATCCATCGCCCTTTGGAATGTAGCTCCTGCATTTATCAGACCAAATGGCATCCTTCGGTATGTGAAAGTCCCCCATTTGGTTCGGAAAGTAGTCTTGAGACGATCTTCTTCGGCTACTAACACTTGATTATAGCTAGAGAAACCATCAAGGAGAGAAAACAATTCGGATCCTGACACCATTTGTAGGATTTGCTCCATTGAAGGTACGGGATAGTTGTCTTTATCCGAGGCTTTGTTTAAATTTCTGAAACTACACATAGCCTTATCTCTCCTGACTTCTTTCTTACGGGAACCAAGTTTGCAACCCATTCAGAATGCCGAACTTTGAAAATTATCTTAGCGTCCAGGAGCTTCTTTAACTCCTTTTGGATCAGGGGTTCTAGAGTGGGATGCATTCTTCTCAACTGCTGCTGAAATGGTTTGACGCCCGCTTTCATTGGTATAGCATGCTGAATGATGCGGACGTCATATGTTTTCAGATATTCATAGGTCCATGCAAAAACATCTTTGTATTGCTTAAACAATTTGATGAACCTATCTCTTTCTCCTGGTGAACAACACTTGCCAAGGTTGACAAATTTTGGTTCTGCCTCGGTACCCAAATTGACTAACTCATGTTGCATTGATGAGCTGTTAGTTTTGGTATTAGCAGGCCTTTTGAACTTATTTTGAAGATCGAACAGCATTTCGAGGGACCTTACCCCCTTGGGCATGAAATTTCCTTTCTCCTCATCCTTCTTCCTTAGATCAGCATCGTGTTCTTCCTCATCTATTGCAGCTCCTTGAAAGCTATCTTCGTTTGTTAGGAAGCTGATAATTTGCTCATCATCGTCGAAGACTCTGAAGTTTGTGATGTTATCGGGAACGGAAGGCCTGAAAATCAATTCAATTGAGCATTTATTATTTGATGGCACCAATCTAGAAGCAGATGTTGCTAACAAATCAGCAGCAGAATTTTGCAATCTAGGAATTGATTTTATATTGAAAGCGTCAAAATGCATAATTAAATCCCATACCTCAGCTTGATAACCCTTCAAATGAGTTGAGAGACAATGAATGGTATCCCTTACCTGTCTTGCAACTATCTCGGAGTCACCAAAGACCTTCAGGTACTTAACATTTAAGCCAATGGCCTTCTTTAATCCATGTACCAAAGCTTCATATTCAGCGGTGTTATTAGTACAATCTACAAGACAAAAAATACTTGTTTCTTTTTGGATCCATTAGAACACAACCGGCTCTGGATCCTTCCAGAGTTTTAGAACCATCAAAGTATAATGTCCAAAAAGTATCTTTAGATTCAACTAAGTTAGTTTCTTTGTGATCTATGTCAGCAACCAAACTGACTATGTTACAATCAACGTCATCAGTCCGAGAGAAATGAAGGAGATCGGACTGTTTATCTGATTCATGGCTAATGGTTTCAGATTGATAATTACTCGGATCCATTTCTAAGAAATAATTCCCCAGAACTAAGGATGAGAAGGCTACGGCTTCATTCTTTTCTTCTAACTGAGTCACGTTTTGCTTCATATGAGGTTCCCTAAGAACTTTAATCTGATTCTGCCTGTTCTGATAAGGCAGCCATAGATGAGACCAATCAGTAGCAAAGTAGCCACTCAGCTTGGTAGACCAATCCCTACTCAAAATCAGCCCATAGGCTTCAGGAATATCGACCACCATTATGTCAATGAATTGACAGACTCTAGGGTCGGCTGACAGTCTAATTAGAACATCTTTCATCTCCCCAATAACCTTGACAGCAGTCCTATCTAATTGGATAATTTGAGCTGGAGATGGCACGGGCTACCCATTAATCTTCCTACAAATTGACAGTGGCATAACGTTTGAGGATGCTTCGGAATCTACCAAATAGTTGTGAACATTATGGTTAAAAATTTCAAAAGTCAATAAGAACGGCAATGTTTGGGATTTAGACTTTCCACCGATGCTAGCCTCATTAATTTCGGGATCGTCTTGAGAATCCGTTAACGGAGTGCTGGTCTGGGGTTGTAAAACATGCAGCAGTTTGTCTCATTGATGGGGCAGGCTGCACATGTCAAATATTGATACGTTTGCCTTGACCTTCTTGATATCTTCAATAATATCGTATCCTATATCAGATTCGTTCCCAATTCGCCTTGGTTGATCTGTTTTGTTCATTGTGACCTTAGGTGGCTGAAATATGGTGTCAGCGCTTGGCTGTTTGGCCGCTGCTTGGATAACTTTGGGCTGTGGTGGGATGATTGGTATATGCCTCCTAGGCGGATCTTTTGAAACTTTAGGCTTATGGGGAACGGTGACTGGCACAGGATCCGCAATTGGGCCCTTGCTGCGAGTAGCAACATTTATGGTAGAGGGAGAGCTATCTATGTGATCTTCTTCTACTAATTCAGTACTAGTTACCCAATCCCACAACACCATAGTAGTGTCCGGGGTTGGTTCCTCTAACTCAGGGCTCGATTCTTCTGGAGGATCATCCTGGTCTGGGATCTGAGAATCTAACATTTGGTTCATGACTAAGCTCATGGAATTAATCCATTGCGAGCAGCTCTTTTCCGAATGTGGTTCTTGGTGAAAAGTGCAGAAATTTTCCATCCCAATCTCATTCAAGTTTAAAACAGGGGCAGGGTTCATTGGTGGATGAGTTTGCTCACCGTCTTCCCTTCTTTTATAAAATGGCTTGAAAGGTTTCCTAGATGTGTTAGCAGCCTTGTCTTTCTCGAGATCTACGATTTTGTTAGATAATTTCTGCATCATCTTGACTACATTCTCCATGTCCGTAGATGGCTCTTCTTTACCTCTAGTGAGCAGCAAAGGTTTTTTGTTGGCTGCTGGTTTTGGTTCTACATCTAAGGCATGTTTAGCAATGCTATCAGCCTCTTCTTCTACCTTTCTAGCTTCCTCAAAGTTCTCTATCAGGGTAGTTTTCTTGGACCTCTTTACGAACATTGCTATGGGTCCATCAAGAGCGGGTGTATAGTATTCAATCAAAGATTCCTCGGCTGGCTTATTAGCTTCACTGAAGTTATTTAATAGCGTTGTGAATCTTTGATTAAAGTCTTGGACCTTTTTTTTCTTTTCCATTCTCATGGATAAGAGTTCTTTCATAAGTGTGGCCACAGTCTTTTGGTTTCCGTATTTCTTTAGAAAACATTTCTCGAACTCATCCCAACTAGAGATTGAGCTGGGTTGTAGGCTAAAGTACCATGATGATACTTTTGGCTCGAATGTATATGGAAACAACCTGCAGACTACGTCCTCATGTTGTAGGTTCAAAAGGTTCAGAGCTAAGTAAAAACTCTTGAGGTGATCTTCTGCCGAAATGGCTTTCCCCGGATCGTACTTAGGCAAGACCTTTTCTGGGTTTTTAGGAAGGTTATGGAATGGTCCAGCTAGGTTCAGCGCTCCCCTTGCCCTCCAAGCAGGTACAGCCATGTTTGGATGTGGAGACCCTGGTGGAGAATTGTAGGGTGAATTCTGTGGAGTACTTTTGGGAGTGGTAATTTCTTCAAGATTTTCTTGGTCTGAAATTTTTTCTGAGTTTTCAAGATCTGCCTTGTTAAGAGTGTCTGAAATTTCTTCCAAAGTCAGATTTACCAGTTCTTCAAAACTTTGAACGAGAATTGAATCACGGGTGTATTGTGGCTCCTTTCTAGGTGTAATTTTCTTAGGGAGGAAGTTGACAGCGTTTAAACCACCTAGCTGTCTAACGTAGGATCTGGTATGTCTTCTCAAATCCTCTATTTCTATAAACGGGACAGCGTATAAAGCTTCTTGAAGCTCAGGGTCAGAAATGAGGCGTTCTTGATCTCTTAATCCAAGATCTGGGTTGTTTGAAATGCTTTCTCTAAGCGGGTTTTCAGTGTCTTCTATGGCAGTGGGAGATTTTCCTCTATCA
Source organism: Larix kaempferi (assembly GCA_027924585.1). Taxonomy (NCBI): domain Eukaryota; kingdom Viridiplantae; phylum Streptophyta; class Pinopsida; order Pinales; family Pinaceae; genus Larix; species Larix kaempferi. The sequence goes on along the minus strand of BSBM01000033.1, from coordinate 4,313,352 downwards.
GCCATGCACTTTCAGGCCCTCCTTCTAGCGCCAAAAACTGTTGATGCCTCGGATATCGTAGCATCAATCAAAAAGGGATTCATCCCCGAGAGATGGTCCCAATTAGACTATCTCCCGTTTGGTGTAGGGAATCCGTCCGGTTAGCGGTTCCGGCAACCGTGGGTTTGGAGTTTAAATCCGAATGTATCGGTTATGGCCCGATCCACCTTTCTTTTGGATTTTATGTGTTTTTTAATGAGATGCAAGTGCCTAAATTATATTTGATCTAGATGCAACTAAAACATATCTAAGTCTAGAAGCTGGAGTAAATCTACCTATCCTTGCAGGGAACACGTTTAAAGGATTAGCAATAAGCTGTAACAAATAACGTAAGGAAAGAACAGATAGCTGTTAATTCTCACAAGTAAAGCTACAGCAAGATAAAGATCTTTAGAAGATAGCTTCTAATTCAATATGAAACGCATCTATTGCTCATAAAACAGAAAAAAGCAAAAGATTATTTAATCTACGTAGAAAGAATAAAGAAACAGAGCTAAATGTAAACAAACTGAAATAACTCTAAAGATCCCTGCAGGGAGCACATTTAAAGGCATGAACAACGAGCCATAGGAGTCATCTTGAAGAAAAAACAGTTAGCCATTTAATCTAAAAGAGAACTCTACAGCAAAATAATATATCAGCAGATAGCTCCTGATTTAGTCTGAAACAGATTCACTGTTCATGAAATGGAGAAAATCGTTCACACAGAAATAAGCAAAATCATTTGTTGCCAAGAAATAGTTCAAATAGCAATGCAGATTTCACATTACAGTATAGATGTCATCAGAAGAGTCCAACACGCATCCATGTTCCGTTCCCCATGTAAAACGTCCATCTCCCTGGCTTTTATTAGAAAATTCTGTTTTTACAGGCCCGATACAAGATAGCTAGTATGGGTTTCAAAATTTCATTCCCTGCCAAAAGTCCTATTCTATTCTTCCTAGCTTCTATTTATAATTACAAATATGCCCTTTGGGCTGCCACCTAGCACCTTCCACTTGTCATCCTCAGAAAATTTTCTCCTAAAATAGCCAAAAATGAGATTCCCTTTCATTTACAGAAATTATTTAAAAGAAAATAAGGACAGCTATCCCACAGTTTATCCGCTTTACACATTTGAGAGTCAAATACAAAATAACAGAAATAATGCTTTGAAATCATTGATTTCAATCCTGTGCGTGAGCTTCTGCTGGCAGAGGATCGCCCAAGTTAATTGCTGTTGACGCTGCCTGGGAAGAGACACTCGAGCCTATTGTTGATGCTGCTTCTACTTGGGAAGAAGGGATTGAGCTGGCCAAACTTTCTGCCACTGCCGGGGAAGAGGGAATCGAGCCCACTGCTGCTGCTGGACAGGCTACTGGGAGAGAAGATTCTGGGTCTGCTGATGCTCCTGCTAATGCTGCAGCTTTCTTTTCTTCTTCCGCTATGTAGCTGTACCACACACCTGTGTCCCTTATGACTATGTTTGCTGCAGCAGGGAATAAGATTTTCTGAGAAGTCACATTCTTCCCGAGCTATACTTTAATGCTTTGAACTTCTGCTACTGCAGCTTGATGCACTTCCTTCAGCAGATGGTTGTGGAGTGATGACGATCCAATATAATGTTGGAGGTCATCAATAGCCAGGACATCAATCCTCTTCACATACTCCGTTTGAATGCCCAATTCTTCCTTTAGTTGGGACAAACGTTGCTCCTTTTCCGGAAAGTCCTCCAGGGTCTGAGGGAAGCTTAATTTGCATTTGTCATGTGCCTCATGGAGCCTTTGGTAGAGACTGCTGATTTTATCTGTTGTTCTTTGCACACTGGCTATCAGCTTACTGGCGCAGTTCCTGCCAAACTCCAACAGTGCTACGTCCTCATTAAAACCGTCCACAGATTTAAATGGGAGGTGTGTGGGGAAACCCCCTTTTCCTTCTCTCCACGCCATCTGACTAATGATATTTGCCTTGACACGGGTGTTCTTTGCTTTGAGCCTATGGGCCTCTGTATTAATCTCTTTTAACCTGACCACCATGGCCTTGAGCTTGCAAACCTCATCAGTGATTAGCTCCTGAGCGTCATACACTTGCTTCAGGATGTTGCATGACAGCTCATGGAAGGGAGATATGTCCATTGTTCTGCTCTCCGCTTGCTCTAACCGTTCAGCTAATGCCTGCTTGTCTGCTTCTAGCTGAAATGCCTTTTCTTCTGCTCCATTCTTCTCCGCTTCCACAATCATTATTTGGAGTGTTAGCTGGTCCTTTTCCTCCTCCAGCTGGCTGTACTTGTTTGACAGCTCTTTATGCTCAGCGTACAAGCAATTATATTTGTTCACTACCAGGTCTCTTTGGGCTTGCTCATTAGCCACAGTCTGTTGTAGCGTACGAGCTCTCTTCTTTGTCAATATATTTTCTTTAACTATAACCCCTACATTGGCAAATGATGCCTTTGCTGTTGCTACAGTTGCGGATGCCATAGCAAAGGGATCTTGATCTGTGTTTTTCATTACAGTGACCTCTCGGTGGGTAACGATGTCTTCATGGAAGGGACTTTTTATCCTCTCTTCTGATTTGAGGACCATAGCTTTCCTTTTCTTGTCGTAGACAAACTCATTCCACTTGGACACTGTACGCTTTCCCGATGGCGTGTACGGGACAATTGGTCTGTTTATGATGTCTATGTCTTCTTCAGGTGGGGTCCGGAAATCCTGAGCTGGGTCCACGCCCTTATTTTGGGTACCAGAGCCACCTGCTTGAGATGTGTCTATATCCATTTCTTGGACACCGGACCCACTGGCTTGAGCATCTTCCCTTGATTTCAATTCTTCTTCCGCCTTCCTCTCCGCCTCAGCTTGCTCAGCTTCAGCCTCTTTCTGCTTTTGGGCTTCCTCAGCCTCTTTCCGCAGGCTTTCATTTTGAGCTTCTTGCTGCATTCTCGCCACTTCAGCTTCCTGTTGCTTTCTTGCTTCCTCAGCTTCCCGCTGTAACCTTGCTTCTTCTCTTAATCTGAGCTCTTCCTGAGCTCGGGCATCCTCAGCTTCTTTCTCCTTCTGCTGGCTAGTCTTCTGGGCCTTGGCTGAGCTAGAGCTTGCTCCAGTGCTTTGGCGACAGACCCGTAGCTCAGCCATGTTGCTGATGCCTCTGAATGCCTCTTCCTCGGCATCAGGATAGTGAGAATACTCGAAGTGAGCATAAATCTCCTTACAGTGCTCAGCAACTCTTCCCTTTCTGTCATTCCTGTGGAAGATCACCTCACCGAAGTGGAAGGCTTTCAGCTCTTGAATAAATTCATCGACCGAGGCAACCCCCGAGAACTTGTAAGCGCCTATACAGAAAGGTAGAGGGGGAAAGGAAGCCTTATGCTGTTTGTGGAGCATTGCTCCAATTCCATCTAGGAAGAGTTGTCTTACTGCCTCCTTGAGGACCACATAGTCCGTGGCATACTGCGGCAAAATGTATGGGGGCTTAGTCCCTCCAAACATTCTGAGGTAGGTGCCTTGCTCTGAAAAGTAAAAATCCCCATAATCCTCAAGGACTTCCAAAGCATTCTCTGACAGGAAGTTGGGCTCCTCCTTGAAAATCTTCTCATATAGGGGCATGATGAACCCCTCACAGATGAGTTTGTAACTAGGCTTGTAATTCTGAGCCCACAACATCTTGAACGCGATATAGACCGGGGAGGTGGCCTTATCCCATGTGCAGCGCAATTTGGGGAAGTCTATATTGGCCAAAACACAATCAATCAGATATGAGGACATGAAAAATTCAACCTTCTTCAAGGCTAGTCCTTCTTTAGCAGCAACTATCATCGAGGCCAAACTATCTGACAGGAGAGTGGCCCAGTCAAACACAGTGCCCTTGAATGCCACGTAGTGGATGATAAGGACCCACTGGATCTTATACACCGTGCCATCGGGCATGCCGAAGATTCTGCACAGCATTAAAGCGATCAATCTGAAAGGAGCTCTCAGATTCTGTACGTCATATTCATCACTTCCTTTCTTTCTCAAATGTTTGCCCGCCATTAGCAGCTTCTTGGCCATCTCGACGTTGTTCATCTGTCTCAACCATTCATCAGTCAGAGCTTGTTGGACACGGGGAAATTTGTAGGCTGCCGCAAGATATGCAGGTTGAAATGAGGCAATAGCCACTTTCCCGCTGTCATTTATCACTCTCCCTTCAGCATCGGCGTGTTGGAGTATCCATCCGATCACTTCAGCACAGGGGAACAGCTCAGGGCGGGTAGCGGCTCTAGTGATGCCTGAGGCTCTGACATTAACATAAATCGACCCTTCCTATAGCAACATATCTGGGATCTCTTGGTCCCAAATCATTCTGTAGATGTCACCCCATCTGATTTCAGGAAGGACACCGGTGGTGCACCTAGTATCCTGGAGTGAAGTTTCAGTTTTAAGTGGCGCTGGCTTCTTTTCTGACATTTTAGCCGCCTTCTTACCAACTTTCGGCATTTTGATTTATCCCTGATAACACTCATACACAAGTCATCATGATATTGAGCAACATACTGTGAGGTTTTAACAGAGAGCACCATTGTTTTAATATGTCAAGGAGATAAGTACAATGAAGCTGCATATTTAGGAAGTAAAAAACACTATTTCAAATGAAACATAAATTGAAACGTTCGAATCTTTCGAAGGGATGAGTTTTGAGATGCTCCTGAGAGGATAGGTATGTCGCGGAAACAATTTGCTCTCGGCCCGGCCCTAGGAGAAATGGTGATCTTCGTTTCAACAGGAACATAATTATAAATTTTAGCCATCTTAATTCTTTAAAGGGGCAGGTTCAGAATGCTCCTGTGAGTACAAGTGCATTGCGGAAGCAACCTGCTTTCGTTTTAGCTCTGGGGAAGAGGGTAACTTTCATCATTGCTGCGGTTTGAACGGCTAATGGCGGGGAAGCTCGGGTTGGAAAGACTCCGTGACGAAATAAGGAGGTGCTTCGTATTTATGACCCGGCGAGGGCTTCGAACGCTATTGTTATTTACGGCACTCGCCGAGGTTCTCTATGGGGGGCTTTAGTTTGAGCGAGGGTGATGGCGTCGGAGACAGACTGACGAAAAGGTTTGGGCAGCCATAGTTTCGGGTTTCGGCTCGCGCAGCTTAAACATTCACGGTTCGGGTGACTTCGAATGGGAAGCACAACGACGTATGCGGCTTGCAGACCGACGGTCTAATGTTTTAAGATTTCTATGCTTCGTATGATGGAAAAAATGAAAAACAAGCCGCATCTGACATGCAAACTAGCCAATGACGGGCATTTTGCCCGTCGAATTCAACCCCTGCCTATCGTTTTTTTAAGCAAATGACAACCCAATAGCAACTTGACGCGTACAAGGGACAGATTTAATGGTTAAGATCCTACCTCGCACCGACGACGATAGCTGACTGAGGTGGCCGTGAACGTGGTTGAGCAATCTGAGCTGGAGCGGTTTGCGTGGCGTCCAACCAATCTTCCAATCGAGAATTAACAATGCGTTGGCTCGTACACCCCACCGCTTATTTAAATAGGACAGGCACGTGCGAGCATTTAGTTTGGTGGGTGGCGCAATTAGTCGCGGTTTAAATACTGGTACGTCGGCGGTCACGTCAAAAATTCGATCCGCGTGCGACCACCATTCGTGGGACCAACTTGCGAATTGCATCCGCCGTTGCGGAAGAATACAGGGAAAGTTTCCGCCGTTTCGGGGCGCGAAGGCGACTGGCTCCCGAAAAAGGCCTTGGCGACGCGGAAGAGACAATGTCCCGCAAAGTTCAATTCGTTCGGAAGTGCCACACGGAAGCTTCCGCTGAATTTCTCCGGTGTTTCGGGAGAGATTGGCGAAGCTCCCCGCCAAAAGGACGTGAATGGTTGATTTTATTCGGTGGCCCATTTTCGGGATGATATCTCTAAGGCTTCCGAAATTGCGGGGAACTCTCGCCAATGGCTTCCACCGTTTCGGAAGACTTTAGCCAACGCTTCCGAGAAAAGGCCCTCGCGAAATCTAAGTTTCGGCTGCACTCGCTTCCGATGTTGCGGACAGCTCTCGCAATTCGCTTCCACCGTTTCGGAAGGATAAAATGAACGGCTCCGCAGGTTCGGGATGGAAAGTCCAACAGCTCCGCAAAAGGAAAATTTCTAAGTCTCTTCACAGTTTCAGAAGGAATCCGTGAATTCTTCCGCGGGGTTCCGGAAAGCTTTTGTGAAGGCTTCCACAAATTTTCAAAGAAATCTCCTAAGTTCTCTTCCGAGTTTCGGGAAGATTTTACAAATCGTTCCCGCCGTTTCGGAAAGAAAACCCCAATCTCTCCGCAAAAGGTTCGAAAATTTTCTAAGTCTTCTTCGGGAGAGTTATGTAAAAGACTTCCGTCGTTTCGGGAGAAGAAACCGAAATGCTCCGCGAAGCTTCCCTTCTTTCGTCCCGCAAACGCTCAAGATTTTCTAAGTTATTTTCGAGAGGCTTATACGTTTGTCTTCCGCAACTGCGGGAAGATAGCCCGAAAGACTCCGAGATGTCGGGAGACTTTCCCAAATGGTTTCCGCAATTTTCAAAAGGAAAATCTAAGTTGTTTGGGATCTTTATGCGAATGGTTCCCGACGCTTCGGGAGCGCAAAGCTGAATGCTCCCGCGTAATCTCTTCCCTATGATCCGCAATTTTTTAAAACAGTTTCTACGTTCTTCTTCGAAGTCTTAAACAAAGGCTTCTGCCTTTCGGGGTGAAAACTCAAAATAAAAACGCAACTGCTGGGAATAGTCTGAGAAGCTCCGAAAATTTGGGAAAATCTTCTAAGTTCCTTTTCTGTCCTTTGGAGGAAAATCGGAAAGGTTTATGGCCAGAATTTTCCGTTGGGAAGCAAAGATAAAAGCTGGGAATAGCCCCTTGGGGCAGCCTTTCTAAAAATATAAAAAAATAAAAGGAGGGGCCCCAATATGTACAAAATTCTGGGGGGGGTTGCTGCAACAACAGGTGGGAATGATCATGTACACACTTCTAAGAGGGTAAAACCAAAAAGTATAAAACAAGAGTTTCTAAGTGTAAGTAATACAACCATTTAGATAATAAATAACCATATTCATTTTATATAGATATACTGCCAGATCATGATTACTAAATACTAAGTCAAGTTATCAAAATGACCAAAAGAGCAAGATAATAAAACCAATGCACATCATATACCTGCTGGTCCATATACTTGTATCTGCTATCTGGATCACTTGTAACCACTGAAACACTGTTGTTGATACTCTGGGTACTACATGTTAGTTTTTCATCATTTAATTCAATATGATCTAGGATCTTAACTGAGAGAACAACATGTACATCATATCAAACACAAGAGACAAGATACACAAAGCATTTCACTGGGGAAAACCAAGAAGGTGAAAAACCCCACAACCTCCTCAAAGATAGAATGAGCACCAATACAAAGATCACAAAGATCAAACCCCAAAAGATAGAGATGGTCTCCTAGCAGCTTCTCCTCCTCCACTTGTGCGCACTCCTCCTCTCTCTCACTAATGTGAAGTGAGTGAGTGTGTGAATGAATAAATAAAGAGGTGCTCCTCTCTATTTATACTTTACCTTTACTTGCCTTTTACTCTAACTGGGCCGACCTGTTAAAATATTAACCAAGAAAATGATTGGAGAGAAATGCATGCAAGAGGTTTGCATGCAGCCATTTTAGGTTTTTTGGTAAACCTAACTTGATGATGAGATGTTATAAGGAAGACAGGAGGTGACTGTCTTCATTAGTGAGACCATTTGATCTGAGATAGATCAAGAGAGAGGAGGACGACTTCACATGTGAAGGAGGGTGCATTCTTCAAGGAGGGAGAAGCTCATACCGCATCTTGAGAGTATGTAACTTACAGAGTATATTCGTCTCGGAGATTGAGGAAGATCGGTGACTATCATAGCTCAGATCTACTGAGATCTGATTCAATACGAGTCTTTCATTGTTGGATGAAGGGCGCACTTATGCATGCATAAGGAGGACGTTTTCAGCCACCGAGCAGTCTTCAGAGCGAGCAGAGCTAAGCAGAGGATAGAGACAGATAGATCAGGCAGAGGCGGATACAGGGGCACACAGATCCAGTTTTCCAGTTAGGGCTTATCTCTTCCGTGCATGCACCAACTGGATGCATGCAAATCTTGAGTTTTCCTGAAAAGATTACCGAGGTAACCCTGAATTGTACTTTGTCTCTTTTCATATATGCTCTGGGCTCGAGAAATGAGATAGCCCCATAATTTGCTGGTTTCTCTCGAAAGGGTTCCAGGGTACATCTGTTGTTTATGAATGTTTGCATTTATATTGTTCAGTTGGTAAATGCAGATCTAGTTGTTTGAGTTCATATTAATGTTGTATTGATATCGAGACTCATCCCACTTGAGATCTCAGGGCGATCCAGAGGGAGTAGTGATATCTGGATCAAATATTTACATGGTATCAAAGCCCTGGTAAGGGTCAGGGAGTGCTTTCATACACAAATCTATAGCTGCAGCATCAGATCTACATCATGGGAGAAGAGAAAATTGTTTACACCTATTGCTCCGCTACGGATATTGATGAGTATACTACAGACGGGATTGATAGGGAGATGGCTCTTAATTCCTGTTGATCATTGATGGCCTCCACTTCTAGTGTATGTTACATAGATAGTGGAGCTTCGAGTCATATGACAGGTGTTTGCAGATATTTTTCTGACTTTGAGGATGGGATAGATCTTGACATTGTCCTGGGAGACAACTGCACGATCAAGGCTATAGGACGAAAAATTGTGTCCTTCGAGAAAGACTCTGGAGAACAGATGAGAGTTCGTGATGTCCTATATGTTCCAGGTCTTAAGAAAAACTTGATCTCTGTTTCCACCATTGAAGGTCGAGGGCTATGGATGATGTTCAGAGATGGAAATGTACTATTTCATCCCAAGGGATCCAATGTTGCCTCAACTGAGAGGATTGGAGTCCGCAGTGGGAAACTATACAAGCTGAGTTTCCAACTACATCATGCCCTAAGTCATAGTAGTCGGGATGAGGGATGTGATCCCTGTGAGCTGTGGCACAAAAGGATGGCTCATCTGCACCATCCGGCTCTAAAGATTCTGAGCGAGATTGTGACAGGACTACCTGAGTTCAGCACTGAGCACACTAATGTGTGTAAGGGGTGTTCTCTCGAAAAGTACGTCAAGACAACATTTCCCAAGAGCGACACTAGAGCTACAGGAGCTCTTGATTTGATTCATTCTGACCTTTTTGGTCCGATGTCCACCACATCAATGAAAGGATACAAGTACTATGTTTCTTTCATTGATGACTATTTCAGGAAGACCTGGATCTACTTCTTGAAGAGCAAAGGGTCTAAGGAAGTTCTGCAGAATTTTCAGGAGTTCAAGGCCCTTGTGGAAAAGCAAACAGAAAGGAAGATTAAGATCTTCAGGTCAGATAATGGGGGAGAGTACACCTCCGCTGAGTTCAATAAGTTCTACACTCAGGAAGGCATCAAGAGGCAGTTGACTGTTCCTTATGCACCTCAACAGAATGGGGTGGCTAAGAGGAAGAACAGGGCCATTATTGGAGGTGCGAGATCCATGTTGCATGATCAGGGATTACCATTTTTTTCTTTGGGATGAAACATGCAACACTGCAACCTACATTCAGAACAGGAGCCCCCATAAGGCTTTGGGGGACAGGACCCCCGAGGAATCCTTCTTTGGGGAGAAACCTAAAGTTGGGCACTTTGGGATTTTTGGATGCCTCACCTATTCTCATGTTCCTTCAGAGAAAAGGACAAAGCTAGAACCCACTACAAAAAGAGGAATTCTGGTTGGGTACGATGAGACTTCAAAGGCCTACCGCATTTACATCCCTACTCTCAAAAATACTGTTGTGAGACGGGATATGAAGTTAGAGGAGGATCGGGCCTTTCGGAATTCATGTGAGTCAGAGAAGGGAAAACAGCAAGTTACTACATCCCCACTTGACACAGGACAGAGTACTGCTCAGCAGTCAACAGGGTCCCAAGTGTCCGGAGTGACAGATACACAAGATACGATTTCCACAAGCACAGGAGCAGGGACTGGCACAGGATCTCAGTTTGGTGATCAATTGAGATCAGGATCCTAGATTACAGAGTCTCGAGCTACAGGATCAACAGCTACCAGCACCTCTACTGGAGGTACTCACTCTCATACAGGATATCGGGACGAGGATGAGGAGTTCTCATCTCAGGATGTCACTTCAGGAAAGAGGAAGCCTAAGCGGCTTCAAGACACCTTGAAGGATGCTCAGGCAATAGGAACTCCCAAGAAAGATGTGAGAGAAAGAAAGGCTCCACAGAGATTCTGCAGTTACTTAGCACTAGTAAGCAGCATCAGTGAGTCAGAGCCTTCCTCATACGAACAAGCAGCAGGAAAGCAGGCTTGGAGAGATGCCATGTTGGAAGAGTATGCTTCCATCATGAAGAATGATGTCTAGGAAGTGGTACCCAGACCAGAGGGAAAATCAGTAGTCACCTCCAGATGGCTCTATAAGATTAAGTATGCAGCAGATGGCAGCATTGAGAAATACAAAGCCAGGTTTGTGGCTAGAGGGTTCTCACAAATAGAGGGAGTTGACTATGAGGGGACGTTTGCTCCTGTGGCCAGGTATTCTTCCATTAGGATTGTTATTTCTATTACAGTAGAGATGGGATGGAAGATTCATCAGATGGATGTCAAGACAGCTTTCCTAAATGGACTCATCGAGGAGGAAGTTTATATTGAGCAGCCTGAGGGCTTTGAGGTACTTGACAAAGAGTCTCATGTGTGCAAATTGAAGAAAGCTCTATATGGCTTGAAGCAGGCACCCAGAGCTTGGTATTCTAGGATAGATACCTATTTGCAGCAGCTAGGGTTTTAGAAGAGTGAAGCAAATCCAAATCTCTACTTCATTGTAGTGAGAGGGGGTCTCTTATTCTTGTGCTTTATGTAGATGACCTGTTTATTATAGGAGCAGAGAAACTCATCAGCGATTGCAAGCAGGATCTTGCATCTGAGTTTGAGATGAAAGATATTGGGCTTATGCATTACTTCCTAGGGATGTAAGTCTAGCAAGAGGATGGGCATATCTTTCTCAGTCAGGGCAAGTATGCAATGGACATTCTGAAGAGATTTCAGATGCAAGATTGCAAGCCTATGACTATCCCTATGATGACCAACTGGAAGAAGCAACTGGCTTCTGAGAGTAAGCTGGTCGATTCCACTAAGTATAGACAGCTCATCGGTTCCTTGATGTACTTGGTCAACACCAGACTAGATTTGAGCTTTGCAGTCAACACCTTGAGTCAGTACATGGTTGAACCCAGAGATGTGCACTGGGTGGCAGAAAAGCATGTTTTGAGATACATCAGTGGAACTGCAGAGTATGGACTGAATTATGTGAGGCAGGGAGAAGTCCAGCTTGTGGGGTTCGCAGATTCAGACTGAGCAGGGAATGCAGGTGACAGGAAAAGCACCTTCTGGTGTTGCTTTAGCTTAGGTTCGGCAGTTGTGTCATGGTTCAGTAGGAAGTAGAAGTTTATTGCATTGAGCTCTGCTGAGGAAAAATATATGGTGGCTAGCTTAACCAGGTGTGAAGCCATATGGCTTCATAAGATGTTGGTGAGTCTTTTTTATCAGCAGTTGGAGCCTACAGTGATTCACTTTGAAAATCAGAGTTGTATCAAGCTCTCTGAGAATCTAGTATTTCATGATCGATCCAAACCAAACACATTGAGATCAAATATCACTTTATTCGTGATCATGTTCAGAAGGGAGCAGTTGAGCTCCAGTACATTTCTACAGATAAGCAGGTTGCAGATGTTCTGACGAAGTCTTTGATAAAGACCAAGTTTGAATACTTTAGGGAGAAGATGGGAGTGGTACATAATCCTTTCCTGGTTAAGAGGGAGTGTTAAAATATTAACCAGGAAAATGATTGGAGAGAAATGCATGCAAGAGGTTTGCATGCATGCATGCAAAAGTGAGTTTTGCATGCAGCCATTTTAGGTTTTTTGGTAAACCTAACTTGATGATGAGATGTTACAAGGAAGACAGGAGGTGGTTGTCTTCATTAGTGAGACCATTTGATCTGAGATAGATCAAGAGAGAGGATGACAACTTCACATGTGAAGGAGGGCGCATTCTTCAAGGAGGGAGAAGCTCGTACCGCATCCAATAGAGCAGTTGAGAGTCTGTAACTTACAATGTATCTCTGTCTCAGAGATTGAGGAAGATTAGTGACGATCAGAGCTCAGATCTACTGAGATCTGGTTCAGTACGAGTCTTTCATTGTTAGAGGAAGGGCACACTTATGCATGTAGAAGGAGGATGTTTTCAGTTACCGGGCAGTCTTTAGAGCAAGCAGAGTTGAGAAGAGGACAGAGACAAATAGATCAGGAAGAGGCGGATACAAGGGCACATAGATCCAGTTTTCCAGTTAGGGCTTATCTCTTCCGTGCATGCATCAGCTGCATGCATGCAAATATTGAGTTTGCCTGAAAAGATTACTGAGGTAACCCTGTATTGTACTTGTCTCTTTTCCTATATGCTATGGGCTCGAGAAAGAAGATAGCCCCATAGTTTGTTGGTTTCTCCCGAAAGGGTTCCAGGGTACATCTGTTGTTTATGTATGTTTGCATTTATATTGTTCAGTTGGTAAATGCAGATCTAGTTGTTTGAGTTCATATTAATGTTGTATTGATATCGAGACTCATCACACTTGAGATCTCAGGGCGATCCAGAGGGAGTAGTGATCTCTGGATCAAATATTTACACGACCTCCCTTAGGAGAGTCTAATAACCTATTACCACTTGTCACTGGGTCGACCCCACTAGGGTGGTCTAATAACCCTTTTACTCATACAGGGCCGACCCCACCAAGGTGGTCTAATAACCCATCAAGTACAAGTTACGACACTTACAATATAACTTGCGACACTTACAAATACAAATGATGATACTTCCAATCGGAGGAATAATACATCTCCATTGGGGATACAATAAAGTACAAATGTAATACATACAATATACAAGTGAATATCTTCTGAAGTTATAAATACAACACTCCCTCTTAACTAGGAAGGTATTCTCTTGACACAGGTCATCAATACATATAGGCACAAGTCTTCAATTCTAGAGTTGGATCATCGTCACTGGTTCACGGAGCATCATCATCACCGCTGCTATACTTGTCATCTTGATCACTGATGCTATCTCTCAATTCTTCTCATCATAGGAAGTTCTACAGAACCATCCCTTTTTCATGCTGGATGTAGGCCTAGCCTCCTGTACGTCTTCATCATCTCTGCGAGCGGCCTGACAGAGGTGTAATCTCAGGACTGATTATGTGCATCTGCAAAACCTGACAAGAGCATCCCAAGATCCTTTATGTGCCTTTAGCACGATCGGCAAGATCTCCCAGGTATGATTACATGCAGCCTTCACAAAACCTTAAAAGAGCATCTTGTGACCTGCAAGATCTCTAAAGAGCATCCCAGGACTTTTACGTGACTAGCACAACCTATCGGATCTCCAAGACTGATTACATGTGATCTCCATAAAACCTTAAAAGAGCATCTTGCGACCTGCAAGATCTCTAAAGAGCATCCCAGGACTTTTACGTGACTAGCACAAACTATCAGATCTCCAGGACTGATTACATGTGAACAAGAAAAGCCATAAAAGAGCATCTTGCGACCTGCAAGATCTCTAAAGAGCATCCCAGGACTTTTACGTGACTAGCACAACCTACCACATATCCACAGCCTCGGAGTATCAACCTGATACTCATGATCAACCTAATCATCCTCACACGGAGCATCATCCTGATGCTCATGATCATACTAATCATCATCATACAGTGCATCATCCTGATGCACATCATCATATAGAACATCATTTGGAGCATCGTCCTGATGCTCATCACACAACACTTACATCCACATCCATGGGAAGGATCCTCCTACCACCATGCTTGGAATGGCTTTAGCATATGTGTACCGTTACTTCCTCTTGGAAGTATCTTCAATCTGAAAAACACCAAGCCTCTCTCTGAAGTACTCGAATTTCACCCTGGCCAGTGGTTTGGTCAACACATCTGCTATCTACTCATCTGTCGCAACATACAGGAGCTTCATTGCTCCTCTCTGCACCATATCCCTGATATAGTGATATTTGATCTCAATATGCTTTGACTTGTCATGGAACATTGGTTTCTCAAACAACTGCACACAACTCTGGTTGTCATAGAAAATACAAGTACCATCCAACTGAAGATCAAACAAATCATACAGTAGCTTCCTTAGCCATACTGCCTCACATCTAGCCGAACAAGTTGCGACATACTCTGCTTCGGTTGTACTCAGTGCTACGCAGGATTGCTTCATGTTAAACCAAGAGATCACACTTGATCCCATACTGAAGCAGCACCCCGAAGTGTTCTTCCTATCTGCAGCACTGCCTCCCCAATATGAATCAACATAACCCTCCAAGTTAAACTTTTGATTCGCATCATACTTGAGCCCATAATCAACTGTACCCTTCAGGTACCTCAGAATATGCTTTACAACAATCAGGTGAACATGTCTAGGATCCGTCAGGAACTGGCTCAATGTGTTCACCGTAAAGCAAATAGCTGGTCTTGTGTTCGTCAGGTACATCAAGGACCCAATCATCTGACGATATATCATGACATCAACCGACTATGATGAAGCATCACTCAATAGCTTCAGGTTCGATGCCATAGGTGTGGCCATGGCCTTGTAGTCCATCATCCCGAACTGCTTCAGGATCTCTACTGCATACTTCCCTTGTCCAAGGAAGATTTCATCCGCACTCTACCACACCTCCATACCTAGAAAGTAATGCATCATACCCAAGTCCTTCATCTTGAACTCTGCAACAAGCTTCCTCTTCGTATCGGCAATCAATCCATCCTCACCTGTCACAACCAGGTCATCTACATACAATAGGAATATCACTAGATTTCCTTCCTCAACCTTGTAGTAAAGGTTGGAATCCGCTTTACTCTTGGTAAAGCCCAAACTAGTCAGGAAGTTGTCTATCCTGACATACCACGTCCTGGGTGCTTGTTTCAAACCGTACAAGGCCTTCTTCAATTTACACACATGTGACTCCCTGTCATGTGTCTCAAAACCGAGTGGCTACTCTACATACACTTCCTCTTCGACTACACCATTCAAGAAAGTTGTCTTGACATCCATATGGTGTATCTTTCACTTCATCACTGCAGCCAGAGCAAGTATTGTTTATATGGAAGTGTATCTAGCTACAGGTGCAAAAGACTCTTCATAATCTATCCCTTCTTTTTGGGAGAAGCCACAAGGCACAAACCTTGCCTTGTATTTCTCTATGCTGCTATCTGCAGCATGCGTGATCTTGTAGATCCTCTTGGAAGTCACAACAGACTTCCCTTTTGGTCTTGGGATCACATCCCAAACATCATTCTTTGTGATCGATTAGTACTCTTCGATCATGGCATCCTTCCATTACTGCATCCCGGATCCTAGAAACTTCAAATTCTTCAATATCTTCAATAGATAGTTTTCTTGAACTTCGTTGCCGAAACAAATGTTGTTGTCCTTCTTTTGTAGGTGATTGTACACGATCTTTCCTACAAGTCAAATTCAATTGCATGATTGCAAACATCTCATAGTTTTCAGAACAAATTCTTATGCATAAAGACATATGTCATACAGTCATGCAATTATCTTAGCCAATGCTTCAATACAACATTCATCCATATCCCGTATTCATACGGTAACTTTCTAGATGCCTTCCATCTCTACCAGAACATTGTTAATAGTGTGCACTACTCCCAACATGTCAGCAAAGAGGTTTCATTTTAGATAAGTAGCAATGGAATGTTGTACAATACCATAGGCCACTTACCCATTACTTGCATACTAGTAGTATCTTGTTCGTTAATGCAACTTTTCTAAAATGCATAATATACATCCTAAATCTAGGAACATAAATGTGTACATGATTGAACAACATCATTTAAGTAATCATATATACCGGAAATAAAAATTAAATACTTATCTTTGTTTGGTTGTTGGGTGGACTCCCTCTCAATCTTTTCTTCCTTGCATGAACTACTGGAGTGTGCTCCCTCTTGATATTTGCTTCCTGGATTATATGTCCTTGAACTTATATCTATCCTGGACCACTATGCATGCTTAAGTGTGCACTAGTGTCATCATTGTGTCATCCTCAAGATATCATACATAATCATATATTCATTAGTATAATCTTAATACTATCAAAATATTATGATTCTAAATAGCCTTAAACATGTATGGTCATGGTCATTTCATACACAGTTAATTTATCACAAGCGTCAGTATTCAAGGTTTCAGAGAGAACTTCTTTTACTCATGCATATTCTTATTTGACCATAGGACTCTTCTGGTTTGTCATATCATTATTCAAAGTAAGAAGCATAATATGCATAAACCCATGATTACTCAAACTTATAACTTCGTGAATAATCATTATCAATCATACAACTGTATACTTATATGAGATCCTAACACAAGGTAAGATTCTAACTTGATATAGGAAAAACATACCTAGATTATCATGCTTGCTAGTTATGTCTAACATACCCACATAATGTCTTCTTGTTCTCTTCAATGACTTGTGCTAGTAACCTGCATATCTCATAAGTTAACCATTGTAGAACCAAATTATACATACCTCGTAAGTAGAGCTTCTATGTGATCAATGGTTATGGATGAGTCTTTGTCTTCATGTCACTATGGTCATATGTTCTTGATCTAAAACTTGATTTGTCTTTCTTGATGTACCTTTCATGTTAGCGGACAACATCATCCTCATATAACACCACAGTGCATTAGTACAATCATAAGTGTCATAACCCTAATCAATGAATGTCTTCTATCATTCACATGCATTCCTACTTTTACTAAGGTGATAAAACAAGTCTAAAATTAATCAAGATTGTACTAACCTCAACATTATGAAGACAAACTTAATCATGAACAAATTTCAAAACATACCTGTATCTCTTCGAGTCATACCTGTCGGGATTGCTTGTAATCTTCTTATGTAAGGCCTTAGCCTCATCTCCCTCTGGAACTGGAACTTCTTCACTTATGTAGGTGTCCAATACATTCTCTTCTAGGATTAACCCAATCCACTTTGATTTGCTGAAACTGGATCTCGAGCTGGCTAGGGTTTGACAGTCCGTGCCCTAACTGCCACATTTTACGGAATTCCATTTGGAGCTTCCTAGCCCAAGATATGACCTATGTGCCTAGGTCACCTTTTTACGGCTACATTCTGGAAGAGGCAAAAACCCTAACTTGTACGAATCATATCTCACAAAGTACAACGAATCTGAGGCTGATCTTTGGACACAAGGTACATGAACATTTCATATTTGGCCTGTAAAAGTTTCAGATCCTAAACCTTCACCAAAACGGATTTATAGGGAAAGTTCCACGATGACTAGTTTTTACTATATCAAGCCCTAGCTTCCAATTTGTCGCAAGTGCAACAAGTGTCATAGATTCCATACAATGCCTTTCTTCAAACTAGGTCTGATACCATCATAGTTTTTCATCATTTAATTCAATATGATCTAGGATCTTAACTGAGAGAACAACATGTACAGCATATCAAACACAAGAGACAAGAGACACAAAGCATTTCACCGGGGAAAACCAAGAAGGTGAAAAACCTCGCAACCTCCTCAGAGAGAGAATGAGCACCAATACAAAGATCACAAAGATCAAACCCAAAAGGATAGAGATGGTATCCTAGCAGCTTCTCCTCCACTTGTGCGCACTCCTCCTCTCTCTCACTACTGCGAAGTGAGTGAGTGTGAATGAATAAATAGAGAGGTGCTCCTCTCTATTTATACTTTACCTTTACTTTCCTTTTACCCTAACTGGGCCAACCTCCCTTAGGAGAGTCTAATAACCCATTACCACTTGTCACTGAGCCGACCCCACTAGGGTGGTCTAATAACCCTTTAACTCATACAGGGTCGACCCCACCAAGGTGGTCTAATAACCCATCAAGTATAAGTTACGACACTTACAATATAACTTGCGACACTTACAAATACAAATGGTGATACTTCCAATCGGAGGAATAATACATCTCCGTTGGGGATACAATAAAGTACAAATGTAATACATACAATATACAAGTGAATATCTTCCGAAGTTATAAATACATCAACAAGTCATGGCATAAGGTCTATTGCATGTCTGATCTGGGGCTACTCTGATGTGTGAGTGATCATAAGTAATACTGCTTATCATAGTTGATCTCATCAAAATTGTTGTAAAGGCAAAGCTCAAAAACATATACTGAACTACTCTGCAATCATGGTAAGCCCAGATACTATGGATGTGATAACATCTGGCTCCAGCTGGGACAAGTGCTTTAAGAGAGAGATTGCTTGAGAACCTCAGAATATCTAGTCCCCAACACTAACTACATCAATCTCCAATCCAGCACCTAACTGTTTTGCTTCATTTTTAATTGTACCTATTCCTACACACATGGAAGCAAACTACCACGAGTAGCATGTATGGAATAAAATAAAATAAAATAAAATACCGAAATGAAATTCTAATCTAAAACAAAATATTAAATGTCGAACAAAGAGATACTAATCAAATTAACCAACATGCTTCATTGTTTTATTTTTATTTTTATTTTTTATGCAGGAAATAAAGAAATCTTAAAAAGGATCAAACTCAACTAACTCGGGGAAACTTAGGCAAAACTCAGCACTCGGAAGAAACTTAGCAGAGACTCAACAATTAGAAAAAGAAAAAGCACTCAAAACCTACTGCTCAAGCAAGCTTATTCAAAACTCCACCTACTCTAAACAGTCAAGAGGAGTCCAAATCAAGTCGAGTCAAGGATATAATCCCTTAACTCCCTTTGATTGATAGGTAGCATGATCTGCTGACCACTCCCAATAGTGAGGAAACACATATCATCAATAAAATGCTCAACCGTGAGTGGTCCAACCCATATATCATCAGATCCCCTAGATCATATGTAAAATATATGATTAGGCACTATGACCTTATCACCGCTAGAAAACTTACGACGATTAACAGAATCAAGGATCACTTCAACATTGCGGACAGGAATGGGATGGATATTAGTTCGGCATCACGGTTGAGGTGTAACTAACCTCGAGTTCCTATCAGGAGGAATTGCATCAAACCTAGGAGGTTCACCTTCTAAAGGAATGGATACCTTACCAATAAGGACTTCCTAAATCACTCTTCTCCTTTTAGGTTCTTCTCTCGGCTCTTCACTCTGTGGGTGAATGATATACTTGGGAGTTTCTCCCACAGTCCAAAATTCTATGACAACTACTTCCTCATCTTCATGATCCATCGAAGATGGTAAGTTATGATTCTCATTACTCCTACTACTACCTTATCCAGATGGAATGGGAACAACCATATTTTCCGGGATTGCAAGATGATTAGTGGAAATGATGAATGATTCAAAACCGCTCTTTGAGAACTCTGAGCTCCTGACTCTAAAGGTGTTGGTGAAGGGGTAGGCATGTGAGATGAATCATTAGGATGCATACTTTCTTCACCATTAGGTATCTCTCGGGGCAAAAGAAAACTAGGGATGTCCCGCAGTAATGGATATCTAGATGACAACTCACCCTCACTAGTTGTAATAGTGACATAGGGTTCCTCTTGAAACATTGCAAGGTTGTTTAATGAGAACTCCCCTTCAGGATCATCATGTATCAAAACATGTTCTTTCCAACTCATAGAATTGTCATTAACTTGCCTTAATACACCATCTTCCAAGGACATATGAGATAAATGATCAGGAACATCAAAATAATAATACTCATTTGGTTCTTCATCAATCCCCAATGCAGGAGATGGATGTGTTCCTTAAATGTGAGTTGTCCAAGGAAGAACATGGTCAAACCCTTGTCTTTCACTTTCCATATTATGATCAACCAAGGTAGGCCATTCAGTAACTGTCCTAGGTATATGCTCACCCCTTCTTATTTGATCTAAATCTGTCTCAGAGTTATTTTCTTCAGTAATGGGATTAGGTTGGTCATTTTGTGGCTCCAAGTCACCAAGTTGGTTTAAAGCTTGAATTTCTTCAGATACTTCCCCACGGTGCATTTCAAGATTTATTTCTCTAGCAAAACTAGTTCTTTCATTTTCCTCCACATAAGAGTCATCGTCTCCAAAAGATCTCCAAATCTCTTCTCTTCTAGTACTATAATCCTCATTATGGCTACCCATGACCATAAAAATGCCCTCAGGAAATAATTCACCCTCACCGTAAGTGTTCCTTACACCATCCTCATAAATTTCAAGATGACCAGCATAAAATGGCTCTCGATAAATCCTAACTAGCGACCCGTTAGAGTTAGGAACAGTAGCCTTTGATAAATCCATTTGAAGATGACCCCCTAGTCCAACATACCACTTTCTACAAAAAATCATTCCGTAGACTAGGGGTAGATCTATGACTACTATATCCATAAGCATGGATATGTCGGGGCATGAAAACAGGTCAGCTCTCAGGTTCTTGATGAAGCCAAAGACTTGTACTGGTCTTGAGTCTATTCTGCACACATTCCTGTAATGCCTAGTTATTTTTAATCCCATGGCTTCCATAACTTGTAATGGCATGACATTCATGGAAGCTCTAGAGTCCAACATACAATTGTGAAGAAGAAGTTCACCTACGTGAAGTGTAAGATAAAATGGTTGGTGACCACCGTTCTTCCTCTCATACAAGGCTGTCTGGATGTTGATGGAGGATCTTCCTCGTCTTCAACCATGGCACTAGGAGCCGAGTCTGGAAGAGGTTGATCCTCACCACGCCTGGTGCTAGTCTCAAGGATAATCTCGAAAAACTCTACCACTTGTTCTTTAATGGATGGGATTTTCATAAGTTCTGTGAGTGAAATTTTATGCATAACTTTGTCCAATTCTTTCTCAATGTTGATGTCTAAGTCATATTCAGGGAGAACAAAAGTTGGCTCACTCACTGTACTAGGCTGCTCATTATTCTTTCTTTCAATGAAAGGGGTGGGATTTTGGCCATCCCTTCTTCTTTGATAGATTCTAATTGGAGCTTGACCACTACTTTAGGTTGTTCAGTGGCAAAAACGGGAAGACTAGGACTAGGAATATATTCACTTTCTTCTTCTTGATTTATCAAAATACGCCCAAAGTCTTTGTCAAATTCTAAATAATTGACCCAATTAATATTTCTTGGGGAATCTTGGGCATCCTCAATATGAGTAGGATACTCAGGATCCTCCTCCTTTTTTTCTTCCAACCAGTTAATTCAAGGAAGTTTAGGTGACGCTTGGGTTATAGGGTTTCTTCTATTTTCATCATTATTAGGCCTCTTTTGAGGGTTCCAATAAGGCTTTGAGCCATAGGGTTGCCTATACCTTTCCAACTCTTTTCTCTTTAGTTAGATCCCTAGTTAGGAGAGTTAAATTCTTCATCATTTCTTGCATACTCTCCATCATATCATTGGGATCTTTCACTGGTTCTTTCCCTTTCTTGGCTTTAGGCTCATATTGTTATAGGTCAAACCTGCACCTCTCCGTTCGTGATCACCTTGAATTGTTGATCACACAAAAGGACAACTTGGATGGAGGAGCATGTTGAACTTAGATGAGACCTTGACTTACTCCACCTCCTTGCAAGCTGGAAAAACCCTAAAAAATGTCATTTTGAGACATCAGCGCTACTCTACTTCAATAGACTAGCACCTGTACCCTACTCCAGTGTGTAATAGTAGCGCTCAAGCCTCATGAGTGCTACTCCTCTTCAATAGAGTAGCGTTCAACATTTAAAAGTGATGAGCACTAGTTTAAAAACACTATAGTAGCACCCTGGGCGCTACTCCACTGAGAAATAGTAACGTACACCTCAAAAGATGATTAAAAAATAATTAATTTCACGAAGAGGATTAGTTGTAGTTGGTTTCCCAACTTCCCCAACTTCCTCCATAACCATCTCTCGACATGAACTATTTCCCTTATCCTATAAATACAAGGAAGAATGAAGAGAGGGGTTAGACATGAATGCCATTGAAAGACTTTTAAAGAGAAGCTTGCATTGGAGGAGGTTATGCTAGAAGATATCCAAGCCAGAGAAGAGCAGGAGCCCAAGATCAGGTTGCAGGAGCATGTTGCAAAGTCAGGTATACTTTGTATCATCAATTTGCATTTGACAATAAAAGGTTGAAGCATTTTTCTTGTCCCAAACTAAGTGTTCATTGAGTTATGTACTTGTTTGGATCTGTTTTGGTTAATATTTGATGTTTAAATTGCTTTGTCCATTTCATCATTATATATTATCCAAGATACACTGAGAAAGGTACTTGTATTGCAGGTTTATCGAACGAGAGGTTGACTTGAGGATCAAGCGCAAGATTGAATAAGAGCTAGGATCGAACTTCATTCGAAAGGTATGTTCTCAAGGCCTATAACCTATTTCCATTCATAAACATCTCTGTAACACAGTTAGTATGCTTACCTGTCATCCCCTTTCAGTTGATAGTATCTGTTTCCTTACTATAGGGTAGTTTTTCCTACCAACAGACTGGCGACTCAGCTGGGGAAAGTTGTTTTTCTGCTCTAGGAAACCTTTCTTGTTTGTCTTCCCAGAACCATTTTAACTCCTTTAATTTGCTGAGAGACCCTATAGGTATCCCCTGCTTGCTTCTCTCTACTTCACTCAGTATTTTTGCATCTTTTCAAAGTCAGTTTTTAACTCTTGAAGACCTAAGCGCTACTCTGTTATACATATAGTAGCGCCCATACGCTACTCTACTATACATACAGTAGCTCCCATCTCTCCAAGAGAACTAGTTTCCCTACTGCACAGTAGGGTACATTCCGGTAGCCTTCTGTTGGTTGTTTGGTTGAGTTTTCTGCCCTTTTGGGTGGTCTTCTGACTTTGTTTTAGGTCTCCTTGACTGGTACTTAAGGTTTATAACTTTTCTTTGAGTCTTTTTGCCATCTTTAGATCGCTTGATTACTTGTGGAATGTTTGGTCCATTTATAACTCTTTTTGAAGACTAGGCTTTGTTCTTTAGTGAACACTCCTGCTTATTTTTGCCCTAACTGTGTGTTGTTGACCTACAAATCTGTATGCTTTGCATTTACTGTTTGTAGCAACATTTGTTTGCTCTTTACCTATCTTATCCTTTGTTTTAGGGTTTGGTCTATTTTGGAGCCTTTGGGGTGTCTTGCGAACTTGTTGAGTTCCAACTTTCCTTGACTTTTTGTCTTTTCCAGTATCAAGGGTGTTTAAAGTGCTTTAGGTTGATTCATTTCTTAGTCCTTGTGTTAGTAGGGTAGTTGTTAGCTTGCTTGCCTACCATTTGCTTGGCATAGTGGTCTTGTTAGGGTTTGATGCTTTGGGCCAGTCCTCTTGTGTTTGATTCCCAGTTTTGAGTATCTTTCTCCTTTGTTTTCTCCCCACTTTGCTTCTGAGTATGAAGGCTTTTTCTTTTGCAAAAAACCTGTAGGACAAGTCGTTGTTGAGCTAGTGCTTTGACATTGCACATAAGTCTTATTTGCTTTCCATGTTTATAGTTCTTTTTCGTTTATAATAACAGAGAAGGCAAAAATTTGGTAGCTTAGAGTTAGTAAGGCTTATATCTTTTACAAGATAGCATAGGTTATTTTGTTTACAATTTCAAAAGAAAACAAAAAAGAAATTTGATTAGATTTGCTGAGTTTTCAGTTTGGAAAGAACATTAAATGAAAAATAAAAAGTTTTGTTGTCGAAAGTTATAATTTATGCACTTTGCTTTTCTGTTGCAACCACGCCACACAAACACACTACCTTTTAAGTAATAACAGTCCTAAAAATCTTTAATAAAAATTAAATAGCAACAATTTTTCTTTTTTAGGGATACACTACACCAACTAGTCTTCGTTAGGATCTTGGGTTTAAATCACCTTAAACCACCCAAGATCACACATTACGCAAAAATTGTAGTTCGACTATCACAGGTAAACCCACTTCATTCAAAGCTTGCTTGGGATCTATGCAGTAGATCTTGTGAGATCAGATTGTTGGGAATACTCCTCCTACTTTCTGTTTCGAGCATATACCAGGATTGGATCGCGTTTGGGGACTCTTTTGAGTTTCGGGCTCAGTTACCCTGCCCACGCCTTCTGATTCGACCAGAGACTGTTCTCCCAGGAGTTTTCGGTGTTGTGGTATCCTTAGTATCTGACCATAGGTTCATACACAGGTGACAGCGGAGGGTGTATCTGTTGTACCTAGGAGAGACGTGGGAGGAAATCCCTTGCAGGTCTTTGGGAGGGCAGTTGGGTGATTCCAACGCTTGCACCCTTAGTCATTGTATTGTGGACCCCGGGTAACTGTTCTTCATCCTTCGTTGATCTATTCTAGGCCCTCATCATCCCAGACTCTTCTCCGGAAGGCATCTTGTTTGCTTGGTTTGCATACTTAGGACTTTTTAGTTGGCGTGTTGTTTGCCCCCTAGTCTTAGTGGCCACTAAGTTTTCTAGTTTTATTTTTATATATAATCATGGAAAACCAAGAACTTCGTAAATCGAGAAGGTTTCAAAACCTTCCGCCACTTACAACAAAACCACTACCGCCAGCTAGACGACAGCGGGTAGACCCCAGTGTTCCTTTGGAAACCATTGGTGAAATAGAACTTCCTGAGGAACTTTTTACAACGGCAAATAGAAATTCCTGAGGAACTACCACCTGAAATTGAGTTTCCTGAAGAACTACAAACTGCAACAGAAAACCCTGAAATAGAGGTTCCTGAGGAACCACAACCGGGGACCCCAGATCAACGACATTTTAATTTAGTTGAGATTGAAGATCTCACTTCTGTGGAGTACAGTACTCCCTTTAATCCTCCTCTGACTAATCTTAGAAATCCGCTTCTGTTACCCGTTGGTTTCCAGCAGCCCGATTACAGTGCATATAATTTCTCACCTGAGCATTTTATGACTAATCCGGGAGGCGAACAGGGAGTTCCACAGACTCCCACCATACGTATGAACACTAATACTATAAATCCTCCTCTTAATGCTACACTGAGTTCGGCACAGACAACCTCTGTGTCCACTCCGTCCTTCATTTTTAATACTGGCACGTTAGGGATGCCGAGTTCAACAACTATGGCATCTACCTCTACACCTACTTTTGGACCTAGCAGTACAACCAATTTAGTTCCACCTCCTGTGACTCAACTGTCATCTCATATACCCAGTACTTGGATTTCCACATCCGTTGTAGAGCCAAGTGCTTCTGCAACTGTTCCTATCATGAGTACCATGACCGCACCGTCTACGTCAACTACTATTGGTTTTAATACCTTTACAAGTCCCAACATGAATCAAGGTAATATACCTGCAGGAAATGTCCATTTTTCCTTATTCTCAAGAGGAGGGGATAACATTTTTAACCAGCAATATGGCAGGGCTAACACCCAGCCACAGTGGACGAACCCACAGAGCACTAACCCACTTTCATATGGGTGGGGGAATTTCAATAATACTTTCGCGCAACAATAGATGGCAGGGGGAAACCCCTACCAGCAAGTGACTGGGGGCAACCCCTATCGGCAGATGGTAGGGGGAAACCCCTATCAGCAGATGGCCGGGGGCAACCCCTACCAGCAGATGGCTGGGGGAAACCCCTACCAGCAAATGACTGGGGGCAAACCCTACCAGCAGATGGTTGGGGGAAACCCCTACCAACAGTTCACAGGTCAAACTATGGGTGGTTCCCCCTTTGCGGCCCCAACTTATCAAGTACCGTCTTGCAGGCCTCATTTACCTTTTCTGGCAACTTTAAATTTGCCAGATCTTTCCAAGTTGACCAACGATCCAGTGTATCATAACGCTACATGGCCACCAGTTCCTACCAAGTTACCTTCAGACATCCCAAAGTTCGAAGGCAAAACGGGCGAGGACCCTGGTGACCATGTCACTACTTTCCATTTATGGTGCTCCTCGAACTCATTAAATGAAGATTCCATTAGATTGAGACTGTTCCAAAGGACTTTAACCGGTGCTGCAGCCAAATGGTACATTGAGTTACCTGCAGCTACATTCTTTAATTTTGGGGATCTCGCGACTGTCTTTTTGAATCACTTCCAGCTTCCTGTTCGGTATGACGCCGGAACAGACCTTTTGTCTACATTTAGGAAAAATAAAGCCACTCATTTATCTGATCACATTCAGGAGTGGCGAAGACGAAAGAGGCTCATTAAAGCCCACATACCTCCAGAATTCCTTCTTCAATGGTATTTGAAATCACTCCTTCCTTACATTTCTAAGGAAATAGCTACTTCTGGAGTGTCTAACGAGGAAAAAGCCATCCTACGGACCCAGCAGTTAAATCTCGTTTATGCATAATCTGGGTTACTGTATGAGATCATACTTGATGCACCGCGATCGAATACCGATCTGAGTAGACTTAAACCTTGACCACATGCTGACGACATAGTGGGTTCAGTTCACTCTGCAGCTTTCGAAGCATTGACCAAACAGGTTCATGCCTTATCTGTCAAACAATCAACTGCAGAAGTTTCTTCCGTCACAACCTCTCCTTTTACTTCTGAATTTGTCAACCAGGTTCAGAACAATCAAAAGGGCCCTCGGCAACCCAATAACAAAAAGAAAGGCAAGAAAGGAGAGGGGAACCATCAAAAGCCCAAAAAAGAGAACGTCGAGGAGGGTAACAAAGAGAAAAAGAAGGTTAAGTTCCATTATAAACTTTGCAAGCAGGATCACCTTACTCACCAATGCCCTCTGCTTGAAGAAGCCCAGAAGCTATTACAAGAAAAGAACCCTGTCGTACTAAAAGATCCATTCCCTAAGGGGCAGAGCTCAGCTTCTAGCACCTCCAACACTAGGGGCACTACACATGCTTCGATTGATCAAACTTTTATTAATATGGTTAATTCGGATGCACTCTTACAAACGAGAGCCAGGAATTATACCCCGGACGCACAGAAAAAGGACAAAGAGATTCTGGAATCCTCCACTCCACTCCACATACCTGTGGACCCAATGCCCAAGATCCCGAAAGGTGTCTTGAAGCGGGCATCACACAACCCCAACACTCGGCCCGCCTCCAACTACAATGTGGTTGAAGATCTAGCCCAAACCCCTTGTGCCATGTCTACCTTAGAAGTCTTGAAAAGTTGTCCTTTACAACGAAATGCACTTCTGGTAGCTATTGGAAGTATGGAATCCTCTAACATGTCTGTGCGATTTGATATGGTTGATATCAAATACCGGTTTTCGTACCACGTTGGTCTTCAGATTGAAGTCGTCCATGGCCCAATGACCATTAGACGAGCTGTCGTAGTTGAGGACGCGTCGACGTGCGTAATGTCAATTTCCTGTTGGAAAGCTTTGGGTTCCCCCAAGTTAACCCCTTCTAACACACTACTTACTACATTTGATGGCAGGACTTTCCGTCCACACGGGGTTTTGCCATCATTTGATGTCACATTGGCCGGTAAGACAATTGCTGTAGAAGTAGAAGTTCTGGACACTCCGCTTGATTACAACATGTTATTAGGCAGGAGCTGGACATATGCCATGCGAGCTATTGCATCGACAGTTTTTCGCATTGTTATGTTCCCGTTTGAAGGTAAGGTCGTTACAGTCGATCAGCGTTCTTTCACTCAGAGAAACAACCAGACTTCTTCAGAGACCACAATTCCCTTAGTTGATCAAACCACCCCGGTTAGTGAGAGTTTAGGAGCAGGGCTTTACGGGTTGTTTAGAGGCACTTACGACCTTCCCTCCCCTGTTGTTTTTATGCATTCTGTACTTCTACTGAAACATTCACGATTGGTTTAAGAAGTGATCCTTGGATCCTTCCCACTACGTTGGAACCTTTTGTGCCTCTATCCGTTGCAGAAGTACCCTATATGGAAGCACAACATGCTGCAATGGAACATATCGTGACTCCGCCAGTCTCTGCTGAGTCAGATATGGACTATGCTCCGGCATGGTCACTCACTGAATTCCACCCACTCATTCAATTGTTTAGACACAGTTTTGCCATCTGATGAAGCCATCTTGGAAGTCATGATAGGCCTGGACCAACCATGGGAACATATGCATCACAGGTCCTACATGCTTCCAGATCTAGACAGGATTGAGAGGGGGGAATTCCTTATGAGACCCGGTGGATTTGTTGATTTGTCATCTTTTCCTTCTACTTTGAGAGTTGTTTATGCTGAGGGAAATATGGCTAATATATCGAGAACAATTCCGATTAAGATTTCCACCAAACCCGGGGTCATGGAAAACATTTTTATTGGCACAGACTATTCTCCAGAAGAGATCGCTCTGTATACAAAACTTTTCAAAGAATTCCGCGACATTTTTTCCTGGTCATATGAGGAGATGCCAGGCATTGACCCAGCCATCGTGGAGCATGTCATCACGACATACCCTAACGCAAAACCTGTGAGACAAAAGCTTTGTCCTATGACCCCTAGAAAAGCGACCGCCATCAAGGCGAAAGTTGAAAAGTTGCTTAAAGCCAGTTTCATCTATCCGAGTGACATGACGGAATGGGTTTCAAATCCTGTTCCAGTTCATAAGAAGCAAGGTACCATTAGAGTCTGTACTGACTTCCAGGACTTGAACAAAGCTTGTCCGAAAGATAACTATCCTACACCATTTATCGATCAAATCATAGACGCTTGTGCGGGACATGAGATGTTCTCTTTCATGGACGGATTTTCGGGATACAATCAAGTACAAATCAAACCTGAAGATCAGCATAAAACAGCTTTCATTTTCCTGTGGGGGACCTTCGCTTACCGGAAGATGCCATTTGGCTTGAAGAATGCTAGAGCTACCTTCCAGCGTGCGATGAATTTCGCTTTTCATGATATCAAACACATAGTAGAACCTTACTTAGATGACCTCCCGGCACGATCTCGAAAGAGAGGGGATCATCCAGCTCATCTTAGATTGGTGGTTGAAAGATGCAGACAATATAAGATTCGTTTGAATCCTAACAAGTGTGTGTTCTGTGTCGAATCGGGACGTCTACTAGGCTTCATTGTCTCTAGTCGTGGCATAATGGTCGACCCGCTGAAAGTAGAGGCAATTGTAAATTTGCCTCCTCCTCGCACCTTGCGACAACTCCAAAGTCTGCAAGGCATGTCTAATTTCTTACGGCGATTCATCATAAACTATGCTAAGATTACCAAAGGTTTTATGAGACTACTCAAACAAGACTCCTACTTTGTGTGGGACGAGGCTGCTCAAGCATCCTTTGAGGCCTTGAAAAAGGCACTTCTTTCAACACCCTTGTTGAGCCCGCTAGACTACGCAAAAGACTTTCTTTTATATCTAGCAACGTCTCTTACTACAATTGGTATAGTATTAGTTCAGAAGAACGATACGCTCCAAGAGCATGTTGTCTACTATCTTTCTCGCGCATTGATAGCCCCTGAGGTTAAATATTTGCACGTTGAGAAGTTAGCACTTGCCGCGGTCTATGCGGTATAAAGGCTTCGTCACTATATACTTTTACGAACAACTACTATGATAGCAGAAGTCAATCCTTTTCAGTACGTTCTCACCCGACGAATCATCGGTGGGAAATATAATAAATGGATTGTAATCCTACAGGAGTTCGATTTGGTCTTTCAATCGGCCAAGTCGAAGAAATCACTAATGTTCGCTGAGTTAATCTCAGAGTTTCCGAGTGACCTAGAGTATGTCGAGGAAGAATCATCATTCCCAGATGAACATATCTTCCTCATTGCTTCCTCTGACCCATGGTACAGGGATATTTTAGTATATCTCCAGGCCTTGAGGTGTCCTACTACTTTTTATCGAGAAGAGCGACGCAAGCTGAAAAGCTATGCGAAGAACTATCTCATCATCTCAGATACTTTGTATCGACGTGGGTTAGATTCCATTTTACGACGTTGCTTAACTCTAGAAGAAGCCGAAGCAGTATTAAATGATGCCCATAGTGGAGCTTGTGGGGGACATCTTTCCGGGTTGGCAACAGCTCAGAAGATACTACGTGCCAGATATTTTTGGCCCACAATCTTTAAAGATTGTGTGGAAACGGTGAAACGCTGTCGTCCGTGTCAGTTTTTCACGAAGAAAATGAGGGCACACCCAACTCCTCTTCATCATGTGATTACAGCAGGTCCCTTCACAAAATGGGGGGTTGATTACATGACTTGCAATCCAGTTTCAGCTGGAGGGCATCATTACATCATCGTTGTCGTTGACTACTTTACCAAGTGGGCGGAGGCAATGCCTACTGTCAAGGCAGATGGAGAAACTGCCGCTTATTTCGTGTTTAATCAAATTATTGCACGGTTCGGCATACCTAAAGAGATAGTGACTGATCATGGCAGTCATTTCCAGAATAGCATGATGACTGAGTTATATACAATGCTTGGTTTTCGACAAGAACATTCGTCTTCATACTATCCACAGGCGAATGGACAAGTCGAAGCAGTGAACAAAACTTTAAAGGTTATACTGCAAAGAACTGTTAATGCCATTCAGAATAACTAGCACATCATGTTGTACCCAACTCTTTGGGCTTACCGAGCTAACGTTAAGACTACTACCGGATTCTCTCCCTTCCAACTTGTGCATGGGATAGAAGCAGTTGTACCAATTGAATGTGAGATTCCTTCGCTGAAACTAGCCGTTCAGTTACTAGCGGATACTTCAATACTAGAAGAACGTTTGTTACACTTAGAACATCTAGATGAGCAGCACTGCGACACACTCACAACAAACGAGGTCCACAAAAAATGAGTCAAAGGACAATATGACAAGTCCGTCAGACCTAGGGTTTTCCTTGAAGGAGACTTGGTCCTACTTTGGGATCAAGACAAAGAACCCCTAGGACCTGGCAAGTTCAAGTCCATGTGCCTCGGGCCTTATATAATTTCAAAAGTACTGAAGAAAGGTGCCTACGAATTGGTAGATTACGAAGGTAATAAGCTGGCTGAACCTAGAAATGGGCTCTACCTGAAGAAGTACTACGCTTAAGCTGTCGTGCTTTTTCTTGTAACATAGCTGTATATTTTTGTAGAGCTAGTTTTCGTTTATGCTTGTTAGTTAATCTTATGTGTGTTTTCGTTTCGTGTACCAGATGTCGACCGAACACTTCTTAGGATTTGTTGATGGTGCCAGTCGCCACACCTGTCAGTTGGCTTCAGCAGCTTGGGTCATTTACTCACCCGCTAGCCATCTTGTTTCTTCGGGGGGGGTTTGTTTGGGTCCCACCACGAATAATGTGGCTGAATACAGTGTAGTTATAGAACTTCTCTGAGATGCTCTCAGTCATGGAATTTCACATTTGGAGGTAAGAATTGACTCACAACTAATTGTATTTCAGTTAACGGGTGTCTATCAGATTAGAGATCCTGGATTGCTATGTCAGTTTCTGCGAGTTAGACTTTTGGAAAGACAATTTGATTATATTATATATGAACACATTCCAAAAAATTTAAACGCATTAGCTAATTCATTTACAAACTATGTTCTAGACTAGAATTTGTATCATTCACTTTCATAAACACCATTGCACACATAAAATTCAAACACATACACATGTAAATAACCGATACTGTATATAGCCGATACTGTGTCAAAAAATATATGAGTTTTGGAGCACAAGTCTATCAAGTCATGTCATAAAAGTACAAAACTGGGCACAGTGGCCTCAAAAATATACATAGAATGTATCCCTCTCTTGTGGAGGAGGAGGGGCCTCATCATCATCTACTGCATTCCGATAACATATGACTAGCCTAGCTATCTTCCGCAGTACTCTAAGCCATGTTGGGGGCACCCCAACTACATCTTCTTGCATATCAATAGGTATCTTATCCATACAACATGCATGAACATCATGAGTCAACCGACTCACTTTTTTCTCTATGGTCCCCAACATAGCATCTGCTGCAGCAATATCAGCTAGCCTCACGAAGATGGTAGGATGTCCCTCGGGACGGACAGGCCCAATGTCTGCATATGACACTTGGTTAGTACTTCAAAATTCATTCATAAAAATCAAATACTTGAAAAGTTTTAAAAAATTAAATAATTCTCAAAATTAAACATACCAATAGCTCCCCAGGCTCCACCTGGGGGAAGCGCCAACTCTAGATCATGGCGGAAATCCAATCCAACATATGGAAACCGCTCGAAGGCAGGCACTTGCCTCTCCCACCACCCCCATAAATCATTAGTATGATAACAGTAGTGACTTTCCCCACCACCCTGGCGGAGAAATATGTCACCCCAACAGCCTAGTCTGGGCTCACGGGGGTTAACCTGAGGTAGAGGCATCCCCAAGCTAATAGCATCCTCTCGAAGAAGAAAGTACACAAGATGCTACCATACCCAAAATTCTTCATTTTTCCGGATTTGCAACCCGTCAGTTGAGCTTTCATGCTTGCCAATAAACTAGTACACCAATCGTATACATGACCTTGTAAACATTGTACACCAACATGCATAGAGTGCCTGGAAGCTAGGTGTAGTGAGGCACTACCTGCCACTCAGTTAATCATACTCACAATCACCTTCAAGGGGAGGCCTTCAATGGTAGAAATCAAGATTTGGCTTCCTGATTTCTCAGCTCTAGCCACACAATATGTATTCAAGTACTCTTGCACCAACCCTATGCCCACACGAGAAGACCCCTTCAAATTTATTACATCTCCCCTCCGTGAGAGACCGGTAATGAAGTAAATGTCATCAACTGTAAGCTCCAAAGTTTTCCCTCAGATGACAAAGGTATTGGTATCCACATCCCAGTACTGAATAGGTCTTTGAAATAATTTGTTTAGGGCCCTCATATTCACAGTTCGGTAGAACTTCAACAAACCGCATCTTCTGAGAGCATGGAGAGTGGTTGGGTCTTGCATGGCCAACCTATCCATGTCCTCGTGTTCCCTCTCCCTCCATTGAAGAACCATCATGCACGAAAAATGATAATTTTTCAGTCCTCCGTGCTTGTTTTTTTTCATTTTCAGGCTTGAGCGCTACTGTCTACACTACACCGTAACGTGTGGGCACTACTCTATGTGAGCATAGTAGCGCTCCTTCACACGCTACTGCTTTTGTTACACAGTAGCACCCACGCACTCAACGATGTGAGCATTGCCTAGCAAGCAGTTTTAGGCTCAAAAATTGAAATCTAAACCATTGAAATGCAAGTTGGGAAGATTCTAACTTACTTGGTGGAAGAAGAACGGTGATTGGATGCTCGAATTGATTGTTATGATATTTAGACACTTAGGAGTTAGTTAAGATCAACTTGTGTAATATATCCGTTAGGGATAGTGTGTTTCTTTAGTATGCATTAGTATGCATTTGTAAATACTTAATCCGACGATCACGATATGTTTCTGACATAGAGTGATCCGACGGCTCAACTTCTCTTAGATCAAACCTAACCTTGATCCATGGCTTAACACCTGATTGGTCCATGATCTCTATTTAAAGAGCATGGAGGGTCATTGTTTAGTTGATCGATTATGAGAAGCTCATTTGTAACTTTCTTTCTTTGCATAATAAATTGTCCTGTAGAAGCTATTTGGCCGAGGCCGTGGAGTGTTTCCCTCAAGAGGGTTTAAACCACGTCAAAACATCGGTGTGTTGATCCGTGATCTGTTTGTGTGAAGTGGTTGCTCTTGGTGTTTGGTCCTTTGGTAGTACCATGTGTACCCGAACATGGTATCAGAGCTTTTATGAAGTGCCGCTTCCGGTTATGATTTAGATCTTGAACTGCTGTTGCCGAAACTCGAAAGGGTTTCTAGTTCTGGTATTTTTGTGCATTTTTGGGCTGTGGGAGGTGTTCCATTGCGTCCGGAGCGTTGTTTCCATTGGGAAATAGTTTTCGTTCGATCGAAAACGGTTCCCGATTGCTCCAGAAACGCGTATTTTATCAGATCTGAAGGTATAATGTTACAGTGACGCATTTTTTTATTTCATTTTTTGAAAAGAAAAAAAAAATCTCATATTTCATTTTTTTTTACTGTTAGATTTTTTTTTGTTCGGATTGTTGCTTTCCCGTCTGCGTATGCTCTTTGCCGTGCACCTTGAGCGATCTCGGCAAATCAGAAACAGAAAGGGAAAGGGTTTTTCTCGGCTGCGTATGCTCTTTGCCGTGCACCTTGCGCGATCTCGGCAAATCAGAAACAGAGAGAAAACGTAGACTTTCCGGGCAAGCTAACAAGATCTAACTCCACAAGTGTGGAAAAAAAAAATTTGTTTCGATTTATGGTTTGTTTTGCAGGAAAAATGGTAAGCACGCAAACCGAGCAAGAAGAGTAAAAAAAAAAAAAAAAAAAAAAAACCCCTTCCTCATTTCCATATTTTACATACCTTTTAAACTAGCTCACTTGGTTCAAAGTTGTTTTATTCCTTAATAGGTCTTAGTTCAAGTCTTAGGAAGTTACTTTTAAAATAAAAAGTGCATGCAATTTCTAATTTCAAGTTACTTTATTGTAAAAGTGCATCTCACTTAAATAATAAAAAATAAAAATACAAGTGAGTCACTTAAATTTTTTTTGTTGCACTATTTAAAAGTGAAATCACTTATTTTACAAAAGTGGTTCACTTAAAGCAACTTTCTTGTAAAGTGTTTGTCAAAAGGTTCATATTGGAAAGAGAGGGGTTTTTTTTTTTGCTGGACATTCTCTAGCTGCCACGTCACTATTGGGGACATCTTCAACAGTTTCTTTGTTCAAACATAACTTCATCATACAGAGTCCGTTTTCAGTGTCGTTTTTTTTAAACCGCCTATTTTTTCGAGCTCTTCACATCCAGACTATTGGTTTCTACTTTTACAGCCATTAATTTACAAATATGGTCGCCCTTTGTGATATTCTACTTAACAGTTCCAACTATTTCTCATGGAAATCTCGTATGGAGGATGTTCTACGAAGTAGGGGACTCTTCAGAATTACAACAAGGAAAGAAAAAGAACCCACTGATGATGATAAGAAAATAAAATGGGCAAATAGATGTGATGAAGCTCGTGGATTGATTGGGATGTCAATCTCTATTGATTTGCGATTCCACATATCTGGAATTGATGAACCTAATGCTGCTTGGGACAAGTTGGAATCTGTGTTTGGTAAACACAATGAAATTCGAGGTCATCAACTCGAAAATGAGTTGATTTCTTTAAATCCAAGTGACTTTTCATGCATTCAAGATTATTTATCTAAATACAAAACTCTTAAACTCTTATGTGCAGAATGTAAGATTGAGAGGGAAGACAAACAATGCATTTATCATATTCTCTCCAAACTTGGACCTGCATATTCTGTTTTTGTATCTACATTTTACTCCATGAAAGCATCCTTGAATGCAGCTAGCTATCAAGAGCCTAGTCTTGAAACCTTTTGTGATTCCTTGATTAGAGAACAAGATAAACTCATTCACCTTGGAATAATCAATAATGCAGATACATCTAGGAAAGCCTTATTGTCCCAACAGAAAGATAAATCCAAGCCTCCCAAGAAACAAAATTTTCGCAATAATAAGTCAAACAAGGGTCCCAAACCCTCTCAGTCAGCTCCTTCTTTAAAAAATGACAAAGGATCCAAGCCAAAAGGCAAGAAGACTGAGCGTCATTGCAACTATTGCGGGAAAGATAATCATGATGAATCAAAGTGTTTCAAGAAGATGGCAGCCTTGGAAGCAGCAATGAAGAAGCACCACATCAGCCTAGATTCGCCTTCAGAATCTACCTCTCATGGACATGCACTTTGTGCTTCTGGTTATTCTTATAATGCATCTTCTTCTTCCACTTCAAATGAATGGCTCATTGATTCTGGAGCATCTTATCATATGGTTAAGGATCAAGCCATCTTTTCTACTATGCATGAATGTAACACCAAACAAATATTTGTTGGTGATGATAGATCTCTAAGTGTTGTAGGAGCTGGAACAGTTCCAGTAGATAATGGTCATTTTAGTGATGTACTATGTGTTCCAAGAATTTCCTGCAATTTGTTATCGGTCTATCAGATCACTCATTCTGGTGAAGGTAAAACTGTGACCTTTACACCTCACCAAGTTGTAATCAAGGATTTTAAAGATCCTCAACAGGTCCTAGCTACCAGAATTGTTGATGATATTACTAGGTTGTACAAGTTTACCAACTTTGGGTCATCACCTTTCCCTTCAGTTTTTGTTGCTCATAGTGATAACTTGAGCAAACTTTGGCATGAGCGATTTAATCACTTAAATTATCGTTCATTGCAACAACTATGTAAAGAAAATATGGTGACAGGTCTTCCGATGGTATCTTGCAAGGATGGTGTTTGCTCCGGTTGTGTACTCGGAAAATATCATCGGGACAGTTTTGACAAACGTGCCTCTTGGCACGCCTCGGTTCCCTTGGAGCTTGTGCATAGTGACTTGTGTGGTCCTCTTCCATCTGCTTCATTTTCTGGTTTCAAGTATTTCTTAACTTTCATTGATGATTACACCAGACGCACTTGGGTTTATTTCCTAAAACTTAAGAGCGAAGTATTTAACATGTTCTTGGCCTACAAGGCCCTTGTTGAAAAACAATCTGGTCATCAAATTATTAAGTTAAGATCTGACAATGAAGGAGAATATGTTAACAAACAATTCACTACTTTCTGCACTGAACAAGGCATCCAACAACAGCACACTGTTCCATATACACCACAACAAAATGGTGTAGCTGAGCGGAAGAACCGCACTTTAAAAGAAATGGCTAATTGTATGATCCAATCTAAGGGACTAAGTCTTCAATTTTGGGCTGAAGCCATTAATTGTGCAAATTACATAGTTAATCGCACCCCCACAAAAGCATTACAAGGTATAACACCGGAAGAAGCATGGAGTAAAATTAAACCTGATGTAAGTCACTTTCGTGTGTTTGGTAGTGAAGCATGGGCTCACATTCCGGATGAAAAACGGAAAGCATTGCAGCCTAAAAGTGAAAAGTGTATATTTGTTGGATATTCTGAAGATGTAAAAGGTTATAGACTTCTTCAACCACATTCTCATGCTATAATCATTAGAAGAGATGTTAAATTTGATGAAAATCTCTTGGCCTGCGAGCCTAACTCGGCGATTGTGCCATCTTTGGCCTGCGAGCTTGATTCGGCGTTTGTGCCTTCCTCTTCTTCTTCCAACTTCCTTGACAGGTTTCCAACTCCAGTTTCTGATGATGACAGTGAGGATGAAAATCCACCTCCGCCTGCTCATGTTCCTCCAGTTGCACCAGCACAAGTGCTTCCTCGATGGGTCCGTTCAACATGTGAAGCAGCTGGTGATCTTGCCGGTGATCCTACAGATCAGCGTCAAACACGTTCTCAGTTTCAGCGAGCCTCTTTTCTTTTGGCTCAAGTTTTCGAGAATCATGATCCAGAAACTTTTGCAGAAGCTTCAGGGAATCCAGATTGGGATGCAGCCATGGATGAAGAATATCGTTCCTTAATGGCGAACGATACTTGGAATCTTGTACCTCTTCCAAAAGGAAGAAAACTTGTCAGATGTAAATGGGTCTACAGAACTAAGTATGCATCAGATGGAAGTGTTGAAAGACTTAAGGCAAGGTCAGTTGCCAAAGGTTTTTCCCAAGTTGAAGGGATTGACTACAATGAAACCTTTGCTCCCGTCGCAAAAATGAACTCCATCCGCCTTGTTCTTTCTCTTGCAGCCTTACACAACTGGGAAGTCCATCAAATGGATGTCAAGTCTGCCTTCTTACATGGTGATTTACAGGAGGAAATTTACATGGAACAACCTCCTGACTATGTTCAGAATAACTCTAGCCTTGTCTGTCGCCTTAAGAAATCCTTATATGGCCTTAAGCAAGCTCCTAGAGCTTGGCATGCCAAAATGGATAACTTTCTCCTTGACACTGGTTTTTCTAGATGTCATTCTGACCCCAATGTCTATACCAAGAAAGTAGGAAACCATCTCATCATACTTGTTCTATATGTTGATGACCTTATTCTTACTGGTAGTAACCCTAAGCTTATAACCCATGTGAAATTCAGTCTTAAACAAAATTTTGAAATGTCAGACTTAGAACATTTGCATTATTTTCTTGGTCTCCCAAGTCCTGCAAACCAAAGAAGGAATCTTTCTTTCTCAGTCTAAGTATGCTTGTGACCACCTTCGTCGCTTTCACATGGAAGATTGTACACCAACCCCTTCTCCCTTCCAGTCTGGAGTCAAACTTTCTGCCACTTGTACTTCACCTGAAGTCGATGCCACCTTGTATCGTCAGCTTGTTGGTAGTCTCTTATACTTGACTCATTCCCGTCCTGACCTTTCCTTTGCCATTGGTCGAGTTGCCCGTTATATGCAGACAACTCATGAAAGTCACTGGAAAGCAGCTAAAAGAATACTTCGATATATTCGAGGTACAGTTCAGTTTGGGATTCATTACAGTACAGAGGGGAAACCTTTGTTGGTTGGTTTCACTGATTCAGATTGGGCCGGTGATCCTGATGATCGAAAGTCTACTGCAGGTTATGTTTTCAGTCTGGGATCTGGACCCATTACTTGGGCTTGTAAGAAACAACAAGCTCTTGTTCTTTCTTCAGCAGAGGCAGAATATCGAGCAGCAGTTAATGCCAGTCAGGAAGCTTTATGGCTTTGACAGATCCTTTCAGAGTTTGGATTCGAGCAGCAGCAGCCTACTCCACTTTGGTGCGACAATCAAAGTGCCATCAAGCTTGCCAAAGATCCAGTTCTACATCAACGCAGCAAACACATTGAGCTACATATGCACTTCATCAGAAATCTTGTTCATGATCGGGTTCTTGAAGTGCTCTTTTGCCCTACAGATGATCAAGTTGCAGACATCTTCACCAAGTCTCTTACAGAAGCGAAGTTTTCTAAACTTCGATCTATGTTAGGAGTTCAGGAACTTGTCATTAAGGGGGGATAGGCTCTAATGCCTCCTTCCTTCTCCTAATAGTGTCACTTTTGTAAATCCTTCAATCCTATCCCAAGTTGTTCCTAAGGGGGGATGTTAGGATATTTAGACACTTAGGAGTTAGTTAAGATCAACTTGTGTAATATATCCGTTAGGGATAGTGTGTTTCTTTAGTATGCATTAGTATGCATTTGTAAATACTTAGTCCGACGGTCACGATATGTTTCCGACATAGAGTGATCCGACGGCTCAACTTCTCTTAGATCAAACCTAACCTTGATCCGTGGCTTAACACCCGATTGGTCCATGATCTCTATTTAAAGAGCATGGAGGGTCATTGTTTAGTTGATCGATTATGAGAAGCTCATTTGTAACTTTCTTTCTTTGCATAATAAATTGTCCCATAGAAGCTATTTGGCCGGGGCCGTGGAGTGTTTCCCTCAACAGGGTTTAAACCACGTCAAAACATCGGTGTGCTGATCTGTGATCTGTTTGTGTGGAGTGGTTGCTCTTGGTGTTCGATCCTTTGGTAGTACCCTGTGTACCCGAACATTGATCGCCACGAAGATTTGAAGTGCA
The DNA here is from genome assembly GCA_027924585.1 of Larix kaempferi. Classification (NCBI taxonomy): domain Eukaryota; kingdom Viridiplantae; phylum Streptophyta; class Pinopsida; order Pinales; family Pinaceae; genus Larix; species Larix kaempferi. The sequence goes on along the minus strand of BSBM01000033.1, from coordinate 4,273,746 downwards.
AAGTTTGCCCCAAATTTTTTCCCTACATAAACAAATTGGAAATTGAGTTTTTAAAATGAAATTATATATATTGAAATGGATTTTAATTTTTACCCACCATCGTTTAATTCTCTATATTTTCAAATTTTACTAAAATGACTTAATTAATCAATTAATACATACAAATGGTGCAATACTAATTTTCACTTATCCGGTTCTCATTTTTTCACTGAATTTTTGTAGGATCGATCTCCTAAGACTAAATTTCTCGATGCTAGACCTTGTTAACTAGTTAATAGTTCAAATTCATATATCATTCGGGATTTTTGTCGCAGTTACTAATATTTTGTTGAAGACCTAGTTTTGGCAGATTATGAAGCTATAATTCCAGAAGTTGACCTTTAAGTCATTTTAAGCTCTTGTTTGGACTATTTAAACCTAAACAAGATTGCCAAACAGACTTGTCCTCTTCAAGATCGTTAAAGTATTTGAAAGCTCATCCACTCAGGTATAGAATTACCCCTTTTCTGGGCCTAGGTGGATTAACTACGGAAAAGGTATACTCTAGATATACTTTTGTATGCGCTAGAAGAGTTCTTCTTCCTTTGTTTTATACTTTTTCGGGGGAGGAGACTAACTGCACGAAAAATTACCTTTTGGAGCCTTTCTTTACGGTTTTCAAGCTCTCTAAACATAAAAATACCAAGCGAGCATTCACCTACTCGAGCTCGATGTGAAATCCACGAGAGGGTAAGTAGAGTACTGTTTAAGTTTTTCAACTCTATAAACAAGAAAACACCGTCGAGCACAGATCAATCTGGACTCGATATAAAATCCACGGATAGGTGTAAAGAGGATTGTTTAAGTTTTTCAGACTCTATAGACAGGAAAACACCGGCGAGCATTAATCTTCTTGGGCTCAATACTAAAATCCACGAGCAGATATATGGAGTTATTGTTTAAGTTTTTCAAACTCTTTAAAATTGAAAACACCGACGAACAAGAACAGATCTCGGCTCGATATTAAAATCCAGAGATCAGTAATATAGAGTAATCTTCTATCTCTTCTTCGAACTCTGTAAACAATGAAGAAGGTCCTGAGTCTTCCTCCCGTGGGCTCGTTAAAATTTTACATGGTTGGATCTATTGAGTTTTCATTCTTTCTTGGACTCATTAAAACAACAAGAAATGTATTCTTTTATCTAAAAAGAATAAGGGATGGGGAAGATGTGTCATATCTTCAATGTCAAAGGTAGTTCAGTCAGTTCTATCCTTGAACACAGCACCTACTTGAGTCTATCATGTCGGTTGGGTTTAGTTTTTGACCTCAGGGTGAACCTGATCTCCGAGTTGTTTACTCCCTCGATTGGTTATTCTTCCAACCATATGGAGGGTCTGATAATGTCTCCTACATTTCAGGCTTATCATTTACCCCATTATGTCGGAAACTACCTGAGTCACTTTGTGTCATGCTCACTATTCAAGGATATACCCTGTGTCGGCCATTCTGCATTTTACCTTGACCTCATGTGTCGGCCATCCTAGTGTCATTCTTGTTACAAATTACTCCATATCATCTCATACCAGTTGAGTGTTCCTCGAGTTGGATGATGGAGGATGCCTTAAGGCCTCCCTTCCAACGAACTTCTTCCCATCGACATCAACTCATTTTACTCTGGGAATGAAGTTTAGAGTTTCGGTTAGTACCTTGGAGATTGCAGTCACCAGTGGCAATTTTCCTCGCTGTTGAATGTCGAGAATACATCAATGTCTCTTCTTCGACAGAATCCCCAAGTGTTCGACTCCAAGTCCATCTATTCACACTTGGCGGATCATACTTGGTACCTTGGGCCCCATCATCATTATCGATGGAAGCCCTCGCGTTTGTTAATGGTATACATCAATGACCGGTAATCAAACGATACCCTCCATGTTCGACTATCAGCTCATCTATTCACATGGTTAGGGTTTGTACCTCAAGTTGTTTTGGATGAAGACCTTAGGATTTTGGATGACATTACCTCTTTTTGTTTTCACCCAAGTTGCGCAAGACTGAGCCTCACTTATATTTGGCTCTACATGAGACATAGATCCAGTTTGTTGTTATGGCTATGATCTCTCAGTTTGACATGGATCCACGCTTGTATTCTAAGTGGCCATGCTATATATACATCTTCTTGTTATGTATCGGAGATCATGTTGTATCACACTGCACATCTAAATGATGTCAAGAATGTAATTGCTCGCTAACCTTGATCTTTGTTTCAGGTGTTTTTGTGACTTGTTTCCGCGGTTCCTTGCTCCTCCTCTGGCTTTGGATTATAATGTATTTCGGCCATCATTTTCCCTCTGACCTCACACATTAGGGGGCATCTGTTATAGGTCAAACCTGCACCTCTCCGTCCGTGATCACCTTGAGCTGTTGATCACACAAAAAGACAACTTGGATGGAGGAGCATGTTGACCTTAGATGAGACCTTGACTTACTCCACCTCCTTGCAAGCTGGCAAAACCCTAAAAAATGTCATTTTGAAACATGAGCACTACTCTACTTCAATAGACTAGCGCCTGTACCCTACTCCAGTGTGCAATAGTAGCGCTTAAGCCTCATGAGTGCTACTTCTCTTCAATGGAGTAGCGTTCAACATTTAAAAGTGCTGAGCGCTAGTTTAAAAACACTATAGTAGCGCCTGGGCGCTACTCCACTGAGAAATAGTAGCGTACACCTCAAAAGATGATTAAAAAATAATTAATTTCACGAAGAGGATTAGTTGCAGTTGGTTTCCCAACTTCCCCAACTTCCTCCATAACCATCTCTCGACCTGAACTATTTCCCTTGTCCTATAAATACAAAGAAAAATGAAGAGAGGGGTTAGAAATGAATGCCATTGAGAGACTTTTAAAGAGAAGCTTGCATTGGAGGAGGTTATGCTAGAAGATATCCAAGCCAGAGAAGAGCAGGAGCCCAGGATCAGGTTGCAGGAGCATGTTGCAAATTCAGGTATACTTTGTATCATCAATTTGCACTTGACAATAAAAGGTTGAAGCATTTTTCTTGTCCCAAACTAAGTGTTCATTGAGTTATGTACTTGTTTGGATCTATTTTGGTTAATATTTGATGTTTAAATTGCTTTGTCCATTTCATCATTATATATTATCCAAGATACGCTGAGAAAGGTACTTGTATTGCAGGTTTATCGAACGGGAGGTTGACTTGAGGATCGAGCGCAAGATCAAATTAGAGCTAGGATCGAACTTCATTCGAAAGGTATGTTCTCGAGGCCTATAACCTATTTCCATTCATAAACATCTCTGTAACACAGATAGTATGCTTATCTGTCATCCCCTTTCAGTTGATAGTATCTGTTTCCTTACTATAGGGTAGTTTTTCCCGCCAACACATATCTAGAGGATGAAGCACTAATTGAATCAAAGAAGTTTTGCTTCCCCATAGAGGCAGCATTTGCTTAAGCCCTTCTAGCATTTTCTTGAGATTATTTTAAGTCTTTAGGGTCTTTGTCTTTGAGATGGTAGCCTAGGTAACCTTCAAATGAATTGAGGTAATGAATCAACACAGCTTGCTCTTTAGGCCTAATATGATCAGGGATATTGGCTACTATTTTAGCAAATTAGAGGTTGAATTCGTGGAAAAACTCATTTTCTTTCTTTTTAACTTCAAAAAGTTGGTTCAAAAGAAAACGTTCATCCAACTTGATTGACCACTCATGCTTAAGTTTTTCTACGAAATCATCATATCCCGTGATTGATGATGCATGCAAACGGTCAAACCATTTACGAGCATCACCCTCCAAGGATGCAAACATATCCCTCATGTAAACATCTTCTTCTTCTGTCCCATAAGCCTCCATGTGAGCCGAGACATTCTCAATGTGGTCCTCAATGGAGGTCGCACATATCCCATTAAACTTAGGGATCTTTTCAAAATACTTGTCGAGCATATCATGGGGTGAGCGAGGGATTTGAGAAAAATCTAAAGCTGAAGCTTTGGCCTTGTTCCCAAATCTACGAGCAACAGGAGGATTAGTTTGAGTATTGTTTCCTAAAGGAGTTTGATTTGTTCCAGCCATTTGATTTACTGGACTTAAATTATGAGACATGGATTCAAGAGGAACTGAATTAGTTGAAGGGGATCCCACAAAATGATTTGGAGAATCAGAATTTACGATTTTCCAAAAGAAATTAGATGATTGGCCTTTGGGATCTCTTCTACAATAAACGAGCAGGGTTCCTTCTAGTTGATTTATATTAGCTCTACTTCTAAGATCATAAGGATGACAATGAGGTCGTTCCTCAGCGTAATCATGATTAGGAGTCACCAGGTAGAATTTAATTCTTTTCTACCAAAAGATATGTCATGTATAAGCAGGAGAGATGAGTGACAATGGGATAGTTATGTTTGAATTAAGAATGAAAATAATAACCATCTAAGTTACAAGACCAGATGTGATAAGATATGAATTACACATAGACACTCATAGACACTTGAAAAGAGACTCAAAAGTTGGAGTTTCAGATGGCTCTCTAGGGCAGGCAGGCTATATTGGTAAATTTTGTCCTGGAAGCTATCCCGATGTATTGGATGTCCCTTGCCTAGATACCAAAGGGCAATCTTGAAAGGGATAGGAAAATATGCTTCAAGTTTCTCTGGGCAAGCAGCCAAGAAAAGTATATTATGACGTGGATAAACTGGAAGGCACTTTCTGTTCCAAAAGTATTAGGTGGATGGGGACTGAAGAACATCTTTTTATTCTCAAAGGCTTTGGCTGCAAAAGTGGGATGGTGACTGATCTCTTCAGAAAGTCTCTGGAAAATAGTGGTCCTTCAGAAATACATTTATCCAGAAACAGTTAAAGATTGGATAAGGAGTCCTAATAAAAAGAAACAAAATATCTCTATTATATGGAAGGCAGTTCTTAACTCCTTTCATGTGATTGAGGAAGGTCTTGCTTGGCATATTGGTAATGGCTCAAAGGTTAGGATTCGATCCAATCCTTGGCCCAGAATTGGGGGCAATCATCTGCTCCCACAGGATCTGATATAAGATCTTCATGCTCAGGGGATTCGCTTTCTCAATCAAATACTGGACCCGGGTTCCACGTCCTTATGGGAACAGGGATGGATGGATATAAACAGTTTAGAATTGGGGGCACACCACACTGATGTATGGAACAACGACCTCAGATCCCTCTGGATTGCACATATTTGCATTACAGATAGGAATGATGAACTAATCTGGGTAACTGCTTCACATGGTAAATACACACCAAAGCTGGGATATAGTCAAATGAGTATTGAGTTTCAAAGGGGAGAGACACAATGGTGGTGGAAAGGCATATGGAAATTAAAATGTCCCTTAAAAGCCCACATCTCCATGTGGTGCATGATCAAAAACAAAGTACCGACCTGGGATATAATCAAAAAAAGACAAAAGGAGGGACCTGGTTGGTGCTCCTTGTGCATGGATGACGATGAATTTGTGTTACATCTTTTTATAAAATGTCCCTTCGCAAAACAAATCTGGTTGACTTGCTCAGGGAAATTAAAACAAAACTGCAGTTGGGATGGGGCTCGGATTGAAGATGCGTGGAGGATATGGGCTCAGGATCCTGCAAACAGTAGTATAACTATAAAGTCCCTTGCATTATTGGTCTGTCGGGGGGTTTGGCACTTTGGCTAACTAGGAATTTTGTTATTTTTCAAGAAAAGTCAACACTGCCTGATATTATTGCTGCTCAAAACCTCAGAATATTATCTCACTTCCCACAAGAAAAAGGTGCCAGTCCTATTCGCTTCATCACTGAGGAGCAGGTGGACCACTCTAAGCCATGGGCATATTTTGATGGAGCTTCTCAAAACAATTCAGTCTACAACTTATCAGATACTCACAATTTCAAGTTAAAAATGGGGTTGGGTGTTGGCACAAATAATTATGCGGAGCTGATGTCTTTAAAACTATTGCTTCATTTTCAAAAGAAGGAATGTAAATCAGCTTCAAGTATACGGAGACTCTCAAATTATTATAAACTGGGCAAGAAAGACACAAAAATGTCATAATATCTTACTTCTCCCTTTACTTGAAGAAGTTTTCAGAATCATGGTCACTTTTGATACTCTCTCATTTCAACATGTCTACAGGGAGCAGAACATGGAAGTGGATCGGCTTTCTAAGGAAGGCATTCAAATGGCTCCAAGGCAGTGGATGATTGGCTGAAAAACACAATGAAGGAATTTTTTGAATATTATCATCAGCCTTTTCTTAGTTTCCTCAAGCTCCAAATCCAGTACAGAATTGAATTGCTGGGTTCATTACAGGCTGGTCCATTGATGCAGGCTCATCCTATGCTCGAAAACAGTACATGCACATCAAATTTTGTCCTTGTGGCTTATATTAGCCTATTCAAGAAGCATATCATACTTCCAACTTTTGGTTTTGGAAAACTTTGGAATGGACTAGTCAATACCTGTGTTTTTTTGCATAAATTTCCAACATCAACTATGGTGGAAAATAGTCTTTTAACGGACTGTTTGTATTGTTTTTGGTTTTCATACTCTGTTTTGTTGTCATGTTCATGTTTGAACATAGTTTATTCTCTTTTTGGAGATTGTCTTGAGCTTTTTGTCTAAAAAATACATGGAGACATGTATTTCTACAGAATGTAAATTTATTTTCTCTTAGGATGAAATAAAATTTACACTTTTTTCTGAGAATATATATATATATACACATACACACACAGCTCAAGTCCCCAGTCCGGCTACCTCTATGAATATAGTGGGCCTCTCTCGATATTCCTGCCGGGTTAGGTCCCCAAAATGCAACTGGCCAGTTTACCCTAGGTACCATCATTCTATTAGAATGAGGGGAAATGCCTGGTAGGTTTCCTCGGGTTGTGTATTTCATCAAATAACTGCATAGTGGGGGGAGACTTAAACCTGACTTTAAGTGCCGGAGAGCTTTGGGGAGAGGCTGTTAGGGTTGACCCTTTGGGAGACTATTTCATCAATCTCTTTGAAAAGCGTAATTTGGTTGACGTGGAACTTGTGAAGCTCGTTCCTACTTGGAGGAATCTCAAGAAAGGCAGAGAGGGTATTTCAAAAAGACTTGACAGATTTATTGTGGTTGGGAAAGTGCTCGAAGAGGTGGGTAGATACGAATCCTACGTAGGGTCTGGAGGATCCTCGGACCATCTTCTAATCTACTCCAGCTCAAAGAGGCTGATAAAAAAACCATCTGCTACATTTAAATTCAATCATGCTTAGCTTGAAGATGAATCTTCCATTTAGCTCATCAGAAGTAATTGGAAGTTGTATGAAGCTTCTCCTGCAGAATTTGCTATGTTTCAGTTTCCAATAAATCTAAAATTGGTTAAAACTAAAAGCTAAGATCAGAATGGGCCAAAAATAAAAGGGATGAGACTCGAAAGGAATTACAAAAGTCGAAAGAGATATAACTTCTTTGTTTAATTCAAATTCAGCAGGTATATTCTCCGATGCAGAGCTTCAAACCTTGAAAGGTTGGAGGAACGAAGAAAGATCATTCTAGATAGTGAAGAGACTAAATGTAGGGTTAAAAGCAGAGCTACCTAGCTTGCTGAGGGAGACAACAATACCAAATTTTTCCATAACTATACTAACTTCAGGAAAGGTGAAAACACTATATAGGAGGTGGAGCTAGCTAACAGTTTTAGGGTTACCTCTTTTAAGGAAATTGCTAGGGCAAGCAAGGACCATTTCCAAAATTTATTTAAAGAGCCTAGTTCAACTAATATTGAAGATATGATGAAGGTTGTCATAACTTTCCCTAGATGTTTTGACCAAGAGATGAATGGTTAATTAGAAGCTGAAATCACAAGAGATGAATTGAAGGAGGTACTTCACTCATTCAAAAAAGCGAGGAGCCCTAGTCCAGACGATTGGACTCTGGTGTTTTATCTGGGGTTGTATGGTTTCCTAGAGAAGGAATTATTCAGGTTGATTGAGGAAAGTCGTGGGTGCATTAAACTTACCTTTATTGCCCTCATACCTAAAAAGAATGAATCCCTCTCCTTTGAAGATTTCAAGCCCATTTCCTTGTGTAACCTAACCTACAAAGTTATTTCAAAAGTCATAGCAAATAGGCTAAAGGTGAAGTTGTCAAGGTTCGTTTCTTAAGAACAATTTTGATTCCTTTTCAAGAGAGAATCCATGATGTTATGGGTACAGCGCAAGAGGGTATTCACACCATTAAACTTGAAAAGATGCCAGCTGTGGTAGATTGATTTAGCTAAGGCTTATGACAAGGTAAATTGGTTGTATCTTAGATCGGTGCTCCTACAAATGGGGATGAAGCTTCAAACTGTCAACTGAATCTTAAGTTGGGTATTCTCTGCTTCTTTTGGTGTGCTCATTAATGGATCTCCCTCAGGAATCTTTAATTCTTCAAGGGGGCTCAGGCAAGGCTATCCTATGTCCCCCTTCTTGCTTTTATTGGTAGCAGGAGGTCTGAGGCTCTAAGCAAGTTGATTTTGGAAGCAAGAGTGCCAGGTCAATCTTCATATCCCATTTACTTTTTGTTGATAATGTTCTGATTTTCGCCCAGGGCTCCTTAAAGCGAGATTAGATACTACAAATCTCTCTTGGACACTTTCTATGGAGCAAAAGGTATGGAAGTCAATTTCAGTAAATCAACTATGCTCCTTAATGGGCTGGAAGCTGATCTAGAAAGACAGATTTCATAAGTTCTCCCCTAGTCTTCTGGCTTCTTGGATATTGGTTTTAAATACTTAGGTTTCCATTTAAAACCCAGTGACTATAGATACAGTGATTGGTTGTGGATGTATAAGAAGATAGAAGCAAAATATTCTTGTTGATGCAATAGATGGCTCTCAAGAGGAGGTAGGCTAGGTTTAGTCAAAATTGTTCTTGAAATCATCCTTGTATATTGGTTCTCAACTGCACGTTCCAAACAGAATTCTCAACAAGATAAGGAAAAAAAATGCTTTAGTTTCCTTTGGACAAGAAATAAAAATCCGCAAATAAAAACCCTAGGTTTTTTTAATTACTAAGAAAATAACAAAGTTTTTAAAGAGTCTATTCACTAGGGTTTTAAGGAGTAAGTGCATATTTTACATACCTGGAATAAGCACCTCCAAAACTGCCCAAGAAAATCAACCTTGAATGAGCTCCAAAACAACCTGGAATCAACCATGAATGAGCTCCAAATCTACTCCAAATAACTCCAAAAAACTTAGCCCCTAAACTCTCCAAATTAGTCATTCAATTTGCTCTTCAAATCATCCTAGCAACCTCTCCAAAACATCCTTGCAATCAGCTCTCTAAAAGAAAGAAAGACCCCCAGCTCACAAACTCAAAATGCTCAGATGAATAGTGTGAGAGAAACAGCGGGGGTGGGGTTGCTTTTATAGCTTCCTTGTGGGTTTAGGAACTCTCTAGAACCTTCCCCACTCAACAACCTTTTTTTTAATTTAAAAAAATCGCCCTCCAAGCCGTCGTTGTATGGCCCCATATGAAACCGGCAAGGTTGAACAAAATTGGTTGGTTCTGTACAAAACCGGTCATTTCCGGTGTGAGATGGCAATTTGACCCAATGAGGGCACGGAACCGATCGGTTTTGACGGTTCCGATCCGGTTTTTGCAACACTGCTTTCAACATAGTCTCTATCCCACGAAGTGAAAATCAGCAAGCAAATGTTATGGCAAGGTCAATTGTGAGCTTTGAACCATGCATGACAAAGTCCATTTCAAACTACCAAGTGGAAATCATATTTCAACCATCCTTCCTAACAACATCGACAACTGGCAAGTATTTAAAGATGATAGAATATTGTGAATCTTTTGAATAGTCTAAATGAATTTGCCTCTCACCAAATTTATCAGGGACAAGAAGACAGTGACCTAGAGCAACCAATTGTATAGCTGAAAAGTAGTAATAAAATCCTTGGAGGTTTGGTACCTTTGTTAAAACTTTTTGATGATTCTGATGCTTTTAAAGGTTCAAAGGTCACTAATATGGATGAGTAGGCCATTGAAGTCAACATGGGCTCTAAGGAAAACACAAGATCAGTGAAGATTGGTCAAGTATGCAATCCTCTAAAAAGGAAAAAGATTGAGGAATTGCTCCGTGAGTATAAAGATGTTTTCTCATGGTCATATGATGAGCTAAAAACCCACAATGCTAAGCTTATTAAGCACATAATTCCTTTGAAAGAATAAGCCAAACCTTTCAGGCAAAGACAAAGGCACATGAATCCCAAGTTCGCCCCTATCATACAAAAAAGTTGCAAAAGTTGTTCAAAGCAGAAATAATCACTCTTGTTATGTACTCAGAGTAGGTGGCAAATGTTGTACCAATCCGTAAGAAGAATGGTGATATTAGAATTTGCATTTATTTTAAAATTTTGAACTTTGCATGCTTGAAAGATAATTATCCTTTTCCAAGCATGGAATATGTGTTACAAACAAGTGTTATCAGAACCGGACCAAAACCGTTAAAACCAGCCGATCTAACCAATTCACAAGCCCAACTAGTTAGCTTAGGTGTCTGAACCAGAAAACCCCTAGTTTAGTTCTGGAGCAGTTGTGAACCGGCCGGTTCCGTGGGGGTCATTTTGCTACTAGAACCACAACTCACAAAATCATGAGGAATGGTTACAGTAAAGATATAAGGCTACATATGTAATATAGTCACCATAGTGATTTTAGGTTGAATAATTAAGGTTTAAGTATTAGGGTTTTGGTCTCTCAAGCCCTTTATAAGAGCAAGGACCCTCATTATATTGAACCGTACTGTCTCATAATAATATCATTGTGTTATTCAGCTCCCATGTGCTCGACGACCAACCCACTCTAGGGTTTCTCAATTCTCGAAATATGGTGTCAATGCGAGAGAGTGCCTTGGACTAGTCCACTAAGTATGCTCTTCGCTTGCATCGTATGGTGATCTGGAGAATGAAAAATAGTGTGATTAGATTAGTGGGTTAGAAATTCTGAGGTTTTGTTCATTATGAAGAATCTGTTCAAATCGCCAGGATTTCTGAGTATGTTGTCGTATCGAAAAAACAGAAAAAGGGGTCTGCAATTTGTTCCTAAGTGCCACGATCTGGTATGTAAATAAGAAAGGTAGCGATGCAAATTTGAAAAGGTTGTCGATCTATAGATTAGCAAGGTCAAATAAAAATGATTGCAAGATAAAAAAGGGCCACTACAATATCAAGGAGAGTTATTAGAAGTCGCTAGACGCACTATGTACTAGAGTCACCGCAAATATGAATAGGGAGAGATCGGTTGCTGCAACCGCTATCTACTGTCCCTTTTCCATCTATTCCCCCTCGTTGCCAACCAATTAAGCTGCCAGATTAGTAGTCGCCTTCACCATTAGAAACCACCGTCAATACCTACAGAAGAGTCATCCACCATCAATCTAGAATATGTTGTTTCACTGTGGGTGTTTAATTTGTTAAGTCGCACCTTTGACAATCGCCATTTCTTTATTAGCCTCAGCAAGTTAACCGCCATCATTTGGAGCTGCCCAACTTTTTAATTGTCAACCGGATCAAGCTTTCGTCTTCTATAGTCATTCAAGCCGCAATTCAAGTTGATCTTGTAGTCGTTGTTGCATATTGGAGCCATAAAATTTAAAGGAGCCTACATTTAAAAAGAAGAGAGTCGCCTTCTAAGCCCCCTAGCTGCCAACGATTTTCTTAATTCGAAGCAACTGCTACGAAAGGGAGTTATCATAAAGTCTTGTTGATGCCTATTAAAACCGTCATTGACCTTGCCATCATATATGCTCAAGCCACCATGATTTTTTAACTATGCAACTGCTATATCAAATAAAAAAAGGGGGTATGTGAATTGATAGGAGCTACCATCATGATTTCACTAGAGAATAGAAGAGCCACCACCATTAACTTGAGAAATTAACTAAGAGAGTCGTCGTCGATTTTTTGGCCTTCTACACACAATTTTCTCACATGCATGCAACCTAAGTTCCCAAGATGTTGTGGGAAATAACAAAGCCTTCTTCAAATCCTGAGTACAAAAAGGTCATTCCTAATGCCCTCAATTATCATCCTAAATCATTTAATGGCGAAGGAATTTTGAAATGAAAGATGAGTCACACAACCCATGTTGTCGAGTTTATCAAAGAAGAACCCCCTGATATTGCCCATGGTGTTTGCCTTCCTAAAGAAAACTAAGTTTCTATTCATTTTAGTAAGCCAATGCTTTGAAGACACGAAAGGGAGTAGTTAACAACTCAGTATGGATGGTTGCCTTGATAGTTCAGCAATTGTGAATCTAGGGAATAATCCCTCATTGGTTGAGACATGCATGTGGATTACAGTATACTGTTGAGGTTACGCGACATGCATGTGTATTGTTGTCCAGTAATTGAGTTCAAGAGATTCGTGATTTCGGAGTTCAGGGAGGTGGACTTCGAGAACTCAAGAATTCAACTCAAGAACTATACCTTTCTGAGGGTTACAAGGTAGCTTGATGGAGCACAACTTGGTCCAAGAGCTGTGTTCAAAGAAGAAGCTTCCAACACATGTTTTCTAATGTTTAGTTTTTAGTTTGTGTTTCTCATTCAAGTATATGTACTTGATCTCAGTTTGTTGTCTTTCAGCAATGTACACCTTATGGGGGGGGGTGTTAAGATATAAGGCTATATATGTAATTAAGTCACCTTAGTGATTTTAGGTTAAATAATTAGGGTTTATGTATTAGGGTTTTATTTGATTAAGGTTTTTGTGTCTCAAGCTCTTTATAAAAGCGAGGACCCTCATTGTAATATAGTACTGTACTGTCTCATAATAATATCATTCATTGCGTTATTCAACTCTCATGTGTTCGGTGACTAACCCGCTCTAGGGTTTCTCAGTGCTCGAAATAGTTACTTCTGGCCAAGCTTATTGGTAGAGGTTCACAAATTTGTATGGTCTTGTGACAAATGTCAAAAATTTTCAAAACGCCAAAGATTACCTACTTTGCCTTTGGAACCAATGAACGTAAACGCCCCTTTTCAGCAATGGGGATTAGACTTTGTAGGAGAATTCCATAAAAATTCCAGTAATGGTTTTAAATGGATTCTAACAGCCACAAATTACTTCAGTCGATGGGTAGATGCATCCCTCTACGATCATCTTCCAGTCCATCCATAGTTGACTTTTTGGAGACACATTTGGTGACCAAGTTCGAGGTACCAACAAAAATAACTACAAACAGTACTAGTGTGTTCAGATACGCAGAGCTAATTGATTTATGTGCACAATGTGGCATTGTGCTCTCACATTCATCTAATAACTATCCACAGGGAAATGGCCTTACTGAATCGAGCAATAAGAACTTAATGCACATCATTTAGAGGATTGTCGAGGACAACAAGAGGAGCTGGGACAGCAAGCTAAACTGTGCCTTATGGGCTGATTGTACCAAAAAAACATGCTACTAGTAAGAAGCCCCTTCAAGCTAGTTTATGGTCTGGATGTAGTGTTGCCTATCAATTTGAGATTACCAATGAATAAATAGTTTGTATAAATAGTTGCAGCAGTTTGCTACTAATACAGGTAAATTACAAGCCCATGTCAATGCTTTGGTTCAGTTGGATGAGAACCGTAGGTATGCTTATGATCACTTCATTCACTACCAGAATAAAATCAAGCAAGCCTTCAACAAGAAGCTCAAGAATAGAGTGTTGCTGGTCGGAGATATGGGCCTTTTGTGGGACAAGAAAAGGGAGAAACCAAGGAAACATGTAAATTCGATAACCTCTAGTTGGACCCTTTCCAAGTCAGGGCAAAAGCAGGGAAAAATAGTTTTCATCTGACTGATCTGGATGGAGAAGAAAAACAACTACTAGTCAATGGACAGTTACTAAAGCATTACTTTCAATAACAGGGCTAAAGGGCCACACACAAACAAAAAAGGAAAAGAAGATAAAGAAAAGAGAAAAGAGAAAAGAAAATAATAATAAAAAAAACGAGTTCTGTCTGTTTTGGTTAATGGTGTAGGTTAGTGGCAAATTTTGCTTTTACTGAGAATTTTTTTTTGTTGCATGCATTTCAGTTATGTTTTCTATTTTGCATTTTTTGCAAGTCATTTAATTCCTAATAAGTAGTTCAGCATTTGCATGAGCAGCCCCTCCTCTGGGGGGGGGTTGGAAAGTGGTAAATTTTGTTTTTACTGAGAATTTTTTTTCATTGCATGCATTTCAGTTATGTTTTATATTTTATGTATTTTGCAAGTTATTTAATTCCTAACAAGTTGTTCAGCATTCGCATGAGCAGTCCCAACTCTGGCGGGTTGGTTTATCTTACTTTTTGTCACAAGTCAAATTCTTTTGTTATTCTGGAAATTGGGCATGCATGAATCTTATTGATTCATGGAGTAAATCAGAGTTGGGACTCAATTACTTTAGGTCAAAGTCTGTATAAGACCTGGGGTATTTTTTGTGTCAGTACAAGTATATCTCTGGGAAAACAAGGGTATGTTTTTCCTGGGATTTAGGCAAGCTTATGCATCAATCACAATCCCAGCATGTGTGTCTCCTAACATCAAGTCTTTTGTGTTAAAGGTCTTATCCAGCCTTAGGGATATGGTACTAACAAATTGATTGACTATTCAGAAGAAGAAAAAATGTCAGTGTAGAGTGTTGGGATGGGCATGGTGTCCCCTCATGGAGCCAACATGAATGGTCTCAGTACTCAGATCTGGTATTGAAAGGCCATTCAAGGGAAGTAACAACTTGACTGTTTTCTCCATCAGTATGCCCTGCTAGATTATCATATCATGAGCTCATTCTAAGGAGTTATCATCTTACATCAAGCATATTCTAGTTTCACATCAGGAGCATGATTTTTGACCTGGTCCAAACAAACCTATGCCACGAAGGTAGGCACTCTCAAACAATGACAAACATCTTTTCACAGGAAAATCATAAATGAAATCTCCTTTCAAGGACACTTCACCAGAAACAGTGTCACCAGTAATCAGAAACAACTTGTATGGGAGACATTCCAAGGACAATGGAAATCCTCTTCGCAGCATACACCTAACTTCAAAGTTGAAATACTTCAATACAAATGCAAAAGTGGAGGGCAAAATAAATAAGGAATTAGAAGCTGGGAATGAGTTTTTTGGAGCAGAAGTCAAGTTCTGTCAAGAAATTGTTTCCACAAAGTTTTTGAGGATGGAGATAAACTGTACAAAACCTGTAACCAATACATCTCAGCAATAACCAATGCAGAACATTCTTTTTACCTCTTATCAGCTATGAGGATAAACATGTCACTAAGCATATCTTTGCAACCTCACTCTCAATCTATTGGCAAAGAAGTCTCTAAAAAGGCAAGATCTGTACTCTCTGGTCATTGCTTGTACATTGTCATGTATGTGTCAAGAGAATTTGATGCAGGAGAATCTTTGGTCTCAAGCGATCCACATCACACAAAAACATTCCAATTATAAGCAAGTAGAGTGTAGGATAAATAAAGTGGCTGCAACTCTCTGGCTGTTGATCCATGGCGTTAGGACCTTGTTGTTACTCCCTGTTGCAACACCGTACTGTTACTCCCTGCTGCAAAACCGTACTGTTACTCCCTGCTGCAACTCCACACTGCTAATCCACGCGCCCCATGAAGATTCATGCCAAGTGGTGGTCACCTACGAAAGAAAGGGGAACGAGTTTGAAAACGGCCAGGCAATTGAACTGCCGTGACTATCCAGCTTCCAACGGATGGGGGAAACGAATTGACAAGAATGCGTTTGTAAAAGGCAGAAAGAAAGATCTGGAAGGGGTTCAATTTCAGATCGGTTCAGATCTTCAGCAAAGGAAGAGGGTGAAAGAGGCAATGATATTCACAGAGAGAAGAACACGCGGACACCTCAGCTCCAACAGAGACAAGGACTGTATGAAATTCGACCAATATTGTAAAACCAGAGGAGATGGAGACCCTCTGAATTGAATATCCCTGAGTAGTTCTACAAACTAATAAATAAAAGGCAAGGATTCACATCCTGTTATTATTTCTTGTGATTGCGTTAAATTTCTTCTTTTCCCATATTTATTTAAATCTAGTTGAATTTCTGTTAACGCGCGAGGAAGTGTTGCATGCTGTGAACTCTGACAGTAGAACACAGTCCTGTAGATGTTAGTCTTGCTGCAGGGCTATGGTTCTGAATCAGAATTGCATAAAATTATTTTATTGAGGTGGTGGCAAAAAGAGAAGGCGCAACCTTTATGGATCAATGGTTTATTGGCTGCAATAAAACACACGTTGCATGTGAAGGAGCATCAGTTCAAAATAAATAGGCTATGCCATAAATTTAGTAATGCCATTATGGGTATTAAAGACAACAACGGAGATACATCCAAACACAGGTCTGTCAGCGGGACATGCTCTCAGCCCACACAGAAATAAAAAATAAAAACTCATTACAACTAGCCAGCCAGTGCATTCAGTTTTGAAGAAGATAAAGCACGAACTGAGGAGTAAACTGATCTCTTGGTTGAGTTCAACATGCACTCGATTGCCCAGAACAACTGCAATCAACAGCACATACACACAGGAAGTCATATGCTAGTTTAGAGTAGCACACTTGATCATTTCTATCTTGAGCGTTTACATCAGAAAGGCATACAAATTGGCAGTTGATGAGGGGCACATTTATAGATAGACTGCTGTTACAACTAATCAAACCAATGGTCTTACTTTGGAGTGTCAAAGAAGGTTTGTTTACAGCAGTTAAAGACCGATATTAGACAGCAGTCAAATATGCCCTAGTTTATTTAGACTCATACATACAAGCAGGGACTCGTGCTTGTTAAGGATCGGTGGAGGGTGTACAAGCAGACAGACACACAAACAGAGAAAGGATCTCTTCTCAAACATGTGCATGCTTAAAAAAGGACCTCTTCTCCAATGTGTGCATGCTCAGAAGTGGATCTAACAAACGGCAAGATGCGCCCTGATCAAAATATCTCAACGTATTGTTTAAATTTCAAAATGAATAAGCATAAAAGTTAAAACCTCTTATGCAGGCTGAGTAACAGGATGGTTATTACCATAGTAGCAAAATACGGCCGTATTGGTAGTTGCTGTACGGAAAGTCGAACTAGGTTAAAAATACAGTGAACATTCAAGATGATACGGGTTCGGTACAGTCAATTTATTTACCGAATTTTGACAGAACTGAATTCATATTGGTACAATAAAATATAAAACTCCAAAGCATGGCGGACTAATAAAAAAATATTTAAGAAAAAACTTTAAAATACTTTTTCAAATTCTTATAAATTTACCATCTCTGGAAGAAAAAAATAATTGTGAATCATAGAAAATAAGAATTTACCATCATTTGAACAAAAATAATTGTCAATCAAATAAAATTAAACTTATTTCTGAATTTTGATTTGCAAACAAAGAACATCAAATTAACAGCAGTACTATGCACCTCTATTTGCCAGAGTTCAACTTCAAAGCTTAAAGTTTTAAATTCCAACTACAAGTATGTGCATAATAAATATTGCATTGTGAGTCACACTTGAATTTTAAAGTTTTGAATGTGAATAATCTAGATTCTATATTGTTAGTGTTATTATAATTTAGTGTTAGTGTCATAATGTTAGGCTTTCATATCATGTGCCTTATTACGATTGCGTTATTACTATTACATGTAGTTTTTTATTTAAGTTTTATTTTATATGTAATTGTTATTTTAGTTATTTTATTTAAGTTTTATTTTATATGTAATTGTTATTTTAGTTCTTTTATTTGAGTTTTATTTTATATGTAATTGTTATTTTAATTTTATTTTTTAGTATTTATTATTTATCAAAAAGTAAATTTATGTAGTTTCTTTGTTCTCATTTTTTTAAGTCATTTTATGTAAAAATAGATTTGTGTAGTTTTAATTTTTATTTTTGAAGTTTTAAATGAATAATGAATGAGATGTTAAAATTTGGAATGATTATGTATAATCTTATTTTTTTTAAATTAAAATTGCATGTTTTTTGTATTTATAAGATGTCTACTCCCGTATTTTAGTCGTACTTGATTTTTTTGTTACGAATTTTTTCTGTATTGTATCCGAATCGTATTCGAATCCGTACTTGAATCTTAATATGGTTATTACTGGCAATTACACAAACTCAGTAGCAGCGCACCTGTGGAGTGAGATCCTGTTTATTTTAATCAAAATCATGATCCTATTTTAGTCTTCAAAACAGAACATGCACTATTAAAATTTAAGCCTATCCTAGAGTTGGTTTACTATTTTTAGAGAAAGACACAATCAGTCCCTGTTATCTTAAAATTATGACAGTCGTTAAGTCGTGGCAATTGATAGTCAAGATAGGGTGCACTTGCATGACAAAAGTTCACCAGCAGTTAGAAGCAACTAGACTGATAATTGCAGGCTTCTTTTAGAAAGAAGATCAGTGTGTTCTTAAACTGATGGATAAACTCATACAAAACAGGTGTGCCCAGCTTATGAAAGATGGTTAGGACCTCAAGATTGAGATTGGAATAACAGTCGAACTGCCAATAAGTTGCAGTTACACACCATAGTTATCATTAAGCACATGCATTCAAACCTAAGGCATGTTGACCTAGGTCAATGGAAGCCTATAAAGTAATGTTTTATAATGTTTTAAAGCTCATTGTAGAAGTTGGAACTCAGACACCGCCTATGGTATTTCCAGATTGAGGGTTAAATTTTAATAAAGCTTTTTTGTTGCTCCACCATTGCCTTCTTGCTTTCATGTGTGCTTAAATACTTGAATAATATATGCTTGATTACATTCTCGTGCAGGTTGTTAGGTTGATTGGCAGATTGGACGATTGTATCTCTGATCTGTGTCAATTATTGCAGGTTTTAGTGAGCTACCATTGCCCCTCAGGACCTGCAGCATGCTACAGCACCCCCTAGCTCACTCATAACAACCAAGATAAAGTCTTTATCCATTAGAACCCTTTTATTTGAAGCCACACCCTGTTTGGTGGCAAAATTCTTCCATCTTGGAATCCTCAACCCAATTCTTCACCCCTCTTTCAGATGATTGTTCTAGCCCACTTTTGAGCCCATCAGCCCTTGAAAGACACTGGTCTGCTCAGATCCCTCCTGGTTCTATAGGTTCAATACAATTTTTACTTACTTGCAGCTCTTTCTCATTAAGCAAAATAACTAACAACTTGCAAGTACAGTTAAGGATACCCCCGCGGAGTTGGCAAGCACCAACCCTAAGCAAGAGGGACATAGGTCATGGTGACAGTGGACATAGTGTCAACAAGTTGCACCAGATCTCCATTGAGGAAGCAGTGCAGATTCGAGTGTAAACACAATGAAACAAGAACAAAGCCATCGCTGATGAATATTATTTCTGTACACAAGATTCATAAATGCAATGTCCAAAGTTTCCATGATACTCACGTGAATTTCATAAATTGCGATCTTCATTGTCATAAGTGGTACAAAACCATTTTTGTCAAGGGAATTCTCACAAAGGAATCAAAAGTTTGACATAAATTGAACAGCTCATATAAGCATTAGGGCAATGAAATCCTACTCATCCAACCCATAATATTAATCCAATCTATCTAACATTCTCTAACTGGAACAAAAACTTTACTTGTTGAAAACAAAGAGTGAAAGCTAAGGACTTCTAGATATAGCATATCTATTCTTATTTTTCATTTGTTATTGGCACAAACAAAGACTAGCTGAGAATGGTATGCCTGAGATCTTGAAAAAGCCAACAACACCCCATATAAAACACCTAAAGTGTTATCCATAACAACAAAGATGATAGCACGCATTCTGGTAAACTTTGGTCTGCCTAAAGCATTAATTGGACTAAAGTGTACAGCCAATATGAATACAATGTGGTAGTGCAAATACAGCTCCTATATAATGTTGGAATCAAAACTAAAATAAAATAACAATAAAGAAAGGTACAATCAATGGGACATCCTCGTAAACATGTATAAAACCATAACAAAGGCATCGTCAGGTAGAAACATGAGAGTGTCAAGAATGTTTGAGTCTGATAGTCAACAGCGTGGGGGGCGAATGAGGCACTGGCTCAATATTGGGTTCCTCTAGGATGTCTGAAGTATCTGACTGTACAATCCTGGGGGAATGTAAGATCGAGTGATACTCCTAACATCCGAGTACGAGGGGAAGAAACTCCGGATAGATCTCTGACTGCTCCGCTAGGGCTGGGATGAAATCTGATGGGTGAGAGGCACCCTGCCTCGAACTTGTCGAGAACTAAACCCTCTGATGCTCTGGGGATGTATGACCTAATGTGCAGCACAACTCCTCTGAGCCTGTCTCAACGGAATCGGTCGACCTCCAAGAGGGGGAGGCTGAGGGCAAACCCGAGGCCTCACCACCCTACTACTTGAACTACTCAAAGCCTCAGCTTGCCGCTTGTTGCTTCGGTCAGTCGGATCAACATGAAAGTAAGAGGTGATCTTCCTATTAATCTCAAAGCAAGATGGGGTATGTAGGAACTGAGATCTGTGACTGAAAAATCTCTCTCACGAAGAGAGTTAGACATCTTTGGTCTTGATATCGAAAGAAAGTAGAAACACAACCCCCCAAGTCTCTATAGAGGCAATGGTACGTCCTCTAATATCATAATATATGGGGCACCTAAAGATGAGGTGCATCTCCGCCTCTGGCTCCTATATGTGACACAATTGGCAGATCCGGTAAGATCGTGGTATATGATGGTCAGTCTCCACCCGGAGTCGAAGCGATCCAACCCGAAGCTAACCCAAGGGAATCCTAAGTGCATGCATCCAATGTTTGCATGTGTATGGGGGGCATACGATGATGCCACCTTGTAACTCCAAGAAGTGCTCAAGGTAGAAGGACATCTTTGGGCCTAGGCTCATCGGAGGTGAAGTCCAAGTGACCTAGATGTACAATCTGTAGATATCCTCACTGAATAGATCGGTTCGGTACCCGTCTAGGCGGCAAAGTATGACTCGGTGCATCAAGGAGAATCAAAATGGGGGAAGGCGCTCTGGGGAGATGGTCACTGATCGGAGAAGCCGAGATGCCTCTAAGTACCAACCACAAGCTCGGCTCGTGGGGTGAGCTAAGGCGATGGCCTCTGAGGAGCAAAGTGCAAGATAGGGGTACCTATCCCTCCAAGTGGCTGAATCTCTAAAGGATTTAGCTCTGTGAAGGAAGGAGACCCAGCGAAAAATAACCTCTACTCGAAAGAGGTGGACACCAACCTCTACCTGAATAATGGGATGCAGAATGGTGCTCTTCCATCAGATGATGCGCTTGAGAAGTAGGGTCTGGACTCTCTCCGTCTAGGCCCAATCTTTCTGTATCAAACTTAGTTCCCAAATCTTGGAGCCATAGAGGACCGTGGACCTGATAATCCCCTCCATGAGGTAGAGTTTGAACGAGATGTTCTAAAACTGACTATCGAAACATTGTCTCTCAATGAGGACGAGGGAACCATAACCTTTGTTGAGTCGGGGTTGGAGGGCCTATCGAATGCCAAAACGAGGCCTTGTAAACTAAACTCCCAAATAAATGTATGAAGTGGTGATCTCAATCTCTGCCCCTCAGAAGTAGAAATGTGTGTCGACCAGGGATTTCTTCGATGCATTGAAGATCACAGCCTTAGTTTTACTAAGGTTGACTGTCAATTGTCTAAGGTCACAAAAGCTAGCAAGGGAATCAATCTGTTGTTGTAAGCCCTCGGGCATGGAAGCCAACAAGATCAAGTCATTTGCAAATAAGAGCAGGGAGATCAGTACCTGATGTAGAAGGCTACCATCTCCCTCCTGGATGTGCTTATGGAGAAAAGACTCCAATTCATCAGTATAGATCCCGAAGAGGGTCGAGGAGAGGGGGCACCCCTGATTTACCCCAATGGTGCTCTGGATGAAATAAAAAAGGCCATGCACTGTCCTAAGGCGACCCAAAACTGACTGGTACAATCTCATGATGGCTACCAAAAGTGTCTCAGATATGCCAATGTCACAAAGCCTTTGAAAAAATGCCTCCCTCGACAGTGTATCGAACGCTTTCTGGAAGTCTACAAAGCAGCAATAGACTTTCGAAGAGCGATGACAAGCCTCCTCGATAATGGATCAAAGTGTAAAGATGTGATCGATCATCTGGTAGCCAGGGCGAAAACCTGCTTGTCCTCTAGCCTTGAGATGTCTCTCTAGCTCCGTCGAAAGCCATTGTTGTAAGACTATGGCGTAAAGCTTAGAGAATGTATGGCCCACCATGATAGTCATGTAGTTGTTCGGATTCGAAATGCTCCCTGATTTGTGGATCGGAAGAATAATGTGTCTCACCCAGGCAAGGGGGAAACCAGAACAAACCGCATGATTAAAGAGATCAACAATGTAGGCCTCAAGAGACTAGATACCATGTTTCAGGGATTCGTCTTGAAGGCCTTCTTCATTTGCTGCTTTGTTGTTACTCATGGCTTTGAATGCTTTCCTAATATCTGATTTCGAGAAAAGGTCACAAGAAACAGGAGAGAAAATGCGTGATAGCATGGCATTGAGAAAAAATGGCACACCAGAAAGCCTTCAGGGAGTGGCACAGGGCAGCACAAAGTTCAAATCTTCTTTGGGAAAGAAAAGTTCGCTTTTTACAACAAAGTAGTTTACCGTATGTTGCGGAGGTGGGTGTAGGATGAGGGATCTCCATAACTTTAACCTTGGTTTAGTGATCCTAGAAAGACATCTTCCCTAACTACTCAAACAGAAAGTGTAAGCCCATTGTTTTCAAGCACATAGGATCAAATGTGAAGCACCGTTGTCTACAGGAGAGTTCTTGGCTGCAATAGATATTGAGAATTATTCAAGACACTAAGCATAACAAAACAAGGTGGGAAGGATTTCAAAGGATGGAAAACAGATCAAGGGCCAAAAGATGAATCATGGAAGGAAAATCATGCACCTATTGAGAGATTGAAGTTGTTTTAGCAAACCATTTTACATTTTTTTTGCCTAGTGAATCATCCATAACCACATGACTGAACTCTGTGAAGGACTTGGCGAGACCAGAAAGTAATGATATGACTTGAAATTGGCAAAAACTCGACAAAAATAACTGTAATTTTCACCCAAAAACGATATTACTCAAAGAATATAAATGTTAGTCCAATTAATACCCACTAAATTGTATTTGGCGAGTATTACTTGTTAGAATTTTAATACTAAAAAGATGGTTATGTTAGATCTTCAAACAATTTATATATTATCACAATAACCATATGCAATAGGATCACTGAAAGATAGACAAGCACAACATAAACAAGAGTACACAAAGATTTACCCTGGGAAAACCCTCTCATGGGAATAACCCAGAAAAAACTTCTTCAATATAGATTTGTCACAAGTACAATGCCAATCTAGTACATCAAGAGCTAAAGGCTCTTACACAAATATCCTGAGAATAAGATAAGATAGAAAACCCAAGAATAAGATGTCTTCACACTGTAGCAACACTTCTCCTCTAGCGAACTTGTCTTTCTCTCTCTTGTCATGCAAACTTGCTTGAGTGAGTGATGTCGCAAATGAGGAATTTGTAATATCCCTAATTTGAAAAATTACTCCATTTTGGCCAAATTCGAACTTTGGACTAGTGAAACCCAAATTGTCCCAAATGCTTTCGAATTCTGTATGGAAGGGCTTAAGGTGTCTTAGGACATCCAAATGCAGCTATTAGACCCTCAGACACTTATTCAAGACATTCATGGCTTGCATTTATCAAGGGATGAAAGGGAAAAATACTAGGGAATCCGATGTTAAAACCCACACTAGTCTTTGACCTTTTTGGCTTCCCAAACACTATACGACCTTCCCTATTTTATGAACAAAGACTTGGTATGGATTAAGGACCTCATTGACAACCAAAATGCAGCACTCATCAAGATCAACAATTGGTTATTGCGCCCTTCAAACATAGAGTGGTAATACATAGCCATTGCTTGGAGAATTGTAAATAATGAACATGGAATTTGTTGCATAAACTCCAATCAAATCCCTAAGCGGATTGCATAGATTAAATTGGTCATGTACAGTACATCATAGGGTGCTCGAACAGCTGCAAAAACTCAGTGGAAGTCTGATACAAAACAAATATAAAACTACTCCAAAAATTCCATATTAAAGTAGAGGGGAAACTAGCTCAAATTAGTGGTTTGCTTGGAATGTTTACATGAAAGACATAGGATTTCGAGCTATGGCTCAAATGTGAAGCTCAATACAGTGTCATACATCAAATCTCATAACAATGAAGTCACAAAATCATCCTCCACAAGTTTCATACAACTATGAGTGCGACATCAACACCAGAACATGGACATTGAGAAAAGAATGTGAGAAGAGATAGTGGAGAAAGACATAAGAGATGAACTTGAACTGTAGAGGGACTCAAACCTGCAACAAAACACCTTCATTAAGCTCTGATAAGAGGTTTGAATGGCCTCTCCTCCAACCAACTTGAACAGGGATCTTTCACCTTCGAAAGTGGTTCAATAACGAGGAAGATAAACACCCACCGTGCAATAGACAAGCTAAGCTCTCCAAGAGTGCAAAACAAAAATGATCCAAAAACTACTCTCCTTTGTTATCCTCCCTTTTTATTAACTTCATGTGGACTCATGAGGTCAAATTGGGAACCTTCGTTGACCATAACTCCCTCTACGCGCCGGGATCTTTCAACTTTGAAATTGGTTCAATAACAGGGAAGGTAAACACCCACTGGGCAATGGACAAGCTAAGCTCTCCAAGAGTGCAAAACAAAAATGGTACAAAAACCGCTCTCCTTTGTCATCCTCCCTTTTTATTAACTTCATGTGGACTCATGAGGTCGAATTGGGAATCTTTGTTGACCATAACTCCCTTTATGTGCCCTCTTGGTGGCTATTTTTAGCCCTGATATGTCAGATTTGTCATAGGTCTGCCATCAGGTCTAAATTTGTCATATTTGTCATAGATTCCTTCATCATTGTTGTCATAGATGCCATGGAATCTTGTCACAAGTGTCACAATTTGTCTATTATGCTTCTTCCTCTTCATTGGGAGTTACTCTTCCACTCCAAGTCAACCCTCCATTATTCTTGCAATGAATATTGCCTCTTCATCTAGCCCAAGTACGTTACCCTTCACCTTGAACTCGAATTTGTATGAGAATGATGCCAAGTGTAGCGGGGAATCTTGCCACATGTGGATCCCACAACCTCTTATGGGCCCTCATGATCCAATGCCACTTCATTTCCCTCTTTATTATTGTTTATTTGGCCCATTTAATGTGAATTTGTAAGTCTAAGGTCATTTTGGGTCTTGTAGCTCCCTTATTCCAAATTTTGATGCGTCCACCTCACCCTAGAGAACTAGTAGGTTAGTGGAATTTTTCCTCCACGGTAATTTACTTGGATGGGGGCATTACAAACTTTAAATTGGGAATTTGCTCTTTATGTGACCCACCTTGTCCATTTGGCTCTAATTTTGCATTATCACTAACATGGACATCATGCTTGGAAATTATTTGACCCTTAGCACCAATTTGACAAACTATAATGAACATGGCCAAGTGGCTTAGGCCATTGTGATCCAATGCAAAAGTTGGGGACATGACAAATTCAACCCCCTTTATTTAAACACTTTTTTGGATGAATTTTTCACTATAGGGATTCGACCCCCTTTATTTAAACACTTTTTTGGATGACTTTCACTATAGGGCCGACTTCACTGGGGCAGTTTTGCCCATTGTTTGGGGCAATTTACCCACTGATTTCTGTGGGGCCGACTTGTTTATTTTACTTGATTTCTTTTAGGGTTTTTACATGATCAATTACAATATGAATATCTCACGAAGGAAGTACAAGAATACTAACAAGAATATCTTTCGAAGTTACACAATCTTCAACACTCCCTCTTAACAAGGAAGGTATTCTTCTGGCATGGTCATCATCATTATCATTGTCTTCATCATCATCATCATTATCACTGCTGCTGCAACTCTGTACTCTGACCATTGACTTGTGACATCTCTCTTGAATCTATGCATAACTAGAAGTTTTGTACGAGCAATCCATCAAGTGGGTCCAGCCCAGGAGCACATATTACGTCGCCAAAGAGACCACCTGCGTTACCTCACTACATGTTCAGATCATCTCGTGAGTTTACCCTAGGAGCCCAAATTAAATCACTGAAGTGAATACTCGCTCGCACGTCACATCTCATCATGTCGAGACCAACCCAGGAGCACAAATTACGTAACTAGGTGACTATCTACGTCTTCACAAATCTCAACAACACGGAACTCGTGAGTATAGCCTAGGAGCACAAATTACATCACCCCGTGACTACTTGCGCCTCACATGTGCTATGTCTCTCAACACTCCCTCTTTCGAGGAACATCGATCTGGACAACTCCAAGTTTGTCCCTGAAGTACTCAAACTTCACTTTCGACAGAGGATTGGTCAACACATCGGCTATCTGCTCGTCTGTCGCCAAGTACTAGAGCCTCACTGCTCCTCTCTACACCATATCCCTGATATAGTGATACCTGATCTTGATGTGCTTCGACTTGTCATGAAACACTGGGTTCTTGAACAACTTCACACAACTTTGCTTGTCGCAAAAAATACAAGTCACCTCTAACTCGAGATCAAACAATCCTGTAAGTAACTTATGAAGCCACAGTGATTCGCAGCTAGTTGAACAAGTTGCCATGTACTCTACTACGGCTGTACTGAGTGCCACACTCGTTTGCTTTCTACTAAACCAGGAGATCATGCCTCATCCAAAACTGAAGCAGCATCTTGAAGTGCTCTTCCTTCCTGTGACATTATCATCCCAATCTACATCAACATAACCTTGCAAGTTAATCTTCTGATATGTCGCATATCTGAGCCCATAATCAATTGTACCCCTCAGGTACCTCAACACATGCTTTGTCGCAATCAGATGAACACGTCTAGACTCTACCATGTACTAACTCAATATGTTCACCGCAAAGCATATATCCGGCGTCGTGTTCATTAAGTACATCAGCGAACCAATCATCTGTCTGTATACTGTGGCATCCATTATCTCTGAAGAAGTATCACACAACATCTTCAAATTCGATGCCATTGGTGTGGCCATGGCCTTGCAATCCATCATCCTGAATCTCTTCAAGATCTCTATAGCATATTTTCCTTAGCTAAGGAAAATCTCTTCTAGATTCTACCACACCTCAAGACCTAAGAAGTAGTGCATCATACCCAAGTCTTTCATCTCAAATTATGCGGCAAGTTTCCTCTTCATTTCTGCAATGAGCTTCTCGTCACCTGTTAGAAACAGGTCATCTACACACAAAAGTAGTATCACTGGTTTTCCATCCTCAACACGAAGTAAAGGTTGGAATCTGCTTTACTCTTGGTAAAGCCCAAGCTCATCAGAAATCCATCAATCCTGTCATACCACGTCCTGGGTGCTTGTTTCAAACCGTACAAGGCCTTCTTCAACTTGCACACGTGTCTACATGTCCTGTGTCTTGAATCCCAGTGGCTGCTCCACATAAACTTCCTCTTCTACTACAGCATTCAGGAAAGTTGTCTTCGCGTCCATCTGGTGTACCTTCAACTTCATCACTACAGCTATCGCAAGTATAGCTCTAATCGAAATGTATCTTGCTACAAGAGCACACATCTCGTCATAATCAACTCCCTCTTTCCGAGAGAAACCATGAACCTTGCCTTGTACTTCTGTAGTATGCTTGAATTTGTAAATCTTCTTCTTGATGGTCACTGTTGACCAATCATCACACGTCTTATCATACTTCTTTTGTAGGTCATAGCACGCGATTTTCCTACAAGTCAAATTTAGTCATATGATTAGTAACATTCCATGTAATGACAACTTCTTATAAAGTATACAGCTTAGCCACTGCTTCAGCACAACACTCATCCATATCTCGTATACACACTGTAACTATCTAGATGCCTTCCATCTCTACCAGAACATACTATTAAGAGCGTGCATTGCTCTCAACATGTTAGCAAAGAGGTTTCATCCTAGACTAGATCCATCAAGGGCTCATGGGATGTTGTGCAACACTATAGGCCACTTATGCACTACATGAGCCTACTGCTAGTCCATCTTAGTCATATATAAATGCATAAAAGAAAATTGTATCACAGATCTACATGTAATTGTTATAAGCAATATCCTTCAAAATACACAAGAATTCAAATGACAATAAATACTGATCTTTCATGTGTTTCGTAGGCTCCCTCTTGGTTTCTGCCTCCTTGCAGAAGTTACTGGAGTTTCTGAAAGTGTACTCTGCTCCATCATCTAATTTTGAAGACCTTGATCTTCTTCTTCGTCTAGCATGGAACTTTCTGAAGTCGTCATCCTTAGACCTCATGTATTAGATTCAAGATCTCTTTTTGTTTGGATTCTTCACATCCTTTACATACACCATCATGTTTTGTCTGGATCTCGAGTAGACCAATCACCATTTTGCTTACAATCGGTAAAGCCTTGTAGTGTATATATATATGCAAGCCTTTTGTGCCATAGTTCGCTTGGTTCCATAGTGTCATGAACCAATGCTTGATCTAGTTGGCCTTTTAATTTGTACAAGCCTCCCTCTTGCTCTCCAATACGACTGCATCATCAAAAGTTTTACCTTGTGAGTGTTGAAATCAAGACATATTCTTCGTCACTTGAGGAATCTTCCCTTGCTCTCTCCTTAACTGGTTCATCATTTTCTGCAGCATGAGCATGATACCTCTTCTTCTTTCCTTTCATGGTATGGCCTTTGTTTTTGGGGCAATCTCTTGCAAGATGTCTCTTTTCATCACAAGTGTAACATCTGTAGTTTGAATAGTCCTCATGAGATCTATGATTCTTTTGGAATCTTTTAGGCTTCTTGTGAGAGTGATCTTCTTTCTTGCTCTTTTCCTTCTTTGCATGAGTAGCTAAGGCTTGAATGTCATCTTCACCCATCTTCTCTTCTTTGGCTTCAATTATGGCTTCCTCTTGTGTACAATTCTCCCATAGCCTACTGAATTTGGTGAGCTTCCTTCTAGAACAAATTCCTTGAATGAATGATTCCCATGATCTTGGTAGACCATTCTATGTAGTCATCACCAATTTGGTTTCTTCAACATTGTCTCCAATAGCTTCTAGCTATTCTTTGATTTGGGAGACCCTTGTGAAGTAGGATTGGATACTTTCTGAGCTGTGCATCTTCACACCCTTGAGTTGAGTTCTTAAGGTCATCTTCTTATTAATGTTATTTCCTTCATATAATCTCTTAAATGCATCAAACATCTCCTTGGGAGTCTTCAATGATGAAACATGGGGGATCAAGTGATCCTTGATGGAGTCAGCAATGATCCTTTTGGCCCTAACCAAATTCTTATTGTGTTTAGCTTTGTCCTCATCTCCCTCTGGCTCCGCAACTCCCTCCCTAACATAGTTGTCCAAATCATTCTCTTCTAGAATGAGGAGTACTCTATACTTCCAGGCTCGAAAGTTATCAGCTCCTTCAAGCTTATACTCAAGCTTGGTGTTGTTTGTCATCTTGATTAAATGAGAACCTCAAATGGAAATAAATATAATAGTACTTACCAATAGAGATGATCCAACCAAGTGCTTGCTTTAATGCCTTCTAAAATCTGCTTCCTGGTTGACCTAGGGTTTGTCAGAGAAACCCTGATTTTCCAACTTTGGAATCTTGCAAATATGAGTAGAGGGAAAGATGCGCCTCCCTAAGGCAAGTTGAGCAAACCCTTCCTTCAGCCAAATCTGTGGATATAACTCCCAAAAATTGGAAACACTAATTTATGCACGTGCTGCAATTTTTGCAGAATTAGGTCAAAAATTCAAAATTCTCGAATCTAGAATTTGCCTCCACAGGAAGCTGCACCCTCCTAAGGCGAATTAGATTGACCTCCTTTTCAAGCTGATCTATGGGGATAGTTTTCACTTCCAACAATTTCAGTTGCACAATGTCTTCTTTCAGGCTAGCTCTAATACCATGTTAGAATTTCAATACTTCAAGGATGGTTATGTTAGATCTTCAAACAATTTATATATTATCACAATAACCATATGAAATAAGATCACTGAAAGATAGACAAGCACAACATAAACAAGAGTACACAAAAATTTACCCTGAGAAAACCCTCTCAGGGGGAAAACCCAACAAAACTTCTTCCATATAGATTTGTCACAAGTACAATGCCAATCTAGTACATCAAGAGCTAAAGGCTCTTACACAAAGATCCTGAGAATAAGATAAGATAGAAAACCCAAGGATAAGATGTCTTCACAATGCAACAACACTTCTCCTCTAGCGAACTTGTCTTTCTCTCTCTCTTGTCATGCGAGCTTATCTTTCTCTCTCTTGTCATGCGAACTTGCTTGAGTGAGTGATGTTGCAAATGAGGAATTCGACCCCCTTTATTTATACACTTTTCTGGATGACTTTTTTACTATAGGGCCAACTTCACTAGGGTAGTTTTGCCCATTGTTTGGGGTAGACTGCCCATTGTTTGGGGCAATTTACCCACTGATTTCTGTGGGGGCAACTTGTTTATTTTACTTGGATTTCTTTTAGGCTTTTTACATGATGAATTACAATATGAATATCTCCCAAAGGAAGTACAATAATACTAACAAGAATATCTTCCGAAGTTACACAATCTTCAACATTACTTGGACTACTGAGTCTTGGCAAAGTCAAGTCAATGAGGCTCAAGGGTTAGAGTATGAGGCTTGAGGCTAAGAGTATGACTACGACTCGAACAAAAAAAAACCTCTAAACTGCACAAAAAATAGATATTACTCAGCCTAGTGAGCTTTTGCCATGTTTCAATCACAATCCACTTAAGACTCACCAAGATAGGCAAATAATATTATACCATCCATTTTGGACAAGATTGCACCGAAATGCATCTAGCAGCAATGATGGGGAAATGCCATGTAATTAATGGATTCTGTATTTTCAACTCGTGCATTCTTCATAATAAATGGAATATTTCCTCGACAAAATTAAAAACTTGGACAAAATTAAAAACTTGCTCAACTGGGAGAACCATAATTTTTTTGAAATAATCTTGGCCAGTCTTTATAATTCTCTAAATAAATATCTAATTCTTTATAATTCTCGAAATAAATATCTCATTCTTACAAGACCAGAGACCTTCACTAATCTTTATAATTCTCAAAATATTAAAAAATAATAAATATCAAAATAGTAAAAAATAATAAATATCAAATGATTTAATGATTTTAAATAATATCTAATGATTTTATATTTTCATAGAAAAGAAATGGCCAATTTTGAGTTCAAGTAATACGATTCGCTAAGACTGGACTTTAGGCCAATTTAGGCCAATATTCATTTTGAATTGGCAAATCATTTTGGTCCAAAATTGAAAAAAAAATGCTAAAAATTAGCATAGGATGTAAGGCTCCATTCTCATAAACTGCTGCAGATTGATTACATTCGAGTTGTCACCATCGTAAACCCAGATAGTTTTTCGTTCATGGAAATGGCTTTCTACCGTTACGAGGCCTCTACATTTTTTTACAAGATGCAGACATCAATAAAAACCAAAGTAACTAATCCCAAAACCTAATTTACACACTGACAAACAAATAGAAAAGAAAACAAAGTAATCTGCTTGCCTCTATACATATGTTTCTGCAAGAATTGGAGTTGGACCCTCTTCTTCTTCCCCATTTTCAGCAAGGTCTTTATCTTCCTCCAAACCTTCGAGGCCTTGAATACATGCCCCATATTCCCCAGGATGTTTAATAGATAACTGTGCATCAATCACCTCATCCTGAGCCCCTTTACCTCCCAAATCAACCAGCTTATCCGTGCCTTCTTCCACAAGCCCACCGACAAGAGAACCCGCGCAGCTCTGGGACTCTTCTGACCCACTGGGTATCTTTGAGTTCTCTTCCAGGGAATCAGTCCATTCTCCATCGGAGGGCCCTGCATTTTCTATGCACTCCCCATCATGAAAAACGCTGGAGGCCTTGGATTTCATAGCCGCTGCTGCCCTCAGAAAGGCTTCTTTAATGCCTTCTGCAGACAATGCACAGTCCTCTAAGCCCGCGTCCTCCAGCCTGGGAGGAATGATGCTTGTAATGATGTTGCTGCTTCCATTGATAATCTCCTTGAGCTCTGCTTCTGCTTCCATCTCCATTGAGCCACAAAACGAGAATTTCAAATGACTTCCGTGACCCGTCATGGCTATATATAGGAACACTCGGATCAATAGGTTCTGACACCGGAAGAGAGAATGGATGCTTCTAGTGATGAATAAATATTAATTGAGGAAACTTCCAGAGCGTTATTATGAACTTAATGTTAATGGGTGTCGGGTGTCCCTGTAGGTATCGGTTTCTCGTTTAAAGAGTTGGTTTTTTTGTTAAATGTTTTTATGTGAAAGTTTATGGCGTAAGGATAAAAAGCAACCCATATGTATCATTTCGGTATTTTTCTTCTTATTTTTGGTTTTTTCTTCTTAATTTTTTTTTGGTGAAAAGTGTAGTTTATGTAATTTTGCAATTTCAGTAATCATAATTCTTTTTTAGATTAAAGGTTTAATTTTGAATACTTAAATTGTTAAAATTATGATTTGAGCAATTAAAATTGCACTTTTAATGATTATTCTTTTGTTGGGTTTTGAAGACATGAGAGTGTGAGTTTGGAAGACTTGAGAGTGTTTTGGTTATCGAGTATACTACTCTAAAGTTGATGAAGGTTTTGGAATTAAATTTCATTAAGTTTTATTTAAGGCTAGTAAAGTCTTATTGTCTTTACTTGGAATGCATGATATATTGGTTAGGAAGGGATGATATTGCTTAGAAGAATAATGGTTCACTGATTGTATGTGTTAATGGATCTACATATATGTAGTAGTGTTTCTAGTGGGATGAATATATTTCATGAAATATGTTATGTATCACTTTTTTGAATAGTTTATAGGATACATAATAATATTATGTGTGTCTCTTTAATGATCTTTTAATCAAATTAGAATAATTAGAATCAATGGTACCTTGGTAAATGTTAGTGTAATGATTTTGCATTATTAATAATGATAAGAGAATATTATTTTATAAAGTATTACATGCATTAAAAGTTTTGTTAATTTTGGAGTTGACTTTAGATTGGAAATATGTAAGTTAATGTAGCAATACATTATGTGATTAAAATAACAAGAGCGGCATAGTTGCAATGTCCATAACAACAACAAAACGATAGTCGGAGGTGAAGTATTATGGAAATGGCAATGGATTGTAAAGAACCCGTGACCAATGAGCATCCTGTTGTTTTTGTGGATCAACTAGTTTGTAATGGCAGTAGCAAATCAATGGATGTCGAGGATATGGAATACAAAGGACTGAGGCTTCTACTTCTCTTGACAGCATGCACAAAGGCAATGTCTCAAGAAGCAGAAGATTTGGTGGAGGTCATACTATGCAAGTTGAGAGGGCTCGTTTCTCCAATAGGACTTCACCATACAGAGAGTGGCTTGCTATCTTTTCGATGCTCTTGCTCTACTTCACTATGATGTGAATTCCCTTGCCCATAAGGAGTCGAATGATGAGAGCACTAAGGAGCATTTTCTAGGAGCTCTGAAGCTACTGCATGTATCTTGTCCTTACATAAGAATACCTCATTTCACTGTTAACCAATGCATTCTTGAAGCAATAGAAGCTGTTGGTGGTGCTAATGTGGGAATACATGTTATCGACTTCGACATAATGGAGGGCATGCAATGGTCGCCATAAATGGAAGCCCTGAGGAACAATGGAAATTATGATATTGATTACTTGAGAGTCGCGGCCATCAAATGAGCCAACAACGACGAGGACGACTCTATGCTGGAGAGTCGAAAATGGAGCACAGCTCCTCCATGTGAACAGTGAACGTCTCTAAGAAGTTGGCCATGTCACTCTCAGTGCCTTATGGACCCGTAGCGAGTGCAACGGCCACTGGATTCAAGTGGCGTGTGCGAATGAGGAAATCAATTGAAGCTGGTAAATCAGGGATTCGTTTCTTCCTTCGGCTTGTAGCTTGCAAAACTAGGGGGTCGGCCCCTCCTTCTAGTTGATGGTGGATAACTTAGAAATTTGGTACTTCCTCGAAATCAATCTTTTAATATAAGAGAGCATTCCATGGTTTTCTCCCGTTTGGGTTTCTATGTAAAAATCTGTTTGTTTAGTGTTTTGCACATGTGATGTTGAATGTTTATGTTTATGGTGGATGCATAATTTAAGTTTAGGTTTAAATCGGATAAGAAGTTAAAAACTATTCATAACTGTGTTAATACTGATTCAACCCCCCTCTTAGTATTAGTAAGATTCCAACAATTGGTAT
Source organism: Larix kaempferi (assembly GCA_027924585.1). Lineage (NCBI taxonomy): Eukaryota > Viridiplantae > Streptophyta > Pinopsida > Pinales > Pinaceae > Larix > Larix kaempferi. The sequence goes on along the minus strand of BSBM01000033.1, from coordinate 4,239,347 downwards.
CAGAGCGGGTGCCTTCAGTAACAACTTAACATCTGGAAGATAGATGCTTGCACAGTTATGGGTGGAAAGGAAAAGTCCTCTCAAAGCGAAGCACCGTGGTTGCAAGAAAATTGCAACCTAGAAAATATCTATGTTGCAGAAGCAAGAAATATCATTCGCACATAGAGTGTAACAATAGAAAAGGCAAAGAGGGTAGCAACCAACATTATGCAATCTCTAAAAACGAAAGAATAATCAAAAGGATTGGAAGCATACTTTACTAGTCAATTACAGGAAATGGATAAAACCCGTCAAACTAAGAAACTAAAGAATGGCACTCTAGAAAGCAAACTACATAAATCATCCATAGAGAATCAAAGGCTATCAAATGAAATCATGCTTTTGAGGAAAGAATTGGAAGATACTAAAGAAGAGAAAGAAGAAAAAGTCAAAGAAGTAACGTCTCTAAAGGATCAGCTCCAAAAGAAACGTGATGATCAAATTCAACTTCAAGTAAGACACCTTGAGACCATCTCTCTAAAAGAGAAGAATTTCGAGTATGGAAAAATGCTTGATGAACAAAAGACTCAATTACAGGAAAAAGAACAAGAAGTTGAAAGGATGAAAAATCAACATAGGGAAAATGAGAAGTTTGTCGAAAGCACAGAAGTATTGAATGAGATTCTAAGCAAGCAGAGATCACCATTTAACAAAATCGGTATAGGCTACGAAGGTGGTATCAAGAAGTAAGAAAGAAAGGAAATTGATCAAGAGAAAAAGAATATTGTGCAATCAAAGGAGATGTCCTTGCGCAAAAATGTTCAATGTTGGAAATGCACAATGGTTGGACATGTTGGAAAATGATGTAACAATTTAGTATGTTACAAGTGTAATAAAATTGGTCACAAAGCTCAGAACTGTGTAGATTCAAGAAAATCAATTAAATACTGGAAGAAGGAAACAAGTGAGGAATCCCAAACTATTCTTTATAAAGATGTAGTACACCTGCAAATCAAGGAAATGAACAGTGTAGAATGATTTGGAAAAGGAAGACTGTGGATAACAGCTTAGACTTGGTCAAGTATTCAATACTAAATGAAATTGTGGAGAGCCTTGGAAACCAGTCTATCTCCACTCCAACTCAAAGTTAACTCATAGACAGTCGAACCTGTTGCAGTAAAATATTTGTGTACCAAAGTAGACGACGACAAAATGTAAGCATTAATGACTAGTGGAGTAGTGACCGAAGTGGTAACTAATTCTTGGGTGGCATCAGCATTTAATGACAAAAGGTGGTTAATTGAATTTAGACAAGATCAATAAAATTCTCGAGAAAATTGAAACTTTCCAGTTCTTGAAAATAGACCAAATCTAGGGAAATCCACAAAGAATGGAAATCTTTAATGACAGAGGATGGATGGCAGATGTTTATAAGCCATGAGCATATATAGTATGAAATCTCGCGTCTATTGAGAGTAGTAGCTACAAAGTGATCAGTGTGTGTGAAATATTGAAGCTCGGAAGCCATGACACCCAAGAGACAATGCATATCAAAGAACTCATCTGAGAATTTATAGGGAAATTTTGCAAAAAATCCAGGTGCATCCTCATCAAATCCTGCAAGGGTTTATCGTGACTATATTCCATCTCGAAAACTTGATGCTCCATATGTGACCTTGCCCGATGTCAAAGATACAGAGCTACGAGCACATAAGTACTCTGAAGGTGTAATTGTTGAAGAAAATCTGCACAAACAATTGTACAAGTTTGCGTTTGCAGATTATGATGTCACTGACCCTAAAACATTTCCCAATCTGGTCATGGACAATTACATGGATAGGAATCCAAGCCCAGATCCTAAGATACCAACTGTGATGGAGCTCAAGGAATGGGCAAATGGACTATCAAAATCAGGAATACCAGAACCTGTTGGAAATCCCTCACATTGGAAGGTCCCCACAAGTGAAAATGTGTGCAAAATTGTTGTTGTTGCAAGTGCATGGTGCGTACCTGTGGCTAAATAGACCTATCTCCATTGACGCAAAATGATCGAGATGATCATAAGGCTTCCTGTTGCAAGGGAAGATGTAAGTATTCCTGTGGACATAAGACAAGAAAAATCCCTTGGAAAGAAATTGGTTGAAAAATATGGAATTCAATGGGCCAATAAAGGATTTTCGGTTGCATAGATAAAGGATGATGCTCTGAGGTTTACCGTCCAGTTACTGGCATGCAATCTATTCGAGAAGAGTCGTCAAGATCAAGTCTCTACATCAATCGTTGCAACCGTAGAGAAATGCATGGAATGAGTACAAATGAACTAGTCAACATTCGTGTTGAACGAATTTCTTGAAGACTGCTTGCAAGCACAAGAAAAAGGTAATCCCTTTCATTATACTTTGTTATTGATATGTGTTACGCTCATAGGATGGAAGGAACCCGAAGGGAGTCAATTCTTTGACAGGAACATGAGACCATTCCTAGCTGCAAGATATACAAATATTTGGTTTTTTAAGATTGCGCGTAGATAGGAAGAAAACAACATCAATTTTTACCTGTACTGTGAGGAGATTAGATTCATTTTGCGGGAGACTCCACACATACTTCCTCATATAGTCGAAGCATACAAGTGGATTATGCATTTAAAAAATGGAATGCATGATACTTACATTCAGACCAAAAGGGATCCTAACAAACAGTGGTTTCCCACCATGCTTATTTGTTCCAAAGAGGACATTGCACAAATTGTGCAAGAATGGGATGTCGAATAAAAATTCCTGTGACAGAAGAAGAAGAAGTTGCACAAGAGAAACAAAAAAATGAGACAAAACCCATAGTAAAGGAAACCGTCAACACATATATTCCTCCTAAACCCACACAGGAATCTGTGCCAACTAAGAAAAGAAAAGAGATGACTCATCCTGGAGAGTCTTCAAAGAATAAAAGAAAAATGTCCAGACCCAGTCTTGTTCAGACACTGATAGCAGATGATGTTTAACATATTGGCATAAAGGTTAGAAATGCTATTGAATAAGCCATGGAAAATATGGCTACAAAGGGTGAAATCGAATATCTTGCAACCCAACAAGGAGAACTTCTATTGAAGATCAAAGAAAAATTTGCGGCAATAAAGGAGTTGATGCTAACAACCAGGGGAGAAGGAAGAAATGTTGAGGAAGCACGCTCAAAGACACATCTAGAAATTTCTCAGACACACCCTATTGTGCATATGAAGGAAACAGAGCTGCATCAAAGTCTGAAGATCTCTTCTGCAGCCTTGACGCTTCCCACTCAGGAGATGCAAAAAGCAATAAGTCATGTAGAAATAACTTTGTTGCACTTACCTTTAAGTGAGTTACATGCACTGCATACATCCATTGCACATGAAATCAAATGGAGACATGAGGTTGTTACAACTTATTGGTACGAAAGCTAAAGTGAGAGGGAAGCTCTACAAGAATAAAGTTTTAGGATGAAGACAAAAAAAGAAAAGATTGCGCAAAAGACATCGGAGTTGGAAAGGAAAGGTGAAGAAGCAGTCACAAGAGGCAATCATCTGAAGTAGGAAGTGGAGAAAGTACAACAAAATGCCTTAAAACTACAAAAGGCAATGGAAGAAGTGTACAATGCACTTCCAGAGATTCAAGATGACGAAGACACTTCTTCAGAAAGAAAATTGGTCAAGATATGTGAGGTTATTCAAGTATTACAGGATAGATTTGAAGAACTATCATCAACACATCCATTAGGAACACCTCAAGAGGTTAGAGCATAACGTGAAAGCAGGTTCGAAAGAATAAACATTGCAATTGAGAACATCAGGACCCTGGAGTTGAAATGTACAAAGCTGCATGAAGAAAGTGTTCAACTATGGACAAAACTGGTTGAAGACAAGCAAATGAAGGAAGTATGCAAGAGACTACATGTTGCGCAAGATTTGGAGCAAAATATCCGTGATAGTTTGGCTTGTCTACTAGTTATTGAGAAAATGAGTAAATGGGAGAGTGCAAGAAGCAGTAGCAAGAAGTAAACATGATTCAGAGGAGCACCATAAGTTAATTGACAGGCTTGAACCCCTACAATAAGAATCCTTCAACATCACATAATACTTCCCACAGTTACAAGGGGAAATCAAAGAAGAAATTGATGATTGATTAGAAACTCTAGAATCAGTTTCTAACAAAAAAGTGGAAGTAACTATCGCGGCCAAAGACGAGTAAATGAAGGGAAAAGTTGCAGCTGCAAAGGAAATTTTGCAAAAGTTTAAAACTATAGTTCATTAAGGAACGTGAACAAAAAATGTCACTTCTCAAATAGAAGAAAGCATGTAGACAGGGGGAGTAATCTTAGAAAGTAGATGCTCAAGACTGGCACAAAACTGAAGAAAGGAAAAATCTGAATTAGTGCAGTGATGGCACTTCTTTTCCATTGATGTCAAAGGGGGAGAATGATCATAAAGCATGTGATCAACGTAGAGATGAAAAGTAGCTGAGAAATATCATGAAGCATGCGATCCATGCAGAAATAAAAGACACAAGAAACGCACTGATAGAAGAATGCGTAGATGAGCAAAGGCTCAAACTGACAAGAACACAGGGGAAGTACTATGATCAAAACATATGAAGTGCACAACTTCATGTTGATTGACATGCACAGCTTTGTGAGGTGTTGACATCAACTCCAAAGGGGGATATTGTTGAACTTTGGTTTTCATTAATGTCAACTGATTCAGTATCCTTGTGCCAGTTTAAATAAGTACATAATAAGTACATTCATATTACAGAACTATATCCAAAAGTACAACCAAGATTGAAGATGAAAATATGCTACAAGCGCAAGTCCTAAGTCCACCAAGTCAGGCTACCTCAAGACTAATTCAAAAGAGTTTGTTGGACAAGGTTTGGGATTGAACAAAAGGCTTGAGAACAAGAAGTGGTTGAACAATTATGCAAGCCTCATAAGTGCACAAGATAAACCAATCAGATGAAGCATACTAGTTTTTGAAGCATGCAAAAGTACCAAGAATAAATTAGTGATTGGAGAATTCAAGTGTGCAAGTCCCACAAGTGATGACACATCACGGGCACAAGTCCCACCAGGAAAAGGACCAAGTATGTGCAAGACCCACAAAGAGATGACACCTTAGTTGCGCATAAGATGATATGTGGCATAAGCGTGAAGCAAGTGGAACCGTGAAGCAAGGAATAAGGGACGCCACAACCAACTTGTGGACATCACCATCCGCACAAGTCAAGTATAAATAAGAAGTTTAGTTGGATAATTGGAAGTAAGCTTGTAAGATCGAAGACTAGAAGTTATTGATTTAAAAAGCTTCTAATTCTTAGGGCATCAATGGCTCATGGAACTAGAACAACATGATCTAGTACAGAGACAAGTGTGCATGCGCAAAAGAACATAATTGTTGATGGTGCACAATATGATGTAGCCTATCTGTGACAATTGTGCGAAGACAAAAATGTTGAACTACAAAAGATGCGCAAGCATGTGAGACTAGAATGACAGTATCGCAGACAGTACGCATAGAGTCACAGATGATCTAAGATAGAGTTTATGCATAGTAAATGATGTGCATTATGGTAAGGATAATCTAAGACAAGTGTGTAGAATCGAAAGGACATATCACATATGATGCAAAGAAGGTCACAGATTATCTAAAGGTTGTTGCACTAAGATAGAATGAACATATCACAGAAGGTGCGCAGACTTATTTAATACTGATGCGCAAAGTTAGAACAATAGTGCTATAGAAGATGCGCAGTATCAGTGAAGTTTGTAGATGCACAAAAACAGAACGACATACTAAACTTGAGCGCAGACTACATAATATGATGAAGTAGCACACATAGTCCACAGAGTATGAAGTCAAGAGTGTAGAGTTGATGTTATCAAGTGAAGTTCGTGATACAACACGGTGATAGCAATATCTCAAGTTTACAGAAGGTGTGCACAACACTATGAAAAATAGATTATCAAAAGAGTGTGTGAAACAGAAGAACATCGAAGCAATATCTTCTACATATATATCAGGGCAGTAGGGCGAGGCAAGGAGCAGGGGGTCGGTGCCTCCTTCTAGTTGAAGCTGGTAAATCAGGGAGTCAATGCTTCTTTGAGGTTGTAGCCTATAAAACCAGGGGGTTGGTGCGTCATTCCAATTGGTGCTGGAGAACTTAGGAAGTTGGTGATTTCTTGAATGTAATCTTTTAATATAAGAGAACATTTCATGGTTTTCTCCCGTTTGGCTTTCCATGTAAAAATCTGTGTGTTTTTTGTTTTGTGCATGTGATGTTGAATGTTTATATTTATGGTGAATGCATAATTTAAGTTCAATTTTAAATCATATAAGAATTTAAAACTATTCATAACCGCATTATTACTGATTCATCCCTCCCGCTCTTAGTATTAATAAGATTTCAACAGTTCATGGAGTGCATGGGTTCACATTTGGATCTAGTTGTTTTTTGGCCACCTCTTGGCCTATAAAAGGAGGCCATTGACAAGCATTTTGTAGAGAGAAAAAGAGTACAGATATGCTGCTGGATTTGTGTTAGAGCTTCCTCATATCTCACCTTTTCCTACCGTTGTAAGCATTCCCGAGCTCCATTGCCACCTTCCTTCAAGGGGCAAGAGTTTATCTCCATTGTTCTATCACCCACTTAGCATATAGTTTGGATAAGAAGGACCTCCTTAAGGGATATTTTTGTCTTCCCTTGAATCCCACGCCTCATAGGTGTTGTACGGCTTGACCATTGGGCAATACAAAGTGGGTTTGTATACATTTGGTTGCTTGAGTTTTCATTCTTCCCCCATTTCCTTTGTTATATTTTGTTGAATTTTCTTTCTTTTATTTGAATTCCACTAACAACCACTTGCAGGATCATTTGGAGAAAACAACCACCCCCCAAGGGAATCCAAGGATTGAGGCCTTGCTGCAACCTACAACACTTAGCTCCTTTCCAAGTGGAGGGATGCACCATTGTGCAATTTTTTCCACAAAAGTTACCCATGATTGAATCGGAAAACATTACCGGTTCATTTGGATCATTCAATTTAGTTACGATATATTTCATGTATCTATCCCTTTCAATCCTAATTTGCTTTGATCTTCCATTTTTAGGCAACCATGGGTGAGACCAGTCAGTCAAGAAATAGCCATTTAGGTACTGTGACCAGTCACGACTCAAAAGTAGGCCATATGTATTAGGAATGTCATCAACTACTATATCAATGAATTGGTAGACTTGTGGTTAGCTGCTAATCTAACCAATACCCCTTTTAGTTCACCTAATACCCTGACATTAGAGCAGTTGAGTTGAGTTATTTGTGTTTCACAAGGTACAAATTTAGTATTGATCCTCTTATAAACTGAATAAGGCATCACATTCGATGATGCCTTGGAATCAACCATGCAATTATGGACGTTCCAGTTAAAAATTTCTAAGTTGAGGAGGAAGGGAGGAGTGTTGGACCCTGAGTTTTTACCAATCAGATAAGCTTTATCAACAACTTATTTTTTCTTATTGTCTAATTTTCTCGTGGTTCTACTAGGATTGATATTATTTTTATTAGAGCTACTAGCAGCTGGATTATTTTTATGTGGAAAAATATTGTTTTGAAGTATGGGATTGGCAAGAAGATTCTGAATTGGACTATTAGGAAGTGGAAAAAATTTCAGCAGATCATACATTGAAATATTCACTCTCTAATTCTTTAAATCTTCTATTATATCATATTGCAGGTCAAGTTTTTGGATATCAGAAAAGACCATGGGCTAATTTATAGGAGCTGGATTAGTTTTTCTTTTTTGATTAGAGGTTGATGGAGTTTGGGTATCAATTGGGCCTTTACTTCGTGTATTATATGCATGTTGATTGACAAAAAATCGGTTGATTGTTAGTTTCAACATTCTTACCTGTATTATCCCAAAAGTGATGATTAAGAGGCAATGGATATTCCTGAGTTTCTTCTATGATTTCAGCCTCATCCTCCTCTTCAAATCCTTTGGATTATTTTTTAGGAGGAGATTCAGGTCTGGTAAATATAGACCTAACAATATTACAAAGTTCATCATTATGTGAAGCATCGGGAGAAGGGTTATGTTAGTTATTAGGGGGCTGTGAGGACTGCCTATATGTTGTTATGAAGAATCCCCTATTGGACGGGGCTTCTCCATTATTTATTCTCAAACCAATAATTTAATTAGTGAGGGTCCTAGCAACTTGTTGTAAGCGTTCAAATTCATCTGATTGAGAATCCCTTTTGTCATAGGGTGGTTTAGGGGCTAAATCTATTTTCCTATGAGGATTATCAACCTTTTTCATTAAAATCAGGTTCATAAGTTAATGAATTATTTTCAACCTTTATTGCTTCATAAAAGGTTTCTAATAAAGTGGTTTACCAACATCTTTAACAAACATACCAATAGATTTAGGTAATGCAGAGGCATAATTTTCGATAATAATATCCTCCAGGGGTTGGGATGCCATTAGTATTTTACTTTTCAAAGTAAAAAAATGATGATTGAAATCCTCAATTCATTCTTTACTTTCCATCTTAATTCATGACAACTCCATATCCAAAATGGTAGGAGTCTTACCATCTCCAAACTTAGTAAAAAATGCTTAACTAAAGTCTACCTAGTTAGTGATCGATCCTTGGCATTGAGAAAAGTACCAGGCTAATGCTTTCCCTTCAAAAGTTAAAGGAAAGATCTAACACACCACATCTTCATGCTGGGCATTCATTGTCTGAACAACTAGTGTGAATTTGTTGATATGGTTGTCAGCGGGTTCCTTATTATCTAGGTTAAATTTTGGGAGTAGCCTATCCGAATGTTTAGGTAATTGATGTTGTATACTGGGTATTATGACAACACTTCCTCGTAGCCAAGTCATGTTAGTATTAGGACCATCTATAGTGTGTCGTGATGAAGATTCATATTAGTGATTATCAAAATTATCGTCTTCAGAAGAATCCTCATTAGAGGAACCTCTAAGGCTGTCAAGAGGTGAATCCAGAGGATATGTGGTTGATTTGCTCCACCAGAAGTAAGTAATTGTCGTGATATGTTTGTATTAGTTGTTCCCCTAAGTATATTGCTAAGATTATATTCACGATTTCCCAATATTGGTTCAAAGGCTTATTCTGAAATTTGATATGTAGCTGCTAAGCCAGCATGATGGTGATATCTCCCAAGGAGACCAAAGTCTATTAGTGGAATCCCGGTCTAACAAGAGTATGCTCCAGTTAAGATACAGTGAGACTCTTCAAGAGCTCTGTCTATTTCTTATTGGGTGAAATTTGGATGGGTAGAGTCACGTTCAATGATAGCCCTAACTGTATTAAAAGATGGAGTTGAGGTGGATTCATCCCAGGATGCAATTTGACTAGTTGTAGAATTCACATTCTTCTCATGAGCCATTTAATTTTACCATGGCCCTCCTTCTAGCGCCATTTATTGTCCAGATGATATGTCAAATGGTCAACAAGGAAGAAAACCCACACAAAGGGCCTAAAGCAACCCTTCATATGTTTAGAATACCTATCTTTTATAGGATTGAGGCCCTATTGCCTTTGTGAGTTTGCTCTCCTGAACAAAGAGTCTTGAGTGTTGGATAAACCCCGAGGTTCAAATCATACAGTTTTATAAATGTACAAAAAGATATTTCCAAAATAAAATAATATTAAAGACTATTACTAATTAATTAAGAAATTAAATAAATCTAAATATAGTAGCTACTAAAAGAAACTATGATAACTTTATGAATCCAACTATTTACTTAACACCTATCCTATCCAGGAGCACTTAAAAAACTAAAGACTATTTTAGATCTGAGTAATATTTGAATGTACATATGAATAAATATGAAAACAAAGTTAATATTTAAACATAGCACAATAGAATATTAACCATATAATTCAAAGTAATGACAAACAATACATCATCACATGAAATACATGATCATTGAAACAAAATTAAATATAGCATGTGTTCGAAGATAATGAACTTCCAAACATGATCATAAAAGATTTATGCACGGAAAATATATGTATATAAACAAGTAACAGGAGTCTTTAAAATATTGAAAATAATTTCAGATAGTTCCAGCACAGAAGTATCGTAACTTAATGAAGACTGCTTGTGAATCAATTCAACAACAGAAATAATAGTATTGACAATACTACTTGCCACTCCTATTAATATGTCTTCATAACTTTATTCAAACCCCCTTTAAACTAACTAGAATTTACCTTTTAGAATCCTAAGACACCACTAATAGACCAAATGTATAGGTCAAGTCATCAACTCGTTACAACTAACACTTCGAAAACGTAGGTCAAATATAAAAGAAGTGTTTAAAAACTCCATGATGACAAAACTAACTATTTTCATCCATAAATAAAGACATACAAGAGTTGCCACTTGTCATCAACTGTGAGGAAGCTAGCCAAGGACAATCGATAATTGAAGGTGTTCCATCATAAATCCAAATACCAGCTGTAGAGGATTACTCCAATATTCGTTCAAGTCTATAATGCGAAAAGTAACATAATAGACCCTTGGAATTATATGGAAAAATGAATATATTCGTATGTAAATCAAAACAAAAAAAATGACACCTGCCATAACCACAATCTAAATTAGGACTTATCTTTTTAAATTTCATTTATAATTTATTAGCTGCAAAATAAATAAAGAATGTATCACAAGAATACCTACAAAATCTTCAATTCTGTAGGTGTTCTAATACTAGCAACTGATTTAAAAGAATAGAACATTGAAATAATGAAAAATTTACCTATGCAATGACTGACATATGAAAAACCTGCAAATATAAAAAAATATAAGGGAAACCAAAAATAGACAAAAAATGAGCTTTTAATGAACCTCGAGCATCAAGCCCTATGTGCAGCCTCAGCTGACACCTGCACATGGGTATTTCTTCTTGCCTCCGTCAATTTAGCTTTAAGTTTGATTACCTTGGCTTTGTTGAGTCTATTCAGTTTGAGCAACTTCTTATTTTTCATGGACAATGCATTTTTTGAACCTTATATTTATCCTTTTTAGTCCTCATAGCTTCCCACCTTTCAACAGTGATGACCAAATCAATCTTTAGACTCGAAATCTCATCTTTCATAATACTATTAATTAGTTCAGACTCTTTAAGCTTGATTTCCAACCATGAGATTTTCTAAACTTGAGTTTCATCTAAAGGTCGCTTTGAGGGTTCATCATTCTGATCCTGGGAACAAGCCTCACTTTGTATTTGGTTCACTTCCTGATTTGATTTGGTAGAATGGTGGCTATCCCCAATGCTCCTAGCTTGAGTGGTAGAAGTTGAATCGTACATGAACCTAGGGTCAACTTGATCAGTCATGCCAAGGTCTTCTTGTGCATTCAACGATCCTACCTTAGATTCACTGAGGTTGATGAATGGTGGCTCAACATTGTGTAGATTTATCTTTGATAAGATGGAAACAACCATACTACTAGTCATCCTATGGGTAGTTGCATCAACCGACGGTTTTCTAGCTGGTCATTAGATTCAACCTTAACCCTCTTAACCTCAGCTTTAGGATTTTCAAACAACTCTCCCAGCAAACCTTTTCCATTTGCTTTAGATGGTTGGGGATTGAAATTTGAATTGGAGAGAATAGGATGAATTTGATCCTCATAGCCACAACCCTGCATATTTTCCATGGATTGTTGTTCATCTAGATTAACATAACTATAAACCTATGGTGCTCTGAAATTGACCTCTGAGAATGTAAAATATTTGTGGGATTGGATTCATCATGATCCATGGACTTGATATTAGCACTTGAATCATGCTTAAGGATTGCCTATGGAGGGTCCCTACGTTTTTTCCTGATTTTGGGTAAACCTACATGCCAAGTTTGAGTGACCCCAAACCCATTTTGATCCAAAAATTCTTCCCAAACCTTACCTAGCTAATGAAGCCGATGTTGGAGCAATATTTTAATTAGCTTGTGATGAAATAAACTTCTCTCAAGATCCCTCGTAATTCTTTGTATTTTGAAACCCATTTTGTTCATGCTATTCAAAAGATAGTATGGCATGTTTATAGGCCGGCCTTTGAATAATAACAAAAAAATCATATGATAGTAATGGATCAAGGAGTAATGACCATCATAAGTGACATACCAGATTATAAGCTTCAGAATATGGTGTCATGGTTTTTTAATTAACTAAGCAGGAAAACCATACTCTGTATCAACTTCCTGAGGGAGCTTTACAAGAAATTGCTTCCAAGGGTGATATGGAATGTGATTCCCCTTAAACCATTTTCCCCCTTCCCGAGCAAGGTTAGTGGCATGAGCCACGAAATATTCTGATAGTTGAAGTTTAGGGTCTCTTATCTAGGCCCTTTCACCATTAAATCACAATGTGAAACTCTTGGTGACTTCTACGTTATGGACATCAAATTTTATCAGGAATGAAGCCCAACCTATCTCTTCAAACTTCCTGGATAACTCTTCGTTGGCTTCAACCATCTCATCCCCAGATAACTCCAAACGATTAACAGGACCCATGGAGAGAAAATACAGAGTCGGATTGAGAGTGGAACATGAAAATGGGAATGTTCCTAACTCAACACTGTAAAAGTTAAGCCGAAAACCCTCTTGGAACACATCAAACCCCATGATGACAAGATACAAAGAACCCTCAAAAAGGTTTACTGGGAAATAATTGCAATCCAGGATTGATAGTACTAAGGATCACTACATTTTATGAGAACATTAAATCGTGAGTCATGATAATATCAAATAGATATGGCAAATGTCAAAGGTATCCTATAGAGCTGGAAATTCGAATATCAAAACCAACCTAAAAAATTATTAATGTATGATTATTAATTCAATTGTTCATCGTCAAATAGAGCAAATAAAACCAATATAATTTTCCATGTTTACAAGACCAAAGGTTATTTCAATTCATAACATCATTTAAATTAAGCGTTATCATGAATCATAATAATATGAAAATGGTCCTGACAAATGTTGAAAACCAAGTACATAGATGGAAATCAAGTGTTAATAGATGATTCGTAAGGTATAAGAATAAGATGGATCCAACCCATAGTTTATCTTTGAACTGAATAAGTTTGATAGTCATGTTACATAATATCAACAAGGGAAATAGCTGCAAAGCAGCTAGTCCATGCTTTAATTATTGTTATTGTGAATTTAAAATCGAAAACAAATATTATAAAAAATAAAATAAAATTTTAGCCCATGCTTTAATTATTGTTGTTGTGAATTTAAAATAGAAAATAAATACTATAAAAAATAAAACAAAATGCTTTAATCATTGTTGTTGTGAATTTAAAATAGAACAAAATTTTAGCCCATGATCTTTGGCTTGTCTTGGAGGAATTAAATCAGTGATTCCACTGAAATGCTTTAAAACAAAATTTTAGCCAATGATCTTTGGCTTGGCTTGGAGGAATTAAATCAGTGATTCCATTGAAATCAAATGAAATGATATTGGAGGAATTAAATCTGTATTGAAGTGAAAACAACTTCACTAGCTTCATCTTTTGTTGGATCAACATTTTTAATACATGCATTGAATTTTATTTGGATAGTCGAAACTGGTGATGCGCAGGTGTATTACTGTAGTTGATATTGAAAATATGTAATAGATTTCATTTCAGGATTATTCAATTCGATCGATCTATAGGAGTATAGTTTAGCTTATTTGAATACGTGTAATGGATTCGATAGACAAGTTTAGCTTAATATCAGACGTTAGCAGAGACAAGTTTGAAGTGAATAGGAGATTGGATTGAATAAGTGCTAGGAAGTGCATTCTCCTATAAACCAACAAAGCAGGGGCAAGATAATCCTAGGAGCTCTGACTTTTCTGAGATTAATACTTATTATAAAACTTCTGTGCAAATCCGTGAACACTCAAAAATGAATGGCAACAACTGGACTGAAATATTTGTCCCATTTTAGTTCGAAGCATTTCCTCTCCCAAAAGTTAGTGCAGTCGGACAGATTCTCCGACCCTTGGCTGCATTTTCTGTGCACACTCAGACATGATTAACAAATAGCCTGGAGATTGGAATTACATGGAACACAACTGTGATGCAGAGGGCAGAGGAGAATGATAGTTGGGTTGGAGCAGAGACGTTAGGAAGTGATCCAAGAGGGAGATGGATAGCATGTCAATATATCACTTCATTAATGAATTGAAAGTTTTATAGTATTAACTCGTTTCAGAATTTTTGTTTGTCTCTACCATAGAATTCGTAAAAGTAAAGCCGTATGACATTAAATTTTTGTTTCTCGTTTTAGAGTTTTTATTTATGTGGATGAAAAAGAATCCGTAATCTACATCGCGGCTTCGACCTTGGCCTTGGCAGCTCCCGTCATCCGCTGGCAACTCCCATCATTGGCTGGCGAAACATCATTGGCTTTGGTTGGATAGGCACAATCGATTCCTGTGGTTTTTCACCAAGTCGTACCTCAAGCTCATTAGTCAGGTAGCCCTTTCCCAAAACTCCAAGAAAATTTTTTTTAGCCTCCTCAGCTCTCCCTTCATTGCCGAACCCCTCTATCAGTAGATCATATGTCGCATCATCATCCTTCTGGCCTCCATCCACCATGGATTGGAAGAGCTTACGAACTTCTTCCAATTTGCCTTCTTTGCATAACACCCCAAACCATTTGTTATAAACACCAACATCTGGCTTAAAGCCAACTTCCACCATTCTGCCAAAGATCTTTAAGGCCTCTTCGAGTTTACCCAATTTCGAAAACTCGTCGATAAGCGTTGCATATGTAACCACATCAGGATCACGCCGTTCTGCCACCATCTCGTCAAGCAACCTCTCAGCATCTGCGATCTTACCCTCTCTGAAGTACTTGTCCAAAAGTGTGTTGTACGCAACAGCAGCTGGCGCGCATCCTTTTTCCATCATTGATCCAAAAAGCTTCTCAGCCTCCTGCAATTCCCCACGGTCAATATACCCACTCATCAGAATGGCATATGATGCAACATTGGGGCTCAAATTCATCTCTTTCATCTTTTCTAAATACTCTAAGGCCCCTCCATTCGACAAGCCTTGCAAAACCCATCGATCACGGCATTATACGACATGACAGTCAGTTCGAACTTCTCCGGAATAAAGGCAAGAACATCCAATGCCTTCTGAATCTCCCCTGCCTTGAAAAATCCCCGAATCAAGTTACAAAAAACTGGCTCGCTGAAGATCGAACCCCGTCTCCTCATCTCCAAGTAGAGCTCCTCCGCCTGCTGAATTGCTTCCCCCTTGACAAAACCCTCAATAGTAGCAGCATAAGTAGGAGGATCAGCCCCATGGCATTTCTCTAACATTTCCCTGAAGAGCCTCATGACTTCCTCATACTTATTGAGCCTAAAATGAGCCTTCATTAAATGGTTAAAAGTCACGGTACTAGGCGTCATCTCGGCCTCGTAGATGGTTTTCAGCATATCGAACGAGGCATCCATGTCCAGTCTCTCGCAATGGGTGCTCAAAACAATGTTATATGTAACGAGATTCGGTATAACACCAGCCTGCTTGATGAATTTATAAAGAGAAACAACATTATCGTGCTCACCTGCTCGATGTAGAGCGCCAACAACAGAATTGCAGGTGAAGACGGTAGGATGACAATTGGAGTACATAGCGTGCTTGAAGCCGAGCGTAGCCTCGTCGAGCTTTCCTGCCCGACAGAATGTCTGTATCCGATATTAAATGTCAATATATCACTTCATTAATGAACTATAATGATTGATATCCACATGGCAATTTTTAAAAAATTTAAATTTATTTTAATTTTAAATTATTTTTAATATCTGACAATTCCCCTCACACCAGGGGTATATTGTCAAATCAATCTTCTTAACCAATAACAAAAAAGAAGATTCAAATTTCCATAAATTTATAAATCTTTTTAATTTCCAAAAAATTTAATTTAATATTTATATTTTTTAAAACTTTATAAAACTTTTGATAAAAAGAGTTGTTAATCTAAAGTGTTTACCAATTAATCTAAAGTGATGACCAATCGATTGCTAGAATCCCTACTAAGCAGGGACTAATAATACCAAGTTAAAATTCATAATTGCTACTTAAAAATAACTTTATCATATTGAAAAAGGATAGGACTAATAATACCAAGTTAAAATTCATAATTGCTACTTAAAAATAACTTTATCATATTGAAAAAGGATAACATTGTAGTTGAATAACAATAAAGAGACAAATTTGGGTAGAAATCTTTACATCCACTATATCATGCAAATGTAATGATTGTCATTTAAGGTATGTTTGTAAGTATAGTCAATTGTTATAGTAATTTTATTTTAAAAGACAATAAGTAGACATGTTGGTGAGAATGTGCACATGTGATTGAAATATTAACTTTGTGTAATCTTGCTCTTGACAAGCTATTAAGTTGAATATGGGGAGAAATCTTTGACACATGTGAGACAAAGATGCATGAGAGTCTAACTAGTATGATGTGAGATGACATATTCATAATAAGTACTTACTATAGGGGAGAGTATTGAAAATAACTCGACCTTGTTACATTCTGTTACATTTAAGTTATGAGTGAATTTTCATCTTATTTAAGTTTTTAATATGTTTTTTAAGAGAGTTAAAATTTTTATTAAGAATATTTGTATGAATATTTTGTATTTTCAATACTTAAAAGAATTAGAAATTTTATTAAAAATATTTGTGTAAATATTTTGTATTTTAAAAATATTTTATATCAATATATTAAATAAACAAAAATACAATAATGCATCTTTTAAATTGATTTTTTTTTCTTATAATTTAAAAATTTATCAACTATAATATTGTCCCGTGACCTTTTCCTTGATTCCCTTACCCCTTAGTGATTTAACCAACATTTTACATATTTATGCCAATTAAAGGAGGTTGTAAAAGGAGATGTTGAGGAGGGAAATGAGTCATATGTTAGTTTTCTCATTCTTCATTATTAAATCTCTTGAAATGTAAAAAGTCTCTTACAATGAAACCATAAACTTTAGGATATCCTAAGTTATATCTTATAGAGTGGAAAACTTTAAGATGTCTTAAAGTTATATCTTATAGAGTGGAAAGTCTCTTACAATGATTTTATATCTTATATAGTGGAAAGTTTCTTACAATGAAACTATACCAACTTTTTCAACTTTAGGATGTCTTCGATTTATATATGCTTAAAGTTTATATCAAATTCAAAATATTTTGTTTTTAAAATATTGTAAAGATTAAAACCATTCACAATATTTTGTTTTTAAAATATTGTAAAGATTAAAACCATTCACAATATTTTGTTTTTAAAATATTGTAAAGATTAAAACCATTCACTTAATTAGTCTTTTTTTGTAATATTTTGTTTTTAAAATATTGTAAAGATTAAAACCATTCACTTAATTAGTCTTTTTTTGTAATTTAATGTATTAATACAGTGGATCGTAGAATTTGAGAATCTAGAAGGGTTTACTAAGAGGCATTTTATTCACACATGATTGAATTCAGATGATCTGGGAATATAATTTACTAAAAAGTACTTTAATAAAAAAGGAATGGATCAAGATGATTTGAAAATTTGGATTTACAAGAAGAACGTTAATCACAAAGGACCAGATTTGGATGATCTCGGAATTTGGAAATCCGGTTTTCTAAAAAATACTTTATTGCAACGCGAAAGAAGCAAATACATGCAGAATATACAAGTCTACGTAAATTCGCAACTGATGGTCGGAGTTTCAAAGAATGCCTCGCTGTTAAGGACGGAAGTGGCTAAATCTGTAGCCTTATTTTGGATTACAACCAAGCCGGTGACTAGACACTAGTGGGGATAATCAATCACTTCTTGGAGGAATGCTCTGAGAATTTCTGAAAAAGTTATGGGGATCAACCTCTGTTTTGGCCTTCACAAGTCTATCGAAATTGTCGAGAAAATACTTCTTACCCCAAGCTTCGGCTTGTTTCACTGTGGAAGTTCCATTGACTGCACTCCCCAGATCGAGATCCAAATAATTGACATAAGCAGCCCTGGGAGAAGAAGAAACATAAGGAGCCATGTATGCGTATAGCTTTCTCATCCAGTTAAGGTAGTGCTCATCGTCACTGCTCTGGTTCCATACCACCTTGTACTGTATGTCAAAGATATTTCCAGCTCTGTGAGGGAAGGGCAGCGCAGAGGAAGAAATCTTGTCCATTATCCGGAGAGAAAATTGCATACGCGTTCACTTCTTCTTCCATGATGTCCCACAAACCTTGGAGGCCTGATTTGGGCAGCGGGTTTCTTGCCATATCTGATTTTATTTTGAAGTGGACTTTCTTGGAGTAGTATCTGTCTGTCAATTCGCTCACATTAGCAGTCCCTCCGATGAAGGACGTAGACTCGATCCAGCTCATTTCACTGCACTCGTCCTCTGCCATCTTCAACTCCGGGAAGATTGTGTTCACTATCTTCAAGAATTGCTCCTTACGTCCCAGATACATCCCTTGGAACGACGCATTCATATCTTTTTTGGTCCCTCCTTCCACGTTAATGCCGAAGAACTGCACACGCATGAACAGATCCTCTTCCACGAAAGGCCAAACATGTTGCCATCGGTGGATGGTATCTGTCACCACATCTCGCCCGGTTCTTGAGACTTGAAATGCCGTGAGAATGGAGGGAACGCTCACTAGTTTTATTTTCCAGGCAACCACAATGCCCCAGTTTCCTCCTCCACCGCCTCTGAGTGCCCAAAACACATCATCCCCGAGGACGACAATTGGAGTACATAGCGTTTAGCGTAGCCTCGTCGAGCTTTCCTGCCCGACAGAATGTCTATCCGATATTAAATGTCAATATATCACTTCATTAATGAATTATAATGATTGATATCCACATGGCAATTTTTAAAAAATTTAAATTTATTTTAATTTTAAATTATTTTTAATATCTGACAATTCCCCTCACACCAGGGGTATATTGTCAAATCAATTTTCTTAACCAATAACAAAAAAGAAAATTCAAATTTCCATAAATTTATAAATCATTTTAATTTCCAAAAAATTTAATTTAATATTTATATTTTTTAAAACTTTATAAAACTTTTGATAAAAAAAATTGTTAATCTAAAGTGTTGACCAATTAATCTAAAGTGATGACCAAACAATTGCTAGAATCCCTGCTAACGCAGGGACTAATAAATGGAAGGTGCTTGAGGCACTTAAAAGATAATATGGAGGGATTAATTAAAACATTATTTTAATGATAACCTAGAGGTGTAGAATTAAATCGATATCAACCAAAATTAACCTATACACTATCATGCACGATAAAATGATTTAAATTACTTTGTTTATGCTCAAATTGGATGTGCCTTAACACCATTAATGCACGATAAAATGATTTAAATTACTTTGTTTATGCTCAAATTGGATGTGCCTTAACACCATTAATGTATGAAATTAGGAGATACTAAAAGTATCATAAATAAATAACTTCGGTTAGATCAATCATAGGAACAATGAATTAATTTCATAGTATTTTATGTCAAATTTTATATAATATTGATTTTTCATCTAAACCAAACATTAAATGAGAATTTTAGTAGTTGTGGAATTTCTATTAAAAATTAATGACTAATCAACAATTTATCTTTGTTCATAAATAGATGAATTCTTTAAACAAATCACCAAACAAAAATGCTCATTCAAGTTAACATAATATCATCTTACTTCGAACAATTCATAATTCATAGTACCTCAAAATCACAGATATTGAAGGCACTCTTAAAAATTAGCAAAATATATATCTTGCCAAGTAAGAGTATAAAATATGTTCCACTAAAAGATCGAGATCCTTGTTAAATTATGGTGCATTCTATTTTAAAGCAATATTTATACTTGGAACCCTTAAGAATTGAAGGGGTGGTTGCTGGCAGCCAACACTACCCAATAAAGTTATTTTAGGCACAAACCTCAATTTATCTAAATAAATTTTTGTACAAAATGGCCTTTCCACGTCTATCTGGAGATACAAAAGAAAAAACCCCAAAAGTTTATATCGGAACCTATTACTAAGAACAAAAATTCAAACCTATGCATCAAAATTTTATGTACCAATGTTTCAACAATCAAGCCCACCTTATATGGCACAAAAATCTCTTATTTTGGAAAAATACCTTTGCAATGATCGAATGCACTTATCGTTTCAGTACCAGAGGCAAGGATTTAACATTGAAGCTGATATAAGAATATGAAATGGAGAAAAAGATCATGGATTTCATAGTTTCTGGCTTTAATCGATACCATTATCCCTGTCTGCGTGTCCTTGCAACTTATCCAATGGATATGATTGAACACAATGCTTGAGTGACGCTGACATGATAGGAATGCATCCTGGGAGCAACAACAACTCTATAGATTTCAAAGTCATTAACCGATCTACTCGACATTCATCCACATATGTCAGCCCCCATCTATGCTAGTTTAGTTATAAAAATGGTTTTTTCATCTCATCATAAAGCAACACATCAACATCCCTCCCATTCCAAAATATTAGTCTAACCTCTCTAAACATTTGCATACTAATCTGGCCAAACCCCAAAAATATGTACAAATAGGGCCTAAGGCTAGATTATGATCTTTGCATAGAGCATTTCCTATGCGATAATCATATAATGTATATGCTCTTTGATCCACCATATTGACACATTCCCATTCATTGCATAACAATCAATTATATTTTGTTAAAGGTCCCCCAAGAAACTCACTAAAGCGCAAGGAGAAAATGTCACTAAAGTCATACGTCATGCTTCAGAACTCAACCAAGTGATCATCAATGATAATGAATAATACTAATGATAACTAGTGGTGTTTGATGTGGTATCTTTGTGCTCAATATGAATAACTATCCCACCTTGTCCTTTCACATAACAATCCACCCATACATGCATTTAGGCCTTCATAGCTAAAATGAGTTTATCTTTGAAACAAAATTGCAAAACTCTTGTATGTGTCTTGTCTTGCTAAACACATCGTAAGGTCATCACCAAATCCTTAGATGCATTACTTATATTCTCCTTGCATACCATGTTACTTTGAATGTTTGCACCTCCCTGTTAATGACAATTACCATTCATTTGAATGTAGCATAACAACCCATCATGGATTAGTCATTTACTTAAGTGTTTTAGCTTCAATTAATTAGGTCATGGAAATTCACACAACTACAATTTACGCAGTGACCACTATGTCCAAGAGTTGAACCATGCTCTGATACCAAATGTAACAATCATTCTTTACGTCCCTAAAGAGCACAATTTTCTTTTGTGTGTGTAATGGAAACATGGTTCCTTCTAATTCGTTAACCCGATAGCATTTATAAACTCATCAATACTTTACCTCCTTTTAAATGGAAACTAATTATTCCATATCAAATACTGTAAAGAGAATATACCTATAAGGGAATATACCTTTAGAGATTAATAATAATCATAATTTCACCTTTATGTTCTTAGTGTAGGGACCCTAACCTAGGTCCTCTGTTTGTTTTACATCTCTCAATAAAAATATGTCTTTTACTGATTGCATTCTGTTTCATATTTATGTTTTCTAGTTTCTATTGGCTGTAAAAACAATATTTACAGTTTCAAAATAAATATATATCTACTAGTTATTGTTCTAACATCAAATGCATGTTTTCATTCTCAGCAGCATACATATAAGCATGTGATTTACCATACTAATCTCTTAAGTTACATGATATTACAGAATTAAAATTTACAGAGTTAAAAGCCACTTATACCTGACTGAAAAATACCTGTAGATAGCTAGTAGATCCACCCTTGTTGTTGTCCCCTTTGTTGATCCCTTTTGTTGAATGCCTTGTTGTTTCCCTTTGTTGTTCCCTGTAACCAAAACCTTCCCCAAAACTCTGAAAACTCAACTAGCCCAAAACAGTTTTGTCACCCTACCAACTAGCGAGGTCTCGCCGACCACCCATCTCCAAAGGTACCCCTCTGGACCCCCGAGCCCAAACCGAGTACAAGCCAACCTGTTATCTCCCTTTAGAAAATCTCCAACAAGAAACCCCCCTTTCAGCTCAGCTCTGAAAATTCTATATCCCTTCTCCCAAACTTCTCCCCCAAAATATCTAAGGTAAAAGATCCCCCTCTTCTTCCTCTCTTCTCCATCTTATCCCTTGTTTTCCGACTCTTCCCCTCCACCATTAATGCCTTATCCTAAACTTAAACGCCTCAACCCCCATCAATTCATAATTAATAATTTATTTTAATGTATGGGCCCCCATTAATTTATAATTAATATTTTTATTTTAATGTATGGATTGGGGTCACCCACCAACCACAAGTTTCCCATTAAATACGAACTTATCCTCATTAATACCATTCTTCATTCGTTGACCAATACAACACATAAATTCATACTTTAATTAATAATGTTTACTTATAAATCTCAAGCATATTTTAACATATATATATATATATTTTTTGTAAGTTGCAGGCAGAAATTTAATTAACATAAGCAGAATATACATTGTGAGCAGTATAGTGTTTTGCAGATTGGGGAGGCCTCAAATAATGAAGCCACCATCCCAATTGCTCAAAAAGACTGAAATAATTGACATAATACAAAATGAAGACCCTGTGAGTATGGCTTGCCCATAAAAAAATTGGGACTTGCTGCAAAAATAAATACTGACAGTATCTGATAGAACCATAAACTAGACCATACAAAAAATAAAAACAGAGAAGCTGATAGTCACAGAGATGACTAGGGGCTACGACCTTCCCATTAGCGTTTTGCGGGAGAGTTCTCTGGTTCTTCCTCAAGGATGGGGTAGGGTGCATAGAAGTCCTCAAAGATGCCCGGAGGGGGCAGAGTTGGAGAGGGTGACCCAGGAGAACGCGTGTCATCTGAGGAAGCACCACGCGCGGCATCACGAACAACATCATGAGCAACATCACGAACAGTGTCACGGGCGAGGGTTGCAGAGGTGGAGCCTCTGTCTTCTTGACCATGGATAGTTTCTTTGCAGACCCAGTGGCAGGGGCTTTAGCAATGTCAGTTTCCATGTTATCCGGCTTGGCAGGTTCATAATTGTTGTCCAGGGTAAAGATGTCCCAGGTCATATTGGCGTCCAACGTATTAGAGTGGTCCGCCGCCTCTTTTAGACGGGCATTGATATTCCTGACAATACTGTAGTTGGCTTTCCAACTAGCTTCCATTTCCTCTATGAGGTTTCTCATCATGTTCTTGAGCAACCAGTAATGATTAATGGCACCTCCATTGTTTCCCGAGGTAAGGAGAGCAGCCACCTTACGAGCCTCCCACCCGTCAATAAGGCTTCGAGTTCTTGCAGAGATTCATGGAGCATAACCATCCATGACCGACCAATCCATGGCGACCTTGGGCCTACGGCTAGAGCTTTTCCTGCCGCTGCCCCGACGAGATATCCCCCTGTTGCGAATTGTCATGGCTCTGAGAATCGCAGAGTAATCCACCCCTAATATTTCAAGCTCTGTGCAATAATTTTCAAAGAGAATCCTAAACTCGACGGTGGAAACAAAATGCATGTCGGCAGGGTGTTTTAAGGAGCCGAGGCCATAAATGTTACAGTCTATCGACCTCGAGGAAGGTGGCAGAATTGAATGCAGGACGCAGTCACCAAGGGAGGACGTCATTCTAAACACGCTGGAGCGGATTGTCACCATTCTCTTCGTCCTGTGATCTTAAATAAGGGCCGACGCTCAGGGTGGTGGAGTGATCCTCGGTCCTGGTGGACAGATGTGCGGCTACGATCGTCTCGTCCACCGGTCCATGCATGTGAAGGGTCGGCCCGACGTTACCATGTCCAGTAGAGCAAGGTGGCAGTTGTTCGCGGTTGGCATTGTACATGGTGTCGACAGGAGGAGCACCCGCATCCGGGTAGCATATTTTAACATATTGATTTAATACCACATCCTAATTAATCATAATTAACCCTAATTAATTGTGATTAACCTAATAATCATTCATGACACTATTACCATTCAACATTACTCTCTTAATTACATTTAACTTGATTAATAATTTTCTACTAAATATAAGAATAGCCTAATTAACATTAACTAATCACTATTAACACACAATGAACATTAGTAAACTATAATTAACATTATTCCAAATTATTAACATTAATCCACAATAATTAATCATTAACCAACTTTATTAACATTAATCGATTTTATTAACCTTAACCGACAATAACTAACATTAATCTACATTATTAATAGTAATCATCATTATTAACCTTAATCGACATTTTTAACATCAATCAACAATAATTAACTATTACTCAACAATAATTAACATTGTTATTCAGCAATATTTCACGCAATTCATAATTATGTCGGCGAGTTATGTAAGCGTAGCTACTGCTTACATACCTTGCATAAGTACACTAACCGTAATAATTCACACAAACATCAATCATAATCATGAAACTTGTTGTTCACTGACACAAGTTTTAAATGTAGTTTGCAAGGTACAATCCATTAACTAACTGAAATTTTTATAAGTTACGACAATTCATACATTACTGAGTTACGACACATACTCAATCAAGGGTTTTACACACATACAGTTAGATCTTGTTTTCACCCCTACTTCAAGCTATAACTATATACCTACATCATCACTAACTTCCACATCCTATCCTTTCCTCTGCTGGACTACCCTGAAATGTCAATCCATGACCGGTTCCAGCTAGAACCCATAAGCGGAAGTGTTGACTATATCGACCAAGCTTCCCCAACATGCAACCACTAGTCATCATCACACACCTTGGGGAGCACGTCGTAGCACAACCCTCCCATGACTTTGGGTTTCGGGGATAAACGGTGGGTAAAGCCTCCACCCCCCTAATGGAACAAGGTACTATGTCTACCTGACATAACAACAGCGTTGCACTTGTACTCAGTTTGTCATCGTATAACCAATCTGGGCGGTTGAGTTTCTTGAAACCCTACCCCACCCATGCCATAATATACATAATCATAAACCACATAATAAACATGTGAAAGTAAATAATGCATCACTTGCATACCATTTTATCTTTCGAAGTCATGTCCTTGAGGTCCTCCCACCTTGTAGGATCCAGCTATCACTTAGCCGTTTCAACCTGTAAGTCAGTCCTCGACATACAATATAGAATATCGTGCATAAATCCTCAACATGTACACATACATTTCATCATAACATAACAACAATAAACTCATTTATTCGCCATGCAACTGGCGTAACATTCATTTATTCAACATATAACTGTAACGGTATCCACGTACCCATCATTCAGTAATTTGCATATATGAGACATAATTAACACATGATACATATCTAAACATGACTACCGATCATAATACCAACATCACACACACACACACACATATATATCGACAAAATAATAGAACCATATGTCCACAGTGTCGTCAAACCGACGAAGTCTCACAATCAAACAAATACAACATATAATAGTAGTTTAGGTAGTAATGTCAAAACGGGGCGTTACACTTAGCAACAATTATCTTAGCAACAATTACATGATTGAGATGTCATTAAATAATATTCACTTTCATGTACTTATATTTATATTCTCGTAGTCCATCTTTGTATTCCAATTTACTTTGAAGTATAAACAAGGATGCATCTAATGATTTCAACATCCTATACATTAACATAATAATAATAGTATGATCCTAATTTCAATATATTAACCGAAGTTGATGGATACATAGCCCATCTTCATGCACAAACATAGTTTATTATGCATTTCCTTTCACTACATAGCCCATATTCATGCACAAACATAGTTTATTATGCATTTCCTTTCACTAATGCAACAATAGGGAATGGGTTTATCATTCTTTGTTTTGAGCAGCGCACGAATCAGTACAGTAAATACAAAGTTGATCATTTTCCTAGCCAACCAGTATAGGAAAGAAGTTTATCACTTTCAATTAAACAATGTTGGAAAAGGACATTACTTTTCCTCTAATCGACCAGTGCTGAGAAAGCGTTATAATTTTTCAATGTAAACAGTACAGGATTTAGTACAAGAAATAAAAGGCCTATCATTCTTTCAATCAGCCGCTACAAGAAAGAAGTTCATCAATTTTCAATTATACAACGCAGGAAAATAACATTATTTTTCCCTTTAATTAAACAGTAGCAAATTAAGATTAACTCTCTGAAATAAGAGATAACAATCTATTTTCAAATTGGAAAGTACATAAACAAGGAATCATGTTTTCTTTGAATTTTAAAAGCACCGAAATAAGAAAACATCAAACAATGGATTAACGAAAGAAAACACACTCAGAAATTCTAATTCTTGAACCAGTTTATAAAAGTAATCTTTATCTTGTTTAATCCATTGAACCTCTTTCTAATTAAATACAATCACCGAATTACGACTCGATCCATTGACACTAATTCCTTAAATGTCCAACTGGCCATATTTGAATGAAATGCAATAAATAACCAAGCAATTAAATTGTACAAACTTAAGATATCACTCTTGTCGTGGGATTCCAAAGGCCGCTGCCGAGGATCCGCCGCAAGTCCACACTTGATTTCCAAACATCGAATGTCCATTGTAAACCACCCTACCACCCCCAATGGGTACTCTTCTTCCCCTGGGACCCTCGAGCCACAATGAAACTTAATGTAAGAAGATTTTATAGCATAGTCGAGGGACGGAGATCACACTAAGGGCTCCCAACCCCGTTTGTCCAATGACAAACCACACTCTCAACAGTCACCGAATAAAAATGGGCATAATCTATGCCATCCAACAATAGGGGAAAAAGATGTGTGAGCTTCATGCTTACCCCTCCTCCTTGTAACTTTGAGAGTCTTTCCATGTGTCTCCCACATGCAAAATTACGAATACCTTATTTACCTTTTGTTTAATTATTCACCCACCCATGTGTCACTTTGCTCACAATTTCCTATTTTTCAAAATTCTAATTAGATTTACTCTCACCTATTTCCTTGATTTTCTCAATCACGATTTCTTTGATTTCTCCATTTCTCCTACTTGAGTGGGTGTGTGCTTGGAGTTCTTTTAGCCTCAATTAATAATTTGAATCTATTTATTTTCGCAAAAGCTAATCCTAATTGTATTTTACAAATTATGATTAACTTATTTGCTCAAGATTAGTGAAGACCATTTTCATTTCTTTTTAAAATAAACACCCTTTACCCATAAAATTTATTTTATTTACATGATTCGTTGCAACATGCATATCAAGGGTGCCATGCTCCATGCATGCCGTTCAAATATCCCTGTTTCGTGGTGAGGACTAGTGCGATGACTAAGACCATGTTAACTCAGTTACGCCCACCCTGCCAAGAAACTCATGGTTCCTGGGAAATGATGCCGAGTCCTTACTGTGCGTCTGTTGGGCCATGGAATTATCATTATTTTACATCATCTTTTCCGTATTTTTAATCCCTTCTTACTCGTCCATACCCATGTATTAATGCCTAACTGATTCATTTTCATGCCTATATGCAGTATTTAGATCCATCCATGTTTCCATTATATTTTCTTAATATTTCATGTGAATTATGATTAAACATTGGAAAAATAACATATTTTGCATTTATCTTTGAAACATGGATGAGTTTGATGATTTTTGCAGAACCACCAATTCCAAGCCATATGTCATTGCTCCAAGACATTTTCCACAACTCGTATGGTTGAAGATCAATGAAAATGGATACTTGATATTTTTCATATGAGGAATTATTAAGGTATTACTATTATTGTTACTCTTGTTGTTACTCATGTTGTTACTACTGCTGCTACTCCATGAAGTCACCTTGGAGGAACATATTCATTAGGGGCGATTGATTTTTATAAATCCGTTATTTATAGCTTTCTTATATGTCTCAAATTATGATTTTAAATTATTTGAAGATAAAAGGGACAAGTTGGTGGTGGATGAGAGTGCATATTTGGTTTATTTACAAGGATTTGAAGACCTCCATGTAGTATATGATGGACCCAACAAATTTAATGCTATTATGATTCACTTGGGATGAGTTTTGAGCATGTTATGATGACTCACATCCTCAAATTCGAATTTGACTTCTAAGGCATCCTAAATAGCATAAGAGTTAGCAAAGATCTTTGGATTAGCTTTGAGTTGGTTTTGAGATCCAAATTATTAGTAACTTGTTAAGGATATTTTGGATTTTCAATAGAATATTTTGGATCTTCATTTATTATTTGTTATGGAGAACTCATGTATAAATAAGAGATCATTCTCCATTCCAAAGGGAGGACTCTTAGAGAAACAAGTCCAATTTGTGATGGAATAAGAATTATATTTCTTTTAGTCTCTTTTGTAATATAGATTGTAGTTCTTTAATTTCTCTCTCTTTTGTTAATGTAGATTGTATTTCTTTCATTTTCATAATTTGTAATTAGACTAACTTCTTCTTAATTACTTAGCATATAATGTATTTTAATTTGATCCATTCATTTCCTTAGATGAGTTTTTAATTCAAGTTTCTTATTCATGCAAGTGTGTTAGATTCGTAGATTAGCATGATTGCAACCACAGTGTTAGTGTGATTTATTTTTCTGCAAGTGTGATTTACTTTTTCGCAAGTGTGATTTAATTTCTCGCAAGAGTGGGTGTGTTTTAGTTTTGATAGTGTGCTTTCAATTATGCAAGAATGAGTGTGTTTCAATTTTCGCAAGTATGATTTAATTTACGCAAGAGCGGATTGATTTACTTTGTTGCAATGCATATTAGATGGCCAATGTTAGCGAGGAAACTGTAGCCTGCATATATTTTGTACGATAACCTTGAAATAACAAGATGTTTCCTTGAGTTGATAATTTATGTTGTGAATTGATTGTTTCCATAAACAATTAATTTTCCCAACATTTTGGCATCGTTGTCGGGGAGGTTATTAAGGGCACAAAAGTACATACTAACATTTGTTTTAGTTGCATCATCTCTGGTTCTACTAAGGCTTGAGCTATAAAGATGGGAGGTAAGAACCTACACATCTATCACCAATTCCTAAAAGGAGGGGACAATCCGTGGTAGACTTTTGTCTCATATGCACCAGATCATATAGATTGCATGGATAGAAAATCATATAGATTGCATGGTTAAAAAGCACGCAGGATGCATGAGTAGAACAGTAAGAGCCACTCATATTATTAATCTCTCTTTTGCAGGAAGTTGGTGAGAAAAGGAAGCATTGGTGAATGAAGATCCTAGTAGAGGAGGAGCCCCAAGGATACATAAGCATTCAAGCTTGAGGTGCACAACCATCATGGTAAGTGGTTTTATTTCATTTTCATATGGCATTTTGAATTATTTTGAATTGAAAATAACATAACCACAAAATTACACATATTTTATTTCAAAAATCATATCATTTTTTACTAGTTGCAGCAACTGCTACAACATGCTGTGTAAGTCAATCTAGGTACTCAATGCTTGAAATTTTTATGTGGATGTATTCCATTAAAAATTATATCATTACAAACATTCACACCTATTATAATCATTGTTTGGGAGCTATGTTTTGTTTATTGCATTTTGTGGCATTTTGGCTTGTTGGAATTCACTGAAACACAGTCGGGACAGTCCTATTTTAAGGGACCATATGGGATTAGTTTTAAAACCTATTTCTATCTAGAGTATAACTTTAATTCTAGTTTCTAATCCAATTTGAATTTTTCAATTTGGTTGGCAAACGAAAACAATATGGTCCAAATACCAACTACAGGTAGAGTAGGAAGCTCAAGAATAGAGTTGGGACAATCACATTTTGGGAGACCTAATGGATGAATTTTCAAAACCTGTTTCTATGGGATGTTATTCTATGAGTCTAGTTTCCAACGCAATTCGAATCACTTCATTTAAATATCATATGAGAAAATTATGGCCAAAATACTAACTGACTGTCATAAATATGCACTCTGAAAACTCTGCTTTCCCGACTATTCATTGGCATATTTGACCCATCAATTATTCTTGTATTAAAAACCTATTTCTATTGGGGATACCTTCATGAATATAATTTCACCTCCAATTTGAATCATGTCAATTTGTCCTTAAACGAAAAAATTGTACTCAAAATAGGAACTTTTGGTCTAGGTTGGAACTCACAAACAACACTAGGATGCAGGAGGCTACTTATAAGATATGACATATAATATCATGTAATTTTTAAAACCTAATTCTATTGGAAGTATCCCTATGAATCCAATTTCATTTAGCTTTGGAATCATTCAAATCAGACAAGAAACGAATAATTCATTAACAAAATATTGTCAGGCAGTCTAAGGTGGCCGCCACTCCTCGACAGGTATAAAGTGAATTTTACTTCATTCATTTTCATTGGATTTGTTTTATAAGTAACTACTTTTTTTTTTGTATGTATTGGATGAAGAGAGCCTAATCACCTCTCTTCTTCCATGATCTCACGTTTTACTGCACAGGTAAGTGCTTGCTTTTTTGCAGATCCTGAGAGGATTAGGAAGGACAATTTGCAAATGAGTGATTCTTTAGGCCAATTTTTTTTAATAAGGGTGTGCATCATTCTTAATACAAGAGTGTCACTATTCTTATGCAAAATCAATGCTATTAATCATGTGCTACATTGATGATATTACTTCTATATGATGTTTCTACTTATGGGAGACCTTGATGTTGCTACTCCTATATGGTGCTGCTACTCATAGGAGACCTTGATGTCGTTACTTCTACATGATGTTGCTACTCATGGGATACCTTGATGCTGCCACTCATATATGGTCTTGCTACCTCAATAAAGTCATGATGTGGTCACATTCAAACTCCTACAATTTTGTTCCAAAAGTGTTCCAGTTCCTACAAACAAGAAGACTTTTTGTTAAGACTTTTTAATACCAGTTTCTGATGGATATAAAATGAGACGAATGAAGACTTGCTGTGAAGACCAAGTAAACACCAAGGAAAATTCAAGCCCCATTGCCACATCTCCAATCCCATTGCTCCAAAATAATACTTTTGGAAAACCTCATGTTATTCATGATCATTCACCAATACCATGGTAAACATATGCACTTTATTCCTCTTAGTTCAATGATGCATGCATACTGAAGCTCATACAGTCTCATTTTCTCATGTGGTTATCTCTAAAATCCATTGACCTTTACCAGAGTATCATTCATATAACCACTACACTCAGATTAGCTTCAATCTCCATCACTTTTCCACTTCCATGCCTTTCTACTTCACCCACCCGTAACCCACACCATAAAGATAGCTTGGCTCACTTACAATGCCAAGTTTCTCCATTTTCCTACCCCAGTTCCAAATAAAAGCTGATGGTGAAAACCTATCTCAGGCACCATCGGACCTTGGAATGCTTGAAAACCAACTTTCTGGCAGGTATTCCTCGGGAATAATGACATTCTGACTGTGAAAACCCTCTGGGCCCAGTCAAACAAATCTTGTTTGAAAACCAACTTGCTAGCGGACAAGGTTTTCAAATAAAGTGAGAAATAAATAATTCCATCCAAGTTTCTCTATAAATAAATATTTCCAAGTTGATATTTGAATAAGGATTTCCAAAACCCATTGCTAGTAACAACATACACTTGTTCCACATCTCCTCATGCTACATGTTCTCAGCTTCAGATATCAATTTACAGTTCATCATGCTACGAGCTCCAAGCTCTAAATTGTGCTTTCTTGCAAATTTTGACATCATTGTGGACATATCACATCTTTTTCCCTTCATACGCTACTACAAATACCATGGATTTCATAGGTAAGTGCAGGTATGCTTGTTTTTCCTTTATTTAGTCACATTTCATTGAAAGCTACGGATTTGTATTTGGAACACACGTGATCCTTCGTCCCACTTCCTCTTAATTTTCTATATTTACAAGGGTAGTAAAATATTCCAGTTTGGGGGAAGGTGAACCACCACCATCCTTATCTTCTGACATGACCAAACCATTACCTTCTTGTCCATTCATCACCATCCTTCTTCAATCCACACATCTTAATAACCAATTTGCACGAGTCCCTCGAGAAAAAACATTGTTTCTGCTACACAAGAACCAACAATAGAAAGTCCTACCGCCGTTACACAAAGCAGGACCACAAGAAGTCTTGATGCTTCCACACAAGAACCAGCAGTAAGAAAGGAGGCTTGTTGTTCCCACACAAGAACTAGCAGTAAGAAAAGAGGCTTGTTGCTGCCACAGAAGAACTAGTGGTAAGAATAAGAGAAGTAGTTGAGATACAAGCCAAGTCCACTACAGGAAGAAGAGAATGGTCTTGCACAATAACTTACAGTAGGATAAGATACTATAGAAGCCATTCCAACATTATAATTTTGTTTTCATACAAGAAGGAGGCAAACAAAGGTACGTGTTCCTTAATTTATTTATGAGTGCATAACTGGTTCACATCTTCAAAGAATGGAAATCAAGCTGAGAGCTATTGGGGCCACATTACATATGGTATGTAGTTTGAAAATCATTTGATGTATAGTTTGGTTTTGAAAGACATGTTGTGTACTGCATAGAGTGGAGTATTAAAAGATCGACTATATTTCCAACTCTTTCATTAATGCACATAGATCATCGTGTTTGTTTGAAGGTGGTCGTTTGCACGCAAGTTCGGTAATTTTTTTAATATTTTCAATGATGTTTGTGCATCCAATAGAGGTGACCTCTCCACAAATTTGTAGTTGGTATAAACGAAAGACACAATTTTGCATAATAGGAATGGTGCCAAGGAACTTTTAATTAACACTCCTAGCATTTTTGGTTGGTAGTTTGTGGTAACATTTATGCCTTCTTGGAGCTTTTATTTATTTATTTATTTTTATTCAGCAGTGGTAGAAGTCTTTTGTCCCAACAAAATATTGTATTAAGTTTCTTTTAACACTTTTATCATCTTGCTTGTTGCACAAATTTTTTTATGATAGCATTTATTCCGGTCCCACAGCCTATATTCAACAGTAAAATCTGTGCACCTTGGTTTATATTGATAATATAATGGAAGGTATCTGTCTTGGGTTGACAAAGCAACTATTGATAAGTATGTGCATTCATTCATATTTATCTATACAAAGCATATGGTTTGAATCTTCTGCAGGGTCACAATGATGTTAGTTTTTTTAATCTTACAGAACATCATATTTTGTCCTCGTTTTTTTCAAGAATCCTCACACATTGTTGCATTTGACATATGATAAGAAAACAAAAGCATAACATCCAATTTCTTAGTCTTTTTCAAATCAAAAGAATCACTTGAAGGCTATAGAATTTCAAACAAATGGTACTCCAGAATGACACTGCAAGTATGTTTTTGGGATGACAAGCCTCTCATCCAAAGTAGAATTGGAATGTCATATCAAAGGTGGAACACTTCTAGTTTTTCATGATCTCTATTGAATAGTTTGGGCTTCAATTCAACACCAATCAACACTCCCAAGGGAATTTTTAAGGGTTGTTACAACCATCATTCATAAGTTTGAAATTTGCAAAGCAAGGAGACCATTTACAATATACAGTCTTAATGATGAAATTGGTAATGATAAAGTGACTTTCAGTGCAATGGAATAATCATGGCATATTAAGGGAGAAGAAGTGGTTGAATTTGCCCAGATTTTATTTACCTTGGTGACATTACAAAACATTGGCTTTCCATCTATCATTTCCAGTAAATTCTATATAGAAGACAGTGAACGACTAATCAAGCATTTCTTTATGCCCACATATGCCACATAACTCTTCTTTTACTCGAGGGCAGGTAAAATATTCAGTTTGGGGGAGATGGACTGCTGTGCACTCCATTGTATTTATATATCCATGCATTTTTTTCTCATTTATTCACATTTTTTTAAATGCAAAAGTGCATAAATTGAAATAAGGATATCTTGCAAACCATGAACTGGATATTTGTGAAACTTGGAGGAGTGAAGCATTATGGTAAGGAGAATATACCCACCGATTTTCAAGAAAAACCAGTGCACGAATTTTGATAAATTGAGCATCATCACCTATAGCCCGTCAAAAGTACACTATATACATAACATAATTGTATTAATTTGATCACTCATTTCATAATTTCATGGAAACATATCTTCATTTCATAATAGATATATTTTTAAACATTCAAATCATTCATCAAAGTACTAGTTTCCACACATAGGCAAGTCATTCGGAACCAAATTCCCTAAAAAATAACACAACATAATAATCTAAGTTTGAATCCACACACAACCAGGTCATTCAAAATCAAACGACCACAAATAATATTATCATGATAATAATCAAATTCTAAGTAAAAGTGGGGCAATACATACACCCACCCCCTCTTCAGGAAACTTCATCCCAAAGTTAGTATTCATCGTATATTCAATGTCAATTTCCTTCCTTCTCATATCCAATTCTTCATTCAATTCTATAATATTTCCATCACATACTTATGGCAATAAGCACTAGATGTTCTACCATCACCGACTTCATGTTCCATTTAACTAGGTTCCAACACATTCTTGATAATTTAACAATAATAATATAACCATTGTTGGAATTGATTTAATACTAAGAGAGGGGGGGGGGGGAATGGATCAGTATTGACACAGTTATGAACAATGTTTAACTTCTTGAATAGATTATTCTCAACTTAATCTTGATCATCAATTATGCATCAACATGTAAAAGCATTCAACCACATATGCGTAAATCGAAGAACACAGAACATGCAAAATTTTTACGTGGAAACCCAAACGTGAGAAAACCACAGAATTCTCTTTTATAATGAAAAATACTACATTCAAGGAAACAAAAACTTCCTATGTTTACCAGCACCAACTGGAAGGAGGCACTGACCCCTTGGTTTTACAGGCAACGACCTAAAGGAAGCACCAAATCCCTGTGTTCTCCAGCACCAACTTGAAGGAGGCTATGAGCTACTGCTCCTTGCCCTATCCTGCCTCCCATATATACGATATGAGATATTGCCTTTCCTTACTTCCTATACACCCACACTTCATATCTTCTGATGTTTGTTCAGCTGTGCGCAACCTTCATATGTAGTCGTATTGTTGTCACTTCCCTGCATACACCACTTGACTTCTCATTCCACTCAACACTTCACTTTAACTGATGTCACACTTCTTGTACTGTGTGCTACTTCAAGTGATCCTGTAGTCTGTGCTAGGGTTCATTCTCTCGTTCTGCTACTGCGCAATTGCACTCATCCATTGATACTGTTCTTCAATGTATAGCTTGATGTTCTGAGATTGCACACCGGTATCAGATGGAACTGCGCACTTATTGAGATGCGTCCATTCGGTTTAAGTGCCATAGTCTTTCATACAATCTGCGATGTACTGTGCGACATATGATTTGTCCTTTCGGTTTAACATGCTTGTCTCAAATCATCCTCATCATGACTTGCATTCTTAATTATGTTGTTGCTCTTTCTTTGCGCATCTGATGGACTTCTTTACTTCACACACTTCACTTCAATCTCCGTGCATAAGCTATACTTCTACGCATATTCTGATATACTTCATTTCTTTCTCTGTGTTACTTTCTTAAAACATTTGTGATTGTCTATGTGTTGACTTCAATATGGCTATTCAATCCTCACGCTCTAATGCATCCTCTGCATTATGCATTACTATATTTGTGCAACCGCCACAAATCTACTTCATCATTATGCGCACCATCATCTATATCATTCATCTACTTGTGTGCACTCGGATTTTTGCTAGATCATTTTTGTTTTGGTTCCATGAGCCCTTGATTCCCATAATATAAATTTGTATCTTCCACTTATAAGATCTTCATCCTTGCCATCAATCTTACTTCAAATATCCAACTTGCTTTCCTTTTTATAGATGTCCTACATGGATTGTATGTCCCCAATTTGGTTGTGGCATTCCTTCTCCCTTGCTTCATGTATTATGCTTCTACCACTTGTCATCTTCTGTGCTACTTGAGGTGTCACCTTTTGTGGATCTTTCGCATACATGGTCCACAACTTAGTGGGACTTTAAACCTTGTGGTGCCATCACTTGTGGGTTTTGCACATACAATATATCTTTGACCGTGGAATTTGTGCATATACAAACTTCAACCGCTACACCCTTATTGGAACTTGTGTGTGCTTCAACAACTGAAAGCCTCTTCTGATTGGTGGAACTTGCGTGCTTTCAGGACTTGCATAATTGTTCAACCATTTCTTATCCCATGTTGTTTGCGCACTCCTGCTTGACTTGCTTGCGCACTCTAGAGTCTTCTCTGTATTTGCTTGTGCACACTAGACTTTGTCCCATGTATTCTTTGGCTTTCTTGCACACTCTTCAAAATTCTATCCAACCATCACTTTAGCTTGTACCGTGAAGGACTATGACTAATTCTTCAACCTTCTGTCCAAACAACACTTTAGCTTGTACCTTGAAGGACTATGACTTGATGGACTTGTGACTTGCTCAAGTACATGTGCCTTATACATGATATACATGATGTAGCTTCGTATGCTTCTTCAGATTGGATGCAAATTCCATCCATATAATTCACCATCTTGCTTGTGCATATACTTCTTCAAAGTGGATTTCATATACTTCTTCAAGCTGGCATGGGAATACTGAATCCACTTGACATCAATTGACATCAATGAATCAAACTGAATCAGTTGACATCCTCTTTGACATTAGTTGACATCAATGACAACCAAAGTTAAACAATCTCCCCCTTTGGCATTGATGTCAATACCTTATGAAGCTGTGCATAATCAAATTCTTGAACTTGTATGCTTCATATGTGCTTGTCGCAGTACTCCCCCTATGTATGTTCTCCCCCTGATTTATTTTCCAGTTTGAACCTTTGACATCTGCGTATTATGCCACTAGTGCTTCTTCTAATTTTTGTTACCTTTGCGCAGATTGCATGCTTTATGATTATATTTATTGCTCTGTTGCATGCATCATGACATTTCTGTAATAATCTGCTCCACCCTCTTTCACATCTTTGCTGCTGCTTCAGCTGCATTACTTCTCAACTTCATGCATCTTTTCCAACCGCACTCAGCTTCATGCATCTTCTCCCCCTTTGACATCAATGGCAAAGAGGTGCCATTTAACTTGTGAAATTACTGGTTCTTCTTTCTTTTGCTTTGCTCTGGCCTTTATTGACTTCTAAGAGGGATAACTCCCCATGTCTTCATGCTTCATTTATTTTGCTGAATTTTCTACGCTGATGTCCTGTAATATGCATATTTCTTTCATAATTATCTTTGATTTATTTCATGTACATGTATTATATTACTTTTGTATCTTGATCTCATGTTCCTATCACACCACTTCACCATTCCTTGCAGCTATCTCAAGCAATCTTTTTGTTTGCTCCAGTTGCGGAACACGTAGTCTTCGTCTGCATTCATACCTATGGATTCTCATTGCGGGTTGGAAATAACAACTAGTTTTTCTCAGAGATATTCAAATGTACCTCATGGGGGAGGTTTTGTGAATGTATTTGCGATCTGTTCTTTGGTATCAACATAATCCAATTTGAGAATATTTTATGTATCTTTATCTCTCACAAAATGATATTTGAGGGGAATGTGTTTAGTTTTGCAGTGCATAATAGGATTCTTGGAGATACTGGCTGCACTCTTATTGTCACATAATATTTGTATGGGCTGATCAATGTGCACTTGTAGATCCTTTAGAGTTTGATCCATCCATAGTACCTGTGCGCAACAGGCAGCCGCCGTAATGTATTATGCTTCTGTTGTTGATAGTGCGACTGATGGATGCTTTTTGCTAATCCACGACATGAGACAATTCCCTAAGAATAAAGCATCTCCACTTGTGCTCCTTCTATCATCAACACTGCCTACCCAATCAACATCAGTATAGGCTATCGACTTTAGATATTTCCTTCATGGATACCATAGTCCAAAATTTATGGTTCCTTTTAAGTATCTGAAAATTCTTTTTACAGCTTGAACATGTGTTTCTTTGGGTCCTGCTTGAAACCTTGCAACGAGGCATACAACTTGCATTATATCAGGTCTTGAGGAAGTTATATACACCAAGCTTCAAATCATTTACCTAGAGTCTTTTTTCGACCTCTGTTGATTTGTCCTCTTTACTTAACTTGCACCCACAGTAATCATAGGAGTGCACACCGATTTGTAGTCTTCCATATTGAATTTCTTTAACATTTCTTTCAAGTATTTGGATTGAGATATGAAAATGCCATTGTCCAGTTGAGATATCCGAAGTCCTAAGAAGAAGGACAATTCTCCAAGCATGGACATTTCGAATTATTTGTTCATATCTTTAGCAAATTGCTTACTCAACTTGTCATCATTGCTTCCAAAGATAATATCATCAACATATACTTCAACAACTATCATCTTCTCATGCTCAACTTTGATGTAAATATTACTATCCACACTGCCCCTTCTGAAGCCTTTTTGTTGCATATATTTGTCCAATCTTGAATACCAAGCTCTTGGTGCTTACTTGAGTCCATACATAACTTTCTTTAATTTGCAGACGTAGTCTTTATTTCCAGAAAGGGAGAATCCATCTGGTTGTTCGATATATATAATTCTTCTTCAAGATCGCCATTTAGAAATGCAAATTTTACATCCATTTGATACACTTTAACATTTTTCATGCAGGCATATGCCAGGAATAGTCTGATTGATTCCATTCACGCTACATGGGAAAACGTTTCTTCAAAATCTATCCCTTCAATTTGTGCATTACCCTTGCACACCAATTTTGATTTGTTTCTAAAAACTTGTCCATCTTCATTTAGTTTATTTCTGAAAACCCACTTTGTGCCGATGACATTTTTGTTTTTGAGTCTTGGAACTAGTTCCTAGGTCTAATTCTTTTCAATCTGATCTAACTCTTCGTTCATGGTCTTAACCCAAAATTCATCAGTTCTTGCCTCCTCAAAACCCTCTAGTTAAATTTGTGATAAGAGAGAAAAATGAACCTCTTTGGATGAATCTCTCAGGCTTCTTCTGGTCCTTACTCCATCATTTTTGTCCCCTATAATTAGATCTTCTGAATTATTCTTTTGAACATATATGGAGGGACCCCTTGTATCATGTCTTACGTCTTCTAATTTGTGTTGATATATCACTTCTTGTGGTACTTCTACCTCTTTATGTTCTAATTGTTCCTCATATGATTGTCTGAGCAAAGGAATATCATCATCATCATCTATTCTTCTGTGAGTAAATGCTTCATCAACCTTCACATCTGAGCTTTCTACTATCTTTCTGAGTCGTAGATTGTAACACTTGTAAGCACTACTTTTGGTTGAATAACCAAGGAAGACTCCTTCATTTGATCTGGAGTCAAACTTTCCAAGATTGTCATCATTTCTTTTGATGTAGCACTTGCTTCCAAATATATTGAAGTGCTTAACAGAGGCTGGCCTTACTTTCTAGATTCCATATGGCGTTGAAGAACTATTTGTCCTAATTTGACATTTGTTGAGGATGTGTAAAACTGTATGAATGGCCTCGATCCAAAACATATATGATAGCTTTAATTCATTCAACATTGTTCTGGCCATTTCCTGCACTGTTCTGTTCTTTCTTTCTGCCACTCCATTCCGCTAAGGAGTTCTAGTTACTGAGAATTTGTCTTCTGATTCCATGTTTTTCACAGAAGTTGACAAACTTGTGCAGCTTATATTCTCCTCCATTGTCATATCTCAAACACTTTATCCTTAATTTTGTTTCATTTTCAACTACTTCTTTAAAGGACTTGAAACATTCAAACATTTCTGATTTTTCTTTGAGAAAGAATACCCATGTCATTCTAGTATAGTCATCAATGAAGAGAAGAAAATACAATTCACCATTGTATCCTTTGGTTTTGATTGGACCACAAAGATATGAATGTACCAATTCCAATGGTTTTGAGGTAGTGTACTACTCTTTTGTTTTGAATGTAACCCTTGTTTGATTTCCAAGCACCAATATTTGCAGAATGAGTTTAATGGTTTAGTAATTCTTGGAATTTCCCTCACAACTTGTTTCCTACTAATTCTGACCAGATTGTCAAAATTGATTTATCCTACTCTTATATGCCAAAGCCAACATTCATTATTCTGTCCCATGTAGCACTTTTCTTCTTTATTTTTATCTAAAATATAAACATTGTTAAGAGTTCTGCATGCAGTTGCTACTACTCTGCCTATATCTTTGTTTCCAATTTTGCATTTTTTTGAATCAAAAGTGAGTGTATGCCCTTGGTCGCACATCTGGATGACACTCAAAAGATTGTGCTTCATTTTTTTGACCAATAAGATGTTTTATACCTTGGTCCTTTTGTTTCCCAAACTTGCCAAGCCCTTTCCTAGGATTTTAGCAGAGCCATTATCCCCAAAGTAGACACTACCTCCCTTTTCTTCCCTGTATTTTAGAAAAGTATTTTTGTCCCTTATCATATGTTTAGAACACCGACTGTATATGTACTAGTGTCCTCTTTTATTTTGGGCATGTAAGGTTAGACTGCATGCCTCCTGATAGGCTTGATCCTTCTGGTCTTCAACTAGTTCCCTTGATTGCTCTAATGTCAACTGATTTTCACAGTTCCGACTGTCATGACCATGATTATGACATTTAAAGCATTCATTATCTAAATTCCGAACGCTGAAGGAATTGAAATCTTCTTTTGGGATCTTGGCTATTTTACTGAAGTAGTTATGTTTGGGGTAACAAACATTTCTCCTAGCATGCACAAGAGCACGAGCTCTGTAGTTTATTTCTTTATGACCAAAATTGTGACAATAATAACAATTACCCAAGAACATATTTTGATACCTGATTGGATGAATTCTTTTGAATTACACAGATTCTAATTTTGAATGAATGGGCCTCTTGTGCTCTTCTTCGAACTTCTGATTGTTCTATATGAATGGAGTTTTTAGCGTGTCGGCATAACTCTTTCCGAAGTTTGATTATTCATGGGTGTTGTTTCTAAGTTCATGCTCCAGTTGACTGCTCACCTTTTGTAGTTCTCCTTTTAGGAAAACAATTTCAGCTTCCAAATTCTCACACTTTTCTTCCCTTAATTTCAATTTCCTAATGGTATCTGCTTCTAATTTTAGAAGTGATTCCTGTAGGTGTTTGCTTCTCTTCCTTGAATTCTTCATTTCATCTAGAGCACTGAGCAGTTCTCCTTCAACATCTACCTCATCTATTTATTCATGTTTTCCATCCATATCTATTGAATGTTCACTCTCGCGCAGGGATCTATCTTCCATATTTTAAGATGTTATTGAAGACACACGCTCTGATACCAATTGTTGGAATGGATTTATACTGAGAGGGGGGGTGAATCAGTATTGACGTAGTTATGAACAATTTTTAACTTCTTGAATATATTATTCTCAACTTAATCTTGATCATCAATTATGCATCAACGTGTAAAAGCACTAAACCACATATGCGTAAATAAAAGAACGCAGAACACACATAATTTTTACGTGGAAACCAAAACAGGAGAAAACCAAAGAATGCTCTTTTATGATGAAAAAGATTACATTCAAGGAAGCACCGAATTCTTGTGTTTACCAACACCAACTAGAAGGAGGCACCGACCCCCTGGTTTTACAGGCACCGACCTAAGGAAGCACCAACTCCCTATGTTCTCCAGCACCAATTGGAAGGAGGATACAACCTCCTTCTCCTTGCCCCATCCTGCTGCCCAATATACAATATAAGATACCGCCTTGCCTTACTTTCTACACATGAACACTTCATATCTTCTGATGTTCGTTCAGCTGTGTGCAACCTTCATATGCAGTCGTATTGTTGTCACTTCCCTACATACATCAATTGACCTCTCATGCCACTCAACACTTAACTTTAACTGATGCCACACTTATTGTACTGTGTGCTACTTCAACTGATCCTACATTCTACAACAGGGTTCACTCTGTCATTTTGATATTGCACAACTGCACTCACCCACTAATACTGTGCTTCAATTGATAGCTTTTTGTTCTGATATTTTGCACCGATATCAGATGGAACTGCGCACTTACTGAGATGTGTCCATTCAATTTAAGTTCCATAATCTTTTAGACAATCTGCGATGTACTGTGCAACATATGATTCGTCCTTTTGATTTAACGCAATTGTCTCAGATCATCCTCATCATGACGCGCATTCTTGATTCTGCTACTGCTCTATCTTTGCGCATCTGATGGACTTATTTACTTCGCACACTTCACTTCAATCTTCGTGCATCAACTATACTTATGCGCATCTTATGATATACTTCAGTTTTGTATATGTGCTACTTTCTTAAAACATTTGTGACTGTATGCATGTTGAATGCAATATTCTCATTCAATCCTCACGCTCTTGCACATCCTCTGCATTCTACCTTATTGTCTTTGCGCAACTTTCACATATCTATAACATCATTCTATGCACCATCAGCTATATCACTCATCTGCTTGTGCGCACTCGAGTTTTTGCTAGATCATTGTTGTTATGGTTCCATGAGCCCTTGATGCCCCGAATGTAAATATGTATCTTCCACTTAGAATATCTTCATCCTTTCCATCAATATTACTTAAAATCTCCAACTTGCTTTCCTTTTTATACATGTCACACATGGATTGTATGTCCCCAAGTTGGTTGTGGCATTCCTTCTCCCTTGCATCATGGATTATGCTTCTTCCACTTGTCATCTTCTACACTACTTGAGATGTCATCGTCTGTGGATCTTGCGCATACATGGTCCACAACTTAGTGGGACTTTAACCCTTGTGGTACCATCATTTGTGGGTTTTGCACATACAATATATCTTTGACTGTGGAATTTGCACATATCAAACTTCAACCGCTACACCCTTCTTGGAACTTGTGCGTGCTTCAACAACTAAAAGCTTCTTCTAATTGGA
Source organism: Larix kaempferi (assembly GCA_027924585.1). Lineage (NCBI taxonomy): Eukaryota > Viridiplantae > Streptophyta > Pinopsida > Pinales > Pinaceae > Larix > Larix kaempferi. The sequence continues at coordinate 4,196,333 of BSBM01000033.1, read as the reverse complement.
GGGAATTGCGCGCTTTCATGACTTGCATAACTGTTCAACCATTTCTTGTCCCATGTTGTTTTTTCACTCCTGCTTTCCTTACTTGCGCACTCTAGAGTCTTCTCTAGACTTGCTTGCGTACACTAGACTTTGTCTCATGTATTCTTTGGCTTGCTTGCGCACTCTTCAAACTTCTATCCAACCAACACTTTAGCTTGTACCTTGAAGGACTATGACTTGATGGACTTGTGAGCTACTCAATTATATGTGCCTTATGTACTTCTTCAAACTGGATATACATGATGTAGCTTTGTATGCTTCTTCAGACTGGATGCAACTTCCATCCATATACTTCACCATCTTGCTTGCACATTTACTTTTTCAAAGTGGATTTCATATACTTCTTCAAGATGGCATGGGAATACTAAATCCACTTGACATCAATTGACATCAATGACTCAAACTGAATCAGTTGACATCTTCTTTGACATTAGTTGACATCAATGACAATCAAAGTTCAACAACCCTTAGTAATATCCGTGTAATGTTAATCCAGTAATAATTCGCAATATTTGCAATTACTGACTTAAATTTCCAACACCTTCTAGTCGTCCACAATAATCTAGGATACCTAAGTAACTACAAGCTAGATCGTCTCAATAACCACACAAAATAACCAACTTTTAGCATAACAATAGACCAATTAAGCATGTACAATTGAAATTCCAACTCCTTCTTTTTCCAGACTGATGTCACATTATAGTGATGCCTAGCTATACATATATATCAACTAAACAATATATATATATATATATGGCTTCTATTATTAGCTACATTTTACTATGCAAAGGAATGGCAACACTACCTAAACGACTCCTTAAGTACTCCATCACAAAGCAACGTCCTAAAGCATTCCAATAGCAATTAACTATTACCATCTTGTTTATATATATATATAAACAAGATGGTAATAGTTAATTGCTATTGGAATGCTTTAGGACGTTGCTTTGTGATGGAATACTTTATATATAAACAAGATGGTAATAGTTAATTGCTATTGGAATGCTTTAGGACGTTGCTTTGTGATGGAGTACTTAAGGAGTTGTTTAGGTAGTGTTGTCATTCCTTAAGAATTCGTTTATATAGATAGATAGATATCCTCCAACAAAGCATTCAAAATTATTTGACTAACCACTCGTCCAAGACGAGAAGATAAACAACATAGAATCTTCAGTGAAACACAAATTGGTAATCTCAATAAAAAATTACCGAAGCAAGAGAAACTATAACATAATCAAAATAAAGGCAAAAGTCACTCAATGCCCCCATTAGACTACTCCCAAACCCCCTTAATTTTAAAAAAGTTACTTAGTGGATCTACACTTCAGGCTTAAGTTCACGTAGTCCTTTACCATCATATTCATTCATTTTGATAATACTATTTTGTATACCCTACAACAAAAGACATTCTCCATGTTTAAACCAAATGAAAGTACTTATACTTACTCAGGGTTTGATTTTCACTAATCCATATGTTAGAGAATTAAAACCCATAATCATACTTAGGATATAATTATTTTTCATTTTTTTTACTTTCTTAGGTAGTTTTACTATGTTTTGGCCACTTATTTTCCTTCCTAGGTCCACCACATGCCATCCTTATTCACTTGAGTGCTTCCATGGTCATCCTTCCTTCTTTACTGGCTATCTCAAATGGAAAAGGGCGCATAGCCTGCTTTTGCGGTGCTTTCACATCTTTTTCCTACTTTTGGATGGATAAGACTAAAGCTAGGCACTCCCGTGCTTTTGGCAGCTACTAGATTTTGTGGCCAACACACCTTGCCTATTTTTCTCTCCAAAAGCTATTGTCTTTTTCCATTTTCATTTTATTTCACATTCCAAAATATTTTTAGCTAATTCGTGAGCATCTTGAGTGAGTTGGAGAGAGATGTTTCTACCTTGGGGGTTTTAGCTAGTTTAGTAAGCCTACTTTTTTTGAACAATTCAAAGGCTTCCATAGAAATTCGAATTTTTGATGTAACTCTATATATTTGCTGCCAATTTATGGTACATGGTTGGATGATGTACATTTATGCTATATAATTTAATATTGTGCATAATTCTGAGTCTGATTTTCAACGTTTTTGACAATTCTAGACTAGCAATTTGTGTGAGAAGTGTTATTCAATCTTATGATCATCGTGTGTGTTGGTTGTGTAGCATGATCTCCCAGATTCAAAGATATTATTATTCAGCCATGTTTGTACCCCAGCTTTATATGATATGCAAAAGCACTGTACACTCACCCCGTGGTATTCCCCTTTATAAGAAAGACATTGTAATACGGCTAGGGTTGATGTATTAGGTATTATGCATTGTAAAGATCTCTGAGATCGAAATGAGAGACTGTGAGACAGTGAAGAGGAAGTGCAGTGGATGTGCTGCAGGTTGTATCCCTTCATTTGCTGGATGGTATAATAATAAGGACTAGCAATTTCAGTGTGGACGTAGCCCATGTTGGGTGAACCACAATCTATTGGTGTCTCTCTTGTAATATGTTTGTGTGATTGTATTTGCATCTTGTTTATTGTTTATTGCTCCGCGATCCTGTTTTTCTAATAATTGGTATCAAAGAGAAAGGTCTATTTGGCAGATAAACCCGCAGGAAATTAGGTTTTCTGGTTCGAGTGGGAGCAATGGTGGAAGAAGGAAAATTTAAGGTCGAGAAATTTAATGGCCAAAACTACTAGTTATGGAAGATGCAAATGGAGGACTATCTGTGCCAGAAGGATCTATTCCTACCGTTGGGAGGAAGAGCAAAGAAGCCAGCGAATATGAAGGATGAAGAATGGGAGGTTCTTGATAGAAAGGCACTGGGAACAATACGGCTGTCCCTGGCTTCATTGGTGGCTTTCAATATCTCAAAAGAAAAGACAACGGAGGGTTTGATGAGCGCATTGGGTAAGCTGTATGAAAAACCCTCGGCCTCCAACAAGGTATTTCTAATGAAGCGTTTATTTAATATGAAGATGTCTGAAGGTGGATCTGTTGCTGATCATTTAAATGAATTTAATACGGTTACAAATCAACTACGTTCTGTAAGTGTGAATTTGATGATGAGGTTAGGGATCTTCTAATCTTGTGTTCATTGCCAGAAAGCTGGAATAGCTTGGTCATGGCTATAAGTAACTATGTCTCTGATTCAAACACCTTGAAATTTGATGATGTTATTGGTGTTATTCTTAGCGAGGAAATGCGAAGAAAAAGTGCAGGTGAGACATCAGGTAATGCGTTGACCATGGAGAGGAGGGGAAGACAAAGGGAGAAAGGAAAGAGCCAAGGTAATCATGGCAAGTCTAAAACGGGCAGATCCAAGTCCAGACAGGGAAAGATAGAGTGCTGGAACTGTGGAAAGAAAGGACATCTGAAGAAAGACTGCAGATCTCTAAAGAAGAAAGGAGATGGACAACAGGAAACTATCCAGGAAGCAAATGTAGTAGGTGATGTGTTACAAGATGCTTTGATTCCTGCATTAGATAATACTAGTGATTATTGGGTAGTAGATTCAGGGGCTTCATGTCATGCTACACCCCATAGGAAATATTTTCATGATTATGTTCCGAGTGATTTTGGATATGTCTTATTGGTTGATGATGAGCCATGTAAAATTGTTGGAATGGGTAAGGTATGGATAAAATTTAAGAATGGAACTGAATGGCTACTGAAAGATGTTAGGCATATTCCTTCTATGAAAAGAAATCTGATCTCAATAGGGCAGTTGGGAGATGGCGGCTATCTATCTACGTTTGGAGAAACGTGGTGGAAGATCACTAAAGGATCAATGGTGATAGCAAAAAGAGATAGGGTAGGTACGTTGTATTTATGTCCTCATAATACTGACCATTATATCTCTTTAACTTCCACAGGAACATATACAACATTGTGGCATCATAGGCTTGGCCACATGAGTGAGAAGGGAATGCAGATTCTCCACTCAAGGAAGTTGCTGCCAGATTTGAAGCAGGTAAGTTTGGAATTCTATGAGAGCTGTGTTTATGGAAAACAAAAGAGAGTTAGATTTCTTAGGGTTGGGAAATAGAAGAAGAATGAAAAGTTAGATCTTGTGCATACAGATGTATGGGGACCGGCTCAGGTACAATCTCTTGGTGGCTCTCATCATTATGTTACATTTATTGATGATGCAACTAGAAAAACTTGGGTTTATTGCATTAGACATAAATCTGATGTGTTTGCTACTTTTAAGAAGTGGAAAGCTTTGGTTGAAAATGAGACAGGAAAAATGTTGAAGTGTCTCAGATCTGATAATGGAGGTGAGTACTGTGGCAAGGAGTTTGTTAGTTACTGTTCATACCATGGGATTTGTAGAGAGAAGACAGTCCCAGGAACACCACTGAACATCCTTTCTAACACACTGATAAAATGGTGTGTTAGAAAGGATGAATAGAATGATCATGGAGCGTGCAAGGTGTATGATATTGCATGCAAGGTTTCCCTTACAGTTTTGAGCAGATGCTATAAATACTTCAGTTTATTTAATAAACAGAGGGCCTTCAAGTGATTTGGATGGTGGTATTCCAGAGGAGGCATGGACAGGTAAAAAGGTGAACTACTCATTTATGAGAACGTTTGGTTGTGAAGCATTTGTCCATATTGATAAAGAAAATAAAACAAAGCTTGAAGCTAAATCCAAGAAATGTACCTTTATTGGATATGGGGTTGATGATTTTGGTTATCGCTTATGGGATTATGAAAATAACAAAATCATTAAGAGTAGAGATGTGATATTCAATGAAAAGGTCATGTATAAAGATCAGTTGCAGGGAAAGAAACATGAAAAGGAAAACACAGAGTACACAGTACTTGATGAAATTAAAGAAGATGAAGTTCCAAAGGTGCCAGAAAATCAAGAACAACAACAAGCACCTGAAACTCCTGCAAGTGTAAGAAGATCTACCAAGTTAAGTAGACTCCTTGAACGATACTCTCCTTCAATGTATTATTTATTGATGACTGATTCTAGTGAACCAGAATGTTATGAAGAAGTAATGCAGGTGGAAAATAGAAAGAAGTGGGAGCAAGGCATGAATGAGGAGATGGACTCATTGGTAGGAAACCGGACTTGGGATTTGGTTCAGTTGCCTGCTGGTAAAAGAGCATTGTAGAAAAAATGAGTTTACAGGTTGAAGGAAGAAGAAGGAGGCAAGAAGTAGTACAAGGCCAGACTTGTTGTAAAGGGGTTTGCACAGAAGAAAGGTATAGATTTTGATGAAATATTTTCTCCTGTTGTTAAGATGAATTCAATTAGGGCTATTTTAAGTCTATAGGCGGTAGAATATTTGCATCTTGAACAGTTAGATGTAAAAACAACTTTTCTCCATGGGGATTTGGAGGAAGAGCTATATATGCAGCAGCCACAAGGGTATGAGGTCAAAGGGAAGGAGGATTTGGTATGCAAGTTGAAGAAGAGCTTGTATGGCTTGAAGCAAGCTCCAAGGCAGTGGTATTTAAAATTTGACAGGTTTATGACAGAACAAGGTTATAGTAGATGCCATTCTGACCATTGTGTTTATTTCAAGAGGCTAGACAATGAAAGATATATTATCTTGTTATTGTATGTGGATGACATGCTGATTGCAGAGTCTAACATGCAGGATGTAAATGTACTCAAAGCAAATCCTTGGTATGAGAATAACAAGAGACATGAAAAATCGCAAATTGACATTGTCTCATAGTGAGTACATACAAAAGGTGTTGGAGAGGTTTAGAATGTAGAATGCAAAACCAGTTAGTACACCTTTGGCCAGCCATTTCAAATTAAGTAAGGAAATGTGTCCCAATACACATGAAGAGATAGATTACATGTCCAAGATTCCCTATTCATCAGCATTTGGCAGCTTGATGTATGCCATGGTGTGCATAAGACCAGATATTGTACATGTAGTGGGAGTTGTGAGCAGATATATGAAAAATCCAGGTAAAGAACATTGAAAGGTAGTACAGTGGATTCTCAGGTATTTGAGAGGTACTACCACTCAGGCATTATGTTTTGGAGGTTTAGACACTGTTCTATAGGGATATGTTGTTGCAGATATGGCAGGTGATAAGGATAGCATGAGGAGCACCACATGGTATGTGTTTACTGTAGGTGGAACAACAATAAGTTGGATTTCGAAACTGCAAAAGGTTGTTGCACTTTCAACAATGGAAGCAGAGTATGTTACTGTTACAGAGGCTAGTAAAGAGATGATTTGGTTTCAGAGGTTTATGGAGGAATTGGGTAAGAAGCAGAAGGATAGCAGGTTGTATAGTGACATCCATAGTGCCATTCATCTTGCAAAGAACTCAACATTCCATTCCAGGACTAAACATATACAACTCAACTACCATTTCATACGCTCTGTTCTAGAAGATGAACTGTTGAAGCTGGAAAAGATACATACTAGCCAGAATCCTGCAGACATGTTCAAAAAGGTAGTGACTAGAGAGAAACTGAGTTCCTGCTTGGTTTCAGTTGGCCTTCTAGCGTGAAGGTGAATATGAAAATTTTTCCAAGTCCAAGGTCTAGCAAGTGCAACAGCGGTGGAGTTGTTGTGATTAGTCTCCAAGTGGGAGATTTTTGGTTGTGGATCCCGATCTCCTAGATTCAGAGATATTATTATTCAGCTGTGTTTGTACCCCAGCTTTATATGATATGCAAAAGGACTGTACACTCACCCCAGCCGGGGGGGGGGGGAATCCTCCCCCCACTGGGGTCCGGGGGAAGCGCCCCTGAAAGAAATTTTTGGGGTTGTTTTACGGGCCCATGGTTTTGGGTAACTCGTGATATTTTACCATGGTATTCCCCTTTATAAGAAAGACATTGTAATACAGTTAGGGTTGATGTATTAGGTATTATGCATTGTAAAGATCTCTGAGATCGAAACAAGAGACTGTGAGACAGTGAAGAGGAAGTGCAGCAGATGTGCTGCAGGTTGTATCCCTTCATTTGCTCGATGGTATAATAATAAGGACTTGCAATTTCAGTGTGGACGTAGCCCATGTTGGGTGAACCACGATATATTGGTATCTCTCTTGTAATATGTTTGTGTGATTGTATTTGCATCTTGTTTATTGTTTATTGCTCTGCGATCCTTTTTTCTAACACTGTGATATGATTTCACATGGTATCAAAGCTATTTAGGGGAGAACAACTACATCCAGTAGCACACCAGAAGCAAGTATTTTCCACAGAAGTCCTGCAGATCATTGCCTTGTACTCTTGATTTTAAATCAAGAGGTCTACCCGGGCATGACAGAATCCTGAAAGTGCTTATTGTCATATTACAGAGATCTATAGTTTGAATCATTCTCTAGAGAGTTGTTTGGTTGTTTTTTTTATAGGTACATATTAGTCTATAGTGTGCACCTTAGTTTTCTCATGGATCCATCTCAGAATGTGCTTTTGAATACATTTAATTATTTTCAATGGAAGGCACAGATGGAGATTTTGTTGAGGTCTAAAGGCCTCTATAGAGTAACAATGGGCACTGAAGCAGATCCTAATTCATTGGTAGCGAAGCATAAGTGGCACAATCGGAGAGATGAGACTTATGGCTTCTCTATCTCAGCACATCGACATATCTTCTATTCCATTTGGATGGTCTGACTTCACCAAATGAAGTTTGGGAGAAATTGAAATATTTGTTGGTAAAACCGATGATCTGAGAGGACATGAACTAGAGAATGAGATTATTTCTCTAAGTTCCGGTAGTTTCGAGAATATACATGATTATTTCTCCAAATTGAAGTCACTAATTTTGCAGTTGAAGTAGTGCGGTATTGATAAAAAGGATGAGAAATTAGTTTTGGAAATCCTTTTGAAATTGGGGCAAGACTACTCTGTTTTTGTCTCAAATTTCCATGCTACAAAACGCGTTGTAAATAATTGGAAGATGCCCAGTCTGTCTGAATTTATGGAGTCTTTGACTTAGGAGCAAAACAAGCTTATGTTGATGGGTGCTTTGAAACCTTCAAAAGATCAAGCTCTAGTTGCTGGTGACTCAAGGAATTTGAAGGGTAAGAAGAAGGAAAACTCCAAAAATCCTTCTGATCAAAATAAGGAGAGATCTAAGCCACAAGAGGATCCCTTCACCCCCAAAAAGGATCAACAAAAGAAGAAGGAGTGAACCAAGTGCTCATAGAAGGAGTGAACCAAGTGCTCATATTACTAAAGGTGCTTTCATCCTGAAATCTCCTGTATGAGAAATACCATAGATCAGATGGCACAACTCCTTGAGAAGAACCATATCCCTATTCCTGAAGGTGCAAAGGAGAAGGAAGGAGGTTCTAACTCAAATGACAAGGAGCGAGTCCATGCTCTAATGGACAACACATCTTCATCCACTTATTACATCATTGATTCTAGAGCTTCATGGAACATGGTTGCAACCAGAGAATAATTTTATACTCTTAGTTCCTCCGATGGCACAGGTCCTATCATTATTCTTGGAGTTGACTCAGAAACTGCTTCAAAGGGTAAAGGTAGAGTATATCTTGACAATGGCTAATTTTTTAATGTCCTTTATGTCACAGGTCTAGCTGCAAACTTGTTGTCTGTTTACCAAATGAACCATATTGGTTCACCCAAAAGAGTTTTCTTCACCCCTGATGATGTGGAGATCTTTGAGATCTCCACAAGTAGAGTTGTCGCATTAGGCACTGCAGATCATTCCACCAGAGTCTACAAGTTTTCACAGTTTTTGCCTATCTCTCCATCAATAACGCTCCTCTATCATGCTAATGAATCAATCAAACTTTGGAATGAGAGGTTTGGTCATCTAAATTACAGATAGCTTCATGAACTTCATGATAAAAATATGGTTTTAGGGTTACCAAAAACCACTTTCACAAAAGGAGTCTGCCAGGGTTGTATCCTAGGAAAACACCGTGAGAGAAAGTTTGAGAGATCAAGGCCTGAGGGAACATCTGAACCTTTGGATCTGATCCATAGTGATATTGTTGGTCCTTTCCCTCACTTTTCACTGAAAAAATCCAAATACCTATTAACCTTCATTGATGATCATACTAGGTATTGCTGGGTCTACTTCGCGCAGTTTAAGTCTGAAGTTTTTTGCTATTTCAAGGTTTTAAAGCCTTGGTTGAGAACCAATATGGTAGGAAAATAAAGGAAATCAGATCTGATAATGGAGGAGAGTACACCAAATCTTATTTTCAGAAGCTCTGTTCAGTGGCTGGAATACACATGCAACACATTGTGCCATACACTCCTCAGCAGAATGGAGTTGCTGAGAGGAAGAATCGATCTCTTAAGGAGATGGAAACTTGTATGCTTGAAGCAATATATTTGCCACAAAATTTGTGGGTTGAAGCAATCAAATATGCAGATTACATAAAAAATAGAGTCCCACAAAAATCTATGAAAGGAGTTACCTCTCATGAATCTTGCTGTGGCCATAAACCTGATATTTCACATTTCAGGATTTTTGGTGTCAAGGCTTGGGCTAGAGTGCCATTTGAAAAGAGAACGGATTTACAGCCACAAAGTAGGCCATGTTTGTTTGTTGGCTACTCAGAATACTCCAAGGGGTGCAAAATTCTTGATCTGATCACCCAAAAGGAATTCATATAAAGAAGTGTTCAGTTTGAGGAAGAGACCCAACAAGGAGTTGAGATTGGAGAATCTTCTCAACCACCACCGGAAGAAGAAAATGAAGAGTTGAATGAGGATTTTGATGATGAATCTTCTGATTCAGATTCATATGATGATGTTGATTATATTATTGCATACCCAATATCTCCATCAATTCCAAAGCGGGCAGCAAAAACCATAGAAGCTGCTGATGAACTTGCTAGGAATCCTCAGGATCCTAAAAAGACTAGGTCACAATATGAGAATGCACTTTCAGTAAGGGATCCAAATTTTGCTGATAAATGTTTTCTCATGGTTGAATAAGATCCTAAAATATATGAATAAGCCTAATAATATCCAGTATGGATGTATTCTATGGATGAGGAGTTCCACTCCCTACAGGAGAATGGAACTTGGGAGCTAGTCAAGCTTCCACCGGGCAGAAAGCTAGTAAGATGCAAATGGATCTACAAGACTAAGATGGTTGAGCTTCCACCGGGCAGAAAGCTAGTAAGATGCAAATGGATCTACAAGACTAAGATGGTTGTTGATTCATATGCAATCAAGTATAAATCAAGGTTGGTGGCCAATGGATTTTCACAAGTCCAATGTCTGGACTATAATGAGACCTTTGCCCTAGTTGCAAAAATTGATTCTATTTGACTAGTTTTGTCAGTTGTAGCAACAAAGTGTTGGGCAGTTCACCACATGGATGTGAAGTCTAGTTTTATTCATGGTGATCTAGAGGAGGAGATCTATATGCTTCAACTTGAATATTTCCACTGATGCAAATCTGATCCGAATGTGTATCTAAAGCACATAAATGGTAATATTTGGATTATAGTATTATATTTTGATGATTTACTGATCACATGAAGTTTCACCGATGAAATTTTATCACTAAGGATAACTTTGCATCAAGCTTTCTCCATAACAGACTTGGGGATTCTCTGTAATGAACAAAATATATAATAAATAACATAAATAGTTATTATTAATAATAAATCAATAATTAAACACTTAATGAAGAGACACCTTGATGAAATGTTATGTCTCTTAAAGGGCACCCCTATGTGGGTATTTATACAAGTCCTCCATTCTCATTGTAACAATCATCATCTCATATCTCATCATTTTACATTTAATATATATATATATATATTTGTCCTATATGGATTTCTCATCTCTGTCTTATTTATAGTGGGTATTTTCTTAGAGCGAACTTTGTTCGTCTCATTTGGTACCAGAGCCCCTTCTTGGGCATATCTATGATTTAGGCCTTTGGCCATCTCTCAGAGCTTCTCTGATTTAACTGGATTTTTTATCCAAATTGGCTTTTGTCCATTACAATCAATTTTTTTATATCCAAATTGGCTTTTGGCCATTATAATCAGATTGGCGTCCTCCACCTCTTCGCCCATCCATATGCTCCCTTCTCTCTTCGCGTCCCTCCTCCCATCTATGCATCAACTCTCTCCTCTATCCTGCACGCCGTCCACCACCTGCACACCCTCTTCACTCCTGCATCCCTCATATCCCATCTTCCATCCTCTACGATCTCCAACGACCACACCCAGGGGCCTATCCCTCCACTCCACGCATCCTCTTCTGCACTTGCTCTCACCCATATTTTGTAACTTTCATGATATTCCCTCATCCCTGCCCTCAATTTTCAACTGTTCTCTACCATCAACCGCTTTCTCCATAACTGCGCCCTCAATCTCCTTCTACCCGCGCACTTCCTTCAAAGTATGCACCCCTGCTCAACCCTTGTTGCATCGTCCTCCCACTCCATCAACATCCTACTGCCCCCATGTTCCACAACTCACACCCTGTGCATCCCCTCCATCTTTTGCCTCCTCCTCTGTCATACGCCACCACCGCTGGCTACATCCCACAACCCCGTGTCCAACCTCTCCTCCACCTCTGCGATTGCCCAGAAGCCATCGTCTCTCCATCTGCCCCACTCCCACATCACGCACATGCACACCATGCTACCAGTTTCGCGCCACCTGCAATCCACGTTACCAGTTCCCGTCTCCACTCTACCTAGAACCCAACTCCATCGCGCCCACACTGTTCTCGTCGCTCCCTGAGCACTCCCCAAACCGCCATCCCCCCTCCACAATTTTTTGGCTCACGTTGCCGCCAGGGTTAAGGTCATCTATGAGTACCCAAGAAACCTTCCATAGAACAAAAGGTCGAATCATATAGACTCTAACAAGAGCCCAAAATTAAGGAAATATCGATTGATATTAAGGAAATATATTTATAAATTATTCTATAAATATTTTTCTTCATAAAAATATATTCAAAGGTTAAAAAAAGAAAAAAAAAAAGAAGATAAAATTATTTTCAATATTTAGTTGAAAAAAAGTATTATAATAATACTAAAGTTAAAAAAAAGAGTTAAAAAAGGGTATGGAAGCTTATTATTTTTTTAGGGGAATTTGGTCAAAAACAAAATGGAATCTATACAATGTGATATAGTAAAGAAACACAATTCTTATTTAGAAAAGAAGAATAAGGATTTGCTCGCTCAAATAATGGAATTAAAAAATGAGAATTGTCGCAAACTAAGGGAAAATGAAGATTTCAAGCGGAAAGTTGACAAAAGTTTACTAGAAAAGGATAAAGAGATCTCTCATTTAAGAGATCATAATCAAAGATTGCTTCTTCAAATCAAGAAGGCAAAGGATAAAGCACTACAAAATCAAAAGCTAGAAGAGGAGAATCGAGATCTTCAGAAGAAACTATTAGAAAACATTGACGGAAATGGTCACCTTAAGAAGCACAAACAAGATCTAATGGATCAGATTCAAAAGCTTAAAGATGATAACAAAGCGCAAGAAGAAATGACCCAAAATTCAGCATGGAATCTGGAACTTCAGATCATCATCAAATCAACATTTGGGAATATCCAACATGGAATATAGGCTCCTCCCATTGTTGTTTATTATCCAATTGGGATACAATGGGATGTTGTTTACCAACAACAATTTGAGATTTATCTTCCATATCAAATATGGTCATTAAATTTGGGTTGAATTCAACATTCTTCCCCTTTCCTGCATTTGTGATTTGGTAAATAAAGAGTACATTTACAAAGAGTTTTGAAAGATGCAAGACATTCTCGAAACTTTCATTTTTGAGATCCACTCTCCCTTGTCCAGATTCTTCTATTTGAGTCATGTCCCAATAGAATAAGAGGACATGTGCATGATTTTAAAGATGAAACCTGACATATTTTGTGGCTGACATGTGGTGTGATTCTCCAAAATTAATGATCCATTCATCCTGGAGAAGAATTAATTGCAATTTAAGCATGCATATTCCCTCAAGTTTCTGGTGCATTTTCTCCCGACTTTTTCTTGGCATGCTCAGGAATGGAGTCACCAAGATTGTTTTGTTGGACTGTTTGCACCATGATCAATGGTTTTCTTCATGCAAGAGGATTCGGGATGATAACCTCTATTGTAATATCAACACTTTGATTTCCCTTTCCTGCTTCTGAGTTGGAAGATTCATCATAGGGTCTGAAGTTTCCTCCCTTTATTGGATAGGGTCCTTCTTTTCCTTTGATTTCTACTTGAATTTGGATTTAGTCTTTCCACTTTCATGCATAGCAAGCGCGTGGGATTTGGTGTTTTTGAGTGTTCCCATATTGATGAGCTTGTCTTTCTCATGTCTCAAGGATTCATCCAATGTGGGATTTTTCCAATTTGCCCCTGATGTTATGCTTACTGTGTGAAATATGGAGATGAAGACGAAATAATTTGGACCCAACTTTGATAAGATAACAAGTTTTAACTAATTTTCTTTCTTTTATTTATTGATCCCACATCCTTTGAGTTGAAGCAACAATGCTTTGAGCTATGTGAAAAATTATTGGATGTTCTTTAAAGTGCTTGGATTCAATAATTTTAACTCATTTTTAAGAATATGGCCACGCATTTCATCCTATTTTCTGAAGAGAGTCTCCAAAGAAGTCCAGACATCATTTGGCGTGGTGGATAAGTCAACATGAAACAATAATTCATGAGAGCTAACTAAGAAAAGGAGACCAAAAGATTCATCCATGAGGTTAAAATATTTGGCTTTCTCCATGACAGATGTAGGCTCTGTCTCTATTTCCATTGTTATTTGATATAATCCTTTGCTTTTGTGTTGAGGTAGAATCTTTGACTTCCAATCGAAATAGTTGTATGACGTAAGAATTGTTGGAGATGAAAAATCCATTCTTTGTGATTGCTTCAATAGTATGTACTTGCAATAGAGAGTTTGTGTGCCTTATTTCTAGCACATGTGGGCTTTGATACCTTATGAAATTGGAGTGAAATATGCACAGCAAATGTAGCTAGCAACAATGAACAACAAAATTTCAAAGTTGAGAGAAGAATTGAGAAACAAATGAAAGAATTGTATTAACCGATGAAACAATGGTGGTAATACACATGATATACTATCCATGGATGCATGGATAGTATATCACACTGACAACCACCGAAGTGAACTTCCACCTAGTCCCAGTTAACTAGTCAAACAATTGACAGTTAACTCACTCATACACAAGTGGATTTCAAAGAATCTCATGCATGCAATAATTGTAGTGCATCCCTAGCCTCATGAATATTAAATACATATTATTGGTAATTATTCCAATGTTGCATGCAAATATTGGTGATGATATTGAGGTTGGCCTACAAGACTATATTCCACTAGTCCTAACTAAGGTGTAACAAAGTGATGGCTAAAGAGGATGTGGCACCTTTGTCTTGGGGAGAATATTCTCATTTACGGGAAAATGAATTAGACAAAGGGCCCCTAAACATAGACTAACAAACATAGGAAAAAAAAATACTAGGTGAGTGTGTAATATGTCCAATATAATGAAGAATTATTGTTGCCCACATCTTATGTTAAAATTCCAAAGAGTTTGTTTTTGTAAAAGGCACATGGAGACTTTTTGTCAAAGAAATTTCTTTTTAAAAGAGCATGAAGTTTCTTTGTAAAAGTTTGGAAAATTGTAAGTGTCATGAAAAAAATAGTTGAAGGCTAGTGAGAGCCTAAATTTTCCAAAGGAGGTGGACCTTTGATCTTGTCAAAGGTCAGAGCCTAAGTTTGTCAAAGGAGGTGAAGGTTTAAATATTTTTTTTAAACGATACATGGAGGATATCTTAATAAAATCATTTTCTCCGGACCCTTGTCTTAGACCACCCCATAGTTGAATAAGGGGGTCTAAGGACACTTTTCATTTGTGTGGAGGTGGATATTTTCACGGAGGTGCATGATTTTTTGTGTCTAATTTTGACATGTCGAAGTAATATTTGTAATTTTTCATACAACCATACACATGTGGAGTATAAAAAAAATTAATGAAATTCAAGCACAAATTTAAGGCAACCAAGCACAAGTGATCAAGTAGCTTTAAATCATATTCAAAGAATATTAAAGAAATAGAAAAATCTAGATCAAATTGAAAGCATCATCAATCATTGAAGCAATGGACTAATCAAAGAACAATTGGACATGACATGAGTCCAAATAATCATCAAATTTGAAGCTCAATTTAATTTTTGAATCAACATTAACTGCTTGTAATATTTTTTTGTAAGTTTCAAATCAAATCGAAATTGAATTGAATTGCATTGTAATTTTTGGGTGCATTCTCGGTTCAACTCTACACCCAAAAATTGATTGAGTCATTGTATTTTTAAGTCCACATTGAAATAATTGAGTTAATTGGTTGAAAATCAAATCATTAATCACAAGTTGGGGTGCACTTTTGATAGTATCTGACACCATCAGATTGCTGGAAACAAACCAAGTGAACATGAGAAACAAGTACAAGTGAGTGTGGCAATTGAAAATCTACAATGGGTAAAGGCAGAAAGAAATTACAAAATGAAAATCAAGAAATTAAAGAGTTGGAAGAATCTTTAGAAGATTTGGAAAATTAGGTGATTATTCTTCAAAACAAACTTGAAATGAAGGAGAACGTGATTGAATTTCTTCAACTGCAAATTCTTGAAAAGGCAATGGCTGATACAATTTGTGACACAAGTAATGTAATTCAAAAGGTTGATTCTACTTGTGGTACAATTGACCTAATAAAATTAGGTCACACTAATGCTATGATTGATTATTTCTTATCTAGTCATGAGAAGGAATCCTTGATAAACAATGAATTGATGAATACAAGTTTTAAACATAATGATCACTATATGAAATCAACACAATGATGAATTCCAACAAAGAAATCAATGGTTTGAACTAGTTTTTGCTCACAATAACCCACTTTTTGAAGTTGATAATGATTCCAATTAGCAAACAACACAAGATTAACATAGCGACGAAGCTTCAATTGAAGATGAAACTATTCACGAACCTATATTTAAAGAGTTTTATTTTGAGTTCACTAAAGAAAACCTTTCAAAAGTGAAACATCATGCATTAAATAAAACTCCATGAATTTTAAACAACAGGTTCAACATACTCTTTCTAAGCCCATTATTTAACCTTGGGGGAAAAAATCAACAACAAGAAGCACATAACATGTGTTGGATATGATAAGGAAGTGACCTTTCATATTCCAAATTATTCTAGACCAATCTAGTTCTAAGGTACTGGATTCCTTCAAGAAGATTCAACTTCACATGTTCAGTTCAAAATGCTAAGTTCCAACATTGTTAGAGAGTTGGTCATATGGATGATCAATGTTTTGATCTCCATCCTTGTTAGCATTGCAACAAACATAATTATTCATTAGACAAATGTTGATCCACATTGAAGAAACCTACAATATTAAATATTCATTATGGATGTGTTGGTAGTACGGCTGCCGTTACACCAAAACCCGCAGGTTAAATGAAAGCGTTGATTCCTTTTTATACTAATTTTCTTATGAAATTTTTTAAGGAGATGACCTATCATTTTGTATTTTTTTTTAATTTTCTTTTTGAGTAAATTATGGAGCCAACTTGTTATATAAAAATTGTTTAATTTTTAATATTATTTTGGAGCCGACTTCAGGAAATTAAAAGGTTCTGGGTCGACTTCACATTTTCTCCACGTCATCTTATCCAATTAAGTATGTATATGTATATGGATTGTTTATCACAACATTATTTCAATTTTAACACCAAGTAATCAAGTGTTTCCAAGTGCCTTTATGCCAACAAGTGGGTGTTAAACCAATCTCAAGGGTTACTTTACCCCATCAAGCCACCACAAATCATAAATGACCACACCACAAATGACCACAGAATGGGTCATTTGCCCACTTTGGTGTTCTAAAGCCCATATATGCCTCATGAAGCATGCCCATCACTTTCAGCCATTTACACCTTGCTTTTCAACTTTGTCATCTTGCCTATTGTCTTTTATGCCAAGTCATATTTCATTCATTGTCCTTGTCCATGAGCCATGTCATGTCACCATGCTGTGTGCACCTTTGTCATCTTCCTCAATGCTTGTGTTCTTCATGTCAAGTCTATCTTGGTTTATCTTCTCCAAGTCATCTTCAAATGACCACAGTATGGGTCATTTGAATCTTGGCTCATTAGGTGTTCCAATGGCTCTAATGCCCATCAACTTGTTGTCATCCAATTTCCAAGTCATTGTGCCAATCAATGCTTTCTTAGTCACTTCTTGCCACTTGCCATGATCTTTGTCATTAATGTTGTCATCAATGACAATCCTATTCATCAAACACCCCCTTTGTCATTGATGGAAACTGATCTCTCTCTCCCCCTTTGACATTAATGACAAAGGTTCAATGAGACATTTATGGCTCCACAATGCCCAAAAAAATAAATTTGAATGCTTTCATAAAAACATTTACTGAGTTAGATCTTCCATGACTTGCCATCTTCAAATTGTAATGTAAACTTCTGCTATACTATCCGAGAGGATGTCTTCTTACACTTGCTACTGTTGTCTTGTCTGACTTAGTCTTTTACCTTCACTTCATTCACATGCTGTTGTAAGCCAGCTATCCTTAGACTACCTTTTGACTGAGCTTACCATGTTTTTTGTTTGTTTGTTGATGTTGTAGATCTTTTTCAATGCTGCTTCTGATGTCAATTTTTTCTTCAGATCTGTCTGAGTTACTGTGCAAACAATCATACTACCCCTATCATGCTGAGCTCATGTTGTTTTTGAAAGAAAAAAAATTCTGAGCTTAACATCTTCATGAATGCTCCCCCTAACTGAAATATCCATCTTGAGTAAAAAAGAGTTATGTTGATGCTAACACTCATTTAAACATCTCAAGCTCCCCTTGTCAACAATAAAGTTTTCTTTCTTTGATGATGATCTTTATCAATGCTGCTCTTCTTAGTCTAGTGCTTTAACTGAGCTTTCTCATGACATTGAATGCTTCTTCAAGGTCTAAGCAATTTACTAATCCTCAACTTGGATCACACCATGAGATTTAGGTATTTGATGTTCATTGAGATAGAATAAATAGCTTCAAGGCCTCCATTGTCACGCCTCTTCGTATTATTCCTTGCACTATTGAGAATTGAGGATCATCCCAACCATCTACTTTACCATTATCTACAAACCATTGTAATTTTCACTTGCTCAAAAGTGTATAAGATTCAAACTACTAAAATTGCAAATTCTGTAAGACCCAATAATGTTGTTTATTGCGATCATGGTATTCACTTGAGTAGAGAGCATGTGTCACACCCTCAATGTTATCAACATATGGGCATGCTAATTCATACGCTGGATAAACTTTGTGCTTGGACCCAACATGATGGTGAGATATAGGATTGCATTTATAATAGACAGGTTCCCTAAGAGAATTATTTGCAGCCTACATATCCATCTTCCTTCTAAGACAACATTGCATGTGAACAGTACCTCCTTAGCAACAATTTTGAGATAGATGCTTCATACTAGATTTTGAACTGCTTCTTAACCTCTCTTTGTAGCATCCATGGTTCCTATTCTTCTTCTTTTCTTTTCATTGTTGCTAATTTCCCAAGGAAGACTTCAGGTCACCCCAAAACAAACCTTGAATCTTTTACACTTAACACTGTTGTCTTGTCCCTATAGGGCCTGAAATTTTGTACTTAATAATTTGTTCAAGGCATCCACAAAAATAAGGCTTTAACTGCCTTTATTGTTGCATGTTCCAGTATCAAGGCTTGAACCTAATTTGTCCTAAGATATTCATATATTAGACTTTATATATATAGACTTCCAGATGTTTGTCACAGGTGCATGATCTCTGCAAAAGAGGTGAACCTGAGATTAATCCTTCAACAACGAGTCTTTATGTTCAGTAGCAACTGCGTCTTCTTCAGGGTAGACATTTAAACTCGTAAATGTCTACACAACCATTTGTTTTGAACATAAGATCAGCTTCGATTGCCTTCATGAAATCAGTCTTTACAATGTAATTTCAGGTGCCTCAGTCTTTCTACTCGAACTTCCAAGAAAACTTCTACTTCATGGCTGTATTATTGACTTTTGCTATCATACTAGTCAATGTAGTCATGATTCACAAGCAATTTAAGCTCCCCCTATCATTCTGCCACCCCACATACTGTAGATGCTATTAGTATGTCTTCATTTTCATGTTATGCTTGACAATCGATTTTTTATCTACGTAATCTGAGCTCTTACTCATCATATTATCTGTTGCTTTGAAGGCATGTGTCAGTACAACTGCAATAATCTCTTTTGGCAAGAGAATTCCTGCTGGAACAGTTTCTCCTCAAATTTAAAGTCCTAATCTGTACACAATACATCAATAAATGAAGGAGTCTTCAACCGTTCAAGATCCTTCCCGTTACTATTATGCCACGATCCTTGGACTTGATTTGCTTGGAGTGGTCATATTCATTATTTGAGTCCATTCTCTAATGATGAACTCAACATGTCTTAAGACTTTTTGTAAGATCTTAATTTTGGCTTGCAAGTGGCAGCCAACTTCATCTTCTTTTGTGCATTGATCCTCAACCTCATTTAGATTCAATAAAATATTTTTCTTCACCCATACCTTAGAGCTTCCTTGGCTGAGATTGTTTATCTTCTGTTCTTCAATTCGGCTAGTGTCATTCTTCTTCCAAGTTTCATTGGATCTTCTTGCTGATGTGTATGAGAAGCTCCTCATATACTGTCTTCTTGGGCTTGCACACACATTATATTTATGGCCAACACCTCCACAAGTGTAACATCTCATGGTATGACAGTTGGCAGCTATATGTCCTCTTTGCTTGCATGTCCAACATCTTATTTTGTCATGTGGACTTCCAGCAATTCTTCTACAATTTTCAGCCTTATGACCAAAATTAGAACAAGCAAAACAGTAGCCATTAAATTTATTTTCATACCTGGGACTTTGGTTCCCTTTTGGTGTTGTTTCTTCTCTGATTTTGTCTTGAGGTGGAGAACTAACTTCTTGATGCACACTTGAGCTTTCAATATTTTTGTTATTATGTGTAGGTGTATGGAGAGCAGCTTGATTTTCAACTTTGTAGGAGGATGAGCTTGTTTCTAATTTCTTGGAAATCTTAATGACATCTTCATGATCCTTTGTTTCCTTGTTGAAGCCCAACCGAGTCTTGTACCCTAGGTTCGATTTGTCAAATAGGGACCTTTGGCAATCTAAAATTTCATCTAGGATAGCTGAGCTGTGTTGGAACTTCCCATATGCATCAAACTTTTTATTTTTTCTTCTCAATTCAACTACCTCCATTTCAAGCTTCTGAATTTCCTTCTCCTTTTCATCCACGTGATTTTTCAATACTTCTTCTATCTTCTTGGCTTCTTTTAGTTGAGTCTTCAAGTCAATATTATTTCTCCTTATCTCTTCAAGCTCGTTAGGATCTTCACAACTCTCCTTAAGATCTCGATCATTTGGCTCACCTTGTAAGCTTGTCATGAGTAGGTCCACAATCTTCTTTTTTTCTTCTAGCTGGGTCTTCATAGCATCAGCCGAGTCTTGGAGTCTTATCATCTCATAAGTGAGTTTACAAGACAGCTCCATTGACTTCTCATGATACTCTTCAATGAACTTCTCAATTTTCCTTTTAAGCATCCGATCATGCTTATCTTGCACCTTAAAAAGGTTTGCTAGAAGATTCTTCCTATCATCTTCAAGAGCATTTTCAAAGTTATCATAATCAAGATTACTAAGATCAGTTACATTCTTACCATCATTAATATCTGAACCCTTTTCTTCCATTTCTTCTTGTTGTATATCTTCAGTGGGTTTAGTATCCATTTCTTGATCATGTGCCCTTTGGTATTCACCTTCTAGCTTGAACCACAGGTCCTTGGCTGATGTGTGTTCTCCTAAACTCTTTTTGATCGAACTTGAGAGTCCATCCAAAAGAAACTTCAATGCAATGGAGTTGTTCTTCTCAGCATCTTTTTGAGTAGCTGACTTTGTCTTCTTCTTGAAATGAACAGGTGGATTGATCACAATCTCCCATACTCCGAATTTCTTCAAGTAAGCCTTCATCTTTCTCCTCCAACCAAAATAATCTTTCATATAAAAAACTGGAACCTCATTGTTTGAAATTTCGGTTAGTGCTTCCATTGTGTCTTTTGATTTCCTTCAAGCTTGTTAGGATTTTGCAGAAGGCCTTGCTCTGATACCAATTTTTGGTAGTAACGGCAGCCGTACTACCAACAATTGGTATCAGAGCTAGAGGTCACGAGTTCGATACACACTCAGCTCGCGTTGAGGGGGATATTGTTGCACGAAATTGCAAGTAGTCAGCGCTCCCCGGTGTATCGTGACAAGGGACTAATCGCCTCTCGTGGATCCTTGAAATTTGATGGTGGTGAGTTTACCAATTATCTGCGGGTCTTGGTGTAATGGAAGCCGTACTACCAACAGGATGGATCAATACTTGGCAATGGTCATCAACAACCAAGAAATTATATCAGTCTTACTAAAGAATTTAATCTTTAGTAAAGACTAATCTTGCAATAGATAAATTTCCAACCTTCTCACCTTATACTTGACAAATGGGTAATATAATTCCAAAGTGGGGTAATATAATTCCAAAGTTGTCCCCTTATGGCGTAGCTTCCAAGCATGGTCGTTATGGGATTGGATAACATGTGGTTGTCTCCACATGCCCACTTTGAGTTGTATACAAATGAGATAATAACGGTACTCTCTTGCACCTCAAAGGGGGAGTACATTACTGAAAATCTCTTGCACCTTAAGGGGGGGAGTACTCTTATGAAGACAAAATTGATCAGGTAAAATGGTTAGGGGTCAACCAAAAAATCTCTTGATACAAGGTATCACTAGAAAGTATTCATACTTCTCACCTTGCACTTGACAGGGGGAATATCATTGATAATAGTCAGGCTTCAAGTTTCGAATTCCTATCAATCAAATTTCAATCAGACAATTGGTCTACAATCAAATCAAAGAAGTTTCAACATGGAATCCGAAAATTCAGATCGCCATTAAATCAACCTTTGGGAAGATCAAACATGGAATATGGGATCCTCTAATTGCTCTTTATTATCCAATTGGGATACATTCAGATGTTGTTGGACACCTTATAGTGTAAAAAATGGTTAGTGGTAATCCCAAACCACCAAATACATGACATTAATTGGTTATAGGTCATCCCAAACCACCATATTTAGAGAGCACTTCAATGAATCGCTAAGAGTAGAGTGGTGATACTACATGTTCATTAATTAGTAGAAGACATTGATAACTTCTTCTAGCTCAAATACTTTCCAAATTATTAGGTTGTCAAGTAAAACAAGAATGTTCAAACATTGCAACTATCCACTTTCATATTCCAGTTCCCTTCAACATCCATTTTTGACGTTTTTTCAAGTAGTTTTTTAATTGAAGAACAGAACAAGGCTTTTGAAACATCCAAGATATCAACTTTTGCATTATTGTTTATTGCTTAGCTGAGACAGATATATAGACTTGTGACCGAGGGGGGAATGTTAGCATATGACTTACCTTAACAATCACAATGTATAATTTTCACCGTTATTTGTATTATTAATTTAGGATAACAGTGATTTATTGTAATGTCCCTAATTTGAAAAATTACTCCATTTTGGCCAATTTTCAAACCTTGGGACTAGTGAAACCCAAATTGCTCCAAAAGCTCCCAAATGAATTTGAATTTTTTATGGAGGGACTAGGTAGGAATTAATACATCCTATTGCAACTATTATACCCTTATTTCATTATAAACATTTAGGGTTTGCAATTCTTGAGGAGGAAGAAAGGGGAAAAATACTAGGTGAATTTGATGGTTGAAAACCCCACTAGTCTAGTGACTTTTTGGCTTCCCAAACACTGTACGAACTTCCCTATTTTCCTTAATGAGACTTGGATCTGATAGAGGAAATCAAGGGAAACCCAAATGCAACATTAACTCAGGTTTTAGGGTCTTCTATAACTTCCATAAAACAATAGGTTGTGAGACATAGGAATTGTGAGAAAATGGTTAACAATGGACATTAAATTTGTTGCACATTATTTTAGAAAAAATAAAAGGGTATGCACATAATACTTAGGTAATCAATAGTACTTCATATGCAGCTCTAAATACAAGAAAAATATCATAAAAATTCTGATATCAAACAGGTACAAAATCACGCCAAAAACGCTAAGTGAAAAGAGAGAGGAAACTAGCTCGAATCTTGAGTTTGTTTGGAAATATTATATGAAAGGTATGGTATTTAGAGATGTGGCTCCAATATGCAGTTAATTACATTGAAATACATCATAAAACTCAACCATGGAGTCAAAATATCATTCTCCACAAAATCTATTCAACTATGAGTGCGCCATTGCACTTGAACATGCACATTGAGAGAATATTGAGAGAGAGATAGTGGAGAAAGAAGGTAGAAGATGAACTCAAACTAAAAGGGGGATCGAACCTACATCAAAGCATATCCATTAAGCTCTGTTGAGAGGTATGAATGGCCTCTCCTCCAACCAACTTGGATAGGAATCTTTCATCCACAAAATTGGTTCCAAGTCAAGGAGGATGAACATCCATCGTGCAAGGACAAGCTAAGCTCTCCAAGAGTGAAAAACAAAAATGATCCAAAAGATACTCTCCTTTGTCATCCTCCTATTTTATTAACCCCATATGGACTCATGAGGTTGAATTCCCTCCAAGATACTTCGCTCAATTTGAATTAGTGATAGATTCTCTCATGAGACACTTGTCCACTTCTTCCTTGCATTCCTCTTTCCCCCAATTCAAATTGGGAATATTGGCTGACCATAACTCCCTCTATGCACCCTCTTGGTGGCTATTTTTAGCCTTGATATGTCAGATATGTCATAGGTCTATAATCAGGTCTGAATTTGTCATAGATTCCTTCATCATTGTTGTCATAGGTTCCATGGAATCTAGCTACAAGTGTCACAATGCCTCTGCTATGAAATTCAGTTCACATCCAAGATCTATTCAAGAAATTACACTCTCTCATAAGAAAATCTCACACAACTAGTCAAAGACACAAAAATTATGCACAAGAGTAGAATTCTGTATTAACTTCTCATGAATAAAATACATCAGCCAACCACATGAAAGTAATAGGATGCTTGTTAAATAACATTACAATAGATATTTGAATGGCTAAAGATTCCAAAAGAACCATTCCATCATCAAACTTACTAAAAATATGCTCATCCCCCCTAGGTGGCAAGTTGATTTTCCAAATCTCTCCAAAAGCTCACGAATTGGCTAATTAGTGATCTGAGGGTGATGTATGATGGAAAAAAATGCCAAATACGAAGTTTGGAAGGAAAAATCATTCATGAAAGTATTGGGTGCAAAAAACAAGTTTCCTAGGTAGACTAGCTTTTCCCCATAGGGGAAAAAGCTGTAAAAAGCAGTAAAACTCAAAAATTGGCCTTTCCTAGTAAAATCTTATCCATAATATTTTGGAAGTGCTCCCAGGTGGCCTATTTAGCTTGTGTTCCACACCTTGTATGTTTTGTGGTCCCCCCATATTGCCTTGTGGGCCACACAAGGCAATTTCCTAGTCTATTACATAGAATTAACCATAAAAGATTAATTAATGCATCTAATGTAAATAAATGACATGGTAGGAAGACTTAATTATTCCAACACGCCCCCATAAGTCTAACTTATATGGTTTAAATATCAGAAAATAAAATACAAAGGGCCCAGTAACAAGACTTGGTCACCTTGTACAATACTACCGGTCCACAAAAAACAAGGATAGAAGGAAAACCTCCCCTCAAAACATGGACATATCAAAATTGAAAGGTTGTTGATAAACCCTTCACTCCACCACATGTTCAACCATCCCAAGCAGTGATCTAAGATAGCTGAATGTCTTCTCTGTGAAATCCTTGGTGAAGATATTTGTAGTTTGCTCACCTGTGGGGCAATACTGCAAATTTATGATCTGGTCATGCACTAAGCCTCTGAAGTAGTGCATATGAATCTCTATGTGCTTGGTCCTCTACCTCCGTACTGGATCACATGAAACTCTAATAGCACTCTGGTTGTCACAAAAAATGATAGTAGGAGTATTGAAAGAAATCTCAAACTCTGACAAAATCCCCTGCAACCAAACACACTGTGTAGCAACATTCACTGCTCCTCTGTACTCTGCCTCTGCTGAAGATAATGCTATGGCATTCTGTTTCTTGCTGGACCAGAAAATAGGGCCACCTCCAAGCATGAATATAAATCCTGATGTGGATTTCCCGTCAAGGCTATCACCATCCCAATCTGAATCTGTGAAGCCCAAGAGATCTAGGCTCGAATCTGCAGCATAGTGAATCCCATCGGTCTTTGTGCCCTGCACATAATGAAGAATTCTTTTTGCAGCCCTCCAATGTATCTCATGTGGCTGCTCCATCTATCTTGATGCCACACTCACAGCATAAGCAAGATTTGGTCGAGTGTTTGTCAAGTAGAGCAAGCTGCCAATCAACTGTCTATATAAAGTGATGTCAAACAATGGTGTAGATTCTGCATCTTCTAGTCTAACTCCGGAAAGGAATGGAGTCTTAGAAGGCTTGAAATCAACCATCTTAAACTTCTTTAACAGATCAGAAGCTTATTTTGACTGACATACCTTGGTTCCATCTTTTGTTCGAGAAATCTCAAGCCCCAAAAATTGCTTAAGAATTCCCAAGTCACTCATGGAGAATGCTTGGTGCACGGCTGTCTTCAATGATGATATTTGGTCATTGCTACTACCTGTAATAATCAAATCATCAACATACAACACTATTATCATTATAAAACCATCAACGTGCTTCATATAGACATTTGGGTCAGATTTACACCGAACATATGCTTGTGCCAAAAGGAAACTGTCCATCTTTGCATACCAAGCCCTGGGGGCTTGCTTAAGTCCATACAAAGATTTTTTCAACCTACAAACAAGATTTGGATCTGATGTGTACCCCTGTGGATGCTGCATATATATTTATTCTTCAAGATATCCATGGAGGAAAGCACTTTTCACATCCATGTGATGTACTTCCCATCGCTTGGAAGCTGCAATTGCCAAAACTAGTCTAATGGAGTTTGTCTGTGCCACCGGTGCAAAAGTTTCATTATAATCAAGTCCTTGGACCTAAGAAAATCCCTTTTCTACCAGAGCCTTTCCTTTTACTTTATCGTTGTACCATCTGCTGCACATTCGGTCTTATAAATCCACTTGCACCTTACCAACTTTCTGCCTACGGGGAGCTTGACAAGCTCCCAAGTTTCATTCTTCTGCAATGAATGAAACTCCTCATCCATAGAAATATTCCATCTTGGGTCATGTGAGGCTTCCTCATATGTATGAGGATCAGAATCTATCATCATAAAAAATTTCTCAGAAAGGTAAGGATCATTCACATTGAGAGCAGTCTCAAATTGTGATCTAGTCCTCCTTTGGTCTTGAGGATTGCCAACTAGTTCACCTGTTGCTTGCAAAGTTTTTGCAGCCCATTTAGGCCTTGTAGGTGAGTTAGCATCTGCAATAAAATGATTCTCATAATCAGATATATCAGAATAAAAAACATCAAGAACATCACTTACTTCTTCTTCAGGTGGTGGTGAAGATGGTTCTCCAATTTCAGCGCTTTGAGAGGGCTCTTCCTCAAATTGCACACTTCTTTCGATGAATGCTTTATGAGTGGTCATGTTCAGAAACTTATAACCTTTGGAGTCCTCTGAATATCCAACAAATAAACATGGTTGGATTTGGGGCTGCAATGCCCTCCTCTTCTCAAGTGGAATCCTAGCCCAAGCCTTTGAACCAAAAATCCTTAAATGAGAGATATTAGGTTTGTGACCTGTCCAAGCCTCGAAAGGAGTGATACCTTTGAGAGCTTTGTGTGGAAATCTATTCTGAATGTAAGTGGCACAATTTATTGCCTCATCCTATAGCTTGGGATACAATGCCTTTGCCTCAAGCATACAAGTGGCCATCTCCTTTAGAGACTTGTTTTTCCTCTCAGCAACCCCATTCTGTTGAGGTGTATTGATGGAACTGTGTGTTGCATGTGAATGCCTGAAGAGGCACAAAATTGCTGAAACTATGATTTCACATATTCACCACCATTATCAGATCTTATAACTTTTATATGCCTACCAGACTGGTTCTCAACCGAGGCTTTGAATAGCTTGAACCGACCAAAAACTTCTGACTTTAACTTGATGAAATAAATCCAACAATACCTGATGAAGTCATCTATGAATGTGAGAATGTATTTTGCATGGTTCAAGGACTCATGAGGGAATGGACCTGATATATCAGTATGAATAAGGTCTAATGGTGTAGTGGCTCTCACAGAATTGGATCTCCGATACTTGTGCTCAGTGTGTTTTCCTAGGATGCAAGATTGACAGACACCTTTGGAAAACTTGATATTGGGAAGCCCTATAACCATCTCTCTCTCATTAAGTTGGGAAAGGTATTTGTAATTTAGGTGGCCAAGTATTTCATGCCATAGTTTGTTGGACTCATTGGCATGGGTTAACCAAGTAGAAGGTGAGGGGTTTGGCACAAAATGAGAAAACTTGTAAATTCTAGAACAGTGATCAGCAGTACCAAATGCAATAATTTTTCCTGTTGAAATTTATGCTATCTCAACATCATTGGGGGTAAAGGTTAATCTCTTGGGAAGCCCTGTATAGGTCATCTGATAGACTGACAGTAGGTTTGCAGCAAGTCCAGGTACATATAAAACATTATTAAATGACCCAAACTCGAGATCTATGCTACCTTTGCCTTTGCTAGAAGTTTCAGAATTGTCTCCCAATACAATATTTGGACCACTGGAAGAGTCAAGTGAAGTGAAAAACTTACTTGTAGACACCATGTGTCTTGATGCACCGGAATCAATAATGAATGAAGAAGGTTTGGATGTGCTGGCCATCAATATTGCATGAACTCTCTCTTTATCATCAGAATTTTGTCCTCCATCCTTCCTCCTTGCGCTCTCTGGAAGAGGAATGTTGGCTTTATCCAAGAGTTGAGCCATTTGGTCAATGGTTTTCTTCATGCAAAATCGTTCAGGATGAAATCCCTTGCTGCAATAATTGCACTTTGTCCTCTCATTCTTCTTGTTCAGATTCTTCTTGAAGTTGGATGTCTCTCCATTAGAATTCTGCTTGTCTTTCCTCTCACTGGTGGGCTTCTTGAAATTTCCCTTCTTCTTGCCTTTCAAACCCTTTGAATCTCCAACATTCAGATAGTGGTATTTGGATGGAGTTTTAATGGATCCCATTAAGACCAATTTGTCTTGTTCTTGTGTCAAAGACTCCATGAATTTTGAAAGTGTCGGGCTCTTCCAATTTTTAATTGCTTTCCGGGTGGAATGGAAGGTCAAGACAAAGATTGAATAGTCAGGGCCAAGCTTGGAGAGAATGGCCAAAACTAATTGCTCATCCTTTTTTTCAATACCACATTGCTTCAGCTGCAATACAAGAGATTTAAATTTGGAGAATAAATCCTGTAGATTATCAAAATTTTGTGGACTCAAAGAGACTAACTCGTTATCCAATTGGTGGCCTCTCAATTCATCGGTTTTCCCGAACAATCCTTGAAGTTTCAACCATACTTCATTGGATGAAGTGAGGCCATCAATATGAAATAGAAGCTCTCTGGATGTAGTGAGACATAACAGACCATAGGCTTCATCCCTTCGATTATGCCATTTAGATTTCTCTACTTCTGAGGTTGGCTCAACTTCAATTGCCATGGTCACCATGTAGAGCCCTTTGCTCCTCAGTAGAATCTCCATTTGCGCCTTCCAATCAAAGTAATTGAAGGGAGTGAGGATGATCTGCTGTGTATGATCCATTGCTGCTCTAAAATAACTTATGGACTAATTTTAGAACACTTTTGGATGCCAAAATGCGCCCTGTAGAGAATAGAATTCACCCGATGAATTGATCAATGCGCCCTTCCTGAGACTGGTTGGATCCTGCAAAACAATCAAAGATGATAGGAATAGATGGATAGCCTTGATACCATGTGAAATTTAGTTCACATCCAAGATCTATTCAATAAATTACACTCTCTCATAAGAAAATATCACACAACTAGTCAAAGACACAAAATTATGCACAAGAGTGGAATTATGTATTAACTTCTCATGAATAAAATACATCATCCAACCATATGAAAGTAATAGGATGCTTGTTAAATAAAATTACAACAAAGATTCGAATGGCTAAATATGCCAAAAGAATCATTCCATCATTAGACTTACTAAAAATATGCTCATCCCCCCTAGGTGGCAAGTTGACTTTCCAAATCTCTCCAAAAGCTCACGAATTGGCTAATTAGTGATATGAAGGTGATGTATGATGGAAAAAAATGCCAAATACGGATTTTTGAAGGAAAAATCATTAAGGAAAGTATTGGGTGCAAAAAACAAGTTTCCTAGCTAGACTAGGTTTTCCCCATAGGGGAAAAAGCTGTAAAAAGCAGTAAAACTCAGAAATGTGCCTTTCCTAGTAAAATCTTATCCAGAATATTTTGGAAGTGCGCCCAAGTGGCCTAGGTAGCTTGTGGTCCCCCCATATTGCCTTGTGGTCCACACAAGGAAATTTACTAGTCTATTACATAGAATTAACCTTAAAAGATTAATTAAGGCATCTAATGTAAATAAATGACATGTTAGGAAGACTTAATTATTCCAACATCTTCCTCTTCCTTGGGAGTTACTCTTCCACTCCAATTAGACCTTCCTAGATTCTTGACATGAATATTGCCTCTTCATCTCCCCCAAGTACGTTACCCTCCACATTGGACTCAAATTGGTGAGAGAATGATGCCAAGTGTAGTGGGGAATCTTGCCACATGTGGGCCCCACACCCTCTTATGCGCCCTCATGACCAAATGCCACCTTTTTTCTTCTTTTATTATTATTTATTTGACCCAATTAATGTGAATTTGTAAGTCTAAGCTCATTTTGGGTCTTGTAGCTCCCTTATTCCAAATTTTGATGCTTCCACCCCCAACCTAGGGAACTAGTAAGTTAGTGGAATTTTTCCTCCATGGTAGTTTATTTGGATGAGGGCATTACAAACTTTGAATTGGGAATTCTCTCTTCATGTGACCTACCTTGTCCATTTGGCTCTAATTTTACATTATTACTAACTTGGACATCATACTTGGCAATTATTTGACCCTTAGCACCAATTTGACAAACTATCATGAACATGGCCAAGTGGCTTAGGCCATTGTGATCCAATGTAGAATTTGGGGACATGAAATTTAACCTCAAATGATTGCTAAGAGATTTAGTTAGGATTTCCTAGCCTAGTCAACATGCAAGGTGTTAGGTTCTAGAACAAATATCTCTATGAGGTGGCATCACTCATTGTACTATATATATGTATCTTTGGTGTCAATACAATTGAACTAGCTAGTGAGCCTTTTCTATCATATTACTGTTCTTAGTTATATTTTAACAATTTGATTCTTAAAATTTTCCTCTACACACAACAAAATTTCTCCATAAATACCATAAACAAATTCAATTCTAATATTAAGCATACAATATGCAATTCAATTGAAAATAAAAATAAATATATTACACTAATAGAACATTAAATAAAAATAATCACAATAACCATTAATACACACGGTTGGCTAAACTCTAGACCCTCCATTACATTTTCATAACCAATTATTATTAAAAACAAACTTAGAATGTGGAGGTATTTTTATTACCTTTTTAAATACTGACAATGTTTTGTATCTTTTTAGTTGCGAACATGGGAAAATATTGTAATTCCACTGGATTAAAGGCCTCGAGGATGTGATTGGTATAAAATGTGAAATATGTAAGAATTTTGATGTTAAGTGAAACGAAACATGTATCAAGGCCAGAATTCTGATGTCGAGTAGGTTAAACTATTCATATTTACACAAGTTCAGATAATGTATTTTTTAAATAAATGTTTTGTTATAAGTTACATTTATTTAGGGACTAGGGAGGAATTAATACATCCTAATGCAGCTCTTATACCCTTAATTAATTAGAAACATTCATGGTTTGCAATTCTCAAGGATGAAGGAAGGGGAAAAATACTAGGTGAATTCGATGGTTGAAAACCCCACTAGTCTAGTGACTTTTTGGCTTCCCAAACACTGTAGGACCTTCCCTATTTTATTAACTAAGAATTGGGTTTGGTAGAGGACCTCAAGGGAAACCCAAATGCAACATTAACTTAGGTTTTAGGATCTTATATAACTTCCATAAACAACAGGTTGTGAGACATAGGAATTGTGAGAAAATGGTTAACAATGGACATTAAATTTGTTGCACATTATTTTAGAAAAACTCCAAGGGTCTGCACAAAATACTTAGGTAATCAATACTAATTCATATGCAGCTCTAAATACAAGAAAAATATTAGAAAAATTATGATATCAAACAGGTACAAAATCACTCCAAAAACGCTATGTGAAAAGAGAGAGGAAACTAGCTCGAATCTTGAGTTTGTTTGGAAATATTATTTGAAAGGTATGGTATTTCGAGATGTGGCTCCAATATGCAGTTAATTACATTGACATACATAATAAAACTCAACCACGGAGTCAAAATATCATTCTCCACAAAACCTATTCAACTATGAGTGCGCCATTGCACTTGAACATGTACATTGAGAGAATATTGAGAGAGAGATAGTGGAGAAAGAAGGTAGAAGATGAACTCAAACTGAAAGGGGGCTCGAACCTACATCAAAAAATATAAATTAAGTTCTTTTGAGAATTATGAATGGCCTCTCCTCCAACCAACTTGGATAGGAATCTTTCATCCATGAAATTGGTTCCAAGGTAGGGAGGATGAACATCCACCGTGCAAGGACAAGCTAAGATCTCCAAGAGT
Source organism: Larix kaempferi (assembly GCA_027924585.1). Classification (NCBI taxonomy): domain Eukaryota; kingdom Viridiplantae; phylum Streptophyta; class Pinopsida; order Pinales; family Pinaceae; genus Larix; species Larix kaempferi. The sequence continues at coordinate 4,164,345 of BSBM01000033.1, read as the reverse complement.
GAAAAACAAAAATGATCCAAAAGCTACTCTCCTTTGTCATCCTCCTCTTTTATTAACCTCATGTGGACTCATGAGGTTGAATTCCCTCCAAGAGACTTCACTCAATTTGAATTAGTGATAGATTCTCTCACGAGACACTTGTCGACTTCTTCCTTGCATTCCTCTTTTCCCAATTCGAATTGGGAATCTTGGCTGACCATAACTCTCTCTATGCACCCTCTTGGTGGCTATTTTTAGCCCTGATATGTCAGATTTGTCATAGGTCTGCAATCAGGTCTGAGTTTGTCATATTTGTCATAGATTCCTTCATCATTGTTGTCATAGGTTCCATGGAATCTAGCTACAAGTGTCACAATGCCTCTTCCTCTTCCTTGGGAGTTACTCTTCCACTCCAATTCGACCTTACTAGATTCTTGACGGGAATATTGCCTCTTCATCTCCCCCAAGTACATTACCCTCCACCTTGGAATTGAATTAGTGAGAGAATGATGCCAAGTGTAGTGGAGAATCTTGCCACATGTGGGCCCCAGACCCTCTTATGCGCCCTCATGACAAATTGCCACCTTATTTTTCTTTTATTATTATTTATTTGACCCAATTAATGTGAATTTGTAAGTCTAAGCTCATTTTGGGTCTTGTAGCTCCCTTATTCCAAATTTTGATGCTTCCACCCCCAACCTAGGGAACTAGTAAGTTAGTGGAAATTTTCCTTCATGATAGTTTATTTGGATGAGGACATTACAAACTTTGAATTGGGAATTATCTCTTCATGTGACCCACCTTGTCCATTTGGCTCTAATTTTACATTATTACTAACTTGGACATCATACTTGGCAATTAGTTGACCCTTAGCACCAATTTGACACACTATCATGAACATGGCCAAGTGGCTTAGGCCATTGTCCAATGTAGAATTTGGGGACATGAAATCTAACCTCAAATGATTGCTAAGAGATTTAGTTAGGATTTCTTAGCCTAGTCAACATGCAAGGTGTTAGGTTCTAGAACAAATATCTCTATGAGGTGGCATCACTCATTGTACTATATATATGTATCTTTGGTGTCAATACAATTGAACTAGCTAGTGAGCCTTTTCTGTCATATTGCTATTCTTATTTATATTTTAACAATTTGATTCTTAAAATTTTCCTCTACACACAACAAAATTTCTCCATAAATACTATAAACAAATTCAATTCTAATATTAAGCATACAATATGCAATTCAATTGAAAATAAAAATAAATATATTACACTAATAGAACATTAAATAAAAATAATCACAATAACCATTAATACACACGGTTGGCTAAACTCTAGACCCTCCATTACATCTTCATAACCAATTATTATTAAAAACAAACTTAGAACGTGGAGGTATTTTTATTACCTTTTTAAATACTGATAATGTTTTGTATCTTTTTAGTCGCGAACATGGGAAAATATTGTTTTGTATCTTTGTATCTTTGTATCTTTTAAATTCTGATGTCGAGTAGGTTAAGCTATTCATATTTACACAAGTTCAGATAATGTATTTTTTAAATAAATGTTTTGTTATAAGTTACAAATATGTCGCTATGCACACGTTGTGTACATCCAATACAACACTTAAAACGAAACATGTATCAAGGCCAGAATTCTGATGTCGAGTAGGTTAAGCTATTCATATTTACACAAGTTCAGATAATGTATTTTTTAAATAAATGTTTTGTTATAAGTTACAAATATGTCGCTATCCACACGTTGTGTACATCCAATACAACAAATTTCATTTTTGTTAACTAGAGTAAAGTAAATCTAAAAAATCATAGGGAAGACACACATATATATAAAGAAAGGATTGCGTTGGTGCTCGTCACAACGAAACTATTAACCATGGCATCTTCTCAATATTAGGTTCGAAAAACATCGCATATTCTCATTCTTAAGAGCATATAGTTAGTCTTGATTATAAGATTAATTAGTTTTTAAAGCATGAAGAGAAAGTGAATGGAATGGTTTAATAATTTACACAATAATATTAGATTATTAATTAACATTGTGATAATATATGATTGAAATTTGATTAGACACACTAATTTTAGTTAGGTAATATGTAGAGTCATGAAATATGCAAGCATGGTTGGAATTTGGATTCATCTTTGTTCGTCATATAATTTTCTTTTACGTTCTATAGAATAGTGAAAAGGCCAATTAAATTATAAAATTTTAAGAAATGAGTATGAATAATTTATTTGACTTTAAAAAATTAATAGATTTAAGTATCATAAAAAGGAACATTCTTAAATTTCATAATACATGTTTTTTTCCTTTATTTATAATGAGTTAAATCAATATTGAAATTTTATAGTTTATAGTTTAGTTGAAATTTTATAGAATAGTGAAAAGGCCCATTAATAAAATTTTGTTTTTTTAATTATAATATAAATAATATTCTTTCTTTAATTATTAAAGGGCAAAACTCAAAACATATTACATTTCAATTTAGATAAAAACTAATTATAAATTCTATTATATAAAACATCACATAAATTTAAAGTTCATTTTAAACAATAATATCAAAGCTACCAATATCTAGATTTTCAAATGTCTAAATTCATATGACAAAAGAATCACTAAATCCATCTGTGTGACAAAAGGATCGCTAAAGCATATAATTTAGTGATGATTACACTGAATCTAATTGTAGTGTTTTTTTCTAATATGTAAACCTTATTCAGAAGTTGTGGTAGTGAAGAGTTACTCATGAATTTTTAGAATATACAATTATATATTATTTATCTTTTATTCAATAATCTTTACATTATATAATTTAGATCTGTAAATTTAAAAATTTAAAATGGATTTGTATTTAAATGAAATAAAATTATATTTTGTAATGTAATCAATTAAACAAGGATTGATTTTTGTTAACTGCTAAAGTATTTTGGAATTATTACTTCAGTCCACCACTTTGACTACTTTATTGTGTCACCACTATAAAACCCACAAAGAGTCTTGGCTGATTTTTGTATTTAGTGTACTACTATCATGCTTAATGTGTTAATTGTGTACAAGTTTGCAAGTTACATACCTAAAAAGACATGACTTCTAAAGTAAAATTTGAAAACGACATGACTTCCAAAATAAAATTTGAATAGAAATTTGAAGTATTTCGGCATGACTTCCAAAGTAAATTTTTAATAGAAATTTGAAGTATTTTTGCATTGATTTAAAGGAGAAAGTAACAAATATTTTCGAGACAAGTATCAGTGAGAGTTTACAATAGTAATAAAGGTTATAACATACAAAATCATATTTGAATATTTCTCTTTTGAATGACCTGTAAGTTATTGTAGCTTGCAACGTCCTTCTTCAGTGTTGACAACCTCCACAAGGGTCACGATTTGGTTGCCAGGCAATAGAAACAAACAAATGAAATGCACATCAGTAAATGGTTGTTCCAAGGAAGTCTTTAAGATAAAAGAGAAAATAATAAACTCGGACAATATATTTGAGCGGTTTGGACCACACACCAGTCTGTCCTTTTCATAGTAGTCACCACAACAATGATGGAAGCTCGACCCAATGCTCATTTCCTCGTCTTCCCAACAATCCATAACACCCCAATGGGATGGTGCACCCTCTCCTCTTCACACCCACATCTGGGAATGAGTATGGTCAACCAAACTATAAGAGATTGCCCATTAGTAATCATTTTTTTTCTTTTAATGATATAGAAAACCATGAATCATCCTGTAAGCTGTAGATAACAAGGAAGAGGTGGTGGTGGTATGGTGGGTAGCCGGAGATAAGATGTTGAGTGATGAGTATCCTACAGATAATAAGGAGGAGGTGGTGGTTGTATGATGGGTAGCTGGAGATGGTATGCTAAGTTATTCAGGTATTAACCAACACACTTCCTGATATCACCTTGCCAATCAAATCTAATGACGTTTTATAAAAGAGATTGAACATCAAAAACATGTTATGGCTAATTACTTTCCCATTTAAGTTGACGGCTATGTAAAAATTTTGGCTGTAAATAACGAGCAAAATACGTTGTGACAAGAAAAATGCCTGTCAAATTCAACTCTGTATGCAAGACTCTTAGTTTCATAGTACAAAATAGTTAATGATTTACACATTGTTAATTCAATGCATGCATTAATGTCTGGATAAAATCATTTTTATGACTATTAACTCATTGTTTTTGTGTTTTTTTTCTTTCTTTCGTGTAATGAAAATCCACTTTCCTTACTTTTTATGACATTTGTAATTTAATCCACTTTCCTTACTTTTATGACATTTGTAATTTAATCCACTTTCCTTACTTTTTATGATATTTGAAATTTTATGTGCATCACATGTATAGGATTAACACTTATGTGAGTTGCGCTTATACCACTATGTAATTATTAAATGAGAATTAAAAGCATGTTTTCATTAATGTTTTATTTATGTTTAACTTAAATACCCGACAAAGATCTAATGGGGCCTCATATGTAATTATTAAATGAGAATTAAAAGCATGTTTTCATTAATGTTTTATTTATGTTTAACTTAAATACCCGACAAAGATCTAATGGGGCCTCACAAACATCTAATGATGTTATTAATCCCTTTCAATTTATTTGCAACCGTGTATTGTGTACAATAAAGTGCAATCTCTCCACTAAGTACATAGGAACCATCTCCACTCAATACATATAGTAACCATCTTCACTTGTTGATAAAATATGTGTATACCTTACACGTGACTTATATCTAAGATTTATTTCACATTCTAATGTATTAAGCTTTGAAAATGGGTAAATGATTTGTTCACTTGCTTTGAGAAATGTCAAGGAGGAGAAGATGATAGGGTAAAGAGTTTCGTGGAGAAAAGAGTAGATAGTAGCATAAAGAGGATGAAAAAGAAGAAGAAGAAAGGAAGAGAAGGGAAAAGGAGAAAAGGGTTAACAAAAGGAGAAGAAGAGAGAAGAAAAAAAAGACAATATGGTCAATTTGTAGATTGAAAGTGAAGCAAGAAAGAGCATATGAAGAACTAAAGGAACTTTGAGCCCAATGGTGAATTTATGAAGATGAGATCCCTTGGAGGCATGCAATGTAATTTTTATGAAGTTTCTAACATTAATGGAAGACCATTTGAGTTAATTTAAAACATACAACCTTCTTGTCTACGCATATTTCAATTTATTGCATCTAGAAGTGTTGCATCGATGAATTTTAGAGCATGTTGTGCTCTCTTGGGTTGTTTATGTTTGTGGATTGAATTTCTAGTTGCAGGTGAAGCAAGTTTGAGGGTGTTGTGTGTATGCTAGAATTCTTGCAAAGGGGACCCATGCCCCTCTCTGCATTACTTATTTTTTTTTTTTCTGAACATGTACATTTAAAATTTAATGCCATCATAAGTAGTGATCCACATTTTGATTGGAAGAATGGTTGTTGTTCCATATTTTGATGCCATACCTACCCTCCTAGCAAGTGATTGGAAAGAATGGTTGTTGTTTCAAATTTTGAACCATTTTATGTTAGATGTCTTTGTCACCTTGACAATTTTAGATTTTGAGCCATTTATATGCCATATGCCATATGCCTATAGCATTTCATAGTTAGCCTATGAAGGTTTAACCATTAAATATATTATTTGCTGGGAATTTAAGCCTGCAAGTAAACTTGGAATGGGTCTCGCCCAATGATGCAATGCATTTCTCTACTAAGGTTATGCTTGTTGATCTGAGTATGATTGCTACCATTGGCTTGGTTTCTACTATAGGACACATGCATGTGTGCTAGGTATTATTATTACAAGGAGGCTAAATGAATTTTGCATATACCAATATCTGTGCATAGGTGACTAGATTGCCCTAATGCATGTGATTCATAATAAATGCCCATTGTGAGTGGGGTTTACAAGGAAGGCATAGCAACCCAATGGATTATGGAGGGGTCTATAGGTCATCTTCCATCTCCTATCGTTGTACTGTTTAGTCCGTAGACAAACACCCTGTTTCCCATTTACACTAAAGACAAGAGCAGTTGTCATTTTCTTTGACAAGGGTTCAACACCCATAGAGAGAGTACTAGGAAGAGATCTGAAGATATATCTTGGGGTAATTTTGATAATTGAAATTTTTTTTTCTTCTATTTTCACTAGATTGGCAAAATTATCCTCTTTACACAAATAACTAAGATAATGTGGATTATCTTATAGGTTGCAACATGTTTACGATTTCTTGATATAGTTGGAAATGAAGACATTGCTTCATCTTCTTCATATGGTTTGTTTGGTCCCAAATCTTTATAGAGAATTCTCTCTAGCGGAGGGGTCAAACTGAATATATTCAGTGCTTAACTTCCTCTCTTTACACAATTTCTTTTTGACTCAATCCCCATGCCGAGTCAATACGTATCTATTGCTTGTGTATGCATGAATTGTCCAACTAAGATGAGAACGGAAGAAGGTAATAGTTGATTTTTTCGAACTAGTGGTTGGGATTGGGAATGGACTAAACTCTAGACGATTTGCACCTTTTCTGGTGATTTTTGTTGAAATACGACGATGGGGAAATTGCTGAAACTATGATTTGGGTTGGTCAAATTGCAATTTTTTTTTGCAGAAATGAATTCAGTGACCTCGATTACCCCTAGGGAACCTCGATTATCCAATTCTACAAACCCAAAGCTATCATTTTAGTAATTTTGGCTAGATTTTCCCCTAAAAAATCGTTGGATTCTTAGTGCAAATCGTCTAGAGTTTAGCTTATACCGTTGGGATTGTGAAGGACTCACTATGTGTGAGATAAGGACTCACTAGGATCAAAAGTGTCTTCGATAAGAACTAATAATTGAATTTAGATATCTAATGTAATATGATTTAATCTAATACGCATTTAATTCCAGGCTGGTTCTCCACAAAAGTGGTAGTGGTTATATGGTGATATGCTATAGGTGAAGTTTGAATAACCATAAGTAATATAAAAATAAGAGGAAAAAAACAAAGCTTGGAAGTGTAATTCTAACTTAGAACCAGAGGTAAATCTATCACTTTGGAAATTCTCAAATCAATCACTGTATTAATTTGTAATTTATAAAATTAAAAAAAGTTGCCTTAACAAATTCGACCTCAATAGCTTTAAATTTTTTCAAATTAATCACTACTTTTAATTATAATTATAAAAACCATAAACAAGTAACAACAACGCATCTTAAATAGTGAATTGGTCTGCAATATTTGAATAATTGAGGAAGACATAGGAAAGACACTAAAACACGGTTGAAGAGGGAAATGATCAAAGTTCAAGAAAATTGTACAGCCATAGTGATGATGAGAAGATGTGGTAGGACGTGGTAGTGCTAGGGCATAATTTAGTATTTTTTTTTCATAGAAAAATTCAACTTACTATTAATATACGAAATAGTAAATATGTCCAACTATCAGTCCAAACAAAGTCATACAAACCCTGTCAAAAGTAGGACCAGGGATAAACCGGATACAGCAGCAGCGTGTGCTAACAAACTAGATCGGAAAATACCAATAAAAAGTGCCACATGTCCCAAAAACGACCAAAAGACAATACAGAAATGCATCCAGAAGCATATCAGTGACCGTATGCCACATCATAAAAAATGTACCGATCAAAAAATAGGTCCAAAGTATAGACACCACCAATGGCATCACCAGCAGAAATGTAGTAGCTTAACAACCCAAAAAACATCAGCATGAAGCGAAGTGTAATGCTGAGATTACACCCGATCAGTAAATACCGAACAGCATCTGCAAGAGGCTGAAATATAGGCCGCAAAATGTATGAGTATATATAAGTGGCCAACAAGAAGTTGGACACAGAATATTTTAAGTATCTGCACATAGAAACTAAAAGTCATATAAGATAATAATGCCGCATATTACATGGAAGGAAAACAAAATAGAGCGAACAGAAATGGCAAAAATCATCATGTCCAATGTAACTGATAAGAACCATGTGAAAAAAGTATATCATCCCGCCATTCTTGCCACATGATGACCCCCGCCTGAGAGTTAAGAGCCCGCTTCGAGAGCATATCCGCCTCCAAATTCACCTCTCTGAAGATATGTTCAAAATGAATGTGCTCAAATTCAAGAATAAGATTTCGAGCACTTCCATCCAGTGAGAAAGCTGAAGAACATTGAGGGGAGAAATGCCCCTAGCCCAAGAGATAATAGCTAAAGAGTCACCAAAAATAACAAGGGAAGAGATATTCCTCTGGCGGGCCCAAAATAGTAAAAGCCAAAGAGCACAAATCTCACTCCTTGTATTTGATCCATTACCCAGATTTAACCAAATGTGAAAAGAGATAGTGTTGGAAATGTGAACAGTTGCACCCGCCCCACCAGATCCATTCCGACACACAGCAGCCCCATCAAAGAAACCACATGGAAATACCAGGATTGGAGAAGCCAATCGGTTTTTCAAATTCCAAGCCTTCCTGCCAACACCAGCTCCAAAAGTAGTTATATATTCCTTGTGTGCAGCAATGGTTCTATAGCATATCGCAGCACGGTGTGGTGTCAAGTTTTCAAATATTCGAGCATTGCGAGCTCGCCAAACCTCCCAGATCATAAATTATGGGAGCTCTGCACAACCAGTGGTAAGACGAGACCAAGCCTCCAGACAATCACAAAGAGTATGGAATCCCCATCGGAATTGAACACCTGCTTTAAATGCAATATGTTCCCAAAGATCCCTAATGAAAGGACAGGTCGAAAATAGGTGATCAACAGACTCCTCCAGTGAGCAGCAAAGTGGACACCAGCCAGGACCATTGAAGCCGCGTCAACATAAGTTGTCCCAAGTGAGTACCCTATTAGACAATGCTAGCCAGATAAAACACTTTATCTTGAGGGGAATGACCATTTTCCATATAGATTTTTCCCACCAGTGAACTTCAGAATGGGACTCGGCAAACATTGCATCATAAGCCAATTTTGCAGAAACATTGCCACAAGACACATTCCACGACCAAGCCATAAGCATAATTTAGCGTAATTTAGTATTTATCAAAGACATGATTATTATTGGTTATGGATTAACTCAGGTGAATAAGAAAGCTCCTTTATTTGCTAGTAGGAATCATAAAAAAATTGTTAATATTTATTGTTCTTTATATATAAAGTAACTTTGGATTAAAAATGAAAAACAAAAATATTTAAATACACATTAAAAATGAAAAGATATGTATGGCAAGAGTTTTGTCAAAGCACATTAATTTTAACCAACGATATAGAGTACACATACTATTTTATTTATTTATTTAAATTTATTTGTAATAAATTCAAACTTTCACTAAATATAATAATAAAAATAATTGCCAGTGAGCATTGATTGAAACTTCACCTTCCGCAAGGACAAGGATTAATAAGGTCCCTGCTGTAGGCGGGTGGCAGGATGTCAGTTGTGGCCGTCTTAATCCGGGTTCGACCCCACGCCCCAGACTCGACAACTGAAGCCCTCGAAAGCGTAGAACGTCTATTGCTGGGACCGGTAGGGCGCCCTTTTCTTCTCCGTGTGCGAAGCCTAATACCACCACTTTTCTTCCTTGTATGTGATACAAAGACCACATCTGTGTCTGGCTCTGTGAAATAAGCCAACCATTCCTGTGTCTGTGAAATAAGCCAAGCATTCTCATAGCGTCAAAGGTTGGAATATTGGCTACCCCATTATGACTGACGGTCACTCAGATTACGATCCTACAGGTGAGAAAGAGTGGTATACATGGTTGTTTGAAAATGATATCGGATCCTCCATCTGCGCAATTGTATTGACTATCTTCATCTCTTTTGATGTGTACAAGGCTTTCAAGAGGAAAGCCCATTGGATCCCAGCTGAAGCTCTGGTTCTCACCGCTCTCGCTATTCTGTTGCTCACTTTCGGTGATAATTTGCCTCTAAATGTAGATTCAGAAGACACAGACATAAGAGACGAGCAAACATATCTTTTGCTTGGAAGTGCATTATTCTATAGCAGGAGAGTTATGATATGTCTTTTCATTTCTTATTTTCTTCCTCGGGTGGTTCGTTCGGATTTGATAACTGTGTGGGGCGATATTGGAGCATTGGCATTACCTGTAATGTGGCAGATGGGTAATGAGGTTTACTTCCTTCTCAAGGTACTCAAGGAAGAGAAATCACGGATTCAATCTCCATCCCCTTCTCCTTTGCAACAGCATCCGAGTTATAGAGTAATGTTCCCAGTTTCCTACATCACCCTCTTCACAGCCCTTATATTGTTGATTGTGCTCTTGACGTGCGCTCTCATAGCAGGTAAAAGCATTCGTAAGATCATGTCTCAAAAGATTCCTTTAGCACTCTCCTGTTGTTGTAATTGCCCAGAAAAGCACCAGTGTAACGACATTGAGATTCACCTCCTCAAATGTTTTATTGTCACTCGTGCCTCCCAAGCTGACTATATCATTGCCAGATCAGTTTTCAGTGCATTTGCTGGCCTAGTTAACACATTTTGTTTTGTCTTATTAGTAGTTAAATGGATACCGTACTTACCTCACACTTGGTTTGGGTTTGTATATTATATGATTGACTTTGTCTTCATCTTAATAGCATGGATAGTGGTATTATTCAGATGGTTTAGAGCAGTTATGTATTTTCCCAAGGATGTGCGGTGCTTGTTTTACTTGGAAGATTTCTGGACAAGGAGTATTGTGGATATGAAAAACGATCTGGATGCACATCTGACAGCCAGATTGTTTCGCCAGAAAAGAATTCGTGAAAGAACTGCAATAGAAAGTATTGTTGTGAATTTAATCACAGCATTTAGGCTACATTCTTTATTATTGAACATGGGGCTTTGGGTGCAAAAACTCATGGTTTCAGTTTGCAAAGCCTCTTGGTATTTATCAGACCTTCCATTCCGAAAGATTAGGCGTTTCACAATGAGCCCGGAATCAGCACTAGAGAGCACTGATCAATTTTATCAATACAGAGAAGCTTTGGAGATCATAAGAATGCCAGGAGAACTCGCCTATAGCTTGTGGATAGCAAATCTGTCGGCTTTTAAAATGGCAGAGAATAACATCAATAAGGGATTTGAAAAGAGTAAGGCCACTTGTACAGAACTAATCACTCTAATGGGATACAAAACAGGGACGGTTGAAGATGAAGCTCCCACATCACTGGAAGACGAAAAGCATTTCAAAGATGTTGGCCAAAAGTCCTGGAAGATGAGAGCAGTCTCATTGATACATTTTATGATCTACTTGTATGATGGTACTGATTCCAACGTGGTGAATGATTCTATCCAAGCTTTCTCTCAAGCATGGTGTTTCATGGATCTTGTTGATAGTTTGGATCCAGAAGGCCAATTAGTAAGTCTGGCAGCAGACAAACAATTTGACACTATTGAAACCATTTGGAAGAATCATCTTAAGACTCTTCAAAGTTCTGCGCATAATACATCTTACCAGAAGGTTTCAAACGAACTACTGGAAGAGAAGATCAAGAGACCACTCAAACAACATATGGAACGGCTTTGTAGAGAAGAACTGGCACCGGCCATAGAAGGTCAGATGAGAGGGTGTGTAGATAATCTACATGACTCCAAGGACTGGATGGCAATTGCTGCAAATATAAGTTTATATAAGAGATGGAAAGTCATGGATCTCAAATCTAATTCAGATAATGCAATCCATGATTTAAGATGCTTATTAGCAAACCTTATTGCTCATTGCATGGGACAGGAGCTCGACAAAGCACTCATAGAAAATTGCGGTAGATGGGCAAAGGACGGAAATGAAAAAGATATACTCAATGCAGCTTTCGTAGCTGGGAAAGCCAGAGCAGTGCGGGATCAGGTACAAATTTATTTGTGTTCATCGACAAAAATATCGATATTTGTTAAGTTGGAATTTTAGAGGCCATTTAATTTATCTCACCATACTAGCAAAGAATTTATGATCACTTATTTTTGTTGTTTAATTTTTTAAGAAATTGTCACTGATTTTCATTGGTTTCGAATTTTTATGTGTAAGAATTTTCTTTTTTTTTATGGATTGGTTGTAGTTGTAATGTACTCTTTATGTACTGGTTGTAGTTGTAATGTGAATGGTTGTAATTGTAAATACATAATGATCTGGTAAATAATTGGATGTGTGTAATAACTAAGATTATAAATCTTAGTCTTCCTTAACCTCCTCGATATGTAGTGGCTACAACTGATTTGCTTCTTAACCTCCTAGATATGTAGTGGCTACCACGGATTTGCTTGAAGATGCTCTCCTTTGTTTGAAGGCCCAGCCTATTCTTTTGATGTGAATCAAAATGCTTTTCTTTTATGTGAAGGGCAGCCTCATTTCTTAATATGGATTTGCTGATAACAATTTTGATAAGATGTATTTGTAATTTTTTTTTTAAATTTAATAATAATTTAAAAATAAATTTTGAGAATTTTTTTTTTAAATAATTTTTTTTGTATTTTTTATATTAATTTGGATTTCTAAATAAAATTTTACATAGTTGATTTGTTATTTACATTCACATTCTTTATAAAAATAATTTATTTGATTATTTAAAAATGATTTATTTAATGATAAAATATTTAACTTTGTGATTTTATTTGTTCTCCAGATTATGGAAGGCAACCATGAAGAACTTGATCAAATTGGAGTTGTGGCAGGCGAAGGCAACGACTTAAGTAGAGGTGGTCGAAGACGAAGGCATCCCAACGACGTAAGTGAAGTTAAAGGTCATGTGGATGGCAACGATGTAGTACTGCATGGTCAAGTTGAAGATGTTGAGGCAGCGATGCAGTGAATGATGAAGTTGAAGGTATTGTAAGCAACAGCAATGATGCATGAACAAGTTCAGCGTCACTCTCATGAGATCATTGAAGTTGGAAAAGAGGGGAAGAATAATTCTTATAATAAGAGTAACAGTAAATATATTTTCTGCTATTAAAATCGCTGGTTAATTTTTATGTAAGTGTAGTGATCATCTTGTGTAGTAAATATATTTTCTAGGAAGAGCTGGAAAATACTATTTTTTCAGTTATTTTATAAATAAGGTATTTCAAGTTTGAATTTCTCCAGAATTTCTCTGGAAGCACTGTATTTCTCTGGAAACATCTGCAAGTTACTTCAAATTAGAAGCTACACAGTCATACTGCAACGATGTATGGTATTTGAATAAAGTTATTATCATTCCTGGAAATTTCACGAGTTATTATTATCTATTGAATTTCAAAACATGTTTTCTTCAATTAGAAATGGATGAATGCCCATTTAGTTGCTGAATAATTTAATTTCTTTATCATAATACATATAGAAATAGGTATAAATATATTAGAAAAGGAGTAGGCAGAAATATATAAGTATGAGTGGGAGGGGTACCGGCACCGCTATACCGGTGAGTTGACAGGCGGCCATGTGCAAATGAACAGACTCCGTGAAATTATGACGTCGGACATGCATGGGTTGCATAGCTCGCACTCATTAAACGTACTACATCATTAACACAATTGTAACAGCCATTTGCAGACTCCGTGAAATTCTTCTGATCCCGTGGCCGTGACCCGTCAATTCAGGGTTGGAATTTGACGGGCATTTTGCCCACGGCCAAAATTTTTACCAAGCCGTCCAGAGAAACGGGTAAATATTTAAGTATAACGTGTTTTTGACAGTCAATGTTTTTTATAAAACGTCATTAATATCGGTGGATAAGTAGTTGCAAAATAATTAATTGATATGTGTGGGTATAAAACGTCATTAATATTGGTGGATAAGTAGTTGCAAAATAATTAATTGATATGTAGTGGGTATAAAACGTCATTAATATTGGTGGATAAGTAGTTGTAAAATATTTAATTGATATGTATTGGGAAAGTGTGGTGGTTAATGCATCCCGATTTCAGTCAACATCTACCCAGTATCCACTGTAACACCTGGGCCTGTACGAATACAAAGATGAAAATTTGACTGTAACTTTGGCGGGACACAGCTTAGGAGCTGCTCTGGCAACGTTAAGTTCATATGACATTAAACAAATCCTTATGGCACATTCCCCTGCATGTCCTATACCTGTGACAGTGTTCGCGTTCGCATCTCCGCGCGTAGGGAATCTCCAAGTGTGTGTTTTTGTCTGCAACAGATAACAGAACTAAAACCAGGCGAGCTTTAATTTATCGCCATATGGGGTTCCTTTCCTTGCAATCCTCTCCACAAGTTCTAAGTACAACAAACCCCCGAGTATTCATCTCTTCCCTCGCATTGCATTCTGAGTCGATTTTTCATTCTCCTCCTTCATTTCTTCCTCATTTCTGTGTACTGTATCTTCCGAATAGCAATGGCTGCATCCACCTCCGCTAATCCTAAGACCAACAACAATTCCTCCTATGATATTTTTATTAATCATCGTGGTCCCAATCTCAAAAATACCTTCGCGAGCTATCTCTACCATCGGCTAACTCGTTCACACGAATTAAAGGTCTTTCTAGATCAGGAGGAATTGGAACACGGATACTGCATGACCTCTCAAACAGAAGAGCTATTCAATCGGCCTCTATCCATGTGGCCATTTTCTCGAGCGGATATGCCGAATCAACTTGGTGTCTAAATGAACTAGTATTGATGTTGGAGTCTATGGCTCCCATAATTCCGGTGTTTTACAACGTGAATCCTGAGCTTCGGTGTGGCAAAGATGGAGTGTCTACTCGAGCCCTACAGAAACTTCAAGAGAAGATTGAGTATGACTCAAAGACTGTTGAACAATGTAGAGATGCTCTTTTTTCTGTTGCATTATTAAGCGGTTTCGATCTAGAGGCGTTTAACGGGTGAGCACTCAAACCACCCTCTCCGTATTTGCATTACCTTATGTGTTGGATATATGTACCAGAAAAATCCTCTGAGCTGAGCTTTCAGCAATCTCGCTAAAAAATCCTCTGAGGAGATTGATTTTATAACCATACCAGAAAAATCCTCTGAGCAGAGCTTTTAGCAATCTCGGCTAAAGCTAAAACCAAGTCATATTGATTGTAATTAGCTTTATAAGTAATGTGGTTAAATTCTCAAATGGAAATGGATGCGTGAGTGAATCCACATGAGACTCTTAGCAATGGGTACCATACTTGCTGTGTTGATCATGACCATGCATCTAGGGAATGGCATGATATGTTGCAGGTGACTGAAGGCGAGGATGTAAACTCATATAGCTTATGCATTTGTATGGTTGTGCCCTCAAAGTACTCGAGCTTTGACACTCTAAACCAAAACGGACGTTGGATCGACAGGGAGGTCAGTCAATTATTTAGTTTAAATGGTATTAAATTAAAGCATTTGAGTAATGGTATTAAATTAAAGCATAATCTTGTAACTGTAATTATAGTGAAACAGAATAAAAGCAATAATTATTTATTGTTTTAAGTCATCTTGATCTATCGGTGTATTTTTCAATGTTCTGCCTACACCACAAATAGGTTCTAAACGTTGGACAGGGGATCCCATGTGTGGAGAATGATTTTTGGTTGTGTTTTGAGAAAAAAAATTTAACCGAAGGTAATTTTATTGAAGAGTAATTTTTCAACAAAACGTTAAGTAACAGAGAAGATTAAAGTTCAAAATGTCAAAAAAATTTAGCCTGAAGAGCAAAGATGAAATGAAATTCCAACCCTGCCGATATGGTGAATATGGAATCGAGTGTTTTCGAAAATGGAACAAAATGCAGAAGCGATGGAACAACGCAATTTGCAAACACTATGCATGTAGATCTATAGCGAATATTCTCTTTAATTAAAGTGACCGAGTGAACAAATGAAACGTTGACAATATACAAAAGAGCTAATGGTCCCCTTAAATTATAGCAGTGCATTTATTGATCAAATCCAAGAGTAGTAATAATAAATGCACTGTTGTTTGGTTTGGTGCATGTTGCTGGGTGCATATTAAACTGGTCAGAAACATGTGAAGTACATTACTGTGAGTAGGCCTAGAAATTTATGAAAATCTTATGTGATGTTGAAAGGTTTTTTACCAATCATTTTACTTGTAATGTTTAAGTGTTTTTTTTACCTTTCATTTAAGTGTTTTTTCTACCTTTCATTTTAAGGTTTGCACATTTTTATAATATAATATCATTTCTAAAATTGGTCTCTCAAACTTCACATATTTTGTTAATTTTTAAGTACCAAACCGTAGTGTACCTATAAGGAAGTCTGTATGCTGTCTTTCCCTGAGTGCCACCCCCGTCCGGGCCGCTTTTCACTTGAATTAAGTAAGGGTGAGTTAAGGAAGGCAAGCCAATAGGTGCAGGGAGCCTTTCTTGACTTGAACAAGGACTTTCCTTCCGTAAGAATGTTATAATTGAGCGTAGCGAACGTGATGAGAAATTTATTTCGAAACACACTTAAATGGGAAAATAGGTAGGAGAGGCGTATCAAGCACTCTGCACTTCAATCTATGAGAACTGCTCTACTTTTATTAGGTTATTTGATGCATTCATTTTTCAAATAAAAAATATAATTTAAAAAGAAATTAAAACCAAAAATTATATTGTTGAATTTCATCAATGTTTGACAAAAATAAATAAAAAATCAATTATATATATATATATATATATATATTAATTAGTATATACTTGTGCTCTATTACAATAATGACTAGAACTTTATTTTAATTTTGCAAATTTTCTATTAAGATGGTGTTACTTTAAGAGTTATTAAATTTGGTTGAATTAGTCAAATAAATTTGAAAATTTGAGGATTTGTTCGATTAGATCAAAATGACCTACATTAGTAGTAGTTCTCCTAAATTTGCCTATAATTGCTAGCTTCACTTAGTTGATTTATTGAATTGAGCAATGTAGAAAAAAGGATGAATGTAGCACAAATCTCTATTAATTTGCATGTTACCTAGTGCAGAAGGCCTCTACGTCTAGAAGGCCTCTACATCTATTTGTGTGAGAATACATTAATTATATTGTTAAATTTTTTGTTGATTTTTTTTCAATTGGTAAAGTGTAGCTAAACTCTTTCTATATTGTACTGAATTTAGATTTGAATCTGAAATCAAACTTTCAAACTTGGTAATTATGGTTATGAAAAAGTTATAATGGTATTTTATTCTATATAAGGAACCGCCCCACATAGATACTTTGAAAAAAATATATAATTAGAACTTTGAAGCAATAAAGATAACATATTTTTACATGATTTTAACTTTTACTTGTCATTTTAAAATTGCAAATTATATAATTTTTATTTTAAATAAAATTTATGTGAGGTAAATAATGTTCACCATACTTAAATATATTAAGTGTAATACGTGAAATGTCACGTCGCCTCCCATCATACCAGCTAGATGGAGAGGATGGTGACGTTAAACCGGGCATCTAGCCCCATGAACTATTATGTAAGCATTCATATAATATAAAAGACATATGAAGATGCAAAATTATTTTAAAACACAGCAAAAGTAATTTCAATACACATCCATCATACATTCCAGATTTTTATGCCATTCATCAATTTAAGCCATATCAAATTTGCAAATGAGAATACTTATCTTAAACCAAGTAATCCCTGAGCAACCAGCTACGCTTCTGCAACGTTCCACCCAACCGTAGGCCAGTGTGCTCCTTAATCTCTCAGCACCACTACCACCCCCGAGCTGGGCATGATCTCCACAAAGAAAAGGGAAAAACAGGCTCATCACATAGCCAAAGATACGCCAGAATCAGCCAAGGCAACCATCAGTTGGGTTCTCAGGCTGCTAAGAGATGGGCAGAGGTGAATTACTAGGCTAGTGGCTCAACCCTGGAGCTATGGATACTTCATTGGGCTCATCAAGCCAAATCTGTCCTCTTCCACTCTTGAAGCTCCTGCTCACAGGTTCAAATCCAAAACGGGATGCACTTAACAACAAAACCATAATTGCTGGGCATGAGGAAAACATTTTCCACAGTGGGATGCATGAGATGGGGTTTCAACTAACTCAGAAAAACGTGGGAACACACAAAAACGAAATTGGAAGATGGGGAACAACCCTGGGAAGCCAAATCCGTTTTTAGAAACTCGTCGTTGGACATTCGGGGGCAAAAACGACATCCATACAGTCCCCAAATCGTGGCCCTTCTCTCCCAAGCTACTGAATATGCAAAAACGAACTCCCAGGCATGGAAAAATGCAGGATTTGGATGAAAAACGTGTAGGGGAAAGACCAGCTAGCTCCAACTGCGTGAGTGCATGAATGCCATGGGTGAAGAATGGCTTTGGGCACCACTTCGTGAGGGTTTTCTTGCCCAACAAACCAAAACTCAATTTCCCAGGTTGTTGTCTTGCCCATACACGAAAATTGACAGCCATACCTCTCCCATCCTAAGGCATTAATTGTCTCAACCAATTCTTAGAAGAATTAAATGATTGGGTGCATGAGACCAAAAGGGGTAGTTGAGAGTTCATGGGTTTCCTCAATGAAATGGCTTAACACCATGGCTCAAGGGTTTGGTTATTTTCCCTCCCTATTCCTTGTAAAGATCATGCCCCCATCTCTTTGTTGCATCGCATAGCTGGTTGTGGGTTTTTCATTTAAAATTGCATATTTACATGATGTCTGAGTTTTCATTGTGCACGGCTAGCACAAGAACCATATGCATCTATTCTAATCGCCAATACATAGAACGATAAATCAATGGCGGGGCCTTGGCCTTGAGCTCCTCACCATGAATAAATAATAATATTTACATCATTTACAATATTAATGCAATATGGTCAAGATGGGGACGTTACATTCCCCTCCCCTTGGAATAACACTGTCCTCGTTGTTCCAACACTTCCAAAAATAAATTCCCACTTTACATATGTCCAAAATTCACAAAATGTAGTAGGTTTGTCCTACATTTCACCTTTTTACTTGGGTTTTTCAGGACTAAGTCCTTTGGTCTTTACAACCTGCTCTTGTTGGCTGGGACCTTCTAGCTCTGCATGAGGACATCGTTCCAAAACAATTCCTTTCTTTTCTTTTCCTTCCAACTGGTCCACGAACCTGGGGAATTTACGGTTGCTACCCCCTTGATATTCTCTTGTTGGGCAGTCACGGAGGCAATGATTTCCTCCACATCCCCAACATTTCATTAGCGGCTTTACCTTTTCCCGGTCCATTTCCTTTGAGTCTTCCCACCTGGGACGTTTCTTAATCGGACGATTGGATGAATGCTTCTTCATTGACCCACTTTCTTTTCCCTTGCTGATTGCTCCTAGAATGCTTTTTACCTCTTTTTGCAGACGAATAGAGTCCTGCAAATCCTCATGGTTTATCTCATTCTGTTGCCTCTGTAGCTTGAGCATCTCCCCAAGATTTTCTTGGGTCCTGGCAATTGTTTGAAGAAGACTTTCAGCCAACTCCAATAGCCCTTGGTTTGCTGCCATGGTCAATGGGCACAACTGAACACACTTTGCTTACTAGCAACACTTTCTTGTGCCGGCTGTAGCCAATCGTTTCACTTTCTTACCTGTGAAATTCATCATGGGAATTCTTTGTTAGGACAAGCATAATATAAACATTAAGATTAGTCAATTATTTTCCCAATTGACATGGAATGTCCATGCTTTATTCATGGGACTTCCATACTTTCATGCTTTCCCAACATACACATGAACTCATTCATGTTCATCCTTTCACAGGAAATTTACTATTTCAGCATTCACAATTCATCTCAAGCAATTAAACACAATCTATTTTCAGCCATGATATGCACTCAACAATCTTTTGTTTTATAAATGCATCAATCAAAAAGGAAAGAGAAGAGTAAGGGTTTCTCCCTCTTAGTCTTGTTCTATTATGGAGCTACACCATCGCTGTGGTTTCATGCTCCTTAGTCTCTTTTACTTCAATGTGAATGCTTTGACTTTCCTTTCTTGGCTATGACACTTAGTGTCTAAAGTCTGCATATGGATTTTCAGCTAGGGCACCCTCCCCATTATTGCCTACAGAACCTTGGGTTGCTAGGATCCACTTGTATCCACTAGCACCATCTTTCATTACTGCTCATATTGAGCTTTTTAGGACGGTCACATATCCACATGCATCTTTAAGAGGCCTTCATAGTCCTTGCTTCCAGCAATACCTACGCTCAAACATTGAATCAATTCACATGTTTAGTTTATTTTCATAGGGTTTTTCTCTAAACCAGAGTTTAGGAAATCATAACCAAATCATATGCACACGTATATTCATAAGCAAGAATTGCAAGATAACCAAATACTTATCTTTATTGTATGTCTTCACTTTATCCCACAAAATCCCTCTTCGCTTTCCAAGCATTGGATTTCCCGTGGATACAACAAGGCCCAACACGCAGGCTACTCCACCACCATTCGAATAGGCAATGCCAGGCCAGTACGCTGACTGGTTTTACCAATTGTTTAAGGAAATGTTTGGCCAGCGTACACGCTACTCTACCATATCAAGTAGTTAATGCCCAACTAGTCACTCTCTGGACTTATCAAGGACTTTATCGCATTCAACCAGCTACTCCATGGATTTCTTAATAATTTATATCGCCCACTCATTTACTCTCTGGATTTACCAGCAATTTATATCGCCCACTCATTTACTCTTTGGATCTACCAATAATTTATAGTCTTTCAGGGTCTTGCCTTCCTGCAATGACCAAGGTTTCCAACAATGAAACAATAGTGTATCAGCTTAGCTGTTAGAAGACTTATAGCTGAAATCTTCATTATTCCAAACAAGACATAAATGAAAACGAATACTTATCTGTATTGTGCGTTTCCCCCCTGGTCCACAGGATCCTGCTTCACTTTGCAAGCCTTGGGATCGCCTATGGACTTGGATATAGTTAATGCTTAACCAGTACGCCTCCCCATCGACTGGATTTACCAAGCATTTGGTGGTGCCCAACCAGTCCCATACCTGGTTGGCCCTCTCCAGTGCCGAGCCAGCACATTCGTTTGGGTCATCGGCCAATGGAAGGAAACTGCGCCACCGACCATTATAGGTCAAGGCTCTACTATGGAGCCATAGGTATCTCAGGGTTTCCAGTCAGTCTTCGGCGTGCGCCCTCCCACTGTTGTCCCAATAGAGATCTCAGGGTTTTCAGTCAGTCCTCGGTGCCCGCCCTTCCACTGCTGACCCAATAGAGATTTCATGGCTTTACCAATGTCACCACACCTCTTGCAATGTAACCCTTCACACACATCAACTCTTGGTTTATACAAAGGACGCCACTCCTTCTCTTGTGCAAATCGGTGGTTCCTTTTAGGAAATTTATAGGTGACTTTCTTGACTGCAGGTTAACATGACCCCTACTCACACAAGGATGATACCTTCTCTTATTACACAGCTCTTCGGCCTTTTCATCCCTTCTGGTAATATTTCACGTGAGCATAGAAAAGTTGCCAATTCCCATACAGTCTCCTTGCGTACCCTTCTTCACTTTGCCCTTTAATGTGCAGTATCAATTTGCATCTGTGTAGGCTGACAACACAAGAAGGATAAGCAAGCTCATCAGTATTGTTGTTCAATTCTTAACAACATTTCATATCATTCACTTCCAAGTATTGAAACACCAGGAATGTGTCCATTCCCTTAGGGTGTAGTCAATATTGAAAACCCTATCATGACCCAACACCAGAAAAGGTGTGCACCCCCTTTCCGATGTGCGCCATGTAGGCCCTAACCATACTCAAGCAGTCTTGCAATGATGTAAATAAGATAGAGCATGCTCTGCATATTAACCCTAATAATTTAGACATGAATGTTCTTGTCTAGGGTCACAGAATACTCATTCATTTTGCAGATGTGTCTCACATGCCTTCTGGACATAGCTTTACCATCTCACTTTCATGGTTTACCGACATGCGGTTTGGTTGAGACATTCTCAATGGCGTTTCACCCGAAACCCATTTCCAAAGCATGGGATCCTTCCCATCTAGTTTGGCTTCTGCAGGCCATCACGCATGGTCTTCCTGCAACGTGTCATCCTGGCACACTTCATCAAATAGCCAAACAGTCAGCAACATTTAGCAATAAGCTTCAAATATGATTGTTTCATAACCAATCAATAACATTAATAATTAAATTCAACATGAATTTTACAATTCTGTCTCCTACAGAAATTGATTTGCTTAGCAATGAGGCTATCCTCATATTGTTTGGCTCTTGTTCACGGTAGATTCCAATCTTCATCATGGACTTATCCATATTTGCCATGCCCAAAGCAATCTACCTGAAATCTGAAATTTTAATCAACCAAATGCTTTGTAAGTTTCTATGCATATAATAACTTCATTGCTGCCACAGTCACGGAAGCATTTTAATATCACCAAAACCATCTACTTCCCGTGAATTATTACCATACTAGAGTTGCATGGTTCGATTTCATCATTTTATGCAATTATTCTCTTGATCTTAAGATTGATAATAGTTCACCATTCCATCTATTATCTAGTTGCAATGAAACATACATCACACTCATGCATTCTCACAATGCATCTCATCATGTGCACCTATATCTATGCATGCACATTTACATTAATCACATAATCTTTTAATGTGTATCCCCTCAATGCACAACCACAAGATTGTGCATAATATCTTAATGCACATTTCCTCAATGCTACCTTGCATTAAGTTATGAGTACTATGCTTGCAACATAATTCAAACATAGTTGAAGGAATCTTACCAAATCCTCTTTCCTCATTAATGCAATTTGGCACTAATAACCATTACCTGCATGGTTACCATTAACATCGTCTGATGTTACCTGATTAGTTGGCCTCTTACCAAGGCTGCTTAGTCCTTTTGCCAACTTTATGATCATAGATTTGTTGCACCATCCTTTCTGCATAAGGTTGTTGGCTTCATGCAACAACATCCTCAGCACATTTAGCCATGCTCTTTGTTATCTTTGGTCCTACAACTAATACCAACATCAATAGTGATTATCAACCACAATATTCTCCATTAGTGGTTCATTGCATATGCAGACTTCATTATTCTACCAATATGCAATATCCCATTTATGCACAAGCATTTCCATATGTACTATGCAATGTTTGTTAAGATGCCATCTAGTGCATATACATCTATGTAATCCCTTACATTTTTAACATTTTTATGCTATATGACAATTTCATAATTATAAGTATGATAACAAACAGGGGTTTAAGGAATTCTTCCCTTTTTGATCCCTCATCGTAACATGGAATTCCTCTTCCATATCATGCAATTGTAGAAATTGCCCATATTGACAACAAAATTTGTTTGTCAAAACAGCCGCTGGCACTCTTCTGCACTAAATATCTATGATATATGTAGACCTCCTTCAAACTCTGGTCATGCATCATTGTTCCCTGCTGGACAAGCTTTCCAATGCCTATCTTCATGCTCCATTCCGACATCAGGTGCATAAACTACATCTCTTAAAAAAAATGACAACTTTCACCCCAATTCTGCACATTTTACACAGTTCCATTTTGGTCCAGAATGCCAACTTTAGCCACCTGCAGAAGAAAATCTATGAGGAATCACAAAAACTTATCTATCGGGCGAAGTTAGTCCATATAACAAGGAACACTCATCAATTCACGGATTTCAATTTCGATGCACCATTCATCTTCCATGAATTTCTGGGTTTTACTACTTCTCACTTTTCACATTTTTACAAAATTCCAAATTTTGGGCCAAAAATGGCTATCTACCAAACGGTGCATTTCTGGAAAATATTCGTCTAACGGAAACTGTCCGTCTTAATGAGAATATGAAATGTCTAATTCAGTAAAAATTTTGATTCCCACATCTAGGGTCACTTTTACTGCCCATGAGCTTTTCAAAATCCCGAAAAAGTGGCCCGGAACAGTGCTTTTTGGCCTTCTTGCTCACCCCGACTCCACATCCTTTGGAGTTTGGCTCCAAGATTTTGAACTTAACATCGTGCCTGCTTCATGGTCGCGCCTGATCAATTTCAGCTCAAACTGACCTTCCGTCAAGCTTCGGGACTCTGTCCTTCAAAAGTTACTATTATCCATTTTCTGTCAAATCGGAGTGTAATGGGCTTGGGGTCTTCACTGGTTCTTTCATGGCCTTCGTCAATGGCCTCCGAGCCCCACAGGAATCATTCCATTATGAGCCCGGATGCTCCTGCTATCCAAAAATCAAGTTTTGGTCACTTTTCGAGCTGGTTCGTCGATCGCTCCCGCAATTGCGGAGCCATTCGGTGAAGGCTCCCGCAGTTGCGGAGCCATTCGGTGAATGCTCCCGCAATTTCGGAGCCATTCGCGGAACGCTTCCGTTGCGGAACGATTTGGCGAATGCTCCCGCAGTTGCGGAGCCATTCGCGGAATGCTTCCGCAGTTTCGGAACGGTTCGTCGAATGCTTCTGAAATTTCGGGACGATTTGGTGAAGTCTTTCGCAGTTTCGGGGAGGTTCGCAGAAGCCTTCAGTAATTGCGGAACGATTCGCCGAAGCCTTCCGCAGTTGCGTAACGATACGCCGAAGCCTTCCGCAGTTGCGGAACGACTCGGCGAAGTCTTCCGCAGTTGCGGAACGACTTGCGGAATCTTTCCGCAGTTCGGAAGAAAATTCCTTCCGCAATTTCGGAAGAGAATTCCTTTCGAAAATTTCCTTTCGACGCCAAAAACTTAGAAAAATTTTCTGCTTTTTCGGAGCATTTCGCCGAATTTTTCCGCATTGCGGGACAACTCGCGGAATCCTTCCGCAAATTTCGGAAGAGAATTCCTTCCGCAAATTTCGGAAGAGAATTCCTTCCGCCAATTTCGGGGTGACTTCCCAAACTCCTTTGCGTTGCGGAAAAACTCACGGAATGCTTCCGCAGTTTCGGAGCAATTCGTCGAATGCTTCCGCAGTTTCGGAGCAATTCGTCGAATACTTCCGCAGTTTCGGAAGACATTCGGGAATTCTCTCCGAAACAAACTTAAACGAATTTTTCAAACAGACTTAGGAAAAATTGGAAAACTTTCTTTCTTTCAGAGATGACTGTAATTGGATTTGGCCCATAGAGGCCCAATGCTGCAACCAGCAGCTCTGATACCATTCTGTCACGTCCCCTCCCATCATACCAGCTAGATGGAGAGGATGGTGACGTTAAACCGGGCATCTAGCCCCATGAATTATTATGTAAGCATTCATATAATATAAAAGACATATGAAGATGCAAAATTATTTTAAAACACAGCAGAAGTAATTTCAATACACATCCATCATACATTCCAGATTTTTATGCCATTCATCAATTTAAGCTATATCAAATTTGCAAATGAGAATACTTATCTTAATACAAGTAATCCCTGAGCAACCAGCTACGTTTCTGCAACATTCCACCCAACCGTAGGCTAGTGTGCTCCTTAATCTCTCAGCACCACTGCCACCCCCCGAGCTGGGCATGATCTCCACAAGGAAAAGGGAAAAACAGGCTCATCACATAGCCAAAGATACGCCAGAATCAGCCAAGGCAACCAGCAGTTGGGTTCTCAGGCTGCTAAGAGATGGGCAGAGGTGAATTACTAGGCTAGTGGCTCAACCCTCGAGCTATGGATACTTCATTGGGCTCATCAAGCCAAATTTGTCTTCTTCCACTCTTAAAGCTCCTGCTCACAGGTTCAAATCCAAAACGGGATGCACTTAACAACAAAACCACAATTGCTGGGCATGAGGAAAATGTTTTCCACAGTGGGATGCATGAGATGGGGTTTCAACTAACTCAGAAAAACGTGGGAACAACTGCAATAGAAAGTATTGTTGTGAATTTAATCACAGCATTTAGGCTACATTCTTTATTATTGAACATGGGGCTTTGGGTGCAAAAACTCATGGTTTCAGTTTGCAAAGCCTGTTGGTATTTATCAGACCTTCCATTCCGAATGATTAGGCGTTTCACAATGAGCCCGGAATCAGCACTAGAGATCACTGATCCATTTTATCAATACAGAGAAGCTTTGGAGATCATAAGAATGCCAGGAGAACTCGCCTATAGCTTGTGGATAACAAATCTGTCGGCCTTTAAAATGGCAGAGAATAACATCAATAAGGGATTTGAAAAGAGTAAGGCCACTTGTACAGAACTAATCAGTCTAATGGGATACAAAACAGGGACGGTGGAAGATGAAGCTCCCACATCACTGGAAGACGAAAAGCATTTCAAAGATGTTGGCCAAAAGTCCTGGAAGATGAGAGCAGTCTCATTGATACATTTTATGATCTACTTGTATGAACGTGGTGAATGATTCTATCCAAGCTTTCTCTCAAGCATGGTGTTTCATGGATTTTGTTGATAGTTTGGATCCAGAAGGCCAATTAGTAAGTCTGGCAGCAGACAAACAATTTGACACTATTGAAACCATTTGGAAGAATCATCTTAAGACTCTTCAAAGTTCTGCGCATAATACATCTTACCAGAAGGTGTCAAACGAACTACTCGAAGAGAAGATCAAGAGACCACTCAAACAACATATGGAACGGCTTTGTAGAGAAGAACTGGCACCGGCCATAGAAGGTCAGATGAGAGGGTGTGTAGATAATCTACATGACTCCAAGGACTGGATGGCAATTGCTGCAAATATAAGTTTATATAAGAGATGGAAAGTCATGGATCTCAAATCTAATTCAGATAATGCAATCCATGATTTAAGATGCTTATTAGCAAACCTTATTGCTCATTGCATGGGACAGGAGCTCGACAAAGCACTCATAGAAAATTGCGGTAAATGGGCAAAGGACGGAAATGAAAAAGATATACTCAATGCAGCTTTCGTAGCTGGGAAAGCCAGAGCAGTGCGGGATCAGGTACAAATTTATTTGTGTTCATCGACAAAAATATCGATATTTGTTAAGTTGGAATTTTAGAGGCCATTTAATTTATCTCACCATACTAGCAAAGAATTTATGATCACTTATTTTTGTTGTTTAATTTTTTAAGAAATTGTCACTAATTTTCATTGGTTTCGAATTTTTATGTGTAAGAATTTTCTATTTTTTTTATGGATTGGTTGTAGTTGTAATGTATTCTATATGTACTGGTGGTAGTTGTAATGTGAATGGTTGTAATTGTAAATACATAATCATCTGGTAAATAATTGGATGTGTGTAATAACTAATATTATAAATCTTAGTCTTCCTTAACCTCCTCGATATGTAGTGGCTACAACTGATTTGCTTCTTAACCTCCTAGATATGTAGTGGTTACCACGGATTTGCTTGAAGATGCTCTCCTTTGGTTTGAAGGCCCAGCCTATTCTTTTGATGTGATTCAAAATGCTCTTCTTTTATGTGAAGGGCAGCCTCATTTTTTAATGTGGATTTGCTGATAATAATTGTGATAAGATGTATTTGTCATTTTTTTTAAAATTTAATAATAATTTAAAAAAAAATTTTGAGAATTTTTTTTTCTTAAATAATTTTCTTTTGTATTTTTATATTAATTTGAATTAAAAATTTTCTAAATAAAATCTTACATAGTTGATTTGTGATTTACATTCACATTCTTTATAAAAATAATTTATTTGATTATTTAAAAATGATTTATTTAATGATAAAATATTTAACTTTGTGATTTTATTTGTTCTCCAGATTATGGAAGGCAACCATCAAGAACTTGATCAAATTGGAGTTGTGGCAGGCGAAGGCAACGACTTAAGTAGAGGTGGTCGAAGACGAAGGCATCCCAACGACGTAAGTGAAGTTAAAGGTCATGTGGATGGCAACGATGTAGTACTGCATGGTCAAGTTGAAGATGTTGAGGCAGCGATGCAGTGAATGATGAAGTTGAAGATAATGTAAGCAACAGCAATGATGCATGAACAAGTTCAGCGTCACTCTCATGAGATCATTGAAGTTGGAAAAGAGGGGAAGAATAATTCTTATAATAAGAGTAACAGTAAATATATTTTCTGCTATTAAAATCGCTGGTTAATTTTTATGTAAGTGTAGTGATCATCTTGTGTAGTAAATATATTTTCTAGGAAGAGCTGGAAAATACTATTTTTTCAGTTATTTTATAAATAAGGTATTTCAAGTTTGAATTTCTCCAGAATTTCTCTGGAAGAGCTGTATTTCTCTGGAAACATCTGCAAGTTACTTCAAATTAGAAGCTACACAGTCATACTGCAACGATGTATGGTATTTGAATAAAGTTATTATCATTCCTAGAAATTTCACGAGTTATTATTATCTATTGAATTTCAAAACATGTTTTCTTCAATTAGAAATGGATGAACTGCCCATTTAGTTGCTGAATAATTTAATTTCTTTATCATAATACATATAGAAATAGGTATAAATATATTAGAAAAGGAGTAGACATAAAGATATAATTATGAATGAGAGGGGTACCGGCACCGCTATACCGGTGAGTTGACAGGCGGCCATGTGCAAATGAACACACTCCGTGAAATTATGACGTCGGACATGCATGGGTCGCATAGCTCGCACTCATTAAACGTACTACATCATTAACACAATTGTGACAGGAAACGGTTGACAGGCGGCCATGTGCAGACTCCGTGAAATTCTTCTGATCCCGTGGCCGTGACCCGTCAATAATCGTCATTGATGGATATGGTGAATATGGAATCGAATGTTTTCGAAAATGGAACAAAATGCAGAAGCGATGGAACAACGCAATTTGCAAACACTATGCATGTAGATCTATAGCGAATATTCTCTTTAATTAAAGTGACCGGGTGAACAAATGAAACGTTGACAATATACAAAAGAGCTAATGGTCCCCTTAAATTATAGAAGTGCATTTATTGATAAAATCCAAGAGTAGTAATAATAAATGCACTGTTGTTTGGTTTGGTGCATGTTGCTGGGTGCATATTAAACTGGTCAGAAACATGTGAAGTACATTACTGTGAGTAGGCCTAGAAATTTATGAAAATCTTACTGTGAGGTTTTTTTACCAATCATTTTACTTGTAATGTTTAAGTGTTTTTTTTACCTTTCATTTAAGTGTTTTTTCTACCTTTCATTTTAAGGTTTGCACATTTTTATAATATAATATCATTTCTAAAATTGGTCTCTCAAACTTCACATATTTTGTTAATTTTTAAGTACCAAACCGTAGTGTACCTATAAGGAAGTCTGTATGCTGTCTTTCCCTGAGTGCCACCCCCGTCCGGGCCGCTTTTCACTTGAATTAAGTAAGGGTGAGTTAAGGAAGGCAAGCCAATAGGTGCAGGGAGCCTTTCTTGACTTGAACAAGGGCTTTCCTTCCGTAAGAATGTTATAATTGAGCGTAGCGAACGTGATGAGAAATTTATTTCGAAACACACTTAAATGGGAAAATAGGTAGGAGAGGCGTATCAAGCACACTGCACTTCAATCTATGAGAACTACTCTACTTTTATTAGGTTATTTGATGCATTCATTTTTCAAATAAAAAATATAATTTAAAAAAAAAATTAAAACCAAAAACTATATTGTTGAATTTCATCAATGTTTGACAAAAATAAATAAAAAATCAATTATATATATATATATATATATTAGTATATACTTGTGCTCTATTACAATAATGACTAGAACTTTATTTTAATTTTGCAAATTTTCTATTAGGATGGTGTTACTTTAAGAGTTATTAAATTTGGTTGAATTAGTCAAATAAAATTGAAAATTTGAGGATTTGTTAGATTAGATCAAAATGACCTACATTAGTAGTAGTTCTCCTAAATTTGCCTATAATTGCTAGCTTCACTTAGTTGATTTATTGAATTGAGCAATGTAGAAAAAAGGATGAATGTAGCACAAACCTCTATTAATTTGCATGTTACCTAGTGCAGAAGGCCTCTACGTCTAGAAGGCCTCTACATCTATTTGTGTGAGAATACATAAATTATATTGTTAAATTTTTTTTCGATTTTTTTTCAATTGGTAAAGTGTAGTTAAACTCTTTCTATATTGTATTGAATTTAGATTTGAATCTGAAATCAAACTTTCAAACTTGGTAATTATGGTTATGAAAAAGTTATAATGGTATTTTATTCTATAAAATGAACCGCCCCACATAGATACTTTGAAAAAAATATATAATTAGAACTTTGAAGCGATAAAGACAACATATTTTTACATGATTTTAACTTTTACTTGTCATTTTAAAATTGTAAATTATATAAATTTTATTTTTTTTAAAATAAAATTTATGTGAGATAAATAATGTTCACCATATTTAAATGTATTAAGTGTAATATGTGAAATTACATAGTTTATGTACAAAATGAAAATTTTCAAATTTAAAAGTACAAAGAAAACTCATAAATAAGCCAGCGAAAATTTTCGATCACGCAGCGAAAACAGAGAAATGGACCTCATGACGCGGATTATATACGTACTATACTAAGTAAGAGTAGCTAACATTTACATCATTCCCCAGCAATCTTGAAAGTAACTGCAACCTTGCTCCTTATTGTATAAACTAGGAGAGTGTTGTTGGAATCCACTGCGGATGCAGAGGCCTGACGAGAGCAAGATAAAAAAGAATAAAGGGCACAACAGTAAGAAGCCAAGGTATATACTTGTATAAATAGGAGAAAATTAAGAAATATAGAGCCTGTGAGAGGGGAAGCAGAATAAATAACAAAATTATTTAGCATTTGTGTCATGGGCCTAGAAGTCCAAGTTGAGAGTAGAGCCTCATTACCCTCGTAGGTTGTGCGGCACCACTTCGACTTCATTACTAGGGGCATGGCCAGCCTAGAGGAAGCTCGCCAGACTACACATCTCAATTATACTTATGCGCGTTTCATTTCATCCATTCTTATGTTAACATAGCAACATTCACAAGTAAACACAATGCCACAAAGGAAGAACAACAATATGTAGCCAACAACACTACAATGGGGTGTCCCCAAAACTATCTATCTATCTATCTATCTATATATACAGTACAAAGAATCTTGGTTACAACATAGGGAGGATGCCACAACCCAAAAATTCACCCAGAGCATGTCTCAACGGAAATAGACTCAAGTTTGGAATCAAACAATATCTCCACACACGTCCAAACCAAACCCGGTCGCAACCCGTAGGTTTGCCTCCTACAGCACCTGGGTGAAAACACGAACCTGGGAAACATTTTTATGACAAACAGAGTGAAAAACACTAGTGCAGGAGAATGATCACGCAAAAAAAAGTCAACTCAAACTCTAGGCTGAGAGTTTGTGAGAATTCAAACTCTCAGCTGAGAGTTTAATAAAACTCTTAGCCAAGAGTTTGAACCAATCGCCGCGTTGTATTTTAAAAAAAACTCTCGGATGAGAGTTTGAACTAAACTCTTGGCCTAGAGTTTGGAAGATATTGTTTCGGCCGAGAGTTTATGGTCAACAAACCTATGAAAATATATGGCATATGGAACCTGCAACTTCGGCAAGCCTGAGCCCCTGCAAATTCTAAATATTATTTGTCGGACTTGGTAGCAATGGATTCATCTCCGAATCTGGTTTCCAATGATATAAAAATTGTTTCATTTCGATTTATTAATATTTTTTTTCTAAACCTTATCCCTTAAGAATTTTATTACTCTGAAAATCACCCGAAATAAAAATTCAATATCATAACAAAGACAACACCAAAAAATTTGAAATTTCACAGAGATCATAATTGGCTCGTCCTCTTCAAAAGGGTACTTTTAGTTTTTCTAATAAGAGTCACATTTGAAAGAAAATGCGAAGACAAAAACATGTGTCGATAATGCACCATTTTCTGAACATATGTTGTTTCGATAAATAATCAAAAATAGTTCCCAAGTCTTGAAAAAATCAAAATATAGTCCATGCACAGTGTAGTGTTTGTATATTATGAGCCTACAATTTTTTTTCCCTAAAATGAATAACCATCTATCAAAAAACCGACGTCAACACAGGTCACTCATTATCCATACCTAAAATTTTCAAGTATATGCTGTTGGTTGACCAAACAATTGTCCCACGATATGTCCATAAAAAAAAAAAAAAATACGAGTATAAAGCTAATTCAATTCTCTAAAACCTTTGTGTTTACTTCACATTGAAATTCCTAAGGGAGATATGGGTTTGAAGAGGTCGAAGTTGAAAAACATAAAATTTAGCAGTTTTGTTTGTAAAAAACAAGCCAAAATTGTTTCCCAACTTCATGTTTTCACCCACCTATCACGTGACTCTTTCGTAGGTCACAGCATGGTGCACTTTGTTGCAACCATCTATTCCCTCTCTCTCTCTTCCCTACACATTCCTTTAATCCTTGTGCTCCTTCTAATCCAAGTGTGCACTTCCTAGAGGATCAATGCACTTCATATGCCAAAGAATGTGAAGTGTTGCATTGTGTCATGAGTGTGTTCCATGCCAAGTGCACCTCACTTATTTATATGAGTGGAGAGTCAAGCAAATGGGTGTGTCTCTTCACTTGCACCTCTTCACTATTAGGTTGACTTTCCTTTCTTCTCATAAGCACTCAAGGTGCGGGCTTCACGTCCCTTCCTTTGGGATTCCAAGTTGAAGCGTGGACTTGTGCCCCACCTTCCGAGATTCCAAGTTGACATGTAAACTTCCAACCATCTTCGTAGGATCCGACCAACTTCCTTCTTGTTTTAACCTTCGTCCTATGCATGGGTCATTCTTCACATTGCAAGTTTCCTGCCTGAGATGCTCAATCTACCAAGTCATGGCCTCATCCTATACGTTGCAATGGGATTCCTTCCTGATCCGATCGAACCTATCTCATGCTGGGTGTGCTCCCATGGGTGTGGTTTCTCTTTACCAAGTCGAAGTAAGGGGTTCCACCAACCATGATATGCAACTCATCGACGGGTAAGTGCCCAACTTTCACTCAATCTCTAGTCATGCCACCAACCGAGGTCTCCACATTGGGTGTGAGATGTTGGCACGGGGTTAGACCGCATAAAGTGCGGAACCTGACAACAGAGAAGAAGGACCATCCATGAAAGAAAGGACCATTCGCGGAGAACAAGGAGCTAACGGAAGCGCAAGATTCGTTTAGTTAGTTAGAATGGGTCATTTGGACCATTTTGTAACCACATTATGTTGCTATAAATAGGACTATGATTGTAAGCCTAAGAGCATCCTAGAATAAGATCATAAGTGATTGATATATGTGCAGATGAACTCTGTAATGTTTTGCTCTATTTTTCGCAGTTTTGTATGGATCCGCAATAAGGTGTTTTGAACTACTTCTGCGAAGGTTATATCACAGGTTTTGATGAATGCATGAAGATGTTCGATTATGTTTATCTCTTTTGTCTCTGTTCATGTTAAATGATGAATGCAAGTGTTAATTGCGAAATGTTTAAAGCTTTGTGGTTTGGTAAATGTTGTTGATGCGAATGTTAGTTTAACCATGATAATGCGAATGTTGATTATACACTGAATATGCGAAGGATGAATGAATCTATGAATTGTTAAGTATGATGCGAAGACACAATCTCTGGTTCTATAGAAGTGAGAATTGATGCATGTCCTCCCCCCACTGCGGAAATCTGGTTCCTGCAGCCCCCTTAATCATCTCGGGTGAGACCTCACTCGCTCTGTGAGTGTTGCTAGAAAGGGTAAAACCTTTCTAGGCCGACGTTTAAGGGATTTTGGTTGATGTTTGTTGACAACAATGCGAAGTAAACCCCTGTGTTATAGGTAGTCTGTTGTTCGGGATTTCTACCCTATAGTGACGAGATGGACACTACCAACTGGGTGGGGTTGACAGGGAAACACATTGATTATATTGCATATGGTTATTGCAAAAGAAATAGATTGGGATTGAAGGACATACCTCTTTTCAACGTTTGATCCTAGCTTTCGCTTGGTCCTTCACTTGATCTCCCGCTCGACCTTCTGTTTGACGAACCTGCAATACAAGAGATACCTTCCTCAGCGTATCTTGACCATATAACATATGATGGAATGACAAAGCAATCTAACATCAAATATAATTAAGAACTAAACCAAATAGACATGCAATCCAATAGACATCATATTTGGGACAAGAAGGGTGTTTCGAACTTTTTATTGTCAAAGAAACATGAAATCAGTACAATATACCTGACGTGTAGAGATGTTTCTGCAACCGGATCCTGGGCTCCTGCTCTTCACTCTGACTTGGAACTTTCCTCCAGCATAACAATACTTCAAGCCTTCTCTCAAGATTTCATGAGTATATTAAGTATGTGAGTCTCTCTGAGTATAATGAGTAACCCCTCTCATGGATCCCCCTTGTATTTATGGGACAAGGTAGGTAGTTTAGAGCGAGAGGTAGTTGGATTGGGAGGTTGGGGAAGTTGCAGAACCAACTTCAACTAATCCCAATTCGTCAAATTAATATATTTTTGATTTCATCTTAAGATGTATGCGGGTTTCATACAACAAGAGTAACATACAGGAAGCAACTTGTATGCTTAACAACATGCGTTTACAACTTTTTTGGAGGTGTACGCTGCTTACCATTGAGGAGAGTAGGGTACAATACACAGGTCTTGTGTACAGAGAGGGGCGTACAGGTGGCAAAAACAGAAGAAAATGTTAAATTCTCAGGTGAGAAGTGTACTTCTGGCAACAAGTCATCTAAGGAAATCATGCTCTTCAATCCTTTGTGTCCTTTTGTGTGATCTATAAGGAAAGGTGATCACGGGACGGAGAAGTGCAGATTTGACCTATAACAGATGCCCCCTAATGTGTAAGGTCATAGGGAAATGATGGCCGAAATACATTATAAGTCCAAGTCAAAGGAGTAGCAAGAAACCGTAGAACCAAGTCACAAAAACACCTGAAACAACGATCAAGGTCAGCAAGCAATTACAATCTTAACATCATATAGATGTGTAACATGATCTCCGATACATAACTAGGAGATGTATATAAAGAGCATGGCCATTGAAATACAAGCATGGATCCATGTCAACAGAGAGATCATAGCCATAACAACAAGCTGGATCTATGTCTCATGAAGAGCCTGAATGAGTAAGGCTCAGTCTTGCGCAGCTTGGGGGATTACATAAATATGGTGATGCTATCATAGTCGCAAGGTCTTCATCCAAAACAACCCAAAGTACAAACCCTAACCATGCGAATAAATGAGATGAAGTCGAACATGGGGGGTATCGTTTGATTACCGATCATTAATGTATACCGTTAACAAACGCGAGGACTTCCATCAATAATGATAATGGGGTCCAAGGTACCTAGTACGATCCAACAAGTGTGAATAAGAGGACTTGAAGTCAAACACTTGAGGAACCTGTCAAATGAGAGACATTGATGTATTCCCATTTATTCAACAGCGAGGGAAACTACCACTGATGACTGCAATCCCCAAGGTACTAACCGAAACTCTAAACTTCGTTCCCAGAGCATAATGAGCTGAGGCCGATGGGAAGAAGTCTGTTGAAAGGGAGGCATTAATGCATCCTCCATCATCCAACATGAGGAACACTCACAAGTAAGAGCTGATGTGGAGTAGGACGAGTAACAAGATGAAACAAATTGACACCAGGATGGCCGACACATGAAGTCAAGGTAAAATGCAGAATGGACGACACAGGCTGTATCCTTGAACAGTGAGCATGACACAAAGTGACTTAGGTAGTTTTCAACATAACGGGAGAAATGATATAAGTCTGCAATGTAGGAGACATAACAAACCCTCCATATGGTTGGAAGAATAACCAACCGGGGGAGTTGACAACTCGAAGATCAGGTTCACCCTAAGGTAAAAAACTAAAACCCATATGACATAAAAAACTCAAGTAGGTGTTGTGTTCAAGGATATGACTGACATAACTGCCTTTGAAACTGAAAGAGATGCGATACACCCTTCTTATCCCTTTTTCTTTTTGGCAAAAGAATGTTCTTCTTGTTTATTTAATGAGTCCAAGAAAAATAGAAAACTCAATAGGTCCAACCATGTAAAAAGTGTAACGAGCCCATGGGAGGAAGACTCAGTACCATCTTCATTGTTTACAGAGTTCGAAGAAGAGATAGAAGAATACTCCATAGTACTGATCTCTGGATTTTAGTATTGAGCCGAGATCTGTTCTTGCTTGCCGTTGTTTTTAATTTTAAGGAGTCTGAAAAACTTAAACAATAACTCCATACACCTACTCACGGATTTTAATATCGAGCCCAAGTAGGTTAATGCTCTCAGGTATTTCCTGTTTATAGAGTATGAAAAACTTAAACAATCCTCTATTTACCCTCTCGTGGATTTCACATCGAGCCCAAGTAGGTGAATGCTCGCTTGGTGTTTTTATGTTTAGAGAGCCTGAAAACCCTAAAGAGAGGCTCCAAAAGGCCTTTTTCGTATAGTTAGTCCCCTCCCCCGACAAAGTATAAAACAATGAGAGGAGAACTCTTTTAGCCATGTATGACTAGAGTATTCATTTTTCGTAAGTAATCCGCAAAAGTCCGGAAAATGGTTAAAATTATACTTAAAAGGATGTCGCTTCAATCCTTTAACGAGTCTGAAATGAAAACTATACTCGGCAATCTTGTCATATTTAAAGAGTCAAACAAGAGCGTGAAAGAACTCTATAAAGATATTTTTCATAAAGTTTTAACGAGCCCGAAAAAGTAAACTCGTGACCTCCTTACTGTTTTTAACGAGCTCAAAGGAGATACAGAAAAATGCTCATAACTTCCTTACTGTTTTTAACGAGCTCGAAGTGAAGATGAAAGAAATGCTCGTAACCTCCTTACTGGTTTTGACGAGCTCGAAGGAAAGGTGGAAGATAGCTCGTCGATGGGTCAATGTCCAAATCAATGGCAGACTGCATTGTAGACTCTAAGAAAACTTCATCAAAAGGAAGTATATTATCCCAGATGGAACACACATCTAAACATTCAGATGGAGTCATCACCTGGTCAATTGCTAGGACCCAGTCCTGAGAAGGTAAGCATGAATTCAGAGGCTTCTTCTCAGTAGCAATTGGACTCAAGGAACAATATGCCACATAATTTGATTGTGACATAGAAGTTCCTACTGACGAGGGACATACTTGGTCTATAGTTGGGTAATAAGAGGGATCAACAAATGTAAGCTGATCGATAGTGATAATGCTTTCGTTGTCAGGAAAATGCATCACATGAAAGAGCATAGACACCACAACATGCATGGCATATACGTAATCATGCCTGAGGATCATATCAAAATCCATAGGGTCCTTTAAAACCATAAAATCAACCAAGATTGTTTTTTCACTCAAAGTAACAGGTACCCGAGGGAGGAATCCCAACGGTTCACTAGGTCTTCTGTCGAAGGTCAACAACCAATTAACAGCTGTAACAAGGTTAGGGAAACCTAAATCTCTCAAAGTATAAGGGGATAAGATACTAACAGAGGCTCCTTCATCTACAACACATCGATGAACCGTATGGTTGTCGATATCAACCTTTATCTGGAAAGGTGTAGCAAAATAAAGGAGAGGCCCAGTTAGACTATTCCAATCAAAGGAAATGATCCCAGAGCTTGGTAGGGTTTTACATGGCACAGATGCAGTGCCCCCATTTTCAGAGACATCCGAACTGGTAATGCAGAAGACTTCAGGGACAGGTGCATCACTCTCTGAAGGACTAATGGGATCGGTCGAAGATTGCATCGATTCGATCACTTCACTCTCCAAAGGAAGAATGGGGTTGACCAAAGATTTCATTGGTTCAACCACTTTATCAACCAAAGGTTGATCAGGATGTTGGGGATCTATAGACAATTCAGGAGCAAAAGATCCTTCAGACATGGACCACACTCTCCGCACCTCTGGAATAGCAGGGCACCGGTGAGTAAGGTGATCTCCCTTACAAAGTTGACAAGGGAACTTTGTTTTGCATCCTATACGCTTAGACTCCGTAACAACAACAATACTCTCAGCATGACTAGCATTGGTTGACATCTTGCCCCCAGCATGACTTGCATTGGCTAGTTGCTCAGAAGCAGAAGACTTTTGAACTATGGACCACACTCTTTGCACCTCTAGAATAGCAGGGCACCGGTGAGTAAGATGGTCTCCCTCGCAAAACTTACAAGGGAACTTAAGCTTCTGTTTATAAGGTTTGTTGACAATGTCAACTTTCTCAGCATGACTTGCATTGGCTGATTCAATCTCTCCAGTATGACTCACAGGAATTGGTGACTTGTCATTAATATGACCAGCAGTGATCAATGATGTGTCCTCAACATGAGCAACAGTGGTTGAAGACATGCTTTCAGTATTATTTGCAGTGACTGAAAGTTTTCTCCCAGCATGACCTCTAGAGGCTGAGTAGGTGCCCCTAGCATGACCTTTAGAGGCTGGGTGGGTGACCCCAGCATGACTTGCAGAGGCTGGGTGGCTGCCCCCTTGCTTTGGCATCTTCTTCCTATTCTTCCTCCATCTATTCCTTTTATACTGCTGGTTACTAGTATTACTACTTTCACCACATGAGGTAGAAGGAGGAGGAGAAGATGTTACTGGCGAAGCGGGCATAGGGTTCTGCTGCTCTTGATGTGAAGTGCTTACTTGAGAAGCATCAGGAGCATGCGGAGAGTGTGGTCCATGTCTGAAGGATGTTTTTCTCTTGAATTGTCTATAGATCCCCAACAGCCTGATCAACCTTTGGTTGATAAAGTGGTTGAACCAATGTAATCTTTGGTCAACCCCATTCTTCCTTTGGAGAGTGAAGCGATCGAATCGATGCAATCTTCGACCGATCCCATCAGTCCTTCAGAGACTGATGCACCTGTCCCTGAAGTCTTCTGCATTACCAGTTCGGATGTCTTTGAAAATGGGGGCACTGCATCTGTGCCGTGTAAAACCCTACCAAGCTCTGGGATCATTTCTTTTGATTGGAATAGTCTAACTGGGCCTCGCCTTCCTTCCGCTACACCTTTCCAGATAAAGGTTGAAATCGGAAACCATATGGTTCATCGATGTGTTGTAGATGAAGGAGCCTCTGTTAGTATCTTATCCCCTCGTGCTTGGAGAGATTTAGGTTTCCCTAACCTTGTTACAACTATTAATTGGTCGTTGACCTTCGACAGAAGACCTAGTGAATTGTTGAGATTCCTCCCTCAGGTACCTGTTACTTTGAGTGAAAAAATAGTCTTGGTTGATTTTATGATTTTAAAGGACCCTATAGATTTTGATATGATCCTCGGGTGTGATAATGTATATGCCATGCAGGCTGTGGTGTCTACACTCTTTCATGTGATGCATTTTCCTCACAACGAAAGCATTATCACTATCGATCAGCTTACATTTGTTGATCCTTCTTATTACCCAACTATAGACCAAGTATGTCCCTCGTTAGTAGGAACTACTATGTCACAATCAAATTATTTGGCATATTGTTCCTTGAGTCCAATTGCTACTGAGAAGAAGCCTCTAAATTCATGCTTACCTTCTCGAGACTGGGTCCCGGCAATTGACCAGGTCATGACTCCATTTGAATGTTTAGATATGTGTTCGATCTGGGATAATATACTTCCTTCTAATGAAGTTTTCCTAGATTCTATAATGCAGTCTGCCATTCATTTGGACATTGATCCACAAATGAGCAGTCTTCCACCTTTCCTTCGAGCTCGTTAAAAACAGTAAGGAGGCTATGAGCAGTCTTCCACCTTCGCTTCGAGCTCGTTAAAAACAGTAAGGAAGTTACGAGCATTTCTTCCACCTTCACTTCGAGCTTGTTAAAAAGAGTAAGGAAGTTATGAGTATTTTTCTGTATCTCTTTTGAGCTCATTAAAAACAGTAAGGAGGTCATGAGTTTACTTTTTTGGGCTCTTTAAAACTTTACGAAAAAGACTATTATAGAGTTCTTTCACGCTCTTGTTTGACTGTTTAAATATGACAAGATTGCCGAGTATAGTTGTCCTTTCAGACTCGTTAAAGGAATTGAAGGTCCATCCGCTCAGGTGTAAGTTTAACCCTTTCCTGGACCTTTGTGGATTACTTACGAAAAAGGAATACTCTAGTCATCCATGGCTAGAAGAGTTCTCCTCTCATTGTTTTATACTTTTTCGGGGGAGGGGACGAACTATACGAAAAAGGCCTTTTGGAGCCTCTCTTTAGGGTTTTCAGGCTCTCTAAACATGAAAACACCAAGTGAGCATTCACCTACTCGAGCTCGATGTGAAATCCATGAGAGGGTAAATAGAGGATTGTTTAAGTTTTTCAGACTCTATAAATAGGAAAACACCGACGAGCATTAACCTACTTGGGCTCGATATTAAAATCCACGAATAGGTGTATGGAGTTATTGTTTAAGTTTTTCAGACTCCTTAAAATTGAAAACACCGGCGAGCAAGAACAGATCTCGACTCGATATTAAAATCCAGAGATCAGTACTATGGAGTATTCTTCTATCTCTTCTTCGAACTCTGTAAACAATGAAGAAGGTCCCAAGTTTTCCTCCCATGTGCTCGTTAAACTTTTTACATGGTTGGACCTATTGAGTTTTGTATTTTTCTTGGACTCATTAAATAAACAAGAAGAACATTCTTTTACCAAAAATAATAAGGGATAAGAAGGGCATATCGCATCTCTTTCAGTTTCAAAGGTAGTTTAAGTCAATCATATCCTTGAACACAACACCTACTTGAGTCTTTCATGTCAGTTGGGTTTTAGTTTTTGACCTTTGGGTGAACCTGATCTCCGAGTTTTTACTCCCCTGGTTGGTTATCCTTCCAACCATATGGAGGGTCTGTTATGTCTCCTACATTGCAGACTTATATCATTCCCCGTTATGTTGAAAACTACCTAAGTCACTTTGTGTCATGCTCACTTTTCAAGGATACAACCTGTGTCAGCCATTTTTGCAGTTTACCTTGACTTCATGTGTCGGCCAGTTTGGTGTCAGTTTGTTTCATCTTGTTACTCGTCCTAATCCACATCAGCTCTTACCTGTGAATGTTCCTTGTGTTGGATGATGGATGAGGCATTAATTCCTCCCTTCCAGTGGACTTCTTCCCATCGACCTCAGCTCATTATGCTCTGGGAACGAAGTTTAGAGTTTCGGTTAGTACCTTGGGGATTGCAGTCATCAGTGGTAGTTTCCCTCACTGTTGAATAAATGGGAATACATCAATGTCTCTTATTTGACAGGTTCCTCAAGTGTTCGACTTCAAGTCCTCTTATTCACACTTGTTGGATCGTACTAGGTACCTTGGACCCCATTATCATTATCAAAGGAAGTCCTCGCATTTGTTGATGGTATACATCAATGACCAGTAATCAAACGATACCCCCCATGTTCGACTTCAGCTCATTTATTCACATGGTTAGGGTTTGTACCTTGGGTTGTTTTGGATGAATACCTTGGGACTATGATAGCATCACCATGTTTATGTTATCCCCCAAGCTGCGCAAGACTGAGCCTTACTCATTTAGGCTCCTCATGAGACATAGATCCAGCTTGTTGTTATGGCTATGATTTCTCTGTTGACATGGATCCATGCTTGTATTTCAGTGGCCATGCTCTATATATACATCTCCTAGCTATATATCGGAGATCATGTTACACATCTATATGATGTCAAGATTGTAATTGCTCGCTGACCTTGATCGTTGTTTCAGGTGTTTTTTGTGACTTGGTTCTGTGGTTTCTTGCTACTCCTTTGACTTGGACTTATAATGTATTTCGGCCATCGTTTCCCTCTGACCTCACACATTAAGGGGCATCTGTTATAGGTCAAATCTGCACTTCTCCGTCCCGTGATCACCTTGACTTGTAGATCACACAAAAGGACACAAAGGATTGAAGAGCATGATTTCCTTAGATGGCTTGTTGCCAAAAGTACACTTCTCACCTAAGAATTTAACATTTTCTTCTATTTTTGCCACCTGTATGCCCCTCTCTGTACACAAGACCTATGTACTGCACCCTACTCTCCTCAAGGGAAACTAGCGTACACCTCCAAAAAAGTTGTAAACACATGTTGTTAAGCATAAAAGTTGCTTCCTGTACGCTACTCTTATTATATGAAACCTGCATACATCTTAAGATGAAATCAAAAATATATTAATTTGACGAATTGGGTTAGTTGAAGTTGGTTCAGCAACTTCCCCAACCTCCCAATCCAACCACCTCTCGATCTAAACTGCCTACCTTGTCCCATAAATACAAGCAAGATCCATGAGAGGGGTTACTCATTATACTTAGAGAGACTCACATACTCAATATTCGCATGAAATCTTGAGAGAAGGCTTGAAGTATTGTTACGTTGGAGGAAAGTTCCAAGTCAGAGTGAAGAGCAGGAGCCCAGGATCCGGTTGTAGAAACATCTCTACACGTCAGGTATATTGTATTGATTTCATGTTTCTTTGACAATAAAAAGGTCGAAACACCCTTCGTGTCCCAAATATGATATCTATTGGATTGCATGTCTATTTGGTGTAATTCTTGATTATATTTGATGTTAGATTTCTTTGTCATTTTATCATATGTTATATGGTCAAGATATGCTGAGGAAGGTATCTCTTGTACTGCAGGTTCGTCAAACAGAAGGTCGAGCGGGAGATCAAGTGAAGGACCAAGCAAAAGCTAGGATCAAACATCGAAAAGAGGTATGTCCTTCAATCCCAATCTATTTATTTTGCAATAACCATATGCAATATAATCTATGTGTTTACCTGTCAACCCCACCCAGTTGGTAGTGTCCATCTCCTCACTATAGGGTAGAAATCCCGAACAACACCCTATCGATAGTCACTGTGTCAACAAATGGTTTCGTTGTCGGGACCCTGAAGAAGAAAGAAGAGGACATGTTGTGGCACCCAACGAAACTAGAGATTCAGGAGTGGTTCGACAAGAAGACATAAGAATTCACAGAGGGAGAAAAATGGAACCCTGAGCAGACAGTAAGAAATTGGTTGCAAAAGCATATTTATTCTGATATACATGAGGTGTTTTTCTGTGAATTCTCGATATTACTGCATGAGTGGTTGGCGCAACTAACATTTAGGAAGAATAATTACCAAGGAGGTTAACCTGACCACTGGACCCCGGAATTGGTCCAACAGCTAAAACGGGTCAACCATAAGGTATCGAGAGCTGTTGACTTCTGGATAGACAGTATCCTAGAGGGATACATTACTGAGTTCGCGATTGACACAATCAAATCATATAGCGATGCAGAGATAAAATTTTTCGAAGGACCTAGAAGGAGATTCGTACTATCGTTGAAGTTGTGGATTAAGATGCTCGTCTACGAAAAGGGCATCCTGAGGATGAATTCCGACGTGTAGAAGATCAGTGTGCGGAGGTTGTGGGTATCGCATGAATGCGGATCTGATAGAAAGATGTGGGGTAGATGGACATGAGCGATGACAAATTTTTAAGGGAGGATGAGGAATATTGTGGTACCTTGAGGAGTGGGTCGATATTCCGGCGACCAGAGAAGAAGACGATGACTGAGAGAGAGAATCTCTTGAGGGGACCAGAACGGAAGACTGTGAAACAGGACCACAAGGGACGAAGCGACCTTATTACGATGAAGAAGAAGGCGACCAGGATACCCTAGAAGCGGAAGAGGGACGGATCGTAAGTTACAACGCACCTTCAACTCCATGCACTACCCAGAAATTTACAGGAAGAAATACAAGTTATTCGCAAAGTTGTCCTACGTGCAGCGGTAGGAGTAGTGCATCAGTAAATAATAATAGTAGGAATGCAAGAATGGCAGGTGACGACACAAAAATTCCCACTTTCCAGGGGAATGGGACTAAGGATCCCTAACAATACTGGTTCCTGTGCGAAGCGGTATGGACTATGAAGTAGGTCTAGGATGAAGATATTAAAAAGGTACAGCTATCGACGACCCTCAGGGGTTGTGCGCTAGATTGGTTTATGAATTTTACTAAGGTACTGACGGGGACTCCAAAAAAAACATTGGTACAAATCGAG
Organism: Larix kaempferi; assembly: GCA_027924585.1. Lineage (NCBI taxonomy): Eukaryota > Viridiplantae > Streptophyta > Pinopsida > Pinales > Pinaceae > Larix > Larix kaempferi. The sequence goes on along the minus strand of BSBM01000033.1, from coordinate 4,120,494 downwards.
GCAAGAATGATTGATGAATTTAGAAAACCAAAATCGGAGTCATAGTACATCACCAAGCTCAAGTAAATCAAGAAATACCCGAACGAGTCGGTATGGGAATTTTATTAACGCTATGAAACATTAATGTGGAGGTGAGTTTCGGGATGGGCGATATGCAACATAAAGAGTGGTTTATCGAAGGGTTGGTGCCACAAATCCGCGGACCGCTAATGCAACAAAAGGTAGCGACTCAAGCCGAAGTGCTGGAGATTGTGATGAAGCTGGAGGCTTCACCACTCGAAGAAACAGGCATCAGCATGGAGCGAATACAAGCGCAATTGGAAAACTTGACACTTCAGCTACAAGATATGAAGAAGGGAAAAGAATCCCGCGAAGATATATAGTGCAGTAGATGTAAAGTAGTAGGACACCATAAGGATAATTGCCCATAATTTCAAGAGTATTTACAGCCAGGTGCACCGAATCCCCTTAGTCAGGAAGGGATGTTGTGGTGTCGTGTCTTCCAGACGAGAGGACATCGACCGAAAGAGTGTGTGTACCTACAAAATATGGTATCAAATTCAGTAAATTTGTATTGCAAATTTGTTCGATCGATTGGACATGACGAGAAAGAGTGCAAGGCTTACGACCTACTCCAAGAACAAACTGCGGATACATTTTTCATGAAGGGAGAAGAGAAACCAGTGGTACAGCAGCAACCGAAGTATAATCAACAACAACCTCACTATAGTCAGCCACCGTAGTATGATCAAGGACAGTATGGGAAATCACAGTATGGTCAACCACAATATCCAAAACTACAATATCAACTACCATCGTATGGTCAAAGCCAATATCAACAACCGCAGTATGGTCAATCGTAGTACCCTCCATATGGGCCACTGCGAGGAGGTTTTAGAGGGGGTTCTACGAAGGTGAAGGTGCCGGTGTAGGACGAGGAGGAGCAGTTGGAAGAGGATGAGGATCAATTATATGTTACAATTGTGGACGGAAGGGGCATTATCAGAGGGATTTCCCAAATCCAACACCACAGTGCACTTATTGCATCGTTGTGGACCATGGTGTCGAAGATTGTCCGCTGCTCATCGCAAAATGGCAAACTAAGAACCTACACCCGCCTCCACCAAATCAAAATCAGAACCAAAATATACCACTGGCAGTACAAAAGATATCAGCAGAGGTCAGAATTCACACTGCGACTGTTGGAGTAGTAGCCCGAGGAGGAGCTGTGACAGGAACCGACAGGTCACAGGATAGCGTCCGACCAACATCATGGAAGCATGTCACATTTGATGCAGAAGCAAAAAGGGATATCCTCTTGAAAGCACAGGAGGCAATGAGGCAGAGGAGGAAGTCACCTCCTCACTAGCAAAAAGTTACTTATGACATGCCACCGACGTTCGACACAATGAAGTCGCAGAGAAGGAATAACACCTTAAGCTCCTTCTTGGAAAGTTTCCTAGATTTGGTTACTTCGATTGGTCGAGTGTGCCAGGTTCTAGCTGAAATTGAGGGAGTCAAAACATATGCATACTTTGATGTGATAGAGATTGTCGACAACACCAACCCCTATCCAGTGCTTCTAGGGATAGACTGTGCTATGGAGAACTAGGCCATCATCAATTTCAAGAAACGAACTATGTCGTTCGAAAACCGTGAGATGAGGGTAGTCACACCTCTTGATCCCGCAGAAGGGCAGGGATATGTTGAACCGACAAGGGATGAATTCACTAAGGGATGGCACAGTCTCTACAACATATCCGAAGACTACAATAATCCTATTGCAGATGGAGAGTTAGGATGGCGCAACGTCAGTTCGGCATCGTCAGATTCGGATGAGGTGCTTGAAAATTGGTAGAGTCAGCTACATGGAGTATTGTTTAGGAGGTGTGCACGGATCACATAGTCGTTGCGATGGGTAGCCATAGAAGAGTGCACACTACCAACATGTGAGGGGTTTCCCAAACTGACTACATTTCTCACCGAGTTTGAAGAAAAAGTGGCGGAACCACAACGTCTACTGGCCTTCGAGGAAGCCTTGAAGGCTACACCATCGCTATGGTGGGTGGCGCACAAGTCAAGTATAACAACCTCACCACTATGTTGACACCTAATGGAGGTTAGGTTCGGCAACGATGGAGGATATGGTGGAAGGAAGTACGACAACAGAGGAGATCCAAAGGATAATTTGAATGAATGTCAAAGCCAATGGGGCTCACGGGAAAAACAGGAATGGGTCCACGCATTCATTCCGCACACTGGATGAAGTACCACAAAGTTGGTATATCGCAGCAGAACTGCGACGCAGAACCACCTTATGGGAACAAATAACTATTGGCGTTAGCCAAACGTTCAGTTTCTCCAACGAGAACCCCTTCATCCATAGCGCATTACAGGCGATCCGCGAGAAAGTATTTGAAGCAGTTCCAACAAAGCAACCAATGGGACTTCGGTGGACTACGACACCAAAAATGCTGATGGAGTGCTATAACATAATAGGTGAACCGGACGATGAAGATGATTCGACGGCTACATATATACTAGAATCATAAGGAAGTTGCAATGTCAAGGCACCATAAATGCCTTCTGACAAGTTCCTGCAGCCATTGCAAATAAAGAAAGTGAACATTGGGTCGGAGGAGAAATCGAAGTTTGCGAGTATTGGAGATTATTGGGATGACTCGACCATTGCCAAGATGACCGACCTGCTGCATGAGTTTCAGGACTTGTTCCCAACGAAATTCTCGGAGATGAAAGGAATTTCTGGAGACTTAGGCAAAATGAAAATCCCCCTGAAACACGATGCGAAGCCAGTAAAGCAGCGACCTTACAGGTTGAATCTGAGGTATAAGGAGAGGGCGCAGGATCAACTCGAAAGGATGTTGGACGCAGGAATTATAGAACCAGTGGAGGAATCAGAGTGGATAAGCCCGATGGTGGTCCAAGATAAGAAAACTGGCAAAGTATGAATCTGTGTCAATTTAAAAAAGTTGAATGATGCATGCTTACACGATCCGTTTCCGACACCATTCACGGATGAGGTGCTAGAAGGAGTGGGAGGTCAAGAAATATACTCCTTTACCGATGGATTTTCAGGCTACTACCAGATAAAGATTGCGAAGGAGGACCGACACAAAACAAAGTTCGTCACAAAATGGGGATGTTTTCAGTATATGGTGATGCCATTCAGCCTGAAGAATGCACCAACAATCTTCTCAAGACTGGTAGTTGTTGTGTTCACGGATTACATCCATAAATTTCTAGCAGTATACATGGACGATTGGACAGTATACGGGTTGGTCAAGGATCATGTTACGAACCTAAGGTTGATGCTGGAAAGATGTCGATAGCACCAGATTTCGCTAAACTTGAAGAAGTGCATTTTCTGTGCTCTGTTTGGGATTTTGCTGGGACACATTGTATGTAGGGAAGGGATGCTAGTTGACCCTGCAAATATTGCGATTATTGTCGACCTACCACCACCAACAACAGTAAAGAAATTAAGAGCGACGTTGGGACACACAAGATACTACCGAAAGTTTATCAGAGGGTATGCAGCAATCACGACACCGATGGAAAATGTTTTGAAGAAGGATGCCAAGTTTGAATGGAATGAAGAATGCCAGAAGAGTCTTGATGTATTGAAAGCAAAGATGGTTGTGGCACCTATAGTAGTATTTCCATATTAGACGAAGGAATTCCACGTTCATGTTGATTCATCATCAGTCACACTAGGAGTTATCTTAGCCCATCCAGGAGAAGGAGCGATTGACCACCCGATCGCATTCGCAAGTAGAAAGTTGTCTACTGCGGAGAGGAATTATACAACAACGGAAAGGGAAGGTTTGGAGATGGTCTATGCTCCACAGAAGTTCCGACACTATCTACTCAGAGGTCATTTGAAAATGTTCACTGACCATTCAGCACTCAAGTACCTAGTGAACAAGCCTGTGTTGGGGGGGGAATCTGTCGATGGCTCTTACTCTTTCAAGATTTGACTTCGAGATAATTGTAAAGTCGAGGTGACTGAATGCAGGACCAGATCATTTGTCGCAGATAAAATCAAGAGAAGAACCAAGGAGTATCGATGAAGGACTACCCGATGCTTAGTTATTTAGAGTCAGAATGGTCGATGATCATTACAAGCAAATTATTCAATTTTTGGCGACAGGAATGGAACTGAAGGTTTCACTACCAACCAAAAGAAACAGTTGGTTGTCAGGGTTGTGGATTTCCAACTAATTGTCGGGAAACTATATAAGATGGGACCAGATGAGATACTTAGACGGTATGTCCTTCCGCATGAACATGAAAGGATTTTAACAGAATCTCATGATGGAATCGCAGGAGGACACTAAGGAGGAAGTGCCACTTCTAGGAAGATCCTTCGAGTTGGACTATGGTGGACGACGATGCACGAAGATGCAGCGAACTACGAAAAAATTTGCGACGTATGTCAGAGAACAGGGAAACCGTCACGAAGGGACGAAATGCTATTAGTACCTCAAGTGATGCTGCAGGATTTTGACAAGTGGGCAGTCGACTTTGTGGGACCCATTAACCCCCAGGAAAGAGAACAAGATCACGATACATTATCACTGCGATGGATTATTTGACGCGATGGGTGGAAGATGCACCAGTGAAGGACTGCATGGATGTGACTACAGCAAGGTTTCTCTTCGATAACGTGGTCACCAGGTTTGGATGCCCAAAGATCCTGATGAGCGACCAAGGCACTCATTTTGTGAACAAGACAATTGCAGCGATGACAGAGGAGTTTCAAATTCAACACAGGAAGAGTACCCCATATCACCCACAAGCTAACGGGATAGTTGAGGTGTTCAAAAAAATATTGGAGTATGCACTCACAAAGGTGTGCAACACAGACCGTGATGATTGGGATTTGAAGATTCCAGCGATACTCTGGGCATATCGCACAACTTGTAAACGATTGACTGGCCAAACCCCGTTCAAGCTCATTTACGAACATGAAGCAGTAATGTCGATGGAGTATATTGTACCAAGTCTGCGCATCGCAGCAGCCACAGGAATGAGCGACGATGGAGCACTGGCAGAACGATTAGCCCAATTAGTACAGCTCGATGAGGATCGGTTCATCGCAGGATTTCATCAAAAGGTAGAGAAGGATCGACAAAAGGCTTGGCATGATCGCCATGTCAAACCAAAGCATTTTCAGTGAGGAGATATGGTTCTATTATACGACAGTAGGTTTTCAAAGCATCCAGGTAAGTTGCAGATGCATTGGTTGGGCCCCTACATAATAGATTTTGTCACTGACGGAGGTGCGGTGTAGTTAATTATTATCTTTAATTGCTTTTTTGATAAAGATATTACATTACTTATTTACCTTGATCTCCTATCTGAATGGTAGACTTAATATTCTACATATTTTTTGTTATAGATGAATCCTTTTCCCTTAAATCTTCTTCTTTTCCCACAATAGGATTTTCCACTTTCTCATGTGAAACTAATTTTAGCATTTCTAAACAATCATTGATAGCCTCTTTAATTTCATTTTGCAGCAGGGGACAAGATTCTATAATGCTGAAAGATTCTTCTTGCAAAGGTTCGAGTATTTCAATACTTTTCATTGTTCTTCATGTAACTTGTTCACCTCTTGTTGTTGCTTCTTACATTCTCCCATTTTGTTGGTCATTTCTATTATTGAAATATTTGCGAGCTGTGAAGAATCTTTCGTTCTAGGTCTTGTGCCATATGTAGAGTCTTATTTACTTCTTTCGGGTGCTCATTCTCAACTAGACTTTTCCATAATTGAATAATTTCTTCATGTAGTTCTGCACATCTTACTTCCATATTTTTGAGGCCTTCAATTGTGGTATTTATCTTTTTAGGTTCCTCTTCAGCTTCTGTAGGATTTTCTAATGCTTGATTTTCAAATTTGGTTTGTAATTTTTGCATGACTTCTCCTATTATCATCATCTTTCTTTTTGAGGAGAAATTTTATTTTTTGAGAGCTTATGGAAGTATGCAGTACACTTCTTCTACTTCCTTTTGCATACTATATGCATCCTGCTATACCTTTTCCAGTTCAAGTTTTAATAAACTACCTTGTGCAACTACTTCTTTTGATTCATTTTCTAGCAGTACTATCGTATGTGTAGTTAATCCCTTTTCGGTCCTTAGCTGCACACATTCCTCTTATAGCATATCTTTATCCTTCTTGCATGTATCCAATTTGACTACAGCTACTTCATGGCTTCTTCTGATTTCTTGTGCAGCAGATGCATGTAGTACATATAACTCATTTGAGGTTAATTGTGATAAAATTAATTCTGTGTGACTTACCTCATTTTTCATTTCTTGGGTAGGAAATGTCACAGCCACAGATTGGATCTTCAAATTTTGATGAAGCTCTATCTCCTTCAGAGATGTAAAACTGCTTTGATCTCCCCAAATTTTCTTTACCAGTTGATTTAATATTCCACACTGTTCATCAATATTTGTCAAGGTTTCTCTTTGTTTTGTAATAAGATTTTCAATCTCGCCTTTTGTACTTATGTTTATGATTGCTTCTTCAACCACATTTCTGATTTCAGTGCCAATTCATTCAAGATCACATGTTGTCAGTGGTTGGGCCGAGTCAGGTTCGGATACATTTTCTTTCTTCCTTGAGGATCTCTCACCTTGAACTATTTCATTTCTTTTCTTAGCTTGCTTATTCTGTTGCTCTGTCTTGGTAAGTGTTTCTGATTTGTCTGTCGCTGCGGTTGATTGTTTCTGTTGTTCTACTTCTTCTTATTCAGTTAACGGAATTCTCCATTCTACGTCCCAATCTTGAATCATTTTTGCAATGTATTCTTTAAAGAAAATAAATATAGTAGTCCACCATTGTTTTATGGGGTCCCTTTTTGCTTGTAGATAGGTGTGATGCATTCTGATCTTAAAGTGGATGATTCCTTTGTAAGTTTCAACAACATGAGGAGATATGCATGGAGAATTTTTCAGGGTATGCTTGATTTATTCGCAATATAAGAAGAAATTAATGTTCATGTTTTTCGCCTGTCTGTACTTTGTCTCAAAAACCCACATGTTTGCATACCTTGCAGCTTGAAAGGGTTTTTTATTTTTTTCTAAGAACTGACTTCCTTTGGGATCCTTCCAACAAGTGAGCACAATAAAAATTAATAACCAGGTATAGTGAAAGGGATTACCTTTTTCTTGCACTTCCAGAAAATATTCAAGAAACTTGTTCAATAGGAATGTTGACTAGTTCATCTAGATGCCTTCAACACGTTTTTCTGTTGTTGCAATGATTGCGGCTAAGACTTGATCCTGTTAAGTTTAAACTAATTTGACTAGCAAGATCACTGAAAGAAACATAATCACAAGATAGACAAATATTTTACCCTAGGAGACCCTCATGGGGTAGAAAACCTAGCAAAGCTTTCCTCAATAAGATGATCAACCAAAATACAAGATGTGCTCCAAGACTAGAGCTCCTTCTCTACCTCCTATGCAGACCTCTCTCTCACAAGTGCGCCACTTTCCGAGCTATGCAAGTATGAGATAAGTGAGGAGCATCCTCCTCTACTTATACTAGATTTCCGACTGAATTTTTCCCTAGTGGGGCCGACCTCTCCCAATGGAGTCTAATAATCCCTAATTAAATAACTCAGGGCCGACCCTCACATGGTGGATATAATAACCCTGGTTACCACAATCCATCGCAGGAATAAACATATCCGGATACATAATAGAATTACCTCGGAGGGATGAGACATCTCCTGAATAATAAAGTACAAATATAATATTCTTAGAAGTTACAATATTCAACACTCCCCCTTAACAAGAAGGATATTATAACAACATCTGCAGGAGCAAGGAGTCATCGACTACATCATACATGATACATCTATAAATCATCGGAAGCTTTCTTCAATACATCATCTTCAGTAACTCAAATAGTTACTGGAATATCTAAATCCTCACGATCAACAACATCGTCATCATACGATTATCAGCATCGTCATCATCATCATCATCACACGATCATCAACATCATCATCACATGATCATCAGCATCGTCATCACACGATCATCAGCGTCGTCATCATCATCATCATCATCACACGATCATCAGCATCGTCATCACATGATCATCAGCATTTTCATCATCATCGTCATCACACGATCATCAGCATCATCATCGTCATCGTCATCACATGATCATCATCATCGTCATCATCATCGTCATCACACAATCATCAACATCGTCATCATCATCACACTATCATCAGCATCGTCATCATCATTGTCATCACACAATCATCATCATCGTCATCACACGATCATCAACATCGTCATCATCATCGTCATCACAAGATCATCAACATCGTCATCATCTGCAATACACACGATCATATTATAGGATGATCAATCCCACTCTCTTTAGGACATAGGTCCATGGATGATACAATCCTATCATGTACCTTTTGAACTGAGGTCTAGGGACGATCCAGTCCTATCATGTACCTTTTGAACCGAGGTCCAGGGACGATCCAGTCCTATCATGTACCTTTTGAACCGAGGTCCAGGGACGATCCAGTCCTATCATGTACCTTTTGAACCGAGGTCCAGGGATGATCCAGTCCTATCATGTATCTTTTGAACTGAGGTCCAGGGAAGATCCAGTCCTATCATGTACCTTTTGAACCGAGGTCCAGGGACGATCCAGTCCTATCATGTACTTTTTGAACTGAGGTCTAGGGACAATCCAGTCCTATCATGTACCTTTTGAACCGAGGTCCAGGGACGATCCGGTCCTATCATTCAATTCTTGGAGACCTCTGTCTATGACTCAACTCAAGGGACCGAAGTCCGGGGACGATCCAATCCCCATTCTCGAAGACATCTTGTCTATGGCTCAATTCAAGGGACCGAAGTCCGGGGACGATCCAATCCCCATTCTCGAAGACATCTTTTCTACGGCTCAATTTAAGGGACTGAAGTCCGGGGACGATCCAATCCCCATTCTCGAAGACATCTTGTCTATGGCTCAATTCAAGGGACCGAATTCCGGGGATGATCCAATCCCCATTCTCGAAGACATCTTGTCTACGGCTCAATTCAAGGGACCGAAGTCTGGGGACGATCCAATCTCCACTTGTCCACTAAGGACTTCATTCTCGAAGACATCTATCTACGGCTCAATTCAAGGGACTGAAGTCCGGGGATGATCCAATCCCCACTTTTCCACTAAGGACTTCATTCTCAGAGACATCTGCCTATGGATCAATTTAGAACATGTGTTCAAGGATGATGCAATCCCTCTTCTTTCTCGGAGACATCTGTCTATGGATCCTTTTAGAACATATGTTCAAGGATGATGCAATCCCCATAGTATCCTCATCAATACAGGTATCATTAGTGCATCAATACAAGTATCCTTGTCCATACAAGTACATCAATCAATACATGTATACATATCATCAATACAAGTATCCTCATCCATACAAGTACATCAATCAATACATGTATACATATCATCAATACAAGTATCCTCATCAATACATGTATATATATATCATCAATACAAGTATCCTCATCTGTACAACTACATATGCAAGTGTCCTCATCAATACAAGTACATATACAAGTAATATAAATATCCTAATTATACATATAAGAAATATAAAGATAATAAATATAAATATCTTAAGTAAAATAATACAGGTATCCTCATCATCGACCTTACTGTCGATGCAGGAAATCTCATCATTAGTGTCTTCATCACTCCCCCTTTCGAGGAGGGTCCTTTTGGACTACACCAAGCTTGTCTCGGAAATACTCAAATTTTACTCGAGACAGAGGTTTGGTCAATATATCAGCAATTTTTTCATCAGTGCTCACATACTTGAGCTTGATAGCTCCTCTCTGCACCATATCCCGTATATAGAAATATCGGATCTCTATGTGTTTTGACTTATCATGGAACACTGTATTTTCTGTCATCTTAATACAACTTTGGTTGTCACACATGATCACAGTGGGATCCATCTCTAAGTCAAACAATCCCGATAGTAGTTTTCGAAGCCATACTGCTTCACAACTAGCAGAGCAAGCATCTATATATTTTGCTTCGGCAGTACTGAGAGCTACACTAGATTGTTTCTTGCTAAACCATGAGATCATGGCAGATCCAAGACCATAACATCCACCTGATGTACTTTTCTTGTCTGAAACACTTCCTGCCCAATCAAAATCTGAGTAACCATGTAATCTGAGTTCATGATTTCCAAGATAGTATAGACCAAAATCTAATGTACCCTTTAGATACCTCATTACATTCTTTGCAGCTATTAAGTGAACTTTTCTAGGTTCCACTAGGTACCGACTCAAGGTATTTACAGCAAAGCATATGTCTGGTCTGGTATTTGTCAAATACATTAATGACCCAATAATTTGTCTGTATAGAGTCACATCTACTAATTCTGATGAGTCATTAACTAATAACTTTAAGTTAGAGTCCATGGGAGTGGCCATAGCTTTACACTCCAACGTATCGAATCTTTTCAAAATTTCCACAACATACTTACCTTGATTTAGAAAGATTCCTTTTGGTTATTGCCATACTTCTAGACCTAAGAAGTAGTGCATTAATCCGAGATCTTTCATCTCAAATTCTAAAGAGAGCTTCTTCTTGCACTCGATAATTTGTTTCTCCTTTCCAGTTAGAAATAGATCATCTACATACAATAGTAATATAACAGGTTCATCATCCATAACCTTGAGATAAAGATTAGGATCAGCTTTACTCTTGGTAAAGCCCATACTTGTTAAGAAACTGTCAATCCTTCCGTACCAAGCTATGGGAGCTTGCTTCAATCCATACAAAGCCTTTTTCAGCTTGCATACATGTGTTCTTCCATATTTAACCTCAAATCCTTGTGGTTGTTCTATGTACACTTCTTCTTCAATCACACCATTCAGTAAGGCTGTCTTAACATCCATTTGGTGTAGTTTCCATTTCATCATAGATGCAAGTGCCATGATAGTTCTAATAAAAGTGTACCTAGCAACTGGTGCAAATGTTTCTTCATAGTCAATTACCTCTTTCTGAGAGAATCCTCTGGCTACAAATCTTGCCTTATATTTTTCAATGCTACCATCTGCAGCATGTTTTATCTTGAATGTCCATTTGGAAGATACCACACTTTTATCTTTTGGTTTGGGAACTATATCCAAACATCATTTTTCATTATTGATTGGTATTCTTCTGTCATTGCTTCTACCCACTCTTTCTTCTGAACTGCCTCTTCATAGCTAGTAGGTTGTTGATCCACAAGGTCACACATCAAAGCCACATAGTTGGATACTAGCTTTGTTTCTTTCTTTCTCTAGTGGAGCCTTCAGGAGCTCCATATTTTTCAGCTCCTTGAATAATGTCTCTAGCCCATGCGGGCCTTCTTTTCTAAGATAAGTTTGTAATGGGGGGTTCTTGTGGTTCTAACATGTCATGATCTTTAGGTGTATCATCTTCAGGGATGGGCACAACCTCTGTAACTCTAGGAGGTGTATCTTCTTCATAGACTTCTTCAAGTTGGCACTTCCTAGATTTCTTGAGAGCTGCTTCTTCATCAAATGTCACATATCTACTTATTTCCATATGATGAAAACCTGGTATGTAAATTCTGAAAGCTTTGGATGATTCACAATATCCAACAAATATTCCTTTCTTACCAGAAGGATCCAACTTGGTTCTCTTTTCTTTTGGAATGTGAATGTTCATTGGACATCCAAATATTTTGAGATGACTTACCTCAGGATTCTTTCCAGTGAACACTTCTTCTGGAGTCTTGAATTCAAGAGCACTATGGGATAGCCTATTTTGTACATAGACTGTTGTCCTAGCTGCTTCAGCCCATAGATACATGGGTAGATCTTGGTCATGTATCATAGTTTTTACAGCTTCCATGATGGTTCTATTCTTTCTTTCAGCAACCCCATTTTGTTGGGGATTGTAGGGAGTGGTTAGTTCCCTCTTGATTCCAGCTTCCTTACAAAGGTCTTCAAAATCCTTTGAAGTATATTCTCCGCCATTATCTGTTCTGAGAATCTTAATTTTCTTTTCTGAGTGTTTTTCTATCAAAGCCTTGAACTCTTTGAACTTTCCAAAAACTTCATTCTTTCCTTTTAGAAAGTATATCCAAGTCTTGCTTGAATAATCATCAATGAATGTGAGATAGTATTCAAACCCACTTAGGGATGTGGTGGGCATTGGTGCACATACATCTGAATGTATTAGCTCCAGGATGTTCTTAGTCTTTGTTTCACTCTTTGGAAATGGGTTCTTGATATTCTTCCCCTTTTCACATCCTTTTCATGTGCCATTATGATCAATCTTCAAGTCTGGTAGTCCTATAAATACCTTGCTTACATAGGGTAAGGATTTGTAGTTAATGTGAGCTAGCCTTCTATGCCATAGCTCACTGGGGCTAGAGGTTTCATGGACAAGGGCAACTTCTGGATGTCCCTTGAGTTTGTAAAGACCTCCTTCCTCTTCACCAATAACAATTGCATCTTCAATTGATTTTCCTTTGGGCCACATAAGTACTTGTCCATCTATGAATGAAACTCTAAAGCCTTTCTTATCTAGTGCTGAGATAGAAAGTAGGTTCTTCTTTAAACCTGGTACATATAAAATTTCTTTCATCTTTAAAGGTGTTCCAGAATCAAGCTTGTAGCTTGCTTCACCAATTCCCTTGATGGGATATTGATAATCATTTCCTAGAGATACCTTTTGTGGAGAAGTCTTTTCCTCAAGTCTTGAGAGAGTTTTCTTTTGACCTGTCATGTGCTTTGAAGCACCACTATCGATGAGCCATGTATATTCTCCAGGTGATACAGACCCAGATAGTGCAGAAAATAGAACACATTCTTCTGCATCTACTTTCTTTACTTTAGATCTTTTCTTTCGAGGCCTTTCCTCTTCTTCTTCTTCTTCTTCTCCACTATCATCTTCTGCCATATGTGCATGATGTCTTTTTTGAACAAACTTCTTCTTTTGTGAAGTACAAAATATGGCAATGTGTCCTAGTTTAAGACAATTGAAACATTGGACTGTGGAGAGATCTCTTTCTGAGTTGGGTCCTCTTCCCCTTTTAAATCTATGGAAGGGTTGAGACCCTTTGTGGTCAACTTTATTGAAGTGACCCTTTCTTCTTCTTTTGGTGTGAGTTTCCAAGGCTTGGTCATCCTCTTTGAGAAGGGCTTCCCTATTGGCTACCCTAGCTTCTTCTTGAACACAATCCTCCCATACTATAGCAAACTTCATACTTTCTTTTCTGGCACACAGAGTTTGTATGAATGACTCCCAAGGTCTAGTGAGACCATTTAGAGCAGTCATTACAAGTTCATATTCATCAAGGGTATCTCCAATAGCATCTAGTTGTTCCTTGATTTGGGAAACCCTTGAGAAGTAGTCTTGAATGGATTCTACTTTATTCATATTGGTACTCTTCAACTGAGTTCTTAGGTTCATCTTCCTATTGATGTTCCTCCCTTCATACATTCTTCCTAGGGCATCATACATTTCCTTTGGGGTCTTCTTGGAGGCCACTTGGGGATCAAGTGGTCCTTGATAGAATCAACAATGATTCTCTTTGCCCTAATTAGATCCTTCCTATACTTTTCTTTGGCTTCATCTTCAGCGATTTCTGCAACTTCATCCTTGATATATTGAGCAAGATCATTTTCTTCAAGAATGAGACCAATTATGTATTTCCATGCCCGAAAATTCTCTATACCTTCTAGCTTGTCTTCAAGCTTAGTGCTTGGAGCCATCTTCTCTTGGGGGAGTCCAAGAGATTAGAGTTTCAAGAGATAGAGTAACACTTACCAAGAGATGTGCTTGATTGACTTGGGAACACTGGTGTGTTATGTTTCTGGAAACTTCAACTTTTCACTTTCCGGATCTGCAATAGAATTTTTGGTTTATCGCACTTTTGGTCAAACTAGGTTTTGAATTTCCCAGAGTTCTACCCAACCAAAAACTTCGATCTAGGGCTCAAAAGATTTATTTTGAGAAGGGCTATTCAGCCATGCAACCAGATTCCAAAAATACTAACTTTTGCAGAAACCCTAATTTTGGGGGAGAGAGAGAGAGAGAAAGATAATTTTACATTGTGAAAGATGTTCTATTCAGGCTAGCTCTGATACCATGTTAAGTTTAAACTAATTTGACTAGCAAGATCACTGAAAGAAACATAATCACAAGATAGACAAATATTTTACCATGGGAAACCCTCATGGGGTAGAAAACCCAGCAAAGCTTTCCTCAATAAGATGATCAACCAAAATACAAGATGTGCTCCAAGACTAGAGATCCTTCTCTACCTCCTATGCAGACCTCTCTCTCACAAGTGTGCTACTTTCCGAGCTATGAAAGTATGAGATAAGTGAGGAGCATCCTCCTCTACTTATACTAGATTTTCGACTGACTTTTTCCCTAATGGGGCTGACCTCTCCCAATGGAGTCTAATAACCCCTAATTAAATAACTCAGGGCTGACCCCCACGTGGTGGATCTAATAACCCTGGTTACCACAATCCATTGGAGGAATAAACATCTCCGGATACATAATAGAATTACCTCGGAGGGATGAAACATCTCCGGAATAATAAAGTACAAATATAATATTCTTAGAAGTTACAATATTCAATAGATCCTGGCGACTTTTTCTGAGCAACTTGCATGCCAGTAGCTGGGCGGTGAACCGTACAACTTCATATTTGATTTGTGTGACTGAGAACCCTCTGCTTGCTTGCCGAGTTCCATATTTTTCAGCCATTTTCTTCCCCAAGGCCTTTTCTTGAATTATGCTCATCATAGGACTTATATCTTCCCCAGCTGAGGGAAGTCTAGTAATATTTTATATAATATTGACATTGATGGGAATAGGTTTGTTTAGCCACAAATACCCATCATGTACCTGTGATAGAAGAAATTTGAAGCACATCTTTACTTATGGAGATCTTATGAAATGAGGTATTTCTAGTAGATTTAGAACCCCTATTTTTGAAAGTTTGTATTCCCATTCTTTGAGTAACATCATAGTCGGAATTTTGGGATTTGAGCTTTCATTTTTATCCATATACTTATCCATAGCTAACCTAGAAAAAAAATTTCATTAGTAACATCGTCATCCACAAATGTGAATTTGTGTAGTAGGCCATACATGTTTCCTTCAACGATTTGACCTTCATAATACATTCGATCTAGCAACTACATATATTTTACTTCAGGTAGAGTCACATTTGGTGTGTCAGGTTTATGAACTGGAATATAATCTCGTTCAAGTTTTTTTAGAGTCTTCCTACTTTTTCACAAATGGGTTCTTGCTTCTGGGTGCCATGGTCTTCAGATGTTACTTTGATAATCATTTTTTATTCAATAGCTCTTGTTCGGAATAGACGCAATAGCTTGGACCAAGCATTTTCTTGATTTATAAGCCCCTTCATGATTTCCGTTCTTCATAGATCTGTCAGAGTTAGGTCTAATTTGAGAACCATAAAGCATCAATTTGATTTGATCCTTACTTGAAATTCATTTAACCACTTCCTATCATTAATGTTGTTGTCATTAGAGTACTTAAATTCATTCATGCCATTGCTCCACTAACTCATTAATGTTTCACCCATTGTCCCCATTTAGAATGTTACATATGTGTCCTATTGCGACAGGTCCAACTGACGGTGAGTCAGTTTCGTGCTGGAGTGGAGACAGATGTGTCTCCCAAGTCCCTTGCAAATTTAGTATTCACATTTTTCTTCCTCCATACCATTTTACAAAGGTTATTTTTTCTTTGATCCTCAACGGTGCTATTGTATGATTCAAAATCCTTATCAAACTTCTTTATACAACGTTTTACGGTCCTTTTTTACTTTCCACAGTCCTGAGTGTTGTGACCAATTTTGTTGCACATGTAACATACTACATTGTTACAATACTTTCCAATATGTCCAACCATTGTACATTTCCAACATTGGACTGATTTGCGCAAGTCTATCCTCTTCATTTGCACAGTCTCCTTTACTTCATTTTCACAATTGTTTTAAAAAACAATACCAGT
Source organism: Larix kaempferi (assembly GCA_027924585.1). Lineage (NCBI taxonomy): Eukaryota > Viridiplantae > Streptophyta > Pinopsida > Pinales > Pinaceae > Larix > Larix kaempferi. The sequence goes on along the minus strand of BSBM01000033.1, from coordinate 4,104,383 downwards.
TTTGTTGTGAGGAGATCTTTGCTTACTGAAAATCTCATTAATTTAGTACCTCTGTGATTTTAGCAAATCTTTCTGTCATCATGACTCAGTCTTGCATCCTTTTCAATTCTTCTTCCTTTTCCTTTAATGTGAATCGTTGTTCGTTAAGTAATTTCTCATATTCTGAATTCCTTTCTTTGAGAGAAATAGCCTCTAGTTGACTTGCTTGAATATGATCTTGACTATCACATTGTTTCTGTAGCTGATCTTTTAACAACAAAGCATCCTTAGTTTTTTCTTCTTTTTCTTCCGAGACCTTTCTCAATTCTTCTTTTAGGAACGTGATCTCATTTTCAAGCTTTTGATTATTTGGAGCTACCTTCTCCAGCTTGGTCTCCAAGGTTTTGTTCCTCAAATTTACATTTTGACTGCTCTCATTAACTTCTTGTAATTGGTCCGTAAGGGCTACTACCAATTCCTTGGATTTTGATTCTTTCTCCTTTAAGATATTTAAGTTCCTGGTAGATATCTTCTTAACTACTTCTATCGTATTTTTCTGTGTTTGAATGATGTACCGTGCTTTTGCAACAGAGAGCTTGTCTAGACAACCGTCTTCATGTAACCATGGTGCTTCGCTTAGAGACACTTTCCTCTTCATAACTATGCGTTGATCTATCTTCCAGATTTTAATCTATTACTGAAGAAATCAACTCTGATACCAATTGTTGGAATCAATTTAGTACTGAGAGGGGGTGTGAATCAGTATTAGCGCAGTTATCAACAATTTTTACCTTCTTAAATAGATTAGCCTTTACTTAATTCTTATCTTCAATTATGCATCAACAAATAAAACATTCATCCAATCATGTACCAAAATAGAGAACACAAAACACAAGAATTTTGGCGTGGAAACCCAATTGGGAGAAAACCACATAATGCTTCCTTATAGTGAGAAAGAATACATTCAATGAAGCGCCAACGTCCTGTGTTTACTAGCACCAACTGGAAGGAGGCACCGACACCCTGGATTTATAGGCACCGACCTGAAGGAACCACCAAGTCCTTGTGTTTCTCTAGCACCGAATGTTAGAAGGAACTGACCCTCTTTCTTCTTTGTTTTATAGGTACCAACTTGAAGGAAGCTCTAACTCCCTATCTCCTTGCCCTGTCCGAATGCCCTGATGATAAATATGTGTTGTTTTCGTATTGTACTTCAACACTGCGCACACTACTTATCTTTTGCTAATGATTATGTTGCGCATCATCTTCGTATGCAACCTATACTCTTTCACTATGCTACATACATCACTTGACTTCTCATTCTTCTCAAATCACTCTTCCGCTGATGACTCATGTTGTGTATTGTGTGCTCTTAAAACTATAGTCTGTGTCTCTGGTTATCTTCAACGTTCTATTCTGCGTGACTGCAATAGACAACTGATATTGTGCTTTCAATTGATAGTTTGTTTTTCTCAAATGAAGCACTATTAACATATGGAACTGCACACTTATAGATTTGTCTATTCTTATTAAGTGTTGTAGTCTCTCAAACAATATGAAACGCCTTGTGCATCAAATGATTGGTCCATTTTGTTTAAATAACTTGTCTCAGATCATCTGCATCATGATGTGCTTATCGGATTCTTCCTCTATTATGTCGTTGCGCATCCAATGAAGTTCTCAACTTTACACACTTTCACTTTAGATCATATGCATCAGCTAGACATCTGCGCATTTCTTGATAAAATTCATCTTTCTCTCTGTACTTCTATCGTTACAACATCTATGACTATCAGCGTTTTGATCGTATTGTTGTCCTTTGAAACATCAAGCACTTGCACATACTTTTGTATTTCTTCCCTTTGGTACTTGCGCATACGTCACAAATCTACAACATCATTCTGCGCACCATCAAAACTTCATTCTATTGCACGTGCGCATTCGGATCTTTTCTAGATCATCTATTCTATCCACGAGCCCCTTGATGCCCCAAAAAATAAACTAAAACTTACACTCGAAGCTCTTATGCTCTCACCATTGAGCTTACTTTTAATCTCCAACTCGCATCTCTATTTATACATGTCCTACATGGATTGTATGTTTGCAACTTGGTCGTGGCATCCCTTCTTCCATACTTCACGAATTGTGCATATTCCATGTGTCATCTTATATGCTATTGATGTGTCATCCTTGGTGTATCCAACAACCTCATGATACACAACTTATTTATAATTGCGCACCTACTGTGTCGTCAACTGTGGAATTTTCTCATAGATGGTCTTCAACCACTGTACCCATTTAGGAACTTGTGTGTTCCACATACTGAAAGAATCTTGTAATTGTCTATGCTTGTGCGCTTTCAGGATTGTCCAACCATTAGCTTTTTGCGCACTTCTAACCATTGACGAAGCAATTCTCATGCTTCCTTGTCCATACCAAAGACTTCCTTTAACATGCTTGCACACTTGTACCATTTTCTCAACCAATTTCCTTGGATGTTTGAACACATGTACAATTGTCCAACCAACTCTTTTGGTTGCTACCATGAAAGAGTATGACTTGGTGGACTTGATGTCTGCACAACTACTGGACCTGTATGATGTGTCTTCATACTGAATGCATTTCTACATGTACTTCTTCACACTGGCATCCATGTCTTTCACCATTGCACATACAAGAATGAATGCATTTCTATATATACTCCAAAGTTGCATTCATATCTATCATCTTCATCATTGAGCATACACTTTTGGTATTCATGTTCTTCTTTGTCTTGCACATATACTTCTTCAAAGTGGCTTCCTTTAATTCTTCATACTTTTACAGGAATGTTGTATCCACTTTGGCTTTTGTTGATATATCAATGACTCAAACTCAATCAGTTGAGATCCTCTTTGACATTAATTGACAGTCAAACACTTGGAATCATCTTTAGTTCACATCAATGACAATCAATGCTCAACATGATTAGTGTTTCTAGAATTACCTCATCCACACCGTTATCATCCTGTAGACCTATCATAATGTAGATAATTGAAATGGCTTTTCGAAATATTTCAGAAAACATTGGTGTGTTGTATGGGGGTGCAATAGTTGGGACAACCATACCAGGTTTAAGATGCTTGGAAAGGAACTGGTGATGGTCAAAAGGATGAAGGATTTGGAAAGCCATGGAGATGGATTTTTCATTAAATGGATAAAGGGATAGGGACTCATGGATGCAAAATATTTGCGTCAAGGTGTCTAGAATAATGCAACACAAGGTCTTTACCATCTATAAAGATAAAATGAATATTTTACTAGGGTAGTAGTGTTGAGAGCACCAAGTTACAAATTCAAGAAAATAGACTATTCTAGGGCACACTGTCCTAGAAAAGTTGGAGTTCCATAGGTTGCAGCTATCTTGTTCGGCCATTGCCAAGGATTTGGAACCCCTAATGGTGGAATTTAAATCAGAATTGGTTACAATGGTGTTGCAAATATAGGCCTCATGGTCGTATAAATGCTCATCATCTGAAAATCTAGGTTTGGGTAGCTTCCCTTTGGTTTTGTAATTCATCTTAATGGATTTTACTTCACTAGTAGGTTTAATGACTATCAGAGCGAATTAGGTAAAATTAGGGCTTGACTCTAATGTTTTATATAATGTTATAAAAAATAAATGACTAATGGGAATGAAACTGTAAATTACTTGGATAGTGACTGATATTGCATAAATAACTAACTCTTAAAACCAATCAAATCATTTTTTTGAAAGAGACTTATACATTTACTTTATAATGAATAATGGATTTTTTTGGGGGGAAATTGGACTGTAAGTTGGCACTACAGAGAATTGTTTCTTCTTTGGATCTGTGTTCAAAGACCTTTCTTCCGTGATCATGTTAATTGAAACAATGTCAAAGTAGGGTGCCGTTGGCAAGTTCTGTTCTATCTAATTTCTACAGTTTGAAATCTAAAGCTTAAACTAGATTATGTGGCAAGTGTCCATGAGCTTCAAAAATCCAAATCATGTTTCATTTTTCAAGATATATATATCCCATCTATTAAACTTTGGAGCCTTAAATGATATCTATTCCAACAATTGATCTTTGGAGCCATACAAAATTTAGGGCTCATATTCACCATTTAACTAAATTTTTCTTTAAAAGAAAATGGCTAATATTGATCTGGGTGGATATCGGTGGCCACTCACCTATTCCACTAGCTCAAGACAGTTTTTCATTTTGGCAGTTTTCTTGTAATTTTTCTATAGTTTTTCGAGTCCCAAACTTCCCAGGCCGTTTTTAGGCCCTAAACGATGTTTTTTGGGAAATCGTGGTCCGAAAAACCCTTTTATGTTAGGGTCCTCGGCGTAGTCCTCGGATATATCTTTCCAACGAGCTACCGAGCGCCCCAAACGGAGATCGTATGCAAAAATTATGACCCCGGGAAGTTGACTATTCAACTAACCACCTTGGGGCCGCAAACTTTATGACGGTTCATCTTCTAGGGTTAGGTTTTTGGATGTTTGGGATTCTTTCCCTCATGCTTATGATAAATAGGCCCTTTCAGCCTCTCTTTGTATTCATCTTGGAAGGAATGAGCATAGCGGCCACATCTCTTCTCAGAGATAGCTACCACCATTCTAGCTATTGTATTTTGCAGTCTGTTCTATTTCCGCTATTTAATAGAATATGTGTTTACTGTATCACTGTGTCATTTGCAATATATATTTGTATTTGATTATGTAAATGCTCTTTTATTTCGTTTCCACGTAAATCCGGATCAAATATTTTCCTAATTTACTCTCAAATCATTTCACTGGCTCTTGATCTTCAAGATAGCCAAAAATTGAAAAGTTGTTATTCACTATTTAGCTAATTTTTCCTCTGTTTTCCAAAACAAATGGACTAATATTCATCCAATTTACATTCAAATCATGTTATCGATGGTTAAGCTTCAAGGAATTTACGTTCAAATCGTGTTATTGATGGTTAAGCTTCAAGGAAGCAAAACGAATTCAAATCTACTATAGAAAAAACCAAGAGATAATATTTATCTTTTAACAAATAAAAAAATTCCCAAAAATATTCTCTACTCTTCTTCAAATTTGATATATTTAATATCAAATTAATTTCTGTAAAAATGGTCTAACTTCCTAAATAAGTTAATTAATTAAAAAATCTCACTTATAGAAAATCATAAATTGTTTCCAAAGTTTTTGTAGTTACAATTTTTAGTGTTCAGACTTCAAGAATCTTGAACTATCTGTACAATGGAACTTTATAATTTTAAATTCCCGCATAGTCTGTGATATCAATCTTCAAAATGAAGCACAAATATAGATGTTAACTATATTCCTAAACAAGATAGCAACATCGTAGTGGAAAAGGAGGGAATATAGAAAGAAATGAAAAAAAATGGAGCCAAAGACCCTATATGTTGCATTTTGATCTGAACTCTGATTGTATAAATTTTGAAGGAATACAATAAATTCTTCATACCATAACAACCCAAAAGCATATTAGAAATGTGTCCCAATATATCGAATTTAAGCAAAACTTAAAATCAACTAAAATCTCTATATTTCTCTCCTTTATTTTCGCTAAATTTCCATCCCATCACCAAGATCTTCAGGATAATTTTTACAAACCTTGGTCAAGGATATGTCGGACGAGAGGACGAAACTACAGTAATCTTGCCTTATTCTGGAAAATGATTATTCCATAAAGTAATCTTTCCTTATGGAGATCGACTTAATTTTATCGATCTCCCACATGAAAATGGAAGAATCACCTCCACCGGAATACAAGATCAAACTGCTAGGGCTTAGAGTTACAGCTTCCCTTGGGATCTTGTTTGTGGTTGATGCTCATGTACCTAAGACTCCATTGCTTGTACACGATCTATCTCAAGAATGGAAATTGGAAATTGAGGACTGGGTTATTTCATCTTCCATTGCTCTTGCTTCCTTCTATTATCTTCTTCTTAATTGTGATAAATAGCATCCATACTGCAAACAACAATCGATTTCCTCATTGTAATAATTTCTTTGTCAAATGAAGCGTCGAATCCAAGGAACAAACCGATAATCAAAAGCAATCGACGTCGATCTATACTTGAATCTTGGTATCTTTTATAGATAAAGAAAGACGAGTGAAAAAACCAAGGAAAGTACATTCAATAATGGTCGATAACCGTAAATTGGGAAAGTTGCACCAGATCGAAGGAACTAAATGTGTATTTGAACTCTAGCCAACTAATGTTTTAGTGAGTATCAGCTACTTGATGTATACGATGAAATTTTATCTTTTCATCAAAACTAGGAGGGTGCAAAGGGTTCGCCTTTCGTAGGAGTTTGGAATCGACTTTGAAGGCGTGAATATTCATAAAATCGTTGGGGTTGGGTATATCCGAAGAAACAAGAGAGGTTGTTGCTTAATGAATTGCCCCAGATCTAGTAGAACACAAAAGCCACAGGTATTCTTGGAGTGCGAGCATTTGAAACTTCAAAATACTGAAGCGCGGGCATTTGAAATTTCAAAACATTGAAGCCCGCACATTTGAAATTTCAAAACATTGAATCATGAGCATTTGAAATTTCAAAACATTGAAGCCGATGTTACAACTGGCTAGACACTATATATGTCATGCATTCATGATATGCATGGCCCTCGATATATGTCATGGTCATGGATGATATCCCTCAGTGCTCACCCTGTAGGGCAGTGGACATGCATACCGTGTAGCCGGAAAGTTCATGCCGATAAATAATATTCACAGAGAGTTGAACATGTGTCAGAGCCCTCGCAATAGACTTAATTACTCTGCTACGGGGTGCATATTGCTCGCCAGGGTTGGAATTTCATTTCAACTCTGCCCTTCTAACTAAATTGTTTTGATGTTCTGAACTTTTATCTTTCCCATCACACAACATTTTAGTGAAAAAATAACCCTTCAACAATGAAGTTTTATTAAAAAAATACCGTATACTAATAATGTTTTTAAAAAAGAATTTAATTTTCAACTAAAATATATGCTTTAATTTCCAATTAAAAAAAACCAATAGACTCATTTACCCATGTTTTCGTTGATCATGTGCTTTGAAAATCAAGGGTGGAAAAAAACAACCTGCTGAGAGTGAGATAGACAACTCAAAAGTAACATGTGCTAGCGTTATGCATCTGAAGTACATTAAGTGATAAACTTAAGAAACAAACAAAGCGTGGAACCTAGAATCATTTCCGAAAGGTTAATGTCAAGCCACATGTAATGCAACATATAAAATTTTGCAAGGTTAACATGTTGCATCAATGGTGTAATTGAAATTGTGAAATTTTAATTTTCAATTAAAAGATATGTTTTTATTAAGGAGTTTAATTTCCAATTAAAATATAACAATCAACCCATTTACCCATGTTTTTAGTTGATCATGTATTCTGAAAATAAAGGGTGGAAGGGTGGAACAAAAAAAACTACTAATAAAGACACAGACAACTCAAAAGTAACATGTGATGGCATTATGCATCTGAAGTAAATTAAGTGATAAAGTTAGGAAACAAACAAAAGGTGGAACCTAGAATCCTTTCTAGAGGTTAATGTTAGTCACATGTAATGCAACATACCAAATTTTTCAAGGTTAACATGTTGCGTCAATGGTGTAATTGAAATTGTGACATTTTATTCCAAAGGACTTGAGTTAAAAGGTGAGATAAATATAATATGCCATTTCTAGAGGCAATTCATTAAAAAACACATCGAAATTGAGATTGTACTATGATGTTCTCCCCGTCCTTTGTCAAAAGAAGTTTAATAAGGTTGTATTTCCAATGTATGGACTATTTTGGATTCCTCAACTATTATTGCACATGAACTTGCACATACCAAGCTACAACAAATCTTTCATGGAAGTGGAGTTGTCTATGTATTATCCATGATGCAAATCTTGGTAAAAACTATTTTTTGGGCACAAGTTTTGCTAATATAGAGCTAGTGATGTGATACATTTTCTCCATTCAAATTAACAACTATGAGATTCAATTTAATTCTCAATGTGTTTTTGCGAGGGAGGGTCAAAATTTGTACCAACCAGTTCATGGTTCCTGCTTTCTTATTTGGGCCATTCACTTTCCCTTGGCTATAAATGGATAAGAAGAAACCACTTTCAACTTCAAACTTGTTTAGAAGCCTTTTCAACCAAGAGTAAAAGTAATTGTTTCAACCAATTACTAAGACTACAAGAATAATAAAATGTTATTAAGTTTTAACATATATAAAATAAACCATTTAAAAAAAATGTGAATAGATAAGTGAAAATATTTTAGCCACAATGCCTATAAATTGTAACTTAGAAGTGTACAAAGTGGGATTAGGAGCCTCCCACAACAAAACCCCGTTTCCATGCATTTGTTTAGTCACAAGTCTTAACCAAGCTCAATATCAAAATAGCAAAAACAATTTCATGTTTAAGAAAAAATACAAAATAGTTTCGTTAAAATTTTTTTTTAGATTATTATCAAATTTAAAAAAAATGAAAATAAAATCTTATCAAAATTAGTAGCTCCAAGTCTATGGTAGCCAAAGGAAATCCCTTTCAAACTTTCTAGACAAATGGGTATCTAAATTTAGCAGGTGCTTCTAGCTTCTGAGGCCCATGACCAAAAAGCAAGGTTGTTTGAAATTTCATAGGTGATGCTTGGTAGATTCAGTACTATGATAAATTGATGATGCTTGGTAAATTTGTTAGCTAATAAATCGTTGATGCTTGGTGGGCTAGGTTAATTCATTCATTAACATAGTTTAAAACCGACTTATTCTTCTAAAATGGTACTCACCTCTCTCTTGGAATTGCACTTTTGAATTTGAAAGCTGACTTATCTTCTGAAGGAAGGGCACAAAGTCTAGGGAGAGGCACTAAAAGGAAGGGCACAACCTCATATTGGGACAATGCTAGGACAATATAAGAAAGAAGAACAAATGGAATGAAATAAAATCCATCCCCATTGAAGGAAAACTCTGTTAAGATCCTAGTGGGCAGCCTTCACTCACACCTCGGGGTTTTGGTGTAACAGTTTGTACAATTTAGTATTAGAGCCTCCACCCAGGTTCAAGTCACAGAGTGGGTGGAAATGTCGGCATTGCAGTGTTCGTCCAGGGCTCGTACAACTCAAAGGGGACACCACCGTATGGGCGCACATCCAGCCCAAAGTCTGGACTGCGGAGCATGGTGGGATGTTAAGATCCTATTGGGCGGCCTTCACTAACACCTCAGGGTTTTGGTGTAATGGTTCGTATCAAACTCACCCACCTATTCTTCAATCAAATGAGAAAGTTTCACTCAAGTGGGAAAGTTTAAATCTCCATTATTACATATATAATAGCATGGCACCTAATGCATTCAACTTATATAGTCATACACATATCTTAACAAGTTTATTGATAAAAATTAATAACTGTTTGGAAATAATTAAAAAATTGTTTTCCCATTCTTTGATACAGTTTGTTAGAAATTTTAACCATATTTTGATGGGTAAAATGCATCATGACGAGCATATGCCCGTCAATTCCATCCCTATGCTCGCCCAAATTTGACCGCTGGCCACGCGTCATTTGCTCCCTGTCAAACTGTACTTCAAAGAGCATCGATCACTTTAATTTTTTCGTCGCCCTCCATTCACTTCCGTACTTCAAAAAGAGAATGTTCGCTGTAGATCTTCATGCATAACGTTAGTCCTGTTCCATCGCTTCTATATTTTGTTAGCTTATGGAAAACACTCACCCGGTATAGCGGTACCCCTCTCACTTTTTTTTCTTTCCATGGGTGGTCTACCTTTGATTTATCCTCAATTATTTATTAGGTGGTACTATTGTATTTGATTCACTCTTGCATGACACTTGGTTTGAGATGTGATTAGATGTAATTTGTTTTTCTCAATTATTGGTCTCGCCTGAAGGTGACGTACCATTGTATTCGATCCAGATCCAGTGTTAAATGGTAATTAATTGACCAATCATTCATATTTACATTTAGCCAAAAGCCAAAGTTGTGGATTTATTACAGGCAAACATAATCATATTTACTCGTTTTGTTCAAAGGATCATATCCATCAATGAAGGGATCAGAATTTGCAACTACATGGCTGAGTGTCATTCTTTCCTGTCACAGTGAAATATTGTCCACTTTACATGTTCCAGACAACATCTCCATCGACCATAGTTTCACAGAGTCTTTCCATTGGTGGTCTAGCTTTGGAAACTCTCAAAGTGACATGCGATTGGTTTCTCCTCAATTATTATTACTTGCTATTGTAGCGTGTTGAATGACCAACACTTTGTTTGAGAAGTGATTTGTTTTTCTCAATTATGAAGGTGAGGTATTCAATCAGTTTGGCAATTATTTTAAGTTGAACAACCATTCATATTTACATTTAATCAATCAAAGTTTGGGCTTATTATAAGTAAAGTTAAATAAATTAAAAAATATATATATATACTCCATGTTACTTGTTAAAGTTAATGTGCTTTGACAAAAACTTTGAATCCCTCTAAAAGTTTGACGATTTCACCCGTCCGGCCAAAACTTGGTCGGAATCTAGCGATATAAGATTTAAAAATCCGGCGATTTGCATTGATTAAAGCATTTTTCTGAACATCTAGATGAATTCAGCACCATGGAAAACCCCCGGGGCATCCAAATTATGCAGGATTAATATTGTTATTTGAGATTCTAAAAATTCTATCACGGATTCCGGCAAATTCGTGTCTAAAAAAATGATTTTCTCCGGGCAAAATCGTAGAAGTTTTAGACAACTCGAAAAAGTTTTACAATGCATGTCCTTTTCATTTTTTGTAATGGGTTTTTAAATATTTTTGCTTTTCGCACTTCTACAAGAGTTACTTTATAAACGTGTGTTTTATTTGACCATAAATTCCTATTCAAGACGATTTACTCATTTATGGAAGTTTTTTTAATAGTTGCACATTTAAATGTCTATTTAATGATTTATCGGTTTTAACTCTCTCTCTCTCTCTCTCTCTTGCTATATATGTGTGTGTGTGTGTGTGTGTGTGTGTGTTGAAATATTGTAACTTCTAAGAATATTATATTTGTACTTTATTAAGCTGGAGATGTTTCATTCCTCCGTGAAGACCTTATTGTATATCCAAAGATGTTTTATTCCTCTGTGGATAATGTGGTAAGTTGGGTTATTAGACTTCCCTAGTGGGGGTCAGCTCTGTATGTGTTATGTGGGTTAAAGGGTTATTAGACCACCCTAGTGGGGTCGGCCCTATCACATTATGTAAAGTGGTTAAGCTGGGGTCGACCTAGCTTGTGTAAAAGATAAGTCGGAGTTTTGTATAAATAGAAGAGGTGTGTTCCTCATTTAACACACATTACACTCACTCGTGATTGGTGCATAGGTGAGGGAGAGATCTGCTATGGAGGAGAAGGAGCTCATGTCTATGGTTTACATCTTTGTATTTGCTGGTCATCTATATTGAGGAAGCTTTGTTGGGTTTTCTACCCCATGAAGGTTTCCTAAGATAAATTTGTGTCTCTTGTGTTTATGATGTGCTTGTTGTTCTTTCAGTGATCCTGTATATGTTATTGTTGTGAAATGGAATGTAATGCTGATATTTTCTGTTTTAGCATATTGAATCTTAACATGGTATCAGAGCTAACTTGAAGGAAGGCAATGTATGGCACTTACGACACTTGCTTCACTTGCGACAATTTGAAGGTTAGGGTTTTATATAGCAAAAAACAGTCATCATAGAACTTTCGCTATAAATCCATTTTGGCAAAGGTTCAGGATATGAAACCTTTACAAGTCGTAGATAAAACCCCCTTGTACCTTGTGTCCAAAGGATAGCCTCTAATTCGTTGTACTTTGTGATTTATGATCAGTACAAGTTAGGTCTTCTGCCTCTTCCAGATCTCAGTCATCATTAGAGACATTTTGAGGTCAAAAAATGGCCTCCTAAGAGATGTACTAAAAAATTATGAGATATATTAAAATATTATGAGTTAGGGGTTTTATGGGGTAGGTATATATGACAAGTCACCTCCTACACTATTTTCTATGCACAATATAAATAACCATAGTTGAGTTACTTTTCAAAATTCACTAGAAATAAAATTAATAAAATAACTCAACATTGTTGTGACTAAGATTCATTGTAAATTCCCCAAAATTTATTGTCCTTTAGCATTTATTTGTCTTGAACTTGCAAATGAAATTAAATAATAAAAACATTTTTAAGAGCTATTTTTTTAATTTATGTTGACTTTTTATATTTAATACTTTTCTCATCAATTTAATATAATGTGATTTAATTGAAAATTTATTTACATGTAAAATGTTAATAATATTATTATAATCCACATTGCATTATTATTATTATTCTTTATTCATTAAATCTATATTGGTAAATTAATATCAAAATCATAAACTTTTTGGGGATATTTATTTTATTGTAAAGTAATGTTATAGTTAAGTCTCTCACAGAAAATAACATAAGACTTAATTTATTCTTAAAAATTGAGTAGTATATATATATATTAACTATTAATATTATCTTTAGAACATTATTATTTTGTAAAACATGTTTCTTTAAAACTTTGAAAATTGTGATGAAATTGAATTTTTTTAAAATATTATAATATGTTGTTATGTATTATTATTGAAATAAAATGGACAATTTGTGTGTGTGTGTGTGTGTGTATATATTAGATAGTTATAGTTATAGATAATTAACATATCTTTTTCATATTAATATCATTCATGAATTTAATTTATTTTAAAAGTACAAGGATATATATATATATATATATATATATTAGTTTGGCATTATAATATTAAATAAAATGGAGTGAATATATAAAAATAAAAAATATGAAAATGATAAAATATTATTTTATGAAAAAATGTGAAAGGAATATATATATTAGTTTGACATTATGATATTAAATAGAATGGAGTGAATATATAATTTAAAATTAAAAACATGAAAATGACAATATATTATTTTATAAAAAAAATGTGAAATAACCTTCTCTATGAATTATGAGTACTTTACTTGAAAATAACAATAATGTTATTTTATGAGAAAGTGTGAAAGGAAAAAAAATGTGAAAAGATATTTATTATGAGTACTTTACTTGAAAATGACAATAATATTATTTTATGAAAATTTTTTAAAGGACTTTCATTATGAGTACTTTACTTTATGACTTAAAAGTACTTATACCACTACCTTGGTTAACTATGGGTTTTCATCCACCATAGAAAATTTGACAAATAAGCATTCTTAACTCATGTAATGCCACCTCAACCATGGGGGATGATGTCATCTACTAGAATGTGATTGGTTGATTTTTATAATACATTTTATTTGTTTTAAGGCCCATTTTTTACCTCAAAATTTCTCTAATGAAACATGTGACCTAGGAAAAAAGGTCACAACTTGGGCTAGGAAGCTCCAAATGAAATTTCGTAAAACGTGACAGGTAGAGCACAGACTGTAGTTTCCCAGGTAAGTTTTTCAGAGGCCGAAGTTGAATCAGTGACACGTGGAACGTCATACAAGTTCTCTCTCTTGTTTTATCCCATAAACAGGTCACGTTGCGACACTTGGCATAACTCTCTCTAAGAAAATCCAATTGTGGTCAGACCTGTGGGGTTGGAAAGATGACAGGTCAGGATACCACAGGTAGAATTTTTAGACCCTATGGATTCGTAAGTTTAGAGATGCACTAGAAACAATCAGGTGCATATTTATGTCAAAATAGAATTGGATTCTGAGCACCTTCATTCTTGGCTTATCACTGTTGCGGGAATTTAGGGCTTCAGAGAAAGTTGAAATTTTTGGAATCGGAGTCCATGGATGAATGCTCCTTATCAAAATCGAAATTTAGAGACCAAGATCAAAATTTTTGGTTGGGAAGAAGGCTGGGCTTGATCAAACCCTAGTTTGGGATTTTGATCAGAAAGATGGAAGATTAGGGCTTCTGCAAAAGTTGGAATTTTTGAAGTCTGTGACCACAGCTAGAATCTCCTCAGAAAAATAAAAGTTTAGAGCTTTGGATCGAACCTTTTGATTGGATAGAAGGGTGGGCTTTATCAAATCCTAGTTCGGGGTCCTGTCTAGTGAATCGAGAAGTTTCAAAGGCAATTTTGAGGGGTCAAATTTTGCAATTTTCAAAATTAAATTATACCAACTTGATCAGCTCGGAAAGCCACATCTTTCCATCCATTCAGAAGTTTGAAATTCAAAGTTTGAATTTTAGGGTTTCTCTGACAAGCCCTAATCCAGCTCTAGATCGAGTTTCAGCAAATCAAAGTGGATTGGGTTAAAAGCAATCCTGACAGGTATGACTTGAGGAGATATAGGTATCTGTTCATGATTAAGTTTATGATATGTTTGTCTTCATATTATTGAGGTTAGTACAATCCTGATTAATCATAGAATTGTCTTATCACCCTAGTAAAAGTATGAATGCATGTGAATGATAGAAGACATTCATTGATTAGGGTTATATGATTGTACTAATGCACATGTGGTGTTGTATGAGGATGATGTTGTCTGCTAACAAGATACAGGTACATCAAGAAAGACAAATGAAGTTCTATGACCATGATGACATGAAGACAAAGACTCATCCATAATCTTTGATCACATAGAAGCTCTACTTACGAGGTATGTATGGCTTTGTTCTACTATGCTTAACTTATGAGATATGCAGGTTCTAGCACAAGGTCTCTAAATCATTGAAGCGAACAAAGAAGATATTGTTTGGGTATGTTAAGACATAACCAAACATGATAATCCAGGTATGTTTTGCTATATCAAGTTAGAATCCTACTTTGTTAGGATCTTAGGTAAGTATATCTATGTATGAAATGATCATGACCATACATACTTAAGATTATTTAGAATTATAATGTTTTGATAATATTGAGATTATACTAATGAATGTATGTTTGTGTATGAGATCATGAGGATGACACTACTGCACACTTAAGCATGCATAATGGTACAGAATGAATAGAAGTTCAAAAGACATATAGAGATAAAGCAGGAGGCAACCACACAAACATAAAAGATAAGTATTTGAGTTGTTATTTGAATCTCTGAAATAGTAATGATATTGCTTGTAATAGTTGTATGCATATTTGTATTCCTAGAATATATCATGCATAGTGTAAGCATTCATATAACATTGAACAGTATACTACTAATATGCATATGATTGGTAAGTTGGACAAACATTCCATTATTGCTTGTTTAGAATGAAATCTCTTTGCTGACATGCTGAGAGCTATGCACGCTCTTGATAGTATGTTCTGGTAGAGATGGAAGGCATCTAGATAGCCACTGTATGCATATGGGATATGGAAAAGTGTTATGCCAAAGTATTGGTCAAGATAGTTGCATAACTATGTGAATCATATCTGTATGCATAATAGGTTATCATGTCAACATGATTTGATGATTATGAAGTATTACTAATCATGTAATTAACTTTGATTTGTAGGAAAGACCATGAAGGATGATGAACACCTGTTCCAAAGAACAAGTGATGGATGTTCAAACAAAAAGACTTACAAATCAAACATACTATAAAAGGCTTGTGGCTAGAAGATTCTCTTAGAAAGAGGAAGAGGATCATGACGAGATGTTTGCTCCAAGTAGCTAGATAATACTGTTCTCTCAATGGAGTGATTAAAGAAGAAGTGTGAATCGAGAAAAATCCCAGGATTCAATTAAAGAAAGCTCTATACGAGTACCCAGGATCAATAGTCATTTGATGAGCTTAATCATCACCATGGGTGATGCAGATTTCAACCGTTGCTACAAGGTTGAAGATGGATTCTATATACTGATGACATTCTTCTCTTAGATGGATGAAAGAAGGAACTCATCACAAAGTTCGAATGATATTGAGGTGCATACCAGTAGAACCATCTAACAGGAGATGGCATGGGTAGATATGCAGAAGATCACTCAGAGTGGGAATGATGTTCAGTCACATAGGGATAATTGACAGTTTCTTGACAAGCTTGGGCTTTACCAGAAGTAAAGTTGATCCTAACCTTTACCTTAAGGTTATGGATGATACTATTACTGTATGTGGATGATCTCTTTCTGACAGGGAATGAGAAATAGATCATGGAAATCAAGAAGAAGCTAGCTACAAAATTTGATCTCGAATTGATGCATTACTTCCTAGGTCTGGAAGTATGGCAAGGCTCAGAAGGAATCTTTCTCAACTAGGGAAAGTATGCTATGGAAATCTTGAGAAGATTTGATATGTTGGAATGTAAAACCATGGCCACTCTCATGAGTTCCGACTTGAAGCTGTTAGTTGATGACTCATCAGATTTAGTGGATGTAACTCTGTACAGACAGATTATTGGGTCACAGATGTATATGACGAACACTAGGCCAGATATATGCTTTGCTGTGAACACCTTGAGTCAATATCTAGTGGAACCTAGACGTGTTCACTTAATAGCTGCAAAACATGTGATGAGGTACCTGAAGGGTACAATAGACTTTGGTCTATATTATCTTGGAGATCATGACTTCATATTGTATGGCTACACAGATGCTGATTGGGCAGGAAGTGTATTAGACAGGAAGAGCACATCGGGCAGATTTTATTGTCTGGGATCTGCCATGATCTCGTGGTTTAGCAGGAAGCAGTATAGTGTGGCTCTCAGCACAGCTAAAGCAGAATATATAGATGCTTGCTCTGCTAGTTGTGAAGCAATATGGCTTCGGAAGTTGTTATCAGGATTGGTTGACTTAGAGATGGACCCCATTGTAATCCTGTGTGACAACTAGAGTTGTATCAAGATGGCAGAGAATCCAGTGTTCCATGATAAGTCAAAGCACATAGAGATCCGATATTTTTATATACAGGATATGGTGCAGAAAGGAGCTATCAAGCTCGAGTATGTGAGCATTGACGAACAAGCTGCTGATGTATTGACCAAACCTTTGTCTTGAGAAGAGTTTGAATATTTTCGAGACAAGCTTGGTGTCGTTTAGAAGGACCCTCCTCGAAAGGGGGAGTGATATGGTTGATGATAATATCTGGATACTGGTATCAATGTGGATACCTGTATCGATGATGAGATTTCCTATATTGACGGTAAGGTCAATGATGTGGATACTGTATTGTTGATATGGATACTGTATTGATGAGGATACTGTATTTGTTAGGTCCCTGAACAAATCCGTAGACTCTTGTCTTCGAGAAATATGTTGGTGAATGATGTAATGTGTGCTCTTGGACTACTCAGCATAACAATAGGTGATCATTCATAAAACTTGTAATGATGTAATGTTCGCTCCTGGATTAGCAGGTGATCATTCATAGGTTGTAAATCCTAGATCTGATCTAGGTCACACCCCAATTGAAATAGTACTGGCTCTGTGGATTGATTGGAATGATGTAATGTTTGCTCCTGGACTGCTCAATGTAGCAGCAGGTGATCATTCGCAGGTCTTATAATGATGTAATGTTCGCTCCTGGACTGCTCAGTGCAGCAGCAGGTGATCATTCACAGGTAATAAAATCCTAGATTTAATCTAGGTCACATCCAGTATGAAAAAGGATTAGCACTGTGGTCGAGATTGCATCGTCCCTGAACACTTGGTTCAAAATGTACGTGATGGGGATTGCATCATCCCATAACCACTAGTTCAAAATGTACATGATGGGGATTCCATTATCCCAGAACCACTAGTTCAAAATGTACGTGATGGGGATTGCATCATCCCCGGACTTCGGTCCCTGAATTGATCCGTAGACATGTCTCCGAGAAGTGGTCCCTAGTGGACGAGAGGAGATTGCATCATCCCTGGACTTCGGTCCCTGAATTGATCCGTAGACATATGTCTCCGAGAAGTGGTACCTAGTGGATGAGAGGGGATTGCATCATCCCTAGACTTAGGTCCCTGAATTGATCCGTAGACATATGTCTCCGAGAAGTGGTCCCTAGTGGACGAGAGGGGATTGAATCATCCCCGTACTTTGGTCCCTGAATTGATCCGTAGACATATGTCTTCGAAAAAGAGGTCCTTAGACTCTGTCTAAGTTGATGAGTGGACTACATCGTCCCTAGACATGTTATGGTGTATTAAATGGATCATGTGTATTGCAGGGTATGCTGCTACGATGTTTTTGATCGTGATGGTCTAGATGATGATGTTGTTGATCGTGATGGTCTAGATGACGATGTTGTCGATCGTGATGGTCTAGATGACGATGCTGCCGATCGTGATGGTCTAGACGACGATGTTGTTGATCGTGATGGTCTAGATGACGATGTTGTTGATCGTGATGGTCTAGATGACGATGCTGGTGATCGTGATGATCTAAATGACGATGTTGTTGATCGAGAGATCCAAATGATGATGTTGATCAGTAGATCCATACGATGAGGCTGTTGATCGAGTGATCCAGATGATGATGATGTTACTGTAGTTGTTCGAGTGCTGCAGAAGATGAAGATTCAATATTGAAGATGTTGATGTTCTAGTATTGAAGATGTTCCAGTAACTGCTTGAGTTACTAATGATTTATAAAGAAAGCTTCCAATGATTTATAGATGTATCATGTATGATGTTGATGACTCCTTGCTCCTGCAGATGTTGTTATAATATCCTTCTCGTTAAGGGGGAGCGTTGAAATATTGTAACTTCTAAGAATATTATATTTGTACTTTATTATTCCGGAGATGTTTCATTCCTCCGTGAAGACCTTATTGTATATCCGGAGATGTTTTATTCCTTCCTGGATAATGTGGTAACTTGGGTTATTAGACTTACCTAGTGGGGGTCGGCCCAATATGTGTTATGTGGGTTAAATGGTTATTAGACCACCCTAGTGGGGTCGGCCCTGTCACATTATGTAAAATGGTTAAGTTGGGGCCAACCTAGCTTGTGTAAAAGACAAGTTGGAGTTGTGTATAAATAGAGGAGGTGTGTTTCTCATTTAACACACATTACACTCACTCATGATTGGCGCATAGGTGAGGGAGAGATCTGCTATGGAGGAGAAGGAGCTCATGTCTATGTTTTACATCTTTGTATTTGCTGGTCATCTATATTGAGGAAGCTTTGCTGGGTTTTCTACCCCATGAGGGTTTCCTAGGATAAATCTGTGTCTCTTGTGTTTATGTTGTGCTTGTTGTTCTTTCAGTGATTCTGTATATGCTATTGTTGTGAAATGGAATGTAATGCTGATATTTTCTGTCTTAGCATATTGAATCTTAACAATATATATATATATATATATATAAGAGGGACGCCATATGTGGTGCGTCCTCCCTTCAGCCACCTAGTTGGGCCATGAGGTGGGCACGTGAGCGGCACGAAATCCACGAGCTGGACGTGCCACATGTCGACAACCATATGTGCTTTAACTCACCTCATTGTGCATGTGGATGAGACCTTCTCCTACACTCCCTCCCTTCTTCCATGCATTCTTTTTCGGGTCCGATGTTTCGACATTCCACCACCCTAGTGGTGGTACACCCCTTCTCCGTTGGTTGCACTTGTGTCCATTGTGTTATGCACTCTGTTTGTCCATTGTGGTTGTGATCCAACTTTGGTACACACGCATTGGGGTGTTTCCTCATTGTTTAATGCCTAATTTTCTAGTCTAGGTGTGCCCCTATCATGCTTCAAACAATATGTAGAGTGGTTTCTCAATGTAGTGGCTTTTGGTTCTTCGACGGCCCTATCATGCGAGGTGGGTGCACCAGTTTCGAAATATTTTTCACTGGTTTTCCTAGTCTTTTTCTCGTGCTAACATATGCTTGTGCCTTGCAAGTCGTGCTAGAGCCAACTGGATTGAGAATCGAGCGGTTGGAGAGTTGTTGGAGGCTCGCTCGAGGTTTCCCTAATAGGATTTCACTCCTACCAGCTTCTTTGTTTGTGTTTTTCAACACAATGAATCTCCAATGAACATTTGTGCATATGACTTGGTTCATGGATTGCGGATTTTATTTATGGTGTCTTTTTATTGTGGGTTTTGTTTGGTTTAATGTTCGAGTGGGTTTGTGTGCTCTCATGGGTTTGTTCGAGCCCTCTGCAAATGATCGTCTGTTGGGCACTATGTAAGGGTTTTTAAGCGCAGAGATTTGATCGAACTCTTAATGTAATCCTTAATTTTGAAGGGGTTTGAAAGAATTCTTAATGTAATTGTGACTTTTTGCTTTATGGTGAATATATATGATGTAGTGAATATAATTACTATGGTGAATATATGTGCTTTGTGGTGAATATATGCTATGGTGAATATAATAACTGGTTAAGTGTTTGTTTGCATTATGTGTGTATTGTTTTCCTTCACGGGTTAATGATGGTTGTGGTCAATATATGTCTCTCGTTATTATATGTCAAGCATTGGTAAATTATTAGTTAAGGGTTTGTTGTATTCTATTTGTATTGTTTTGCAGTTGGGGTTATTCTCTATTTGTGAAATGGGTCATCCAATTCTGGATGTCTGAGATGGTTCAAGAAAGGCTGATTAGGACCTTATTGGATTTATTGGATGGCGTTGTGAAGTGCTTTGGCATTTTTGTACAGGCATTATCAAAACCTCAGAATATTTTGTGTTTGAGTGGGGTATGTGTGCTTTTGTGTTTGGGTTGCATGTGATTTTGATTTCAACCTCTTTACTTGCGTAAATTGTAAACACTGTGAGAATGTTTTAAGTGGGGGATATTATTTGCATATGCAGAGCCTTGATTATAGTGCAGGAACCTCAAATCTTGATTCAAATCTTGATTATCTTCCCTCTTTTACTCCTTATTTGAAGATCTGTCAACCCAAGAAAGAGGAAAATGTGAAAGATGTGCATTAGTCTATATAGGTGAAGTGTGTACAATTCTTGTAAGAAATCACCATGGCTTTAAGAAATCCATACTTCTCAGGACGATTGTTGCTTGAGTGGCATGATGAATGTGAATGATTATGACATATGTTTGTTGTATAAATAAAACTTGGGAAGTGAATCTCATGAGATGAAATTATCACAAGGGGTGTTCTTAGTTCGATGACATGTGGGATTGAATAGTGTATGTAGATTCTTGGTCAATGAGCTAAGTTCTCTCTTGTGATATTAATGTGTGCATGGACCTTGTGTGCTTGTTAGAATGGGATTATAGTGACATTATTTGTATGTAAGCATTCTGGTATTATTAAATGTTTTTTGACTAATTTGATCAAACTATTGACAACATAATTAAAAATTTTCAAAATGAGATTATAGTAACATTATTTTTATTTATATGTAAGCATTATGGTATTATTAAAATATTTTTTTGACTAGTTTGATCAAACTGTTGAAGGGCTATATTCACTACTATTTTCTCCACATAACTGTATGTACTTCAATTAATGTTAATTGTTATTCACTTAAATTATATTCATTGGTATTCACTGAATTTTCTCCCAGTGTGTTATTGTGGGAATCACTAATTTGTTAACTTCTTTTGGGATCCCATAGTCAATGAAAATCCAAGCGTAGACCTCGCTTTGAAATGTATGAAGTAATGGGTTGTCTTATATTTGTGTTATAAACAATAAATAAAGACATAATGATGTATCTACATACATTGCTCAGTTCAGACATCATAATGGAAACTATCGACTCTTTTGTACATTGGTTGAGTGTCATTTGCATAATTTTGAGTACATAAAAATAAGTAATAAAAAAATATAATAAGAATAATAAGTAAGTAAAATGTTTATATCTAATCATTTTAATCAAATATTCACAAATATACAATACAGAGGTATTTATATAATAAAATTAAATTTTTATTTAAAAAATATAAAATATCAACATCTAGACATTATAAGAGACTGTAACTAGTTATTAATAACTATTTTCATAAGAAAATATGAAATTGAATTGTATTTATAGATATAGTGTTTAAATAATTAAAATTTGGAATATGTCTCAAAAAATTGAACCCGGGTGGATGGAATGAAATCCATCTATCCAACCATTATTACACATACACTACTTCAACCTTTATATAATTTTTGTACAATAAAATACCAATAAACCAAATTATGCTATTATGGTCATTTGTTCCTTGTCAAACTGTATTTCAGAAGTGCGTCAATTACTTTATTTTTTTCATGGCCTTCATTCACCTCCGTATTTCAGAAAGAGAATGTGTTGGAAATATCATAATTAATGAGTTGATAGCGTATCTGATATGTGTCGGCTCTATCAGACTCCAAGTCGGTCATTTTGTCAGTCTGCAATGTCAGACAGTCAGTTGGTTTGCAACCAATCTGGCTCACGGCAAGTTAGTATTTAAGCAGCCGCATTTGTATTTCGCAAGATCATATTTTCTTAGGTAGATTTTATTTCAATCTTTAATGAAACCCTGTATCTTCCAAGTGAAGCAATCTTGAGTCGGTGATAATGAAACTCTATAAATGTAAATCATTCACAGAAGATTAGATAGAGATGAGAGAGTGAGAGGAGTGAAGAAGAGAAGAAGTGAAAGACCCGTGAAGTGTATGAAGAGCCCAAGCTCTGTGAATGTAAAAGATTGAAGTAATCATCTCTCTGTATTGTGGAAAAATAACTCTGTTTTACAGTGGTAATATATAAGTATTTGGTTTTATGAATTCATTCTCAAGAGTGTTTATTTATGCATGCCACGCATCTACTTCATATTGACCTGAGTGAATGTTGTTTACATTTACGGTCTGTAAATCAAATCAGGATTCTCAAGTATTTCACGGTGTTAAATGCCCTAGTTTAACGCGTAGTAACCTTTGACATATATTTATGTTATTATGTTTTAGCATGAAATATATTTATACAAAGTTTGTTTAAAGATTGGGTTGTGCGCAGTTAGATACGTATACAAAGTTAACCGCGCAGTTAATCTTTGTAAAAGTTAAAAGAGTGTGCAAAAGTAATTTGTATGAAGTGCGCACTCCATACAAAGTCAAGTTCATGCAATGTAAAGTAAGTTAAGATTTGTGCATTTGCGCAAAGTTCAACGGCACAGTAGAAAGTGGAATCGCGCAGTTAATCTCTGCGAAGTAGAAACGTGCAGTTAATCTGCGTGTAGTAAAAGGTGAACTGCGCAACTCATATCCGCGCATTTGTTTTGTAAAGTAAAGTGTTTTATAAAAAGTGGAAGAAAATTTAAAACAAAGTATTTGCTAGGTCTAGCGCATGTCCTTAGCAAAAGAAAGGAAAGATTCATCTACTACGCAGTTAATTTTATTCACTGCGCGGTGTGCTTTTCCCTTGATCTGGTATCAGAGCCTGGTTTACAGAAAGTAGAATTTGTATTTACATAAGGGAAAAGTGATTAAGAATGGCTTCCACTTCGGGTAATTTACAAACCCCAATATTTTCTGGTAAAAATTATGAATATTGGTCTCTAACTATGAAAGCTTTGTTTAGAGGTCAAGATGTATGGAAAATAGTCTAGCATGGTTATGCAGAACCAACAGATCTAGCAGCATACAACAATCTCACACAAGCTGCGAAGGATGTCTTGAGGGAACAGAGGAAGAAATATGGAAAGACGTCGTTCCACATACATCAACCAACCCATGAATCAATACTCCCAAGAGTAGCAGCAGCGCAGTCAGGTAAGGAAGCGTGGACACACTGGAAACTTCTTATCAAGGCTTGAACAAGGTAAAGACTGCCAAACTTCAAATTCTTAGAAGAGATTTTGAATCTCTGTCAATGAAAAATACAGATTCAGTAGAATCATTCTACACTCGTGTTATTAGTCTGATTAATCAAAATAAAGTCTCATGGAGAAACTCTAACTGATCAAAGGGTTGTTGAAAAAGTTCTTAGAGTTCTTCCAAAGAAATTTGAATCTTTGGTTGTGACCATAGAGGAAAACAAAGATCTGTCCACATTTACTATTGATGAGTTGCAAGCTTCATTACTCAATCATGAACATAGAATCAACGGTTCAGATACATCGTTGGAAGGTGCATTTGCAGCACAATCATCCATAAGTTGTGGAAGAGGCAGAGGAAGATCAAACTCTAGAGGTAGAGGACGAAGTTATTTCAGAGGAGGTCGCAGCAGCAGCCCTGCGCATGTCACTGGAAGAGGCCAGAATCAAAGCCCTAATCAGCCAAGTGGATAAAGGTATGATAAATAAAAAATTCAATGTCATTACTGTAAGAGGTATGGACACTTTGCATATGAATGCAGGAAGAATCAATATGACCAAGGAAAGCAAGGTGAAGCTCAGCCAAGCAACAACAACACTCTGAATAGCTCGATGTTCTTAGCATGTGCATCTCCGCTGGAATGCAATGCTGTCCAAGAAAGTCCAAATGACATATGGTATTTAGACTCAGGTTGTAACAATCATATGATTGGTAATTTAAATCTATTTTCTAGTCTAGATAATTAAGTTCAAACTGATGTCACACTTGGAAATAATATTCAAGTCATTGTTTTGGGAAAGGGTACTGTTGATATTCTAACCAAACAGGGGGAGCACAAAGTTATGCCTAATGTGTATTATGTTCAAGGTTTGAAGCATAACCTAATGAGCATTGGACAGCTATTGGAAAAAGGTTACAGAGTTCACATGGTAGGGAAGCGCTGTGTGATCAAGGACATATATCCAAGCAATCATTTAATAGTAGAGGTGCAGATGACAAGCAATTGCTTGTTTCCTTTGAGGATAAGATCCATCATAAGAGGAAAAACAACTGAACTTGTTCATGAAAGACATAATGAAAATTCTGGATCTGCGCTCAAAGCAGAAAGCAAAGCAGCAGAAATTCACTGCACAAAGGAATCAAAAGACAGCGCAATGCAAGCTGCGTTCAAACAGAAATGAAGGATGAATCCTGGTTATGGCATTTCAGATTTGGACATCTGAATTTTGGTGGGATGAAGCTACTACACACGAAGGACATGTTGAAAGGATTACCATTGATTGAAAATCCACAGAGAATTTGTGAAGGCTGTATTTTTGGCAAACAACACAGAGAAACTTTTCCAGTCGAAAAGTCCTACAGAGCTTGCACACCACTTGAGATTGTGCACTCTGATATTTGTGGACCGATGCAAACACCGTCCATGGGAGGATGCACTTATCTTCTCATATTTATTGATGATTTCACAAGAAAAACATGGTTCTATTTTTTAAAACATAAATATGATGCATTTGGATGTTTTCAGCAGTTCAAGGCACTTGTGGAGAAGCAAAGTGGACACAACATCAAGATATTGAGAACATATAGAGGTGGTGAGTATGTTTCGAATGATTTCTTGAATTTTTGCAAAATCATGGCATACAGAAGCAATTCACTGCGCGGTATACACCGCAGTAGAATGGTATTGCAGAAAGAAAGAACATAACCATTATGGAGATGGCGCACAACATGTTGGCAACCGCACATATGTCAAATGAATATTGGGCTGAAGCAGTGGAAATTGCTGTATACATCATGAATCGATGCCCGACAAAGAGTGTGAAGAAGAAAGTCCCGCAGGAAGCATGGATAGGTATGAAACATAGTGTTTCGCATTTAAACGTTTTTGGTTGTGTAGCATACGCACATGTTCCAGATGAGCTGAGAAGAAAATTAGACAATAAAGGACAAGAATGCATTTTTATTGGATATTCTGAAGACACAAAAGCATAGAAGTTGTATGATCTGGTTGCAAGGAAAGTTATTATCAACCGCGATGTTCAGTTTGTGGAAAATGAAGCATGGGATGGAACTGTAGAGAAGAATGTGAAAATTGTGTCACATGTTGAACATGATGACAGTGCAGAAGATGTGGATGAGACTCTGCATGTAAATCAGAACTGCGCAGCTCCATCTACTCCAAGGACTGCGCAACATGCTCCAGCACAAGCAACTCCAACAACAAGGCGCAGCTCAAGCTACTCCAACAAGCACACCAAGGGCGCAGCAAACTCCATCAAGCAGTTTGCGCAGCTCGCGCAGTTCAACACCAGCAACTCCATCAAAGACAAGAAATCTGCGCGAGATATATGATGCTGGTACACCTAATTTATTTTCATGTTTTGCATTATTTTCTCAAGTTAATGATCCTTTAACATTTGAAGAAGCTGTTGAAGAGAAAGTTTGGGCACAAGCCATGGATGAAAAAATAGAATGCATTGAGAAAAATCAAACATGGGAACTAGTGGATGTTCCTAAAGACAAGCATGTTATAAGCGTGAAATGGATTTATAAGACCAAACAAGATGTTGATGGAAATGTGCAGAAGCACAAGGCAAGATTGGCAGCAAGGGGGTTCACTCAGTAGCCTGGCATAGACTTCAACGAAACCTTTGCACCTGTAGTACGAATGGACACAATCAAAACAGTCTTGGCCATCGAAACACAAAAGAAATGGCATGTCTATCAAATGGATGTTAAGTCCGCATTCCTAAATGGTTATTTGGAGGAAGAAGTATACGTGGAGCATCCACAAGGCTATGAAGTTTCAGGACAAGGACACAGAGTGTACGGACTGAAAAAGGCACTGTATGGTTTGAAGCAAGCTCCTAGAGCTTGGTACAGCCGCATTGACTCATACTTCATTCAAAATGGATTTCATAGAAGTGAATGTGAGCCAATGATGTACACCAAGATCAACAAAGAAGGTAATAAGCTAATTGTCTGCCTGCATGTAGATGATTTAATATTTACTGGTGATTTTGGCATAGAAGAATTTAGAACAATCGTGGAAAGTGAATTTGAAATGACTAATTTGGGGCTTATGAAGTATTTTCTGGACATTGAAGTCCAGCAAAATGAAAATGGTATTTTCATATCACAGTCAAAGTATGCAAGTGATGTCTTGAACAGATTTAAGATGTTAAATTGCAAGACAGCTCCAACACCAGTGATAACAAGTTTGAAATTGAGCAAGGATGATGATGATCCACTGTAGATCCTACATTGTTTACAAGGTTTGTTGGTAGCCTCATGTATCTTACAACAACAAGGCCAGATATCATGTATGGAGTCAGTTTAATCTCAAGATTCATGGAGTCACCAAAAGAATCTCATTGGAAAGCAGGTAAAAGAATTCTGAGGTATGTAAGTGGAACAAAAGACTTTGGTATTTTGTATTCAACCTCATAAAATTTCAAACTCATTGGATACACTGACAGCGATAATGGAGGCAACATGGATGATAGAAAAAGCACATATGGGAATACATTTCATGTAGGAACAAGTGTTGTATCATGGGCTTCAAAGAAACAGCCCATAGTAACTCTTTCTTCAGCAGAAGTAGAGTATGTTGCAGCTACAAGCGATGCATGTCAAGCAGTTTGGATGCGCAGAATGTTAAGTGATCTATCACAGAACCAGCAAGAACCCACAGTCATTTACTGTGACAACAATTCAGCTATCGCACTGTCAAAGAATCATGTGTTTCACAAGAGAACCAAGCACATCGACATAAGGTATCATTTTATTAGAGAATTGATAAACAACAAGGAAATCTATTTAGAATTTTGCAGTTCTGGAGATCAGGTAGCAGACATCTTTACAAAACCATTGGAAAAGGACCCATTCCAATTTCTGCGAAGTTGTTTGGGAGTGACAAGTTCTACACAGTGAACTATGTCATGAACAGAGCATGTTTCAGTTCTGAAATATTTTTTAATATTTTACTTTTGTTTAATGATCCCCATCCACTCATAATTAAGGGGGAGTGTTGGAAATATCATAATTAATGAGTTGATAGCATATCTGATATGCGTCGGCTTTGTCAGACTCCAATTCGATCATTTTGTTAGTCTGCAATTCAGACAGTCAGTCAGTTTGCAGTCAATCCATCTCACGACAAGTTAGTATTTAAGCAGCCGCATTTGTATTTCGCAAGATCAGATTTTCTTAGGCAGATTTTATTTCAATCTTTAATGAAACTTTGTAGCTTCCAAGTGAAGCGATCTTGAGTCGGTGATAATGAAACTCTATAAATGTAAATCATTCACAAAATATTAGATAGAGATGAGAGAGTGAGAGGAGTGAAGAAGAGAAGAAGTGAAAGACCCATGAAGTGTATGAAGAGCCCAAGCTCTGTGAATGTAAAAGATTGAAGTAATCATCTCTCTGTATTGCGGCAAAGTTACTCTGTTTTACAGTGGTAATATATAAGTATTTAGTTTTATGAATTCATTCTCAAGAGTGTTTATTTATGCATGTCGCGCATCTACTTCATATTGACCTGAGTGAATGTTGTTTAAATTTATGGTATGTAAATCAAATCAAGATTCTCAAGTATTTCAGGGTGGTAAATGCCCTAGTTTAACGCACAATAACCTGGTTGTGCGCAGTAGAAACGTGCAGTTAATCTGCGCGCAGTAAAAGGTGATTGTGCAACTGCATTTGTTTTGTAAAGTAAAGTGTTTTATAAAAAGTGGAAGAAAATTTAAAACAAAGTATTTGCTAGGTCTAGCGCATGTCCTTAGCAAAATAAAGGAAAGATTTTAATTCACTGCGCGGTCCAGGATGAAGGTGAAATACTATTGTATTCGATCGAGATCCACTGTTAAATGGTAATTAATTGATCAATCATTCATATTTACATTTAGCCAAAGTTTTGGATTTATTACATGCAAATATAAATCTAATTAAATTGAAAATTAATGCCGTTCCTTCATACTATCCATCAATCAGGGAATCAAAATTTCACTGAGTCTGCTCTTTTGCAAGTTGCAACAACATGGTTGCATGTGAACCATTTCCTGTCACAACAGTGTTTATGATGAAACATTGGGTGTTCATTATGTACTTGGCAGTGTAGTATTTAATGGTGTAGTTGCTTGATGTGGACTATGGAGAGTCAGATCCTCTACTGCCGATGGCTTTCAATATACACCCTCTAGCCCAACATCTATGTTGTTGCAATTAAAAATGTTTATCACACAAAGTAAATAAATTTTTACAATGTCATATCAAAATCTTCATACTACATCTATGTTGTTGCAATTAAAAATGTTTATCACGCAAAGTGAATAAATTTTTACAATGTCATATCAAAATCTTCATACTATATTTTTTATCTCAATTGAAAATATCCAAAACCGCCAAGTAGTGACTCATCATGGGACTTTCTATACAATTGGATTTTTGTGTTGTCTTGGTCTAGAAAAATCCAACCAACTGAACTATCGGTCTGGACTTCCTATACAGTATACATATCCTTACACCTACCTCTTTTTCTATTTCCATATATATTTAGAAACCATACCCTTCTTCAAGTAAATCAATTTTTACATTTTTCTGGTTAAATAACTCTTAGATTAATTGTTTTCTAATTAATCATCTAAACTTCAACTTATTATCGATTCCCAAACTGAAGTTGGTCGTTCATCATTTCCAATTAAAAAAAGATGGTTTGAAATTATGTACATAATATTAATTTTGTGAAATTTTTATAAATGATCATAACTGTATTCAAATGCCATAACTCCATATTCGCTCCTTAAGTAATAGCATGCCAATTCTAATTTTCGATTTTATCTAGATATTACTAGAGAATTCGAAAAAAATTGGGAGCGTAAGAATTCGAAAAAAATTGGGAACATTTACGCTTGGCAATGGTTTATAAAAAACAACATTCAACTTGACAATTGTCGATCAATAAAGTTTTAAAAAAATAAATTAAAATTTAATTAATTATGTATTAAGATGAAAATTAAAATTTGAACAATAAATTTAAAATAACAATTATAATGATGCCAATTCATAAACTCAATCAAATATAATAATCGTATGAAGACTTTGACATTGTCAACTTTGATCACCATGATCCAACTACCCACTGGACTTTGACATTGTCAACTTTTGGTTCCATGGTCCGTGTATCGAGGTGGCTTCTGTGTATTGATAAAATTGATCAGTCTCTAGTGCTGATACGCTCAAGCCACACAATAGCCCATTCTGTTCTGGGCTCATTCTGAAACACCTGATCATTCGAAATGGAAGGTCTGATAAATACCAGCAGGCTTTGCTAATTAAAACCATGAGTTTTTGCAACCAAATCCCCATGTTTAATAATAAAGAATGTAGCCTAAATGCTGTGATTAAATTCACAACAATACTTTCTATTGGAGTTCTTTCAAGTTATTTAGTTAATAATAATAAGAGTTAATTCATTAATTAATGATTATTTAATTAAAAATATTAATATATTAATATTATTTAATGAAATCCATATTTTATTTGTTTGTTTAATAATATTGTTTAATTAAATAATATTATTAATTAAACACTATTATTATTTTATAATAAGTAATTAAACAAAATAATTATAAAATAATTTAGTAAATGATAATATTAATATTGTGATATTTATTAATGGTTACATTGTATTGTGGCATTTATCAAGGGTTAGATGCCACATATTCACAATGTGAAATTTGATGTTTATCAAGATTTATGTCCCATGAGCGCGTCCAACCAGAGGGTGAGGGGACGTCCAGATGAAGCTTGTTGAATGTGCCATTAATGACGAGGGAAGAAAGGCATTGAAGCGGATTAATGCATGTAATACATGGTGCCACGTCATGGGCTCCCATGTCGAGGAACCTCCAACACGTGCCACCCAATTGTTGTGGTGGCACCTGCATCCGAAGATATTTAATTAATTATTGAATTACAATTAATTAAATAATTATTATATTTTTTAATTATTGAATTACAATTAATTAAATAATTATTATATTAATTTTATTTACTAAAATATAATTAAATAACAACTTTTATAATATATTATTATATTATAAATAATTAAATTATTTTATTTTATTAAAAATCATTATAAAAAACATTATTAACATGTCAAATATATCATAATGTTAATAAATATCTCCAAAATATATCAGAATATTACACATATCTCCAATATTAATAAATTGATAATGTTAATTAATTATAATATAATAATTAATTCTTTAAATAACAAATAATTATTTAATTAATTAATATTAATATTAATATTAACTAAATAACAATATTAATTAATTAATTAATATTATCATTCACTAAATTGTTTTATAATTACTTATTATAAAATAATAGTAATGTTTAATTAATAATATTGTTTAATTAAACAATATTATTAATCAAACAATTAAAATATGAATTTCATTAAAATCATTAAATAATATTAATCTATTAATATTTTTAATTACATAATCATTAATTAATTAATTAACTAGTTTATTATTATTAACTAAATAACTATAATATGAATTAAATTATTTTATAATTATTATGTTTAATTAATTATTATAAGATAATAATATTGTTTAATTAAACAATGTTATTAATCAAACAATTAAATTATGTATTTCATTAAAATTATTAAACAATATTATTCTACACACCCGTTACTAGCAACATCAACATTAATAATATTAGTGTGTCCGAATACTTCGGTAGGCGTAAATAGGGCACATATTTTTCATATTAATGTTTTTTCCTATAGTATGTGTCTCATTTACGCCTATCAGCGTATTCTAGCACATTAATATTATTAATGTTGCTGTTGCTAGTAACAAAAAACAAACTATGTTAACTAGGCCTGCAAATGCACTCAAAACCGATCTGGCGATGATATAGTCAAGTTGGGAGGCACGAGTGACAATAAAACATTTGAGGAGGTGATTCTCAATGATGTTACACTTGCGCTTTTCTAGGCAATTGCAACAACACAAGAGTGCTAATGGACTCTTTTGAGACATGATCTTACGAATGATTTTACCTGATATGACTGCGCAGGTCAAGACAACAAACAACAATATAAGGGATGTGAAGAGGGTGATGTAGGAACCTGTGAACAATACTCTATAACTCAGATGATGTTGCAAATATATGTAAGAGCTGTCATCATTATCATGAGGCGAAGGAGAAGGGGATGGAGATTGACTCATTGATTTATCTTCCTTCAGTACCTTGAGAATGAAGCAAACCTCATTACCCATATACTACATTACAGGTATTGCCAATGCTCCCATATCGCCCCACACAGTTATCAAACCCGAACAAACCACCCAAGGAAGAAAATAAGCAATGAAAAGACATATCATAACTCTCCTGCTATCGAGGACCACTATCAAGGACTAGTGGACTTCCAACCAAAAGATAGATTTGCTCGTATTTCAAGCCCGGGTCGTCTGAATCTACATTTAGATTCAAATTATCACCGAAATTGAGCAACATAATAGCAAGAGCGGTGAGAACCAGAGCTTCGGCTGGGATCCAATGGGATTTCCTCTTAAAATCCTTGTGCACATTGAAAGAGATCAAAATAGTCAATATAATTGCGCAGATGGAGGATTCGTACACATTTTCAACTAGGGATGTATGCCACTGTTCCTCGGCTGTGGGATCTTAATTTACGTAATCGTCAGCCACCATAATGGGGTATCCAATATTCCAACCTTTGACGCTATGAGAATGGTTCGCTTATTTCACAAACAAAGATGTGGCCTTTGTATGACAGAGAATATGTGGACTTTGTATTAGAGCGAAGGATTATATCATGTATAAAAGGAAGAAAAGTGGTGGTCTTAGGCTTCGCACAAGGAGAAAAAAGTGTGCCTTACGGGTCCCATTTAGATGACGTCATATAGATGAAGTAATAGAAGTCTTCCACCTTTCAAGGCTTTCTTTGTTAAAAAAGATATTGAAAATAAACTAGCAAGCCATATTAATTAATTACTATGGCTTATATACTTTGATTTGTATATCAATCACATTTAAATGTGACATATATAAGCCATATTAATCAGCTTAATATTAATTGATTAATATGACTTGCTAGTTGACCATCAGCTCGTTAGTTAAGTTTGGTGAATTATTATTATTATAATAATGTTTAAAAATATAATTATGTCCACATAATTAATAATATTAATTAAATAATAAAAAATATTTAGGTTTGGTGAATTATTATTATTATAATAATAATTAAAAATAATATTATAGCCACACAATTAATAATATTAATTAAATAATAATAAATAAATATAATGGTAAACCATGGTTGGCTATGGTTGGCCTAAGTTGACAATGGTTGACTTTTGTTAACCATGATTAACTATAGTTGACTTTGGTTAACTATCATTGAACATTGTTGACCATGGTTGAACATGGTTGACGATAGTTCACCATGGTTGACTTTGATTGACCTTAGTTAACTTTCGTTAACCATATTTGATTATAGTCAACCTTGGTTGATGTTGCTTCACCATGGTTGGTTTTGGTTAACTGTCATTGTGTATGGTTTACCATCGTTGACCATGGTTTTCTTTGGTTGACCATGGCTGAATTTGGTTGACTTTGGTTGATCGTGGTTGACTTTGGTTGACCATGGGTTTCCATGGTTGACTATGCTTGACTATGGCTAACCACGATTGACTTTAGTTGACAATGGTCAACCATGGTTGAGGATGGTTGACTTTGGCTTACCATGGTTGAGGATGGTTGACTTTGGCTTACCATGGTTGGCTATAGTTGGTTATGGTTGACTATGGTTGACATTGGTTGACCACGGTTGACTGTGGCTGATGATGGTTGACTTTTGGTTTATCATGGTTGAATTTGGGATAGCTTTCATTAATTATGGTTGACCATGGTTGAGTTTTGTTGACCATGGATGGTTTTGGTTGACTTCTTTATGGTTTACCATGGTCAACTATGATCGAGCATGGTTGACTTTGGTTGACCATGGCCGACCATGCAGATCATGGGTAACTTTTGTTAACCATGATTGACTTTGGTTGACCATGGTTGACTCTCGTTGACCATGGGGTAGTACGGTTAACCATGGTTGATCATGGTTAACTATGGTTGACCATGGTTGATTTTAACTGACCATTGTCAACCATTGGTTCACTATGGTTGAGAATGATCTACTATGGTTGTCCATGGTTGACCATGGTAGACAATGATTGACTTTGGTTTAATATGGTTAACCATGGTTGAATTTCATTGGTCATGGTTAACTTTGGTTAACCATGGTTTTCTTTGGTTGACCATGGTTGACTTTAGTTGACTATGGTTGACTATGGTTGAGCATGGTTGACTATAGTTGACTTTGGTTTACCACAGTTGACATTAGTTGAATTTGGTTGATCTTTACTTCTTGACTTTGGTTGACCATGGTTGATTATAGTTGACTTTGACGAACTAAAGTTGACTTTCATTGACTTTTGGTTTACCATGGTTGACTTTGGTTTATCATGGTTGAATTTGGATGACCATGGCTTGCTTTAGTTGACTTAGGTTTACCATGGTTGACATTAGTTGACTTTGGTTGACCTTTACTTTACCATGGTTGACTTTTGGTTGGCTTTGGTTGACTATGGTTGACCATGGTTAACTATGGTTGACCATAGTCGAGCATGGTTGAGTTTGGTCAACAATGGATGACCATGTGTGTCATTAGTTAACCAGGGTTGACTTTGGTTGACTTCAGTGACTTTAGCTGAATATTGTTGAGGTTAGTTGACTTTGGTTTACCACGGTAGACTTTGGTTCACTTTTGGTTAACTTTGGTTGACCTTGGATGACCATGGTTGACCATGGATGACTTTGTTTGTCCATGGTTGACTATGGTTGTTCATGGATGGGCGTGATTGTTGACTTTGGTTACGGTTGTTCATGGATGGGCGTGATTGTTCACTGTTTAACTATGGTTGTTTATGCTAATGTTAATAGTTGATAATTTGGTTGACCTTTACTTGACTTTGTTTGACCATGGTTGATTATGGTTGACTTTGACTAACTAAAGTTGACTTGCATTGACTTTTGGTTTACCATGGTTGACTTTGGTTGATCATGGTTGAATTTGGATGACCATGGCTTGCTTTGGTTGATTTAGGTTTATCATGGTTGACGTTATTTGACTTTGGTTGACCTTTAATTTATCATGGTTGACATTTACTTTACCATGGTTGACATTAATTGACTTTGGTTAACCATGGTTGAATTTTGGTTGGCTTTGGTTGACTATGGTTGACCATAGTCGAGCATTGTTGACTTTGGTAGACAATGGATGACCATGTTTGTCATTAGTTAACTAGGGTTGAATTTGGTTGACTTTGGTGACTTTAGTTGAATATTGTTGAGGTTAGTTGACTTTGGTTTCCCACGGTAGACTTTGGTTTACTTTGGTTCACTTTTGGTTAACTTTGGTTGACCTTGAATGACAATGGTTGACCATGGATGACTTTGGTTGTCCATGGTTGACTATGGTTGTTCATGGATGGGCATGATTGTTGACTTTGGTTATGGTTGTTCATGGATGGGCGTGATTGTTCATTGTTTAACTATGGTTGTTCATGGTTAACTAGACCCTCTCCTTGACTATGCTTAACCAACTATGGTTGACCTTAGTTGGTTAACCATGGTTATTCATGGTTGACCATTATTGTTCATGGTTTACCCTTGTTGAATATGGCTGACCATGGTTAACTTTAGTTGATCATGGTTGACTTTGGTCAACCATGCTGGACTTTAGTTGACTATGGGTGACTATGGTTGAATTTGGTTGACTATGGTTGAGCATGGTTGACTATAGTTGACTTTCATTTACCATGGTTGACGTTAGTTGAATTTAGTTGACTTTGGATGGCCATGGTTGACTTTGGCTAACCAATGTTGATTTTCGTTAACTTTTAGTTGACCATAGTTGACTTTGGTTAATCATGGTTAAATTTAGATGACCATGGGTAGCTTTGGTTGACTTTGGTTTACCATAGTTGACGTTAGTTGGCTTTGGTTAACATTTAGTTTACCATGGTTGATGTTAGTTGACTTTGATTAACCTTTGTTGACTTTGGTTGACCATGGTCAACTATGATTGACTTTAATTTATCATGGTTGACTTTGGTTGACCATGTGTAATACCTCTAGAACTTTGATTAAATTTAAATACTTTGTAATAATGTTTTAAATTATTGTTGAACAATTATTTGACTAAGTGTGGTCAAAGACACTTGTATGAGGATTTTGAATTATTATTATTATTTAATAAATGAAAAAAGAAGAATCCAATCTGAAGAAGTTGTTGAAAGAGTGTTTGCTGGCCCACAAGAAGAAATGAAAAGTGTTGGACAAAAATACCTTAGTGGTAAAAACATATATTTAATACCTCAACAGGTGCAAGAGGCATCATCCCTATTTTTCAGGTCAGAACTCCAGATGGAGGTTCTAGAGCAGGAGGCTCATGATAGACCTAATTCCTAGGCAAAGTTAAATACACATTCCCATTAGAAAAGCAGGAGGCTTGGATGGAAGAGGGAAAATATATTTGTTGATTAAAGGAGTGGAACTAAGTGATAGTTCAAAACTGGTTCAGTAGTCTTTGTCCTTGTAGTCCAACGAACCGGCTCAGGGGTTTCGGAACAAGTAATCTTGGTTGTTCTGGAAGATTGGTTGGGAGGAACGACGAACTTCAGATTGGATTCGGTCTGTACATTGCTTATAGGTTACTTATATTTTATTTATGTTTAGCATTTTATTGTAGAATATTTGTTATACCTACAGATTGACTGAACTATGTTTATGCATTGAATGACTAAATATTAATTAGTAGATGTAGTTTAAAATGCACTAATTCTAGGATTATTTATTATTCTGTTCATATTGGATGCATAGAATTATTGGGTTAGTTTTTGTTATTTTACAACTAAGTAAATTTTAATTACTGTACTATAATAACAATATTAATGATTTTTACAAGTTTACATAATAGAATTTCTTTTATCTATAAACCTAGGGTTTATATTGAATACATAATATATTTCTGTGTTAATTAGATATAGTTAATATTTCTAATGTTTACATAGTATTGAAGGACCTGTTATAAAACACACAGTATCAAAGAAATAACATAACAGAGTATTCTATGCAAATCCAAATGGCTTGAAAATATTCACTTTAATAATCAAACAAGCTTTGTTTGAGGTTAAGGTTGTAAGAGCCAAAGGGATTTCATCTTATAAACACAACGTGTAGAGCTAAATGGCTTAATATTTATATAAACAAAGTCTTATATAGAGGAATTCGTATGCCTCAAACTCGTTTTTATTTCAAGTCCAAAAGTAGAATAATCAAACATTATTTGCAGAGTTGAGAGGCTGAGAAACAAATCATTAAACAATATAAAAACAATGTCAACGCTCATGCAATAAAATAGAACAATATAAATGCAGTAAATCGGAACAAGCTTCATAGCTAGAAATCAAAAATGTATAAGAGACGATAGGATTTCTAATGTATTTCGAAACAGAGTGTGAAATGCCAAAAGGCTTCATACAATATATAAAAATGTGTTAAAACGACTATGAAGGAAGTCATGTGAATTCCCTCATCCTACGCAAATCATGTAAATAGTAAACAGGAGGGAAAACCCTCGTAAAGATCTAAGAGCACTCCATGAGGAGGTCGTAGATGCTCATCACTGCGATTAACTTCATCAAGTAGTACGATATCACTTTAGCCAGTTTACAAACGACATAATAACTTTGGCGAGCTCTGTGCAGAGCCAAGCTCCACAACGCAGCACCATAACCCATGTGCCGTGAAGAAACAAATGGTGGAACGAACAACCTTGCTCGACAATACATTGGAAATATCGGTTACAATCTCAAGAGAACAATTTGAACGATGCACAACAAGCCATGTGATGGGGCAAGTTGATACAACCATCCTGCATAAATGCCATCACATGGCTCTACCAAACCAAATCCACGTTGGCACCTCACTGTGGTCCTGCAAAACCAATGCATATCACAACATTAATTAATGAAATCATAGTCAAATATAGCGTAGATATTTTATGGTTATACTATACAGCATATGAGAACCATATTTAAACTATGATCATAACATAGATTATCATAACAAGCATTACGATTTCCATATAGTCGTGATACAAAACATAGGCATGTAATTTGATTTATATATATATGCATAAGAATTTTTCATAGTTTATAAGTTTCTATGGTTATGATAATACGAAGCCCGAAGAGCATAATGTATGGGATTTGTGCATAGTTTATAAGTTTTGGAACCACATAAAGTTACAAATCGTGGATTGGGTCAACTATGGTAGCAATACCATATGTTAGACCTTCCACATAATTTCTCATATATGTTAACAAAATAACAAGTTTTCATATAAAACTTATTATGGTATTATTATTACAATAGTAGAAGTAGTGGTAAGTTGATAGCTTAGGATTGGTCATAGCTTGGCCATTAAGCTATGACCATAATAATAATATTATCAGGTTCACAAGTTAAGAGGTATGACAAAGAAATATAAACTGTAATCATAACGGATTCACGACAGTGGATGAGTCAGCCATGACTGTAATAAAAGCATGTAGTTGTCAAATCTAAGGATGACACTTTATTCCACAAACTACGTCAGTAATTACGTGATGCATAGAATACTGAAAATTCAATTTATAACTTATTGATGAATGATGCTGAGTCGAACGACATCCTTATTATTTTGCATACCTGAGACATAAGAATTAATGACTTATATAAAAATAATTAAAAATTGGGTAAGTTTGGGGTTATGACAAATTGGTATCAGAACACGGTTACAAACACTAGGCCTGAAAATAGGCTCAACGCGTATGGTCATGACAATACAAAAATAAAAATTGACTTATGTTTTCTGTATGGGTAT
Source organism: Larix kaempferi (assembly GCA_027924585.1). Classification (NCBI taxonomy): domain Eukaryota; kingdom Viridiplantae; phylum Streptophyta; class Pinopsida; order Pinales; family Pinaceae; genus Larix; species Larix kaempferi. The sequence goes on along the minus strand of BSBM01000033.1, from coordinate 4,065,688 downwards.
TTCAGGAACAAAAATATAATCTTCTATTTTGCAGGAAAATGGAAGGAGTAGAAACATCTGCCAAAGAAGGATCACATCATAGTGAACAAGAAAATCCTGAAAAAGAAAATATTAATAACGACAATCTGTGGGTTGATTTGAATAAAACTAGGAATGATAATCAATCTGAATCCTTACAAACAACCAAGGAATTAAAGGCAGAAATACGAAGTGTAAAAGAGGATAATGAACGTATCCTAAAGGCACACGAAGATTTAAACAATGTTCTACTTAATAAGATACATGATCAAGAAACAGTAAAGAACAAACTATCAGATGAAGGAATTATGAAAACTACATCATACAAGCGAAAGGCATGAAAATTAAACTTTGCAGATAATGAAACTGATTCATCTAGTGGAAATTCAGTGAGGAAACATAAACATAAATATAATACCAGTGAAAGTAGTGGCAACAGACAAATCAAGAAAAATAGTAAACACTATGAGGAAATTAGAGGAGAATTTAAGAAAATAAAACCACCTATCTTTAATGGTGAAGTAGAAACTGGAGAAGAAGTTGAAACATGGCTGTCCGGAATGCACAAGTACTTTCAAATTTATAATTACTCTACATATTTAAAGGAAAAAATGGCCATTTATAATCTGTCCGGAAAGGCAGATATATGGTGGAAAGACATTAAAAAGGTGAAAAATATAAAAGAATATCATGTAACATGGAACTCTTTTAAGAAACTGTTTAAAATAAAATATTTAGCTGAACAGTACTATGAAAAGAAGGCTAAAGAATTTTATGATTTGAAACTTGGAACACTAACTATGAAGGAATTATGTATCAAGTTTTTAAGTTTACTTCGATATGTACCCTACATTATTGAAGAGAAACCAAAAGTACAACGGTTCTTAAGTTGATTGCCGGTAATATATAAAGAAATTATTGAATATGATAATCCTAGAACTCTAGAAGAAGCAATGAGAGAAGAAAATTTATGCTATGAACAAAATAAAAACATAAAAGATAACATACCAGCTTGGAAAGGAAAGAGTTTTGATCAACAGAAAAGAGTAAATAAATTTTTCAGAAATTCTGGAAATAACAATAAGGGTTGTCAAGGGAATACTTACATAAACAGACCTCAAAATGTAATGAATAACCAAAGAAGAGATGTATCTGCTACATATAACAAAGTTAATAATAAAAAATAATCTTTGAAATGTTGGGAGTGTGGGGAACCACACTATTTTAAAGATTGTCCAAAGAGAAGAAAGTATGTTAATAATTTGCTTTCTATACAAGAATATACTACGATAGGAGATGTGGCCAAAAGCATACCAAGGATTAGCGCATCATTGGAGAATCGACGAGTAGATCATCAATCGACAATGGTCGAAATCGAAGGTATGTTAAAAGACAAACCTATTTCTATGTTGATAGATCCAGGTGCAAGTTTGAGTTATATATCTCCTAGATTGGTAGAAGCATGTAAACTTCAGCAAGATAAGTTTGAAAATTCATGGTTAGTTCAGCTTGCTGCTGAAACAAAAAGAAAAGTAACTAACTTTGTTAAAAACTGTGAGTTTTTCATGAATGAATTCAAAACACATGCAAATTTGAAAGTTTTACCTTTGGGATCGTATGACACGATAATAGGAATGGAGTGGTTAGAAAAACATAGAGTGGTTCTAAACTGCTATGACAAAAATTTTACATGCAAAGATGGAGAAAATAATTTTGTTGTAGTGAAAAGAATTCCTAGGAAAGTTATGATTAGAGAAATCTTTGCTTTGCAAATGAAAAGAGCTATTAAGAAAGGCTGTAAATTTTTTGTTGTTCACATACTTGATAATAGATATAAAAGTGATAAAATTGATATAAATAATATTTCAATACTAAAAGAATTCAAAGATGTATTTCTGGAAGAAATTCCAGGACTACCTCCTAAAAGAGAGATAGATCTTACAATCGATCTCATAGCAGAAGCAGTACCAGCTTCTAAAGATCCTTATAGAATGAACATATTGAAATTAAATGACTCATTAAAATCTCAGATTCAATAATTAATTGACAAGAAGTATATCCGACCAAGTGTATCCCCTTGGGGAGCACCTGTAATATTTGTTAAAAAGAAATATGGTACTTTAAGATTGTGCATTGACTATAGACAACTAACTAAGATGATAATTAAAAATAGATATCCGTTACCCCAAATTGATGATTTATTCGATCAAATCAGAGGAAAAACTATATTTTCCAAAATAGATTTGCGATCGGGATATCACCAAGTAAGAGTAAAAGATGAAGACATATATAAAACTGCATTTAGGACCAGGTACGGTCATTATGAGTTTTTCATGATGCCCTTTGGGTTGGAAAATGCACCAACAGTGTTTATGTGCTTAATGAATAGTGCATTGAGTAAATACCTAGACAAATTTGTAGTCATATTTATCGACGATATGTTAATTTACTCTAAGAATGAACAAGAACCTGAAGAACACTTGAGAATTGTACTACAAGTATTAAGAGAACAAGAACTTTATGCAAAATTCAGTAAGTGTGATTTCTCTAAAGATAGAATTCAGTAGTTAGGACATGTGATAACTAAGGAAGGAATATCAATTGACCCTGATAAAGTAAAAGCCATAATGGAATGGCCAACTCCTAAAGACGTATATCTGATATACGATCATTCATGGGAATCACAGGATATTACAAAAAATTTATTGAAGGTTTCTCAAAAATTGCTTACCCTATAACTTCATTACAGAAGAAGGGAAATAAGTTTGATTGGAATAATAAATGCAAAGATAGTTTTAATAAACTGAAGCACTTGTTAACAACAAATCCTATTTTAAAGATTGAAGACCCTTACAAAGACTTTACTATTTGCACGGATGCATGCAAAGAAGGTCTAGGAGGAGTGTTAATGCAAGATAACTAGGTTGTGGCTTATGAGTCTAGAAAAATAAAAGAACATGAAAGAAATTATGAAACTCATGATTTAGAGTTGGCTGCTATAATTCATGCACTAAAAATGTGGCAAAATTATCATATTGGTAGGCGATTTCTACTAAAATATGATAATGTTAGTCTAAAATATATTTTTGACCAGCAAAATATGAATGCAAGACAAGCTAGATGGCTGTATTTTCTAAGTGAATATGATTTCGAGATAAAACACATCAAGGAGAAAGAAAATAAAGTAGTAGACGCTTTGATTCGTCATGCTAATATGTTGTATGTGGCTACAAGTAGCAGTTACGAAACAAATTTAGAGATAAAAATACAAACAACAGCAAGAACTGATGATGAATATCATAAATTAAAAGATATAACAACAGAAAATGAAGCAAGTCAAACAAAAACAGAATGGGTTATATGTACCTAATTCTGTAGAAGTTAAGCTGTTAATTATGAATGAAATGCACAAGACACCTTATTCAGGACAACTTGGATACCAAAAAATGATTACCATGTTGATGAAATAATTTTATTGGCCTAATATGAAAAATGAAGTTGCAGAATATATAGCTAAATGCATGGAATGTCAGCAAGTTAAAACTGAACATGAACATCCAGCAGGGCTATTACAGCCCTTACCAATTCCAAAATGGAAGTGGGAAGTCATTAGTATGGACTTCATAATAGATTTTCCTAGAAATACTAAACAAAATGATTCTATAATGGTTGTTGTAGACAAGCTAAGTAAGGTAGCACATATTATTCCTGTTAAATCTACATACAAAGCTATTCATGTTGCTAATATATTTATGAGAGAAATTTTTCAAATTGCATGGTGTACATAAGATAATAGTTTTTGATAGAGATACAAAGTTTACAGGAAATTTTTGGAAAGCTTTGTTTAAAGGATTAGATACTAAACTAAATTTCAGTACATCTTTTCACCCTCAAACAGATGGATATACATAAAGAGTAAATCAAATCTTAGAAGACATGCTTAGAATATATGCTATGGATAAACTAGGAAAATGGGAAGACTATTTACATTTGGTTGAATTTGCTTATAATAATCATTTTCAAGCTTCTGCTAAGATGAGTCCATTTGAAATACTTTATGGAAGAAATTGTAACACTCCAGTTTCTTGGAGTAGTCCAGTTGATAGATTAATGTTAGGTCCTGAAGTGTTAAAGGATATGGAACTAACCGTGAAACAGGTACAAAAAAACTTGAAGATATCTCAAGATAGACAAAAGAGCTATGAAGACTTAAACAGAAATCAAAGAGAGTTCCAGGTGGGGGGGATCATGTTTATGTAAAAGTAAAACCAAGGAAGAGTTCTTTAAGATTGGGGAAGTGTGTTAAACTAGCACCCAGGTATTGTGGTCATTTTGAAATATTAGACGAGGTTGGACTGGTAGCTTATCGGTTGGCATTACCACCTATGATAAAAGTACATAATGTTTTTCACGTTTTATCGTTACAGAAATACATACATGATGCTACTCATGTTGTGGATTAGAATGTTATTAAGGTGGAACCGAAAGGAGAATTCCAAGTGGAACCAAAATGCATCCTCCACAGGAGGTAGCTTATCCTTTGGAACCGCATTATTGGGCAGGTAAAGGTGCAATGGATGCACCTTAGTCCAAAATAAGCTACTTGGGAATTGGAAATTAATATGCGGGAGGCATATCCAATTCTATTTCAAGAAGAAACCATGGAATATTGAATAACACCGAGTACGATGTTATCTTTAGGGGGGTGTATGTAATACCCCTAGAACTTTGATTAAAGTTAAATACTTTGTAATAATGTTTTAAATTATTGTTGAACAATTATTTGACCAAGTGTGGTCAAATAAACTTGTGTGAGGATTTTTAATTATTATTATTATTTAATAAATAAAAGCATGAGACTCCAATCTGAAGTAGTTGTTGAAAGAGTGTTTGTTGGCCCACAAGGAGAAATGAAAGGTGTTGGAAAAAAATCTCTTAGTGGTAAGAACATATATTTAATACCTCAATAGGTGCAGGAGGCATCATCCCTATTTTTCAGGTCATAAATCCAGATGGAGGTTCTAGAGCAGGAGGCTCATGATAGACCTAAGTCCTAGGAAGAGTTAAATACACATTCTCATCAGACAAGCGGGAGGATTGGATGGAAGAGGAAAAATATCTTTGTTGAGTAAAGGAGTGGAACTGAGTGATAGTTCAGAATTGGTTCAGTAGTCTTTGTCCTTGTGGTACAGCGAACAGGCTCAAGGGTTTCAGAACAAGTAATCTTGGTTGTTCTAGAAGATTGGTTGGGAGGAATGGCGAACTTCAAATTGGATTCGATCTTTACATTGTTTACAGGTTACTTATATTTTATTTATGTTCAACATTTTATTGTAGAATATTTGTTATACCTACAAATTGACTGAACTATGTTTATGCATTGAATGACTAAATATTGATTAGTAAATGTAGTTTAAAATGCACTAATTCTAGGATGATTTATTATTCTGTTCATATTGGATGCATAGAATTATTGGGTTATTTTTTGTTATTTTACAGCTGAGTAAATTTTAATTACTGTATTGTAATAGCAATATTAATGATTTTTACAAGTTTAAATAATAGAATTTATTTTATATATAAGCCTGGGGTTTATATTGAATACATAATATATTTATGTGTTAATTGGATAGAGTTAATATTTATAATGTTTACATAGTATTGAAGGACCTGCTATAAAACACACAGTATTAAAGAAATAACATAACAGAGTATATTAAATATATTAGCACATAGGCATTTCTATGCAAAGCCAAATGGCTTGAAAATATTCACTTTAATAATCAAACAAGCTTCGTTTGAGGTTAAGGTTGTAAGAGACGGAGGAATTTCATCTTATAAACACAGTGTGCAGATCCAAATGGATTAATATTTATATAAACAAAGTATTATATAGAGGAATCCGTAAGGCTCAAACTCGTTTTTATTTCAAGTTCAAAAGTAGAATAATCAAACATTATTTGCAGAGTCAAGACGATGAGAAACAAATCTTTAAACAATATAAAATAGCGTCAACGCTCATACAATAAAATAGAACAATATAAATGCAGTAAATCGGAACAAGCTTCATAGCTAGAAATCGAAAATGTATAAGAGTCGACAGGATTTCTAATGTATTTCAAAACAAAGTGTGAAATGTCGAAAGGATTCATACAATATATAAAAATGTGTTAAAACGACTATGAAGGAAGTCATATGACTTCCCTCATCCTACCGGAATCATGTAAATAGTAAACAAGATGGAAAACCCTTGTAAATCTCTACGAGCACTCCATGAGGAAGCCGTAGATGTTCATCACTGCGATTAACTTCATCAAGCAGTATGCTATCACTTTATCCAGTTTACAAACGACATAATAACTTGGGTGAGCTCTGCGCAGAGCCAACTTTCACAAAGCAGTAGCATAACCCCTTTGCCATGAAGAAACAAATGGTGGAACGAGAAACCTTGCTCGACAATGCATTGGAAAGATCGGTTACAATCTCAAGAGAACGATTTCAACGATGCACAACAAGCCATGTGATGGGGCAAGTTTGTACAACCATCCTGCATAAATGCCATCACATGGCTCTACCAAACCAAATCCGCGTTGGCACCTCGCTCTGGTCCTACAAAACCAATGCATATCACATCATTAATTAACGAAATCACAATCAAATATAGCGTAGATATTTTATGGTTATACTATATAGCATATGAGAACCATAGTGAAACTATGATCATAACATAGATTATTATAACAAGCATTGCAATTTCCATATAGTCGTGATATAAAACATAGGCATGGAATTTGATTTATATATATATGCATAGGAATTGTGCATAGTTTATAAGTTTCTATGGTTATGATAATACGAAGCTCAAAGAGCACAATGTATGGGATTTGTGCATAGTTTATAAGTTTTGGAACCACATAAAGTTACAAATTGTGGATTGGGTCGACTATGGTAGCAATACCATATGTTAGACATTCCACATAATTTCTCATATATGTTAACAAAATAACAAGTTTTCATATATAACTTATTATGGTATTATTATTACCATAGTAGAAGTATTGGTAAGTTGAATGTTCCTGGTGCATATTGCTTTTGAAAAAAAAACTCCTCCACGAATAGTTATGATATAATATTCGGATCTAGTACTCTACAACATACTAAACAATAGACATACTCCTAATTTTCTTATGTGATGTTTCCTGCTATGGCGGTTCCCATGCTCATAATGTTTATGGTGGTGCTAATAATACATTTCTCTTTCAAACAAAGTTGGTATATCTAGAGAGAGACACTACAAAATTTGAAGAACAACAAAATGAGTGTTTAGTATAATCACAATTTGATCCAGCAAACACTAATGGAATAGTAAACCAAATTGAAATTGTTTTTGTACCAGTTTCTTTGACACTAAAATCAATCTGAATCCCATTCCACAATCTACCATGAATCTGGAAAGAAATGAATCACAAGATTACGGACCAAGCCACGCTCCTCAATACTAGATCGGTTTATTCTCTCCTCAATACCATATCAATATAAGGGAAAGGTAATGGGAAATTGAAACCATTGCCACCTGTTGGTATTTGTAATCCGTATACAGACCAAGCCAGGCTCCTCAATACCAAATCAGTTTATCCGCTCCTCAATGCCATATCAATATAAAGGAGAGGTAATAGGAAATTGAAACCACTGCCACCTGTTGATATTTGTATGCCTTATAAAAAACCATAAGTTACAAATTGGGAGTGCTACAATTCCCCTCCACTTCATTATCACCTCGATTCCTCAATAATTTGATATCACTCCTGCATACCTAGAGCGTTATAATCTAGTGGTTTGCAACAGTTATAATTTTCCATTATTTACATAACCACCTCGCCCTCTCCTTATAAGCCATATTATTAAATTAATATGGCTTGCTGGAGTTTTCCCTACACTTGGAAGCAATCACCAGAACAGGCCATGGACTCCATTTCATCATCTTGGCCAATCACTTCATAACCCACTTAAAACCTTAACATTCAAGAGGAGAGAATTGAGCGTTCAAGAGGAGCGTTGGTGTGGAGAGTGGAGGGATGTGGCGAGTGGATTAATTTATTTATTTTAATTCTTGTTATCAATAATTATTTGTAACTGAAAAAAAGTTGCATCCTAGTTGATTCTATAAATTTAAAGCATTGATTTGTGCGTATGATGAAGAATATTCCAACATCAATGATATATGGCTGCTCATTTTTTGGAAAATAAAAATTCATCAACCTCACCTCCACCCCCAAAGTTGAAATAAGACGCCTATCAAAGTAATTAACATTAAATTAAAACTTAAATTAAACAATCAGTATCATTGCGAGCTCTAGCTGTCATAAAGTTTAAATGCAGCCAGGCTGACAGACATACTCATTACTTCTAGATGGTTCACATGACTTATTCTTTATTATTGTACAAACCACATACAAATATTAAAGAATATGTTTATTCATTTAATTATAACCATTATAGCACATCTATGATTTTATTGGAAAAATAATATATTTTGAGTATCGCATAGTAATTTTGTTTAAATGTTTAAATTAATTGAAAAGTAATTGTATTTAGATTAGTTACGTGTTCTAAAATCCAGTATGATGGAGATGTTGGTAAAGTAACGTATGTAATGTTATGTTACATTACTAAAATAGAAATTAATTAAAAGAAAATCATATGGACTTATAAAATAAAACAAGAGCCACGAGGTGGCAATGTCCCAACGTTGTCACATATTGTTCTATTTGCTTGAAACTGGAAAGTTTGCATATGCATTTGCAAGGAGGATTAACAGTGTTATGAAGTAGATGGCAAAAAAGCAAATTTGCAAAAGTAAAGTTTCATAGAAATACTGGAAAGAAATAAATCATCAAGGAAAAAAAAATAAAAAAAATAAAAAAAATCTCAAAGTTTAAGAGTAGCATTCTCTAGTCTACATCAACACAAAATAAGAGAATGTCTTAATGAAGGAGGCCTATAGCAGATATCAATCAATTTGAGTAATGATGTTTGTTCATAATGATTCATACTTCTATTTCTATTTGGTCAATATGTAATAATGCACTGCTAGAAATGATAAAAAAAACCTTAGAGATAATGATAATAACAAGAATCTTGGAAATGATTATTTATATATTTTTTTTAGTCAAGATGTAATAGTATGCACTATTAAAAATGATAACAAGAATCTTGGAAATATTTAATTAAAAAACTTAAATTCAATTTAAAAACTTAACAAATTCAAACTTTTTAAACTTTTTACAATTTTAAATTGTTTAGACTTCTCTGAATTATTATTTGGATTTTTTACGACCTTCTTTTATTGTCATATCCTTATAAATATTTCAAAATTTCGGAAACAAATTTATCACTCTATTACTCAAATTAAAAAACTCGACATTATCATCATGTTTACCAAAAATAAAAAAATATTGTGAGGTTGCTTACATCCATATACATCAATGTTATTCTTTTAAATGCCAACATGGTCATTATTTTTTATAGAACAAAGGTGTCAAATCATGATAATTTGTTTAATGTTAAAGTCAATGTTATATTCTTGACACACCTTCGAATAACGCACGCTTAATCTGTTTGATTTGTAAGCATAACATCAAGCTGTTGCTATAAATACCAGAGCTTTGCATGATACGTATGGAGGACTTGTAATGAAGAGAGCCACGTCGGAATCCATAACAATACATGAATATGGCAATACCCACCCAGAGAAGTGCAATCATGTCCTCTTCATACAACTTATCTTCTCCCTCGTAAGAAAGAAAAAACGTCAACAAAATCAGAATCCACACTACTTTCTTTACAGGGCTCCGTCGATGCTCTTCGATAATATTTTTCACAAAACATCTCAACGGTAGCAGCATCCTAGCACAGTGAGCATGGATTTGAAGAGGGTCCAGAAATCGCAGCCATGGGAGATTATCAGCCCAGTTAAACGCTCCCAATAGCTTGAACCCCTCATCGACCATCTCCTGGAGGTTCTTCACTTCTTCATTCTGAGAACCCCTCAGCAAGCATCTAAACCAACAACAGTATAAAAGAGGTCGGTAGTAACAAATTGAATTTTCTCAGTTATTCATGAAAATCATTAGCTCGTCTCTGCTGGACACCAGCTAAGATCAAACTGTTTAAATGGTGATTTGTGTTGTTTAAATTGAAAGAGGATTTTGAGGTCGGTAGTAACAAATTGCATTTTATCAGTTATTCATGAAAATCATTAGCCCGTCTCTGCTGGACACCAGCTAAGATCAAACTGTTTAAATGGTGATTTGTGTTGTTTAAATTGAAAGAGGATTTTGATATTTACAAATGTTGCAATTGAAAATTTTAAAAATGAGGCTGCATATTTATTATGTGTATCAAAATATTTCTATGCAAAGCCAAATGGCTTGAAAATATTCACTTTAATAATCAAACAAGCTTCGTTTGAGGTTAAGGTTGTAAGAGACGAAGGACTTTCATCTTATAAACACAATGTGTAGAGCCAAATGGATTAATATTTATATAAACAAATTATTATATAGAGGAATCCGTAAGGCTCAAACTCATTTTTATTTCAAGTTCAAAAGTAGAATAATCAAACATTATTTGCAGAGTCGAGACGATGAGAAACAAATCGTTAAACAATATAAAATAGCATCAACACTCATACAATAAAATAGAACAATATAAATGCAGTAAATCAGAACAAGCTTCATAGCTAGAAATCGAAAATGTATAAGAGCCGATAGGATTTCTAATGTATTTCGAAACAAAGTGTGAAATGTCGAAAGGCTTCATACAATATATAAAAATGTGTTAAAACGACTATGAAGGAAGTCATATGACTTCCCTCATCCTACGGAATCATTGAAATAGTAAACAGGATGGAAAACCCTCGAAAATCTCTACGAGCACTCCATGAGGAAGTCGTAGATGCTCATCACTACGATTAACTTTATCCAGTTTACAAACGATTTAATAACTTGGGCGAGCTCTGCGCAGAGCCAACTTCCACAATGCAGCAGCATAACCCCTATGCCGTGAAGAAACAAATGGTGGAACGAGAAACCTTTCTCGACAATACATTGGAAAGATCGGTTACAATCTCAAGAGAATGATTTCAACGATGCACAACAAGCCACGTGATGGGGCAAGTTTGTAGAGCCATCCTGCATAAATGCCATCACATGGCTCTACCAAACCAAATCCATGTTGGCACCTCACTGTGGTCCTGCAAAACCAATGCATATCACATCATTAATTAATGAAATCACAATCAAATATAGCGTAGAGATTGTATGGTTATACTATATAGCATATGAGAACCATAGTTAAACTATGATCATAACACAGATTATCATAACAAGCATTACGATTTCCATATAGTCGTGATACAAAACATAGGCATGGAATTTGATTTATATATATATGCATAGGAATTGTGCATAGTTTATAAGTTTCTATGGTTATGATAATACGAAGCTCGAAGAGCATAATGTATGGGATTTGTGCATAGTTTATAAATTTTGGAACCACATAAAGTTACAAATCGTGGATTGGGTCGACTATGGTAGCAATACCATATGTTATACATTCCACATAATTTCTCATATATGTTAACATAATAACAAGTTTTCATATATAACTTATTATGGTATTATTATTACCATAGTATAAGTATTGGTAAGTTGAATGTTCCTGGTCATGAATGTTCCTGGTGTATATTGCTTTTGAAAAAAAAAACTCCACCAGGAATAGTTATGATATAATATTCATATCTAGTACTCTACAACATACTAAACAATATACATACTCCTAATTTTATTGTGTGATGTTTCCTGCTATGGCGGTTCCCATGCTCATAATGTTTATGGTGGTGCTAATAATACATTTCTCTTTCAAACAAAGTTGGTATATCCAGAGAGAGACACTACACAACTTGAAGAACAACAAAATGAGTGTTTAGTATAATCACAATTTGATCTAGCAAACACTAATGGAATAGTAAACCAAATTGAAATTGTTTTTGTACCAGTTTCTTTGACACTGAAGCCAATCTGAAGCCCGTTCCACAATCTACCATGAATCTGGAAAGAAATGAATCACAAGATTACAGACCAAGCCACGCTCCTCAATACTAGATCGGTTTATTCTCTCCTCAATACCATATCAATATAAAGGAAAGGTAATGGGAAATTGAAACCATTGCCGCCTGTTGGTATTTGTAATCCGTACACAGACCAAGCCACGCTCCTCAATACCAGATCGGTTTATCCACTCCTCAATGCCATATAAATATAAAGGAAAGGTAATAGGAAATTGAAACCACTGCCACCTATTGATATTTGAAAGCCGTATCAAAAACCATAAGTTACAAATTGGGAGCGCTACAACTCCCCTCCACTTCATTATCACCTTGATTCCTGGATAATTTGATAGCATTCCTACATACCTAGAGTGTTATAATCTAGTGGTTTGCAACAATTATAATTTTCCATTATTTACATAACCGCCTCACCCTCTCCTTATAAGCCATATTATTAATATTAATATGGCTTGCTGGAGTTTTCTCTACACTTAGAAGCAGCCTCCAGAACAGGCCATGGAATCCATTTCATCATCTTGGCTAATCACTTCATAACCCACTTAAAACCTTAACGTTCAAGAGGAGAGAATTGAGCGTTCAAGACGAGCGTTGGTGTGGAGAGTGGAGGGTTGTGGAGAGTGGATTTTTTTTTTTTTTTTTTTATTCTTGTTATCAATAATTATTTGTAACTGAAAAAAAGTTGCATCCTAGTTAATTCGTTAAATTTAAAGCATTGATTTGTGCGTATGACGAAGAATATTCCATCATCAATGATATATGGCCGCTCATTTTTTGGAAAATAAAAATTCATCAACCTCACCTCCAACCCCAAAGTTGAAATAAGACGCCTATCGACATAATTAACATTAAATTAAAACTTAAATTCATTATTTTACAAATTAATTATGAATTAAACAATCAGTATTTAGATTAGTTACGTGTTCTAAAATCCAGTATGATGGAGATGTTGGTAAAGTAACGTATGTAATGTTATGTTACATTACTAAAATAGAAATTAATTAAAAGAAAATCATATGGACTTATAAAATAAAACAAGAGCCACGAGGTGGCAATGTCCTGACCTTGTCACATATTGCTCTATTTGCTTGAAACTGGAAAGTTTGCATATGCATTTGCAAGGAGGATTAACAGTGTTATGAAGTAGATGGCAGAAAAGAAAATTTGCAAAAGTAAAGTTTCATGGAAATACTGGAAAGAAATAAATCATCAAGGAAAAGAAAAGTAAAAAAAATAAACAAATCTCAAAGTTTAAGAGTAGCATTCTCTAGTCTACATCAACACAAAATAAGAGAATGTCTTAATGAAGGATGCCCATAGCAGATATCAATCAATTTGAGTAATGATGTTTGTTCATAATGATTCATACTTCTATTTCTACTTGATCAATATGTAATAGTACACTGCTAGAAATAATAAAAAAACCTTGGAGATAATGATAATAACAAGAATCTTGATAATGATTATTTATATATTTTTTTAGTCAAGATGTAATAGTGTGCACTATTACAAATGATAGCAAAAATCTTGGAGATATTTAATTAAGAAACTTAAATTTGATTTTAAAACTTAACAAATTCAAACGTTTTAAACTTTTTACAATTTTAAATTGTTTAGACTTCTCGGAATTATTATTTGGATTTTTTACGACCTTCTTTTATTGTCACATCCTTATAAATATTTCAAAATTCCGCAAACAGATTTATCACTCTAATACTCAAATAAAAAAACTCGACATTATCATCATGTTTACCAAAAATAAAAAATATTGTGAGGTTGCTTACATCCATATACATCAATGTTATTCTTTTAAATGCCAACATGGTCATTATTTTTTATAGAACAAAGGTGTCAAATCATGATAATTTGTTTAATGTTAAAGTCAATGTTATAGGCTTGACACCCCTTCGAAAACGCACGCTGAATCTGTTTGATTTGTAAGGATAACATCAAGCTGTTGCTATAAATACCAGAGCTTTGCATGATACGTATGGAGGACTTGTAATGAAGAGAGCCACGTCGGAATCCATAACAATACATGAATATGGCAATACCCACCCAGAGAAGTGCAATCATGTCCTCTTCATACAACTTATCTTCTCCCTCGTAAGAAAGAAAATCAGAATCCACACTACTTTCTTTGCAGGGCTCCGTCGATGCTCTTCGATAATATTTTTTACAAAACATCTCAACGGCAGCAGCATCCTAGCACAGTGAGCATGGATTTGAAGAGGGTCTAGAAATCGCAGCCATGGGAGATGATCAGCCCAGTTAAATGCTCCCAATAGCTTGAACCCCTCATCGACCATCTCCTGGAGGTTCTTCACTTCTTCATTCTGAGAACCCCTCAGCAAGCATCTGAACCAACAATAGTATAAAAGAGGTCGGTAGTAACAAATTGAATTTTCTCAGTTATTCATGAAAATCATTAGCTCGTCTCTACTGGACACCAGCTAAGATCAAACTGTTTAAATGGTGATTTGTGTTGTTTAAATTGAAAGAGGATTTTGAGGTCGGCATTAACAAATTGCATTTTCTCAGTTATTCATGAAAATCATTAGCTCGTCTCTGCTGGACACCAGCTAAGATCAAACTGTTTAAATAGTGATTTGTGTTGTTTAAACTGAAAGAGGATTTTGAGGTCGGTAGTAACAAAGTGCATTTTCTCACTTATTCATGAAAATCATTGGCCCGTCTCTGCTGGACACCAGCTAAGATCAAACTGTTTAAATGGTGATTTGTGTTGTTTAAATTGAAAGAGGATTTTGATATTTACCAATGTTGCAATTGAAAATTTTAAAAATGAGGCTGCATATTTATTATGTGTATCAAAATATTTCCCCACATAGCTTGGTTCTCTATTTTCTCATGAGTTTCACTCTCTCGATGGAGGGTCCAATAATTATAGAAACAACCTTTATAGATTTTTGTGGACCAATAAACCACAACCATGCATCTAAGAGCTAGAAGTTTGAATGATTTATTAGAAGGGAAGCTAAAATCGAGGGATGGTGAGCCAAGGTCTTATGGTAAGAGAAAACATGGACCAAATTTTTAGATCATTGTAGGACAAATATTTATATCACCTAGTTCATTAATGATTATGCACTAACAATGATAATGATTTGAGGTTCTAGCCATTATCCCATTATTATTATGATACGTTTATCCACGCGCACTGTTTGTTTTCTTCTCTATTCTCAAAAAAGTGTTACCCAACTTCGCGTTTTCACCCTTTTATCACAAAAATATGATGGTAGACAACTCAAAAACTGTTGTATCTTAACTTTTTCGTCTCTAATATAAGGAACATAGTGCAATAATTCCAAGTATCTGTTAATCAAAGCATCCATTGTCATGGACCCCATTTTAAGTTCATGAAAGTCCTTTATCTTCCTTTCCAAACAAGCGTTTAAACATAAATTTGTCTCGAAACATCCTTTTAAAAATTTTCCAATAAACTTTCCATTCTTTCAAGTTCTTAATCAATTTTAATTCTTGCCACCAATGTGCATCTTTTCCCTTCAAATTGTATATAGCCAATCGTTCCTTCAGTTTACTGGGATAATCATGTACTTTAAAATATTTGGTCATTTCTAATAGCCATTCCTCATCCTTTTCACCAGAATCCAATTCACCTTATAAAACACGGGCCTTAATTTCCTTGAATTATCCTTGTAACTTATCCCTTATGTGTCTTTTCCTACTGGAGTAGGATGATGGAGATGTATCATAAGTATCACTACTAGAAAATATTTATTTTCAAGTGTGGCACAAGGGCTCCCGATAAGGGGTTCTTGCTTAACAATACACACAACACTCACATAGACTTGGTGTAAACAGGATGCCAAAAGATGGATTCTATTACTTCAATTAAATTACAATGCGAATTACAAAGAAAATGAACTAAACTAGTCGGCCTCAGCTTTATACAATATACAGAAGTAAATGTGTGCTCTCTGTGTGTGCGATATTCACCCTCTCACAACCTTTGTTGAATGTAAGCACTCGCTGAGCTATGGATCTGATCTTTCTGCTGTCACTGAAACTCTCACTCAAACTCCAGCTGATATCACTCCTCTATTCCTGCGCACTCGTCTTCTATCCTACTACTACTGCTCATCCTGAGGTCCACTCCACTCCCCGAGACACTCTTTCTCTGTCCGCCGAATCCTTCAGATCCTGCAGACCTGCAGTTGTTAGAGAACCCCTGTCGTGCTGCACAACCTCTTCCTATGGTGACATCTGTCATGATCCCAGCCACCTTCATAACTCCTCAATAACTTCCTTGGAAATCCTAAATGGATACCAAGTACTTGCCTTGACTTTTGAAATTCTCTAACACTGCTACAGTAGTCGGCCCCATCTCCTACGTCGACCATACTGCCTTCTGTCAACTTCAACTTACCCGTCGGCTTCACTTCGCTTCTAAAGATTTTCCATTATGCCCCTTCCTCCATGCTTGGATTTCGCCTCAAAACCTGTCGGTGTTGCGGTTCGACGACATGTCGACCTTCGATGCCTTCGCTCCTTCTGTCGACCGCATATCGAAAACTTTCTGCTTGACTCATTGACTTCGACAGCCAATATTCTTTCGCACCAATGGTCGTCGACACTCCCCTGGTCGACTTATCTCGTCGATCATCTGCGACTGTTTCTCCTAGGCCCCAATGCTCTTGCATCAGACTCCCCAGGTGAAAATAACTTGACTGCTCTGTCAGTCTCCTGAACTCTTCTTTAGAAATCCATGTTGCCTCCTGCAACTCATCATCTTTCCATCGCACCAAGTAATCCTTCTTTTGGGAATTGCGCGTCCTTCCGTCTTCGCGTTCCTCTAACACTTCGACAATTTCTTCTTTGTGTCGATCTGGAATCTGCACTATCCAGTCGATGTTCAACACTTCCCCGCTTCTGCTAGTTGAACCTTCTTCAAACTTGTACAAATATGAGACATTGAACGTTGGTGAAATGCTCAAGTCCTTCGGCATCTCCAACACATAAGCATTGCCTGAAATCTTCTTCAGATTCAGCTTGTTGTATGTTCTTGTGCGAAATATCTCCTTCTGAAAATGTGCATAGATTAAGTCTCCTTCACTGAATGACTGTAGCCTCTTCTTTCCGTCGGCTCTCAACTTGTATGCCGCATTACTCTTTTTAATGCGCTTTCGCACATCTTCATGCACTTCTTTCATGTGCTCTGTGAATGATTTTGCATCTGCACTTTTTCTGATTTCTGTTGGTAACTCGACCAAATCTACCACTCCATGTGGGATTCATCCTTGAACAATCTGGAATGTGCTCAAACCTATCGACCGATTCACATAATAGTTGTACGCGAACTCTGCTTGCGCCAACACGTTCTCCCACTTCTTGGGTGTGTCGGTTGTCAAACACCTCAGAAGGTTTCCCAAACTTCTTTTTACCACCTTGGTCTATCCATCTGTCTGCGGATGACATGCAGAGCTAAACTGCAACTTCGTGTCGAGTTTCTTCCATAGGGTTCTCCAGAAATGTCCCATAAACTTGGTATCTCTATCCTATGTGATACTCTTCGACAACCCATGCAATTTGACTATCTCCTTGAAGAATAGTACAACAATGCTAGTGGCATCACTTGTCTTCCGACACGCAATAAAGTGTGCCATCTTCGAAAATCTATCGACTACAAAAAATATTGAGTCGCTCCCTTGCTGTGTATTCGGCAATCCTAGCACAAAATCCATGCTCAAGTTCTCCCATGGGGTATTCGGCACTGGTAACGGAGTATACAACCCCTTGTTCTAACTTCTTCCTTTTGCCAACTGGAAAACTAGACACTGTCGTACCCACTTACCGACATCCGTCATCATTCCTGGCCAATAATACTTTTCTTCAACCAACGCCTTGGTATTTTCGATGCCAAAATGACCTGCTAATCCACCGTTGTGCAGTTCTCAGATTAGATTCTCTCTTACGAATCTTCTGGGAATACACAACTGCTTTCCCCTGAATAGGTATCCCTCTTGGATGAAATAATCCAAGTATGGAGTTTTGTCGACACTCCATGGTTCGCTACTCGCCTTCCATGATTTCGCAAAGTCCTCGTCGGTCGCATACTCTGTCTTTATCGACTCTATTCATGTTTCCTGAACTATCGCCATGTTCAACAATGCAACTCTTCGACTCAGCGTGTCGGCAACTTTGTTCAACTTGCTCGACTTATGTCGCAACATGGAGGTATATCCCTGCAGGAACTCGACCCATTTCATGTGCCGCTGATTCAACTTCGACTGAGTATTCAAGTACCTCAGTGCTTGGTGATCTGTGTACAACACAAATTCCTTGGGAAACAAATAATGCCTCCACTTCTTCAATGCTTGGACAATAGCATAGAATTCCTAGTCATAGACCGAATATTTTTGTTTCGCATCAGCCAACTTTTCACTGAAGAATGCAATTGGTCGGCCCTCCTGGCTCAACACTGCTCCAATTTCCATTCCACTCACATTACAATTGACTTGGAAAACATTGTCTAAATCTAGGAGCGCTAACACCGTTCTCTCAATCACTTTTTTCTTCAACTTATCGAAAGCTTTATGGGCAGCTTTTGTCCACTTAAACTCCCCTTTCTTCATGCACTCTGTCAAAGGTGCACAAATCCGACTGAATCCCCTAATGAACTTCCTGTAGAAACTGGCAAGTCCATGGAAAATTCGCACTCCAGTCGCACTTGTCGGTTCTGGCCACTTCAATATAGCCTTCACCTTCTCTGGGTCCATCACTAACCCTTTATCCGAGATTACAAATCCCAAGTACACCATCTCTTCCTTCATGAAGAATCATTTCTGCAGGTTCACCATCAACTTCTCTTCGGGCATCTTTCATAACACTTGTCGAAGGTGCTCCAAGTGCTCTGTATTGGTTCAACTGAAAATCAGATTGTCGTCTAGGTACACTATGACAAAATTTGCCATGGCTTCAGTACCTCGTCCATCAACCGCATGAACATACTAGGTGCATTAGTCAGTCCGAATGGCATGACTAACCACTCATATATTCCTTCCTTCGTCTTAAAGGATGTTTTCCATTCATCTCCTTCTCTAACCCGAATTTGGTGATAACTTCTCTTCAGGTTGATCTTGGTGAAGTATCTTGCTCCACTCAAACAATCCATTAAGTCGTCCATTCTCGACAATGGAAACTGATACTTGTTCGTGATCTTGTTGATAGATATGGAGTTTGTACACATCCTCCACTCTCCACCCTTCTTCGGTGCTAATGCTATCGGTACCTCGCAGGGGCTTAGACTTTCTCTGATCAATCCCCTGTCCAACAATTCCTGGACCTGCTGATTGAGCTCTTGACCCTCTACTGGATTCATTATGTGAGGTTCCTTGTTTGGGAAACTCAATCCTGGAATCAAGTCGATCTGATGGGATATGCTTTTCGTCGGTGGCAATCCATTTTCGACCTCTCGACACATGGTCCCTTTGGAATGATGGCGAAACATCCCGACTACTTCTCCTCCTATGCGAGGAATTCCTTTGTTGAGCATATCAGCACTCGCTTCTCCCAATAGTTTCTCTAGTCCTGCTTGCAATCAGCTTGATCCTCTTGCTTCGGCTTCAAATTTCTTCGTGTGTCATTTTTCCACACTGTGACTGTGTTGGATTGACCATCATAGATCATCTTCTGATCATATTTCCATGGTATTCCCAACAACAAATAACATGCGTCCATTGGGATTACGTCACACAATACAATGTCTTCAAGCTTTCCAACCTTAAAGTTAATCAGGAACTGTCTCCTTACGTTGACATGATGTCCTTTCTGCAACTATGAGATCTTGTATGGGTGTGGGTGTTCTTGACATCTTAGACCCAACTTGTCAATGACCTTCGTCGACACAATATTCTCTATACTGCCACCATCAACTATGGTCTTGAAATACCACTCACTAATCCATACTTTGGTTCGAAAGATAGCCTTTCATTGTGCCGGCTCTTTCTCGTCGCGTCGGGCATCCTGAACCAACGTCCTCCTAGCCGTCATGGTTCAACTTTTTATTTTCCCATCTTCACTGCTGTCAGATGTCGACTCCGCCCTCTCGTCATCTTGCTCATCTCTTCGATGTCTGGGTTTCAACTCCTCTGCATCGTGTAGGTTCTTTGTGCACTCATATGCCTTGTGTCCAACTCCTTGACACTTGTAATAGACTATGGCTGGTCTGTCAGCTCATTTTCTGTTTGCTGGACCACTTCGACCATACACACCTCGACCACTAGTCTCTCGACCATCGCATCGGTTCTCCTGTGATTTCTCCTTAGTCGATGTCCCTTCCGCATGGCATTTTTCTTTGACAGATTCCCTCCTGGTTCCGCTACTTTGGCCTTTCACAGAAATAGTCTTCGCACCACTGCTAGTCATCCTGCCTCTGGTCGATGCAGATTTCCTCAACAGTTTCTCTTCTTCCTTCAGAGCTAACTAGTAGGATTCACCGACAGCTCTAAACCTTGACAAGATCAACTCGTCCTGTATGGCATACTTTAAGCCGTTCACATATCTAGCAACAACTTCTTCTCCTTCGTCGGTTTGTCCCGAGCGAATCGACAGTCTGTAGAACTCTTCTGTGTACTCCTTCATGGTCATTTCTTTTTGTCAAACGTTTTGCAACTTCTGGAACAAGGAAACCACATAGTCACTTGGAAAGAACTTCCCCTTCAGCTTGGCAACCATCCTGTCCCAAGACTTGATATTTTCCTTTCCTTTCTTGACTCTGTCAGCCTGTACATTGTCCCACCACAATGAATAATGACCCTTCAACCTCATACATGCAGTCTTAACCCGCTTAGGATCCTCGATATGCTTTATGTTGAAGTATTTCTCTATTTCTTTGAACCAGTCGATCCATTAGGGGAATTTTGAGGCCTAAATTGGGCCTCCTAAGGGAAATAATAAAATAAGAGTTATAATAATAAAATAAGAGTTCTACATTTTAGAGGGGAAAAAGAAAAACTATTTTTTCTTATCATATTATTCAAATATCTACTTATCGATTTACCCAAATTTCAAGTTTGGGAACTCCTTGGATGCGGAATTTAATTATGCATCCAACCCATACCCACACTGCATACTTTTGAGGCACCCAAGGTATGAAAAAATGAAAAATTCAATAAAAAAACATATTTTAATATTAAAATACGTTGTTTTATTGAAATTTTATTTTTTTCATGTCGTGGGTGCCTCAGAAGTATGCAGTGTGGGTATGGGCTGGATGCAGAATTAAATTTTGCATCCAACAAGTGCCCAAACATGAAATTTGGGTAAACTGTTAAGGAGATATGTCAAAAATACGATAAGAAAAAGTAGTTTTTATTTTTATTTTTCCCTCCAATTGTTTTTACAAATTTTACCCTTATGGTTGAAATCATCATCTTGAATCCTATTGGATCTTATAAAGTGACTTTTGATGGTACTTTTTTTTCTTTGAGGCCCATTTTTTACCTCAAAACTCCCCTAATTAAGTCTTATGGATCCATACTTCCTGAGTAGGTACACACATATATCTTTGTCTGACCTCTCATCTCCGTCAGAAGCTTGATGAATCTATCTTCTGGTTCCTCGACGACCTCTTCCCATGATTCCACTTCTTCGATTTCCTCGTCGTTGTGGTCTAATGAATTGGGAATGCATCCATGTCTCTGAATTTCTTTTATCATTGCGACTTCACTAGTCAAACTTCGCATTGTTCGCATGCACTCGTTAAACATTTCACGATCAACCGTGACTTCCGCGCCACGCACTCTTCGTCTTGTACCTCGGACATTAACGCCTCTGTGATCCATTTCCAATCGCAGTTGAAACTCCCACTCGTCCAATCGCAACTGGACTTTCATAAGTCATGCACAACTCTACCCAACCGCAGCTGGACCTGTTCTACGCACTCGCAGGCTCTTCCAACTCACCACTCAACACTGGATTCTCTTCCAACTCAACTGGATTCCAACTCCGGGCTCTGATACCAACTGGAGCAAGGGCTCCCAACAAGGGGTTCTTGCTTAACAATACACATGACACACACAACGCTCACACAGACTTGGTGTAAACAGGATGCCAGAAGATGGATTCTATTACTTCAATCAAATTACAATGTGAATTACAAAGCAAATGAACTAAACTAGTCGGCCTCATCCTTATACAATATACATAAGTAAATGTGTGCTCTCTCTGTGTGCGATCTTTACCCTCTCACAGCCTTTGCAAAATGCAAGCGCTTGTTGATCTATGGATCCGATCTTTCTGTTTTCACTGGAACTCTCACTCAAACTCCAACTGATCTCACTCCTCTGTGCCTGCGCACTCGTATTCTATCCTGTTGCTGCTACTCATCCCGAGGTCCAATCCACTCCCCGAGAAACTCTTACTCTATCCACCGAATCCTTCAAATCCTGCAGACTTGTAGTTGTTAGCGCCCCCTGCCGTACTGCACAACCTCTTCCTGTGGTGACATCTGTCATGATCCCAACCACCTTCATAACTGCTCAATAACTTCCTTAACAACCCGGAATGGATACCAAGTACTTGCCTTGAATTTTGAACTTCTCTTACACTACTACAATAGTCTGCCCCATCTCCTGCGTCGACCATACTACCTTTCGTCAACTTTGACTTACCCATCGGCTTCACTTCGCTTCTAATGCTTCACCAGTCCGCCCCTTCCTCCACGCTTGGCTTTCACCTCAAAACCTGTCGGTGTCGCGGTTCAACAACATGTCAACCTTCAACACCTTCGCTCCTTCTGTCGACCGCATATCGAAGCTTCCTGCTCGACTCATTGACTTCGACAACCAATATTCTTTCACACCAGTGGTCATCAACACTCCCCTGGTCGACTTCTCACGTCGATCATCGTCAACTATTTCTCCTAGGCCTCGATGCTCCTGCATCAAAGTGATGAGCTAGATTCTGATGTGGCTCATACTTTTCTTTTAATTTTTTGGTTCCTAGCCTTTGCTCCGGAATTAGACTCCTTTTTCCAAACTCCTTGATTCATGGGTTAGTTGTTGATTATATTTGATTCCAGTTAATGTTTGTAACAATACAACATTAATCTCTTGTTGTTCTTTTCTATCCCTGTAATTATCATCCTTGCAACTCTGTAATTCACGTCTTAAACTTTGCACAGTTTTCATTAATTCTTAAAGTGTTAAGTTTCTTTGATCACTACTGAATTCGACACTTATTTCCTCTTCCTGTGGTTGATGTGAATCAAGATGTCCTTGTTGACTGGAGACCTTATTATTACTCATATTGTTAACCCTTTTAATTAGGTTGATGTCTAGGGTCTCTGATTTGATCAATAAGTTTGTCTTGTCAGGCTAGTGCCCACAAGACCTTTCAAATTAAACTCTATTTCTAGCTGTGTTGATGGTTAAATTAAATAACTGTGACGATACAAAATTATCATTTCCTAGATTATTGGCAAATCTGGTTGTGTTCGTTGAGGAAGTGTCATGTATCTTTTTTTTTCCTTCCATCTAATATGCATAAACAAATAATTATTAGTTTAACTTCCTTTATTTAAATCTTTGGCAAGACCAAAGGCCACTGAGTGTTGAAACACCGCTCCCATACCAATTGTTTATAAGAATATAAGAATAATAGAATAATAATTAAATTTATGCAAAAATTTATAAGAATATAAGAATTTAAGAATATATTTTTGCGTAAATATATGAATTTTATTTTTGCGTTTAAACATAAATTTAAGTAAAATATAAGAATAATAATTATGGATAAAATATCTTTGTACTTCCTCAATGATATATTTATCATCTATATATCAATAATCATGGAAATTAACTAAGAATTTAAGTGACTTTTTATGCATCTTAATTTATCTGTAGAGTTCCTTTTTTTTTCTATTACTCAACTCATCAAACTAAGGAAGAATTCAATCGTGATGAGTGAACATCGTTTACTTAGCTCGTGAGATAACAAACCTACTACTTTATTTATGCAGGATGTAGATATTTGCATTCCACAAATCCTTGATCCTTCAAGCTATTAGGTTTCTTTCTCCATGATGAAAATTTTATATTTATAAGCTTTACATCTTAATATACCAAAGGTTCAAATTAATATATGTTATGTTATTAATTTTCTTATTGTTTATAATTACAAAACCTAATGAGGTTGCAACAGTTTCTCCTATATTTCGCATTGGTCCAATGGTTTGTTATATAAATGCAACCCCAAAAGAAAAAATGATTTGTCTAAAGTACAAATAAGGGTTATTAAACCAATCTTGGGTGGATAATACCAATCCATGTATAAATTATCACGGATTATAATTAATTATCTTAAATGGTTACATGGTAGTTACTCATCTATCATCCCAACTTTTCGAGCTAGGCATAAAGTTATGTTGGATATCCATAATTCGTATGGTTTATGGTGTAGGCATTTAGTTCTCAGTATGGAGAAGGATGAAGTGTGTAAATAATAGATGCCACGTTTTAATTTTCTTCGGAGCTTCTTAATTCTTGTAGATGCCACGTTTTATGAGTTTTTAAATGTAAATAAATTATGTTCCTCATGGTTTATTCCTGTAAATAATTTAAATTCTAGTACTGTTAATATTTATAAGACGACCACGGAGAATTTCGGTTCATCATTTCTTCTGTGTATTACATCTGTTATAGCTTATGATGGTTGGAATCCCTACAGGGAAAAGGAAGAGATTGACTTTCTATTAAAATGGCTTGTTTATTGATTATTATTTTGCTAGTTCATTTCGGTGTAGAATAGAAACTTTAATTGTTCATACTCAATCTTTAACACTGTAATATCCATTTGGTATTTATGTATTTGCATAAAGATATTATTCTCATTCAGGGTTCGACCTTGATACTTGAATTTCAGATAATAATTAAGCTTTTTTATGTGCATTCTATTTATATTTGACTAGTAAATGATAAAAAGGAAATATTCAATCGTTCGTATTCTCTTTTGTAAGGCAAAAATCCTGACCTTCTTTTGATCCTTTTGCGATTTCTAGATTCATTTCAGTTCGTGTGGTTTTCTTGTATCATCCGTTTTCATATAGAAGATTTTATTTGTAGTGACTCACTCCCATTCCTGTTAAAATTTAAGTATATCATGTGCCTCTTTTCTTAAATAAAATATAGTTATGGATCTTCTAATTAATGCTTGATTCGTAACTTATTAAGCATTTGGAGAGGCATCGAGTCCTAGAATTTAGCATTGAATTTGTTTGTCCTCAAATTTGTACTGACTGCTAAGCACTAAGTTTAGGAATCTCTAAGTTGGATAGATCTGGATTTAATTAGGATTGATTCTATAGGGGTCAAGAGATTAATGCAAACAGAGAAAGTAGAATACAACTAAAAACTTCAGACTCTGAAAATAACATAGATTACTGGATTGAAGCAAGAATGATATTAATGATGACTTAGGTTAAAAGATGGTTAATAACATAAGGAACAAATAGTTCAATCATATGTTAAGATGAAGAACTATGTTCAGAAAAACATTCCAAACAAAGATGGAAGAACATTCAACCATAGTATTGGGCATTCATAGAGAAAACATCAATACGAAGGAATTCATTACAGTGACAGTTTTAACAAAACCACAGAATGTTCAAACTCAACGATGGATAAACCTGGTTCATAAAAGACAATATCTCATATTCAGTTTAACATGATTCCATAAGAAATTACAGAGCATGGTCTTCCCAACTTTCTATAATAAGACTCTCGGCCATTTCTACAACATACTTAGCCTCTCGGGATGGAATCTCCTCACCTTTTTCCAATTACATTCATCCCTTAATAGATATGTGGATCCATTTAACACAGTTTGTAGATCCACTTTAAAAGGAACTTGGTTCATATCTAGTGACAGAAAGAAAACAAAATCAAATCAACTACAATGAGTTTCCAAATTTTAAGCCAATAAATCTGTTACAAAAATCCTTAGATTCTATTTTTCAGGTCTGAATCCTCTAACTAACTGATGCTCTGTCTCAAGATGCTCTTCCACCTAGCTTCATCAATGAAACCTTTGACTTCCATATCACCTTTCGATTGGTGAAGGATTCAATGCTTGAAATCTGAGAAGTAATTTTTTACCTTGGAAAGCTCATAAGTTGTTGAATTAAAATCCCTCTAAATCTAGAGCTTTGATGGTCACATGCACTCAAACTCGGAGGTAATATTTGATCAGTTGAGTTCATGCCCAAAAACATGGGAAAAATGGTTGACTTATCAAATGATTTTCTCTTTATAATCGATCCTCAAAATCTTATAATTATCAAGTGCTATGTTTTCTGACTAAGATTTTAAATGCTAATCCATTGTCTTTGAATTTCTGAAAATGGCATTGGACTTCTTTTCAAATTTACAAGAGAAAACTATACTTTTCTTTGACCCTTCGGATGTATTGGATTTTAATGTAAACATCGTATATATGTGATGTAGGATTCCTAGTGTGGAGCTCAAGGACAAGGCCCCATTAGTGAATGTTCATCCTTGAAGGGATGGTATTTTATGTTGTGCTATCCATGTGCTAGTAAGCTATGGGGAAATTGTAAAAGCATGAAAATAATTGTAATGCAAATAAATAGCAAGGGGCTGGCTATGCATGCAACTAAATGAAGGGGATATACACTGTGGAGAGGTGAGGGGGTTGTGGGATTGAACCTTGGGCTTCCATATGTCACCTTGAGAACCCACCTTTGACTGTCCTAGCTGTCATTTATTTATGTTGTAAGGAAGTGGTTGAAGAAATCATTCCATGAGAGTGATGGAGTATGGGAAGCCCTGAAATTCGTAAGGCAGGGTATGGGATGGGTTTTTTAAACCCATAAGTCACTCCACCTCAGAGGAGGACGTTTTCCCTGATCCCCATTCCATTGTGGGGGGGTTAGGCATGATTTTTTATGGAGAGCGCAGGCCCAACAGGGAGGTAAAACCAAAAAATTGCAACTTGCGATGAAGCCGCATTGGGAAGTGCCAATATTGCCCAGAAATTCGTGTGGGAAGTTAAATCCAACGGGGGGGTTTCTGTTTTCATGGAGGACGCAACCCAGCAGTAGGAAAGAAAATCGGAAATCGCGACTTGGAAGGAAGCCATGATTTGCAGAGCCAAGATCGCCCAGAAATTCAGGTGGAAAGAGAAATCCGATGGGGAAACCATAGACCCGAACCTTGGGGTAGAATTGAGAGGGTTGGACTCCCATAAAACCATAGGGAATCTTGGTTTTGGAATCCCAAAAGGGAAGCGGTGGGACAAAGCCACTCGGTTGCAACCCTGAGAATATCCAAGAGCGGATCGCATTGGGACTGATTGCTCGAAAATCCAGTTGGTGTGCAAAGCCTTTCGGCCGCAATGCTGAGGAGATCCTTGAGCGGATCATACTGGGAGAGAGACCGGGGGGGTTTGAATTCATGGTAGATCCAATGAGGTCTCATTCATCCTTGGTTTAGAATTCGAGACCAAACATACCTTCCCAGGTCAGCGCCGGGGGAAGGGGATCCCGAGGGACTGTATAGAAGAGAAGGGGACCTTACTTAGGCTGAGAGTGGAGGTGATGGGGGTAATTGGACTGTCTGAATCCAATTGGATATTCCTGTAGCTCTGTGTTGATCTCATTGAATTAGAAACCTCCTTACATGTCTCCCCACTTGCTTGACAGAGCCATTTGCGTGTTGGTTGATCCTGAATGATTGTGAAACCATGGTTGTGAGTGAGCCTATTAGTTCCTCCTTAGTGGATACATAACCACATCTCGGGGGTGGTCTTTGAGTGCTGAAAGAATACAAGCTGAGTAGAGACCTATGGTTGGGTTGGAACGTTGCAGTCCATAACTGGTTGCTTGGAGATTTCAATAAAAAGATAAGTGTTCTCTGTGATTTATAACATGTTCATTCTGTGTTCTGAATGCTTAATTGTCATGTTAATAGGAATGAAATGATTATCTTAATTTAGTCAGCATAATCCTGTGCATAGCATGAGAAGAGGACTAGTTCCCTGTAGTTTTTTTCATCATTCTACCTGGGAGAAATGTGTCGATGCATTCCCTTACATGTGTGTGGATAATGTTTTAGTCAGCTTTGTTTATTTGAGTATGCATATGCATCCCTGTTTTTTTATGAATTTGTTCATTAATGAATAGGGATAAGAGTTATAAAGACCCAGAATTCTCAGAATGTTCATTTAGGACTTTGGGGGAGAAATAGACACCCCCTGTTGTGTTTATGTTCCCTCTAAGGGTCTAGATTGATGGGAGGAGACATGACATAGTAGTATAAGAGCCCCTTATAGAGTGGTAAATAGGCCTTAATGAATTTTGGGGCCACATTTTGGGTTGGAAGAATGACAAAGTCAGAGTCCTCAGGTGTGTTAGAGGATCACACCGTTGCATGGGGATCACCGAGAGATTTCCAATGGTACCAAGTTCGCCAAAAATGGACTTAAGATGAGAAATATATCGGCTTGAGAAGTTGGCAGTAATAGTGGTGTATGGACGAGTTCCGACTTTCGACTCTCGCAAGAGGATTGTGGATTGCGGAAGTCGGAGGCGTGAATTCTTCGGCGTTGCACGCCGTGGTTCAGAATTTTCGACTCTCGCAAGGTGGATTGCGGAATGCGGAAGTCAGAGGTGTAATTATCCCGGAGTTGTGAAATTGAAGTTCCGACTTCCGACTCCCGCAAGATGGATTGCAAATTGCAGAAGTCAGAGGAGTAATTTTCCCGGAGTTGTGAATCTGGGGTTCCAAATTCTGACTCCCACATTGCGGAAGTCGGAGAGGTGTTTTCTTCCGAGTTGCACATTGGAGTTCCGAAATTCTGACTCCCGCAAGGTGGATTGTGGATTGCAGAAGTTGAAGGTGTAATTTGCCCGGAGCAGTGAATTTGGTGTTCTGACTTTCCAACTCCCGCATCGCGGATTGCGGATTGCGGAAGTTGGAGACGTAAATCTTCAAAGTTGTGAAATTGGTGTTCTAACTTTATGTCTCCCGCACTGCGTATTGCGGATCGAGGAATTCAGAGGCATATTTATTCGACGTTGTGTATTCGGTGTTCCGACTTTCCAACTCCTGCATTGCGGATTGTGGAAGTCGGAGGTGTAATTCTTGAAGCAGTGCGTTGGGGTGCCGACTTCCGACTCCCAACTTGCGACTTGAAGATTGCAGATTGCGGACTAAAGTTATTGTGGCTGTGTGAAAGTGCATAGTTTGGAAGAAAAAAATTAGCAGGTTGATTCTAAAGAGCTCCCCCATCACCTCAAAAGGGCACTGAGGGGACCGAGGATGTTACAAATGGTATCAGAGCCAAAGTTTGCAGCATTGGGCTGCTTGGGCCAAAGTATTAGTTTACAGGCATGTGAACCAGGTGCAATGGGAGCTATTGCAGTGATAAAGGAAAACCACATAGGGCTGACAAGATGGTTGCAGCTGAAAATTGGAGAATAATCTCCAAAGGGAAATGTTGATAACGGGGAAAATTCCTCAACTCTTCTCTTGTTGATATATTTATACTTTTTGAGTTATATATATATGAAATTATGGCATAGGAATGTTGAAAATGCAAGAGATTAGGTAGTTTAAATGCATATGCACTAGTGGGAATATTAAGAAATAATACATAGTGCATGTGAACTTGCTTGTGCATGAATATGATATTGCATATTGATGGAAGTAGTGAGGTTTTACATATGCAATGAGCCACTTTTAATAATTAATGTGGTTGATAATAATTAATGTTGTTGGTATT
This sequence comes from Larix kaempferi, assembly GCA_027924585.1. NCBI lineage: Eukaryota > Viridiplantae > Streptophyta > Pinopsida > Pinales > Pinaceae > Larix > Larix kaempferi. Next base: position 4,035,762 of record BSBM01000033.1, on the reverse strand, counting down.
GGTTGTAAGGCCAAAGACAACATAAGCATGGTTGAAAATGTTGATGATGATATTGCATATGACTAGCAGCCTTGTGAAGAAAGGTTGGTGCAACAAATCTATGATCAAAAGGTTGGTGGAAGGACTTTGTAGTCCTTGGTAAGAGTCTAAACCGATCAAGTAACATCATATAATATGTTAATGGAATCCATGCAGGTAATGTTTTATTTATGCTAATTGTATAAGTGTTGAAAGATGATGGGTAAGAATCCCTTCAACCATATTTTTAATCATCATAAAATGGTATGCATGTAAAGTTGAATGCATTTATGTGAATGCCATAACTCCATGGTAGGGTGAGATATGGAGTAGTAAGGGAAAGGATCCTCATACCATGTGTCTGTTTAAAATTTAGACTACATTCATATGAAAATATATCATGCCATTTGTATATGTTGGTTGAGTTAATAACCAAAGCAAGTGAAGACTTATAGTCCTGTTGTGGTAGTGCATGTGAATATATTTGTGCATGCATATGTGTAGGTGCATATGTTGAGATGCATTGTGCGAATGCATGGTTATGATATATACATTTCATTATAATTAGATAATAGATGAAATGATAGAATTATTGGCAATTATGAGATCCTTTCATGAGATGATATGGGAAATGAATTGCATGAAGAAGGTAGTTGTGTTTAATGGGATACCGGAATGATCTGTTGAGAGCACATAGTTGTATGAAAGGATATGATTGTGAAATCATGATTATTTAAAGTTTTATTTGATGGCATAGATAATGTGATTGTATATTGCATTTTATTGTGATAATGATGCATATAAAATGATCGTATTTCATTGCATTTGAAATATTAACAGCTAATAGTGTTTGAATTATAGTGTGTTATAATTCTGAGATCACTTCAGTGGCTGTTGCAAATGTTGCAATGAAAATATTGTATGCGTGGGTACTCACAACCTATTTGGCTGATTCAAAAATTCAAATTGCAGGTAGAATTGTCTTGGAAATGGAAATGTATGTAAGTCCATAATAAATTATGGAATTTTCCATGCGCAAGAGCCAAATATTGTGAGGATGATCTCATTTTTGTGAAATCTTATTTTTGTATGAAACAGATTTGTAAATTTTCTGATTTAAGTTTATGAGAAGGATCTCATGGATGTGAAATATGATTTATGTATGAACCATATTTGATATTTTGAATTAAAATTATGAGAAGGGTCTCATGGTTGCAAAATCTAATTTCTGCAGGAAATGGATATGTAAATTTCAGATTTGAAATTTTGCTAATAATTGCTAATGACTGATTGGCTAATCCAGAATTTTATCAAGAGGATATGTTGTAGGTGGATGTCTAGGTTATGGCCGCAAGTGTAAGACCGTAAAGGAAAGAGTGCTTCCACTTGAAATATCCAAGCAATATGAGCATGGACTCATGGTTAATTAAATATAATTCTGTAGGATACACAATTGTAATTTCATATTTGAATCTGATTATTAATGTCATTGATTGGTTGATTGTTTGTGCACTGTGTCAGGATGACACAATGCAAGAAGACCACGTGTTATGGCCTGCAAGAGCCAAACATCATGAGAAAGAACTCATGTTTTTGAAATCGAGTTTTTGTACGAATCAAAATTGAGAATTTCTAAGTGAAATTATTATGATAAATATCTCATGGAAATGAGATGGAACATGTATTACTTCAGATTTAAATTTTGCTTGAAATTATTATGATAACATATCGTGTGAGCTATTAAAACCAATAAGAGCATGGGTACTCAGGAGGATTGTATGGGCATTGGTAACATTTATACGCTCACACAAAAGAGAGCTGGAAGGGATGGATATGCCCGAGGGACTATGTAGAAGAGAAGGGGTACCATCCTTGTGTTGTGTGAGTGGGTATTGTGATGACATGCTAGCCTACAGTCAAGTGAGTCGCCAATGGAGTTTATGGAGGGAACCACCGGTCTGCATAGGAGAAGGAGCCATGGGATTGTATTATTTTTTCTTATTTCTTGATAAACCCAACAGAGGCGCTAGCTTGGAAATGGATTTTGTATGCTTGATAAACCCAGCAGGAGAACTGGATTAGCATACTGGTTTTTGTATGCTTGATAAACCCAATCGGAGGACTGGATTAACATACTGGTTAATGGAATGCCTGATAAACCCAGTCAGTGTACAGGCTTGGCATTGGCTATTTGAATGTTATGGAGCAGCCTGTGTGTTGGCCAAACATTTGCTATTGTATGCATAGGTGATCCGGGGCTTACAGAAACTTGGTTACCTTTCGATGCACACTATGAAGAGAACTGGAAGGGGTGGGTACGCTCGAGGGACTACGTAGCAGAGAAGAGGTGCCATCCTTTTATTGGGTGGGGAAAGTCTTGTGGGTTCCATAGTTGTTTGAAGTCAATGCGGGGTACCTGTGGAGATAAAGGAAGATGCCCAATACAGATAAGTATTTGTTTTATCTTGCATCTTCTTGCTTATTTAATATGAATATACGTGTGTATATGATTTGGTTATGATTTTTAAACTCTTGTTTAGAGATAAATCCTATGAAAATGAACTTGACATGTGAATTGACTCAATGTTTGAGTGTAGTTATTATTGGATGTAGGGACCTTGAGGGAATCCTAAGGATGCATTTGGAGATGTGATTGTCTTAGAAAGATCCGTATGAGTAGCAATGGAAAATGGTGCTAGTGGACTTGTGTGGGTCCTAGCCTCCAAAGGTTCTATAGGAAAATCATGGGGAAGGGTTCCCTGGTTGAGAAGCCTTGGACAAACCTTAGACACCAAGTGTCATCTCCAAAACAAGGAAAAGGCGAGTCAAGCATTCACATTTGAAGTGAAAAAGACCAAGGAGCATGGAACCATAGTTGTGGTGGGGATCCGAATTGGAACAAAATTAAGAGGGGGAAACTCTTACTCTTCTCTTTCCTTTTTAATTGATGCATTTTAGAAACAGAAAATTGTTGAATGCATTATACGGCTAAAAGTTTATTGTGTTTATTTTGCTTGAAATAAATTGAGGATGCTAAATTAGTTAATTCCCCATGAAAGGATGAACATGAATGAGTTCATTTGTATGTTGGACAAGCATGAAATGTGTGGAATCCTTGTGGATAAAGCAAGAAATTTCCATGTCAATTGGGAAATTAATTGGCTGATCTTAATGCTTATGTTATGCTTGGCCTAACCAGATTTGCAATGATGAATTTCATAGGTGAAAATTAATCCAATTGGTTGCAGTTGTTACAAGGCAAGTGTTGCTAGTAAGAAAAGTATGGGAAGCTATGCACATTGACCATGGGAGCAGACCAAAAGCTATTGGATTTGGCTGAAAATATTCTTCAAACAATTGCCAAGACCCAAGAAAATCTTGAGGAAGTGCTCAAGCTACGAAATCAACCACTGAAATGTTGGAAATGTGGAGGAATTCATTTCCTCCGTAACTTCCCAATAAATGACATCAAGAAGATAGTAGCCATAAAGTTTCCAGACTTGTGGATCAGCCGGAAGGTAAAGCAAAGGAAGGGACTGTTGTGGAGCTGGAAGGTCAAAGCCAGCTAAAGCAACTTGTAGAAGACAAGGGACTTGGTCCTGAACACTCAGAGTAAAAGATGAAATGCAGGACAGACCTGCTACATTTTGTGAATTTTGATGTGTAAACAATGTGTATGTATTCCTAAGTATTGGAACACCAAGGACGGTGTTATTCTAAGGGGGAGGGAATTGTAATACCCTCATTTTGACCCTTCGGATGTACTGGCTTGTAATGTAAACATCGTATATATGTGATGTATGATTCCTAGTGTGGAGCTCAAGGCCAAGGCCCCGTTAGTGAATGCTCAACCTTGAAGGGTTGGTATTATATGTTGTGCTATCCACATGCTAGTAAGCCATGGGGAAATTGTAAAAGCATGAAAAATAATTGTAATACAAATAAAATACCAAGGGGATGGCTATGGATGCAACTAAATGAGGGGGCTATGTGTATCCAGTAGAGAGAGGTGAGAGGGATGTGGGATTGAACCCTAGGCTTCCATATGTCATCTTGAGAACCCACCTTTAACTGTCCTAGATGTCATTTATTTATGTTATACAAAAGGAAGTGGTTGAAGAAATCAGTCCATGAGAGTAATGGAGTATGGGAAGCCCTGACATTCGTAAGGAAGGGTATGGGCTCGGTTTGCTTGACCCATAAGACACTCCACCTCATGGGAGGACGTTTTATCTGATCCCCATTCCATTGTGGGGGGATAGGCATGATTTTTTATGGAGGACGTAGGCCCAACAAGGAGGTAGAACCAGAAAATCGTGACTTGGGATGAAGTCGCATTGGGAAGTGCCAAGATCGCCAAGAAATTCGTGTGGGAATTTAAATCCAACGTGGGGTTTTCATTTTTCATGGAGGACGCAACCCAGCAGTAGGAAAGAAAATCATAAATCACAACTTCAAAGGAAGCCACAATTTGCAGAGCCAAGATCGCCCAGAAATTCGGGTGGACAGAGTAATTCGATGGGGAAACCATAGACCCGAACCTTTGGGAGGAATTGAGAGGATTGGACACCCATAAAACCATAGGGAAACCCAGTTTTTGAATCCCGAAAGGGAAGCAGCAGGACAGAGCCACTCGACCATAACCCTGAGAATATTCAAGAACGGACCGCAGTGGGACTGATCGCCCGAAAATCCAGTTGCGGGGAAAATCCTTTCGACCGCAATGCTGAGGAGATCCCAAAGAATATTGCAATGGGAGAGAGACCGGGGGGGTTATACTTCATGGTAGATACAATGAGGGCTCATTCATCATTGGTCTAGAATTCGGGACCAGACATACTTTCCAGGTCAACGTTGAGGGAAGGGGTGCACGCGGGACTGTATAGTAGAGAAGGGCACCTTACTTAGGCTGAGATTGGAGGTTATGGGGGTTCCTGGACTATATGTATCCAATTGGATATTCCTATAGCTCTGTGTTGAGCTCATTGACTTGGAAACCTCCTTCCTTGTCTCCCCACTTGCTTGACAGTTCCAACTGGGTGGTGGTTGAGCCTGAATGATTGTGAAAACATGTCTGTGGGTGAGCCTATTAGTTCCTCCTTAGTGGATACATAGCCCCAACTCGATGGTGGTCTCTGAGTACTGAAAGAATACAGGCTGAGAAAATACCTATGGTTGGGTTGGAACGTCGTAGTCCATAGCCAGTTGCTTGGATATTTCAATAAAAAGATAAGTGTTCTCTGTGATTTATAAAATGTTCATTATGTTTTCTAAATGCTTAATTGTCATGTTAATAGAAATGAAATGATTATATTAAGTTAGTCAACATAAGCCTGTGCATAGCATGAGAAGAGGACTAATTCCCTATAAGTTGTTTCATCATTCTTCCTGGGAGAAATGTGATAATGCATTCCCTTACATATGTGTGGATAATGTTTCAGTCAGCTGTGTTTATTTGAGTATGCATATGCATCCATGTGTTTTTATGAATTTGTTCATTGATGAATAGGGATAAGAGTTGTAAAGACCCGGAATGCTCAGAATGTTCAATCGGGACTTTGGGGGAGAAATAGACAACCCCTGTTGTGTTCATGTTCCCTCTAAGGGTCTAGATTGATGGGAGGAGACATGATAGAGTAGTATAAGATCCCCTTACAGAGTGGTAAAGAGGCCTTGATCAAGTTTGGGGCCACATTTTGGGTTGGAATAATGGAAAATTTAGAGTCCTCAGGTGTGGCAGAGGATCACACTGTTTCATGGGGCTCGCCGAGAGCTTTCCAGCAGTACCAAGTTTGACAAAAATGAAATTAAGATGAGAAAGATATCGTCCTGAGAAGTTGGCAATAACAGGGGTGTATGGCCAAGTTCTGAATTTCGACTCCTGCAAGCGAATTGCAGATTGCGGAAGTCAAAGGTGTGAATTATTTGGATTTTCACGTTGTGGTTCTGACTTTTCAACTCCCGCAAGGTGGATTGCGGAATGCAGAAGTCGGAGGTGTAATTCTCCCGTAGCTGTGAATTTGGAGTTCCGACTTCTGACTCCCGCAAGTCGGATTGCAAATTGCAGAAGTCAGAGGAGTAATTTTCCAGGAGTTGTGAATTTGGGGTTCCGACTTCCGACTCTCGCATCGCGGATTGTGTATTTCCAAAGTTAGAGAGGTGATTTCTTTGGAGTTGCACGTTAGAGTTCCGAATTTTCGACTCCCGCAAGGCGGATTATGGATTGCGGAATTCAGAGGTGTAATTCACCCGGAGAGGTGAATTTGGTGTTCCGACTTTCCAAATCCTGCATCACGGATTTCGGATTGCGGAAGTTGGAGGCGTAAATCTTCGAAGTTGTGAAATTGGCGTTCCGAATTTCCAACTCCCGCACTACGGATTGTGGATCGTGGAAGTCGGAGGTGTATTTCTTTGACGTTGTGTATTTGATATTCCGACTTTCTGACTCACGCATTGCGGATTGCGGAAGTCAGAGGTTTAATTCTTGAAGCATTGCATTGGGGTGCTGACTTCCGACTCCTGACTTGCGACTTGCGGATTGCGGAATGAAGTTATTGCAGCTATGCGAAAGTGCATAGTTTGGAAGAAAAAAATTAGTAGGTTGATTCTAAGGAGCTCTCCCATCACCTCAAAAGGGAACCGAGGGGACCGGGGACGTTACAAGTTCATGCCCAAAAACCTAGGAAAAATGGTTGGATTATCAAATGATCTGCTCTTTATAATCAATCTTCAAAATCTTATAATTATCAAGTGCTTTGTTTTCTGACTAAGATTTTAAATGTTAATACATTGTCTTCGAATTTCTGAAAATGGTGTTGGACTTCTTTTCAAATATACAAGAGACAACTATATTTTTCCTTGATAAATGCCATGGAAAACTTAAAATTTATATCCATCACTTATTCAGTGCTTCACATTTCAAAACCAAGAAGCACATCACAGCCTTGACACTTATCATATAAAAGAAATGTTTTAAAAGCATTCCAATTATATACCAACGTTGTGCTTGCCTTATGGGATCTTCCTTTGCATTCCATTTCTTTTATCAACTCTAAATCTTAATTGCTCGAATTTATCCCCTCCTCATATGCTCTTGACGTTTGAGTGCTCATACTTGAGCATTAGCATTTTGATTCTCAGTTGATACATTGACGTACTTGGCATTTAGTATATTTTCGTATTTGTCTCTTGAATACTTTCAATATACATGAATACAATGTTTTCATGACTCTTGGATAGAGCACTTGGAAACTTATAGTTTTAAACCTGTTGAATGCATAAATTTTTAGCCAACTCTCCCTCAGATTATTTAATATTTGGACTTGGGATCAAAACACTGACATTCAATGTTTAATTCTCTTTGAAACTGAATACTTGGCTTGAGCATGGACACACAGGAACTCTGTCAACAAGTACGGGCCTACCTTTTGATGTGTATGCATTATTAAATTTGGCGTTGAGCATTGTGACACATGTGAACATATATATCAATTGACTCACACCTGGTCGTTCACCACTGCTTTCCAATAATATGGGGAGGACTTTCATTGGCGCAATTATGAAAATGTGGTCTCAAATATCCCTCTATATATCTCAATATATGATATTTATGAAACAACGGAGAGAGGCATTTGTATATAAGTCTGTGCTTGAAAAAAATCTCCTTTTTTTTTAGAAATTCCTCTCCAATTGTTCGAAAAGCGTTTCCAATGATTATAACTAAAACGGGAAATTATTTAATTTTTAAATATGGAAAAATAGGTTGTAGAGATCCATTCGAATATTCCAAACCATGACTCCTATTACAAAACTGAGAGAGGTTTTTTTGAATGGGCCTGTTTCCGACAAAAACCTCTTTTGGTTTTTAAACATTCACTTCTAGATCCTTGTAATATGTTCCCAAAGACAATGACTAAAATAGTAAAATACAAGTAATTATGTCTGAAAAAATACTTGGTTTTAATATACTTAGCCTTGGGCACTTGGATATTTTATGGTTGGAATTTGAAAGGAATTCATCAAGTTAAATATTTGACATGAGGAGAACTAACCAGCCTGACTGGAACATTCATGACTTTGGAAAAATTGCTAGTGGAGTTTCTGAAAATGAAAATCATAGTCCCTCTTTACATGCGCGCTGCTGGAAACTCAAAATTTTAATGGAGCATATTTTGGTACCAACATATGGTTATGGATGGGGATGGATTCGTCTCTGCGAGGCTCCAAGAACATGTAGATGAAGTGCCTTTTCTTGAACTGTCTCTGACATCTACAAACCAAAAACTACAACTTGCTTTGCTCTTAAATAACCCTACTATGCAACTGAAGATAAGGAGCACCAGTGTTCTGTCTCCATTGGGATGGATTCTTATTCAATTAAACCATTCCACTACATACTACTAAAAACCACTTGCAAACTAAAATCAAATTGAAAACTGGATGCTCAAGTGTGAGCTTATTTATTTGCACTTCTTACACTAACCGGCTCAGCTCTTGATCAAGTGACAACAAATTTCCAGCTCAACCATTCAAGAAATTGATTGATTAACCAGAATCCTCGAACATGTTTTGTCAGAATAGAATTTTTAAAATAAAACAACAATTGATCATAAAATTGCACTTTACATTTGCAATGATACCAAATCAGAAGATTGGAATTAATGAACTCCTCTAAATATGCAACGACAGAATCATAGAATTCATGAAAAAATACCTTTTATTATTGCTTGAAATGGATAGGTTGTCCATAAGAATCCTTTTCTTCACGAATAACATTATTGACCACATCTTGTTCGATTTTTCTTGCAGATTCTGGTTTAAGAATGAAAGACACGGGCACACTAATTTTTTACCAATGTTGTTCCTCAATGGGTGAAGGGAAAATATTTCTGAACTGTTCTTTTAACTCCTTCATTTCTTCATTGCCTTCTTGAAATTCTGATCCATAGATATCATAGACTAGGTGATTGCTGCTAAGGAATTCCATCTGTGGTGCTATAAAAATATGCTCATCTTTTGAATCATAAATTGTTATAAACTAGTTGTGACTTTTCATTGACAATGGATTCACTGTGCTCATGAAACTGTTGGTTAGACTTATTCTCATCATGGACTTCTAAATGAAACACTTCAATATCATCATCATACTCATCATACACAGGAGAAATTTGATGTAATTCTAATGATAATGATGAATTTTTATATATATCAGCAGTGTGATCTTCGACAAAATTTTCTTTAATGAAAAGATGATCTTCATAAGGATTTGTAGTAGTAATCTCATCAAAAACAAGGAAATCTTCATAAAGCTTTTGAGCATCAAATTCATCTTGAAAATAACTAGAAGCTTTTAGAGAAACATGGGAATCAAATGTTTCTTCAATGATCCCTTCATTACAAGGATGATATTCAACTTGATTTAAAACAACATCTAATTCTGAAACCATAGCTTCATCATGACGTGTTTGAGATCCTTTATTACAATCATCATCATAACTTGTTGGAACACATAAAGAAGTTGTATTATGGAAATCAATCTGCTCGCAACAATATTTCAAAAGAAGTTCAACTGAAAAATGTTCTTACAATGTTTCCGAAAACATCCATGGAATTCCCTTAGTGAGGAAATGCTAGCAACTGGCAGAGATTGGTAACACTCCTGAGCATTTCCTTCAAGTGAATACATGCAAATTTTCATTAAGACATCCTCAAGATGAATTCACAGCTAATACAACTTCATGAAACTGATTGAGATTCCATGTAGGATCATCCTCCTTCCTTTCACTAACTCTGAGAAGAATATCTCCCCAAACCTCCATAACAGGAACTACATTTGGAAATCCTAGAATATCAGCAACATTGAAAGGATCAAATCTTCATGCCAAAATGGTTTCCATAGTCTTCGACATCTTGAATTAGTGGATTCGCCAATAGATCCTTCCTTCGTGGAGTTCCAGTGACAAATTACAGTCCAAACTATGTAACCAACCCTTGTTCACCATCAAAGACTGGATCTATTCATTGTCGTTCTCCCAGGGAATATTTTCTTCATTTCCGTCCCCTGCAATGGTGCCAGAAGATGTTTGTCCTAAAATTTGTACTGACTGCTAAGCACAAAGTTTAGGCATTTCTAAGTTGGATAGATCTAGATTTTAGGATTGATTCTGTAGGGGTCAATAGATTAATGGAAACAAAGAAAGTAGAATACCACTGAAAACTTCAGACTCTGGAAATAACATAGATTACTGGACTGAAGCAATAATGATATCAGTGATGACTTGGGTTCAAAGCTAATTAATAACATAATGAAAGAACAATTCAATCATATGTTAATATGAAGAACTATGTTCAGAAAAAAAAATTCCAAACACAGATGGAAGAACATTCAACCACAGTATTGAGCATTCATAGAGAAAACATCAATATGAAGGAATTCATTGCAGTGACAGTTTTAACAAAACCACAAAATGTTCAAACTCAACGATGGCTAAACCTGGTTCATAAAAGACAAGATCTCAAATTCAGTTTAACATGATTCCATAAGAAATTACAGAGCATGGTCTTCCCAACTTTCTATAATAATACTCGCGGCCATTTCTACAACATACTCAGCCTTTCGAGATGGAATTTCCTCACTTTTTTCCAATTACATTCATCCCTTTATAGATATGTGGATCCATTTAACACAGTTTTTAGATCCACTTTAAAAGTAACTCGGTTCATATCTAGTGGAAGGAAGAAAACAAAAGCAAATCAACTACAATGAGTTTCCATATTTTAAGCCAATAAATCCGTTACAAAAATCCTTAGATTCTATTTTTCAGCTATGAATCCTCTAACTTCCCGACGCTCTGTCTCAATATGCTCTACCACCTAGCTTCATCAATGAAACCTTTGACTGCCATATCACCATTTGATTGCTGAAGGATTCGATGCTTGAAATCTAAGAAGTATTCTTTTACCTTGGAAATATCATAAGTTGTTGAATTCGAATCCCTCTAAAGATAGAGCTTTGATGGTCACATGCACTCAAACTCGGAGGTAATATTTGATCAGTTGAGTTCATGCCCAAAAATATGGGAAAAATGGTTGACTTATTAAAAGATCTGCTCTTTATAATCAATCTTCAAAATATTATAATTATCAAGTGCTATGTTTTCTGACTAAGATTCTAAATGCTAATCCATTGTCTTTGAATTTATGAAAAATGGCGTTGAACTTCTTTTCAAATCTACAAGAGACAACTATAATTTTCCTTGATAAATGTCATGGAAAACTTAAAATATATATCCATCACTTCTTCAGTGCTTCACAATTCAAAACCAAGAAGCACATCACAGCCTTGACACTTACCATATAAAATAAATGTTTTAAAAGCATTCCAATTATATAGCAACAGTATGCTTTCCTTATGGGATATTCCTTTGTGTTCCATTTCTTTTATCAACTCTAAATAGTAATCGTTGGAATTGATCCCCTCCTCATATGCTCTCGATGCTTGAGTGCTCAGACTTGAGCATTAGAATTTTGATTCTCAGTTCATACATTGATGTACTTGGCATTCAGTATATTTTAGTATTTGTCTCTTGAATACTTTCAATTTACATGAATACAATGTTTTCATGACTCTTGGCTCGTTTTCTTATAAGGCCCATTTTAGACCCCAAATTTCCTCTAATGTATAGTTTTAAACCTGTTGAATGCACAAATTTTTAGCCAACTCTCCCTCAGAGTATTTAATATTTGGACTTGGGATCAGAACACTGGCATTCAAAGTTTAATTCTCTTTGAAACTGAATACTTGGCTTGAATATGGACACGCAGGAACTCTGCCAACACTTACAGGCCTGCCTTTTGATGTGTATGCATTATTAAATTTGTAGCTGAACATTGTGACACATGTGAACATATATCTCAATTGACTCACACCTGGGCGTTCACCACTGCTTTCCAATATTGTGGGGGGGACTTTCATTGGCGTAATTCTGAAAAATTGGTCTCAAATATCCCTCTATATCTCTCAATCTGTGATATCTGTGCAAAACCGGAGAGAGGACTTTGTAGATAAGTCCGTGCTTGAAAAAGACCTCCTTTGGTTTTTACAAATTCCTCTCCATTGTTCCGAAAGCGTGTCTAAATATTATGACTAAAATAGGAAATTATTTAATTTTTAAATCTGGAAAAATAGGTTGAAGATCCATTTGAATCTTCCAAACCATGACTCCTGTTACAAAACTGATATAGGTTTTTTTTAATGGGCCCATTCCTGGCAAAAACCTCTTTTGGTTTTCAAACATTCACTTCCATCTCCTCGTAATATGTTCCCAAAGACAATGACTAAAACAGGAAAATACAAGTAATTATGCCTGAAAAAATACTTGGTTTTGATATACTTAGCCTTGGGAACTTGGATATTTTATGGTTGACATTTGAAAGGAATTCACCAAGTTAAAGATTTGACATAAGGAGAACTAACCAGGCTGATTGGAACATTCATGACTTTGGAAAAATTGCTAGTGGAGTTTCTTAAAACGAAAATCATGGTCCCTCTTTACATGCGCACTGCTGGAAACTCAAAATTTTAATGGAGCATATTTTGGTACCAACATAATTATTCCTTTTTGCATGATTTGTACTTATTAATATGTATATATCTTTAACTTTTCATATATAAATAGCACATCATTTTCCAAATTATGAACTAAGAACCTGGTGTTCAAGGAACTGACCTGTTCCTTTCTCCATAGTTGGTTTATAAGGAAGTTTTATTCCTAGGGTTTTAGTAACCATATTAAATATTTAATTATTTTAATTGTAACTTAATAATAATCTGTCTGCAATCTACTTAACTTACAGAACAATATAGAATATACTTTTTTTCCTAAAACAGTAACAAGCTATATAAATTACCTGAATGATAATCTCTTTTTAAAGAAAAGAGCACTTACTTATCTATAACATAATACGGTTAAAACTCTTCTTCTTGCTTTTCAGAAATTAAAAAGGAAACTATCTATTTTTGTAACTTTGTCTAAAAATGTATATCAACAGAACTTATGCAGCAAAATTTTAATCATAATACTTATAAGTAAATTCATATAAGAACTCTGAAATATTTTAAAAAACAATAAGAATGTAATTGATAAACTATAAAGAGTAAGGATAACTTATCAAATTTAGTAGACCAAATGATTTGGGAACTTCCACATTCCTCCCTGCCTGAGATTCTGAGCAGATTTGTAACTCCAAGCCACACCAAGCATGCTAACACAAAATAATCAGGGATTTTATTCACTATCTCTTGATTAATCTATTGTAGAGTATCCACAAGGATTTTCACCATCTCTGTGTAAAACCTTAAAAATTCCCTTACTTAATCCTCAATCCTTCTAGGACTACCATGTTCCTTTCATCGTCAATGAGCGCTCTAGGATTCACAACTAAACCTTCCAGTGGCCTACAGACCAATACCCCATGTATTGTCTATCTCTGTAAATTCTTTTTATATAGATGGTTCTAGTCGTAATTCAGGATTGCATCCCTCTTTTCTTTTTAAGAAAAATGTACCTCGCTTTTATTTCATTGTCCCCTTTTATATCTTTCTTCGTTCTAGAAGTAGTTAGGGTTCTTTTTTAGTTTATTTTATTTTATTAATTAATCTTTTCTTTAATCATTTATTTATTCTATATCTTTATTATCTTCATTTATTAATATTTAAATGGATCATTCCCTCCCTAGTGTGCTTGGTCCCTATTAAGTGGTTATTCCCAACTCAGTGAGACATACTAAGTAGATAAGATAGCAAAAATGCATTTATTATTATTCTCTTGATGCTCCAGAGTCTTTTCAACTCATCAAATCCAAACATAAACAATTAAGTTCACATGCTTGATGCTTGAGAGGCTCCAAGCTCAACATCAAGTCCAACAACATATCAAAAGAAATTGATGCTCAAGAGCCTCCTAGCTCAACATCAAGTTTAACAACAAATCAAATGTATTTGATGCTCAAAAGCATCCTAGCTCAACATCATGTCTTAAGAAAACATAAACACTTTAGTCTTCACACATTTTCAAAGGGTGTTCAAACTTGGGATATTACATTAGGGGCCGTGGTTAGATGGAATTATATGGTGTCGTTACATAATTCATTTCCTGTGGTTAAAATTTTGACATGATCAATAAGGGGTAAGTCTAAACCTAATTTCTATGTAAATAGTGAGGTCAGATGGAAGTGTAACGAAATGATAAGCTTAACCCTAAGTCAGGTTAATGATTTGTGGTTTTTTTATAAAGTTAGTGGGTTATCTATCTCGATCTTATGATAAACGAATACCTGCCAATAGCATATGGTAAATTATATTAGGGCTCACACAATAAGGGGAGTTGAGATAAGTTGAACTAGAAGCCCAATGTTCTCAGATCCCTTATTGTGCTCGTAACTCCATAGACTGAAGTTACTGTAATAAGAATAATACTGAGTGAAAACTAGAATTAATCTCATAGTATACACTGGTAAACCGCTGAAATTAAGTTCAGCTGAAATTATTGGGCTCTGCTTAGCCCTAAGATAATTTTCTTATAGCCAGCTAACCATCGAACCACGGCCTCGGGTCGAGCCCATGCACAAGGGCCGAATGCGTTCTCGAAACTCAAGGTAGTACCCGAGAAAATCTGTGTAAAAGAATTGGTCTTAAACAAGCTCATGAATTAAGGAGATAGGGCTACAAACTTTCGGGATTTAACTCTTCTTTTGTTTCCAATAATAAATATAAACACTATGCTCCTCACTAAGAATTATTACAACCTTTTTTTAAGTATACATGGATCAGACTTTTCAGAATCTAGGGTAATAAATAATACTCAGATCTATGTGGCATTTCCGTTAAATAAATAAAAATCATATGTTGTCATAACCATATAATATTTATATGATTTAGTGAGATAATCCGTTCTTAATGAAAGCTAGGAATTTGGCATTCCATTTTAAAAGCAGTTTCATTAAAATTTCAACCAGGTAATATATAAATAAATTGTTAGGTGATATCTTAACTTATCTTAAATAGTGTCATATTATAGTAATTGTTATTGTATTATTAATCAAATAATTTTTTTTAATGATGGTTTACAAATAAAGAAGGCAGCAATTATTTCTTCCAACTACCCAAGCTACAATCAATAAACATTTATTAATCAAACAATTATATATACATATATTAAATTGATGTAGTCAATGTTTATTTATTGAGAAAAAAGTACACCCTTCACTTAAAGGAAGGTTGTTACCTATGTCCATTGTTCAATGTTCTCATTAATTAAGGCATAGTGAATCTATAAAAATATGTAATATACATATATATATGTTAAATTGAAGGCCTAGTGAATCTACAAAAATATGTAATATAAATATATTTGCATATATTAGATTGATGTAGTTAATGTTTATTTGAAAAGGTTGATACATTTACTTAAATGTAGGTTGTTATCTATGTCCAATGTTCTCAGTGATTAAGGCATCCAACATAGTGGATGGTAGGTTATATATATAGAGAGAATATGTCGATTATAAATAAGAAGTAAGAAAGAGTATGATGAATTTAGAGTATGAGGTAATTAATAAAACAATAAGATTAAATAAATAAATAATAATAATAATAAATTAATGGTGTTAATGCATATCAAGTTAAGGATTATATTTTGTTTGGTTGAAGTACGTTAAGTTAGATGTTCATTAAAAATGTATTAA